>CM018048.1:37800647-39105647 GCA_008638375.1 Nyssa sinensis
TTTAAACAGGCAGACTTGCTCTATGAATAGAGTAGTTCAGACATGCCTTTACAATTTTGTTAATAATTTGAGATACTGGAAGTATTTTTGAGTAATTCCAAAGCTCATTGAAAGTAGACTCATATTAGAACATATCCTAAAATTATCAAGATATCTTATGAGAGATGTGGGGCTTCAAACTAGGCTAAACTGTTCAGTGAATAAAAAATAAATAAACCATAGGTTGTATCCTGAACGAATCTGATTTTTTTCTTATTTTTTATGCATGAGACTTCAAAAAATAATGTATAAAAGTTAAGTAATAAATAGGAGTATTCATGGAATGAAGATCAAGTAAATTTTAAATATTACTAGATGTACTATAAAAAGCCGATCACAACTTGAGTCTCTGAAAACTTAGGACATGACAAAACCCAATAGAGGATTCCTCACCAACTCTCCATCGCAGTCCTAACAACAACACCCCCTCCCCTCCAACATACTTCGCCAAACACAAAGGATTGCAACCAACCAGGGCCGTCAAAAAAATATCTATTTCAAAAATATTTACCTTTCAATAAATGGGCGAGCATCAATTGCACTTATACATTTCAGCTGACAATAATAATAAAGTGTGATATTCATATGCAAATAAAATAACATTATATCTTACTAGAAAGATTTTAAAAATTTTACTTTAAAATTTTCCATTTTCTCTTACTTTTTTTTTTGTATATAATTATACACAAGATTTTTTATTACTTCGAGGCTTTATTCTTCCAAGGGACATCATTTTACATCTTTTGACACGTGATAGAAATAGTATAGTTTATCTTAGTGTTTAAACCTATCTTGGATTATCTGGTTACAAAGTCGATGACCAATTATTATTAAAATAAGAAGGTAATTATACTTACTTTTTTTGATAATTTTGAACTTATATTGACTTTTCTTATCTTATAAAATAATATATAGATATCTTCTTCTTGTCAAATTTTTTTTTTCAAAATGATGAAACTTTCTCTTTTATGTATTTATTTTTACATGTTTTTAATTTTGACCAATTTATTCTAACCTTTTTTAAAAAAAAATTAATTTTTTTATTTAAAAACAAATTGAAGGTAAATAACTTATTCTTATTTTGTATAAAAATAAATTTAAGATTTTTAGCAATATTTATGTGAAAAATTAAAATAAAATGGTCAATATTTAAAAAATTGAAAAAAAAAATGAAAAGAGTGGTTTTGTCATTTTGGAAAAAAAAATTGATTGGAAGGAGGTGTCTGTATATTATTTTGTAAAACAGGAAAGGTCAATATAATTTGAAAAACCTTATAGAATATCAGTGTAATTGTCATAAACCTTAAAGAAAGTCAGTGTAATTTACACTTAAAAAAAGGTAGCTATGTGTTTTTCAATTTGAATATCCCAATTATGTTTCTGTTGAATCTATAAATTTTTCATAGATCCGAACAAAACAAAGAAAGAATATTGTTTGATTAAATCACGCCAACCTTGGAGCATAGGAAAAAATATAGTTTCTGAAGTAAAAAATCAAAAGGAAAAAGAAAGATAAGACTAGTTCTGAGAATGGAAAAATAATGTATTTTATTGAAAAAGAACTCAATCAAGCATCAAGCTTTTTTTAACATGGCAGAACTTTGGAGGCCAATACACATTTGCACACAGTGCCCACATATATTAAAAATCCTAATATATATATATATATATATATGTGGGCACTGTGTTAATATATGTGGGCATTGTGTGCAAGTGTGTATTGGCCTCTAAAGTTCTGCCATGTTAAAAAAAGCTTGATGCTTGATTGAGTTCCTTTTTAATAAAATACATCATTTTTCCATTCTCAGAACTAGTCTTATCTTTCTTTTTCCTTTTGATTCTTTACTTCAGAAACTATATTTTTTTCTTATGCTCTAAGGTTGCCATGATTTAATAAAACAATATTCTTTCTTTGTTTTGTTCGAATCTATTGACAATTTATAGATTCAACAATTGATATCAGAGTAATTTTTGGGTCCTATATTTGGTATCAGAGCCTGATTTCTTAATTTGTGAAGATGTCTTCACTTATTTGTACGGTTTACAAATTTGATGGGGAAGTCTCCTTTTCATATCTAGGAGAGTGCGATGATGACCTTTTTTAATTCAAGTGGTTTGACGACGAAGTTCATTAAGGAAGAGCCAGTTACGATCTTGGGGTAACTTATCAAAGCCAAGTTCAATCTTGGGAGAGCCAGTTACGATCTTGGGGGTAATTTATCAGAGTCTTGTCTCGATCTTGGAAAGCTGTGAAAAACCAAAGTTTGGTCTCGTTCTTGATTTATTGTAGAGAACTGTAGTTCTAGTTTTACTTAAGATTGCGATCTTGAGTGGTTTGTTAAAGAGCTGTTTGATTGAAATTCAATGGTTGTTTGGATCAGAAAAAAGATCTTGCGGTGGTAGAAATACTTGTGAAGCAAAAAAAAAAAAAAAGAAATTCTGGTTTAATCGATAGGGAGGCCGACTTGATTAGATTGAAAGGGAAAAAAAAGACGTCGAGATCAATTTTTGGACAAACTTAGGTACGTGATTTAAATAAATTATTGATTTGAAATTATGGAGAAAGTTTTAGTTAATGGACAAAAGTTTGAGATTTTAAGAGTATATGGTCAGAATATTGATGAGTGGTTACATCGTGTTACACTCTAGCTTAATGCTTGTAATGTATTTAATGTATTGGATATTGCATTGAGCATTTATCAAAAGAACTTTATGAGAAAAAAGTTAAATGGTTCTACCAAATAATAAGGAAGACAATACATTGGGCACATTAGAATACTTTTGTTTGCACACAAAACTATCTACTACCACATAAGTTTTAGTTTGATCTTATTTCAGCATATAAAAATAAACTACGAAACGGTTATGAACCTCCCATAGACAGGTATTGAGTGGTTGATTTTGAAAGAGATAAGTTTAACGAAAATAAAGAAATTGATGGTTCAAAATTATTTTCAGAATTCATTCCAATTTGGGATGATTCATATAATGTGTTGAATTTAGATTCATATGATATTGATTGCTTCATCAATATTTTTGAGGAAGAAAATATTAGTTATAAGGAAAGAAATATTTTAGAAGTTGAAGAAGATGAACATAATTATATGGTTGAAAGTTTGACTGGCCTATAGCAATGAAAATTTGAATTTGTTAGAAATTACTTTTGGTGAATTGAGAGATGTTGAAGAATTATTTCAGCCTACTCAGTTTGAGAATTTAATTGTTGAGAAAGAAGAAAATTTTGAATATTGTGGTATTGATGCAGTTGAAGACTTTGAAGATTTTGGCTTTGCTACTTTGTTTGATTTGCCAAGCACTTTGGAATCAAAACATAGTGAGATTGAAGAATGTTCCAATCCAGAGTTTGTTGATTTTATTGATATTAAGAATTTTATTATACGAGGCCATGTTGATTTTATGAAGACAGAATTTTTAAAATTTCAAGAATTTTTTAAAATTGAGAAGCCCATGTTATTTGAAATTTGTGATTTTATCGGTATTGATAAATTCTTGTCATACTACAATATTGGTTTGGATCTTAATAATTTTATTGGTGCAGATTTTGCTCAAAAGGAAGATTTTGGCACTCTAAAATATTGGCAGGCTTTGCATCATTATGATGACGAAATTATTGGCACGGATAATTATTTTACTAATTTTGATTTTGAATGGATGAGCATGGATTTGTTCTTTGATCGTGCTAAACAAGCTGAGAAGTTGTATGCCAAGTACAAGATTCGATCACATCCGCATGTGAAGATGAAGATAGATGATTGTTCCAGATTACTGTCGCAAAAACTTCTTATAGTGATAGAAATTACTTTGAAGATTCTTGCTCATGAAGGTATTGGTGAAGCTACTTTGGCGAACTTGGTTTAAGGAGGGCATTGTTGACCAATTAAATCAAGCCCATAAATTTTAAGAAGTTTCTTAATTTGGTTTATTGAGTCCTAATAATATTTAGAATCTTTTTGGGTAGTCCTAATTGTAGTTGGACTAATAATGTAATGAGAGTTAGTTTTTTTTATTGTAGTTAAATAAGATATACTAGTTTGTATGAGATTAGATATCCTAATCAATATAGGACTTGAGTCCATGTTATATATATATGTGGGTCTCTGTCACATTGAGTTGTGAGCCACAAAAATAATAAGTGGTAGTCGAAAAAAGAGGTTGTGAGCCCAAAGCTTGCACCATGAGAGTGTGTGTTTATGTAACAAGCCGAATTGTGGCTACCATAATTGTGTGTGCCTATAGATCCGAGAGTCATGGGAGGTTATGCTAATATATTTGTGAGTGTGAGGCTTTATACTGCTTAAATAAAATAATAGAAGTTTACTTTGTGGTTGAAGAACGAAATAATTCTATCTTCTTGTCTTTTTTTATTTTTCCTACTTTGTTTCTTTTTAGTTTTATAATTGGTATCGAAGTGATTTTAAATCCTACATTTCGTATCAGAATAATTTTCGGGTCCTATAGTTTCAATACATATATTGTTTCGATATCTGACGCAATGGAAAAAATACATGTTTCTACATTTTTAATTGTCCATGACACCAAATAAGGTTACCTTGTATTATCTCCTTTACAAACTTCCAATATGTTGTGAGGTGGGTTGTTTTACCATTTACTTCTCATAATATAAACCAATACAAGCAGAAAAGCCAACATAGTGTTTTTCTTGCATTTGTTGACCTTAGAAAATTAATAAATTATTATAACTATTTTGATAATTTGGTTACATAGATTATAATTAAATTAATTAATTATATTAAACAATATTTAGTATAATTATGTAATTAATTAGACAGTATAATGCGGATATAGTATCTTATTCGAGATGATGTGGTTCACAATGTCACACAAACTAGTTTGGGATATAGAAAATTGAGCTATTTGTAGAATTATAATTTGACTCTAATGAAAAGCGCTGATGTCCAATCTAAACTATGAAAATTTGACCTATAGGGAGGGGGAACGGGTAAAGTTACGGATTTAACTAATTTTAAATTTGTTCAAGTAGTTCAAGTTGGTTAGTGCAAGTAACTTGATGTTCTTATGTGCGTTCAACCATTGATTGTGAATAAAAAAGCGAAGTAAGAAAATCGATCACACAAAACATAATATCAAGATTTTTTTACGTGACTTAATCTAGACATGCACAAATTTACTATGAAGAAATAGAGTACAACATATAACTCAACTTACACCAACTCAACTCCGCAAGCCTTGTTGATGCCATTATAGAAGTACTCCCAAAACTTGAATCCTCAAGCCTTCTTCGCAGTTGCAACCTCAAATCCATAATATCCATCACAACTTGAATCCTCAAGCCTTAGTGTCCACCAATTTCCTTAGTAGGAATCCTCCAATCTAAAACTGCTAAAAAATAATGCAATTATATGATATTTGGGTTTTACTCAGGAAGGCACATTTTTTTAAGTGTATATGGATGATATGAATGATGTTAAGAACTTAGAAAGACTCTCAAAAGTCTCATAAAAACACCCATATTCTTCTATTGATGAATTAGCCTTGAAGTTAAAATTTATAAGAAACAAGAGTTCAAATTCACACAAACTTAAATTTTGTTTAAGTTCGAACTCAATGTGGTCCAGTTCGAACCAAACCTTGTTTGAGTTTGAACTTGACTTCGAATTGGATCAAACTAAAGGTACCAACTTCATATTTATATACTCTAGTTCGAACTCTCAAAGTATGACTTCAAAATTAAGTTGTTGGAAATAACTCTAGTTCAAACTTAGGATCAAATATTGATCAAATTGAGGCTCTTGGAAAATAGTTGATGTTATAACATGGAAATTTTTTTTTTTATTATTATTTATTATTCTTGCAATTGTTAATTGATTAATTAATTATTATTATTATTACTATTATTATCATTATTAAGAATGTGATGTGTGTATTGTATGTGTACAATTATGTGTGTGCTACATGTGCATGTATATAAATATATATATTACATGCATAATTAAATTTAGAGAATATATATATGTATTTATTTGTGTATATATATATATATATATGTACATAACAGTGCACAGTGTGTGCATGTGTGTGTGGGCCGGTTGTGTGTGGGTGTGTGTAGATTGAGTGTGTTACACTCAATGAGGAGTGGGGGGATGGAGTGTGTGAGTAGAGTTGTGTGTGGCAGTGGGGTTGCCAGAGAGTGGGTCGGATTTGGAGAGAGAGAGAGAGAGAGAGAGAGATATAGAGGAATGAGGGTGTGTCTCGGGTGAGAAGAAAAGAGAAGGAAAGAAAGAGAAAGAAGAGAGAAACAGAGAGAGAGAGAGAGAGGGTTCTAGACTGTGAAGAAGGAGAGGAGGCTCGAGGAGGAACCAGAAAGGTGGAAGTGGGCACGGCTAGAGAGAGAAACGGCCAAGAAAATTGTAAGTGGTTCCTTCTGTTTCAATTTTTTTAAAAGCATTTTAATTGATTTAAATTATAGGGTCTTAGAGAGCATAATGTAGGGATTAATTTGCAAAAAGAATGAGAAGAAATGGTTGAGAAATGGGGGAGAACTTGGGAGTTGCAGGTCTGGAGTGAGTCTCGGGTTTTGGCGTTTTAGACGCTAAATCCATGTTTGAATGATGGGGAATTGTTGGGGTAAGTTGCAGAAAACCCTAGAGTCAAAATGGAGTCAAAACGGTGGAAAAATCGAGCTAGAAAACTAGAAAAACCAGCTCGCCGGAATCTGGGTTTGGGGTGGCCGGAGCTACGGTTCTGGTCATTTCGAAGGGTTCCGAGTGATGAAAGGGAAAACCAACTCGGGATGCGTAATCCCCTAGAAAAACCGAAGAAAACCGTATTAAAAAGTTGAAGAAATCTCGCCGGAAAAGGGTCACCGGCGCCGGAGAAGACGCCGGAACCCTACCGGAGGTTCGCCGGAAAAACGGGGGGGAAGAAGGGAACTGTTCCGGGTTTGGGTCGGGTCGGTTCGGGTCGGGTCGGGCTTGGGCCGGTCTGCCCCTGCCACGTGTCAGCCCTTGTTTTAAATTAAATGAATTTGAACCTTTAGGATTTAAACCTTTGGATTTGAACCTTTTAGATTTGAACCTTAACCTGAACTTTCAGAAATTACGAATTGACCCCCCAACTGTTAGAAATTACACTTTGACCCACCTGATTAAATTATTAATAAAATATTAATTAAATTAATTAATTAATTAATTAATTAAATTAATTTAATTAATTAAATATTCAAAAATATCCCAGAGTCCAAATGGGACAAGTCATAGGTGTATTTTGACTATCTCGACCATTCTGAGATCAATGGTGAGGTCCGTTTTACGAGACGGGGTCCCGAAAAATAAAAGACCCGTAGTAACCCTTAAAATTACCAAAATGCCCCTAGATCGAAACACAGTCAAACGAACTCCGAATTAGGTAAACAAATAGTGGAATTTTATTATCTCGAACATTCCGGACTCAACCGTGGAGACCGATTTGTGAAAAGAGGTCACGAAATGTAAGGACACGTGTGAAGTGCAAAATGACTGTTTTGCCCTTTTCAACCCAGGTGTCCGAATTGAGTTCTACGAGAACCTAGACTTACTTTCTTAAACGTTCTGAAACCAATGGTAGAGTTTAATTTAGCAGAATAGAAACCTATGAATTTAAAGACATAAAATTTGATGAATAGCATACATTCAAACAACAATGGACTGAGTTGAAATTTCTACTTTTAGGGACACTGACAGGACAGGAGGAGGCGATCTGATCTCCTACATTTTTATCCACCGGTTCAGTTACATATAGTTCACGATCTTCTAGGGTTGATACCAACCCATCAGGTATGGTGTTTTGCTAGTGTTAGAAATAAAGTTAAGTTAGGAATATTTGTGAATGACTGAATGTCGTATGTGTTTATCTGTAATGTGTTTACCGTTTATTTGGAATTGGTTGTTCACATGCTTACATGTTACTTGCATCTTATGAATATTTAGTGAATGATGAATGTGACTCACGACATGCGTATATGTTAATTTTACGAGATATGATTGCATGTGGAATCAGTTAGGTGATTTATATATTATTGTCTCGAGCATGCTATATTGTGGAAACCATGTATCATTGAGATTGCATTGGCATATTGGCATATGATGAATCCTTTGAGAACATGGCGTGGGTAAGCACGTGGTGCTTTGCATTATGAGGGTGTAGATCCTGTGGTGAAAAACCCAAAATTGGCCATTGCATTGGTACTCCGTAGCCATCGGGGAGTACCCGTAAACGAGACATGGGTGGGGCATAGAGTTGTGCATGGGTGTGTCACGCATACTATTCATATATACTACTGCGATGCTTAAATGTCATTTAGAAATAAATGTACACTTTGCACATGCCACGCCTTAGCTTTATTTCTGGCATTAGCATTTCATCATACCAGCAGTTGAGCTGACCCATTCGTGGGCAACATTTTTCAGATGAGGACCCCCCAGCTGCTTGAGACCCAGTGATGCTTTGATAAGGGAAAACACTTGTTATATTTTGTCCATGAGACTTGTGTATTGAAATGTAAGGGCTTAAGCCCGAATGACTCCTGAACGATGTATCTTATGTTATTTTGTGTATGGATGATGATGGACGCATGTTCATTGAATTTAATTACTTTTGTCCTTTTATTTATTTTACTTTCTGTCTCGTTACTCGCACCCCGGGTTCGCGGGAAATTCGGGGCGTGACAACGTGGTATCAGAGCATAGGTTCGAATACCTAGAGACTGTGGGGTGTTGTTTAACACCATGAGACCCTAGAGAAGAGAATGAGACTTAGTGTGAACTGTTAGCAACATGTGATAGGATCCTATGTGCTACGTGATTATGTGTCTTAATGCATGCCTTATTATGATTACGTGAAAAAGTGATATCGAATTTTTCTTTTGGACTTGTAGATATGCCTCCTAGACGAGCTCCTACGAGAGGCAGACCACCCAGAGGGGGTAGGGGTAGGGGTGTGCCTCGAGGTGCCGCCCAGCCTCGTCGTGGCAGACCCAGAGCTGCTGCCCCTATTCCTGACGTGGTTGAGGAGGTAGTTGCCCCAGCTGACGTTCCTGAGCATAGTACAGCTGAGGAGGATGTTGCTCCAGCCCCTGTGGAGGAGGTGGGGCAGACTATTGGCGCCAGAGATTTGGCGACCATTATACAGGAGTGTTTCCGTGCTATGCAGGATGCCCGGACCACTGATGCTGAGGCCAGGGCTGCTGAGGCCGAGGCCAGGGCTGCCGGTGCCGCGGCCAGAGCGGCCGGTGGGGAGACCAGAGATACCTTCGTCATGAAGGCGTTTCAGCGTATGAGGCCACCGTCATTTGCAGGACAGCCTGATCCTTTGGTGGCCGAGGAGTGGCTGGATCAGATTGTGAGGATCCTGGACTCACTAGGGATTGATGAGCCACACCTGAGGATACGATGTGCCACCTTCCAGTTTACAGGGCTAGCGAGCCAGTGGTGGAAGGTATCTGCCGGCAGGATTAGCAGGTTCGGAGAGGGGTGGGATGCATTTGTGGCCATGTTCAATGACCACTACTTTCCAGCGACTGCTAGGGTCGGGTTCAGGAGAGAGTTTGAGACCTTACTACAGAGGGACATGACCGTGACGCAGTATGAGTCCCAGTTTACCGCATTGGGCAGGTTTGCCCCGCACATTGTTGGGGTAGAGGAGCTGAGAGTTTATCATTTTCTAGAGGGGCTGAAGACCTCTATTAGGGATAGACTGGCGGGTCACATCATTGACACTTACGAGGAGGCTGTGATCAGGGCCACGAGAGTAGAGAGGGAGTTGACAGCTCTTAGAGGGATTAGGGAGTCCCGGACTCAGACCAGGCCAGCCACAGCACTAGCATTTACACCAGCTCAGCCTACTGTGACCGTCCCAGCTCATTCAGGTGGGAGACCACCGAAGAGGTTCCGGGGCAGTACCTCTTCTCCATCTACATCCCAGAGACCTATGCAGCTTTTAGCCCCCCAGCCCACTATGTCTACTACTCCTCGAGGAGGGGCACCACAGCTGACCCTCACATGCTACCAGTGTGGACAGCCTGGCCACAGGATGGCTGATTGCCCACAGAGGGATCCTGGTCAGGGATCAGGGACAGGACCGAGCCAGCTACCACTTCCATCCCAGTCTCAGAGTCAGGCCTGGAGGGCCACACCAGTGTGCTATACATGTCAGCAGCCGGGCCATATCAAGGCCCACTGCCCTCAGGGGCAGACCTCACAGAGCACACCGAGCCCCCACTATTACCAGCACACCCAGGTACCTTTGCCCCAGCCACAGTCGGACTATAGACCCCCAACACCTATTTATCAGCCAGCACCCTCAGCATTGAGTGTTAGAGCCCCCGCCCCGAGAGGAGGAGGCAGACAGGGTCAGACCGTACAGGGCAGAGTGTATGCGGTTGCCACCCCAGAGGCTTCTGCTGCTGGACCGTCCGTAGTACGAGGTACATCTTTTATGTTTAGTTTATGGACTAGCATATTGATAGATCATAGTGCATCGCATTCATTCATATTTACTATGTTGACATGATGTTAGGGATAGAGTGATGCTTACAAGAATCTGTAGAGATTACTCAATGGAGATGGCTGACCGCGTACCTTATTTAGATTTTTCAGCTTATTTGATGCGTCTAGTATTGGTATTATGCTGGAGATAGATCGGTTATTTACACCTTAGACGAGCATAGGCTGCTACAGGGAAAGAGAGGCGATGTATACTTCTGAGGGAGATGTTTTCTTTGATTCATGAGATAGGAACCCACGTTTCACTGCCCGGTTTTGGCAGAGCCTTCAGACGGCCTTAGGGACTCAGCTAAGTTTAGTGCTACCTGTCGTCCCCGGACTGATGGTCAGTCAGGGTGTACCATTCAGATCCTAGAGGACATACTTAGAGACTGCGTTATGGACTTCAGGGGTAGCTGAGAGGATCACCTTGTTTTAGTAGAGTTGCCTGCAACCGTAGCTAGTAGTTCACCGGTGTATTGGACAGGAGTAAAAGAGACAATTGTTTTAGGATCTGATATAGTCCGTGAGACCACGGACAAGATACAGGTGATCAGACAGCGGTTGTTGACAGCTCAGAGCCGCCAGAGGAGTTACGCAGATAGGAGGCGGCGGCCCTTGGTATTTGAGGTGGGGGACCATGTGTTCCTCAAGGTATCTCCCAGACGAGGTTTGAGGAGATTTGGGCGCGGTGGGAAGCTATCGCCACGATTCATAGGTCCTTTTGAGATACTTGGGAGAGTTGGTGAGGTGGCTTATAAGCTAGCCTTACCACCACAGCTATCAGGGGTCCACGACGTCTTCCATGTATCTATGCTGAGGAAGTACCATCCCGACCCCTCACATGTACTTGACTGGGTAGATCTTCAGTTAGAGGGGGACGCTTCCTATGACCAGAGACCCGTAGAGATATTGGACTCGAGGGACCAGGTTTTGCGAGGCAGGACCATCCCTTTGGTCAAGGTTCGTTGGAACCACCATGGGGTTGAGGAGGCTACGTGGGAGCGTGAGGCCGAGGTCCGAGTTAGGTACCCTGAGTTGTTTGATCAGTGATGTATTTTCTTTTGGTTCTATGTTATTTTAAATTTCGGGACGAAATTTTTGTAAGGAGGGAAGGATGTTATAACATGGAAATTTTTTTTTTTATTATTATTTATTATTCTTGCAATTGTTAATTGATTAATTAATTATTATTATTATTACTATTATTATCATTATTAAGAATGTGATGTGTGTATTGTATGTGTACAATTATGTGTGTGCTACATGTGCATGTATATAAATATATATATTACATGCATAATTAAATTTAGAGAATATATATATGTATTTATTTGTGTATATATATATATATATATGTACATAACAGTGCACAGTGTGTGCATGTGTGTGTGGGCCGGTTGTGTGTGGGTGTGTGTAGATTGAGTGTGTTACACTCAATGAGGAGTGGGGGGATGGAGTGTGTGAGTAGAGTTGTGTGTGGCAGTGGGGTTGCCAGAGAGTGGGTCGGATTTGGAGAGAGAGAGAGAGAGAGAGAGAGAGAGATATAGAGGAATGAGGGTGTGTCTCGGGTGAGAAGAAAAGAGAAGGAAAGAAAGAGAAAGAAGAGAGAAACAGAGAGAGAGAGAGGGTTCTAGACTGTGAAGAAGGAGAGGAGGCTCGAGGAGGAACCAGAAAGGTGGAAGTGGGCACGGCTAGAGAGAGAAACGGCCAAGAAAATTGTAAGTGGTTCCTTCTGTTTCAATTTTTTTAAAAGCATTTTAATTGATTTAAATTATAGGGTCTTAGAGAGCATAATGTAGGGATTAATTTGCAAAAAGAATGAGAAGAAATGGTTGAGAAATGGGGGAGAACTTGGGAGTTGCAGGTCTGGAGTGAGTCTCGGGTTTTGGCGTTTTAGACGCTAAATCCATGTTTGAATGATGGGGAATTGTTGGGGTAAGTTGCAGAAAACCCTAGAGTCAAAATGGAGTCAAAACGGTGGAAAAATCGAGCTAGAAAACTAGAAAAACCAGCTCGCCGGAATCTGGGTTTGGGGTGGCCGGAGCTACGGTTCTGGTCATTTCGAAGGGTTCCGAGTGATGAAAGGGAAAACCAACTCGGGATGCGTAATCCCCTAGAAAAACCGAAGAAAACCGTATTAAAAAGTTGAAGAAATCTCGCCGGAAAAGGGTCACCGGCGCCGGAGAAGACGCCGGAACCCTACCGGAGGTTCGCCGGAAAAACGGGGGGGGAAGAAGGGAACTGTTCCGGGTTTGGGTCGGGTCGGTTCGGGTCGGGTCGGGCTTGGGCCGGTCTGCCCCTGCCACGTGTCAGCCCTTGTTTTAAATTAAATGAATTTGAACCTTTAGGATTTAAACCTTTGGATTTGAACCTTTTAGATTTGAACCTTAACCTGAACTTTCAGAAATTACGAATTGACCCCCCAACTGTTAGAAATTACACTTTGACCCACCTGATTAAATTATTAATAAAATATTAATTAAATTAATTAATTAATTAATTAATTAAATTAATTTAATTAATTAAATATTCAAAAATATCCCAGAGTCCAAATGGGACAAGTCATAGGTGTATTTTGACTATCTCGACCATTCTGAGATCAATGGTGAGGTCCGTTTTACGAGACGGGGTCCCGAAAAATAAAAGACCCGTAGTAACCCTTAAAATTACCAAAATGCCCCTAGATCGAAACACAGTCAAACGAACTCCGAATTAGGTAAACAAATAGTGGAATTTTATTATCTCGAACATTCCGGACTCAACCGTGGAGACCGATTTGTGAAAAGAGGTCACGAAATGTAAGGACACGTGTGAAGTGCAAAATGACTGTTTTGCCCTTTTCAACCCAGGTGTCCGAATTGAGTTCTACGAGAACCTAGACTTACTTTCTTAAACGTTCTGAAACCAATGGTAGAGTTTAATTTAGCAGAATAGAAACCTATGAATTTAAAGACATAAAATTTGATGAATAGCATACATTCAAACAACAATGGACTGAGTTGTAATTTCTACTTTTAGGGACACTGACAGGACAGGAGGAGGCGATCTGATCTCCTACATTTTTATCCACCGGTTCAGTTACATATAGTTCACGATCTTCTAGGGTTGATACCAACCCATCAGGTATGGTGTTTTGCTAGTGTTAGAAATAAAGTTAAGTTAGGAATATTTGTGAATGACTGAATGTCGTATGTGTTTATCTGTAATGTGTTTACCGTTTATTTGGAATTGGTTGTTCACATGCTTACATGTTACTTGCATCTTATGAATATTTAGTGAATGATGAATGTGACTCACGACATGCGTATATGTTAATTTTACGAGATATGATTGCATGTGGAATCAGTTAGGTGATTTATATATTATTGTCTCGAGCATGCTATATTGTGGAAACCATGTATCATTGAGATTGCATTGGCATATTGGCATATGATGAATCCTTTGAGAACATGGCGTGGGTAAGCACGTGGTGCTTTGCATTATGAGGGTGTAGATCCTGTGGTGAAAAACCCAAAATTGGCCATTGCATTGGTACTCCGTAGCCATCGGGGAGTACCCGTAAACGAGACATGGGTGGGGCATAGAGTTGTGCATGGGTGTGTCACGCATACTATTCATATATACTACTGCGATGCTTAAATGTCATTTAGAAATAAATGTACACTTTGCACATGCCACGCCTTAGCTTTATTTCTGGCATTAGCATTTCATCATACCAGCAGTTGAGCTGACCCATTCGTGGGCAACATTTTTCAGATGAGGACCCCCCAGCTGCTTGAGACCCAGTGATGCTTTGATAAGGGAAAACACTTGTTATATTTTGTCCATGAGACTTGTGTATTGAAATGTAAGGGCTTAAGCCCGAATGACTCCTGAACGATGTATCTTATGTTATTTTGTGTATGGATGATGATGGACGCATGTTCATTGAATTTAATTACTTTTGTCCTTTTATTTATTTTACTTTCTGTCTCGTTACTCGCACCCCGGGTTCGCGGGAAATTCGGGGCGTGACAGTTGAAAAAAGAGTAATTCAAGTCTCGAATTCGAACAATATGAATATCAGTTCGCACTCAATTTAATACCAAACAATTTTAGTTTAAACTAGAGATCAAACTGGCCAATTTGTTATTTCAATTTAAGATCAATTAACTTCGGTTCAAACTTAGGTTTAAACTCCCATCAAATGTGGCTTTCTATTCTTTAAATTAGAAACTTTTAAAATCTTAGTTTGAATGGAACTTCAAACTTGGATTGAATGAGGCTCTCTATTAACTTAAAAACTCAACTCCTTTAAGATCCGTTCGAACTCTAAAGAACTCCAGTTCGAACTCAACCTATCAGCTTGCCTTTAACACATTCAAAACTCATTTTAAACCTCAAACATGAAAATCAAAGACAAGTTATGTTTGGAAAACACTTTAAAAGAATTTCAGTGTTTGTGTGCAATCTAAACCTAGGAAAAGGTCTCTAAGTCACTTACCATCAAACCTAAGGATAGTTGGGTCTTCACTTGATCTTCAATGATACTTGATGACTTTTGAATCTTAAGGCTTGAGTTAACATCATACTCATAGACTTAGGTTTTACCTTACAACCATTTACAATTGTTGCTTTTATCACATAACATATCCCTACGTAGCATGACTAGAGTCTCAATATAAAAAATCCCCCTCTTTGTCATCCATGACAAAATGACTAAAGAATAATGAATACATAAACACATAGTAATAGAAGTAAATGTTAAACTCATAAAAGGAAAAATAACCAATATAACAACTCATAACTTAATTAAACTCTGTATAAGCTTTAAGATGGTTTTTATTCCTGCTTAAACTTGAAAGCACAACACTTAACATATCTGTTGCCTAGATATTTACTCTGGAGGGGGGTGAATAAGGTATTTAGCAAATATTGACAACTTTTACAAACTTTAAAAATGTATGTTGAAAATGTAAAAGTATGTAAAAGAGAGAGAGAGAGAGAGAGAGAGAGAGAGAGAGATAGAGAAAACACAATGAGATGATATAAAGTTTGTTTACCAACAAGCACTCTCTTCAATAGTAGATTGGTGCAATAAATGCTCACTCTTTGTAGATAAATCTGGTGTAGGTTCGGAGTATTTAAGATGAGTAAAACTTTTAGATATAGGATTTCAATAGTTAGATCTGAAGTTAAGAATAGAGATGTAGAAGTGTAAGAACGTAAAGAGATGGCATAGAAAACCTTAGAAAACTTCTATTTATAACCCTTAAAAGAATATGATTGTTGCTTTTCAAAGAGAATGGTTCACCCCTTTTTATTCGTTCAAAATTTGAATCTCGATGTGCCAGATCGACAAAATTCAGTCGACTAAATTATCAACCAATCGACTAGATTGAGCATTGGTCGACTAATTAGGTCAATTGAGTTGTCCATAAGGTTTGAGGTTCAATTGTTCAAGAACAATCAATCGATTGGTCTTTTGGATCAATCGACTAGTTCTGATGTACATTGTTTTAGCCTTTGAAAAATAATCGACTAATTCATCATTAGGTCAACTATATTAGGCGGTGAGTTCAAATTTTTTTTATGAAAAAGGTCACTCAGTCGTTTGGTTTTTGAAATTGGTCAACTAGTTTGATTAATGTAAAAATAAGCCTTAAAAATCAGTTGACTGGTTCCATGAATTGGTCTACTAGTTTGCACAATGTATGCCTTTTTGTTTATTTTACTTAGTTACTTTTATCAAAACCTTTTGATATTTCAAAACTTAAGGTATATCAGTTGTTTTGTTTTGAAAAATTACTTGAGGTTAGTTCTTAGTTGACCATTTTAAATAGTAAGAGTTTATAACTAATGATCAATCTAATCCTAAATCACTCAAAATCCAAAATAAAGAAAATAAAAGTATTCACTTGTCTTGATTCCTTAAGCTTGAGTGTGTTCATTTGCTTGATTCAACATGAGAGCATTCTACTTGGTTTGATTCTTGCCTTGAAGTATGTACTTGAGTGAAATTCTTTACCTTTATGGACTTTGTCATTTCTTGGTTAACAATCTTCTTTGACCTAAATGACCTATTTGCATTCTCACTTGAACAAGACATCAGTCCACATGGATAATGTTTTGTAATCATCAAAATTACTAAGATGCCCTTAGTTGAAAACCTTTAGGGCTAACAATATTTCTGTGAAATGTATAGTATGTAAAACAATACTACCACGAACATAAGGTGAGATAAGCATATAAAAATGTAGAAAATAAAGCACATGTATATCTCTCCAAGTGTAAAGCATATAATTAATGCATAAATCAAACTCAGAGAAACAATAAAGTAAAGCCACAAAACACATTCTTACTTTATCACGCCCTATGCCCCAAAGGCTTGTGGATGAGGTAATTTACAATGTTTTTCTATATTAATTGAAGAAATTAATCATGTTCTTAATTATCACCATATTTTTGTAGAAGGGAGAGACTTTTTGATAAAAAAAAAAAAAAAAAGTTAATATTCAGTGGATACTAATTGACTTAATCATCGAACTCCCATCGGTGAATTCAGTGATCTCTAACCATTCAAGTCCGTTGGAGGTTGATTCTTGACCGATCATGATTAAGAGGTCCTTTAAGGTGTGACTACTAATAAGCAACTCATTCTAGGTCCATTTACTTGATTAAATTAGGGTAAATTACACTGACCTCCCTTGAGATTTTTAATAATTACACTGATCTCTCTTACTTTACTTGATAAACTACAAATCCCCCATTTAGTTTTTTTTTATTCAAATTGACAAAAACTGCCCCTTTCATATATATATATATATATATATATATTGACCATTTTGTTCTACTTTTTTAAAGAATATTTTAATTTTATATAAAAATAAATTTAAGATAAATAAGTTATTTCTTTTTATATAAAAATAAATTTAAGGTTTTAATCAATATTTATTTGAAAATGGAAAAAGAATTAATCAAAATTGAAAAAAATGTATAAAAAAACAAAAAAAAAAAAAGGGCAGTTTTGTTATTTAGAAGAAAAAAATGACTGAAGGGGGGTATTTGTAATCTGTCAGGTAAAATAGGAGAGGTTAGTGTCATTTTAGAAACTTTAGGAAATGTTAGTGTAATTGTCAGAAACTTTAGGAAAGGTCGGTGTAATTAACCCATTAAATTAATTTAGTTGCTCTATAGCTTAAGGGAAATAAGAAAAGAATGTCTTGAGGTTTTGTTCGAACCAAAGTCCAACAAGGATCAATCGTGGCTTACAATCCTTGACCCACGACAGGATTCATTCGAATGAGGTTTCAAGTGAGAATCGGATCGTGATCTTCTGGATTAGTCTTGTTTGAACAAGAAATTAATCTAGCTTCTAGTGAGGTCTATTGGTAGATCTATTTTCCTTCATTTTTACACTCTTTCGAACCAATGTTCTAATGAGCTATGAGCAAACTATTCAACCTAAGGTTTAATGTAACTCTTTTTGAAAGTATTTTTTGCTAAACTTATATATGGGAATATGCATAGACATGTCTTTATGTTTAAACCTATCTTTGACCATATTGTGGCAGGTAGTTGTGATCATGTCATTGGTTTGGTTTTTTCTTCTTTTCTTGACCTTTTGTGTTTGGTGCTTCTTTGTTGCAATTTTTACATATAAAACATTTGAAAATTATTAGATAGATAAATTGTAGGGATATTGATAATATTTTGTTAGAGTGATGAGAAAATTCATTGTTTGTCACCAATGTAGTGAAATTTCACTATTTGTCACCAAAACAATAAAATTTCATAGTTTTGATATTAAGTTAGTGAATTTTAATTGTTTCTCACCAAGACAATGAAATTTCACTGTGTTGGAGAGATATAATTTCCTCGTTTTTATTGACCACTTAGAGTAAAATTTCTTTGTTTTATGTAATATAGTGATGTTACGGTTTTTATATTGTTCATCAATGGAATTTCTATGGTGATAAATAGTAGAATTTTTGTACAAACACCAAGCCACGATGTGACACGAAGGGGCATTTTTGTCTGAAAATTATTGGGAGAATTTTGGAGTTGGTCCCGAGCTTAATAAGCAACTTATTCAAGGAGGACTGGCCGAAAGCCCCTATATACTAGTATACATAATCAAATCGGATTATTAATAGATCGATTTATTTATTTGTTTACACAAGATATCGTATTCGTATAAATAAATTAGATAAATTGGATCCATCGATAGCCCTAGTCTTTTTCATGTAAGGAGATGAAAGAATATGGAGTGACACCGAATGCTAGAGAGCTTACTATGGCCATGAAATAAAATATCACGATATTTTATGATATATTGCAATTCTTGCACTTGCGATGCAGTATTTGGATGTGAAAAAATAATCCTGTTGCTGTAATTTTCTATATGGCAAGCTATGAAGGGTTAACTTTTCTTATCTCACTTGTTCAGCATGCCCACATTATCAAATTTGTAGGCTTTTCTCAGGATAAACAGATACCATATCTACAAATAAATATATGCAATAACTTGTTCTCCTTTTCTTTTTCATTAGACCATCAAAGCAAAGCAAATCAATAAAACAAAAAGGCAAAATAAGCATTATTTATCTTTGGCCAATAGAACATTCTATTGGAAAACTTGAACTCAAAATTTGATTAAAGGCAACTAATTTAAGTTGAACAAAACTGGGGTACAAAGCTTTTCTGTCTGACCAGCTCATGAAGATCATGGACAATCTTAAAGACTGCATCCGGCCTAGCCAGCCTCAGTGCATTTTGTGACATAGCCTTCAGCTCATCTGCTTTCGGACCAAACCATTGAGCAACAATATTTGCTATCTCTTTAGGGGACTTTGAGAATTTCCCGCATCCATTTTCCACCACGTATGGCACATTACCCACCTCCTGTAAAATGAAAGGCAAAAATAAAATTGAATTAAGGAATATATGATTGCTTTAGAAAGGTTCCTCAATATGCACACCTTCCAAGTCAAACATTTGCTGCAATCTAATATAACCTATACCATATGGCAGAACAAAGAGTTAAAAATTTAAAATAACCACTTGTTCAGTGCAACTTCTCTGTAGATATTAAAAGCTTACTACTATGAAGCACAGAAACTTTATTTTGACTCGTGTCATTTTCTGGACACGTGTTTGACACTGCGAAAAAAGAGTGTCCAAATTTTATATTTTGTATTTAGGATAAATTACACTGATCTTCCTTGAAGTTTATTGAAATTATACATGCTTTCCCTGTAGTTTAAAAAATTACACCGACCTCTCCCTGAGCTTTAATGTCAATATAACAAAAACCTCCATTCCGTTAGTCAACGGTTAATTGACCACACGGATTTTGCTCACGTCATCTCAGACATTTTTGCAAATATCCAATTTTAACCTTATAAAAAGAAAAAAGAAAAAAAATTAATTTTTTTTCTCTTCTTTGTTTGCACCGTCTCCTCCCCCAATACTTCCATTACTCATAACCCTTGCTTCCTCTTGTTACTGTATTTCTTGAACAATTAAATTCTCCAAAAAGTGTGTATACACACACACACACACACACACAGAGACATATGCAAAGCATTCTCTGCAAATCTTGTAAAATTGAAGCATTTTCTGCAAATGGGAAGCAATCCCTGCAAATCGTATATATGTGTGCCTGAACACTAAGCGCTCTCTACAAATCAAATCATTGCTTGCAAATAGTTCTTCACAAATAGTGTGTGTCTATATAAGTATATATATATATACACACACACATATACATCCTTGACCCTTCACAAATCATGGCACCGACTCTTTACAATTTTCTCACTCACAGACTATCATATATCCCTCTTTTCACAAAACACCCACAAAGCCCCCAAACTCAGAACAGCCACTTAGCCTTCTCCCTTTTTCACGAATCCCACTTCTGCAACTCCTTTTTCTAAAAATTCTCCTCTCTCTCCTACATTCATTTCCTCATCTCTCCAAAATTTTATTTCACAACCCATCTCCCTACAAGACCCATGAACAACTCGCCACTAACTTACTGTATTTAACATAATAGAGACACAAATTGTTGACCTTGTCGGTACCTCCATTGCGAAGGCAGAGAAGTTGGGAGGGATGGTGCCGGTGCCGGTGCCGGCGAAGATGGAAGCTTGGCCTGGCGGAGGAGCCATTCGATGGTCTACCGTCAGATTTATGGCCAACTCTCATTGCCATCTTTAATCTGTAGAATACTTCCTGATTTCTTTCCTCCCACCATTTATAGATTGATTCACAACCATATTACATGGGTGAACTCAATCCAAGTAGATTTGCAAGGAATTTGGATTGGAGACCCAATCACTATTTATTCTAGAAAATAATCAAAACCAGAAGAGTAGCATACTCTCTATCTAAAATCTTTTGGACTATCTCTCTCTCAATTCTAAAATTTTAAAGATGAATGATCAAACTTATTTATAAAATAGAACATGCATAGATTTAAAGATAGAAAAATTTTAGAGAGAGAAGGCACCTCTGTCAACGGGGGACCATGGGAGCTCTTCCAAAAGCTGATTGTTTTAATTAAAAATATTGTTTAAATGTTCAAGGGTAAAATAGACTTTTTAACATTTACGTTTTTTCTGTCTTCCAGCGAGTCATGACCGGGGAGTTTAGTGTCATTTCCCATACTACAAGGGTCTATCTGTAATATTATTAAACCTCAGGTGAGGTCAATGTAATTTACCCTTTGTTTTTTTAATTTCAAACACGATATGGACACATTAGTACACATTCCCCGCACCCCTCATTTTCTCCTCTTCTCCTCTGTCTTTATATATATATATATATATATATATATAAATATATATATATATATAAATATATATATATATATAAATATATATATATATACACACACACACATATATGTTCTACATATTAGTTAGTAATTTTGTATTAGAACTTGAATCATGAATATTGCTAATTAAATGAAGTACTTAAATTTTTACTTAATGACTTTATTATTTTAATATCTTTGTGATTTATGTATTTTTATCCCAATTTTAATTGAAATAATATTAAATTTTTATTATATGGTCATATATATATATATATATATTTAACATGTCTCTTTACTTTTTTGAGAAATGCCGCATGCTTCTTAGGCTTTATGATATCTATCTTATATTAAATTTCACTCCCAATATCAATCAAAAAGTTTGTTTGAAGCATGCTACTGCCCTTATGGTGAGTGAGATGTAAATTGTGCTCTGTTATGGTAGAGGGCAGCATGGAATTCTGCACAGCTCTTTCACCTAAACTAGCAGGTAGCATCTGCTAGGAGCTAGACAAGGGCATGTGTGTGCATGTAGTTATGGACACAAGCAAACACACCGAAAATCAACTAATGGGAGCACATTTTAGTAAAGTATACACAAACAATACAAAATCTTCTTCTTGTTTTTTTTCTTATGGAAACCAAACTATTCAATCATATGGTATCAGAGCAGAGTCTGAAGTGGAATTAAAGTCCCAACCCAGGTTAGTTCAACTAAAATGCTCAAGGAAAACAAAAATAAATAAATACATTATAAAAATCTAAGAATTTCTGTCATGTAATAGAAAAGAATCAATTCGCTCTTATTTGCAATATTCATGTATTAAAAGACTTAACCAAAGGACAATCTGCCCAACCTGGACTAAATAAAGGAATTTGTACTATGCCAGCAAACAGCAAGTCCCACTTAAGGTTGCAAGAGAAATTGATAGCATAACAAGAAAGCATAATTCTAAAATTAGGAACAAAATTTCTCAATTTCCATCCTAAAGTTTTTTTTTTCTTTCTCTGATAAGTAATTTGAATCCTTAAATATCAACAGACTATTTCAAATTTGGTACACTAATAGTGAAAATGAACTATATTAAGAAATAAAAAATTACGCTAAAAACTTCACACTATACATAAATTAATGTGCCAAAGAAGCACAATCAGCCAAGATTAAGGGCATGCCTGAACTTAACATCCAGTAAGTGAACTTCCGAAGGATAACCACCTAGTAGTAGTTTAGAAAAACCACTTTGGAGGTTGAAGTGCCATCTAGTTAGATTTCTTTTGCTCCAATGAGTGGGCTATACAACACAGGCTAGACCTCAACCTGCCCATAGATCCCCCCCCCCCCCCCCCACACCCAAAAAAATAAACCGCAAGAAAAAAGTGCTGAATGAAGGTGTTCTTCGATCTCAAGTCCTAGTACAGTTACCTAAAGATCTCACTATTTAGTTAGACATGTATGTCTAAGCACTATGTCTTCCACCTCCTATTTGAAAGAATCAAGGATTATTCATGGTTACATTCCAGACTCAAAGTGCAGCACCGTACTGCAATTATTCAATGCAGTGAGAATGCAAAATTTCTTAAACCAAACTTCAATTACCACCACTATACAATGATGTAGACTAATGTCAGAAGCTGAAAAATCTTGTATTTGTGAAACATAGGTATAATAACCCAGTTTTGCATTAGAAAAACAAGAACACTGTTCATTCACATCTGAAAATAATGGCCCTGGGCCTTCTAGCCATGGAAACCATTATAACCAGAAATCTCCCCCATATAAATTTCCCCAAAAAACAGTTTTGCAACAGATATAATTCTCAGTTTCAGGTCTTGCTTTGTTCAAATGTAATTGGTTCAGCTCTAGTGTCACTGGATTACATAGTTCAGTCGAGAAATTTTAGTAAGGAATTTTTTTGCAATATAGTACAAGAAGCAGCAGATATATTTTCTCGAAAAAGACAGAAAGAAGAGAACAAGATTGCAATACTTTTCAAAAAAAAGAAAAAGATAACCAGATTGCAATAAAAACATAAAAAATTATTAAAAACGAGAATTTCAAGACAAAAAAAAATACCTGCCCAGCAATGTAGTCATTGAGAATTATGGGGAGTCCTCGGATCATAGCTTCTGCAATAGTGCCCTGGGCCAGCCTACAGAATATTATTATCAGATGGATGATAATGGATTGAGAGAAAAAATACTAATAAAAATAGGATGGAGAGACATATAAAATTATCATCCATGTTCATGAGAGATTTACCTTCGTTATAATGCAATCACAAGCACCCATGCATTCCTCCATTTTTGTGACAAACCCTTTCACCTAAGATGTATAAGCATCTTCTTTTGTAAGTAATGGCAACATATATTACACTAATAAGAGAAAAACATGCATGTAGACACATGTATGTGGTGTGGTTTGTGTCCACATGTGTGTTTGTGTGTGCAAGTGTGCGGAGAGAGAGAGAGAGATCATCCTCTGGCCACTACTGCAAGTCAATGCACATGGTCCCTTATTGTTACATCTAACTTGAAGTCTAGAAATTCACAAAATACATCCAGAGCACAAAATCAAACCCAGGATTTCAAGATCACCTGGCACATCTGGCAGAATTAACAGGTAATTTGAATAATATATTCAAAATGAATTTAATGGAAGAAAATGATGCATCTTATACAGAATTAGCAGTAAATATTGTGACTACAAAAATAAACATGGAGGAGATTGACATATCACCAGGAGTTCAGTAGAAAGGAAGTGGGCAGTAATCATTACAGGCAAATTTTTAACTTCTTAATAGTGAAAATAATGAATTACATAAGCATTTTATAACCAGAACAGGGGTTAGAACTTCCAAGGGGGCTTTATTACCTGGACAGGAATCTTCCAATTAATTGAAAGCAACCTGTTGGCTAGCTTTTTATTGCGGCCACATATCACAAGAACTTGACCTATTGGTTCTCCTAGACTCTCATCATATAACGAATTTCCAAGTGCTCGAGCAGTAGCTTCAATGGGACCCATTCCTTCCCCGCCACCCATCAGCATCACGGCAGGAAGATCCTCATCCATGCCTAGTTCCTTTCTCAATTCATCCTAGATAGTAAAAAATGGAAACAGACTAAAATAGTCATTGATATCTGCTTGAATGACATTATAATAACAGGCATGCAAATTAATCCAAAATAATTATCATTTCAAACAAGGAGAGATTTTTCCAGTAACATGTCAAAAGACATGTCCAGAAGCACACTCGGATGAATTTCAGCCAAAAAAAAAAAAAAACAAAGTAACAATCCAATGGCCAAACTCCACCTTCCTTTCAAATGTTATGCCAACACTTAATACTATTGTGCTACATCTATGGCATTTCAGACATGAGTTATGAATCATAAAATGAAGACAGTTTTAAGCAAAATCATAAGCAATGAAATACACTCAATTGTAGATCCATGCACAAGCAATATTTCATCACTAAATTATAGATCCATGCACAAGTAATTCATAAGACCCCAGGAGAAGTGGATTAATAAACCAGGATTCATGGAGCCAATCCAAGAGGAATAATATAAGGTATTATTGAGTTGAGTTGCATTAAGTAGTATATTCTATGTAGGTCTACTAGATTTGGGTGGATAAATATATCACATGCACCACAAGTGAACATTTTAGCTTAGCTTGCAGGCAATTTGAGTTTAAACTTGTGTTATATGTACTCGTGTTGGTTCATACAGACATCAATATTTTGAAAGAAGGAAGTAAGATGAGGCATTTGACCCCATAAAAGGCGAAGCATAAATCTTGAGGCATTCAGGAGAAAGTTCTTTGACTTTAAATTTTTTTAAATGAATATTATTATTAGTCAAGAAAAAGGAAATTTTTTATAATTTTGGAATTGGGTCAACATTATAATTTCAAAATTCTAAGGAAATGCTATATATTTAGAGCAATCCTCTATTTAGAAATACTATTTTGACATTATATCTAGAACAATGCTTGACTCCAAACTTGGTAGAAAGAACCTCATCCTACTCACGTACATGTCACAACCACAATCTATCACATATACAATGCATATGCAAGGGATTAAAATTTCGTTTCGTTTCCATCGAAACGGCCGAAACGTTTCCGTTTCCTAGTGAACCGAAACGAAAGGCTAGTGGAATACCGAAATTCACATGTTTCATGAAAACAAAGTTGTTTGCATAGAAACATACCAAAACTAGTGGAAACATTTCTTTGGTATTAGCAATACTTCTAGAAATTGGTAAATGATACTATCCATTTGTTTTTTAAATGAAGAAAATTGAAGGATTAAAACCCAAAATTATAAAAAGATATTTTTATTTTTCCTAAAAAATAGTAGACAATGAAAAGTGAAAATAGTGGAAATAAAATGTAGATAAATAATTTATTTTAATACTTAGTTACTAATTCTAATAGGTTTAAAATACTATATTTTTACTTATTATATTATATGTAACTTGTGTTAAATTGTCTAATTCGTGAATATTACACAATATATGTTTATTATTTTATGGTTTATAATAATTTTATATATTTTATAGCAAGTATATAATAAAATCATATTACATAAACAAATTAGCGCTAAATCTTTTATACTAGTTTTTATTAAGTAACGAGTTATTTAGGTATTAATGACTAATTTATATTTATGTTTTTTTTTTTTTTAATTTTACCCTAGTATCTTCTTGTGTGGATAGACATGTATCCTAAAATATTTCTAATTAATTATAATATTTATCTTCACACATTTGTATATTTTACTTTATGTTTCAAAGTGTTTCTATATATTTTAATTTTTTTCATCGTTTTCATTATATTTTCAAAACGTTTCTAAAATATTTTCATTTTCTAGGCGGCCGAAACAATACTACGAAACGAAATTTTGATCCTTGTGCACATGTGCTTTTTAATGTTACTTAATTTTTATTTTTTAGTTAAAACTAAATAGTCACATGATATACATGTGATAGCATACGTGACAAATTATGATTGTGACACGTATGTGGGTAGAAAGGTTTCTCTTACCTGGTTTGGGGCCAAGCACTGTCCTTATATCTATATCCAAAAACCCATAGTACAACACTTCTCCTCCCCCCCCCCCCCCCATCTTTCTTGTTGGGGAAGAAAAATAACATATGAGAACTTGAAAATCTACGTAAAAGCATTTTGGAAGCACAAAAAAAAATTGAAAAATCATTTATGAATGCCTTTGAAAAACACAATTTCCAACATCACTGTTTTCTTTTGAAAGTTTCAAAGCATTTTTGGGGACACCCCACTTCAAGGCAACCTCAGCAAAGATTTTTAAAACACTGATGGACACGCATGTAAACATACAGCAATTCAAGTTCAAATTCAATAATATAAATCTAACCATACATCAATGTGGAATCCACAAGTTTTTGTATTACACTTCCTTTGGGGATATAATATTTAATAAGAAGTTCTTCATACCTAAATTTATGCACAGTACTTCAACTAAAGAAAAATTTAAAGCAGGACCCAATGATTAGTAGATCTCCTCCCCCTACTAATGATTCCTAAACCAAAATCAATTAGACACATCCAAATTTCAAATTATTTTAAAATTCTCACTAAATCACATAATAGCATTCACACTGACACAGTACTATGTGTAGTCAGATTAATCTAGCATTTTAAAATTGAGCTATGGGATTGCTATAATGCCATTTCTCCTGCATTTCTGTGCAAAGTGTCCAAATGATTCACTGAAATAGCAATAGTTTCCTCATGAAACATTATTGGCAGTCCGCGTGCATCAGGTTCCCGCCACTACAGGGTATGGAAAAGTTAGATGTATGCAACTTTACACCACAAGAAGTAAGGCTGTTTCTACAACTCGAACCCGTGACCTCGAAGTCATAATGTAGCAAACTTACCATTATACCAAGGACCGTCACTCATAAAACATTATCATACAACAAAATTCAGCATGAATCTAAAAGAGGCATTAAAGATCAGAAGTCATTTAGTCAGAAAGGTAGCCAACCTTGGGCCGAACAGGCTTAATAAAGGACGGACGCACAGGAAGGCCATAAACCTTAATTTGAGAAGGCTGGAGTCCAGCTTTTAGTGCCCTTTTTGCTACCTCATCCGTTGGGCAATAGCATCTTGTTACAAGCTTATGAAACCTAATCATGTAAGACATACAAGGATTAGATATACACTAAGAACAGTGTACAAGAGTAAACCATTGTGAGTGCAGAACATACCATGTAGGATGGCAAGTGCTTAAATCTGTAACTACGGTGGTAAACACAATCTTTTTCAACAAACCCTTTGCCCTCAAGATACGAAGCGGAACATGTTGCATCAAAGGATGTACGCTGATAATAATATCTGGCTGGTATTTCATCAAACCTTTGGCAACCTCTCTGTGGAATAGATGTAGCAGAATTAGATGAAAATAATGAACCACACTGCCAAATTGATATAGAGATGATAGTGCACAAATTTGCATTCAATAGAATGGATTTTAAAAATAAAAGAAGAAAAACAGAAAGTTTTCAGGACTTCAAGACAACAGGAACCAAGTTGTAAACAAAGAGCTTGAAGACTAAATAAATGACGAACATTAAAAGGAAAAATCTACAAGGCTTATAAACAAAAATGACAACAATAATGAAAGCGGTGGTAATTGCAACCAGATCAAACTTATTAATCAAGAAAGTACTACTTCAAAACCCATTTCCATTCATGCTGGGCAGATACAAGATTAAAACCTTATTCATGGTCTACTGATAGAAAAGTGCAAAATGAAAAGAAATATCTTGAGATAATCTTTACTGACCTTGTGTGTGTGTGTGTGTGTGTGTGTGTGAATGAGAGAGAGAGAGAGAGGAGGGATAGTTCAAAGTGGCTGGCTTCTACCTGAAGAAAAATGTAAAGTAAATCAAATGAAATCGACAAAAGATGCATCATGGAAATGTTTGTAAGACAAAAGGTTCTCTTACAAATGGTTTACATCAGGAGTCAGCTTCGAGTATATCTTTTCCATTTTAGTAATGAATGATTTGACCATACAAATTCAAGATTTGGTTCCTTAGTATGTGCCATTTTGCACTAGCAGTGTTGATTGATGGGAATAACCCTAGTGGAAAAGAAAACCAAGATTGCGAAAAGATACCTTGAAAACTAGGGTTTTAAAATAGTTAGACTAACCATAACACATAAGCACACAGTAAAATGATAAGATCATCCAAGAACAATCATGTTTAAGATTATGGCATAAAGATATGTCAATGCCTGGTCATTCTTAATAATTAATCATTCTATGGTGGGAAGGATTGGGGTAAATCTTGCAACACAACGTGTATTCTAAATGGAAATGGAGATATGCTTAAATTTAAGGCAAGCAAAATGTTGAGCAAGCAAAACAATTATTACCCCAAGCAAAAGTAGCAAATAACTTTAGTGAAGACAGACAACTTTAAAAAATAGCCAAAACACAAGAAATTGTGTATTAAGAGAAAAACCCGCCCCCGGGGGGGGGGGGGGGGGGGGGGGCACTAAGTATTACGGTTCAATCATATTCGTTGAATACTATTGCTGACATTGATGATATGAAGCAAGCATGGCTAGCACATCATGATGAACCACATTTTTCAAAAGGCTGATAGAAATCCAATATTGCAAGGATTTGCAAAAGGTTATTAAAGAGGCTACTAATCTAGGCCTCAAGGATATCTTGGTTGAGGAAAATCCCATAAAATCCATTGAGTTGGTTTTTGCCCAACTCTGAATGTGAATGAAGATGTTCTCACTTCATACAATATATTTTGGGTACTTCGTTTTCCCAGTTGTATCACTTAGCTAACTTGTAAGATTTTATTCAGCAAGACTGAGGTTTATGCCCAATCCATGTCTGTAGTAAATAGTAATGATACTAAAATACTAAAGGCAATTTGACTTGATCTATTACAATTATATTATCTGAGAGTGAGTGAGAGAGAGAGAGAGAGAGAGAGAGAGAGAGAGAGAGAGAAAATTAGATGTATCAACATAAGCTGATCACAAGGTAGAAAAGCACCATAATAAATAAATGTTACGGTATAAATAAAAGGTGTCTAAAAAAGCTGCACATCGGTCAATCTTTCAATACATAAAGATATATATATACACAATACTTAGTGAAACATATGTCTCTAGCAAAGATACATAGCGTAGAAGCCAGGATGCAATCCTAAGAATCTTAAGAAAAAGCAAATTCAAGAGAGAGACAGAGAGAAAGACTTTCAAAAGTTAAGAGCCATCTGGGGCCTACTAGAATCAAGCTTTAGTTTGAGTCAACTCTTATTCTATTTCTCTTCAAGGTAGTTTGCTGCCAATTTTGAATTTATTTAACATTTTCTTATGTTTTAGGAGTTGAAGGTACTTTAGCAGTTTCTAGATTTGCACACATGGTTTAGGGTAATAACTAATAAAGCTGAGATTTTAGGTTGAAAAACAAAAGAATTATGGTCTGATTGTCGTTAGATCAGAGAATCTGCTAGATGAGATTAATTGAAAAGTAGGAGAATGAAGACTTAGACTCAAAACTTAGTTAAGCCAATTCCCAAAGTTTCTTTTTTTCTTCGAATTTGCTTTTATTGAGCTTCTTACAGACTGCAACACTGCTAACCAGAACAATTAACTGTTTCAGCCTAGATAGGGACAACGATTCCCAAGTAGGCCAGAAACATGTAAACCACATACTTATTAATCTATTACATATATGACTGTATTTATAAAGCTCTAACCTTCAAATACTTGATTACATAACAACGAAGCACCAATAAATGCAATGATGCTCTAACCAATATATTGTTTGAGATATATCACCAATGAGTAGTGATCATGTAATTATGGGCTGCTGACATCAAGCACATCATAACATGCATTGCACCCACATTTTCCTATAATAGGCTGATTGATAATGTGTTCATGGTTCACAGTAAAGGCCTGACAATATGGTTCCATAAACTTCCATGCATTAACTACTTCCAAAATATCCAATGTCTGACCAGAAGTCTGAGGTCTAAAGTCAGGCTAGAGACAACCCATTTAAACACACGAGTAGGGCTTGCTTAATAGTATGCATGTCTTATAGGCTCCAAGATAGCTATAGATATATACAGACTTAAAGGAAAAGACTGTGACAAGCTTCACAGTTTGCCCTCCTCTGGAATCTCAATTAAGTTATCAAAACCCAAATGCAAAAGCAAGGGTGGATTTGTAGACAAATCCGTGGCAAAGATATTCACGAATGGTTATTAGCTTCCATCTAAGTGCAACAACAAATGATCAGGACACCCCAGGTCATAAATTATATATATGTGTATCCTCCTACATCAACGTGGTACAAGCAAAATAAAATCATAATTAGTTGAAACTGGAAGCCAGCCTAAAAATCTGAATAACCTTCCAATTTCACAATACAATAGGGATTTTCATTTGGAAATGATGTTTTGGAGATAGGTCCAGTGATAGTAATTCTCTCAAACTGATTGTGATGAAAGAACTTTTGCAATGAACCTAATAAGCCAATTAAGTATGTAACAGAACAAAATAAAATAAAAAAGCAAATTAATTGCAGTGCAGTTGTTTAAGATTTTATCAGTAGATATTTGCTCAATTTATATACCCAAAATCAATTAAACATAAATATTAAACACGGATGTAACTAAAGAGAATAAAATAATCGCACCGAGCTATGAATGCTGATGTTGCAGCAAAATTGGATTGATGAACCACACGCGGGGCAGAAGCATAATATGTCATTTTCCACAAAGGCCCATGTTTCACTAGGAAGCTATAACTCCTTGGCAATTGATTAAACGGCCAAGGAGTATGGTCTGTCCATAAATCAGTAACAAATACCTGCAACACACACTCTTTAACAAACAGAACATGATCAACAAATAAATAAGCACACAGTAAACACCCTCTGATTTTTTTTCCCTACTTAATTGCAATTTGCAACCAAAACATCACACTGACCTGATACTCATCACCATATTCTTCGTTAAAAGCGGCCTTAATGGCCTCTGCAGAAGCCCGGTGACCACCACCGGTGTCACTCATCAAAATAAGAACCTTTTTAGGATTATCAGATTCGACACCATTCAAGGGTAGTCCCACATCCTCCAAAACACCAGCCCCGTCTTCTTTCAACCCATGATTATCCCCAGAACCAATTTGGACGGAGGCAAACCCAATTGGGGTTCTCTCACAATGAAACCTAATGGATTTATTGAACTCAATGAAAAGTTTTCTAATACTGGAAGCACTTCGACTACTCGAACTCAACGAAGACACAACCTTGGACTTCTTCTCACCAACCCAACCCCCATATCCATCAAAGTACAAATAATTAGCCAAAAATGAAGAGTACCCATCTGAATTCAAGGTGTTAAACCTAGAATCAATTGTAAAGCGACTCAATTTGGATACAAAACTAAAGACATTACCGGGTTCTTGAGTCACACTTGAAGGTTGCATGGTGGTTTGTGGATTGCAGAGACGATAAGAACTTGATCACTCAATCCATGGAGGTCTTTATCATGTAAATAGAGATGGGTTTTCTCTATAGGACAAAGAACAAAAAAAAAGATGAACAAGAAAACAAGTGAGAGAGAGAGAGAGAGAGAGCGCAAAGCCAAAGAAGCGGAAAGAAGTGACAGTTAAGCGCTTGTAATTGTGGCTGAGATGGAGGAAATATGGAGTGCGGGGTTTGCAGCCACAGAGAGCGGATTTAGGGAGAGAAGTAATATTCCAACAAGAGATTTAAATAAATAAATAAAACAGGAAATCCCCTTTGGGAGAGCAGACCCACTAACGAAAGGAAACACAGCACACGACGGTAGTTTCGTCACACCGTCGGTCACTTCGTGGTGTTTGTCCTGGACTGGAACTCTTGTTTTTCTATCCTTTGAAATGGCAAGACCATACAAGTCACGTGTTAGTCATGTGATCCTTAACATTCAATGAACATTATCTTATAAGAATGCAAAATAAAGATTGGAGAAAAACTATTTCCATTCCAACAAATAATATTAATGACCACTCATACTTCTCTTTTCCAACAATCAAATGCCAAAAAATAAAATAAATAGAGGAAAATATTTTTTTTTTACTTTCTTTTTCCTGTCATTCAAAAGAAATTTATAAAACAAAAGTTAGAATTCAAATTTGACTTATCTTCAGTTAAGATGATAAACGAGCATTTATGACCTATCAAAAGATCACACATTTTTAAAAAATGTATAAATAGATGAAAATTTATAATTTAGCAAATTATTTTATTAATACTAGTTTTTTCATGCAAAGTGAAAATTAATAAGACAGTAATAAATGTTTATGATGCAATGTTTTTAATTTTACATACACAAAAATTTGAAATAACCAGCTACTAGGCATTTATGACCCATTGCTATATTGATTAATGGTTACAATTTCAAAACAACCCTCAATTATGTTTTTTAAAGGATTGTTTCATCTGTACTCTATTTGTGTCACCTCTAATTTCAAGTTAAGAGTAAAGGAGAAGGGTTACATTAAGTAACAAATAATGTAAAATTTTATCAAATCTATTAACAATATATGTGTATAGCTCTAGGGTTTTTTATTAAATGTATATAGCTCTTTGGTTTCTATTATATGTGTATAGCTCTATGGCTTCTTATTCGTTTATTTTCTTTTCCTCTCTCTTTCATTTTCTCTTACCTCCCATTTGTCCTCTCTCTTTCTTTTTCTCTTACCTTTCATTTGTATGCTCTTCCTCTCCTATATAAAGGAGGGTTCTCTCCCTTGTAACATAATACACAATATACAATATACATTTATATTATATGTTTACATTCTCTCTCTCTCAACATGGTATCAGAGTTAGGTTTAATAAGTCAATCTAATACAATGTAGTCCTTTGAGTTATTCTACTTCTCTTTCTTTTCTATTCTTTTTATCTTTTATGTTATTCCACCAAATCTAACATGATATTCAAGCCACAATCCTTTGGTGTTCTTAAGTTTTCTAACCTTAAGTGGTGACTACCATCACCACTAACCTTTTGGTGGTTCTTCTTTTACCAACCCTAGGTGGTGACTCTTATCATCACCAACCCTAAGTGGTGACTCTTATCATCACCAACTCACTGTGGTGACTACTATCACTATTATTGCTCGAAGCCGCAAATACACTACCATTGCCATCACTAACGACCACTATAAGCAAATCTGATAGCTCAACCCATTGGCCACTTATTTCACCGTAATTAAACCAGCCTTGATTCCCAAATCTAGGCCCATGTTCTAAATTTTTCACCAAGAACATGTTCTCAATGGGCACTTATGTTCCATGCACACCCGATCAGAAACTCATTAAGGCACGTGTTCTGCCGCGTGTCCAATATCTCATAAGTTATTTTGATTAGGCACGTGTTCCACCATGTGTCTAGCATCGCCCGTCATATGTCCAGCTTCGGAACATGTTACGCCATGTTTCTAACTCCATCAGATACGTTTTTTGCCCCGTAAATCTTTACATGTGTTACGCCTTGTGTCCAATATCTTCAATTATGTTATTCCACGTAAGCTTTCACCACCTAAGCCCTTGCATGTGTTACACCACATGTCTAGTATCTTCAATTACGTGTTATACCACATAAGCTCTCGCACATGTTCTATCACGTGTTCAACATGTGTTCCAGCTCCACCAACTACGTGTTCTGTCACGTGCTCAACTTAAGTAGAATCTAGTACAAACTTCTATATTTCGCCATCAGAATCGTCTACGTACACCATCAGTTGCGCTTCCATGCGCCGCATTCAGTTTTAGCTCCATGCTTTCATGCACCGTCATTGACTTTATTGAGAGTCCAATTCCACAACCATGTCAGCTTGGGGAATATCTACATTTCAGCAACAACGCCAACAAGTCAACTGTCAATTGTCTAATTCCAGATTTTGTTTTCAAACTCGAGTTGGCCTCTACTGTTATAACATGAAAATTTTTTTTTTTTTATTATTTATTCTTGCAAATATTAATTATTATTATTATTATTATTATTATTATAATTATTATTATGATGATAATGGATGTATGTGTATATGTATATATATATATAAAAATTTAAATTATTTATTTTGTATATGTGTATACATGTGAGTGTGTGTATAAATGTGTAAATATATATAAGGTATATAAATATACATGTGTAAAACAGTGTGTGTGGTGTGTATGTGTGTGTGCATGAGTTTGAGTGTAACACACTCAAACAAGCATGGGTTGGGGTTGTGTGTGTGAGTGGAATTCAGGGAGTGGGAGGTGCAGGTTTGGCAGAGGGTAGTTGGTCTTGAGAGAGAGAGAGAGAGAGAGGGATATAGAGAGGAAAGTGAAGAGAAAAGAGAATTGGTCTCGGGTGAGAGAAAAGAAAAAGAAAAGAAAGGCTGAGGAGATAAGGAAGAGAGAGAGTAGAGGCTGAAACGGAGGCAAGGCAAGAGGGAGACACCATTGTTGAGGTAAGCACCTCAACCCACTTGCTTTCTCTCTCTAGAAACCGAATATATGTGCACCATCTGCTTTGTAGCATACTGTTGATTTAAATTTCTAGGTCTTGTAGGATATGAAAAATGGGAAACAACACCACAAGAATGGGCTAAAATGGGTGAGAGATGAGAGAGGAAAAGTGGGTGACAGGTAGGGACGATAATCGGTTAGCTAGGAGAAAGGTGTTTAAAACCTCGTTTGGTTGTTGGGAAAATGATCCCCATGAGTGCAGGAACCCATTGGGTTAGAGAGGGAGTCCAAACAGTGACCAACGAGTCACGGAAATGAAGAAGAAAGGTTGGCCGGAGAGTTGACCGAGGGTTTGACCCTCTATTTCGTGGAGATGGAGGGGGTTTTGAGAGAAATGGAGGTTGGGGATGTGATCTACGTGAAAAGGGGGAGAAAATGGCATTTTGAAAACTGAGAAAACTCGCCGGAGATCGGTTTGCCGGCGCCGGAAACCTACTGTGCCCTACCGAAAAATCGGGGAAGAAGATGGGGTGACCGGGTCGGATCCGGATTCGGGTCGGGCGGGGCTGGTCCGCCCCTGCCACGTGTCACTCACTGGTTTTAAAATTTAAAGAGGTTTGGGTCTGTTTGGTTACGGATATAAGGAATTAAAAATTCTTAAATTGAAATAGGAACAGGGATATCCTATCCCTGTTCTAGATAGGTCCTTGTTTGGGTAACCAGATTGGGAATAGTGAATTTAATTAATTTCAATTTGAACCTTGAACCTTTTGGAATTTGAACCTTAACCCTGAACTTTCGGAAATTACAAATTGACCCCCCAACTGTTGGAAATTTCATTTTTACCCACCGGATTAAATTATTAATAAAATATTAATTAAATTAATTAATTATTTATTTAATTAAATTAATTTAATTAATTAAATATTCAAAAATATCCCGGAGTCCAAATGGGACAAGTCATTAGTGTATTTTGACTATCTCGACCCTTCTGAGACCAATGGTGAGGTCCGTTTTACGAGACGGAGTCCCAAAAATTAAAAGACCCGTAGTAACCCTTAAAATTACCAAAATGCCCCTAACTTGAAACACTGTCAGACGAACTCCGAATTAGGTAAACAAATAGTGAAATTTTATTATCTCGAACATTCCGGACTCAACCGTGGAGTCCGATTTGTGAAAAGAGGTCACGAAATGTAAGGACACGTGTGAAGTGCAAAATGACTGTTTTGCCCTTTTGAACCCCGATGTCCGAATTGAGTTCTGCGAGAACCTAGACTTATTTTCTTAAACGTCCTAGAACCAATGGTAGAGTTTAATTTAGCAGAATAGAAACTTATGAATTAAAGACATAAAATTTGATGAATAGCCTAAATTCAAATGAAAATAAACTGAGTTGGAATTTATGTTTTTAGGGACAGTTACAGGACAGGAGAGGGAGATCTGATCTCCTGCATTTTCATCTGCCGGTTCAGCTACATATAGTGCACGATCTTCTAGGGTTGATACCAACCCATCAGGTATGGTGTTTTGCTAGTGTTAGAAATGAAGTTAAGTTAGGAATATTTGTGAATGACTGGAATGCTGTATGTGTTTATCTGTAATGTGTTTACCTGTTTATTTGGAATTGGTTGTTCACATGTTATGTGTTACTTGCAAGTTTAATAAAGTGAAGAACATGAATTATGATGTATGAACACATGAGATATGCATGTATGTGAAACTGACTGGAGATTTATTTATTATTGTCAGAGTATATTATATTATTGAGATCCACATTCATTGAGATTGCATTGGCATATTGGCATTTGATGAATTCCTTGAGAACATGGCGTGGGTAAGCACATGGTGCTTTGCATTATGAGGGTGTAGATCCTGTGGTGAAAAACCCAAAATTGGCCATTGCATTGGTACTTCGAGCCATCGGGGAGTACCCGTAAATGAGACATGGGTGTGGCATAGAGTTGTGCATGGGTGTGTCATGCATACCATTCATATATATTACTGTGATGCTTGAATGTCATTTAGAAATAAATGTACACTTTGCACATGCCACGCCTTAGCTTTATTTCTGGCATTAGCATTTCATCATACTAGCAGTTGTGCTGACCCATTCGTGGGCAACATTTTCAGATGAGGATCCTCCAGCCACTAGAGACTCGGTGATGCCCTGATAGGGTGAAGCCTATGATGTATTTGTGATTCGTGAAACTTGTATTTTGTTATGTAAGGGCTTAAGCCCGAATGACTGATGAACAATGTATTCGATATTATTTGATGTATGGATGGTGATGGACGCATGTTTAGTGAATCTAATTACTTTTGTTCTTTTATTTATTTTACTTTCTGTCTCGTCAGTCGCGCCTCGGGTTCGGTCAGAATTCGGGGCGTGACATCTACCTTGTATAAAGGAAAGGAAGAGTATATAAATGGAAGGTAAGAGAAAAGGAAATAGAGAGGAAAAGGAAATAAAAGAATAGGAAACCCTAGAATTATACACATATATTGTTAACACCCCCCCCCCCCCAACAAACTCAAGTTGGCTTCTACCTTGCCCCATTGAGTTTGTGGGGGGATGTTAACAATATATGTGTATAGCTCTAGGGTTTCCTATTCCTTTATTTCCTTTCCCTTTTTCTTTCCTTTTCTCTCACCTTTTATTTGTCCTCTCTCTTTCCTTTTCTCTTACCTTCCATTTGTATGCTTTTCCTCTCCTATATAAAGGAAGGCTCTCTCCCTTGTAATAGAATACATAATATACAATATACATATACATTACATGTTTACATTTTCTCTTTCTCTCAACACTTTTATGAACACGAATTCTGAAAAAATTTGAATTAATTCTAAGGCATTTCCTTTAAGCATTTACACCCAAATGTTTCAAAAAAATAAATAAATAAGGTAACGTTGCCTTTTCAATGCCCGAAAATGGTGAAAAACAAATGATGGTTCCTACACTTTTATGGACTAGTATGGATAAAGAAACTAATCCAAGATAATAAAATGTTAGCAACTTGAAACTTATAGGTACCTTAACACGTAGGAGCACGAAGCTTTAGATACTACTATTAGATTTGAGTAGAAATTTTCCATTTATAGTTCATTAAAATATAAATATTTTAAGCTTTGTAGTTATTCCTGTTCAAATTTAAATTTTTGGAGTTTATATTTTTTAAGATCAAAGAATTTGAAATTTTCAGGAGACTTAAAATTCAACATTTTAGAGTAACATATTTAGGTTTTAAAATTTAAGTGCTAGAGAACTGGTTTAGGGTTTATTCTTTTGGGCTTGAAATCATTAAATTTTGAGCTAAGGGTTTAACATATTAGAAATTAGAGTTTAGAAAATTATAGTTTTTTGTTTAAGATTTTTGAGTTCAAAAACAAACTTTAAAGCTTAGGGTTTGAGATTTTAAAAATTAAAGATTCAAATTTTATAGGTTTCCTATTTTTAAAATTTAGGTTAAAAATTTTAAGATTTTTGGATGTCAAAGATTTTAAGATATATAATTTTTATAATTAGATTTAAGATATAGAAATTTAGATTTTAAAAATTATTCAAGGACAATTTTGGTAAAATGTAAAATTAACCTAAAAACATTAAATGATTTTTACTAGTTTTGAGAGAATAGTATAACATTACGTGAGAGTCTAACCATTATATTATATTATTTAGTGACATTTAAATCTTTAATTAATTCCTAATTATTCACCTTATTCCTTAGGGTACTTTTTTTCTCTTGATACAACAATGGGGAGTAGGAACTTAACTACCATCGGTGTGTGTGGTGTTACGAAAAATCGAAATCACACCAACTGTATTAGAAGTAGGCACTCGTTCTAATCAAGTAGAACCACTGATCCTTACTCTTTAGGGTACTTATTAGCAAGATGCTTATAAACATTTGTAAGGGTGTTATCGATGATTTAAAAATTCATTATGTAACTCATTTGCCAAAACCAAAAGCCACGAGATTGAATTAGTAGGTAAGTACACCCATCATTATGTTGGTCTCAATAATTGAAATCATTTCATATGAAAATTGTTATAATTTATCATTAAGGATGAATTTAGGTGAAATTAAAAAATAATAAAATTATAGTGGTTGTTATATAAAATAATTTATTGTGAAAAAATAGAATAGACATTTGGTGTGTGGCCCACCAAAAATCCTTAAAAAAAAAAGGAAATGGTAATTGCAAGGCTTGAAAAAGTTTCTGTAATTCATGTGCAAAATTGTTTGCCTTCCTCTAATAGGATAAACTATATATATGAAGTAGTCTTATTTATTTTGTTCAATTTGAAAAGATTAAATTATAATTACAAAAACATAAAATAGAATACAATGGTTATTTAAAATGATAAGTTCATCACACTTTTAATGTTGGTCAGTTATGATGGTTTTACAATCTGCTAAATTTAAAGTTGGTGAGATTTATTTTGAATAAGGAAGTCCTAATTTGAATATGAAATAATTTATGTTAAATAAATTCAACTTAAATACTAAAATATTAGGCCAAATTAAAAAAAAAAAAAATAGATTCAAAAAAGTATACTGAAAGCTGATTTTTGAAAACTTAATAAAAGTAAAGTGAAGAATAGAAACAAAACAAAAAAAAAACACACATTTCATTTTGCCTGTGTTTAGTTTATAGAAAAATTTGTTGAAAAAATAAAATTTGGACTTCCTTATGATAAACAATATTATATATGTATTGCAAAATAGAATTTAAGAAAAACTATTTTCTGCAGGAAAAATAATTAATGATACAACTCATATTTCCCTGTGTTAGAAAGAGAAGAGCAGAAAGGTAGAGAGAATTATTGTATTGAATAAATAGGTCACTAATAAAGTGATACATGAGATCTCCTTATATATGAGAGGTTTAAGTGTTGAAAAGAAAACTAACAATGTAACCCTAATCCTAGTAATAGTAGGTTTATACAATATAACATATTATACAGATAACATTCCCACTCAAGCTCAAGGTGGGAGAGAAGAGATCAACTTGAGTTTGGTTAATAAGTCATGAAAGCGTCCTAGAATAGTGCGTTCGTGAAAACATCATTATGAGCGATTTGAATGACTATTACAATTATCACAATAGAGAGTAGTAGTAGAAGAATGATAATAGATAGTGGACATCCCACGAATGACATGTGGCAGCCTATGACCCACAGTGGAGGTCCCTAGGGAGGCATTTCCTTATGAGATCCACTGAACGGTAGCTCCCTAGGAAGGCATTTCTTCCACGAATATCCAAGAACTATAATGTGTTCACAAAAGCTCCGTGAAGAAGCAAGCACACTCCTTACGGGACTACTATACCTCTAAAGAAGCTCGAATAATTAAGTTTATCCATGAGGTGACTTGAGATGGAATCCTTTGAATTGAGAGGATCCATTATTCACGACAACAGACATTTTCATGAAACTAGTGAGTACCTTTTCAAGCATAAGTTCCCCAAAGAACTTCATCGATTAAGAACTCCAAGCGAAGCTCCATGAAGTTTCCACCCCGTAGGATGACCAGAGATTTAAGGACAAAGTCTTAAGGAAGATCCCAAAAAGTGGCACAAGCATACTCAAGATACGCGAGGTCTTGTGGCATGGTGGCTTAGGTATGAAGATTCTCCAAAGTACTTTGTATTAAATGAGGAAGTGACCAAAACTCACTCCAAATTTAATGAAACAATATTATGGTCTAACCTAGAGACATTGAATTATAACTTTCATTAATGAAAACTAAAAGTAATAACGTGTGTGAATTAACATTTAGTCTAATTAGCCGAAAAGGAAAAAACACATGATAAAGGGAAATCCCTTCCCAACTAGAGCCAACATGCATTGGCATGTGTCCCATAGGCTATAAATATGAGACAAATATTTCTAAGACAAAAGATATGACAAGAAGAAGTGGTAATAATAGAAATAAGCATTCAATACACTTAAACTCCATTAAATGAGCTAAAATTGAAAGTCCTAAGAAGGATATTCCGAATCATCTTCTTGACATTCAATACGGTAAGAAAGATTTAGTTTGTCCACATCTTTCCTTGAAACATCCCATCTCTCTAGTTTGCTTATACATTCTTTCCAAATCCACTCCACCTTGTAGTGTCATTAATGGTGTACTTACTATTCTTTGACACGCCTATGTAACCTCCTCGCCTGGAACTAAGAGCTACCTAGCTTCCTCAATAGAAAATATCCTACCACATACATTTTAGCAACTTTGTTAGGGAGTAGTGTATATTAGATGACTCCAATTGTTATTCTAAGGAACGGTCTCAAGACAAAAGGATCAAACGTGAAGGATGAAGACCCCACTTGTGGAATACTATAAAAAAAAAACCATCATTTAAACACCAAAAGGAGGTTTTCCACCTCATACTTAGGCAACATCATCATCACATGCCCCTAAGGCTGTGAACATGCCAATTCCTATTGTCTTTTCTCAAGGGACAACTTCAAGGGTCCCCATACAACAATGGATTCTTCCCATGTGCTATTGTGGTGGGCTTGCCCCACGTGATCCCTTGTTACTTATGCTGCAAGGTATACAACATACACAACAGATCATGTTTGATGCTCTCCTTAAAAATCAAAGAGGGAGGGAGGCTACTCCAAATGGTTCAGTGGGGCTCCCAAATTCCCAACTATAGACCCATGAGGAAGTAAATCCCACACACTGAAGTATAACAAAGAAGGGATCAGCTGGCTGATGAAGCTCCTTATGCATAACCAGAACTAATGTCTGCACCTCTCCTTTCATGGTTGCACCACAACCAAACTTGATTCCTATACAGCTAGAGGTGATATAAGAGAATATTGTGGCAAAGCCTCTCACCTGTCCAAGATATACCAAAAGAGCTGCAGTCTTTCCTTTGAAATGAACGACAAAGCTTATACTCGGTTGACTTCACACCTCCCTACCCCATGAGGATAGCATTTTTGCCATACCCCAAGGGGTACAAATCACCCCAGTTTCAAAGATATGATGGCAAAAAGGGAAGCTCTTACAAACACATATTTCAATTTATCAAGGCCCTAACCATTATGGTAATGACCATACTTGAGATTAAAAGAGTTCTCTCAATTTCTTAAAGATCGAGCCTATGCGTGGTATTTGGGCTTACCTAAAGGCTTTCATCCTAAGATTAGAATGGACATAGTTAACAAGTTCTACTCAAAGTTCTTTCACGTAAAGGAAAGAATCAATATGTCACACTTGCCAAAGTTTCTCAGAAAAACTAAGAGACTTTCCAAGATTAGGCTAAAAGGTTTTATGACAGATCTATAGACTATTATGAACCCATAACAAAGGAAGAAATCTCAAAGATGTATATTGATGGGATGATAACCAAGTCTAAAGTATTACTGATCAACCACAATATAATAACCTTCTTAAGACTAACCGGGAGGAGTTAGGCAAATCACTAGCGTAATCAAAGAGGCTAGGTCTCAAACAAAGTTTGCAACCATTGTCCCCAAAAGAGTTTGACGGGCGTGTTACTACTGTTGTGGTAAAAGAAGCCCCCAGGCCAAGTAAGAAGGTACGAGGAACTATCCCACCAGAGTTCCTATACGGGGTAAAGGAAGTGCATGTTTTGTTGAAATGATAGCCTTCTAGTGCAATTGACCCCTCGAAAGCCCCCAACCAACTAAGACAAATGGAATCCCAATTATCGTGATTTGCACCAAACAACAAATCATTCTCTTACGGACTATTGGACTGTGAGAAGTTTCTTTTATAAAAGCTTGTTGATTAAAAGCTAGAACTTCTCAACAAAAATAATGTAGACGAGGAACCTCTACCCCAACACCGAGGTGAAGCAGTGGTGCAAATGGTCAGCATTTATGACTAACATAAGGTGCTCCCTAAAGAAGGAGGAATCGTCATTAATTTCTCCACTACCGCGGTGACGACGATCAGATATATAAGCTCAAAGAATGCACCAAGTTTAGGTGGTTCTTTGACCAAATAGGTTTTGGGGAGCAGTCTAGATTGCAAACAACTAAATCTATCCTCTAGATAATAGTGAAAAATGGTAAAACTTGCACGACAATTGATGGTTCTTTATGGAAAGCAGTAAAAAATGCTTACAACACCATTTTATTTACAGAATCTAGTTGTCTTGTACCTTTTATGCATAATAATCCACTTTATGTCCCCATCATACTCCATAGGGTGGAATTCTCTTAGGGATTCTTGGATGGTAGCGCATTTATCAATATAATCTCATCGAAAGTGTTCTTTGTCGTTGGACTCACTATGGAGGACTATGCAAACCCCGTGGAAATTGTGGGATTTGGTTTGCAGAATAAAAAAAGAACAGGGTCAATTATCATAGACCTAGGAGTTAGATCAATAAGGTGTCACACCAAGTTCTACATAATCAAAGGCGATACCATTTACCATGCCTTACTATTGGGAAGAATCTGGATGCATAGATTTGCCATAGTTTCGTCCACCTACCATTAGTATGCTAAATGGATCCTAAGTTATGATGTAGTAACCATTAAGAGGACCATGTGACGATTTTCTTACAATGAGGTGTGCTATGTTAACTCGGTATACTTCACTAAGTATGCCGACAACGAAGTTTTTTCTTTTTCAACCATTTACGCAACGCTAGTTCTATGATAGGAAGACACACAAATAGGACTTTTCCTTCATCATATAGAAAAAAGAGAAAGGGAAAGAACATCAAGAAACCCAAGGTTAAAAAAGTTTGTATACCTAATGGGAAGATCATTTACCGCTTATGACGATGCGAGGTTGTCCTTGTATACACAAGGTAACCTCGATGGAGAATGTTTCTTGGCGGAAACAAGCAAGCTCATGAGAAAACCTAAGGAGGCCCTTGAATGCTTCCAAGATAGGCCTTGACCACAACAAAAAATTCTTGAGGAAATTAACATTTCGGCCAACCTCGAAGTTCTTCGATATGTCTTGAAGGCATGAGACTATTACTTGTTGAAATAGAAATGAATGAAATTTCACATTAGAACACTTGTAATATGGTATTGTGAATATTTAGGACTTTAATCTCTTGATGATGATTTAATTAGATTATATGGACACTAAATCATTGAGATAAAATGCATAAATGATGTGATTTTAAGCTAGGAATTTCTTTGGCCATGTTATAATGAGATTTAATGAAGAAAATGTTCAAAGGATGAATGAAAAAGTCACAAAATGAAAGTTCAAGTGTTTGATGATTGATTCAGTCGACTAAATAGAAAAACCAATCGACTATAATTAACAGAAGCTAAAGAACCAAACAATTTTAAACTTTTAGTCGACTGGATGGAAGAACCAGTCAACTAGAAACTAGACTCAATTGATTGTCCAGTCGACTAAAATTGATAGAATGCAAATTTTGCTCTGTATTCTGTTGCTTAGACAATACTGTTGTTGGATACGTTATTTACATTAAATGACAAAGTAAATGTCATTATTTCATTTATTTTCCATTTACTTAAGACATTATAATATAAATAAGGAAGTAATCTCCATTTGAAACTAATAAATATAGTCCCAAGACCTAATTTCTTAAGAATAAAAATTCAACCTCCCATTCCAAAAATAAAATTTATGTTTTTTTTTTTCTTCTTAAAATAACATACCTTATAGTTAAAATTTATTAAAAATCTTTTTTAGACTATTGAATACCTAAAAAACAATTATCGGAACTTTTGTAAGACCAATTTTGAGGATTTCAAATATCTAATTTTTTGTGCCTTGGCATGATAGTGCCTTAGTCAAACGTAGTATTTAGAAGTCTGGTTGACTTCAATTGAGTTTATTAGCCATGAAATCTTAATTATAAATGTTCTATGATGATTTTCCATCACTATATGGGTCGTTAGGGCCCGGGTTATGACAATAAGACAACTTTGTGACAAACAAGATGTATTATACAAGACCTCAATATAAATGAGATCCTCCTCATGGAAAGAAGGTCTAACAAAACATATGTAGTTGACACAAATGAACTATGTGAGGGAAAGGTCAAATGTCTTTCCGCCCTAGAAAATGACACATGGCTTTGGTATAGAGGACTTGGACATACCAACATGAAACTTTTCGAACTATTATCTCACAAAGAGCTTGTTAAAGGAGTTCTAAAGTTTGACTTCCCAAAAAACAAGATATGTGAAGTTTGTTAATTAGGAAAACAAACCAAAAAACCCTTTCCACCCAAGAATGAATTTTCTACCTCAAGACATTTAGAGTTATTACAAATGGAACTAGTTGGTCCAACTAGGACCATAAGTATAGGAGGAAAAAAGTGCTTCCTCACATTTGTTGATAACTACTCTAGGTACACTTGGGTAAGTTTTATGTTGTCTAAAGATGATGCTTTTAACAATTTTTTTAAGTTCTGTGTTAGAATTCAAAAGGAAAAGGAGATGAAAATCAAGAATATAAAAAGTGATCATAGAGAAGAATTTGATAAAAAAGAATTTGAAGCTTATTGTAGTGCTCATAGAATCCATCATCAATTCTCGTGTCGCACCCCTAATTTGCAAGGACGGACTAAGGGATCATTGGACTCTGATAAGGTAGGTAATAAGATTAACCATCCTAGTTAAGTACATAAAATACGGGCTATTTTGTTTTTTTGAAAATGATTTTCTTTAATTAGTTTAGGTTCGAATCCCTAATTAGGCTTGCTCAAGTCCCGTAACGGGATTAAATGAAGATGATTACTATCACAATATAACTATATAAAAGGTCCATCAACTGTATTAAATGAGGTATGTCTAGAGCTGACTCTAACAGTCCTTATATACATATATACAACAACAGTTTGAAGGGCACATGCACCCTTAATAAACATAACTGAATAAATACATGCATGAAATTAAATCTTGTGATGACTTCAGTCTATCCTGTACTGCTCCTGCAACTATCTTCTATCAAGTCAATACTTGTCATTCCAATGAATAACAAGGATAAGCCATAACACTCGGTAGGATTTTCCAAAACACACAAGCAAACATCATGCAAAAATTAATGCAAGTCTGAAAAGGACACACCCTATAGTCCAATATGTATCACAAGTACACCACATCATCATATTCCAAACACAGGCATAAACATAAGTATCAAAGAACATCGCACCACTACATGTGGTTTGATAATAACAACCAAGGAGTCGACATATGAAGGGTCAGACACATGACATGATTATAAACATATAATTTCACAAAGCACCTTCATTTCATGTTTTAATGCCACAAGAATAATGTATATAAATACATAACCAATCACAAGATGAAAGTGTAAGCTTACCAACCCCACGAAGCACTTTCATTTCATGTTCAAAGCCACAAGAACAATGTATACATTCATAGCTAAGCAGCCATTCACAAATGTCATCATATCATAAATTGTCAGTATACAATCCATCAATAATCACAATAAAATATCACAGATAAGTCAAGGGAAATAGACTCAAGTCATTCCACCCACAACAAAAAGGGAATAAACCCTATTCATCTCATTTCATTCTCTCAATAATCTCAATCCCATGAGTATTCACCTAATTTGGCTCTTGGTAAGCCTAAGTGCTTTACGAGCTACTAACCTGATGGAGACAAACAACCACTCGCGCGGATTTGTGGCTCGTAAACTGAGGAAATACACCATTTATATCATAAATAGAACCCCGGGTAAAGCACAATCTCACCACACTCAATAGCACACAAAAGACGTGACTAATTCTCAGCCCAAGTCTTTATCTCATATATGTTCTTTTCCACAATTCTAATATCTCAATCCACGCCACAAACAGTATTCATCAATATCAATATCCTTTCAAATCTCACACCGCTCAGATATAGACAACAATATGCATATCAGCATCATTCACATCAATAATGTGCATATCACCATCATTCACATCAACAATGTACATATCAACATTATTCCTATCCACAATAATACTAACAACCATAAGAGATGATATATGATTTAATGAATAGATACGGGGGTAACAACAGTCATATATATATATATATATCCATGACAAAAACAGAAATCATGATAAACATCAACATGACAATCGCATATATCCAGTACCGTCATGTAATTATCTAACATCATCGCATTCAATATAATAGTCACATCAAACTGATAATGTAAGGGCAAGGTATTAATTAATACAGATAAACACATCATGTGAATAACATAGCAAGTGTACACATTAACACATCAGGATATTGTCCTAGTCTGAATCCTCACTCCACTATAAGGAGACACTACTTGTGTCTTTCATAATGTTTGTTAATTGTCTTATATATTTTCTGTTCTATTCTTGGGACCATCTTGGCCCATGGCACTAAGGTATCGTATCAAGTCTTATGGTTCTCAACGGCCAATTACTCATTAGCCTACACCTCTTATACCTATTTACCCAAACGGATATCAAGAACGTATTCCCGGATATCAAAAATCCTAAGGAAGCCCTATCGTATTATTTCGAAGTCATTTGACTGTCTTTTTAAACTCATAAGGGCATTTTTGTAATTTATCGAACAAGTTATGCATCTGCCGAGACGCTGTCTCTCAAAACTGACCTTGGAATCGATTCAGAAGATCCAACAATCTTAAAGGAGTCCTCTTTATATTTTATCAATGCTTCTAGGTATTTGTTCCATGTCTAGGGGCATTTTAGTAATTTCACATTTTTATGTGGGACTACCCCGAGTCCTTATTTGAGTCCCTAGCATCCAAAAATATTGGAAACGCCTCTTCCAGATTTTAGTTCATCTTTTAATTGCTTAATATTGGTTTAGAGGTATAATTGTCATTTTCTTACTTTATGTGAGACCATTATCGGGTCCCAATTCGTTCAATTTGATCATATAATTGAACCATGGGCATCCAACAACTTTAGAATAGCCCCTTTTGAATTTCAATTAGCCTTTAAGTTGCTTAAATTATCATTAAGGGCATTTTCATAATTTTTTTATATTCATGTGGGACCACCCCAAGTTCCCGAATGTTCAAACCAACGTTGCCATTGAATCCAGAATACCCAAAAACTGTAAGAATGACCCCTCTTTCATTTTAATTGACTTTAATTTCAATTTTATAAACAAATGGACTTTTTCATAATTTCTTTAAAAGTGTTCACCAATTTATAATTACTTTGATCAATTTAACTTCTTTGTAAGTTTCTAAGTTTCAATTTCTAACCCTCATAACAAAACAACACCCATTTCAATTAAATCCTCAAATCTGGAAACTAGGCTATCCCTAACCTTGATTTGGCACCCAAACAGCAAACAAGGCAAAACCTATTACCAAACTCTAGGAACCCAAACCCAACAACCAAATAGGCCCTTAAGCCCGAACTAGAAACTCGGCCTGCAGTCCAAACCCATGACTCGGACCTGTGACCTGGTTGACTGACCCGGGTCAACGTTTGATCATTGACTGGTCAACGTTTGACCATTGACTGGTCAACGTTGACCTCTTTGACTGTTGACTTGTTGGTGATGAATTCCGGTCATCTTTCCCGACGTGGTCGCTGGAATCCTCGTTGAAAACTGGAAAAATTCAGTTTTTCTTGCACATTTTCCACTCATTTTTCATCCTAAACATCCCTACACGTCTTTTAGCACCATTTAGAAACATTTATGATGAAAGAAGTCAACCAAATTGTGAGGAAACTGCTACCCATGATTTTCCGGCGAGCCATTATTTACATTTTTTTCTCCCATATTTTCCATGGTTCTTGTTTTTGGATTGTTCTAATGAATTCCTGTGGTCCCTTAGATGCTATATCAAGGGTCAAACAAAACCAAATCATGGAAATCAAATGTTTTGAGATGCCCCGATCCTTCGATTTTCTTTTCTCTCTACTGTGTGTCCATGTCCATATATATATATATATATATATATATATATATTCCACACTACACACGTATGTATGCATTCCCAAGCTCAAAGCATTTAAAACCAAACTTTAAAGTGTCTAGAAAGTCCTTACCTCCGTCCGTAGTTTCGATTTCTAGAAATAGAGTGTAGAGAGAGAAAGCTCTGTGAGCTTTAATGGCTACCCAACATAGTTCAATCCTCTGTTCCTTCTCTCATTCTTCTTTTCTTCTGTTCTCCTCCTCCTCTGGTTTGGTTCAACACTGTGTGTTATACACACACACACACACCAACACACACGATTGCACACACATTACTCGACCTACACACGCACTGTGTACCACACACACATTCACTGTCTCTCTCTCTCATTTAGTGTCAACCCCCGCATAGTATACGCACACACACCCCTCTTCTTTCTTACAGTACACACACACACACATTTATATTCACAAAAACACACACCATGTGTACACATTCACACACACAACTTTCAATTTAGAGAGAGAGTGTGTGAAAAGGGGAAACAGAATTTGGAGTGAGGGAGAGGGGAAGAAATCAAAAAATGGGGGAAAGAGGGAAGAGAGAAAATAAGTTGGTAGGGCTGTGTCACATCAAAGTCAAATTTGTCTCCGTAAGGAGCACCCACATACACAATCACTCCTTTTTCCACCACCACAATGCTGACATGTGTCCCTCTTCTAGATGCTTTCGTTAGCTTCTTAGAGAAGCTTCTCACATTTTTTGAGGTGCCACATGGCCAATTGTGCGCGCACCCTAGCCTGAATTGAAAGTATCTCAAAATCGCACCAAAATTGGTACACTAGCTAATTTTGGCGCTCTGATTCCAAATATGAAATCCGTTTCCCAAAATTCTATTATTTGAGTTTTCATATTTATCTGTATATTGTAAATGACTATATAGCCCTAAGGCTCACACCAATCCCAAATAATTAACAAAAATTCTTTTTTAGTCTCACTATGTCATATTGATGAATTATTGACTCATTTTACAATTTATGTAACTCATATTTGATTTGTCTCTAGTTTGTCCTTAGCCTATGTTGGCAATTTACCGAATTGCCCTTGATAATTTTTCGGGCACCAATAACTCCCTAACAAAATGGTGTAGAGAAAAGAAAAAATAGGTCATTTGAGGAGATGACTAGAACATTGTTCAAGGAGAACAACTTTCCACTCTACTTTTGGGTGGAATCCATTAACATGACATGTTATGTAGGTAACTGTGTTTTCCTTAGGCCTATTTTAATAAAACTGCTTATGAATTGTGGAATGGTAGATTACCAAATGTTGTATACTTTAAAGCTTTTGGTTGTAAGTGTTTCATTTTTAATAATAGAAATGATAAAGAAAATTTGATTCTAGATCCAACATTGGAATTTTTTAAGATACTCCACCTATAGCAAAACATATAGAATCTTCAATAAAAGAACTCTTAAAGTAGAATAATCAACCAATGTTGTGTTTGATGAATTGAATCAAGAAAAAAAACTATGATGATGGGATTATATAACACTAGAACACTTGAACAAAATTTAAAAACATTAAATTGCTAAAAAAATTTCTCTATGACTAATTTGCATTTTTTTTTTTTTTTTGAAATGTGAAGTGTATGTTACATGTAGTTGATGTGAGCATGCTTGATTTTATTGAATTATTAGGTAATAGAAACATCATTGTAAATTGCTTAAATGTTGATATGAATATTGACTTGAGTGCCTGATGCATTGTATAAATTGTTTAAATGTTTACATATATTTGTTCCTATATGCATGGGCTACTTAGTACAACATTAGGTTATAAGCATCTAGGGAGAAACGACGGCATCATTAGAATTCATAATATTGAATGTCACATTTTTGTTATCTATGAATATAAGATGCCACCAAGAAGGAGAGGTAGAGGCAGAGTTAGGAGATGAGGCACTTGATCCCGAGCCTCCACCCCCGCCACTTCAACCTCAACCACAACATAGTCCGACAATTCAAGTAGATGGAGTCGAGATAGCATGTGACATGATGGACTTTATGCGATAATTTTAATAAGCCAATAGGGACGAAGCACGGTCGCATCCCCAAGTTGGCGAGAGTAGGGCCACTGTGATCATGAGAGAGTTCCAACAGCTCAATCCTCCCAAGTTTAGGGAAGAGCCGGACCCACTAGCTGCGGATTATTGGCTCCGAACCGTCACTAGGCTTCTTGACATTGTTTGGATTGAGGAGGATAATCTTTGGACCCAGTTGAACCGGGCTGATTCTTTAATCTGGCTGTTTAAATAATCAACCTAGGTTAGATTGGGTGACCCGACCGATTTTGTTGTGGACCGTTTGACCCGAGAGGATGATGTGAATTGATTACTTTGTTAGTCCTTTCCATAAAATGTAAAGTTTGAACATAAGATTTCTTTAGTTGACAAGATACTCTATACATGTTCTTTTAATAATTAATTTTCATATTTATTATATAATATATGCGAGATTCATGGTAAGTAAAACAGTATCATAGATATTCAAAATATTAAAAAATGAATAAAGTAATTAAAATACATAATATAATATAATAAATAATATAAAAAAATGTTAAATATGGTTATCAAATTATGATATATCATGGTATATCACCGACCACAACAATTCGTACTTGTGTATAGCGCATGGGTCATGTCTCTCGAATGATTATGATAGGGCTGCCCATCCAATATCAAATGAGTCGGAAGATCTCCCACTTCCCTTCTCCTGTACCATAGCTGGAATGGATAATATATCTACAGAAGAGAGAGTACGGCATAACTTAGCATTGTTTAACGTAAGAGTGTGATCCACTCTAACAAATTATTTTTCTGTGGCAGAGCTGGATCCTGATCATATAATTCAATTGGAAATAAAATGAAAAATTTCTTATCAATTTTTTTTTTTTTAAACTGAAAGTCTTTCAAATGATGTGAGTCTTTGATTGTTGTTGAATCCAGGTCGGTTTGTTTTCACATAATTTGGAAGACAACTTTTAGTAATCTCAAAAAGCTAATGCATGGTTCCATATCATTAGGGAGGTTTTTTTTATTTAGAAAAAAAAAATTAAAGCTAACTTTCTCTATTCACTTTTGTTTTGTTGGGATGCATAAAGATTCTCCCTCCCTCCCTCTCTCCCTCTCTCATCAAAACATGCTCGAGCAATACTAGGAATTTCACATATTTCGTACCACTTTTATCCCGATCTCTTACATGAGTATGATTTACTATTCACTTTTTTAAAGAAAAAATATTAAAAAATCTTTAAAATAATTTTTTCAATTCAAAAAAATTATGATACATTTTTTTTTATCTAAAATGTCAAAAAAAAAAATTTAATACAAAAAAATCTAATTATTAATTTCTATATTAACACTGTTAAAACATATTACTAATTATATTAAAATAACATTTAAGATACATTTTAGAAAAAAAAAAATACTAAAAAATATATTAAATAATTTTTTCAAACCCAAAAAGTCATAACATTTTATGAAATAATATTTATTTTTTCGGCATTCTGGATAAAAAAAAAATGTAATGTTTTTTTTTTTTTTTTAAATATAAGAATTTGTTTTATTTATTATTTAATATTTTTTTAAATGTATCTTGAAGGTTATTTTAATCTAATCAATAATATTTTTAACAGTGTTAAGATGAAAGTAAACATTTTGAATTTTTTTGTATTAAAAATTTCTTTTATGAATTTTTTAGATAGAAAAAAAGTATCATTAATTTTTTATATTGAAAATTTTATTTTAAAAATTTTTAGTATTTGTATCTTTTTTTAATTGACCAAGCATGTGGGTCCCACTCTATTTAAAATGCAACCAAGCCAGTCAAAAATATTTTGATCTACTATTTCTTCAAATCTATTATACATCAATTTTAATAATACTCACACAGACATTTCCTTTGTTTTCCTTCCTAAAGTTATTGAAAATAATATAAAACCAAAGAAATGCATATAAAAAAAAAAATGAATCAAATTCGTATTCAAAAACTACCAACAAACTCAGCTCATGCTTCAAAAATCACAAGAGATGCGAAATGCAACTCGACCACGACCACGACCACAAAGAGTTTCAATATATTTAAAAATCATTCAAATGTATCAATATGCATTTTTCAATTTCTTTCTACTTAATTATGCAATATAGTTAATAAATGAATAAATGCATAGCAATTAGGTTGAAGTTGGCCTCAATTTGAACTCAAGCCTTGGGTTCCCATAAAGTTTTCTGTGGGTGGGTTGAAAAGGCAAGCTAAAAGTTGTTTGGTAGCAGTTGAAAGGTAGGTTTCGACCCACACATGGGACATGTTTATGTTGTTTGACTGTATCTATTCATGCATGGTACATGTTTACCTTGTTTAAAAATATATTGATCTATGAAATTGTTTTGAATCAAAGTCATGTTTCTCTCCATTGTTTTTGTTCACATAGGGTAGTTTACTTACCTTATGTAAGAGAAGACAAATGCACTGAACTAACGGCTAGTATTCATTCTGTTTTTAAAAGTTATAATAATCAAATTTAAGCATCAAAGTCTTATTCGAATAATACTAATATTCATTCTGTTTTTTAAAAATTTTAAATTAGAATGGAATGGATCTTACATCAAATAATCATATCAAATACAGAGTTTTATTGTGCAAATGAGTCAACGCAGTCAAAATAGAAAATTGTTGAGCGCTTGGCGCGTGATTATGCACGAAGTAGGCTGTATAAAGCTAAACGAATTGATTAAAGTAAGTAAACGGGCAACAGTGGGTCCAAATTAAAAACAAACATGTGATTTTTATGGCAATTCTATATGAAGAAAGTGGAAAGATTCCAATGGCCGCCCATGTGCTGCAGATGCTAGAGCTCCTTTGGTCATTTGTGAAGACTGTTTACACTCATTTTTAACTTTCTGGAGTTTTTCATAAACTTTCTCTTGTGAAAGAAGTTTATGTGAAACAGTCGCACCGTATCAGATTGATGATATAAAATAATCTTATTTAATAATTTTTTGTTCTATAGGATACTACTCGCACTTTTTAAAATGCTATACACAACGATTTGCTTCATATATATATATATATATATATTTTTTTTTTTTTTTCATATAATTTATTATAATAAATATATGTGAAATCACTTGTTTATATTTATGAGTCAGACAATTCATTGAGAAAATATTTTATACAGTTTGATTTTCTTATAATTAATATTCAATAAATTAATAATCTCTAATAATTAATAAATTTTTTAAGAAAACAATTTGGTTCCTTAGTGGATAATTAATAATTTTATTATTTAATAATTAATAATTTTTTTAAAAAAACTCTTTATAATATTAATTATTAGAGAGATAAAATAGTTATATATATGTACTTATATGTATTTCATTTATGACATGTCTTGATAATAAGTTTTAGTAATTCCACATAATTGAAGTCAACAAGTATTGCAAATGAGAAAAATCATAATATCAAGAAGTACAACTTCTTTACTTGAAATGGACATTAGGAATTTTTTATGTCATAAGTTGAATATTAAATATATTTGTTTTTATGAAAAACTAAAATGTCATTAGAGAAGCACATATAAAATCTTATTTTTGTACAAAATCATTTATATGTAACAATCGCTTATTAGTTAATGAAAATATAAAAATACTAAATAATTAATAATTTTAATAGTTAATAAATTTTCAATCTCCTAAATTTATTAATTATAAGAAACTTGACTCTACATGCTATTGTTTTTCCAAATTGTTAAAAAAGGGTTTCACATTTATAAAATGAAATTATTAAATTATCCATGCACACTTAATTAAGAATAATTTTGTTAATTTCATTTATTAAAGCAAAAGCTCTTAGTTATTTGTGGAATCCAAATAACCTCAACCATTAATGTATGTGTGTGTATTTATAAATAACAAATTACGTCATATGTCTTCCTATTTAACTATTGTTAGGTTTCTTTACAATGAACAAATGTGTTATTCAAACAAGAATTTGGGTTTTGGCAGGTCTACAATGATTGGAGTAATACAGCAATGAAGAAAATAAAATATAACAAGAGCGGGCCCTAGCCCTAGGACAGAAAACATCCATGGGCCTTGAAACTCGGGCTTGACGACTGTCCAAAATATTGGCTCAAAAGGCGGAACTAAGGCCATATTTAATATATAGGAATAAAAAATGTTATTTTATGAAATGAAATAAAAAGTAGAATGAAAATGATATGTAATAGAATGCTTGTGTTAGACATTAGGTCACGTGGACCCGAGTTCATTTGGCATCTATAAGATTTATGCAGATTGTGATAATTATGATAAGAGTTTATATGTTGATAAAATTCTTATTTGTTTTAGTTGATTTAACTAACTTAAATATTATCATGCAAGTCTTGTAGTTATCTCATTAGTTGTGGTCATGGGATACGAACATATACGCATTGGTTAAGCATAATGAATTTATCCATATGTAGTATCCTAAATTATCACGTAAGGTTTTGAGTGACACTCTCTCTGATATTCTTCTTAGGTGACCATCAAAGTGCCTTGGTCTTGGATTATGGAAAGATATAGGCGACTCGATCTTATAGTCGTCTTATTTGACGAGTAAGATCTCTTACAGCATTCCAAGGATCTTTGTGGTGTTCCAAGAAAGCTGTAATACAAGTCGCCTCTTCCGCTTTCGCTTCCACCGTTCTTGATCCAAAGAGGTAATCGAGTATGTTTATTATGTATTTTCTTCATTGGTATCAGAGTCATAAACTTGTATTCGCTAATATATGTATTTATACATATATATATATATATATTTATTTATTAAGAGAGAAAATCATGCATTAAACTCACACGATTGATTTTTCAAAGATCATTATAAGAATACTTTTTGAACGATCTGCCACGGTGGATGTGTTCTTTATAGCACTAGTAGGTAGCCCTTAAAATTTTATGATGATCCATCATTAATCTGTGAGAGATTTGAGTTTAAAGTTTTAATTTTTCCAGAAAACACAACTTTAATTCGGATCTTTGAGTTTTAATACGATCTGTAAAACCTCGATTATTGTGGATGAAATTTATATTGATATATTCCTTGTTCCAAGAGCTTTCCAACTACATATGGTACACAATTTTTTGTTAAAAAATAAGTGAGATATAAGATCCCAAAGTTTGATAGCAGTCATGGCCAAATCTTGTTTTTAGAAAAAACGAATTGTAAAGAAATATAACCCCCATTCTCGGCAGGGTGCGTGGGAGCACATACATCATCTTCCGAGGCCTATTTTTGACACCTCTAGAGAGTGTGCCTCACTCACTGAATTTGTGATCTCGTAATATATTTTTTTATAATTTCTTAGCTTTTGGAAATTAGTTCAAATTAATTTTTATTACAAAAAAGAGTAAAAAAAATGTGTTTAAATAAATTTTCAAACATTCTAGAAAGCTATATTTGTGATTAAAATTATATATCAATATTTAGTATACTGTTGGGGGTCCAAATTATTTTTTGGTGAATTTTTTTTTTGGACTTATTTTTGATATTTTTGGGGCTTTAAAAATTAGTTTTTTATCCCAAAAATTGGTTAAAATTCTAAAAACATTATTTTAAACGTGAAAAATTCTTGAAAATGCTCTAAAAATTAGGAAAAATTACACTGTGTGTGGATCATATTTTTTGGGTCATGTATGGATTATTTTTGTTTTAATTATCATGTAAATAATTATTTACTGCATTATTATTACATAATATTGATTCCTATTAATTGTGAGACCCAAATATCCACTCTTATTGTGGTGAAGTGTGGTCAAGCCATCCATCAAGACCCATTATATTGTTATGCATGTGGATGTATGTTGTGATTGGATGTGCTTATTTAATTGATGTTGTAGTACACTTGTTTGTTGTGATGTATGGATTACAAGGTTAATTTTGTGATATATGAGATATTAGTGTGAAATCCCCATTTATTATTATTATTATTAGTAGATTGATGTAGTAGGTACATTCTACAATGCAATAAATTTTGGAAAAGGTTGTATTTATTAAACCTTGTAAGGGGATGTGTTTTTACTGCAAACTCATATATCTATAAATTACCTTGGCATGATGTACTAGAATGCCAATTGGGCTCAAGCGGAGTCCATGCGCTTTAGAATATACGCACTGATTATTATTATTATGTGGATGAATTAAATTCATTTTAATTTAGAAACCATTATGTGAATGAATTAAATTTGTTTTAATTCAAAATTATTTTACTTGAAATTATTTAAAAATATACTCTTGTTTACATAAATAGGAGATGATTTTGAGCCTAGCGAAATTTTCAATCTTGTGGTGTATAATATAATAATATTTTTAATTGAATTTCTGGTAATATAATGAATGTCTGCTTAAATGTCACCTTGTGTAATATGATAGTAGTGAAATAGCCTCATGAATGTGAATGTCGACTTGACCAACATAAATGCTTAAAATGATCACACCACACATATATCATATGTGTAGATATTGACCAATAGAAAATATAGTCCCGTACCATGTGTAGAGACTTGAAAATTTAGGATAAATTTTTCGTTTTGCCGGTAGGGCTGTAATAGTCTGACCTGAGACGTGGCACGTAAATCGAGATAGATCAGGACGAGTAATATAATATCCAAAAAATTTGACATGACCCAGATGACACTCCGACCTAAAGGCTCTGTGACATTAATGATCCGAACTAGTTCAAAAAGGAAGTAAGCCATAACGGGATTATTTTTCGAAGAGATAAAATAAATCCAGAACACCAATAATAAATGTTCGAAAAATAATTAACTCGGTCAACCGAGTGCCGGGATAAATAAATGGGACTGATACGAATCATAGTTACAAAAATAAAATAAAAATAATATAAGACATGAACGGGCACCCAAAGACGGTAAAATAAATAATATTAATATTGAGCCGGCTTTATGTCAACTTTATTGACATTCATAATTAATATTTTATGAAAAATAAAATATTATTAAATATAGTAAAAGACACCCCAGCTTAATGTGAAATTTACCGACATGTCAGGACTTAATATTTTAAGGAATAAATATTAATACAGTAAGATATGTTATACATATATAAAAAAATAAAATAATAATTTTGCATGTGTCTGCAATACTTTTGAATGTATATGTATGTCAATTAGTATAGTGTACATGGGCCACTTATGTGTATGTAAAAATATCTATATGTATATATAGATATAATATACTAGAAGCTTCAAGGAAGTTGCTGGAAAACACACACATTATAATATATATATACACACACACACACACACATACATAAAAGAGGAAAAGGGGAGAAGCTTCTTGAAGAAGTTGAAAAACGTGAGAAAAAGAGAGTAGCCTGGACCGTGCGTGAACAGGGTGTGTAGTGTGTGTCTTATATATAATATATTATATATACCTACAAGTATCTAGTTGAAACAAGACAAGAAGCAGGACAAGAGAAAAGAAAACAAGAAAGAAAAAGTAGAATAGAAAAGTCAAGAAAGTGGGGGCGTCCCAGCCGAAACTATTGAAAAGAGGGGAACAGAGGTGTGGTGCAGGTAGTGTGTAACAGGAAAAATGTGCATATATGTGTGTGTATAGGTAGCGTGCAGCAGGAGAAGAAGTGAAAGAAAAGAGAGAAGGGAATAGAAAGTAGCAGCAGGTGTAACGTTGCAGGGAGCTTGTACAGCGTAGGGTTGGAGAGTTGCTGTGATAAAATAGGGAGAGACGAAAGTACGTTGCAGCAGATGGGATTTGCTGAAATAGAGAAGCAACAACAGCGTTGATTTGGATTTGGCAGAATTGGATATTCAGGAGCTCTTGAAATTAATCCAGATATAGGTATGTTGAATTATTGTGTCTTAATGTCATTGGGTCTGCTGGTAGGGTGGCTTGTGTAATGTGAATAGAATTTACAGAGATTTCCTTAAAGGAGAATTGGGTTGTTGAAGGTTTTTGGTTAGAAGCAGTTTGCTGCTAGCGGAAATTGGCAGTTCAGGGCAACAACAGTTGTAGCCTTAGCTGCAGCTGCTACAGAGAGTGAGGGTTCAGCTGTTAGGTGCCGTAGACGCAGGGTCATTGCGAGACCTGGAGTGGTTGCTGTGATTAATTGGAATAACAAGTGATATATATATATATATATATATATATATTTGTATGTGTGTGGCAGTAGCATGCAGGATTGGGTGGATAGTGAATTTAAAAGTTAAGAATTGGTCTGAATTGTCAAGTTTTATGAAATAGTGATAATTATTGATATTTGAGATGCCCCTTGAGCTCTATATTAATTTATTGGATATTTGGTTTGTGAGGCAAGTTTACTTGGTCTTTTCACTTGAGGAATTTCTATTGAGGAACTGGATAATTCGATTGGATTATGATCCCCAAGGATAGGTCTTCATGTAGTGTTATTTAAGATAGTTATCCATATCTACTGGGCAGTAGTAGTAGCAGTTTTATGGGATTCAAAATGGGGAAGCTACAGGACCGAGTGTATTACGGAGAGCAATTAGAGCTGTTGTTGAAATTGAAAGTTAGAGCAAGACACTTGATTAGGGACTTGTGAAACTTGACTGCGGCCAATCAAAGGTTAGATTTAAATTATTGTTTAGCTAATTTAATTTAAAATAGAACTTTGTAAAATTATAATTATGCCCAAAAATTATGGTTAATTGTGAATTGACCCAAGCAATAAAATAATATTCAATTTAAATAATTTAAAGAGGAGAAATTACCAAAATGACCCTAAGTCGAAAAGTAGTCAAGCGGACTCCGATTAAAATAAAAGAATATTATTATTTTGAGCATTCCAGACTCAACCGTGGAATCCAATTTGAGAAAAGAGGTCTCGAGAAGTAAGAACCCGTAAAAGTGTAAAATAACCATTTTGCCCTTTTTAGTACAAATGCCTGAATTGAATTCCTCGAAAGCCTAAATCGAATTTGTTCGATGTTCTGGATTCAACAGTAGAGTCTATTCAAGTAAAAGAGATACCAATAGTAAAGAGACATAAAATTTGATGAATAGCATAGATTCATGTAACGATAGACTGAAACATATTTGTGAATCTTAGGAACACCAAAAGGAAAGGAGAAAGCGGTTTGATCTTCTAGACAGATACAGTAAGAGGACTGCGTTATCACCGGTTGGCTTGACTGCGTAGCAGACACAACTCCCTAGGGTTGAGACAAACCCTATCAAGTGTGATATTTTGCTAAGTAAGGAGTAGGATTAAGTTTATGAGTGATTTTCATATTGGTTTAATGATTCGTACGTTGATTCAATTGTTTATGTGCTAATGTGTTCGTTGTTATTTCCTTAGGAGTTCGGTTAAGTGATAAACGTGAACCATGACTATATGTATATTCCATGTGTTGGTACAACATGTGATTTATGTTTTTCGAGAATTGTTAAGATTGTGAGTATGTAAGTTGAGCATGTGTTTAAATGGAATATGTATAGCATGCACACATGAGGAAGGAATTTTGTGATTTAAATGTTATTGTTGCTTTGAGTGTAATGCATTATTTAAAACATGCTTCATATGTGGATAAAGTGCTTTGGTGAGATTGTATTATTGTATGGTGAAATCAAAGCATGTTGGCATGGTGTGATTCCTTAAGAACATAGTGTGAGTTGAGCACTTGGTGCTGTGCATTATGAGGGTGTAGATCCTGTGGTGAAAAATCCAAAATTGACCATTGGTACTCATGCCAACAGGAACGGACTGTGAAGTGAGACATACGATTGGTACTCATGCCAGCGAGGAAGGACCGTAAAGTTAGACATGGGTGTGGCATAGCGTTTTGCATGGGTGTGTCACGCATATTATTAATATACTGCATTGATGATTTGGAAGACATGTAGATATAAATGTATAGTTGTACATGCCACGCCTTAATTTTGTTCCTTGCATTAGCATTGTGTTATACCAGTTGTCGAGCTAACCCATTCGTGGGATATCGTATTACAGATGACACTCTGAGTACTTGAGACTTGATAAAGTCTTGAAGGAAGGAGGGAGAAAGGACTTGGAAGTATATTTGGCCATTGGGGCATATTTTGTGATGTAAGGGCTTAAGCCCAAATGACATGTATAGTATATTTGTTGAATGTGCCTTATGTGTATATATGTTAAAAGAAATGAATGTATGTTAAATTGAATCCGTTAAATTATTGTCTTTTATTTTCTTTTCTTATTTCGTTTCTGCTCACACCCCGAGTTTATGGAAATTCGGGGTGTGACACCTTGAGACATAGAAGCCTATCATAATTAATTAAGTTGTTAAATGCGCTTTATTATATAGAGCAGCATATACATAATTCTCATTGAAAAATTGTTTGAATTTGTCCCATGACAAATACAAACTTTCATTTAATGAGTAGCAAATTATTGCCAAATAATACCCCGACTCTTATTTAAAATATTTTTTAAATCCTAACATAGTGCTACTTATTTAAATAAAAATATTTTTTAAAATAATGCATCATCTAGAGGCAAAAGGTAGAGAGCGTTAAGAGGTGAACTTCTAAGCTAACCTTATCGCCTAGGGTGGAGCTGAGAAACTTGCACCAAAAATAGGCAAGAAAGTCAAGTGTAATAGGGGCATGTATGATAGATAAATAGATACGTTAAAGAATGAGTTGCTAATGATAATAAAATGAGTCATTTTGCTCGTAAGGGTACTGAGTCAAAGTTGACGGTTTTATTCAAAATAGAGAAAAGATTGAGTAAGCAGCATAAAATGGCGCATAGAGAGCATAACTTTACAAATGCTCATAATGTTTTGTACATTGTGCACAAGTGGTAGCATAAGAATTAATCGCCACAAGAGTGAGTTGATTAGTTCTTCTGAGTAACATATTGGCTTATGATAAAATAACTGGATATTGGTGTTTGATTAGACGTTTGGTCCACCTCCAATCCAATTGATTTTTGTACTTTTTCTCATCTTTAAATTTTAGTCTTTGAGACTGAATGGAACTATTTATTCTTTGTGAAATAATAATTCAATGTAGATTGATTAGTTTGATTTATCCCATATTAGAAGCAGCTTCATTATATGAGTATGATAGTGGCTTTGTCTCATTGGATTATTTGATAATTTCAGACTTATCTCTTTATAGCTTTCCACGATGTTATTTTTTGAACAATAACATAGACATATTGAATTAGATTGGATGGCTAGATTAGCTTGAGAAGACTTGTTGGGGTTACTCGCAAAAATCAGTCTATCAGTGTGTAAACCCTATTTGATTGGAAAGGCTTGTAAGAAACCTTATTTGTAAGGTAGACCGATTCCTTATCCATTAGAGTCATTCCTAATAGCACATGTGAACTCATGATGTTAGATGGTAGAACTTTTTGTTTTCTTACTTTTTTACTCACGCTATGATTACTCACTTAACTCAAGCATTAGTTGGTTTGAGTATTGCTATAAGTATTAGTTGCTTTACGCATTTGTCAAGAGGTTGAGTGTTGAAAATGAAGAATTATGAAATTCTTCACACTAATTCTAAGCTAGAGTACTTGTTTGATTAGTTCAAGACAATTTAGGGAGAAAAATGAGGAAATTAGATTTTGTTAGATACAGTTAGGTTAATGATAGCGCAAATATGTTTTGTGTAGCCTATATCCTTAACCAAGTGCCCTAATAGTCAATTCCTTTAAGATTGAGAATGGTGAAAAACCTAATTTGGAGGGCTTATCACCTTTTGGAGTTTATGTGATTTGTTCAAATTATTTATTATTTTTGTGAAAACTTGGCCCTAAGTTTTAAAAATGTTAGCTTTTAAAATTTTTTTTTTGAAAATTTAAAGGGCCATTGGATTTTTAATTGAACACCTCAAGTTAAGGAATGACTAAATTGAGTTGCACAATGAGAAAACTTTAAAGTATTTTTAACTTTGTAGGTTAATGGAATCTATGGAAGTCACACCATCTTTTAGTGAGGGTGGGAAATTGATATCTCATTCTGTAACTTCTGATGATGTTTTGGTTAATGGGAGTGACTTGCCGCCTAGTGGAAATATGCCATTAGTTGGGATTGTACCACTGGAGGAAGATTCTTAAGATCCTTAGTTGTGTAGAAGCAAATGTAAAATCTTTTTTTTTTCGTCTATGTGAGATTAAAGGGATTCATTTTAGCTATTGCTCCACATGTGTAAGTGAATATATTATATAGAGGTAAAAGTTTAATATTCTAATAGTGTAAGGATGGTTGCTATGAGTGATAAGTTGAGCTAAATTACCAATGAATCAAACTTTGAGAATGATTTATCCTCTTTTGTGTAGGAGTGATTAACTAGTGTTTATGCCTTATCTTTTTTGAAAATGTCTTATGCTAACGAGGTATTGATTATGAAGAAAGAGATTCTCCCTAGTGGTGAGAATTGTCTCCATCCACCTTATGCTAATAATCGTGGTACAAGTTGGATCTTAGAAGCTTTCTAGATAGACTTAGAGATTATCTCTTCTAGGGAGAATTAAACGATGATTCACCGTGAATCAAGTTTTAAGCTTCAAGGTTAATGAACAAAGAGCACAAATTATGCTTGCTAAAGTGTTCATTTGTGACCTAAATTAATCGTTTATGTAATTTTGAGCTTTAAGGTTAATGAACAAAAAGCACAAAGTTTGCTTACTCAATTGTTCACTTGTGACCTAAAGCAATTGTCAAGTTAGTGGAACCTTATATTTCATCGAACAATTGACTTCACGATGATCGAGGAAGCCACGAAAACTCCAAAGAAAGAATTTTGATCTTTTGTGTAGTTGTTGGCATAAATGGAATTAGCTGTCATCACTTAGAGGTAGTTGTTTTGTATTGAGGAGGACATAGGTGAAATAGACTATGCTTGGGTTTAAGTTCCATGTAGATTGTCTTGATGGGTTTCTTGTTTTGTCTTGAGAAATCTATAAGCGATCTTGTTAGCACGGTCCTAACCTACTGACATATTGATATGGGCATACTTTAGTTTTGATCATTGCAATTGGATTAGTAGTGAAAAAGATATTTTTTGAAATTTTCTATTTAAGCACAGTTGAGATTCTGAAGTGCATTGGGATGTGTACTCGATTGTTTATGTAGCTTTTATATATGGTCAAATTATTAGAGCATCTTAGTGTTTTGCATGTATAGATGGTCAAACTATAAGAGCGACTTAGTATTTGCTCATCGGACTATAGTTAATTGGTTTATTTGATATCTAAGTGATGTCAAGAATATACGGTTGGTCGTCACAATTGAGGCAGTTGTTTGGTTTTGGAAATCCTAGTAGCGCCTTAATATGGCGCTGTGTAGGCAGGATTATATGCTTATCCGCTATGATTTTATAGCAACTCTAGCATATGCAAGTATTACATTTGGCACATATTTATTTCACATTGATAAGCTTGGATGTTCAAGTGATGCCTTTCTTTTTGGTGGTGTTGGATTTAAGGTTCATAAAGATAGAACCGTGTGACCTTGCCACTAGGCTGGAAGCTTAGGCTTGCTAGTGGGCTGGTAGACCAATAGCAGTGATAGGAGAACCAAACATGTTGGCATTATTTTTCACTACATATGTTTAAATTAGAGTTGCGCAAAGGGAGGTGGTCCTAAGCCCATACTTAGTAATGTTTTACATCTTGTGTTTATTGGTTGGGTTTATTTTAGATTTGATGTATTGGACACTGTGTGACATTATTTCATAATTATATGATTATGTGTTCATACTGAGATGAATGTTTAATGTTTTTAGCATACATGAAAGATGTCAACAAGTTTTTATTGGCTCTCTCACACAAGCAATCGCCTTGACGCTTAGATAGTGAGTAAGATGTGATAATAAAATTCTTGGCTAGAGGGAGAATTCATCTTTATCATATATGTTGCCTTGAAAATGAGGGTCAAGATGAGATTATTTTAAAGAATCAAGCATGAAGGTTGACCACACATCTCATGTCACTTGAAGAAAGTCGAATGCGAACTTTCAGACAAGTGCTAGGAGAGCAACTGGGTTGGAATGTTCGGGTTAGGCGCTAAGATAGTGATGAGGGGCGCTGAGATAGCGACGGGTGCTAGATAGCAACTAAACTAAGATTCGTATGGTGTTATATACTTTTGAGAATGAGTTTGACATGCCCAATTGAGTGAGAGCTCCTCTGGCATACATTATGTACTTTATGTGCTATTAATGTGACTTTTAAAAAAGAGAGTGAACGAATGTATCCCTATTTTGTCATTGTCTGAGCTTTGGGAACCTTTTTGAGTTCCACTGTGCCCTTTGTGACTTAGGACTACGTTATGAAGAGATAGCTTGATGTTGCTACTGTAGCATTTTGTTAAAAGACCATGATTGATGCGGTCCAGCGGGGCATATCTAGAAAAGCAGTTGAATTCGATTAGATTAACATAAGTAGCTAGGGAAGACGATTCTGTAATACACTATTGTGTTGTGACTCATTACCTGGGCGATCATGTCGTTTTCTATGTCTATCGATACGATTATGAGTACAATACAGATTGGTTGGTCCATGCATCACGTTAAGATTAGTTCTCGTGAAGGATAATGGATGCTAAAATCTAGTGTAACAGAATAGTCTGGGGCATAAACGTGATTAGTTATGTGTTTGTAGTGAGGTGCTATGTTAGTTTGATGGTAGCTTAATATAGTATTCCTACCTCGATACTTCTCGTTTGGTCGCACGATCCATTTCCTGTATGTAGAAGGTGATTTAGAGAACATATTACTCAACCTATGTGGATGAGTGGGAGACTTAGGTGACTCAATCTTGTATCCATCCTATTGACGATAAAGATTTCTACATCAACATACATGACAAATGAGCTTGTAACACAAGCTGATTCTTTCCGTGAACTTGGACTATAAAAGGTAACTGGGTTCAAACCCGATTGCTATTTTATGTATTTCCTTTATTGGTATCAGAGCCATAGGCTTGTGTTGGCTAATATATGTGTTTTATGCATGTGTAATAGCTAATATATGTGTTTATGCATGTATATTTATTAAGAGAAAAAATCATTCATTAAACCCACATGACTGATTTTATAAGAACATTCTAAGTACATCTTTTGAACAATCCATCACTGTGGATCTGTTCTTAATAGCCCTAGTAGGTAGCTCTTAATATTTCATGACGATCCACCGTCAGATCTGTGAGAAATCCGTGTTTAAATTTATGATTTTTTCAAGAAAACACAACTGTAATTCGAATCGTTGGGTTTTAATACGATCTGTAAAACCTTGATTATTGTGCATGAAATTTATATCGATTTGTTCCTTGTTCCAAAAGCTTTTTAACGATGTATGGTGTATAATTTTTCGTAGAACAATGAGTGAGATATGAGGTCCCAAAGTTTGATAGCAATCATGACCAAACCTTATTTTTGAAGAAGATGAATTGCAAAAGAATGCAACCCCCACACCCAGCGGGGTGCGTGCTCATCTTTCAGTGCCTATTTTTTGACACCTCCGAAGAATGTGCCTTACTCACTGAATTTTTGACCACGTGATATATTTTTTATAATTTTTTAGCTTCTAGAAATTAGTTTAAATTTATTTTTATTACGAAACAATGTAAAAAATGTGTTTAAATACTTTTTCAAAAGTTTCGAAGAGTTATATTTGTGATTAAAATTATATTTCAGTATTTAGTATGCTGTTGGGGGTCCAAATTATTTTTTGGTGATTTCTTTACCTATTTTTGATGTTTTTGGAACTTTAGAAATTAGTTTTTTTTTTTATCCAAAAATTGGTTAAAAATATCAGAAAATTTATTTTAAATGTGAAAAATTCTTGGAAAGGCTTCAAAAATTAGGAACAATTATACTATGTATGAATCATATTTTTTTGGTCATGTGTGGATTATTTTTGTTTTAATTATCATGTAAATAACAATTTAGTGCATTATTGTTGCATAATATTGATTCCCGTTAATTGTGAGACCCAAATACCTACTCCCATTGCGGTGAGGTGTGGTAAAGCCATCTATCAATGCCCATTATTTTGTTATGCATGTGGATGTATGTTGTTATTGGATGACTTATTTAATTGATATTCTAGTACACTTGTTTGTTGTGATGTATGAATTACAAGGTTAATTTTGAGATATATAAGTCATTGGCGTGATATCCCAATTTATTTTATTACTTTTAATAGATTGATGTAGTAGGTTCATTCTATAATATAATAAATTTTAAAAAATTTTGTACTTATTTATAAAGCCTTGTAAGGGGATGTGTTTTTGCTGCAAATACATATATCTATAAATTATCCTTGGCATATTGTATTAGAATGCCAATCAGACTTAAGTAGAGTCTACTTTTTATTAGCTATTATTATTATTATTATTATTATTATTATTATTATTATCATTATGTGGATGAATTAAATTTTTTTAATTCAAAATTATTTTGCTCGAAATTATTTAAAAATATACTTCTGTTTACATAAATGAGAAATGATTATGAGCTTAGCAAAATTTTGATTTCATAGTATATAATAGAATAATATTTTTAATTGAATTTCTAGTAGCAGAATAATATGATGAATGTATGCTTAAATGTCACCCCACGCACTATGATAATAGTGAAATAGTCTCAATAAATGTAAATGTCGACTTAACCAACATAAATGCTTACAGTGACCATTTCACACATATAGCATATGTTTAGTCATTGATCAATAGGAAACATAGTCCAATACCTTGAGACATGGGTCATAATTAATTAAGTTGTTGAATGCATTTTATTATTTAGAGTAACATATACATAAATCTCATAAAAAATTTGTTTGGATTTGTTCCATGATAAATATAGACTTGCCTTGGATGAGCAGCAAATTCTCACAATAAAGTACCCTGACTCATATTTAAAATATTTTTTTAATTCCAACATGATGCTACTTATTTAAATAAAAATATTTTTTACGTCATCTTGAGACAAACGGTAGAGTCCCAAGAGGAGAACTCTTAAGCCAACCATGTTGCCCAAGGTGGGCCAAACTGGACTTTTGGGCCTATGTTTAAAGACAATAAAAAGTTACTAAGTAGAGTGGGGTTGAGAAACTTGTGCCAAAAGTAGGCAAGAAAATCAAGTGTCATAGGGGCATTCATGATAGATAATAAGATATATTATTGAATGAGCTGCTATTTAAGAATAAAAGACATCATTTTGCTCATAGTTGTACTGAGTCAAAGTTGACCATTTTATTAGAGAAGAGATTAAGTAAAAAACATAAAATGGCGTGTCAAGAACGCGACTTTATAATGCTCATAGTGTTTTGTACATTATGCACAAGTGGTAACATAAGAATTAATTGCCACAAAGGTGAGATGATTAATTCTTTTGAGCAACATATAGCCTTATGATAAAATAATTGGATATTGGTATTTGACTAGACATTTGGTCCATCTCTAATCCAATTTGATTTTTATCCCTTTTTCATCTTTAAATTTTAGTCTTTGGGACTGAATGAAACTATTTATTCTTTGTGAAATAATAGTTTAATGTAGATTGATTAGTTTGATCTACCCCATGTAGAAACAGCCTCATTATATGAGTATGATAGTGGCTCTGTCTCATTATATTATATGATATTTTTGGACTTAGCTCTTTAAGGCTTTCCAGGATGTTATTTTTGAGCAATAACATGGACACATTGAAAAAGATTGGATGGCAAGATTAGCTTGAGAAGAACTGTTAGGGTTACTCGCAAAAATTAGCCTATCAGTGTGTAAACCTTATTGGATTGGAAAGGCCTGTAGGAAACCTTACTTGTAAAGTAAACCGAATTCTTATCCACTAGAGCTAGTCCTAATAACATATGCGAACTCATGACGTTTTGAAAATTTAGCATATAAGATAACCTCTTGTTTTCTTACTTTGTTACTTGCACTATGATTACTCACTTAACTCAAGCATTAATTGCTTTGAGCATTGCTATAAGCATTAGTTGCTTTAAACATTTTTTTAAGAAATTGAGCATTTAAAATGAATAATTCAAAAATTCTTCACACTAATTGTAAATGAAAGTACTTGTCTGATTAATTCAAGATAATTAAGTGAAAAAAAAGAGAAAATTGGATTTTGTTAAATATGGTTAGGTCGATGATGATGCAAATATGTTTTGTATGGCCGACCTATATCCTTAACTGTCACGCCCCGAACTCCAATGAACCCGAGGTGCGAGTAATGAGACAAAAGGAAAATAAAATAATAAAAAATAAAGGACAATCTAATAGGTTCACTTAACTTACATTCACTTCTGTCAATACACATATAATACATCATTCGGGCTTAAGCCCGTGCATCACAAAACATGCCCCAACGGGCCAAATATCCTCCTAAGTTCATATCTCCTCCACTCTGCAAGACTTCCTCAAGTCTCAAGTGCCGGGAGAGTCATTTGAAATGTTTGTCCCACGAATGGGTCAGCTCAACTGCTGGTACAATATAATGCTAATGCAAGAAAGAAAATTAAGGGTGTGGCATGTGTAAGTGCATAGTTATATCTACATGTCATTCAATGTCATGCATACCATGTACTAGCAATAATCTACATGGCATCCAACTCATGAACATAATCTAAGGCGTAGCATGTGCAAGTGTACAGTTATATCTACATGGCATTCAGCATCATGCAATGTAATAACAATAATCCACATGCTTTCCAAATCGTCCATGCCACATAATAACAATAATCCACATGCCACCCATATTATCCATGCAATGTAGTAATAATAATCCCTATGCTTTCCAAATTGTCCATGCCACGTAATAGCAGTAATCCACATGCCATCCATATTATCCATGCAATGTAGTGACAATGCCCATGAAACACCCACACCACTCTATGTCACAACCATGTCACATCTATGCCATGTCCATGTCAACTCATGTAATGTAATGCAATGTAATGTCCCTTCACGGATTGCTCTCGTTGGTTCGGGTACCAAACACAATATCATGTCCCTTCGCGGATCGCTCCCGCTGGTTCGGGCACCAAATGCAACATCATGTCCCTTCGCGGATCGCTTCCGCTGGTTCGGGTACCAAATGCAATACCATGTCCCTTTGCGGATCGCTCCCGCTAGTTCGGGTACCAAATGCAATATCATGTCCCTTCGCAGATCGCTCCCGCTGGTTCGGGTACCAAATGCAATGTCATGTCCCTTCGCGGATCGCTCTCGCTGGTTCAGGTACCAAATGCAATATCATGTCCCTTTGCGGATCACTCCCGCTGGTTCGGGTACCAAATGCTATATCATGTCATGTTATGTCCAAAGAATCATACTATGCCGATATGCTTTGATTCCACCATACCATAATGTAATCTCAATAAAGCATCATATCCACACATGAAGTATGCTTTAAATGATGTATTACACAATAACATTCAAATTAGAAAATCCTTTCATCAAGGTCACATGTCATGCATAGTCCATTTAACGCATGCTTTAAGTCACATATTTCATAATCCCAACAATTCTAAAAAAAAACATAATCCACACACTATGCTAACACATGCGATGTACACATAGTCATGATTCACATTTATCACCAACTTTCAAAAGGTAACAGGAAACACATAAATATATAAGCAATAAAACAAACATGTGAATCATCAAGTCAACATGGCAGTTATTCCTAAGCTTAATTTTATTTCTTACTTAGCACAATATATCGTACCTGCTGGGTTGGTCTCAACCCTAGAAGATCGTACACGATGCATAACTAAACTAGTCAATGAAAATGCAGGAGGTCAGATCGCCCTCTCCTGTCCTGTCAGTGTCCCTAAAAGCATAAATTACAACTCAGTCCATTGTCATTTGAATTTATGCTATTCATCAAATTTTATGTCTTTATTTTATTAGTTTCTATTTTGCTAAAATAAACTCTACCATTGGGTCCAGAACGTTGAATAAAACAGGTTTAGGCTTTTGCGGAATTTAATTTGGACGTTCGGGTTGAAAAGGGCAAAACTGTCGTTTTGCACTTTTAAGGGTTTCCATTTTTTGAGACCTCTCCTCACAAATCAGACTCCACGGTTGAGTCCAGAATGTTGGAGATAATAAGATTTCACTATTTTTTTTTACTCAAATCGGGTTTCGTTTGACTGCATTTTGACTCAGGGGCATTTTGGTAATTTTAAGGGTTCTACGTGTCTTTTATTTTTCGGGACCTCGTCTCATGTCACAGACCTCACCATTGGTCTCCGGAGGTCCAAGATAGACAGAATACATATATGACTTGTCTAATTTGGGCTCCGGGCCATTTAACTACTATTTAATTTAATTAAATTAATTTAATCAATTAAATAAAATTAAAATGTAAAGTATATATATATATATATATATATATATTTTGGTCCATTAGCTCATGAGGATCTCAATGGTCCAGTGGTTTGGTTGAGCCTTCCCTCTTCCGTGCGGTTCAGTGTTCAATTCTCATGGGGCGCATAGCCCCTTTTTTATTTTTCAAAGGTTTCCAAAACCAAACGGCGAACAACCGTAGAACTGGGATAGGCTATCCTCAAAATCAATTTCAATTCCTAATTTATTAAGCTTGCAATCAAACACCTCGAAGCCCTGTTTTAACCCATTTTATACGGCCCAACCCAAAAGGCCCAACCCCGTTTCTAATTTAACCTAAACAGGCCCAAACCTGTTTAATTTAAAACATGCCCAAGCCCAATCAAACAGGACAGGCCCAACCCCTTTAGCCCAAACTGTTCACCGTCTCCTTCGGTTTTCTGGTGGAGACTTAGTACTACTCCGTCGCCATCTCCGGCAACGGCAGGGAATTTCCGACCATTTTCCAACCATAAATTTATGCCGTTTTCTTCCTATTTTCTTATGGATTCTACCCCTAGCCTCAGTTTTCATTAAAAACTTCCCAACCTTTATGGACAGAGAGATTTACAGTCCTGGCTGGTTTTCCGGCCAAGCTTTTATTTTCATTCTTCGTGCCTCCCAAGTCACTCTTTTCACTCTAATTAAATTCTAAATGGTTTCTGCACCTTAGAGGGTCAGTTCCTCATCTTAAGAACCAAGTTTTAAGTATGAAATCCGTGGAACCCGGATTATCCACCGAACCTGTAACTCCATTTTTCTCGCTCAGTTTTGCATTGTTTTTAATGATTTTTCTTGCATTAGATTCCAAATATTCTAGTCTACAAGACCCTACAATTTAAATCAACCGTTATGCTTTGAAAAATTTAAAACAGAAACTAACCAACTCTCACCTCTATTTTCGGTTTTCTTAGTGCAGGTCCCTTCTTCTCTCCTTCTGTTCCGACTTGGCTTGACTTCAACCTTTCCTTGACGTACCCAAAGTTTCCACTCTCAGTCTTTCTTTCTGAATCTCTCTCTAACCAAAGCACACGGGTATTTTATATACAAAAACATATACACACATCCTCACGTAAACCTCCTGCAGCAGCCCCCTTTTTCTCTCTCTTCCCACTCCCTTTTCTGACCCTCTTTCTTGTCCCATGCAACAATGCAGCTTTGCATTTAATGCTTAGCTTGCATTGTTGGTTTTTCCCCAATATATATATATATATATATATATATATAAAATACACTTACACACACACGGCAACACTCTCCCACTTGCACACAAACTGACACACACTACTGTTCTCCTTTTTGTATATATGCTTATACGTATACAATTTGCTAAACATACATATATACAACACTTTACACAATAGACATATACATATACAATAAACCTATTATACATGCATATATATATATATATATATATATCCCTACCCATACGTATATACCAGTTTCCGAGCATGCACATATATACTGATATCTCGGGGCCTAGGCATATATGCGCACGCATGCTTGCATGGGAACGTGTGCGTGCATGCATCACGAGACTCAGTCCTGAGTTACCCGGGTGTCATCCGATATCGGCTATACAAAATAAACCGTCGTCATTCTCACAATCGCTCAGTCTACAAAATATCATGGTATAGAGCTTCGGCAGTTCGGTTCACAATTGGCCTCACATTACCCGATCGGTCTACCTCGATCTACGTGTCATGTCTCGAGCCAGGGCATCACAGCCCTTTTGTCAAATGAAAAATTCATCCTCAATTTTCCATGTCTCTACATTAACCATGTGCCCTAATAGTCAATTTCTTTAAGCTTGAGAATGGTGAAAAACCTAATTTGAAGGTCTTATCACTTTTCGGGGTTTATGTGATTTGTTCACATTATTTAATATTTTTTTTGAGAACTTGGCCTTAAGTTTTAAAAATGTTGTTTTTTAAAAATATTCCTTTTGAAAGTTTAAAGGGCCACTGGATTCTTAATTGAACACCCCAAATTAAGGAATGACTAAATTGCGTTACGTAATGAGAAAACTTTAAAGGATTTTTAACTTTGTGGGTTAATGGAATCTATGAAAGTCACACCATCTCTCAGCGAGGGTGGAAAATTGATATCTCATTCTGGAATCACCGATGATGTTTTGGATAGTGAGAGTGACTTATCGCCTAGTGGGAGTGTACTATTAGTTGGGATTGTACCACTAGATGAAAATTCTTAAGATCCTTAGTTGTATAGAAGAAAATGTAAAATCTTTTCTCACCGTCTTAGTGAGATTGAAGAGAGAAATTTTTACTATTTCTCCATATGTTTAAGTGGATATTGCTTCTTATGTAGAGGCAAAATTTTTCTATGTAATAGTGTATTGATGGCTATTATGAGTGATAAATAGAACTAAATTAGCAAAGAATCAAACTTTGAGAATGGTTGATCTCCTTTTGTGTAGGATTTATTAACTAGTGTTTTTGTCTTATCTTTTTGGAAAATGTCTCATCCTTAAGGGGGTATTGACTATGAAGAGAAAGATTCTCCTTAAAGGTGAGAATTGTTTCCATCCCTCTTATTTTAATGATTGTCGCACATGTTGGATCTTAGAACCTTTCTAGATGGATTTAGAAAATATCTATTATGTGGAGAATTAGACGATGATTCTTCGTGAATCAAGTTTTGGGCTTTAAGGTCAACAAATAAAGAACGCAAAGTATGCTTGCTCAAGTGTTCATTTGTGACCTAAAGATCATTTATGCAATTTTGAGATTTAAGGTTAATGAATAAAGAGCGCAAAGTCTGCTTACTCGAGTGTTCATTTGTGACCTAAAGGCATCGCTCAGTTAGTGGAACCTTAGATTTCATTGAGCAATTGGCTTCACGATGATCAAGGAAGCTATAGATGGTCCAAAGAAAGTATTGGACACCGTGTGTCGTTATTTCGTCATTATATGATTATGTGTTCATATTGAGATAAATGTTTAATATTGTTAGCATACATGAAAGATGTCAACAGCTTTTGATTGACTCTCTCACACGAGCAATTGCCTTGGCACTTAGATATCAAACACGATGAACATTGAAATTCTTGGATAAAGGGAGAATTCATCTTTTTCATATATGTCACCTTGACAATAAAGGTCGAGATGAGATTTTTTTTTTAAAGAATCAAGCATGAAGGTTAACCACACACCTTATGTAACCTGAAGAAAGATGAATGCGAACTTTTAGTCAAGCTCTAAGAGAGCGATTGGGTTGGAGTGTTTGGGTTAGGTGCTGAAATAATGTAGGTTGACCACACACCTTATGTAACTTGAAGAAAGCAGAATGCGAACTTTTAGTCAAGCGCTAAGAGAGCGACTGGGTTGGAGTGTTTGGGTTTGGTGCTGAAATAATGACGAGGGGCGTTGAGATAGCAATGGGCGCTAGATAGCGACTAGATTAAGATTCGTACGTCGTATATTTTTATTTTTATGAGATTGAGATTGACATGCCTAATTGAGTGGGAGCTCCGTCATAGTATACCTTACATACTATATGTGCTATTGATGTAACCTTTAATAAAGAGAGTGACTGAATGTATCCTTGCTTCATCATTGTGTGAGCTTTGAGAACCACATTGAGTTCTCCTGTGCCATTTGTAGCCTAGGACTACGTTATGAAGAGAGAGCTTGATGTTGCTACTTTAGCATGTTGCAAAAGGACCGTGATTGATGCGGTTCGACGAGGCATGTTTAGGAAAGTAGTTGAGTTCAATTGAATTAAAGTGAGTAGCTAGGGAAGATGGTTTCGTAATACACTATTGTGTTGTGACTCATAGCTCGAGCGATCTGTCGATTTATGTGTTTATTGATTTGATCATGAGTACAATACAGATTGGAGGATTCAAGCATCGCACTGAGATTAGTTCTTATAAGGGATAAGGGATGATGAATCTGGTCTAACGAAATAGTCTGGGACATGGACGAGATCATTTGTTTGTTTGTAGTGACGTACTATGTTGGTGTGATGGTAACTTGATATAGTACTCCTATCCCGATCTTTCTTGTCCGGTTGCATGATCCATTTCCTGTGTGTAGAAGGTGATGTAGAGAACTTAATACTCTTCTTATGTGGATGAGTGGGAGATGTTGGATATTGGGACGGGTTTGACTCGAACCCATAGCCATTTGGGCATTCACAAGATTTGAATGAGAGTTGTGATAAGATTAAATTTTTTTATCATTATTTGGTTAGTTTTGAATTTCAACCAACGTAAATATATACCGCATTTTTTGGTTATGCGATGGGTGTGTGAGGATATTTGTTATCCGTCAACTCTCTTGGCTCGTCTTTTCTAGTTATCTCTAAAATTCTTCCGAGGTTACCATCGTCAGACCTCTGGACTTGGATTGTGAAAATACATAGGTGACTCAATCTTTTAGTAATCCTATTGACGAGAAAGATTTCTACATCGACGTACATGACAGATAAGCTCGTAACACAAGCTGGTTCCTTCTGCTTCCGCGAACTTAGACTACAGGAGGTAACCGGGTTCAAACCTGATTGTTATTTTATGTATTTCCTTCATTTTGAAATTATTTTTAATGGAATGCTCATTCCATAAAATAGGCATGCCCAATTATACCAAACAAGAATAAAGAATGAAAAAGTTAGAATGGACATTCCTATAATACCCATTCTACCATACCAAACATGACGTAAAAGATCATTATATCAAGACCATCAACAGCCCAAAGGCCTAATATTATAAGAACATGGTTTTCACAAAATTTATTTTATTTGTTAAATATAAGTATTAAATAAAATCATTAAAAATAATATATTAAATTCAAAATACTCGTAACCATAGTTGTTAAATTGCCTAGACGACCCTAGGCAATAGACCTACATTACTGCCTAAGCGATTGCCTAGGTGCCCAGACGATTGCCCTGCCAAAAAGCATAGTATAAAAGTGATCTAATTATTATTTTAATTCAAAATTTCTCATAATCTATTTTATTGATAAGAAATTAAATCAATAAAAATAACATTCTTATTCCTACATAAAAATACGAGAAAAATACACAAATAGAAACTATGTATTACTAATGTTATTTTGTACCAACAAACATGCATACAATTTGAATTTTAGAAACATATTAACATATGAAAATAAATCAAATAGAATGAATAATATAATAAAAAATGCTTGAATAAAAGTTAACCCATTCAAATAATAAAATTTGATGATAATTCAAAAGGAAACATTGAACAAACTTGATAAAAGTCAGACCAATTAATAATTTCTAAAGGATTATAAATGTAATTTGTTTTATTTTGATAGCACGAAATAAATAATTGAGGAATCAAATAATATTAACATAATTTTGTAAAGAGATTTGACTTTATATATTGCATATAAACAAAATAAGAGGTTATATATATACATATATATATATATATAAGATTTTTCGGTATAAATATTTAATGTTTGAAAAGTTTGCAATATTTTTATTAATTTTACCTCATTTATTTATAGATAAAACAAAAGAAAGAAAAATAAAAAATAATAATGAAATAGAAAGTTAATTATATATTAAAATAAGAAATTTGCCTAATAACAAATTATTATTCATGGATTCAAGGATATATTCAGCCCTTAACAAAGCAAAGAAGAATATAACAAATATAATAATAAAGAAAAAGTTTAATTATGTATCAAAATACAAAGTTTAGCTAATGATAAATGTTTACTGTCCAGACGAATTGGGCGCCTAAGCATTTTGTTTGTAGTGGGCGCCCAGACAATCGCTCAGGCATTTAGGCGGTCGCCCGTAACAACTATGCTCGTAATGAAAATACCGTTTTTTTTTTCTTATCCATTACTTACTTGTGCTAGAATACTTCAAGAATTTTTCCCGCTGGAAGTTGTTGGCCTTTTGATCCAACTCCAACTGGATTTATTGGGATGTGGCTTCAGTTAACCCGCCCCAAATTAGGCCCGAGATAGTCAGAATACAAACTGAACCTGTGTCCAGACTTGACTCCCGAGCCCTTGATTTGGATACAGAGGTAGCCAGATTAGGATGTGGAGGCCCAATATAGTTAGAATTTAGGCGCAACATGGTTATAATACTTTTTATCAATTAAGTTAAAGACATGTTTGGGAAAGATCAGTATCGGTTCAGTGGAGTATAAATAAATGGTTATAATTTTTTTAGGGTGATTCAATCATAAGTCCCCCAATTAAGTAAGCTTTCCAAGAGTGTCTCTATTTGAGACAGCTCAAACATGTTTTAGTAAAACGGCAATATCTCCTTCCGTAGGAGTCAAACTTACAAATTGCCTTCTTAGCTGAAAAGTAAACTCATAAACCTTTCTAATGATGTATGAATTGTAGCATGAAACCTTCGAAGTTAAATCAGGTTTCATTGTAAAGTGAGCTTTCCAAGAATGTCTTTGTCCGAGACAACTCAAACACGTATTAGTAAAACGACAATATCTCCTTCCACATGAGTTGAAATCACGAATCGCATTTTTTGCTAGAAAGTAGACTTGTATACCTTTTCAACGATGTATGGTGTGTAGCATGGAACCATTGGAATGAAATCAGGTTTCACTATAAAGTGAGCTTTCCAAGATTGTCTTTGTTTGAGACAACTCAAACACGTTTTAGTAAAACGACAATATCTCCTTCTACAGGAGTCGAAATCACAAACCGCCATTTTAACTGAAAATTAGACTCGTAGAACTTTCTAATGATGTATGACTTGCATCATGGAACCTTCAGAGTTAAATCAGGTTTCACAGTAAAGTGAGCTTTCCAAGAATGTCTTTGTCAGAGAAAACTCAAACATATTTTAGTAAAACGATAATATCTCCTTCCATAGGAGTCGAAATCACGAACAACCTTTTTTTGCTGGAAAGTAGACTCGTATGCCTTTCTAACGATGTAGGACGTGTAATCATGGAGCTGTTGGGTTCATAACCACAACAGAAGCGATTTTAAAATCTATTTGGATATTTTTTTTTTTACATGAATCATACAATCTTAAAAAGAGGGTTATAATTACCGTATTTTTGATAATCTTGATTTTTGAAGAAGCCTTCTGGAAGAGATTGATGCAATTTTCCTTGTTCTTGATAATCTTGGTTGTTGAAGAAGCCTTCTTGAAGAGATTGATGCAATCTTCTTTCTCTTACTCCTCTAGGTTTTCTCATCTTTTCCCTCTATGCAAGCTGTATACTAGAAAGGAGAGTGGGTTCCTCTTTTTCTCTCTCACGAAAAAATAATTTTTTGTTGTTGTGCGACTATATCCTTTAAATTACATATTTATAGGGGTTTGCAAAATTAGGGTAAAAGAAGGGATTTAGGGTCCCACCAAATTAATATAATTAGTCAATTAATTTCTAATTAATTTTACTAAATAATTAGAATTGCACTCTAATTTGGTGAAATAGAGAAAAATCTATAATCACTACACATATACAGTAGGCCTCTTTATTTGGATATCAATAATTAAGATTTGGGCTTATATACCGTCAACCAATTCCTAATTATTTTTACAACTTAATTCACTAATTATTAATGACTATAAAATGGTCAACATCTCAATAAACAATTTATTGAAAAGACCGGATCCGAATTTCAGTGATTAATCAATTGAATTAATACATTAGTGATATCCTTCTCTCTAATTTAGAGTGTAGATTCCATCTTGAGAATATGTGTTCCCACAGTTTAAACAATGATTTCCTAAGATACCGAGGTGTCGATCTAAAAGACCTTACTCATTGGTAACTCAAAGTCAGCAACATTAAGAACTTGAGTCTATTATTCTCTCAGGATTAAGAGCATACTGCGAATAGTGAATATAAGAATCATGTCAAAGATGATAGCTTTATATGACATGTTTCTTATAGTGATCCAGTTCAATGTATTCTAAATACACCAATACACTAACCTAGAGTCTACTACCTCAGTGGTTAAGATAAACCACCCTATCACATAGAAGTCAAGTGTGTTACAATGTTATAGACAAGATGCCCAATCTCATCAATGACTGAGAACAATTCTAGAATTGCTTGATCATAAGTTTATATCTCCTGTACATAAATCTCATTTATATATATGAACTATTTCCAATAACAATTCAAGGACTAACCATCTCATAGTATAAAATAATAACATCGACATGTATGATAATATGAAACTTAATAATAATAAATCAAATTTATTAAATAATAAAAAAAATGTCTTGGATGTGAGAGCATACATCCTAACAAAAACCATTGGAGTGAAATCAGATTTTACTGTAAAGTGAGCTTTCCAAGAATGTCTCTGTTTGAGACAACACTAACACATTTGAGTAAAACGGCAATATCTCATTCCATAGGAGTCAAAATCACAAACCACCTTTTTAGCTGAAAAGTAGACTTGTAGACCTTTTCAATGATGTATGATTTGCAGTATGGAACCTTCGAAGTTAAATTAGGTTTCGCTATAAAATGAGCTTTTCAAGAATGTCTTTGTCTGAGACAGTTCAAACACATTTTAGTAAAACGACAGTATCGCCTTCCACAGGAGTCAAAATCATGAATCACATTTTTTTTTTTTGGAAAGTAGACTCGTATTCCTTTCCAAAAATGTATGGCTTGTAGCATGAAACTATCGGAGTGAAATCAGGTTTAACTATAAAGTGAACTTTCCAAAAGTGTCTCTATTTCAAACAGCTCAAACATGTTTTAGTAAAACGGCAATATCTGCTTCCACAGAAGTCGAAATCACAAAATTCAGAGTTAAATTAGGCTTTACTGTAAAGTGAGATATCCAAGGATGTCTCTGTCTAAGACAACTCAAACATGTTTTAGTAAAACGAGAATATCTCCTTCCACAGGAGTCAAAATCATAAACTGCCTTTTTAGGTGATAAATAGACTTGTAGACCTTTCCAATGATGTATGACTTGCAGCATGGAACCTTCAGAGTTAAATCAGGTTTCATTGTAAAATGAGCTTTCCAAGAATGTCTTTGTCCGAGACAGCTCAAACACATTTTAGTAAAATAACAATATCTCATTCCATAGGAGTCGAAATCACAAGCTACCTTTTTTTGATGAAAATTAGATTCGTATGCCTTTCCAACAATGTATGGTGTACAGCATGAAACCATTAGAGTGAAATCAGGCTTCACTATAAAGTAAGCTTTCCAAGAGTGTCTCTGTCCGAGATAACTCAAACATATTTTAGGAAATAGGCAATATCTCCTTCCACATGAGTTGAAATGATGAATTGCCTTTTTTTTCTTCTTCTGGAAATTAAATTCATACACCTTTCCAACAATGTATGGCGTGTAGAATGGAACCTTCGGAATGAAATCAAGGTTTATTGTAAAGTGACCTTTCTAAGAATGTCTCTATCTGAGACAACTCAAACACGTTTTAGTAAAATGACAATACCTCCTTCTATAGAAGTTGAAATCACGAACTTCCTTTTTTGCTGAAAATTAGACTCATAGACCTTTCCAACGATGTATGGCGTACAACATGAAACCTTCGGAGTGAAATTAGGTTTCACTGTAAAATGAGTTTTCTAATAATGTCTATCTTCGAGATAGCTCAAACACATTTTAGTAAAATGGCAATATCTCATTCCACATGAGTTGAAATAACGAACCTCCCTTTTTTTTTTTCTTCTTCTATAAATTAGAGTCATAGACCTTTCCAACAATGTATGGCGTGCAGCATGGAACCTTCAGAGTGAAATTAGGTTTCACTGTAAAGTGATTGCAAAAACGCAGTCTACATCACGCGCAGTTGCAGTTGGCCAAGAACACTTTTAATAAATTGGCAATATCATCCTCCACTAATGTCAAAATCACACACCATTTTTTGTGTGAAAATGACAATTTTCTCCTATCTACATTCAACATCTGCATTCTCTTAATGTTGTCATCATCTAGTTGTCAATTTTCAGACCATGCCGAATACAAAATTTTAAATTGGGGTGGGAGCCAATGAAGACAAAAGCAGTTGGATTTAACAACCATTATCTTTTTATCACAATAAAATGACATTATATTACATAATGTGTATTATTATGCCAACATAGAATTTTAAATGGAAGAAAACACTACACCTAGAACATTTTTCAAATTTTCTCTGCATGGCCTAGGTTATTGGTTTTTAGACTTCAACAATTCCTTGGCAACTACTTTAAAAAAACATGAATCTTTTTAACAAAATTTTATATACAATATGAATCTTATTTGATAGATCTCGATTTTTATAATCCAAATATATAATTTTTATAAAAAAATGGACTTATGTATTGTAAGTTATTTAATTTTGAACTTTCAAAAATAAAAAGTGATGACATGGCAAGTTGGGTGCAAGTTTGATAGAAAGAAGTGCGAAAAATAGCTATTGTTTTTGTAAGTGGGAAAGTGGGGTAATTTTGTCATTAAAAATAAAATGATGGTGCTACTTTATCACTATTGGACTTTGGATTACATAATTTTAAAACTAAAGACTTTTGGGGTTAAAGTATTTTCTATTAGACCTTAGTCTTTAGACACTTATTTTGAGGGACCTCCACTAATTAATTCATTTTTTCAGGGACCTCCACTAATTTATTCATTTTTTTTAATGTTTAGTAAGTATTTTTTTTAATTGTATCAAGTTTTGTATTTGTCCTCAGGGGTGTTTGGAATATGTCAAAACTACTTCACTAGAGTACAAATCAAGTGGTTTTAAATCTTTTAGACCTTGTTTGAATAACCGGATTAAATGGTTGGATTAGATAAGATATACTCTGATCGGATTAGAAATAAAATTTATGTGATATTAAATATTATAGTTTAGTATTTGAGACATGTCTAGATAAAAGGTCCGAATATGCTATTATATTTCAATTCAACATTTATACAAGTATCAAATAAAAGACCGGAATATTATTGTACTTTTTATTTTTTTTAAAATAATAAAGTTTTTTGAATTTGTATTTTTATATAATGGTTTTCTTCAAGATCCTAAAAAAATATATATTTCAAATATATGCAAAAAAAAATTCAAAAAACTAAGAATAAATATACATATATATATATATAGAGAGAGAGAGAGAGGGAGAGAGAGAGAGAGAGAAATAGGAGATGGCTAAACAAATTTAATAAATTTTGTGTATAAATATTAATAAAAATGATGACTAGCAAATTTGAGAAGATAAAAAATGGTCTGTGCATTTAATTTCTGTTGTGATAGTCCATGATCGTAACAAAGAAAATGTCAACAAATAACAGTGGTAGGTCTTTCTTATCATTAGAAAATGATGTTTTTTTTTCTTTTATTTCCAACAAGGGTGGGGGACAAAATAATACCACCAACAGTATCCATGGAATATAATTATGAGTAATCTCATCCTAAATGAGTGTTCGAATATTGAATAAGATATAGTTTATCCTATCATATCCTTTTATCCCGCCAAACAAACATGACTTTAATGTTTTGTAAGTAAATTTTAATAGTATTGAGGTTTACATCTTGAAAGATACTTAAAATTTAAATGAAGTCGGACTAAAAGGGAACTAATTTTTTCAAAATACGAGAACTTAATAGGAGAGAACCAATACAACCCATTTTGAAAAATTTCCAAATAGTTTTGAAAGAAGCTTAAAACTTGATCAACAAAGTTAAATTAGGAGATAGTTGGTATTCTCAAAACGTAAATAACTTAATAGAAGTCAACTTAACTTGATTTATTTTGAAGAATTTCTAAATAACAACAAAATAGAAGGTTGGTGCAATATTTTTATTTTTATACTTTTTTTTTATAGCTTAGGTCAAGAATTTTTCATGTTAATTGCACAATTAGGGTTTAAAAAATTTTAAATACCAATCTAGTGTAGAATAAATCTTATTTATTAAAATAAGACTATTTTATGAAAGTGTTTTTTCAACTAACGCTTTCATTGCGTTACTTGAAAAAAAGCTTTTATAGTAATAGTGCCATTGAAGAAGACATTTACGATACAAAAATGTCTCTTAAAGTAACAATTTTATAAAATAATCTTATTTTAATAATAAAATTTTAAAACAAATCGAAAATGATAAAAAGAAATACCAAGCTGTTCTCAATTCATTTTGAGTCTCAGAACAATTCTTACGCATGGAAACAATCAAATTATGAATTTCGTGAATTTTTGTGAGTGGATTTCAAGTCACTAATGACAGAAAACGTGTTTCACGGAAACAAGACATTAGAATCGCGACTAATATATTTCATTTTTGCCGTTAACATAGAAAGAGAATTTCTGTGGAAATGAGTGGAAAATGGGTAGAAATGAATCTCCCGGGCATGTTGGGCAATGATATCTAGGGCATAACTTTATTGAAGCATTTAGAATTTTCTGTTCCATTAAAGAGAAGTGGAAGTGGTTGTAGCTTTTGAAGAAAAATGCTCAAAATCCACTATCTGTTATCAAAATTCAAAGGCTTATATAATAACAACGTGAATGTCCTTTTCGAGCTAGTGACCATTTTCAAAAGAATATATGCAAATCCTAACCCATCCGTCATGTTAAACTAACATCACGATCATGTCTGTCTCTCCTTATGTGGCAGTTTTATGTGCTATGTGGAAGAAAGATATGTTAAAGGGTCAGCCATGACCTTGTAAAATTTAATAGTCTTCGGAAATATATGGAGCAATGATAAGATGAGTTCAAGATGGAATTGTAGTCTCAACCATGGACTAATGGGTTCAGGACATCTGGGCATACATAATAAAAGGGATATATATATATATATATATGTCTTAATTTGATGGAAGGTTAACATTGCTAAGCCCAATTGTTAACTTCTATATGAAAACTGTTAAAAAATATTACTGATTAGATCAAAATAACTTTCAAAATACATTTTAAGAAGTGAAAATTTATATTTTTGGCCATCTGTAAAAATAAAAAAAATGTTATTTTCTTTTTTTTTTTTTGGTTTGAAGAATTTATTTTATGAACTATTTAGTATTTTTTAAAAAAATATATTTTGAAGGCTATTTTAATCTAATCATTAATATTTTTTAATAGTGTTAAGGTAAAAGTTTACGATTAGACTTTTTTTGTAGTATAAGTTTCTTATTTTGATCTTTTAGATAAAAAAAAATATTATCATAAAATTTTTGAATTAAAAAATTTAATTTAGGGATTTTTTTAGTATTTTTCTAATTTGAGAATTCATTCCACATTGGTTACATGTGAAATCACATTGACAAAAGTAAGATGCATTAAAATGAGTCATGATTTAAAAATTCTCGAATTCTTTGGTTTTCTTTTAATTAACCAACGAGATTCGTTTGATTCTAGATTTATTAAGAGTTTGTTTTGTTATATTATACGAATTCTCTTGGGCTTGTTAAAGTGATTGGATGGAAATAATGTGATAGAAAGGAATTAAAAATGTACCTTCATGAAAAAATCACTGATCTTGTTTTTAATTTTAATAGGTTTGGAATACTAGTGTGTGACATATGATGAGAAGCTTCATGTTAGGTTGGCATATTTTTGACTTATTTCATCTTTATGGTAAGCATCTTGGAATAAATTTATATAACTTATTTATGACAAAGAAAAATGGAATAAATAACTTTATCTCAGATTCTTGAAATTCGATTTTTTTTTTATAAAAAAATTGAACTAGAAAATGTTTTTAAAAAATTGTGAATAATTCATTGATTATTTGGGGTTAGTTACATAAATCATATCTCTCCATTTTATTTTATTTAAGATTATTTCATCAATTAAATTACACATTATCAAGTCTTTTATTTTTTGCTTTCTTGCCTAAAGTTAATTTTGGTCATTCCCGTCCCTTTCCACAACTCTCAATATGAATCATGCCGTATTTTTTTATTGGAGCGTTTACTAGTTTTTGTTTTACATAATCATACCACCTTAACCGATTTTTTTTCTTTTGATCTCCTATAGGTTCTACTTATGCCGTCTCATAAATATATTTATTTTTAATTATATTGTTTCATATGTTATTATACATCTATTCCAACATTCTTATTTTGCCTAATTTTAATGCAGTGCACAAGTCTTTCACCACTATGAAGTCTGAAAAAAGTTAGATGTATGCAACCTAATTTTACCTATACTTAGTTTATTAATATGTTATTTTTTAACCGCCTAACATTCAGTTTAATAAAATTTACATTTCAATTGTAAAAGTATATTTTTTTCCTTTCTTTCTCTCTCTAAACCTGTTGGGTCTCACATGACTTAACGCAAAACATGCAAAGAGGATGTGGTGTCAAAAGGAGCCTTTTTATTGGCAAGTCTTAATATGTTAAAAATAGGGGATCAATTTAGGTTGATGTTTTTCAACTCTACAAAAGGACACTTCCGTAAATGTCTCCATCAAATAATGAGCATAAATGCCCTAGTATTCTGTGTGAAATATAAGGCCATGCGCAGTTATCTTTGACAAGTTTATAATGAGTTCATTGACCAGAGAGAGAGTTTTTAGTTTTTGGGGAAACCATGATAATGATTTATTGACCAATGAGGGAACAAGGCACACGAGAGAGAGAAAAAAGGAAATACAAGGGTAAAAGTGCAGGAAAAGAGTCAAGGAGGCATTAAAGAGTCAGATAGGAATAAAGCAGTATCAATCCTTTGGACCAAAATTTGTGGATCATATATACAAAGTCTCGTGAAATTCCCATCTACACCATCTTCTTTGAAAGCTACATTGGAAATCAATTATTACATGTCTGGACACCACATCAAATTCATGTTACTTTACCCCTTGTTTTATAGTGTGTGTACACACACACACATACAAATCCCATAAATTATACAAATATCTTTTATAATTGTACTTGTTTTCATTTGACTCATTATTTAAGAGTTGAAAAAGGAATACTATTCATGTGTCAAAAACAAATTTAATTTTTTTTTATAAGTAAATTACAAACTTTGTATCTTACAGATATGTTATACCATAACTTGACAAACCAGCCCTTGTGCGGCATGTGTACATCCAGAGCATCCGAAACCCACCCATCCAAAACAAGTTGCATGAAGGCTTCAGAACTTCCTTGCTTGGAGTTTCCCACGACCTCCGGTCTCATCTTCAAAATAGAAGTAACTGAGCACTCGCAGGTCCAAAATTGATCACCACCTCAGATACACTACCGGCCTAAGAATAAGAAAGAAGTGCGCAACAAGGAAACTGTCATTCATGGATATCATTCACTTCCTATTCTCATGGAGCACCGTGATCAACATGGTAACTACTATTACCTGATAACAATCGAATTCCTACTTCTACGAGGCCAAATCCTAATCAACTTAGGAAATTCGCAACCTATAAATAAAACCCTAAGGTGCGCTTTTTCGATTACAGTCATTCAATTACTTTCAATTACAGTTCTTCCTTTATTTTTACTAACTTTATCATCGGAGCGGCTACCACCGGAGCCAATTTGGTGGCCCTCTGATCTCTCTTTTGGGTTCTTGGCAAAAGACGAAGAGCGGAAGCCCCCACTGATAAAAAAGTACAGCATCAATTTGGCGCCGTCTGCGGAAAACGAGGAATCATTTCTTGCTAAGCTCTTTCTCTAATGACAGCTTTTTGCCTTTCACGTTTAAGGACCATGACTCCCAATCTTCGTCCGAGGAAGAATCCTCAAAACCCTCGAAACTAGCCTCCAGTCGGGAGAGGAAGGGGGCAGACACCTGACTCTATGTAGCAATAACTCAACCAGGTCCAGCAACAGTTCGATCAAATGCAAGAGCAGCTCCTTGCCATCTCAAGAACTTTGGCTTTGCTCACCCAAAACCTGCAAAACAATTCCTCTCGCCTTTCCGCTGGTGCAGCCGACGAAGGAGTGCACCTTCCCGCTGAAGGGCTACCGATATAGGAGGGGGACCTCCCATAGAGACTCTCAATCAACAACCAATGCACCCCTAGGATGCCGCCCATGCGAGAGGAGATCCCCAGCCGTCCACTGTGTCAGGCATATGGATGCCAACCTTTGCTCCTACTATTCACTACCAAAGCAGGACAAGGGCCCCAACTTTGGAAGCTTCTGGGGCCAACTTAGTGCTGCATGAGTTTCAACCTCAACCGGCACCAATCCCTCCGGTCTAGGAAGACTAGCGTCCTCTCCCCACTTCTGGACAGAATCATCCCCTCCATATTGGGACAGAGGCTATAAGGCAAGGCCAGTAGTAGCCGGCATAGCCTAGAGGCCTACAAAGGGTCGAAGAAGTAGCAGACTCTATGGATCACATTGTTATCACTAAAGGAACTTACCTCCCTCTAGAGAAAGATGAGCTAGCAAGGCTGCTCGGCAGGTTCACCATACCGTTCACTCTTGCCATAATGGTAGAGGAACGGCCAAAGAAATTTATTATCCCAAAGTTCACTCTGTACGACAGATCTGAGGATCCAAGAGACCATCTTTCTCACTATCAACATACCATGGCACTACATGGAGCCACAAATGCCTTCATATGCCGCACCTTGGTAACCAGCCTCAAAGGTACTACTCAAAAGTGGTTCCACAGCCTCCCCCAAGAGTCTGTCGTCAATTTTTATGAACATAGCAAGCGGTTCCTTGACTGGTTCATGACCAGCATAAGTTTGAGAAAAAGACCAGAGTTCCTATTAAACATAAAGTAATCTAAAGGAGAGTCACTTCGAGAGTACATTGCACACTTCAATGCCGAGCTCATAGAGATCACGGATTGTAGCCCAAGCTTCCTGGTACCTGCATTGACCTTTGGCTTAGCATTGGGAAGTTTCCAGGATTCTTTAACAAAGAACCCTCCTACTGACATGGCTGCACTCATGGAACGAGCTAGAAAGTATATAAACCTGGAGGAAACAAAGATATCCTCTTGAAAAAGTAAAGAACTGGCTTAGAGGGATGACTATAATGCAACCAAAAAGAGGGTCAGGAGTCCTAACAAAAAGAACGGTATCTAGGACACCGAGCAACACTAGCACTGGAAGGTATGGCGCCTACACTCCTTTGAATGCCTCCCTAACGCATATACTTCGGCAGGTTCAAGCACGTAAAGATCTGAAGTAGCCAGAACCGCTAAAGAGCAATCCCGATATTAGGGACCAGAATAAGTCCTACGACTTCCACAAAGATCACGGGCATACTACCGATGAATGTAGAGCCCTCAAACAAGAAATTGAGCAGGTCATTAAGCGAGGGCGGTTGCGGGAATTCATCAGGTAGGATGGGAGGCAGAACCCCCGCAATGACAGGCCTCAACAAAGAAGGAAACGACAGAGGCCTGAATAGAGGGATGGCTGAAACGAGCCGCAACAATAGAACAACTAGGTCATCTTTGTCCTCCACACTGAGAACCCTATCATAGGGATGTCCAACCGCGCATGAAAACGGTACGCTCGGGAGGCCAAGATAACCCCTAGCATCATCCAGATCTCAGCAATCGAGAAAAGGCTAAAGCTGGCACCTAAAATCCAATTCTTAAAACAGGATTTAGCAGGGGTGCACTGTCCTTACAATGACGCCCTTTTCATATCACTCAAAATTGCTAATTTTGAGATCAGAAGAGTCTTGGTAGACATAGAGAGCTCTGCCAACGTACTATTCTACGAGCCACTCAAGCATATGAAGCTCAACTCTAATGACGTCAAAACCACCACCGCAATAATGACAGGATTTGATGGGAACCTCAGCACTCCGCTGGGCAAGATTGACCTACCCACAACAGCGGGAGAGGGGGACAGACAAAAGACCTTAATCTTGGAATACATGGTTCTGAATTCTAAGTCCCTTTGCAATGTTATCATCAAAAGGCCTTGGCTTCACCAAATGGAAGTGATCACCTCGACCTTCTACCAATGCCTGAAGTATGTGCACAATAACGTGGTCTACTCTGTCAAAGGGTGCTAGCCCATTGCCCGAGAATGCCATGTTCTCGCGCTGAGAGAAAAGGCTCCTAAATAGTAATTACAACATCCCCATGAAGGCGAGAACCTAACCCTTTCCCACCTTTATGAAAGGGAAGAGTGCCCCTCCAAAATTAATGAACCATTAAGCCCTAGGGAAAAGGGATAGTAGGGCCAAGCCAATGACAGATCCCATCAAAGTGCTTGTTAATTCTGAAGGGGAAGGACAATACTTACAGATTGGTTCAGACTTGTCACCTTCTGAACATAAAGAGATGGTGGAATTTTTAAAGAACAACCTCTCGGTGTTTGCTTAGAAGACTAAAGATATGGAAGGGATAGACCCCAGCCTTATCTCCCACAAACTATTGACCAACCCTGACCACCCCCTTGTAAGACGAAAAAGGAGGATGTTTGCTCCAAAGCTCCACAAGGTCATTAATGAAGAAGTACAGAGGTTGCAAAACGCCAAAATGATAAGGGAAGTGTTTTACCTAGAATGGCTCGCTAATACCGTTCTTGTTAAAAAGAAAAATGGCAAATAGAGGGTCTGTGTCGACTACACAGACCTCAACAAAGCCTGTCCTAAAGATAGTTTCCCCCTTCCGGGGATAGAGCAACTAGTGGATGCCACAACAGGACACGAACTTATGAGCTTTATAGAAGCCTACTCAGGATATAACCAAATCTAGATGTACCCTCCAAATCAAGAAAAGACAGCTCTCATATTTGAACGAGGTCTCTATTGTTATAGAGTGATGTTGTTTGGTTTGAAGAATGCTGGGGATACGTATCAACGCCTGGTGAACAAGATGTTCTGTCCTTTGATCAGTGACACGATAGAGGTCTATATAGACGACATGCTAGTTAAAAGCTTACAGAGGAGTAGCCACATCCAGCATCTAACCCAGATGTTCAATATCCTAAAACAACACAGGATGAAACCGAATCCTTTAAAGTGCACATTCGGAGTAACCAATGGAAAGTTCTTAAGGTTTTTGGTTTCCTAGAGGGGTATTGAAGCAAACCCTACACAGATCAAAGCTTTAATTGAACTACAGTCACCAAAAACCAAGAAAGACATCCAGGCCTTGAATGAGAGGATCGCGGCTTTAAATTGGTTCATTTCCAAGTCTACAGATCCCTGCCTTCCATTCTTCAAAGCCTTGAGAGGGAGTAAGGCCCTACAATAGACCCCAGAATCTGAAAAAGCCTTTCAAGAATTGAAGCAATATTTGGCCTCCCCCTATCAAAACCAATCCAAGGAGAAAAATTGCTCCTCTACCTCGCAGTTTCAGAGAACGCTGTCAGTTTTATGCTAGTCAAGCAGGATAAAGGAGTTCAAAAGCCTATTTTCTATATAAGCAAGGCACTCCTAAATGTAGAAATAAGGTACCTAGAGATTGAAAAACTAGCCTTTGCTTTGATAATCTCTGCTCGAAAGCTCAGACCTTACATTCAGGCTCATCCTGTTGAAATGCTGACTGCTTATCCACTAAAGTCAGTACTACGAAAACCTGAGATCTCATGACGCTTGGTTGAGTGGTCTATGGAGTTGGGAGAATTTGATATATCCTACGTACCACGGAACTCCATCAAAGAGCAAACATTGGCAAATTTTGTTATCGAATTCATTCCAACACTGCACGATAAAGCACAGCATAATAAGAACCCCACTGTATGACAGCTCTATACCGATGGACTGTCTACAGATAGAGGATCTGGGGTTGGCATGGTAGTTCGGTCCCCTGAGGGGCTTATAACAAAAAAAGGTAGTTAACTTGGCATTCAGATCTTCCAATAACAAAACTGAGTACGAAGCCCTCATCCTTGGGATGAAACTAGTTATGGAATACGAAGCCCAAAATCTGGAAGCATTTTTTGACTCCCAACTTATGGTAGCCAAGTTCTAGGGGAATTTTTCACCAAAGATGAGAGAATGCTCCGATACTTAGAGCTGGTAGATTTGCTGAAGCACTCCTTCCATGAATTCACCATTCAAAAGATCGAGAGAGGTCAAAACTCCAGAGTAGATACCTTGGCAAACATGGCCTCCCATCTCAAACTAGAAGGAGATTTAACTCTGAGGATCTCTCATCAACCGAGGCCAAGCATTGAGGAGGTACAGTCCTCCCAGATTTCAGAATAGACTCAAAACTGGATGACTCCCATCCTCTAATATATAAAAGAGGGCCACCTCCCAAAAGACAAAAACTAGGCCTGAAGAATTCAAATCAGGGCAGCTCGGTACTTAATTTTTAAAGGGAAACTCGACCGAAGATCCTACACGCAACCCTTGTTGCGATGCCTAACTCTAAAGGAATCTCAATATGTTATGGTAGAAATACAGAAAGGAATTTGCGATAACCATAATGGTGGCAGAACCATAGCCCACTGAGCCCTAACCCAGGGCTACTATTGGCCCAGCATGCTAAAGCAAGCCAATGAATATGTCCAAAAATGTGACAAATGCCAATGATTCGCTCTATATCAGCACCAGCCCCATCATGAGCTTGTCCCTATCACTTGCTTATGGCCATTTGCTCAATGGAGGATGGACATCATAGGGCCATTACCAAAGGCGTCTCCGAACAGAAGGTACCTATTGGTCGCCATAGATTACTTTCCCAAGTCGATAGAGGCCGAGCCTCTAACTTACATCACAGAAGCAAAAGTGAAGAGCTTTACATTGAGGAACATAGTCTACAAGTTCGGCATACCTCGCGTCATCATTTCAGATAATGGTACGCAGTTTGTTGGCAAAATTTTTGAGAAATTTTGCAAAGACTTGTGCATCAGTCATCATTTTGCTTTGCTAGGACACCCCCAAGAGAATGGGCAAGCCGAGGTCACCAATCGCACAATTCTTGATGCCATTAAGAAAAGGTTAGAAGATGCCAAGGGAAGATGGGTTGAAGAACTTCCTGGTTTGCTCTGGGCTTACAGAACTACAAGAAGAACACCAACCTCTAAAACTCCGTTTTCATTTGCCTATGGCTCGGAAGCAGTGATTCCTGTTGAAATTGGTATGCCGACCTTGAGGACGGAAGCTTTTAACTAGGAAGCCAATGACCAGCAGCTTGTAGAAAACCTGGACCTGCTTGAAGAAAAACGAGATCAGGTCAGGATTAAGATGGAAAAATACTAGCATAGGTTGGCCAATAACTCCCGAGGAGGGATAAGGCCCCACAGTTTCTAGCTTAGAGACCTGGTTTTGAGAAGGGTATTCCCTAATATCAAAGATCCTACCTTGGAAAAACTTTCACCCAACTAGAAAGGCCCATATAGGGTAACCAAGATTGTTAGACCTACTACATACTGATCAGAAAATATAACCAGGAAGCCTGTACCTAGGCCCTAGAATATAGAACACTTACAAAAATATTATCAATAAGAATTTTTTCTTTAATTTTCAAAGTGTTACCATCTTAATGTACAGACCCCTAAAAACCTTGTACCCAATGTAAAAGTTACAGGTCTGGTCCATCTCAATGTATAGACCCCTAAAAACCTTGCATTCAATGCAAGAGTTACAGGTCTGATCCATCTCAATATACAGACCCCTAAAAACCTTGCATCTAATGCAAGAGTTACATGTCTGGTCCATCTCAATGTACAGACCCCTAAAAACCTTGCATCCAATGCAAGAGTTACATGTCTGGTCCATCTCAATGTACAAACCCCTAAAAACCTTGCATCCAATGCAAGAGTTACAGGTCTAGTCCATTTCAATGTACAAACCTCTAAAAACCTTGCATCCAATGCAAGAGTTACAGTTTTTGTCTATCTCAATGTACAGACCCCTAAAAACCTTGCATCCAATGCAAGCGTTATAAGTCAGATCCGTTTCCATAAACATATGCCAAGAAACTTTTCAACTGTCACTGAAGTTATGGGTTTGGTCTGTATTTAACAGCCTATGCAAAGGACCTTATATTCTGTACAAACAATGGAGGCTTGGTTCATCATTTAAGAAAGACTGTCAAAATTCTAGAGGCATTGCTTGCTTGGTATGAATTCAATTATCACCAGTTCTTGTTATAGAAGATCTGCTCACTTGCTATGATTACTTAATTACAAGTCATTTTGCTCAGAGATCAGTTATTCGTCCGTGTTTAATTTAGTTAAGGGAAGATCGGAAGCTTGAAAGCTGATCCGATTCCTGAACATTCTTACTTGGTTTAATTACAAGTTTTAAAGATAGAGAATCCAAGAATGGGTTACAAAGCAGTACTGGTCTGAAGCAATGCTGGAATCTATTTCAAATTTATAAGCTCGACATATCAAAACATCCAACACATTGACACCCACAACAAACTCACAAGTATTATTGCTCTAGAGATTCAATCAAATCTTAAAGATGACAAAGTACACAAGTCCTAAAAAAGTCAGTTTTATTGATAATTGGCCCAAAAAGTACATGAGTTCTGGAAGATTACAAAAAGAAAAACAAATATGCAAAAAGGCATAGGTTTACTGCTGGCTCAAGCTGCTTCTGGAGTATCAAGGATAAAGAAGAATCCATTGTGTCAAATTCAGCACACTGCATCCATATCAGCTTGAGCAGGTGCTTCTGCCAATGGAGGATCGAGAGGGGCTACCTTATCATCATATCCCGCACCTTGGTCTTACCAAAAGGGACTTCAACATCATCAATCCCAGTTAGATCAAGTTCGGGGTACTTCGTGAGGGGCTTGACTCTGAAGGTATTATACCCATGCTCGATCAACTCTCCACCCATCTCCTCAACTTCAGCCTTCATCTCTGTTTCGGTCTGGGCCTTAGCAGATTCGACTACATCTTTGGTCTTTTGGATGGAGGTGAACTGGAAGTTTTTAAACCTCTTTTAGAAGTCTTTCAACTTCTGAGCAAGGGAGTCCCTTTCAGACTCCATGATAGATACGGAGTTCGCAGCCTCCTTCAACTTTTCCTTGGCAACAATAGCAGTAGACTGGGCTGTTCCCAACTGTAGCCTAGCCTCATCCAGCTTAGATTGAAGGTTATCAATAAACCTCGAATCCGTAGAGGACTCCACAATGGTAGCAAGGCCATGCATAGTCTGCAAAGAAAAAAGCAAACAGGTCAGAACATATAAAAAGGCAGAACATAAAAAGAAAAGAAAAAAGAAAGGAGAGAGCTCGGAAGTTACCCTCAACTAGAAGGTCAACAGGTCTTTGGTGATTTTGGTCACCTTCAGACCATTATATTTCTTTAGGCCTGAATCCCAAAACTCATCAAAATCCTTCTTCGCAGCCAAATAGCCAGAATCATCAGGCATCTCAATAGCAACAGTAGCCGCTGCTTTCCCCTTCCCCCTTCGCCTGGTCGGAATAGTAGGGGCAGGAAGAGGGGCAGGCTCTGGAGCAAGAGGCTCCCTCACGTCGTCAGACGGAGTCTGGTCTAGGGAGTCGGAGAGAAGCCTCCTTCTCTTTACTTGAAGAGGTGGATCAACAGAGGAGGAGGTTTCCCCTACTTTCTTCTTCTTCCCTGGTGCCTAGTTGGACATTAGGGACTTCTTTAGATTCCCGGCCCTACTTTTTGTCAAGCTGCCTCCATCACATTTTCAGGTGAAAGAATAGCGGCGTGAGCTCTTTTGTTGGTCTGAAGAAGCCTCTGGTACTTGGCCTGAAGGTCAACAATAAAAATCGACCTCTTCCAAACACTTATCTGCACAGAAGCCACAAGACACAGAGATTAGACAAACAGTGAAGAAGTTAAAACACATAAAAGCAAAAGTAAATTTATACTAAAGAGGGGGGTCTTACCCTTAAACCCGGTACTCTGGGGGAATGTTAAGGGCTGGTCCTTGGAATCTTCCAGCTCCCATCCTCTTCCCATAAAGAAGTATCACTTCTTCCATGTCTTGTTGGAAGTAAGTACCGAGAAGAGAGGTCTAAACCCTTTGTCGAAGGACATGTAAAACAAGCCCTCCAACCTAAGATACTTTAGATCCATATTGCTACGGATCAGGTTAAGGTCTACCTCGACGCCGTTCACACGCCCTAGTACTATAAAACCCAACAGATGCCTACAACTATTGACATTGAGATCGGTAGGACAGATATTGAACTGCATAAAGAACTGCCTAACTAAAGGAGGAAGGAGAAACCTAAGTCCCATCTCGAACCACTCGAGATAGACACAAATCTCGCTTGGACCAACGTTGGAAGGACGATCTAAGGAGCTAGGGGCTCTACAAGTTACATTCTGAGGGAATTCGAAAGTAGCCCTCAGATCATTTAACATATCTTGAGTAATGGCGTTTTCTCCTTCCTCTCGTTGGGAAGGCCTACCAGAAGTCTCCCCCATTCTGTTGCTAAGTTCAACGAAAGAATCTACAATCCTAAGTTCAGGACTAGAGGGAGACTCAACTAACGGGGACTCTACTACCCTATCTCCGACATCACCTAAAGGATTATTGCCTATGATATGAATTTGTGATGGAACGGTTGATTCAGAAGAATTCTCCGAACCATAACCCACACCAGACAGGGCATTTGAGGCCGACATTGTAAAGAAAAAATAGAGGAGAAGAAGAAAATTTAAAGGAAAGAAAGAACAAGGAAAAAGAAACAAAACCAAACCTAAAGTCCTACCGAAGATAGAAGCCTCGTGTTACAACGATCTCCTCAAACTCTTTGTTCACTCCTACTTGACGGCTGAGTGTTTGATTTTTTAGAGTAATAAAATGATGAAGGAAAGGGTGTACACATACCCTCTTCCCTTCTTTATATATTTTTTCGAAATGGGGGCCTATCAAGCTGAACCATCGTGGCGGTTGGAGGAAATGATGGCCTCGAAAGCCCAAAAAGTGGCAGGTTAATAAATGCCACATTAACAGTCACCGGGGGAAACGAAGGGGCAAGCCGCGGGGACACAAACACGTGACCTTTCGGAAGCCCAAAGCCTCAGTCATGCGGTACGCTTAACTAAGGCTAGGGGGGAGTAGCTGTTGTACCATAAATTGACAAACTAGTCCTTGTGCAGCATATGTACATCCAGAGCATCTGAAGCCCACCCATCCAGAACAGGTTACATGAAGGCTCCAGAGCTTCCTTGCTTGGAGTTCCCCACGGTCTCCGATCTCATCTTTAGAACGGAAGTAACTGAGCACTCGTAGGAAGGGGTCCAGAACTGATCACCGCCTCAGATACACTATCGGCCTAAGAATAAGAAAAAGTGCGCAACAAGGAAACTACCATTCATGGATATCATTCACTTCCTATTCTCATAGAGCACCGTGATCAACATGATAACTGCTATTACCTGATAAAAATCGAATCCCTACTTCTACGAGGTCGAATCCTAAAAAACATAAGAAACTCGCAGCCTATAAATAAAACCCTAAGGTGCGCTTTTTCGATTACAGTCATTCACTTACTTTCAATTACAGTTCTTCCTTTATTTTTACTAACTTTACAATCGGAGCGGCTACCACCAGAACCAACCCGGTGGCCATCTGATCTCTCTTTTGGGTTCTTGGTAGAACACAAAGAGTAGAAGCTCCCACTGATCAAAAAGTACAGCATCAAGATACATGAACCTTTAACCTCTTATATGTGGATGTGGAAAAAATACCAATTAAGTTAGAACTTATCAATTAAGAAAAAAAAGCAAATTTAGTTATTAACTATAAAATATAGTTTTAACACATGAAGGAATATACCTTTTATTTTTAGTAAAACTTTACTATAATTTAGAAATTATCCCATCAAAAATTTTATTACTTCTATAACATCCTTGCTATATAAATTTTTTGCCTCTCCAATACTACACCTCTGGATCCGCCATTTTGCACATGAGCCTTACCTTAGGAGAGTTCTGAAGTAACTTTTTCAAAAAATTAAAATAAAATTGATCACATCGAGGAAGGATTAGGTTAAGGACCAACCTGTGATCAAATTGGGTAGTGACTTTGAAATGAGCATTACATTATAAATTAATCAACTATTTTCTTAACTACTTAGATGATACTTTCTTCTTTAGTGAACGAAAGATGTATTGTACAATCATTCTCATTACTTTACAAATCCATGAGAGTCTTTTAATTTCTAAAAATGGAAAAAATAAATGAAAAATGTTATGTTTTTTTTTTTTTTTTGAATTGAAGAATTTGTTGTATCTATTATTTATTATTTTTTAAAATATATATGTTGAAGGTTGTTTAGTCTAATTAATAATATTTTTTAACAGTTTTTAAGATGGAAGTTAACAATTAAATTTTTTTGTATTAAAAGTTTCTTTTTTGAATCTTTTAGATAGAAAAAATATATCATGAATTTTTTGGATTAAAAAAATTATTTTGAAGAATTTTTAATATCTTTACCTACTTTTTATTATATTATTAAGAATGTCAATTGGATGAATAGATATGGGAGAGGGAGCTCATGTCCCAAATCGGTCCTGGTAATAAAAGATCATTTCCAAAACTGTCTCATTCTATCTCAAATTTTATTCCACACTTTTTCTGTCCCCATTATACTAAACAAGTATTATGCATTGTTTCTCTCCAATGGCATTAAATTTATTATCATCATTTTAAAAAAATAAATGAAGAAAAATTTATAAATTATATATTTTTATTTTAAAAATAATAATAAATAAATAACTATTTTTAATGGTACCCTATAATTTTGTATTTTCATGAGTAGGGTATTCTAAAATATACAAGAAGTATTTCAGTAAGTTTATATTATAATTGATGTGGACAGACTAAATATTATATTTTTTCTAGATCTACCATTATCCTTTATATCCCTTCCAAATCCATTCCATTAAAGACAGTAAAGGTGATCCCAAAAATCAGTCACTAACAATCTTATATACTATTATTGGTTCTATGTAATTACTAAATTAAATATTTGATTAGTAGAAACTTTAATACTCCCCCATCCCAATGTAAGAATCCTTATTTTTTTGTTGAGATGTCTTAAAATAAGAGTCAATTTACAATATGTTATGAAATTTACAAAAATATTCTTTTCTCTCAATTCAATGTGAATCTTTTAATCAATTTCAAAGTAGGTTAGTTTTGTAATCTTATACTTTTCACTCAAGTATGAAAATATTAAATGAGTTGTACCCTTTAAAAATTAGATTTCTAAAAGAGACTCTAAATATAGGATTCATTGAAGTTGAAGGATTTGCAGATAGAAAGATAATAGACCCTACCCATTAGAGTAATGTTACTGTAAGCTCGGATTTATATCAGATAGGGTATTCTAACTATTGGATAGTTTATGAATTATGTTTTCATTCATCCCAATCACTTTATTTCTAATTTCAAAATTATCTAATGATTAAAACACTCCGTCTCATATAATCTCATTATATAAATCAATCATTAAGCAATTTAAAGCCTTTTTATTGCAATCACCTAAAATAAAACTAGATGATCCCATGACCTCACAAGTTAACTCATCAAAATTAAAACAATTCTTGCCAACTAAAGGATATAGAAGTCTTTTAATCTCTTCCTTTGACAATTATCTATTGAAAGAAAGGTGAATTTTAACAAACAAAAATGTGGTAATAGGTGAATTCTAACAAACAAAAACGAGGTAATCATAATTTTTCTTAGGTAATTGTAACAACTTGTAATTTTTGAAAGAAAAAAAAAAAGAAGAAAAATAAATAGTAAATGATGAGAGTGACATATCCTGATGAATTATACTTGACTCCTGATGTAAAATAATGAATTCAAATTTTTTTTGAAACATTTTAAATCCATTTAGACGCTTAAGGGGCTAATAAGGGCAACTCATCGTTTTGCCATAATATCGAGCTTTCCCGAACATTATAATTGAAGAATATTATAGTGGGACTTAAAATACATTTATATATCTAAATTTGTTCATGGGATAAATTATATGCATGAGGAAATGACTGAAATGGACATGGAACCAAGAAAAGAGATAATTCAAATGCGGGGCAAAAGGCTCATTTGACCCAAATAAGATTTTTTTGGCTTTTAAGGGCCAAAACCTCACTCACTCTCTCACTCTTTCCCTTTCTCAAGACATTTCTAGGGTTCTCTCCATTTTCTCTCTGCCTCTACCTTTCTTCTTTGATTTCTTTGAGATTTGAGGGGGGATCAAGACATCAAATACAAGGATCATCATCTAGGAAACCCCTACAACTAATTAAAGGTTAGGGTTTGAAATGATTAAACAAGAACATCAAGAAAGAAAGTTAGGGTTTGGCAAAATCTTCAAGAATTGAGGTAGGAAATTTCTAAACCTAGGTATAGGACATATGTAGGTTGATATATTGCTCATGCATCTCATTCTATATTATGGATTTGTTCATGTTTACGTTTTGAGGGAATATGTTGCTTGTACTTTGAAAACCCATGTATTGGATGAATTTATGTTATGAAATGACTTGCTTCTACCTTGTTTTATTATCAAATGTACTCCCGATTAAATGCGAATATGATTGCTGGGTGAAATCACAAAATGAGTTTACATGTATTATGCTTGCTATTGATAATTGCACACAATGTGTTTGTGGAATTGAATGCTAATGTGGATTCATGCCTAAGTGAGATTTTATGACTTCCTTAAACCATTGGAGAACGAAATGAGGTAATGTGAACATGAGCTTGGGTTGGATGGCCATAAAATAGTGAGAATGTTAAACTGGGAACGAAATGAACATTGGGCTAGGATTTGGACTTGAAAGAATGGAATTTGAAGCTTTGGTAAGTTAAAAGAACTCAAATGAACAAAAGCTTAATTGTTGGTTTGTGCAAATTGTTTCACTTAAATGATGCTTCTCTTTTGATGGTAATATGCTTTGATATGTGAGAGCTTGATTATCTCTTAAATCCTTACTTTGTTGACGATGCATATTTGGTGATCACTTGGATGTCACTACACGTGCACAAGCATACACGTAACACCACACATTCTTACCTTTGTTTATATTTCTCCTACTAGGGTTGTTGTACTGACCACTACAAGATGCAGGAGTAGATAGGGAGCTAACCACAAATTAAAGACTAATTATCAAGCTATTTTTAGGAAGATACTCATTTTTGTGTACTTTGAACATCATGTTTTGGGGGATTGTTTGAATGTATATATCCATGGAATAGACTATGTACTTTGTAGTTTAAATGTGTATAAACTAGAAGCTTGCTGGTGATCTAAATATTATAAGAGGTTTGACTTGTCTTTTGATTTTGTAAGAATTGTGAAGAATGAAACTTGAACTTAAAATGGGAAGTATTACTTCTTGATGAATGAAAATGAAATTAGGAGTTTAATGAAAGTTAGGTCATTCTATGGATGTTGAATAAAATGAAAATGGATGTTTAAGACCCTTGAAAAACAGGTTGAATTAGAAAAGAAACCAAACTATGAAGGAATTTCCAAAACAGGCCAAAGAAGGGGACTAGGCCTGATCAGCACACGTGTGTTTTTATCGGCACTAGGGAGGTGGAAAACCCCTTTTCAATGTGCTGATTGACACTCAAAGAGTGGCCTGACCACCTCTCTTTCCATTTTGTCGGTTTGGCTTTCAGGGATTTACTTTTCGCCACCCGATTTGCCTCCAATGGACCATTTGACTTAAATTAGGGTAAATGAATATGTTTTTCACTTAATTACCTCCTTTTAGAGTGTCTTGAAAAAGGGGGTCGCTCACCTCACCCCCGGGCCTCTTCAGTTTTGGGGTATTATAAAATGGTATTAGAGCATTAAGTTTAGAATACCTAGGGATGACGAGACTAAACTTAGAAATTTTTGGGCCACACAAGTAGTTGGGTTATGATGAGTCAAGTACCTTATATATGATCTAAGTTCACCCAACTATCCAGATTCACCCAACACATGGTGACACTTAAAAAGAAAAAGACCAGGAGATTTAAACAGGGACTGTGCCCTGGCCTCCGCACTCACGTGTCACTATTTGACTTGCCCAACTACTCTAAAACTCTGAAGAAGGCATTACTCATCAGGAAAGAACTCAACAATGTGGGGCAAGGAAGAGGAAAAATCAAGAAAAAATCTGGCAGGAATTTCAAGAAAGGGTCAAAAGACCCACGTAACAAAGAAATACAACTCGGGAGCCTTCCAAAACAAAAATAAAAAGACGGAAGAAATACCACCCTGCCCTACATGCCAAAAACAACATAAAGGCGAGTGTAGGATGGGAAGCAGAGGGTGCTATCGATGTGGGAAGGAAAGCTGCATAGCAGTAAGCTGCTTCAAGGACAATCAAGCCTTGCCAACTCATAGCTTAAATCCCGCCAACACTTCAAGAAAGAAACTAGTCGCTACCCCGGTTACGAATCAAAGCATAGGAAGAGAGACCCTAGACCAGGTCTGGAAAAGTCTTCGCATTGACTCTAGGTAAGACCTCCACAGCCAACACAATGATTACAGGTACACTTACTTTTTGTGGCACCTCTTGTATATCCATTGCTTGATTCTGGTTCTACACATTTTTTTGTAGAATCTAAATTTGCTGCTAAATTAGAAAGGACATATGAACGTTTAGATTTCCTATTATCTGTTTCTATACCCACGGGAGCACCAATATTAAGATCCTCAATACTCTGAGATTGTGACATTAGGATCAATAATTACCAACTACTCGTTGATTTGATCCCTCTAGAGATAAAAGGGTTCGATGTGATATTAAGGATAGATTGGCTCTCTACTAACCATGCCATGATAGACTGCTACCATTAACAAGTCTTATTTCAAAAACTCTAACAGCCCGAGTTCACATACGAAGGAAAAGGGAGTAGCACATCCAGGCCTGTAGACTATTGAAGAAAGGTTTCCATGGGTATATATGTTGTGTTATAGACACTCAGGAATAGGCCCTTGCCAATGCAAGAAATTTCCATAGTACGAGAATTCACAGATGTTTTCTCAAATGATTTGCCCAGTGAGATAGCTAATCGAAAAATCGAGTTCTCTATCAACCTGGTACTCGGTACGCAACCAATTTCCAAAACTCTGTATAGGATAGGCCTAGTAGAGATGAGAGAACTCAAGATACGATTACAAAAGTTAATGGAGAAAGGGTTTATCCATCCAAGTGTATCACCATGGGGTGCACTCGTCTTGTTCGTGAAAAAGAATGATGGATTCGATGAGACTTTGCATAGACTACCGCACGTTGAATAGGGTAACCATTAAGAATAGGTACCCGTTATCTAGAATCGATGAGTTGTTTGATCAATTACAAGGGGCTCAAGTCTTCTCGAAGATTGACTTACAATCAGGTTATCATCAGTTGAAGGTGAAGATAGATGACGTGCCAAATACTACCTTCAGAACTCGGTATGGACACTATGAGTTCTTGGTGATGCTATTCGGAGTAACTAACGCCCCTACAACATTCATGGATCTAATGAATAGAATATTCAAGCCTCATTTGGATGATTTTGTGATAGTATTTACGATGACATCCTGATTTACTAGGCAAAATGAAAGAGAACATGAAGAACATTTGAAGATAGCTCTACAGACACTTAAGAAAACAAGTTGTATGCCAAATTCTCTAAATACAAGTTTTGGCTAGAAATCATAACCTTCCTAGGACACGTGGTTGACAAGAATGGGATATTCGTTGATCCTCAAAAGATAAAGGTAGTAGTCAACAAGCAATAACCTACGACGATCACGGAAGTCTGCAACTTCATGGGATTAGCCTACTACTACCGTAGGCTCGTTAAGGATTTCACTAAAATAGTCAAGCCACTGACCCAACTGACCTAAAAAACCATTCAATTCATATAGATAGAAGAAATAGAGCATAGTTTTCAAACCTTGAATGAAAAATTGACTATGGCCCCTATCTTAGTCATCCCCACAAAGGAAGGAAAGTTTGTAATCTATAGCGGCCCCTCACGCAAGAGGGTTAGGTTGCGTGTTGATGCAAGATGGAAAAGTGATTGCTTATGCCTCTCGACAACTAAGGAGACACGAGCAAAACTACCCTACGCACTGACCTAGAGTTAGTAGCGGTGGTATTCGCCCTTAAAATATGGCGACACTACTTGTACAGGAAGACTTGCGAGATCTTCACCTAACCACAGGAAGCCTCAAATACTTATTCACCCTGGAAAGAACTGAATATGAGGCAATGACGATGGCTAGAGTTGATCAAAGACTATGACATGAGCATTCAACACCTACATAGGCAAAGCAAATATGGTGGTCGATGCTTTGAGTAGGAAGACAGGAAGCCTCGCCTATATGATCACCAGCCAAGTGGAACTAATCCAGAATTTGGACAAGATGGAGATCGAGGTGATTCTACCCTGATACCCAAGCCTCACTAGCTAGACTCGTTATCGAATCCACTCTTACAGAAAGAGTAAAGGAAAGCCAAGGCAAAGATAAAGCCATGTTCAAGATCATGGAGGAGGTAAAGAAATGAGGGAAAATAGAATACGAAATTCGTGATGGGATCTTGTGATTCTGAAACAAAATTTGCGTACTTGACCAAACTGACCTCAAGAAGGAGATTCTGGAAGAAGCACACTACTTGTGTTTTACAGTACACCCTAGTAATACCAAGATGTACCATGACATTAAGGGACTATATTGGTGGTCAAGAGTAAAAAGGGATATAGTAGAATTCATCACTTGATGTGCAACTTATCAACAGGTAAAGGCAGAACAGCAGCATCCAAGTGAATTTCTGCAGCCACTTCCTGATTCCCTAGTGGAAATGGGAGCACATCACTGATGGACTTCGTCTATGGATTTCCCCCGAGCAGAGGTCATGAAGCCATATGGGTAATTGTGGATAAACTAACCAAGTCAGCTCACTTCTTACCCATCAAGAAGACTCACCCTTTGGAAAGGTTGGCTGAGTTATATATAAGGGAAATTGTAAGATGACTACACGGAGTCCCTAATGTCCATCATCTCAGATTATGACCCGCGATTCATGTCAAGGTTTTCATAGACCAATCAAACAACACTTGGAACAGAACTAAAACTGAGCACAGTCTACCAAAAATGGATGGTCAGTCCAAAAGAGTGATCCAAATGCTAAGGACATGTTGTGTTTATGTTTGCTAGACTTCAAGGGCGGTTGGCAGACCATCTTCTACTAGTCGAATTCGCCTACAATAATAGCTACCAAGGTACCACAAAAATGGCGCCTTACGAACATTGTCTGGGGGAAAGTGCAGGTCTCTAATATGTTAGATAGAAGTGGGTGAACAGAAGATTACTACGATAAGAATTGGTTCAGGCAAAGACCGAAAAGGTCCAAACCATCCGTCAGTGGTTGCAAATAGCACAAAGCAGGTACAAGAGTTATACAGATGCCCAAAGGAGAAACCTCATGTTCCAGATCGATAATTTTGTTTTCCTAAAGGTGTCACCTTTCAAGGGCAAACTCTGATTCGGTAAGAAAGGGAAACTAAGTCCTCGTTACGCTGAACCATTTTAGATAATGGTTAAAGTAAGACCTGTTGCGTATAAGTTGAGGTTACCCCAACAGCTTTCCAAGGTACATAACGTATTCCATGTGTCAATGTTATAAAAGTGTGTGCAAGAACCCAACCACGTAATTGAGTTCGAACCATTGGGACTCGAGATGGACTTAAGTTACGTAAAGCGACCAGTGCAAGTGTTAGACTGCAAGGAACAGGCGTTACACAATAAGACCATCCCCCTAGTCAAAGTTTTATGGAGGAATCACGTCATCGAAGAAGCTACTTGGGAAAGAGAGGAAGAAATGCGCTCCTAGCATCCAAAATTTTTCAACGATTAAATGACACAAGTTTAAGGAACCAAACTTCTTAACAGAAGGGGAGAATGTAACACCCCCTCCTAGCAAGCTGGGAAACTAAAGCAATGTAACGTAACTTATTTCAATGCAAAATCCTTTAGTATACATACGTAGTGTCAACATGAAGCCTAATCAAGGCAAAGTCTAGAATAATCATGAATTGACCTGACCAGTCAAGGTCAACAAAAGACAATTCTCTGTGACCCCTAAATATCACCAACCAAATAAATAGACACATTTCCAATAATTAAAAAATAATGTAAATTATTTATTAATTACAAAAAATAGAAAAAAATTACAATTAAATGCATAAAATTTTGAGAAAAATAAAAGAAAAAAATACAAAAAATTATGGTTCACCGCCAAGACCAAAAAAGGTACATTGGAGGTCAATCTCACCCACCCAAGTGTGTGTATGTGTAAAAACATAAAGATTTGTTTAAGAAGTAGTGGAGAAAATAGAAGAAGAATTCAAAAAAAACAGAATTAAGCCCTTATGTGACTAGCACATGAGATGAGAAGCTGCTACACACATTAGAGTGTGTTGTGTGTGTGTGTGATTACACATAGCCGTGTACAAGCATGGGGAGAGGAGGAAAAAGATGGGAAAAGTGAGGAAAATAGGGAAAAAGGTAAGAAAGGGGTGTGGAGCTTTCTTGTAGGAAGGGGAGACCTAGCTTAAGTACAACTGCATACTGCAAGCAGCCCATCAAATGCCTTCAATAGTGCCACACCATGCTTGGATGCAAAGGAAGGATATCTAACTTATAAATATCTCTCACTCAAGATTGTAAAAACCACTGAAAAGAGTGAGAAAATGAGAGAAATTTCATGCAAAGAGGAACTTAAGAGACTATCGGCAGAGGGAGAGAAGGATAGAGAAAAATCAGAGAGAATTTGAGATCTGCTCAACCATTGTAAAAGACTAAACTCCATTGCCTTATTTAAGCTTCTGAGTAGATTTTCAGCATGATAAAACACCTAGATGCAACTTAAAGCCTCTAGAATGGAAAGTTTAAAGGAACCGCCATTAATGGAGCTCAAAAGAGCTACCCAAAAATTGACCATAAAGAAATGCATTTCTAGGAATGAGGTCTTACTCTAGACTGAAATGGTTCACAAATCAAAAAGAAACAAGCCATTTAATATAGAAATGAGCCTGTAACTGCTTAGCTTAGCAAAAGAGAAGAATCGGTCACCTTGATCAAATGCGATCTAAGCCCTATTTTAAGACCCTAGAATGATTGAGGATCACCCAAGGATCAAAATGATCCAACAATCATAGACTTTGGTAAAGAAATGGCTGAGATCACAGTCACTAAGACAGTCACCGAAAAAATGGGCTTAGGATTCTTAGGGCTATTTATGGAGAATTAAGGGAGGAAAGTGGCCCCAAATGATTCAAAAAGATTTAGAATTGAAAACCAGTCTAAACAGTGGGAGAAAAATAGTTTAAAAACTTAAAATGTTTTAAAATTCCGGTGCCGGCACCAGAAAAGATGACCGACAAGTCACCTGAAACGTAATGGAGAATGAACTATTTAGAATCGGGTCAGGCGAGTCGGATCTGGGTTCAGGTCAAACTCGGCCCACGTGGTAGTTGGACTTTAAAAAAGTTACGTCATTTTAAGAAGAGTTAAATAATTTTTTAATCTATTTCGGGTTGTTTGGTTATAAGGATAGTAAATCAATTTCTTGAGGTTAGTCGAACCAGGGATATCCTACTCTAATTTAGTGGACTTATCCAATGTTTGGTTCTGAATTCAACGAAAAAAAATTATGAGGTCCCGTATTACGCTTGAGAATTAAACCCAAGACCAAGCTACTGACTAAGCCTAAAGACCCAAGGATTGAGCCACTGAGCCACAGCCGAGGTTGTGCTCATAAACCCACCAGGATATACATACATATATATATATGTATATATTGTAAAGTAATTTCAAAGAAACCAACTTGCTATATTTACACTCAAGCCCTCAAAAGTATACTAAATACACTAAGGCCCCAAATTTTTGATAAACTACAAAATTTCTCCAAAGATGGTCAAAATGACTTTTTTACCCCTAAACAAATGCAAGAATGATATCTACACCCTTAGAAACTATATTTAGTATAATTAATGCTACATATGACCAAATCAAGATCCGAAAGAACTTACGTTAAGGTTTTTTAGCATTCCAGATCCAATGGTGAGTCTGTTTTAACAAACAAGTTTTTTAAATATGTAAACAAAAATCGAAAAACACATATAGTGCAACTTCACAGATAAAGTTAAATAGCCAAATAAACGTCAAAAATTACGAGACTTCATACTTAACCTTGTAGGAATATTCCCGACACAATGACAAAGTCTACATAGCCAAGGGGAACACAAATTAGATAAACCCTACAAAATGCATTTTCTAAACCGTACTTAATAAGTGTTGACTACCGTAATAGGACCCACATAAGTCATGGATGATACTGAATGGAAAAGAATGGTCAAACGAAGGCTGAGAGCAATCTCAAGGATATATGAGGTGATTAGTTGGAACTCCTTTTATCTATAAAGCACCGTTTGTTCATAGAGGAAGAATGAAAAGGAAAGGATTGGCCCGAGCACAGTCCCGGGTCCAAGAAAGCATGGGTGACAACTTTTTAGAGATAGAGTCACCCGAGAATGAGGAATGTGATAGTGGTTACAAGAAGGCCACCATAGAATCAAGTGAGAATGAAACACAAATGTCAGGTGAGCAACCTTGGACCTTGAAAGAGAGAATCCCATCAATTACATCTTTTATAGTTTCATAATGAAACGTGCAATATCTTACTTCTTATGAATATCATGTTAAATGTTTTATTGCATGACTCTTTTCAGAATGCTGAGATAAATGTTTTCATGTTTTGACTACATCTCTTTAAATGCTTTATGTGGTATGAATAGTTTAAATGATAAGTTTTGCAAGTACACTTAGCACGAAAGTATATGTCATAAAATATTCATGACAAATAGTCATGCCTAATTGGAGGCTTAAGCCACATCCATGACTATGTCATGCTCGGTTGAGGGGTTAAGCTAGGTTGTGTAGGCCTAGAGCTCTAGATTACACATAGTCGCCCACGTGACTAACCAAGACAAAGTTAAAGAAAGAATGACATATATGATTTCATTGCATAGTTACAGATATAAATCATGTTTTCTATGCTCTACTCTTCCAAATTATTTAGTAAAAAAGCTTGCATAATTTCTTAAATATTAGTAATATGCATGAAATTTCTAAATGATAGTAATTTCAGCATAAATCCATGAAATTTTATGAAAGAAGTTTCAAAATCCATAACAGGAACTCGAGTTATTCACGAGCTTTTCTTAAAGCTCACAGGGTTTTTATCTTATGTATTTCAGGTGGAGTTTCAAGTAATAAAGCTTGAAGGACGAAATTTTAATTACAACACTTTTAAAGAATCAACAAATTTGGCTAAAGAGTTGTACCTTTTGTAGGTGTAGCCAAAAGAAAATTGAAAGTTGTAATATCTGTACATTATCGTTTAATGAAATTTTAGTTATGCTCAACCATAATTTAGTTTTTTTTACTTTACAAGTATGAATACATGGAATGTATGTACCAAACAAGAGGCATTCAGTTGGATACATCATCAATATATTACATTAGAGTTAGCATATTAATGAGGTGTCCAGCTAGCCGATCATTATCCCTAATCCACACAGGGTGGTTCTAGGATGTGACAGAGGTCCCATCCCTCCTCATTCTAATAAATAACTCTACAACCACAATCACGCTTTCACTACTTAGTCTCCCAAATTAATCTCTTTATGAATATCCATGAAGTCTTTTCAATTCTACACAATTGAATCGAGCTAGTCATTTTCCAACAATAATGCAAGATATAAGTTCATTAATTATCATCCTTTCAAAGTTATGAAAGCTCTTATTTATTTTTTCGTTATGATTACCACAATCAATTTCTTTAACTCCATATGTCTTCAACATATCACATATGCTTCCTCAAGTAGCTTCAAATATTTTATTTTTCTTACTTTTTTGCGTTTACTTATGTTTAACTTCTACCTATTTTCCTTCCATGCAACAATGGTGTAATCTTTGTTTTCATTTTTACATGTGGTTTCCATTTATATAAATAGCTAGAAGGAATCTTGAGAAGTTACATAAAAACTTAATTATTAGAAATATACCTCTAATTTCAGAAGGTCCTAGTGGTCCCTCTCTCATGGTAATGAAATTAACATCTCTGCTACCACCATAGTTCTAATAGTATCTCCTTTAGGCCCTCCAGTGGGTTATTTACTCCGTTAAAGGCAGCCCCATAGATGTGTCTATGAGCTTAAGCTAGTGTCACAAGTTAGGGGTGATCCTATTAGGTTGAGTGCACTACTTTCCCCTAGATAATATTTCTAGATATGGCCTAGTTGGCCACATCGATAGCATTTCATAGTCCTCACTACCTTACTTTGAGTTGGCACCTTCGTTGGACATTCCCTCTTACGATGCCCAAGTTGACGACAATGATAACATATGGGTTGTCCCTAGGTAGTCTTCCACCTAGGTTAGCTTGGTTCTAGCAAGTTAATTGGTGTTCGCCTATGAAGGTTTTTATAGCTTCTCTTTGTCTCTTCTTCAGGTCTCTTTCCTGGCCCCATTTGAGGTCCAATCCCAAGTCTTCTTGTTGTGTTCAATCTTCCTTCCCTAATTGTTAAGGCTTTAGGCCTTGCCCCTTTAAGGTATTGTTGGGCTTTCTGTTGTGCTTCTCTAACCATTTGCCCCATGGCCCTAGCCATTTCCCCTAGAATTTGAGCCCTTTCCACTGACCCACCGATGAGGAAAGCTAGTCCCCTTTGGTTCTTTTGAGGCTGCATTTCCTATATCAAAATAAGGGCATTAGATGAAAGATATTCACTAGGTTTCTCATAGTCATCCTAGGCAAGAATTCAAGTGTTCAGTATTTTTAATGTCACTCATAAGCTTTTACACACACTATTTAATAACTCATATGTAGCTCAAGTATAACTAATAACCCTAGTCCCCCAACCCTCTTCCTTTAATTAGCACTAGTGGTACTAACACATTCCCAAGGTCTTACAATTATTTCTAGTGAAACAAGGGTTTAAACCTATAAGTGTAGTATATCCCTTCCCTTATACATGATGCTAACATCAAAAGGTCTTGGGTTTATTATGCTCATAACATGCAAAAAAAATGTCTTCATCGAACAAGTCACGACATACATTATTTTCAAATAAGTACTAAATCACTCATGCTAATATATAGTAAACGTTATAGTGAGGTTAATCTTAAAGGATTAATAGCGTTCGACATTATAACCCTAGTAATTCACATAATATATTCACAAGATGAAAAAAGTATCATTTAAGCATACATATGTTAAATCAACTTAAATCTTTATTCCTAAAATCGTTGCACACTCATTGGATTCACAAGTACAAAGTAAATATTGATATCAAGCAATCACTATACCTACACATATCTATATCATCATTGAATATACACGTAATCATATACATTAGTATATAATATAACACATAGTAACTCAACATCGAGAAGTCATTATTTTGCACCATACTTGTAGTGATAGACATAATATCATCTCAGTACAAAAAAAAATGTCATTTAGTCACACACACATAATCACATAACACAATAAATTCATAAATAGCCTATAAGAGATTCTTCCAAGAACCCCTCTAATAAACATAGAGTAAACATAACTAGAAATTATCCTACTTGGATTACGTTAATGAGTATAAAATCCCAAGAGGTGATTAACATACTAGGACTCTCTTCCGAGTCAACCCATGACATTATTAGCACTCATGTGCCTAATTTTCATAATTTGATTCTCAGAAGTGTCTTAAATATTACGTCCAAGTGTAGAATCGTATTGAGTTACCGAAGTTTCTCGCTGCTTCAATTCCAGGAACTTCTTATCCTTTTGGTCGTTGATGGGAGTAGGGAAATAGAGTTCATAGAATACCTCCACGAATCTATCCTATGTCATCTCATGTTCCTCTGCCCTTGTCATCAACCACTACTGGAGAGCTTCCCTCTTTAGCATGTAGGTGGCCAGTTTGATCTTCTACTGCTTGTTGTAGTTGAGAATTTCAAAGGAATTTTCCATTGCTAAGACCCACTCCTCGGTGACCATTGGATTGGTGGCCAAGCTGAAGGATTGGGGCCTCATTTTATGAAAGCGATCTATCAGTTCATTACTAACAGGGATCCCTACGGCTTGAGGTGCAGTGGCCTCTACAGGTCTAGACACTAGCGTTGGTGTAGACACCTCCATAGTTGTAGACGGGGTAGTTTGTTGGGCCTGCTGAAAAGGCTCGAGTGAGCCCTTCAAAGACCTGACCAAACCTGGCTAGACTTTGAATTGATAGTTTGTGCGGTAAGGTTTTCTAGCTGATTGGTCTGTGCGGATTCTTGTGAGGCTCCAATTGCTTGTGTCTTCTTGCCTTTCTTCCCTGCCATTTGGATATAGAAATCAAGAAAAAGTGTTATTAACAGGTTCACTATAGATTATCATGATTGTGTAAGGTTTCTTCCCTAGTGGTTTCAGGGCTTAGGCTTAGGCTAACTCCTCTTGTTCTAGTCGGTCCTATTCGAACATAAGAATCCTATTTTCGGAAGCACGTCCCTATACTTGGTGGTCTATCCTTGTGGTACCTATCTTATGTGGTACTTCCTGCTTGATACTAACTTAGTTAGTATCCCTGCATCTCGACCAAATGCTCTGATTTCAACTTTGTCACATCCCATAACCACCCTATGCAGATTAGGGATAATGACCGGCTAGTTAGGCACCTCATTAATATACTAACTCTAATGTAGTATATTGATGATGTATCCAATTGAATGCCTCTTGTTTGGTACATACATTCCATGCATTCATACTTGGAAAGTAACAGAAACTGAATCATGGTTGAGCATAACTAAAATTTTATTAAACGATAGTGTCTGGATATTACAGCTTTCAATTTCCTTTTGGCTACTCCTATAAAAGGTATAACTCTTTAGCCAAATTTTTTGATTTTTCAAAAGTGCTGTAATTAAACTTTCTTCTTTCAAGCTTCATTACTAGAAGCTCTACCTGAAATACACAAGATAAAAACCCTATGAGCTTTATGAAAAGCTCTTGAACAACTCGAGTTTCCTATTGTGGGTTTTAGAAACTTCTTTCACAAGCTTTTGTGGATTTATGCTGAAATTACTATCATTTAGAAATTATATGCATATTACTAATTTTTAAGAAATTATGCAAGCTTTCTTACCAAATAGTTTGCAAGAGTAGAGCATAGAAAAAATGATTTATATATGTAACTATGCAATAAAATCATATATGCCAATCTTTCTTTAACTTTGCCATAGTTAGTCACTTGGGCGACTATGTGTAATCTAGAGCTTTAGTCCTACACAACCTGACTTAACCCCCCAATTGGGCATGACTATGTCATAAATGTGGCTCAACCCTCCAACTGGGCACGACTATTTGTCATGAACATTTTATGGCATATACTTTCATGCTAAGTGTACTTGCAAAACTTATCATTTAAACTATCTATACCACATAAAGCATTTAAAGAGATGTAGTCAACATTGATCTCATGCATTCTGAAAAGAGTCATGCAATAAAACATTTAATATGATATTCATAAGCGGTAAGATACTGTACGTTTCATTATAAAACTATAAAAGATATAATGAATGGGATTCTTCATTTCAAGGTCCAATTTTATTCGCCTCACATTTGTGTTTCATTCTCACTTGATTCTATGGTGGTCTTCTTGTAACCACTATCACATTCCTCGTTCTTCGCTGACTCTATCTCTAAAATGTTGTCACCCATGCTTTCTTGTCCTTAGGACTATGCTCGGGTCAATCCCTTCCTTTTCATTCTTCCTCTATGACGAAACGGTGCTTTATAGATAAAAGGGGTTCCAACTAATCACCTCACATGTCCTTGAGATTGCTCTCAACCTTTGTTCGACTTTCTTTTCCATTTGGTATCATCCATGACATACGTGGGTCTTATTAAAGTAGTCAACACTTAGTAAGTACGGTTAGAGAATGCATTTCATAAGGTCTATCTAATCTATGTTTCGCTTAGCTATGTGGACTTCGTCATTGAGTCGGGAATAATCCTAAAAGGTTAAGTATGAAGTCTCGTAATTTTTGGCATTTATTTGGCTATTTAACTTTTTCTATGAAGTTGCACTATATGTGGACATTATTTCTTGTTTACATATTTAGAAAACTCATTTGTTAAGACGAACTCCTCTATTGGATCTAGAATGCTGAAAAACCTTAACATAGGCTCTTTTGGATCTTGATTTGGTCATATGTAGCATTAATTATGCTAAATATAGTTTCTAAGGGTATAGATGTCATTCTTGCATTTGTTTAGGGGTAAAAAGGTCATTTTGATAACATCTAGAGGGCAATTTTTTAGTTTACCAGAAATTTGGGACCTTAGTGTATTCAGTATACTCTTGAGGGCTTGGGTGTAAATACAACAAGTTGGTTTCTTTGAAATTAATTTAGAATATATACATATATATATATATATGCATATCTTGGTGGGTTTATGAGCACAAATTCGGCTGTGGTTCAATGGCTCAGTGGCTCAGTCCCTGGGTTTTTGGGCTTAGTCAGTGGCTTGGTCTTGGGTTCGATTCTCAGGCGCAACACGCGCTCTTATATTTTTTTTCATTGAATTCAGAACCAAACAGCAAATAAGTCCGCTAAATTAGAGTAGGATGTCCCTGGTTCAACTAAGCTTAAGAAGTCGATTTACTATTCTTATAGCCAAACAACCTAAAATATATTAATTTTTTTTAACTCTTCTTAAAACGATATAGCTTCACTGCTGCGTGGGCCAGGTCTGACCCGAATCCAAATCTGACCTGTCCGACCTGATTCTGAACAGTTCCTTCTCCACAGCGTTTATGGCGACTTGCCGGTCGTCTTCTTCGGCACCAGCCCTAGAATCTGGAAATTTTTTATGTTTTTTAAACTATTTTTCTCCCACAGTTTTGACTTGTTTTTCAATTCTAAATCTTTTTAAACCTATTTTTGAATCATTTGGGGCCATTTTATCCTTTAATTCACCATAAATAGCCCTAGAAATCCTAAGCCCATTTTTTCGGTGACTATCTCAATCATTGTGATCTCGGCCATTTTGTCACCAAAATCTATGAATCTTGGATCATTTTGATCCTTGGGTGATCCTCAATCATCCTAGGTTTAAAATTGAGCTTGGATCGGGTTTGGTCAAGGTGACCGATTATTCTCTTTTGTTAAGCTAAGCTGTTACAGGCTCATTTCTGGGTTAAATGGCTTGGTTCTTTTTTATTTGTGAACCGTTTTGGGTCTAGAGTAAGAACCCTGTTCTTAGAAATGCATTTCTTCATGGTCAGTTTTTGGGTAATTTTTATGAGCTCCATTAATGGTAGTTTCTCTAAACCTGCCATTCTAGAGGCTTCAAACTGCATCTAGGTGTTTTATAATGTTGAAAATTTACTCAGAAACTTAAATAAGGCAATGGAGTTTAGTCTTTTACCTTGGTAGAGCAAATCTCAGATTCTCTTTGATTTTTCTCTCATCCCCCCCTCCCTCTGCTAACAACCTCTTCAATTCTTCTTTGCACAAAATTTCTCTCATTTTCTCACTCTTTTCAGTGGTGTTTACAGTCCCGAGTGAGAGTTGTTTATAAGTTAGATATCTTTCCTTTGCATTTAATGCATTTCTTGTCAATGGAGGCTCCAAGCATGGTGTGGCATTGTTGAAGGCAGCTATGGGCTGTTTGGAGTGTGCAGTTGTACTTAGGCAAGGTCTCCCCTTCCTAAAAGCAAGCCCCACACCCCTTTCTCACCTTTCCCCTATTTTCCTCACTTTTCTCATCTTTCTTCTCCTCTCCCCATGCTTGTACAAATCTATGTGTAGTCACACACACATACAACACATTCTAGTGTGTGTAGCAGCTTCTCCCCTTATGTGCTATTCACATGAGGGCTGAATTCTTTTTTTTTCAAAAAAAAAAAATTTTCTTCAATTTTCTCCACTACTTCTTATACATATCTTTATGTTTTTACATGCACACACGTACACACTTAGGTGGGTGAAATTGACCTCCAATATACCCTTTTTGGTCATGGTGGTGAACCATAATTTTTTGTATTTTTTCTAAATTTTTTTGCATTTAATTATAATTTTTTCTATTTTTTGTATTTAATAAATAATTTATATTATTTATTAATTATTGACGACGTGTCTATTTATTTGGTTGGTGATGTTTGGAGATCATAGGGAATTGTCCTTTGTTGACCTTGTTTGGTCAGGTCAATTCATGACTATTCTAGACTTTGCCTTAATTAGGCTTCATGTGGACATTACGTATGGATACTGAAGGATTTTGCATTAATCTAAGTTACGTTACATTGCTTTAGTTTCCCAACTTGCTGGGAAGGGGGTGTTATAACATCTGGACAAGGAGCAGACCCTTATAACATTTGGACAAAGAGCAAACCCTTATAATATTTGGACAAGGCGTAGACCCTTATAATATCTGGACAGGGAGCAAGCCTTTATAATGCCTGGATAGAGAGTATGCCTTTATAATACCTGGACAGGGGGTAGGCCCTTATATTACCAAGCCTTTTGTGTGGGGATTGTGTCTCCCTATGATTTTAAAAATCTGCGCGGAAGGCGGGCCATGCCTTTGGGTCAGTAGCCCAAGAATGGTGAGGCACCTTTGAAAGTTTGGCCAGTCCCTAGTGGGTTTGATATCAAGTGTTAGCCAATCCCACGTATGATAGGGTGCCGACCCTTAATACCTGGGTTTATTGTGATTTGAAAAGGGTTCGGGCCTTTGAAACCTAGAATGTATTACAAATATGGTCCGGGATGGGACTTGGGATAGGATACAAGTTGTGTGAGATGAGATGGTGAATAGTTACATTTTTTGGCATGTGAAAAACAAGAAATGGATTGTGACAAGGTATGTGAAGGCCTGAGTGCCTATGATATAATTAAAAATCATGTAGAGGTATTTGGATTTCTCGATTATAAAAATTGTTGGTTTGAGATCTTGAGATATTCTTTTGTGGGACTGTATACTTATGATATGAATTAATGGTATTGATCATATTGACGTGATGACACTTGAGAAGTGATGTGACAAGCCTAATGGTGTCTCATATTGTTCCTTGCTTATGGACAGTATGAGTATACGAATATGTGATTTTCATATAATCTTTTGTGGGTATACGATATCAATATAAGATTGTTAAAGAAAGTTCATTAACACTTTATAAGTCACATGATGATGACTTTGAGCATTTGTTATGGACTAGGTGTGTTCTATAAATCAAGATATAACTTGATAGAAGTCGACTTTTAGGACCTTTAGCTTAGGTGTAGGTGATGCACCATGACGGGTATTAGAGAATTGTAATTCCAAATGTAAATGTGATGGTTTTGAGTGTAATTTAAATGATTAGATTAAATGATAAGAACATAAGTAGGAGTATATAAGTAAATCTATGTTAGGAATACCCTGACATTCTAAAGATGGTAGGAAGTATATTTTTTCTTAGAAACTCAATTCAGGAGACCTTTGCATAGTTGTGTTAGAGAATATATTCATAGTATCAAACTACCTTGAGAATCCTGAAGGAATATTTAAATGTTTGAAGTGATGAATGCTTGTAACGATATTAGTAATCTTATTGGTGGTGAAACAGTTATATTTAAGATTGGATAAAAAGGTGGTTGATGAATTGATTTGTTCTTATTGGCAAATGGACTTGTGAACTTGTTTCTAGAACATTTTGAAGACAATGTCAGATAGAAATATGTGTGTATTTTTTTTTACAAGGGTGTGTTACACTTTGATATGACGGCGTACCTATGAAATCTAAACACCAAGAGACACCTACAGCACGATGAGGTCTGGTGAGCCAATATTCCTTATTCGAGTGAGGATGCATATTCCAATACCCTATGGGCCAAAAGTTGAGGTGTAGAGATTTTCATGGGAATGCAGTATGACTTGTGTGGCACTAGGGGTAGACAGATGATAGGTTAATACTTAAGGAATATGAGTGAGTGACGTTATAAACTAATCGTGAATTGATAAGTCAAGTAAACTTGAAAAATGAAAATAATGAAAAATTGACTAAATGATATAGACAGAAAGACAATTATAAAATTAAGCGTAGGTTAGAATGCTTTAGGTCTTTATAACTAGGGAATAAGTTATTTGGCCCAGCTTGGGGACATGTATATGAGGAAAACTTTAAGGAGACCTATAAGCACTTGGTGGCACATGAACTCTTATGAACAATTGAAGATAAAAGAATCCAAATAAAAAGGCTAAAATTTTCAATATAATCATTTTTAAAAATATGCGAAGGTACCCATATAAATGAATCGACCAACCACAAGTAGAGATAAGGACATAGTTAAACGAAGACATTGTAACACCTGTGTGTGCTCTAGATTATATCTACTTAGTTCTGCTAAAGTTAGGATTGTAACATGGAACCTTGAAAGGGAAATCGATACTAATATAAATAGTAAGGGGTGAAGTTTCTTATGTTTAGAAAGCAAAATAAATAAGAATATCGAAGATTTATAAGCATAAGAATTTGTGAGCAACTTTAAGGATCATATAAGGAATAATAGATTTTATGGTAGCCTAAAGTTGTGGAAGGAAATGATAATTGATTAATCTAGAGGTCAAAAAAAATGAGGGAACTATAATGAACCAAATTTCAAGGACGAATTCCCCTAAGGGGGAGGGGGGAAGAATGTAATAACTTGTAATTTTTGTAAGAAAAAAAAAAAGAAGAAAAATAAATATTAAATAATGATAGTGACGTATCCTGATGAGTTATACTTGACTCTTAATGTAAAATAATGAGTTCAAAATTTTTTTAAAACATTTTAAATCTATCTAGATGGTTAAGGGACTAATAGGGCGCAAAATTATCATTTTGCCATAATCTCAGGATTTCTTAAACATTATAATTGAAAAATATTATATTGAGACTTAAAATCATATTTTTTTAGCTTTTAAGGGCCAAAACCTCACTCATTCTCTCATTTTTCCAAGCTCTCAGCGACATTTTTTTGGAGAGACATAGGGTTCTCTTCATTTTTTTTCTCTTCCCCCACATTTCTGCTTTGATTTATTTGGGATATGAGAAGGGATCAAGACATCAAATACAAGGATCATCATCGAGGAAACCCCTATAACTAATTAAAGGCTAGGGTTTGAAAGGATTCAAGAAGAACATCAAGAGACGAAGCTAGGGTTTGGCAAAATCTTCAAGAATTAAGGTAGGGTATTTTTAAACCTATTGATAGGACATGTGTAAGTTGATATATTGCTCATGCATCTCATTCGATGTTATAGGATTTGTTCATGTTCGCGTTTTGAGGGAATATGTTGCTTATACTTTGAAAACCCATGTATTAGATGAATTCATGCTATGAAATGACTTACTTCTATCTTGTATTACTATCAAATGTATTCCCGGTTAAATGTAAAAAAGATTGCTAGGCGAAATCACAAAATGGGTTTACATATATTATGTTTGATATTGATAATTATAGATAATGTGTTTGTGGAATTGCTTGAGTGAATGTTATTGTCGGATTCTTAATGCCTAAGTGAGATTTTATGACTTCCTTAAACCATTGGAGAACAAAATGAGGTAACTGTGAACATGATCTTAGGTTGGATGGACCATAAAATGGTGAGAATGTTAAACTTGGAAAGAAATGAACATTGGGCTAGGGATTTAGATTTGAAAGAATGGAATTTGAAGCTTTGGTAAGTTGAAAGAACTCAAATGAACAAAAGCTCAATTTTTCGTTTATGCATATTGTTTCACTTAATGATGCTTCTCTTTTGATGGTAATATGCTTTGATATGTGAGAGATTGATTATCTCTTGAACCTTTACTTTGTTGATGTTGCATATTCGGTGATCACTTGGATGTCATTACACATGCACAAGCATACACTGTGACACCACACATTCTTACCTTTGTTTATATTTCTCATACTGGGGTTGTTGTACTGACCACTACTAGATGCAAGGAGTGGACAGGGAGCCGACCTACAAGTTAAAAACTAATTATCAAGCTATTTTTGGGAAGACACTCATTCTTTTGTACTTTGAACATCATATATTGTTTTGGGGGATTATTTGAATGTCTATATTCATGGAACAGACTATGTATTTTGTATATTAAGTATTTATAAACTAGAAGCTTACTAGTTATATAAATATTATAAGAGACTTGACTTGTCTTTTGATTTTGTAAGAATTGTGAAGAATGTAACTTGAACTTAAAATGAGAAGTATTACTTCTTGATGAATGAAAGTGAAATTAGGCGTTTAATGAATGTTAGGTCATTCGATGGATGTTGAATGAAATGAAAATTGATGTTTAAGACCTTGTAGATAAGAATGTCGTATACAAAGATGATGACAAAGGCATCAAGACATTGTTGGAAAACACAATTCATGGGGTCTATGAAAGTAGCTGGAGCATTAGTCAACCTAAATAGCATGACTAAATACTCATAATGGTTGTACCCTATGCGAAAAAGTAGTTTTTAAAATATCTTCTTCCTTGATCCTCAACTAATGATTACCGGATCTCAAATCAATCTTAGAGAAAACCACGGATTCTACCACCTTGTCCGTTCTGCACAATGACGCAACCTAACCCTTCTCGTGAAGCATCACAATAAACAGAATATTTCTCTCCACTCTTGGGAATAGTAAGGATTCAGTGCCGTGGTAAGATGAGTATTCAATTCTTGAAAAGAACGCTTCACAAGCATCATCCCATACAAATTGAACTCCTTTCCTAGTAAGCCTCGTCATAGGCGTAGCCAAACATGAAAATTCCGCAACGAACCTGCAAGTAGTACCCCATTAAGCCCAAGAAACTACAAATCTCAAATACATTCTTTGGCCTTTCCAATGTCGTAATAGCTTTCAATCTTTAAAGGATCCACGGATACTCCTTGTTGTGAAACAACATGCCCAAAAAACTTTACTTCTACTAACCAAAAGCCACATTTCTCAAATTTGGTGTATAATCGGTGTTCTCACAAGTTTCCTAAAACAATGCAAAGATGTTTCTCAGTGTTTCTCCTTGGATGGTAAGTAGATAAGAATGTCGTCTACAAAGATAATGATAAAGGCAACAAGACATTGTCAGGAAGACATGATTCATGAGGTCCATAAAAGCTGGCTGGAGCATTAGGCAACCCAAATGGCATGAATAAATACTCATAATGGTCATACTGTGTGCGAAAAATAGATTTCAAAATATCTTCTTCCATAATCCTCAACTAATGATAACCGGATCTCAAATCAATCTTGGACAAAACAACAGATCCTACCACCTTGTCATTCTGCATAAGGATGCAACCTGACCCTTCTCGTGAAGCATCACAATTAACGGAATATTTCTTTCCACTCTGAAGAATAGTAAGGATCGGTGTTGTGGTAAGACGAGTCTTTAATTTTTGAAAAGAATGCGCACAAGTATCATCCCATACAAATCGAACTCCTTTCCTAGTAAGCCTCATTATAGGCGTAGCCAAGCGTGAAAATTCCTCAACAAACCTACGGTAGTACCCCACTAAGCCCAAGAAACTATGAATCTCAGACTTTCCCATGTCGTGACAGCTTTAATCTTTGAAGGATCCACGAATACTTCTTGTAGTGAAACAATATGCCCGAGAAACTTTACTTCTACTAACCAAAAGCAACATTTCTCAAATTTGGCATATAATTGGTGTTCCTACAAGATTCGTAAAACAATGCAATGATGTTCTTTGTGTTTCTCCTTAGACGCTGAGTAGATAAGAATGTCATTTACAAAGATAATGACAAAGGTAATAAAACATTGTCAAAAAAAATAATTCATGAGGTCTATAAAAGTGGCTAGAGCATTAGTTAACCCAAATGGCATGACTAAATACTTATAATGGCCGTACCGTGTGCGGAAAGAAGTTTTCAGAATATTTCTTCCTTGATCCTTAACTAAAGATGCCTTCAATTGATCAAACAAATCATCAATGCACGACATTCTTCATAGTTACTCGATTAAGCTTACGGTAGTCAATACAAAGTCAGAGTAATCCATCACTCTTTTTGAAAAAAAGGGATGGTGCTCCCTATGGTGACGTACTAAGATGTATAAAACCCTTATTCAACAATTTCTCAAGTTGCACCTTTAGTTCCCTCAACTTCGCAAGCGTTATATGGTAAGTTGCTATAGAGATTGGTGCAGTGCCCTGACAATAGCTCAATGGAGAACTTTATCTCCTGTTATGGTGGTAACTCATATAAATCATATCGAAACACGTTTAGAAAGTCTCTCACCACTAGGGGTAGCTCCCCATGACTTCCACTAACATCGTCTACTACCTAACTCGAGAACATATAGCTAAGCTTTCTTAAATCATGCAAGTCCTATAAGCGTAGAGTAGTGAGGTCACTACGATTATCCAGGAAATAAAAATAGTCTCCTTCAGAAGTACAGGAGGTCACCCTCCGTCGATAACGGTTAATGGTCGCCCAATAAGTCGACAACCAATTCACACCCAAGATAAGATCAAACTCAGTCATATCTAACACAATATAATCAAAGATGAAGTGACTGATCGGCCTACCTTCTATCTTGCAAGAATGAAAAATCTATCTAAGTGAAACCTTAGCCTCCCACTGAAGTCTCTATCCTGAAGAGGACGATCTAGAATTTCGATGTCTAACTCCATAGTATGTGCTAAGGTTGAAGAAATAAATGAATGAGATGCACTCGTGTCAATCAAGACGTTCTCCCACGAATTGGATACTAGAATGGTACCTCAGCATAACTAAAGGACCAGCAGATGAGTCAACTGTAGTAACTGTATAGACTCTCCCTTGTGTATGGTCTAAAGACAAGTCCTGGTGTGTCATGCCCTAATGTGTAATATATGGTCTGGTTGCAGCAGATGAAAGACCTAGGGTTGGCTTGGAACTCTAAGCTGAGAAAGCAAGGAATGGGAGGAAGAGATGGAAGAAAACTTTGTCTAGTCTGATAGGTCTGTGAAGAATGACCCGGGTGATAACCTGAAGAAACCTCGCTCCCTTAAAGCCGAGGCATGGTGCAAACTCTAGCAGTGTGTCCCAAGTAACCACATTGATAACAAATGGGGGTCTTGCCCCGCCCCTAAGTCTATGTCTATCCCACACTTTATGAAGGTTTTAGGCCCCTACCTCTCTACTTTCCTTGCCCCTTGGACTATGTTTATCTCCTCTATAGGCAATCTACCTTGCAATCCCTCGGCTGATGGCACTCATAGAAAATCAACTCTTCTTGTGTACCTCACGCAGGTGCGGAGAATGATGAACAAGATGGTTGGTAAGAAGTTTGAGCTTACTCTTATGAGTGAGAGACTCACTCTATTTTTCTCTTCTTATCCCGTCTATTGGGATAAGGACCTAAACCCCAAACTGGAAACCTCGAGTCAGGGATACTCTTTATGTCCTCCAAGTCGACCTCAATCAACAAAGCTCTATCATGCTTAGAGAATACCTGAATCTTGAGAGAAATTATGCCTATTCCAAATGGTAAGCTTGAACCCAAGCTCAAAAGTATGAGACTTTCAACCTCATTATCAACACCCTCTAGGAGCAAATTGAGTTAAAGAAGAAAAACGGGACTCGTACTTGGATATGGTCATGTCACCCTTGATAAAGATGGAGAAATTCTGTCAGTAGTGAATCCTTAATCATGGTATGAAAGAAATTTTCTATAAAAGCCTTGGTGCAAGACATCACACTACTTTACCATAGTAGGCCTTGATTTCTTCCAAGTTAAGGCTCGCCCGTGAAACAAAAGGCTAGGCATAATTAATCTAAAAATCATCCCTTGACTGAAATCAATTTATTCCGATTACCATTAGTATATACATGAATGAACTTATATAAATACAACATATAAGCACATGTATCAATCAAAAAATAAACAAGCATTTTCACGTATTCACAAAAATAAGTCAACATTCACTAAAAGCAAGACACCTCATGCAACAACATCAATGATCAAGTATAATGCCTATTGGATTCTTAGGTTCCCCATTTATGTCCATCCTACATGAAAATTTCTAATCAATATCAATTTATGATCACAAAGAAAGTCTCAAGCTGGCCCTTTCCCGTTGTCCTTGGTATTCGAAGCCTAAGCTCTAGTACCATCCTGTCAAGCCCCAAAACCAAGGAAGCCAGGTTGTAAGGTGAGTGACCCCATTTCTGAGCCATGATAAAGTGATATAATTAAATGTAAAACATGTTTTTTTACTCTTATTTAAGTTAAATAGTCCATTAGAGGCAAATCAAGTGTCGAAAAGTCGATCTAGAAGCCAAACTAACAAAATGGGAAGAGAGGTGGTCAGGCCCCTCTCCGAGTGATGATCGGCACACTGAGAGGGGGGTTTTGCACCTTCCTAGTGTGGATCAGAACACATGTATGTCGATCAGGCCTGAGACCCTTACTTTGGCCGTTTTGAAAACTTATCTGTTTCACCTTTTTTTCCTTAGTTCAACTTAATTCTCAAGAGTCAAAATCGTTCATTCTCAATTCATCTAACATCTATAACATAATCTAATCATTCATTAATCAAACCAGACTATTTCCATTCATTTAGAAATAACACCTAAACCTCAAATGCAAGTTTAGTGTTCTATAAATCCAAAAAGGGATCAAAAGATGGTCAAGTACCCTACTATAATTACATCAACACCATCATTAGAGTTCTTACCTATTCTAGATACAATTCACATGGTTTATTCCAAGAGAATACACAATCTATAACTTTTCCAAAAGATTATGGCATTTAAGCATATAAAATGTGGCCCTTCCCAATGGGATTTCGATGGTTCTTCAAGTGTTACCTAACATGACATATTATAAATACACACATATTCAAAGTGTCTAAAATACATGTCATTACAACTCTCCACACATAGAGGTTTATCCAAACAAGAAAAAGGTAGAGTTCTCTAAAAATGGCTTCAAGAATTCTCTTCAACTAGCGGCCATCTCTTTACTTGCTCCTGCATAAAAAAGGGGTCAATATAACAACCCTAGTAAAATAAATCTAACTATAAGCAAGAACATGTGGTGGCACGTGTATTCTTGTGCATGTGTAGTGACAACCAAGTGCTCATCAAGCATGTTTTGTCATCAATAAGGATTCAAACAAATAGCCCAGTTCTCATGTGCTAGATTATATAAGCATTACAAAGAAGCATTACCAAGGATACCAAGGTCCATCATTCCGAAATTTAAGATTTCATTCCATTTGAGTTCTTTCAATTATTCAAAGTTTCCATTTCCATTTCTCAAGTCTTAATCCCAAAACTATATTCCTAGTCATCCCTCAGAAAGTCTTGTGTGCTTTACAAGCTACTAATCCCGATGGAGACATACGACCACCTGTATGGGTTTATGGCTAGCAAACTGAAGGGAGACACCATCCCGAACACTAATCAAAACCCTGGGTAAGGGCAATCTCACCACACTCAAAATTACACAATTGACGTGCCCCAGTTCCAAGCCAATGTTCATATCTTTCCAAGTTTTTATTCTCACATTTTCAAGGGCTTATCATTCATGTTTATGTTCACAATTTATCATATTATCATTAAGGAGGTTGAATATTCAAGTAATTCCACTCAAATATTCATAAATTTATATCAAGCATACATTAAAGGATTTTGACAAACACTTGGTGTGCAATAACAATATCAAGCATAATACACATAAAATGCCCTTTGTGATGTCACCAATCAAACCTTTTTGCATTCAACCAGGAGTTATGTCAACATCAAGATAGGATAAAAATAATTCATTTCATAGCAAGAATTCAACCAATACATAGATTTTCAAGGCTACATGCAACATATGTCCAAATATGCAAAAATTAACAATTCTATAGCAAGATATGAAATAGATGTATGATAAACCTATCTACACAAGTCCTATACCTAAGTTTAGAAATCCCCTACCTAAATTTCTTCAAGTAGTGGTAGAAACCCTAACTTAGTTCTTATTGTTTTAGGCTAGGAATCTCTAATTTCTCCAACTCCAATGGTGCTTATAGGTCGAGTGAAGCTTGTTTTTCCTTCAATCTTCCAAACGAAAGCTTTAATTCTTGATAACCCTTCAAGAATCTCCAAAAGCCCCAATTTCTTTTATATTTTCTCTCTTTCTCTTCCTCTCTTTCTCTCATTTTCTCTCCTTTTACATGAATACTTGTATATGTGTCTAGCATGTGTTTTAAGTGTGTAGGGACTTAGGTTTTAATAAGCCAAAAGTAAGACAAGCAAGTAAATTTTTCTTTTTACCCCTCCTTGTTCTTAACCCTTATTTTACTTTCCATGTCTCCATTAGTCTTTTCACTTAACTTTTTATTTTCTTCATTAAAATTTACATTGTCCTTTTTATTATTTATTATTTTATATTTCTAAATTCAAAATTTTTTTTCAGGTCTTTACATTGTACATGTCATAGAAAATGGCTGAAAGATATGGGATGGCAGAGGGAGAAGCTTGTTGGTAAGGAAAATATATATAGGCATCTGATATATTCTTAAGCTTGGGTTAAATGCGATAGAAATCATGAATGATTTGCAAATGAATCCCATAATGTATGCCTTGGCCTGGCTAACGACAGTTTCAATCAATTTGATGGCATGAGCAATGGTACTAGGCAACCTAGAATGGTACTAGGTGCAATCATATGATCAAGTTCAAGTCTCACTCTTCCATTGGGGGATGTGAGCATTTATTTTCACCTAGCCATAAGCATGGGTTGGGCTGAGTTATTTTTTTCACCCAGTCATAGGCATGGGTTAGGCTGAGTTATTTTTTTCACCCAGTCATAGGCATGGGTTGGGCTCAGTTGTTTGTACAGTGGCTATATTTGAGAGCTTATGCTAATATTAGGTTGTTTTGTAATATTGCAATTGTACTGTTCAATTGATTATCATACTTGATTTGTAACATTTCATCGCTTTTATAAAACAAGATTAATATGTTTTAATATATTACAATTACTCACATAGAATCTTCAATTAAAATATAAAATTAAATATTTGATTTTGATTTTTTTTCAAACAAACCAACATTGATAAGATGTTGAAATACGTGTATTATGAGACCCTTGTATGCATGGAATTTATATTGGCCAAATAAATCAACTGTGATTTTTGTATTGCTTTCATAGTGAAAAAGTTGATTTATTTAGAATTAGTTTCCAAATTAATCCCAAATTGGAATTATTTATGCTACCATCCTTGAATTAGAAATCCTAGGTTTATCAAATTTTGGATAGGGATAACCATATCCCCGTTTCTTATTTTCTATCCTTATAGCCAAATAATCCCATTCTTATTTTTAAAAACATTTACTAATCCCTTCATACGATGCCGTTCCACTTAACCCATTCATGTGTTTGGACTGGGTCAACCCAAACCTGGATTCGACCTGACCTGACCAGACCCGCATGACCCGACCCATTGGGGTAATCTTCCTTGCGTAGCCAGTACTGTTTACCAAAACCCTAGAAATTTTGGACCTAAATTTGTGGTGTTTTAAGTATGGTTTTAGTCTATTTTTGGTTCTAATCTTCCTCTAGGACTTTAACTTAGATTGTTGCATCATTTTTAAAGTTTGAATCAAGCTCACAAGCTTGTTCAGAGCTCCTATAGCCGAATTGTATCAAGCCTTGGTTCGAGCTATTTTCTTCACCAAATTGGATGGGATTTGTTGGGCTTGTGATACCTAGGTTATAAGCTTCATTTCTATGTTTAAATTTCTGAGTTTAGAGTCTTGTTTGATCTCTATCATTTTTGGACCCATGCTTGTAAATGGGTATAACTTGGTCCATAGTGGCCAAATGATGTAATTTTTGTAGATTCAAGACCCTTATAGTGTCTAGTTTAGGTTTTGAGTAATGAAAATTAGTTTTATTCACATCGATTTAAACCTGCCGTTGAGGGTCCATCAATGGTGGTTAAAGTGTAGTTTTAGGGTTTCGGACCTCTAACTATTCAAATAATCGATCTATTATGACTAAAATTCTCATAGAAACTTAAATAGAGTAAAATTTTGAGCTTTAACCTTCTATTGATTGGTTTTCTGAACTTTCTTGATTTATTCTCTCTCCCTCTTCTCATTGTCCAAGCAGCTCATCTTCTCTATTTCTGCATGAATTCTCTTTCCTTTTCCTTTTAGTTTCAGAGAGTCTATTATAACACCCACCCCTAGAAAAATAAGAAAATTAAGACAGTGTAGATAAAATTTCTTAATAAAGGATCTTTCCAAATTCTTTAAGACACTATGTCAGGACCTGACCCCAATTAAAGTTAACAGCTAACCTGTCCATGGTCAAGTTGACTTGACCGAAAAGCAATGAAGCTAATTGGTCAAGTGATTGATACATCACCAACCTATAACGAAGGGGAGATATTATACCAAATATTGTGAATTAATAAATAAAAAATTATTTATTAATTAGGAGAAAATACAATATAAATACATGGAATGTTGGTAAAAAATAAAATAAGAATATATTAAATTATTTTTAAGTATTATATGACCTCTACATAATGCTAGAGGCCAAAAACACACACCCTGGTGTGTATATATGTATATATATCTATATATTAGTATAAATGGGAAAAAAAGGGAAATAAATAAAATGGAAGTTTGCCCATCATGTGACTTACACATGATAGGGAAAGATGACACACACTATATGTGTGTTGGTGTGTGTATGTGAATATATATATATATATGCACTATATATATATATATAGATAAAGAGAGGAAAAAGATGAGGAAAATAGGGAAGAATAGGGGGAGAAGTGACCACTAATGCAAGCTCTAAAAAACTGCCTATAACAAGGGGGATATATATATATATATATATATATAGAGAGAGAGAGGAGAGAGAGAGAGAGAGAAGGTAAAGGATAAAGAGAGAAATTGAGGAGTGCATGCAAGGGGGAGCTGTACCAAACTAGACTAAGGGAGATAGATTTAGAAGCATTGGAGCTCAAGGATCAAACTCAAGACAGAGAGGGAGGCTGGTATTGAAGAGGTAACCTCAAAAATCCAAGTTTCTCTCTCTAGAATTTAGTTTGTAAATGCCACTATTAGAGGGTTGTTTAATGAGTTTAATATGCATGCAATGAGATATATGTGTACAACACACTCAGGAACATACTTGAATGAGCCCAGAAACCGTAGAACCAAAACTGACCACCATTGTTGAAGCTTGAGAAGTGGGTCAGTTTTCAAATAGAACAAAATAAATTTTAGACACTTGTAAATGAAACTACAAGTAGTTAGGTTGTCCAAGGACCATTGAATACCGAGCATGAACAGGTAAGGGGTCAAAATTGAATTTCTCTAAAACCAGCTTAAAACATAATTCTTTAAGCAGGAACTCAGAGTATGCTTGATAAGGATCAAAGAGATATAAAATAGAGTATTCATGGCTATTTCGAAACATGATTCATAGTGTGATTTAAGGTACCAAATGAATTAAAAACTAAAGCTTGAACATGTAGAAACATTTGGAATGAAAATAGACTCGAATCATGGCCTGAAATGCACGAAATAACGTATGAAATTTTAGAATTTTCGGTGAACAATAAACCCTAATTTGAGAGGAATGATAAATAGTGTTGGGGCTATTAGATTGGGATCCGACCAATTAAACGAATAAGAAACCTAATGGAACGACATCATTTTGATTTAGTGAATGATGATGCCATGGTGACGTCACGATGACATCACAAACTGGACTAGACTGGTCGGTTTACTATGGTCTTAAGCCGGTTCACCTATTATGGCACTTGACTGATCGGTTTCTATTAAGATTTAAAGGGTTCATTTTTAAGTTCAACTGAATCGAAACTTTAAGAATTACAATTTCACCCCCAGAATTTTATATGAATTATAATAACACCCAGAAAATTAATTAATAATTATCTTTAAACCTTTAATTAATTAGGTATGTTAGGACCATAGGGTCCATTGTTGTAATTGGCTAATCCAATGTTTGACAAAATATTCTTTCAATGTAATCACTACATTAGTCATAGGCTTAGAGTATCTTAGTACCCGTTCTATGCCAAAAAGGTTCGAGCTTCATTGCTGTGATCGTTTACTGGCCACCTTGATTCTTGAAGGTTAATTGAGTAATTCTGACTTTTGTTGTGATTTGGATCTCACACACTCACACATTGCAAGCATAGCATATAGTAGACTTTATACCATCATGTGTGTAGTGGTCATGTGGTTGTGAAACAATCTTCCCAAACATAAATATTTCAAAACCTTAGGGAAATTGATTTCACAAGACAATATAAGAATGAGCAACTTTCTGTTGCTCGTTCGAACGAACAATGGAAGCTCGTTTTGCTCATTCTCATTCGTTCAAAAGGTCTGAATCAAATGAAGGACTGCAAGCTCCGAACTTTGCACGTTTGATGTTTGTTTCATACTCGTTCGAGTATCCTTCGTTCGAACAAACACTGCGTAAAACATTAAAAATTTTCTATTTTCAAGCTTCTTTCAAAATCCAATCTTATTCATATAAATTGACAAAAATTCAGTTTTATGAACAGAGAACAGAGTGAGAGAGAGTTCATACTTGTGAGAGCTTTGTATTTGATAGATTTAAAAGTTTCCATAAATGAACAACCAAAATTGTATATCATGTATTTCTCTACTTATTACATACATTGATTTTGATCAATTCACAAGATCCAAATCATATCAAAGAGCCCCAATTTCATGTGTTCTCACCATTGAAGAGAGAGAAGTTTAACCTTGAGGATTTGACGTTGAGCAATCGGTAGATACCAAAATTGTGTGGATTGGTAATTGTGGAGTGACCAATCGAAGGATTATGAGACCGAGAGGAGAATTGGTTGTATGAAGATTTCGTCTATGGAGCTTTTGGATTCAAGGGAGGTTGACGACGTGAATGCATAGAACGGTGTTTGACAAACGTAGACCATGTTTTGTTTACATGTATTTCAATCTTGATCATTATAAAATTCTTCCCCGAGCATGGCTAGTTCTGGATTTTTCTATTGCGGATAGTTTTCCGTTGTGGTTTCTTCATCATCATCTTGGTTTCCACTTTCTACTCTCTTTGTCTTTTCAATTCCTAATTTGTTTGTTTTAATTGTTGTCGCTATCTTGATAATTAGGTTTTCATAATTGTGATCATTGTATATGAATTTGATAATTGAAAACCTTGTTTGAGCTAATTGAATAGTATTAGAAAATTACAAATTGATTACTTAGTTGAATTTAGAGTTGAATTGTGAAATTGACATAAAAATTGGACTAGTTAATTAATTGGCTAATGTTGAATGGTATATATTGATAAACATTGATTGGAATTGTTATTCACATATTTAGCCAATTAGAGTAATCATTAGTGTTGTGGTTAAAGATTTGGGAATATAAAAAAATTAGTACATATATATTCAACCTTGCCCCCCTTCTAGGTTACTATCACACCGAAACCTAAGAACAAACAAGGTAAAATTACTATTTTACCCCTAGGCCTAAATATAATGTAACGAAGGCCAATTAAAATGCAAGAAAGGGTCAAACCCAACATTTTTTAACATTCCAAACTCAATGACGGTATCCAATTTGAAAAATTGGACCCCAAAATATATGAACGGACAAATTAGACTAATTCCAAGTGTGTCTAAATGTGTTGATTAGCCTACAAATGAATACCAATGACTATGAGAGTACCTATCTTAAGGTTTTTTTATGTTCTAGACTCAACGGTGAGATCCATTTTGTCAAACGATGTAGCAAAAATACAAACACATAAAAATGTGTAACTCCCAAACTGCCCTGAATGATATACAAGTTACCAAACTGGCTAGGAAAAATTAAAAAAGGGAAAACTTAGCATTGTTAGATGCTTTGGACCTAATGAAAAGGTCTAATTAAATATTAAGTACCTGAAGATGGTCCTGCATGAAAGTGCAAAAGTATAAAAATGCCCCTAGATCTAAAGTAAGCTACAAAAAGGCAGATTATGGTCCAAAAGAGGCTAAATTTAGTATCTTCGACATTCTAAACCTATCGGTGATGTCCGTTTAGGAAAAATAGAACACTGAAACAAATTAAAAAATGACGAACACGTCCCTAAGACTTAATTAAGCTACTAGAAGAGTATGGAACGCAAAGAGGAACCCATACCAATGTTTATAGGAGCCTCCGAGTTTGAAAATGAGCTCTGTTTAAAATAATTGGATACCTAAAGCATGACATAAGAACAGGTAAAATTATCAAACTACCCTTAAGACTTAATTAAGCAATAAGATGACCTCAAAAAGTAAAAAAAAAGACCTACCTTATGATTAAAAGACTCTCTAGACTCAAAGATAAAGTCTGATAAGGTGAATGAAGTACCAAATAGTATAAGACGCATAAAGGGCAAATGACCAAAATGCCTCAAAAGACTAAAGTAAGCCACGCGATTTGAGAACCCTAATTAAATACCACAAGGAATCCTAAACAGTAAGACTAAGTTCAGAAGATACTAAGAACCTTAAATAAGCAAATATTTAGGCTGAGATGTATACTGATATAGTATCCATGTATTCTGATCCATGCTTTAGGATCACCAACGAGGAAATATAGATAAGATAGATGACAAAGTAAGTCAGGAAAGCAAGTAACTATGGACTTTGGACTACAGGTGATTAACCCTGAACCTTCAAATGGAGACTTTCCATTGAATACAATTCTTAAAGTTTTACGATACTACATGCAATACTTTTACAACTTTATGATACTATATCAAATGTTTTAACTGCATGTCTTTATCAGCATATCTTTAAATGATTTATATGAGATGCATAGTTTAATGAAAAGTTTTGCAAGCATGATTTAACATGAAACACATGCCACATAAATTTTACTACAAATAATCATGCCCGGTTGGGGGGTTAAGCCAGGTTATATAAGCTAAGAGCTTTAGATTACACTTAGTCACCTAGGTGACTATACAAAACAAAGTTAAAGAAAGAAATATTGACATATACATTACCTCATAACTTAGTTTTCATTTAAAGCTTTATACTTACTATGATTTATCTTACAAAATTATCTCGCAAATGAATTTGAATGATTTCTTAAATATATTGCAACCAATTATACGAATATGTTTTGAGAATGCCAGTAGCTTGTAATATAGTCTTTTAACTACCATCCATGAAAATCATGACTGTTATGAAAGTTATGAAAGCTTATGCAAAGCCATGAAAGGTTTTAAAAATGGATTTTTCAGAAACCCATGACATGGAACCTGTGTTATTTACGAGCTTTTCATAAAGCTCACAAGGTTTCATCCTATATATTTTCATGAAGGACTAAGAAGCTATAGATCCAGATGCTAGTGAGCTATGATAAATGGAGACTTTAACTAGAAGAGGATTAGTATCCCAACCATGGAGGTACCAACCTGAAGTGACAAATACCAGATTAATGTGACAGCTTAGAGTAAAAATAGAATGTGAATGGTGTAATAGTTTAGAAAATTATATGTAATGTAATGTTGGGCTCATATTATTGAAACTCTGATGTAATGTTACTTATATTTTACCGAGTGTAACTGCATTCAAATAAAAGTGTTTATAGACTTAGATTTCTTCTACATATTTTTATATGACTGAGTGAAATCTACTTGGATATATAAAGAGGCCTTCAGTTAAACATGTCATTAATATGCTAAAAATAGATAGCGTATTGACGAGGTGTCTAACTGGCCAGTCATTCTCCCTAATCTGCATAGGGTGGTATATGGGATGTAATATCTATTTTACTTGTTGAGAAGGTGTTTATATAGAGATTTTTCTTTGGCTTTTTCTTGAAGTGAACTTTTGATTAGCTGGCCATGGTGGCTAGGGTGGGTGGCTGCAGCCCTTACAGTAACCACATAGTGGCTATGAATATGGTTGCTGCAACAACTGCATATGCAATGGCTGCAACCCCTTTTTCCCTCATTTTCCATTTTTTCATATATATATATATATATATATATATACACACACACACACACACATATATATATATATGCAATACACACACTAACACATATTTTTGTGTGTGTTTTGGCTGTCCAGATCATGTTCTAGACACATAGGTAATTAAATTAATTTTTCTTAATTTTCTTTTTTTTTTTCTTAATTTCTTTTAGGTTTTTATAATTATTTTTTATATATTTCACACCTAAATTCACACTTTATTGTGTGTATTAGGTTCTTGGTGTCATGTGTAGGTCACATAAACTTTTAAAATATTTTATGCATTTTTATTTTATTTTTCTCATATCTTTTTGTATTTATTTCCTATTTTCTCTATTTTTCTTAATTATTAAATCATTCATGATATTTGATGTTGTAGTTTTTCACTTTAGGTTAGTGAAATTTTGATCATTTAACTTATTAATCTTACTAACCCAAATTAGGTTAGGTTTGATTCTGACCCTATATGGGTGATGATCCGGTTAGGGTTAGGGTTGAATGTTGAGTTGGGTTAGTCCTTTAACCATAGTTTAGTTCATGCCTTGATAAAGTGACCAAAGAATTTTGAAAAGTCTCTTTTATTGATAATACACCATTACATTATCCTAAGCCCAATTTACTGGGTGTGGGTGTTACATAATCGATAAAATAGACTTGTAAAAACTTACGACACAAAATTTCAACCCCCAACTTGCAACTTATGCAAGAAAAAGACATTTTTACAAACTTGAGTTTCAAAACAACCCCAAATTGGCATTTTGAGGGGCAAACAACCTAATAACTATCTAACTACCCTGAAACTGATGCACACACTTCACAACTGGCAAAATAGATTTGTAAAAACTAACGACACTGAATGTTTACCCCCCAACTTGTAACTAATGCAAGAGAAAGATATTTTAGGAACTTAAGTTTCAAAACAACCTAGAATTGGAGCTTTAAGGGGCTAAATGGCCCCATAAACTAATTCACACACACCTCACAACGACAATATAGACTTGTAGAAACTAACAACACTGAATCTCAACCTCCGATTTGCAGCATATGCAAAAGAAAGACATTTTTGAAACTTAAGCTTCAAAACAACCTCGAATTGGGGTTTGAGGGGTCAAACGGCCAAATAACAATTTAACTACCCCGAAACTGACGCATAGACTTCACACTAAAAAAAATAGACTTGCAGAAAGTGACAACATCGAATTCTGACCCTTGACTTGCAACTTATGCAAGAGAAATACATTTTAGAAACTTAAGTTTCAAAAATGACCTACAATTGGGATTTTGAGGGATCAAACGGCCCAATAATGGTCTAAGTACCCCAAAGTCGACGCACATACCTCACAAATGATAAAATAGACTCGTAGAAATTAACAATATCGAATTCCAACCTCCCAACTTGCAACTTATGCAAGAAAAAGACAATTTAAAAGAAACTTATGCAATAAAGTATGAAAATTCATATTTTATCATAATTTTTTATATTCATATCTAATAAGTGTTCTAATATATTTATTTTAGATTGATCGGATTCTTGCGTCACCTCTGCTAGCATCGGGACCATTTCTTCTTCTTTTTCCTCTAACATGTATTCGTATTTTTATTAGGTATTTTTCAGTCTCTATAATAGACAATTGTGCTTATAAGATATGCAGTATAATTTAGGAGCAGGAAGCATAAAAGATAAAATAAATAAAAATAAAAGTCCCAACTCCCAATAATTTCCTTTGTTGAAATCCTGAAAAGGTTTCAAGGTCCGTTAATGTATCAACATCCTACGAAACCACGTTGACTCATGTTGGTTGTATTTTTGGTCCTCTCAACAAGTTTCCTATGAAATGTCTAAAAGGGCATACCTTTCCTCGCAATGAAAACTTATAATTATATAAAAACATAGATAGATTGTCATGCGATGGTAATGTCTCATTTATAAGCACAATATTGCTATCTAATGCATGAGTTTTTTTTTTTTTTTTTGCATTAATTATCAATTTTGAAAAAGAGAACAATTATCACATAATCTCCCAACAATTTACTTGTTACACTAAACTCTGTGCAAGTAGATATTTTATTTTATTTTATTTTTTCAATTGTTTCAAGGCTATAAGGTAAAAATAAATTACATTTTTTTAAATGAAAAACTTTAAAATAAAAGAAAAAAAATAACTGAGTTACCAATAAAACTAGTTCTACTTATCAACGCCTGCAGTGATTCAAGCAATAATAATTAGACTACAATCACTTCATGTAAATTGAGATAAGATAATTCTATTCACTCAATGAGAACATATATATATATATAGATGAGAGATAAAGTTGCTAATGATAGTAAGTTGTAAATTGAAATAAACTTTACATTGTTATGAAATTGAAGAAAATTGGAGATTCCACCATAGCCATCCATTAACATATACCATCAAGGACACAACCCTAAAAGCCACATCTGTGCATAACCGAACCGTATAGTTATAAATCGTACTACTCTTCACGAATCCCGAACCTGCTGTCTGGGTGAAGTCAACGGGAACAGAGTCAACAGCTCTGGGGGCTCCGATTTCCTCGGAGTACTCAATGGCGACGGATGCAAATAAAACCCCCTTTCAGCAATTGCCTTCTCCTCCTCCGACACTGCCGGCGACGACGGCGACTCAGCACCGACTCGGGCTGTAAACACCTTATCGCAACCAAGCGGGGTCACAGGGCCTCCAAATCGGCGACGCCACGAGGTGAGTTTGGTGGGGCGAGAGTTGTTGACTCAGCGGCAAGTTGCGGCGCGAGGTGGGGCCGGGTTTGATCTCGAGTTTCCTCATGGTATTTCTTCGCTCTTGGAGTTTGAACGATGACCGGCGAATGCCGGTGGCATCGACGGGGTTGGTGGTTTTGGAGGACAGTCTTCCCGCGAGGGTAACCGGAAGTTTGTCTGCCGGGTCACCTGATGCTCCGGTGAGTTTCTGGACGAGTTCTCTGAACGTAGTGGTGTCCGCTTGAACAAAGGTGGTTGGTGTTAAAGATGGAGGGGCCATGATGGCGTTCGAGTGCTTTTCCATTTGAGAGAGAAGAGAGAGAGAGAATAGAGCGCTAAGAGATATTTGAGAGGAGGAATAAAATGAGAAGGGCTAGACCATTTCTTAGTATAGACAGAGAGAATAATGGTGAATTGGTGGTGTTTTTGCGTTCGGGTGACTGCGAACCTGGGAGGGTTTAAAGAGTAATATAATGGTCGTTTCACTATAGTGACCTTGAGGTGGAGGGAGAGTTTGTACAACTGACTCAAGTGGAGTGTTTGGTTGTATTCAATAGGAATTGCAAACAGACTTGTCAACCATTCAGATTAGTAATTTGAAATTTGAAAAGATATTTCATGGTTCGTGCTCGGAAAGAGAGGTTATATGTACGTTTAGGTTTAGATTTATCTTTTCATTCCATTATCAAACCGTTGTCCTAAGAACAACCAAATATGAACGCATCAATTATGAACTTGCGAAATTTAGCATGATAAGGTTGCCATAATATGTACACAAGTAAGCATGATTAGGTTGCCATAACAATAATATGTACACAAATAAATTAGAACCTTAGAGTTAAAATTGTGTATTGATAAATTCATTTTCTTGACAAAATTATGAATTGTAACGTGCCTAAATTTATACCTATCAAAGTTTTAAGTCTTGTGTCATTCAAGTATCTAAGCTGCGTCTTTAGATTTACAATGATGGGTACAAAATGATAAGATAAAAGTATAAGGACTGGATACGTTACCTAGGATTGATTGCATACACTCAGCATTATACATGAAAATATTTTAAATGTCTTAAAATGTTAAGAGCGTATTAAAGGATTGTTTGTGATGTAATTGACTCAGATTTTCAACTACAAAATCTTTCATAATTTTTCTACAATCAATACATTAGGAATAATCTTATTGTGCAATCCAGCTTACTTGGCTCGAGCGAAGTTAAATTCCAGTGAGCACCTCACTAGATGGCTAGCTAGAGTGAGCTCGTTGCTAAAATCCAGTGACTAGCTCGTTGGAGCTTGCTAGCTAGCTAGCTCGAGGGATCTTCTTGGCTCGAGTGAGGTTTTCATGTAATATCTCGACTCAATATTATTGAGTAATTATGACTAATGATGAATATTATGGGAGACTAGCCCTAAATGAATATTGGATAATTTTCTTGAAGCAAATAGCTTATGAATTTGGAGGCAAAGGCACTTGTTTGTGCCACGACTATAAAATTTGTGATAGTCATATCTATAAATGTAATTGGATGACAAGATTCAATATTTGATGTCAAATCTAATTAGTGTTAATCATGAACTAACACATATGCAATTTTGGGTAAAATAGTACATAAGTGCACTTCAATTGAAGACTATAGTCCCTAAACCAAATTATGTATAAGTATGGTAATTGAGACATGATAAGATTAATAGACATCATAGTAGATGAAGGCATGATGAATGATGTATGGTCAAGAAGGAATGGACCAAGTGAGGTGTACCAACACCACACCTATAATAGATCACACACACACACACATGTGTGTATATATATATATATATATATACATGTAAAATATAAGTTGATGGAAGATTCCACCACACTCGACCAAGTTCCAAAATATTCAAAATTAAAGGGCTGAAAATTAAGAGAAAATGAGAGGAAATTGGTTCAGAAAAGAGCCACCCGAAATTGAGTTTAACTAAACCAACCTCAATTGTTGGTTTTCAGGACATGGACTAAAACACTATTAAATAAGGATCACAACAAAAAAGGATTGAGACAATGATCCAAAAATGGAACCAAACAAAGGAGTTGCAAGTCTCATATGGTGGAGCTCGAACTGAGCTTCATAGTGAAATTCAAAGCCCAAAATCAATGTTAAATGATAAGTTAAGAACCCATAAACATTTTAGAATTGATAACAACTTGAATCAAGGATTGAAACGTCACAAATTAGAAAAAAAAAATTTCTAAGTTCAGTGAACCCTAGCTTTGGGACAATGATGAACAGTAATCGACTTCGGGTCAGGCCACAAACAGGTTTGGGTCGACTTAGGTGCAGAAATGGGTTGCTGAATAAGTAGGACAATGTCATTTTGGCATATAGGGTGCTGACGTGGCGGACTAGGCTAGACCGGTCGACTTTCAATTATATTTCACTGGTTCATTTAAAAGGGCTATTAGACCAGTCGATTTCCAAATGGATTAAAAGGGTTATTCCCTTAATAGGCTGAACCAATAGGTTCAACCTAAAACCCATTGAATCAACACTCTTGGAAATTACGATCAGACCCTGAATTTTTATGGGAATCTTGATTAGGCCCCTAGAAAACAATTTAATATTATTTTAATGTGCTTAATGTCAAATTATGATTTTACCATCAAGCCTAAAAGTAGTGTAATAAAGGCCAATTAAAATGCAAGAAGAGGCATTTTTAACTTTTTTGGACATTCCAAACTGAATGGCAAAGTTTGATTGGATAAATTAGACCCCCGAAATATATGAACGAATAAACTGGACTAATTTCAAATAAGTCCAATGAGCTTAATTAAGTTATCAAAAAGACACCAATGGCTATAAGGGAACCTACCCTAATGTTTTTCAACGTTTCAAACTCAATAGTGAAGTCTATTTCGTCAAACAATGTATTAAAAATACAGATATGCAAAATGGGTAATTCCCAAATTGCCCTTAGTGATAATATGGGCTACCAGATGGACTAGGAAAAAATAGAAAGGGGCATACTCAACATTAGAGGTCTAATTGAGCATTTGGAAACCCAAAGATAGTCTCACATGAAAGTATAAAATTATGAAAATGCCCATGAGTATAAAATAAGGCACATGAAGCCTAATTAAGATTCGAAAAAGCCTAAGTTTAGTATTTCTAACATTCCAGACCCAACAATGATGTTTGTTCAAAAAAATAAAACTCTAAAACAAATCATGAAATAATAAATACATCCCTAAGACTTAATTAAGCTATCTGAATAGTATAAGAAGTTTAGAGGGATCCATACCAATGTTTTAAGAACCCTTTGGACTAAAAAATGACGTCCGATTAAGCAAATTAAATGTCGAACAATATAAAACATGAAATGGTAAAATTACTAAAATGCTCCTAAGAGTTAAAGTAAGTCCTAAGATGAACTAAGGAGCATTAGGAACTCTAATTAAGGAATCTAAAGGAATCCTAAATAATAAGACTAAGTTCAAGAAGGAACTAACATTAAGTAATTAAAGAGATACTTTAAGTTACGATTACTGCTAATAAAGTATCAATGTGTGTTGATCCATAGGATCGCTAGAAAGGAAATGAAAATAAGATAAATGATAAAGGAAGTTAGTAAGAATGTAACTGTGGACTTTGGACCACAAGTGAGTAACCATGACCAACCTCACCTTGCAAGCATTATTATTACCCATTGATACACATACAAGTACTCTTATACACACTCTTAGAAACATTATCCTCCCTTAAGCATACACTCAGTTATTTACACTCATATATATCCACACTTTCATACACACATACCATTATAGCTTTGGTTATTGAGTTTAGAGAGAGAGAATAGATACAAAGGAGGGAGAGATACAATTTGAAAAATAGGGGGGAAAAGATGACATTTTTGACTGACTGGTGTCCATCTCCTTGTATTCAAGTACAACACATACATACTAATGTATACACACTACACTATAATACACCCCCACACATCTTATAAATTCCTATTAGATGCTCTTTAAGCCACTCTAGGGATGACACAATCTCATTCTAGAATTATCCTATAATGGCTTCCTTATGAAACGTTACATGTTATACAAGGCATTGTATGGCCAGTTTGTCACACGTACATAGAAGTGCCCAAAAATAAATCGTATCAAAATTGTACCAAAATTGGCATGACAACTAATTTCGACACACTGATTCCAAATGTGTTTTTATGTTTCTCTAAATTCTAACGTTAAGATTTTCATATTTATCTAGTCCCAAATTTGATAGTGTGGCCCTATTGCCTACACTAGTCCTACATAAAATGCAAGAGATGCATTTTAGGTTCATAATATCATTTAATTCATTTATTGATTAATTCATAATTACCTAGATGCATTTTTATTTCATTAATCATCTTCTATTAATTAAGGCATGAAAAATATTAAAATGCCCTTTGATAATCTTTTGGATTGTTGCAAAGTTGTAATGTATCTAATTCCTTGTATATCAAAGTTATAAAGCCTTATATCATTTAAGCATCTGAGTCGTGTCTTCAGATTTACAGTGATGGATACACAATGGTAAATAGACCAAATACATTGTCTCGGGATGATTGCAGACACTCACATTCTGCATGTTTTTTTTTTTAATATTTTAAAATATTAATTGTGTATTAAAGGATTATTTGTAATGTAATTGACTCGGATTTTCAAGTAGAAAATGTTTTACAATTTTCTATTGTCAATACATCATGAATAATCTTACTGTGCAATGCAGCCTACTTGGCTTGAATGAGCCTTGGCTTGTTTCGAGCAAAGTTAAGTTCTTGTGAGTACCTCATTGGAGCTCCTTGGATGGCTAGCTAGAGTGAGCTAATTGTTGAAATCCTGTGGCCAGTTGGCTCGAGTGAGTTAGGCTTGCCTCAAGCGAGGTTTTCTCTAGTAGATACTTCGCTAGAAATTGTTAGATGTTTCAATCTAGGAAAGTGTTGCGCAATGCAAATTTTGAGTTTGATTCGAACATTATTTTTTCTATATAAAACCCTACCACTATGAAAGGTTTTTGATATAGAATCGAAAGAGACTTTTTGTAACAGCCACACCTAGTGAATTGAGCTTAGAACAATTTAATGATGTATTAACAATAAAAAGAGACTTTTCAAAATTCTTTGGGTACTTTATCAAGGAATGAACCTAACTAGGGTTAGGAGAGTAAACCAACTCCACAGCCAACACTAACCCCGGTCAGGCTATAATCTATATAGGGTTAACAATCAAACCTAACCTAACCTAAGTTAGTAAGACTAACTAGTTATGTGATCAATATATCACTAACATAAGGTGGAAGGATTAGTATCCCAAATATGATGAATTATTAAATAAATAAATTATTTAATAGTTAGAGAAAATAAAAAATTCATAAAAATATATTAAAAATTCTAAAAATCCATGTGACCTATACATGGTGTTGGTAGCCTAATACACACACTAAAGTGTGTGTGTGTGTATAAAAATAATTATGGGAAATTGAAGAAAATTAGGAAAAATTAAAGAAAAATATATAAAAATATTTTAAATAACTTTTAAATTTTCCATGTGCCTAGCACATGACTTAGAAGGCTGGCACACCTAGTAAAGTGTGTTAGTGTTTATATGTGTATATATAATGGATAAAAAAAATAGCTTGATGGCCAAGTGTTGTTGTAAAGAGGCATGTGGGTAGTCCACCATAGTCGGAGTTCAGTTGTAGCAGCCTGCAAGAACTACCACAAACCCTAGGCCGCCCTCAAAAACCAACCATAAGATTTTCCTTCACCGTGAAGCCAAATTCTTCCTATATATACACATGCCACACAACTATGAGCAGGTTACTGAAATTAGAGAGAGAAAGTAAGGAATTTGCCTGTAAAAAGGGAGCTTAAAGGATGTTAGAACAGAGGAGAATGATGAGAGAAAGAAAAGAAAGAGAAATTTAGAAAATCAACCAAACTTGGTTAGAATCAATTTCTCTCACCCTATTTCAATTTCTATGCATGATAAGTTAATTTTAGGAGCTTTGGAACCTTTGTGGCGGTAGAATAATAGAGAGCCACCATTAGCAAACCTTCAAGGTTTTCCCAAAATTTGAATTAAACCAAACTCAAATATGAATATCAAAGTTTAAACTACATGTAAAATGGTTCATAAAACCAAAGGAAGCAAGGGGAATAGGTCTAAGCTTAGCCAGAACCAACTAGAAACCACAAGTGATAATTTTTAGAATTTGTGAAATCGAGCACCAAGCTTGGTTTTAGGAATAGGAAAAGGAACCTTGTGATCCAAGGATCACAACCAATCAAACCCTATGAAATTTGGTTGAGAAATCACCAAGAACAAAGCCTCGAACCAGTCACTGTGGTAGGTTCCAAAATGCCATGTTTAACTTAATTTGAAGTTCTAAACCATTATTAAAAGATAATTTGATGCCCTACTAATCGAATAGGATAAAACAAAATGAGTTAATACAGTCAAGAAAACAAAGGCAAATCAACTCTTTAAAATTTAGGATTTTAGTGAATAGTACCACCTTCGCAAGGGAGATGATGAATAGTAACCGGGTCGAGTCTCGAGTCGGTTATGGGTTCGGGTCATGTTTGCGTGCAAATGGATTTGGGTTTAATCTGAACGATGTCACGTTGTAGGGTTAATTAAAAAAATTAAACGACACAACGTAGTTTTAATGATGCAATTGTAACATATGCTTGACGCCATAGACTAGACTAGACTAGTCAGTTTCCTAGAGTAAAGCCACAATTCACTTGAACTATAACTGAACCAAATGGTTTTGAATAAAAATCAAAAGGGTTAATGACTAAACCCTAAAAACCCAACACTAAAACTTTTTTTAATTACAATCTAACGCCAACAGTTTAGAGAAATTTTATTAAGGCCCAAATAATAATAAATTAATTAAAAAATACCCATCTAAATTAGAAAAATGATTAAAATAAAATAATAAATTCCAAAAATTATAATTTAACCCCTAGATTTCTGGTAAATTACAAAAATAGCCCTAGAAGTGTCAAAATGATCATTTTGCCCCTAAACAAATGCAAAAATGTCATTTACGTCTGTAGCAATTAAATATAACATAATTAGTGCTACATATGACCAAATTAAGATCTGAAAAAGCCTAGCCTACGATCTTTCAGTGCTCTGGACCCAATGATGGGGTTCGTTTTAGTAAATGAATTTTTTAAATATATAAACGAAGACCAATAGGTACAAGTAATGCAACTTTGTAGTGTAAATTTAGTAGTCAAAGAGACACTAAAAATTATGAAACTTCATACTTAAACTTTTATAATTGTTTTAGATTTAATGATGGAGTCCGTTTCACCAAATAAAATTAGTAAAGTATAGTTCTTTAAGAAATGCACCATAAAATTAATACTTTATGAATACTAATCACTGCGATAGGATCCACATAAGCCATAGACGATAAAGAATGGCGAAAAGGGACTGAGAGAAGGAAACGAATGATGGGTAAGAGGGTTGAAGTAATAAGTTAGAAACATTTTATAATCAGAACTCCTACTATCGCCAATGGTAGGAGGAGAAGACCAAGAGTCGCCCGGGAACACTCCGAGAACCATGAAAATGTAGGCAAAAATTTCTTAGAGATAGAATCATCTCAAGATCAAGAATGTGAAAGTAGCTACAAGGTAGCCAAGGACTAATAATAGATAACTAAGCTAAAGGAAAATGTGAGTAACCCTAAACCTTAAAATGGAGACTACTTTTGTAACACCCCGACCCTGTGAAATTAATAATTAATTAATTATTATTAATTAATACCGACTTACAGAATGATTTAGGGAATTAATCAAAATCCCGACGGTCGCCATAGACCGATTAAATAAAGAAAATGTCTGGAGGGAAGGGTACTTTACCCAAACCCAAATTACTGATTAAATCGATAAAATAATGCCGTTTTAACACCAACGGAACCCGAATTAGCTAACTCGAAAAATCTCGAATGTTTAATAAATGACACGGAACCTCTGACACTGAAGATAACTGAAATATGAAACTCCCGGAATAAACCGTGTCGAAAAAGGAGTTACGGAATGAAAGTTATGAAGGAAATACTGAAACTGAATTTCTGTGCAACCAAACGTGGCCTTAACCGAAAATATGGGAAAAATGGCCAAATGGGAGGCCAAGGGAATTGAACCCTTGACCTTTGAGTGGAAAGAACTCTTATCCAAAAAGTTAACCATATAGGTTGCCAATGTTTTGTGCTTAGTTGTACAACAGAAATGTATATAACCTAAAATCTGGTTGGGCCACCTCCCAAATTGGCCAATGGCCAAGCATGCAACACATCATCTCTGCATCACCCCTATGCACCCTAACCCATCATCACCCTACTTCAGCCATGATCACCTCTCACCCAAGCAGATTACATGCAATCAAACGATTGCAAATCAAGCAATCAAATACACATGGCTCTATATGGGATATATGTGTGTATGAAATCTTAATGTGAGGATTGTTTGTATAACTGGTATAGGGAGAGTGGGAGGGAGATCAGTGTGTGCATATTAGAGAGAGAAATGGTGTGAGAATTTGTATGTCCATGGTGTGTGTGTGTGCATGTCATCCATTGGAAATGCACAAAGAAGGGGGAGAACTGTGCACTGTGTGACCAATCCGAGGGGCACGACTGCACTGGAGCCACATGCATGAACACAAACCTGAGATGAGACCACTGTACAAAGGTAAACCATCAAAAATTTTGAGAATTTCCCCTTTGTAAATTTCAGCTACTGTTTTGATGTTCTTGAGAGTATCATTGCATGTATCATAGTTAGACAATGAAATCTGGATTGATTGTGCACATTTGGACCAATAGAACTGCCCCAAAAACACAGAACCGTAGAAAAACTGCCATTAATGGACCTCAAGTTGCAGGTCTGACTGGACCTCAACTAAACTGACTTCTGATGGTCAAGAACTGATCTAGACCTTTCTAGGATCCTAAATATTACCATTCGCGACCCAAAATCACACTGGAAGGCCCTCAAAACTGAAGTTATTGGTTTCGGCCATGGAACCCAACCCCAAAATTAGGCCTCTAAACCACGATTTTAGAATGGGATATTGATCCCCACGAACATACGGTCACAACAGACCAAACCTCGTGTGATTTGGTGGAGAAATGAGGATTTAATAGCCAAATTATCGTTTCGGCTATTCTTCCATAGATCAAGCAATTGAGCTTGATTCGAAGCATAAAATCGACGCCAAAGAGTTGGCATGACATCCAGAAGATGTTTGGGACCAAAACAGGTCGAAAGTCGTGCTTGAAATGGCACGAAAATGGAGAAAACCGAACTGTAGATTAGGGCTACAGTAGCAGAAAGGGTTGGGGAAGACGGAGTCAACTCGCGAGTCATACCGAGTTGGCCGAGTCGACTTGGACACGCGTCGGCCTGTGAGGCTGCCACCGAAATAATGAAACTGCGTCGTTTCTGTTTTAAATTAAAATCGAATTTGTCTTGTTTGGTTACGGTGATAACAAATTGAATTGGGATTTTGGGCATAACCTAAACGAGGATAGGAAGGAAATTGGGGATAACTGGATTATTATATTCCGGTTTTCTGAAGGGAATTAAACCGGTTGGTTTTCTCCGTTTTGAACCGGTTCAGTCCACTGAACCCTTGAACCCTCTGGTCTGAACCCTAATTTTCTGAATTTATATTTAACCCCCCAAATGTTTCTGAAAATTTCGGATTAACCCCACTAATTTGGGAAATTGTACTGTGGCCCAGAACATTGAGAAATTATTCATTTAAGCCCCTGGAAAATTAATTAAATAATAAAATAATTATTTAATTATTTTATTAAATAGGTAAAATTACGATTTTACCCCTGGACATTTAATATGTCAAACGGAGTCCAAATAAAGCAAATAAATAGTGTATTTTCACTATTTCAAACATTCCGGACTCAATGGTACAGTCCGATTTTGGAAATACAGAACTGAAAAATACAGACCTGTAAGTGATAAATTACTGTACTGCCCCTGATGGCACCAGACCCAAATAAAAATAAAAGACAGTCTATTTTGACTATGTCGGGCGTTCTGAGCTCAATGGTGAGGTCCATTTTATGAACTGACGTGCCGAAAAATACGACACATGAAATTACCAAATTACCCCTGATACTGTACAAAGCCCAAATAAAGTCCGATTGGGACGAAACTGATACCGATAGAAGCCCAGGTACTGGTGAAACTGTAAACAATATTAAATGATGATTCGGAGTCAGAATCTTACAAAACGTAAAATGACCAAAATACCCCTGAGCACAGTAAGTGCAAAGTAGAGGTCAAATAAAGGTCAAACTGATCTGATAAATTATCATAGGGATAATTATGAACACTAAAGGGCTAAATAAGACTCCGAGACAGTCAATGCGTAAAGCGAGAAATGACCGATGTGTCCCGATGATCAAAAGCAGATACCAAACGAAGTCCAAAGGACTTAAGAATTTACATATGAGATATATGGGACATTCTGAGGACCACGACAGGGTCCGGGGTAAGAATGGCAAAATTACCATTTTGCCCCTAAGGCTAAGTAAGCCCTTAACTGATAGCGATTCAAGTCTAAAAGACTTAGAACTTCATGTATACGATATATGGGATATTCTAAAAACCACAACTGGGTCCGGGACAAGAATGGTAAAATTACCATTTTGCCCCTATGGTTAAAATAAGAACCTAACCGATACCGATTGGAGTCTAAAAGACGTATAACTTTATATTTAAGATATAAAGACCATTCTGAGGACCTTGACAGGGGTCCGGGGCAAAAGTGACAAATGACCGTTTTGCCCCTAAGACTGAATAAGTAACTGACTGATAACGATTGAAGTCTAATGACTTAGGTTATAATCTTGATGACTGCTAAGCCTAATTTAAAAATAAAATAGCCTCGGATGAAACCCGATGAGAGGGCGATAGGCTACTAGGTTATCTTAGGTAATCCGATAGACACCTAAGATGACGAATAAGACCTGAATGGATAAATTCTGATCTGTCTGTAATTGATGATGATTGTTCAGGATATACATGGTGATGCCTGACGTACTTGGAGGTTATCAGATTGTTTATGCAAGGAGATAACCGTAACAGTTTGTGAGTAACCTGGAACTTCTGACTTGGTGTATAAGTACATCGTCTAGTTACTGTATTTTGATTTACTGTACTGTTTTGTATACTGTACTGTCTGAATGCATACTTTTTATACTGCATTACACGTAACATGATTTTGTACTGTCCTGTTCTCCTGTTTAGTTCGGGTCTGTCTTGTTCTGTTGTATGGTCTGTCATAGTTTTATTCTGTACTGTTGCGTCTTGTGAGTAAACCTGACTCCTGAATTGGTGTATAAGTTCTGTCTAGATACTGTACTTTGAAGCACTGCACTGTTTTGAACGTTATACTGTTTAAAAGAAAAAGCATATATTTAAAGTAGCATATGCCTTGTCCTGATTGATATTGTACCAGTTTGTTCCGTCCTATTCAGTTCTGATATGTCTTGTTCTGATAGATGTATTGTTTCGTTTCTTCCGTCATATTCAGTTCCGATATGACTTGTCCTGATTGATATTGTTTCATTTTCTTCCGTCATATTCAGTTCCGATATGACTTGTCCTGATTGATATTGTTTCATTTTCTTCCGTCATATTCAGTTCCGATATGACTTGTCCTGATTGATATTGTTTCATTTTCTTCCGTCATATTCAGTTCCGATATGACTTGTCCTGATTGATATTGTTTCATTTTGTTCCGTCATGTTCAGTTCCGATATGACTTGTCCTGATTGATATTGTTTCATTTTCTTCCGTCATATTCAGTTCCGATATGACTTGTCCTGATTGATATGGTTTCATTTTGTTCCGTCATGTTCAGTTCCGATATGACTTGTCCTGATTGATATTGTTTCGTTTGTTTCCGTCATATTCAGTTCCGATATGACTTGTCCTGATTGATATTGTTTCATTTTCTTCCGTCATATTCAGTTCCGATATGACTTGTCCTGATTGATATTGTTTCATTTTGTTCCGTCATGTTCAGTTCCGATATGACTTGTCCTGATTGATATTGTTTCGTTTGTTTCCGTCACATTCAGTTCCGATATGACTTGTCCTGATTGATATTGTTTCGTTTTGTTCCGTCATGTTCAGTTCCGATACGACTTGTCCTGATTGATATTGTTTCGTTTGTTTCCGTCACATTCAGTTCCGATATGACTTGTCCTGATTGATATTGTTTCGTTTTGTTCCGTCATGTTCAGTTCCGATACGACTTGACCTGATTGATATTGTACCGTTTGATCCGCCATGTTCAGTTCCGATATGTCTTGTTCTGATTGATGTATTGCTCTGTTTTGTCCCGTTATGATCCGTCCTGTTATGCCTCTGTCCTTGATTATGCCTGTGACTTGATCTGGTGTTTGTTTGCGTCTGATCCCGTTATGTACCGTCCGTCAATAATCTGTCTGTCTTGATTGATATATGGTCCAGTTCCGTTATGATCTGTCTGAATTCTTGACTTGGTATATAAGTTACTACATAGATACTGTATTTTGATGCACTGTACGGTTTTAAAAGTTAAACTGTCCGAATGCATGTTTTTAAATGCAAACTTTTATACTGTATTGTACGCGGCATGATTTTGTCCCGTCCTACTATTATTTTGTTCGATCTGTCTTGTTCCATTTTATGGTCTATCTGATTTTGTTCTGCTATGATGTGTCTGACTCTGGGTACCATTCTGTTTATGAGCGGTTTGGCATAAGTAGGCTTGATTACGCGCCTAACTGATATATTATTGATATGCCCTGTTATGTTCCGCTCAGTACTGATCCGTTCTAATATTTGAACTAATTGCCTATACTCTCATTGATATCGACATCATGCACTGTTCCGTCTGTTCTGATTTGTTGTTCCGCTTAGTTCAGTCCTGTTTTATTCTACTGAAACTGCATTTAAAGTAGATTTATAAAACTGCTATTTCATAAACAACTGAACTACCCTTGTGCTTTGTAAACAAGAAATGGTTTTGAAACCCTTGACAGGGAACCTGTGTTACTCATTGGGCTTTTCGAAGCTCACCCCATTCCCTAACATTTTTCAGGAATGATATATGTTGGATCTAATGGCACTGATCTGTGGAGACTGGATTACTGAGGATTGAATCTGTTTAATCAGGTGAGTGATGTACTATGACTGACTTGACTGATATGTACTGAATATAGTATGGCTCATGGATTTAGATGGTACTCTAGAGATTATAGTTCTGCTCTGTCGTTATATGTCGAATTATAGATATGCTCTGAGGTTGAGTTGTTAGTTGTTGGATTTTAGACTCGCTCTGTGTGATACATATCCTACGGTGGATACATGAGTTGCATTCCTGTGATAAAAAGAAAAAAAAAAGTTTTAAATTCCGCTGCATCTGACCCTACAGTCGGAGTGCAATTCACTGGAAAGTTCAGAAATTTGCCTTCGGTTGGTCGCGTGGCGACTGACTGGCATCACGTCCTCGACATCCGCGTAGGGTGGGGTTCGGGATGTGACAACTTTCATTAAATGCAGTTCGTTTACAGCTTTATACCTTTTCAGATTATTATTGTCAAATGTTTACCAGCGTGACTGCTTTTTAGAATACTGTGAAATATTTGAATTACATACTTTTGAGTAGTATCTTTTAAATGTTTTGAATAATATGGATAGTTAAAGAATGTTTTGCGAGCATGTTTTAATATAAAGAATTATGTGCCCTACATGCCCTACTAATGGTTAAGATTTGGTAGACTTCAAATAAGTTTATATAAGCAACTCAACTGGAGTTTGAATCTGGTAAGCGACTCGGCCAGGAGTCTGAATCCGATAGACCATGTAAGCCCAAAGCTCTAGATTACATTTAGTCACCTAAGTGACTATTTCAGGTTCGCAAATGACAAAGCTTATAGATATTTGGCATATAATATGTTTTACAACTTCAACTTTTATGATATCATGATTTATCTTGCAAAACTAAACTAGCATGGATACTTGCTTGGTTTTACAACATAAATTCCAAACCTCAGTTATATACACATGTTTTATAATTATCAGTAGCTTTCAATACAGTTTTTCATATTGCTATCCATGGAAGTTTATGTGAAAGATTCAGAAAACCCACGGCATGGAACTTGAGTTACCTACGAGCTTTTCATGAAGCTTATAGGATTTTATCTTGTATATTTCAGGTGAAAGTTCTAATAGTACAACTTAGAAGGATGGATTGGATTACAACCACTTTTGGGATAGGATGATGACCTTTGGCTATCATAGATATCTTTTGTAATAGTTTGCCAAACGAATTTTTGGGCTGTAATTTTCAAGCTTGTTGTATTTGGCAATTAAGTATTTAGTTATGCTCTGTCATATTTTATTTTTTGTTGTCATGTATATTTATGAATGTAAGGATTGCGTACCAGCTAAAAGGCCTTTGGTTGAACACATCATCAATATGCTAAACAGAGTTAATATATTGGTAAAGTGCCTAACTGGCTGGTCATTATCCCTAATCCTCATAAGGTGGGGTTTGGGATGTGACATATAGTATTTTCTAAAGCCTTTCGAAAAGTATTTGATGCATTCTATGCCTACATAGTTAACAACTTGTTCAAGTATTGGAGAGTACGAACCATTGAAGAGTTAAGATTGTACGATCAGAGGAATTCGAGATTGCGTGAAAATGTTATTGCTATTGAGAGAAGACGTTCATGGATTCAAAGCAGTTGTCCATGAAAAATACTTGAGGATTCGAGTTTGAAGAAGATTAGATCATAGAAAAAGGTTTAAGGTACTAAGTTGTTGTGTCGTCTAGAGTATATACATCTTTTAAAATTCTTCATTAGTAGATTCTATGCACATTTAGACTAGTATCCCAAGGTTTTCTCTATGGCGTGGATTTTCTCTATAGAGTTTCATTGTAAAAAACGTGTCTCTTTATCTTTGATGCATACTTGATATTTCACTTGTAGCGGTTGTACACATGATAACATTAAGTTTGCACATAATCAAAGTGAAAACCCAATCACTCCAAAGACTTTAAAATTAGGCAAATTTTTTTTTTTTAAATTCGTAACATAGACCCATTGACCCCCTTTAGATCTATTATGGTACATCTAGATCCACATAAGACCTCTCCAAACTAATATTTGTTTGGAAAGGGAGATCTATAGAATAATTTTTGTTTTCAAATTTTCTAATAAAAAAATTCAAGTATTGACTATTAAATATGTAAAAAAATTTCAAGTAAGAAAAAATAGAAAATATAAACTTACAACTTCATTGGTTTGGGTCTAGCAATGAACCTTTATATTTGAAAGTTGACACTTAATTCTTCCACAATTCTCTTTTGATCAACCCACTTGATTTAGCTAAAATTGGAAAGCCTAAGGAATTACTAATTGGATAATGCTTAGCTCCAAATTTGATAGAAGAAACTTTCTCCAATCTACATACGTGTCACAATTTTAGTGAGCCACATATGCAATACACGTGTTTTTTGATTTATTTAATTTTTTTTATTAAAACTAAATAGTCACAGATATACATGTGAGTACATGCGTGACCCACTAAAATTGTAACACGTATGTGGATAGGAAAAAATTCTTCTTACCTAATTTGGAGCCAAGTACTATTCTTATTAATTTGAGCTTATAAGTTATGGGTCAGGATTTAATTGACACTTAGTATTTATGGGTGATTGCAACTAAAGTGTCATCAAGCTTATTTTATAATAAGGTAAATATTAATTTTTCTTTCATAAAAAAAATGTAATTTTCTTATCTTCAAATAAAAAGCGATATTACCACCTTGAGGTATGGTCGAGCGATAAAGACGTTGAAGATAAAATTCAAGCGTCTCGAGTTCGAATCCTTTTTACGCCAATTGTTGCTAGTTAGAGCTTAAAGGATGGGTCTGACTGTAACGGAGAGGGAGACTTAAGCTTCGTTTGGCCCTCCATTTACAACATAGATTCACGGTCTAGTAACGCATAATTAGTTAAGTAAGACTTTTAAGAGTGTTTTCCCTAGTTACAATTAATTTTTTTAGCTCTGGTGCCACCAAAAAGCACCGTTTCAAGAAACTACTTTTTGTAGCTTATAGAAAAGTCATCCCTTATATTATACGCGTAAGTTAACACAGAACATCCCTTATCAATTTATCAAAAATATAAAATAAAAAAGATATCAAGCATCAATTTTTCTTGGACTCACAATTCACGGTATTTGAGAAGAAAGCGGACTTGTATTGAAAAGACAAAAAGTCTTCTCACTTGCGCGTTATGACTTATTCCATTGCATTTTCTTGAAGAATCTTGTCTCCTTTCCTTTAAATTATATCCTCTTTACGTTCTTTTTCTTTTTAGTTCTTAGAAGAAAATTATTGGGTTTTAAGAGCGTATTTTATACGCCATGGCTGCTTAACAAAGCAAAGTAAAATAAATCACTATTGTTGAGTTTTTTCCTTTCCAAAAAAAAAAAAGTACTTCGAAACAGTGGCGGATATAGATAATTAATTTTGGGGTGACAAAAAATAAAAAAAAAAAATTAAAAGAGTTTATTATAAAAAAAGTTTTTGGGGGGGGGGGGATTCCTTAATTTTTTTAAAAAAAAAAAATTCTATAGAAACTAAGGAGATACAATCAAATTTGCAAAATTTGAGAGGGGCCATGACCAAACTGCCCCCCTTGTATCAGCCTCTGCTTGAAAATGGCTAGCAAATTAATACTCTTAAACAAATAAAATTATCAATACAAGCTCATTCATTTAAATTAGTAAATTAATCTCCCAATATTACCTGCTTAATAAAAACTTAGTGAATCATGATTTGATCACGTCTCCTACTTTTGTTATTATCGTGGTAATAACAAATAATTAATCAAACAATGAAACGTTTGTTGCACGAAGGCACTGGCCGTCTCTTTCATACTTAGTGGTACTTAAAGGGGTACTTTTATTCTAATTAAGTATAACATTTTTCTAATCTCAATCCCTAGATATTTACACATCACTTAGTCCTTTATTGGTGTATTATTTTCTAATGCTTTTTTTTTTTTTTACAATGCTAAGTTTATGATTAGTATATTAAGCAATAAGCTACATTCCGTGCATCTTCAGCTCACAACGAGACCTCCAAAGGATTATTTTATTTTATTTTTTCTAAAGTAAAGCCGTGTACTGAGAATAGTGTGACATCCGAAGCCACCAAGTAATAATTAAAATGCTTGACTAAGGCCTTTCAAGCTGGGTAGGTGTATGCTTGACTCGAGGACTTGGTGGAAACCCTTGTTATTGAAGTCAAGCTTTTGGTTGATATGTTTGACAGGGTTACTTCATCCATTTCACTGTCAAAAAGATACCCATAAGCCACCATTAGTTTTAAAGTAAGGAAAACGTAATGCAAATACATTTTAGACTTACAATTCTGCTTAACAATATCAGTGTGTGCAATCTATACACACACACACACACACACACATATATATATATAGACACATATACACGCATATATATATATATATATATATATACACTTATGTATGTATTTGAGGGGATATATATCATGGTGATGTTAGGTAGTTGTCATGAATTCTCTTGTATTTTTTATGGCCCTGATGTTGCTCTCGGGAATTTTTTTTTGACCAGGTTTGTTGTTATTTTATAACCTGTATATATAAAAGTATTATTTTTATAAAAGTATTATTTTTAGGATTCATTTTTTATCAAAAGATAGTGACTTTGAGTGAGCTACTTTTGGGTGTAAAAAAGAAATTTTAGGTTTGTGTGTGTTTTGCTCCTATAGTCTCCTAGATACATAGTGTGAGCTACTTTTGGGTGTAAAAAAAAAATTTAGATTTATGTGTGTTTTGTTCTTATAATATCCTTGAAATATAGTGAATTAATCATCACTGCCTGTTGATGTAGGTATCTTGCCAAATTACGTAAATCTTCTGCTTTCTTTATTTTTTTTATTATTTAAGATCAATTTATTATTTGTTTTTATCGCTTCTGCACAACAGATGATTGGTCAATTTTAACATTTTTTCAAGATGATTATATCAATAATTGGGAACTAATCCCACTTTTATCCCCAAAGGGGAATTACGCGCAAGGGGAGGAGGATTATTCCCTAGTGTGTAATCCAATCATTAACAAAAGAAAGGTTAATTTTAGGCGAGTCATGTACATGAGCAAATGAAGATTAAGACCCAAAAACTAATGATTTGACCCAAAAAAATACTATATACAACATATGAACTAAACTTCTTGGATAGATTGATCAAGAACTATGTATGTTTTGGTGAAGATCATGTACATATGTATGTTTTGGTGAAGATAAAATAATTGACAGTTTTTCACATATGAAATAGATAAAGGAGAAACCTTTTCACATGTTATTATTATATATTTATCTATGATTATTTCCATGAATTTTCAAACCACAATGAGACTTTTAAAGGAGTTTAAATTGTAGCCGCGTATTGAAAAAGAGTGTGATTTTGGAAACCACTTAGTAATTAAATTGCTTGACTCTGGACTTTAAGCTCGACGTGCTTGACTTGAGGACTTATATAGTGGAAACCCTTATAATTGAGCTCAGGCTTTGGATGACAAATTTCAAGGGGCTACTTCATCCATTTCACAGTCAAAGACAAGTAATTATCTCGTGTGACAATCACACTACGTTATTGTATGACGGTATCTCATATAACATCAAAATATTTTAAAAATAAGATAATTTTTTCTTTCTTAAAAATATGAAAGAACTATCATTATGTAAGAGACCGTCACACAATAACATGTGATAATTCTCTTCAAAGACACCTATGGCAGTAGTTTTAAAGTGAGGAACACGTTGCGAAAATATTAAGTTTTTGGACTAGTATGAAAACTACTTTGATGTTTTTTTAACTAAGAACATAATGTAAATTAGGTAATCACAGACATAATTTGAGAAGACAGGGAAAGAAGACTTTGAAGTCGAGGCGTGTGTAGATAGATTTACACCCCTATTGAATTAATCAAAGTCTAATTAATAGAGTTAGATTTAATTAATTATGATCGTTGATAAAATTCACTTTACTTAATTCTTAAAGGTTGATTATTATCTAAAAATCTTCTTGTTGAACTACTTAGACAACTAATTCGAGTATATCAAGTATTCATAATAAAATAAAGCAAAATAAAAAAAATATGACACTGGAGCAAAATAGTAATTGCAACGTTGCCTCTTAACAACACCTTAAATGTGTCGCTAGAAATGAGTATTTGTGACAAAGTCAGCAGCCAAGTAGAAAATGTTAATTATTTGCAACTCAAAATCACGCGTCACAAATAATACGGTAAATTCATCATAAGTTTCACTTTTAAAATTTTCAATCTTAAAAAATGGGCCTTTACGATGCTAGCACATGTCACAAAAGAAATTCCATACCTGCATCGCAAATATTAGCAAAAATATTGGTGACACTTTTTTGCATCGCAAATATTCCAGATATATTTAAACGTTGTTGTTTTCATCGTTCCTTTTAATAATTTATGCAGACGATACTATAAATTTTTCCAAAATATTCTACAAAAATATGCGCATCCAAAACCCAATTCATTTTTCTGCATTTTTTGACTAAGCCAACATGGCACTGGATTACTAGCAATACTTAAAATCAAGTAATTAATGTGATTATCATACATCAATGCCACGTCATTTGGAATAGAAATTTGGAAAGCATAACATTTCTTTTTTTGAAAAAGCAATGCTACACTTCCCAAAATTTTATCACAAATTCCTATCCCAAATAATGTGGTATTGACATGGCACTGATGTATGAGAATTACATTAATTACTTGATTTTAAGTATTGCCTAATAATCCATCATGATGTGATATTCCAATCAATACAACACTGTCCAACTCATGTAGGTAAATACTTTTGGTAAATACTCATGAAGGTAAATACTTTTGGTAGAATTTTTAAGTAAGCCTAGTATTATTATTTCTAAAATTATATCACAAATGATGTGATATTAACATGATACTGAATTACTGGCAATACTTAAAATTAGATAATTAATGTGATTCTCATACATCAGTATCACATCATTTGGAATAAGAATTTGTGATAAAAATTTGGGAAGCATATATATAATATTTCTCTTTTTCAACGCTGGCTATGATTGTTAAGTATGAAACATACCAATCCGCGAGGGGTGTGATAATCCAGTTGTGATTATCACAATTCCTATTCTAATTTCTCAAATCCAGTTGCTTTTAATTTCTCAATACCTTTACTACCGAGTTGCAAATCTAATTGTGATTTTTGAAATCCTCTTTTGTTGCAGCGTCTTGCCGATCGAACACAGCGTCTTCCCTCTGCGCATAAAAGTAGCAAGCAATCAACTAAAGGGCTCCCAAATCTCTCTTGGTTGCTTTTGCTATTCGCATTTTAGGTATATTTTCCATTGCATTAACTTTCAGCTTCTAGTATGAATATGTAATTAGGAAAGATTTTAGTTTGAAATTGTTAATAATTGCTTACAGATCTGAGTGTTTTCGATGACTATATATGTATTCTATAAATGTGTATGTATTTGATGTTCACTCTTTTGCTGTTCAGCCTCCCCGAGTCATGTTTATGATGAATATGTATTTGATTTTTTTAATAGTACTTTTAGGGACACATGTTCTCTCTCTCTCTCTCTCTCTCTCTCTCTCTCTCTCTATATATATATATATATATATATATATTGTAAAATTGTAGTTGATCTATGTCTTGAATTTTCTCAAATCTAATGCATATTTTGATGCGAGAACTCGATGCAATTTCCATAATGTCTATTGTCAGTCTAAGGGCATCTATGTTTAAGGGAAACAAGTGAAAACAGAAGACTAACCTCTGAGAACTCTTATGTCTGAATCAAATATTACAAAAAAAGTAAAATGAAAATTTAGACATTAGAGTCCATGGTAAATATAGCAACCAATAAGCTAAATGAACCAATAGCAAACTTTTCTACAAGGCAGACTCAAATAAAGAACAATAACGTATATTTTTTTTTGTAAAGACATAAATTCACTCATCAAATCATATCACTAACACATGTATAAGTTGGGGTGTAGTGACCAAACTACGCCAGTCAAATAGAACTCAAATACATCATCATAGCTGAGCAGGGTGCTGGCCTAGTTCGGTATCATCCGAATTTAGCTATGGTGTTCCACCTTGAATAGGACAAGGCACAGCTCAGATTAGGCATCAGCATAGGCAAAGCTCCAACCCAGGTCTATCGGCCACTGGACACTAACAAAGTCAACTTAATTCAAATATTCTACAACGGGGAGGAATCATAATCCAAAGATAATAGGAGATATAACCCCCATTATAGGAGCCATCCATGGCGCTATATCCTCCCACGATTAAGGAGTTACTTGCAATCAAGAATACTTGTTCTCCACGTCAAAGACTCCCTATTTAAACCTCAAAGCTCACGCTAAACAAGTACGCAACATCTTGTACTTAAAACGCTAGCCTTCTTGAGATTGGCAAAGGCCAAATTCAAGATTTCATTTGGACGGACATCATATGCCAATTCTGAATTCCTATAGTGCTGATCTCGAACAACGAACTCCAATTCACAAGAAGTTTGATCAAAGATTTCTACTCGGAGCTGAAAATCAAAAATCACCCTTCCACTTCGTAGTATTCATAGGGAAACAAACAAAACCAAGATCTCAAACAAAACAATCCTAGGAAACTTAAGGAAAAGACTTGAGGATGCCAAGGAAAATGGTCGGAAGAGCTCCTAGGGGTACCCTAGGCCTACCGAACTAACAAGATGCATCTAACTGGAGAAACACCTTTCTCCTTAGCTTATAGAGGTGAAGCAATGATACCTCCTAGGGTAGTAATGCTAACACCTTGAGTAGAAACAACAGTCCCTGAGCTAAATGATAAAATGCTATGGTTAAGTCTCGACATTCAAGAAGAAAAAAGGGAACAAACGCTAATCAAGTTGCCTTCTTACCGTCAGAAGTTATGTTCTTACTTTAATAAGAAGGTCAAAATCAAAGCATTTCAAGTTAGAAACTTGGTTCTCAGGAAAATGTTTCAGAACACACAACCCAATAAGGCTGGCAAACTAAGTCCAAACTGGGAAGGCCTGTACAAAAGAGTAAATTATGGTTCAATAGAATTCGACTCACTTAGGAAATACTATGCATAAAGCAGTGCTAAAGACCCGTCCTCTACTTATCTTGAAGATCCATCCTCTACTTATCTTGAGGATCCGTCCTCTATTCGTTAGGATCCATCCTAAATTTGTTTTAAGTATTCGTCATCTGCTTGTATTAAGTATCAGTCCTTTATATTTTTGGTTGTTCAGCCTTGACTTTGGAAATTCATTTAAAACTTATTATGAGATCTATCTTGTAATAAAGTTAGAGATGAATTGAACACACAAATTTTAATAAGAAAAATTTATTTTACTTTCCAAAGTCATTATAGTACAAGTTTCTACAAAGTTTCATCAAGCTTCAACAAGAATAAAAAAAAAAAAAAAGAAAAAGAAAACTTCAATGGATCTCTATAGCCATCTTCTTAACAGTGCTTATTCGCTTTTGCAAGGAAATTCTTTTTCAACTTCTCAACAATACTTTGCTGTCCTCAACTCCAATTTTTACTAGTGACAGACAAGATAGAAATATAGAAAATGTGGAACTTGTCGGAAGAAAGGGCGATATTGGAGGTAATCCTATTTTTGAGTCAGATCTAAAGCTCAAAAGGGGATTCCATAGGTAATCCTAGTTTTAAGTAAAAACCAAAGCGTCCTTGTTTGGCCAACATAAAAGGGATACTGTCATCACCTGAAACCCATCCTGTGCGGATCTCGTATCGCGACTGCCACCCTTCGGCCGAGGCTTTAGGGCAAGGCTCATATAAACAACAGTATCGGACGGCAGTGCGGCTTGTGTTTGCGGAAGCGTGAAATTTTTTTTCTTTTCTTTCCTTATTTTAAATCTTTCGCACATCCGCCTGGTACTGCCACTCTTCAGAACGGTATACATGATTATACATTCAGAGCATAATAAAAATTCTAAAGTTTCATATATAATACATATCCATTTGTCCTTCAGGACTCAGTTACATAACACTCTAACATTTACTATAACAAAAAGTGATAACTACAATCCACAATACATTCCCATAACTGACAATACAAAGGTGACCAACATATGGTCCTACTACCTCCATGCTAACCTTGTAAGGAACTTCCTATGCCCTTCCTCAAAATGGGCAAGGTTTTCACCATCTTCATCACAAAATAAGGTCAGGATCACTTCTATTACCTGAAAGGGGGGTCGGATAAAAATTCAAGTAAGCTAATTTAAGCTTGGGAGTAATTCTAGTATTTGTCATGGGGTTTTAATTGGCAGTGTTTTAGCACAAGAGAGTTTATAAATAATCACTACCAATTGCTCGTATACTTTGAACACAGAACATATGCATTCTTTAAACAGATAGCTTTGAAACATTTAAAGTATTCAAGCTAAACATGTACTTTTCCAAATAGAGTATATGAACTTCAAAACATATAAACATGCATAGTAAAAATAAGGGTAAAACCTGCTTCCATTTTCAACACAACACCTAATCACTTTCATTAGTGGAATCCATTTCGAACCAAATTTCCGTTTTACTTTTCGTGGAGATATCTCATGCTTGGGGGATTAGATCCTGCTACCTAGCATTTATTCGTATCGTGGTTGAGTTTCGAAGAAACCCAACCAAATCCATGGTGCTTATGCATAGTTTATCCTGCATTTAAATACATTTAACACATGACTTCTTCACATAGATGCTTTTATGAGTATTCAAAACATAATGTTCATGACTTCATAATAGAATTCTCAAATGCTTGGAATATGCAAATTCAAAATATTTAACAACGTTTGGCATTTAAAACTTAGACATGCCGAAATATATTTTAAAAAGAACTATAGTAGAAACCATTCATTAAGCATGACACAACAGGATTTATAGGAACAGAAATACTTTAAAACAGGAATCATGTAAATACTAAATTTGATATTCGAATGCTTCATATATTTTGAACTTAAAACTTTTTCAAATCCATGGAGTTAAATCTCCACTTCAAATACAGGGTTACTCACCTCAGTCCTTAGGGTTAGTGCTAATAATGTATTTTCTTACTTCCTCTATAGTTCCTAAGAACAATTCATAAATAGTCTCATTAACTTCATATTCACTGCAATACCACTTATTGATGCTCTTAACTTATGCTTAGATTATAATTAAATCCTAATTTCTATCTTAGGCGTACACTTTTTAAATATACTCTTCTGGTAGCTTCATTAAATCATAAGGTTTGATTTTATAGCTTTACATGTTTACTTGTCATATTTTTTCGTACTCTATTTCATAATATAGGCCTCGCCATTGAGTCCAAAACGTCGGAGAAAGTTAATTTAGACCTTCTCGGACTTCCATTTAGCTTTAGGGATACTAGGGGCAAAATGGTAATTTTACCCCTTTACGTGTCTTTATTTTTCAGGGTCTCGTCTCACAAAACGGACCTCACCATTGGTTTCAGAATGTCCAAGATAGTAAAAATATACTAATAACTTGTTTAATTTGGACATCGAACCATTTCATCATTATTTTATTTATTTTATTTTATTTATTTTATTTAATATCATTTATGTATAATATACATATATATTTGTGGGATTAATGGACACAGGATTTTCCTGTCCAAATGGTAAAAAAGGAGGGTTTAGGCTGAGGGGTTCCATTTTCGAGTCATAGGGGCTGCGCCCCTTTTCATTTTTTTATGATTCTCCTATCTATATTTTATATATATATTTGCCCCATAAGATACTACGGGCGTGCCCTGTCCAAGTGGTAAGAAGGGGGTTTTGTTCCAAAAGATTGGGCGTTCGAGTCTCAGGGGTTGCGGCCCCTTTTTATTTTTTCTGATTTTTATCAGGCCAAATAGCGGACAAGAGCCTTATCCGTGGATAGGCTATCCTCAATCACATACAAGTTATGAAATTTGGCCCATAATCCTGTAACCAAACATGCCCAATTAGGGTTTTAAACCCTTAAGCCCAAATGGTGTCGTCCCACTTATGCGGTGGCTTACCCCTGTTGTCAACACGTGTCCGAGTCGATTCACTGGGTTTTAAACGATTTAGCGAGTTGACTCATTGTCTTCTTCATCAACCAAGGCATTGTTGCCCTAATTTTCGAAGTTCAATACCTTCAATTTCGTGGGTTTTGGGTCATTCAATCCCTCTGTTTTCAACCCTAATTCGTTTCTGGAACATTAAATATCGTTTTGGCATTCATTTTAGAGCTCAAATTGAGCTCAAGTGCTCGGTTAAAGTTTTGATACTAACACCTGTAACTAGATCGTTCATGCTCATTTTTTAGCCAAATCTCTTGGGGTTTCTTCTATTTTGGTCTCCTCATCATGGGGTTCAAATCCTTATTCTCATATTTTGATTTGATGTAAGTTGGTGAGGTTGCGTTTCAAAACTCGAACCTGCAACTCAAGTCTCGGGGGTCTTCCCTTTAGGTTTTATGTCGCGGTTTGATTTTTTGGAACACTAATAAGGTCTTGTTGAGGTCTTAACAACCTAAATATATTTTGGTTTTGATGGGTTCAGACCTGTTGTTACCAAGCTCAACAATGGTGGTTTGGTTTATGGTTTAGGGTTCCTGTTGAGTTTAGGGTCCATTTTTCATGCCTTAGTCAAATTTATATATCCTAAACATCATGCATGCTTAAGAAAACCGAAACAACTAGCATATATGTATAAATTCTATAGAGAGAAATTATGAGTTTACCTCATTTTCTTCCTGTTTCTCTTTCTCTTGCGCCTCATTCCCCTTTCTTTCTCTCACACTTCCTCTCTTTCCCTTTTACTTCCTCTCTTAACTGACCTTATAGTCGGTGGCATTGCCACTTGTTGGTTGCTTCTCTTTCTTCATCATTATTTTTTTACATAGAGAACAGCTGCATGGCTGCATACAGCCACTACTTCTCTCTCATCATTCTCAATCTTTCTTCTTAATTCTCCATCCTTCTACATGTTTCTACTACTTTCTAATCTTTTCTACTTCATTCCTTCTAGTTTTCATTTTTTTTGGTTTTTTTTATTTCTCTTTAGTTTACATAGTATAGATGTATATATATGGCAGCCGTGTATATATATATATATATATATATATATATATCATTTAATATATACGTATTAGTTCATATGTATCATCCAATAGCTAACACGTAACCTACCACATCAGCACCTAAGTATTTAAAATCCATCCCAGCCTATATATATACATAAATAAGCACACAACCTACTATACGGTAACTAGGCATACATCCAACCCTATAGATATACAGGCTTATAGTTTATCTCACAAACAACAAACACATAGTCTATCTTTTAATTTCATTCGATCTACTACATAGATGTAAGCATGTAACCCCAATGTCATGGTAAGCATGGTAGATATGAACGAATGAGATATACTAAAATCTATCGGTACGCTAGTCCATGAACTAAAAACAAGGAATGTACCTCGAACCGTAGAAGGTCCGGGAGTAGATGCCTTAATTGTAGTTACTGCATAAACACAACCCTAGGTAGTCTGGCCCTACCTACCTCCCTCTCTTTGTCCAAGAGCTCTAACACTCTGCGCAGAGGGTGCAGGCTGGATATATGGTGCTGGAGCTCTATGGTCTAACTGTGGCTGCAACAGAGGCACCTGAGTGTGCTGATAGTAATGTGGCCTCTACGAACTCTAAGAAGTCTGTCCCTGACGACAGTTGGCCCTAATATGGCCTGTTTGGTGGCAGGTATAGCAAAGCCATGGAGCTCCCCACCTCTAACTCTGTGCTTGAGGTGGAAATGACACTAGGCTCGATCCAGCCCCTTATCCCTGACTGGGATCTCTTTGCGGGCAATCAGCCACTCTATGGCCAGGCTGTCCACACTGGTAACCTGTAATGGGTCCTTGGGATGCCCCCTCTCGAGGAGCAATAGACATAGTAAGCTAGGGGGATAAGAACTGAATAGGCCTCTATGATGTTGATGTGGAAGGCATACCGGTCCGGAACCTCTTCAATGGTCTCCCACCAGTGTGGGTCAGGGCAGGCATAGTAGGCTGGGCAGGCGTAGACATCTGTGCTGTGGCTGCCCTGCCCTGGGTCCGGGATTCCCTGATCTCCATAATGTCAGCCAACTCCCTCTCTACTCAGGTGGCCCTGGTCACTACCTCGTCATAAGTGTCAATAATGTGTCCAGCCAATCTGTCCCTAATGGAAGTCTTCAACCCCCTAACAAAATGAAGAATCCTCAGTCGCTCCTCCCGAGTAATATGTGGGGTAAATCTCCCCAATGCCGTAAATCGGGACTCATACTGAGTCACTGTCATATCCCTCTAGAGGAGTGCTCCAAACTCATCCATAAACCCTATCCTGGCAGCCTTGAGAAAATAGTGGTCATTGAACATGGCCACAAATGCATCCCAACCCTCGCCAAAACTGTGTAAGCCGGTCAACAGATACTTGCCACCACTAGTTGACCAACTCCGTAAACTAAAAGGTGGCACATCGAATCCTCAAGTATGGCTCAATAATCCCCTGGGAGTCTAAAATACTGGTGATCTGATTCAACCACTCCTCAACAACCAAAGGGTCTGGCTACCCCGCAAATGTAGGAGGTCTCATCCTCTAGAACACCTTTATTACGAAGGTATCCCTGGTCTCACCACCCGTAGTCCGGGTCTCTTGTATGGCTCGAAAACACTCCTGTATAACGGCCACCATATCTCTGGCGCCAATGGTCTGCTCCACCTCCTCTATTGGGGCAGGTGCAGGAGCAGGGCAACAGCCTCCTCAACTACGCCATGGGCAGGTGCAGTAACTCAGGGGTCTATCACGCCGAGGTGGGGTAGCAGCCCTAGGCCTACCACGCCTAGGTCGTCCAGCTCTCGCAGGAACTCTCCTTGGTGGCATGAGTCTACAAATCTAAGGAAAAAAATATTAACACCTCCTTTTCACATTAGACATAGGCATTTAAACGAATGCCAAGCATATACTTGTCAACAACTCACACTTCACAAGTAACAAACATAACATGTTATGAAACTTGCCTAATCAACACTTATATAACTAACGTCAACCATCCCGACCCGTTGGTTACACTAAATAATTAACACCGAGTTCTAACACAGCCCTTCGCATGGAAAGAATTTATTTAAACAATAATATACGCATACTCAAGTCATGCTAGTTTTCAACTAGCCTACCAATACTCAACCCTAAGTGAATGCTATCCAAAAAGAACACACCTCTCCACAAAAGTTGAACACAATGATATCTTTAAAACTTCTGGCACAAATACTCTAAGTCTCTACTATCCAGTCTATACACAAAAAATCTCCATAAGTCTAAATTCTTATTTTTATTTTTTATTTTTATTTTTATTTTTATTATTTTTTATTTTATTTTTTTTGCATTCTAAGGTCTTATGTGCCTTCTCATTTATGGTTTTCTACTTATAGTAATTTGTTTATTTTAAGGTTTTATAATCCTTTCATTATTTCTTACTTTTATAGCTGGGTAATAACCCTTCATGGATCACAACTTCTTTTGTTACTGGCTGATGGGGCACCATCCATCAATTGTAACGCAAGACTTGAGACCAATCCAGTCTGTACTAAATATCATAGTCATAGCACTATAATCCATGAATATCGGGTACTAACCTAGCATACACATATATACATATGAGAACACAACCGACCAGGTAGATGACTAGGTCCACAGTCTATCTTATAATTAACTAGGCATACTGCCTACCGTATAGATAACTAAATGCACTACCTATATCTCCAACAATTAGGCATATGGCCTATCCCATAAAGTATACGGTCTATCACATAGACATGAGTTTCTAATCTTAGTCAACTATTATATCAAATAATCACATACTCTCAGTCAATCGAAAAATCAAGTATAGTGCATACCAGTACACACCAATGCAACATGTGCACATAAAACATACCACCCAGACTAGCCCAAATAATTTAAGGTCTAAACTTCTCTCACTGTTCCTAGGTATTCGAACCTATGATCTGATACCACGTTGTCACGTCCCGAATTTCCACGAACCCGGGGAGTGAGTGAGAAACAAAATAAGAAAAGAAAATAAAGGACAATTTAAATGGATTCAATTAAATATGCATTCATTCCCTTCAACATATATACACGTAAGTCACTTTTAATAAATACATTTCACATGTCATTTGGGCTTAAGCCCTTACATCACAAAATATGCCCCAATGGCCAAATATACTTCTAAGTTCTTTTCCCCTATTTCCTTCACGACTTCATCAAATCTCAAGTACCAAGAGCGTCATCTACAACATGATATCCCACGAATGGGTCAACGCAACTGCTGGTATGACACAATACTAATGCAAAGAACAAAATTAAGGCGTGGCATATGCAAGTGTACATTTATTTCTACATGCTTCCCTAATCATCCATACAATATAATGGTAACGTTCATAACGCATCCATGCAAACTCTATGCCACATCCATGAATCTATTAATACGATGTAATGGAAATATGCGTGACACACCTATGCAACTCTATGCCACACCCATGTCTCGTTTACGGATCGCTTCCGATGGATCCTGAGTACCAATGTCCCGTTCACGGATCGCATACGTTGGATACTGAGTACCAATGTAATGGCCAATTTTGAATTTTTCACCACAGGATCTACACCCTCATAATGCATAGCACCACGTGCTCAACCCACACTATGCTTTCAAGAATCACACCATGCCAATATGCCTTGATTCCACCACGCAATAATGCAGTCTCAATGAAGCATTTTACCAACACATGGAGCATGCTTTAAATAATGCATTTCACTTAAAGCAACAATAATATTTGAATCACCAAACTTCTTTTACATGTATGTATGCTATACATAATCAATTTAAACACGTATTCAAATCACATATTCACAATCTTAATAACTCTCCAAGAACATAAATCATATACAGCACTAACGCATAGAACAAATCATAACTCTAAATAACAACAAAGAACACACAAGCACATAAACAATCAACTCTAGGTTTTGTTTCAAAGCAACCATTCCCTATGTGATCGTCTAACATCAAATAAACATATGATTCATCCAATCAACATGCAAGTCATTCCTAAACTTAACCCTATTCCTTACTTAGCAAAATATCATACCTGATAGGGTTTGTCTCGACTCTAGGGAGTTGTGTTCGTTACGCAGTCAAACCGACCAATGATAATGCAGTCCTCTATCTGCACTGTCTAGAAGATCAAACCGCCTTCTCCTTTCCTTTTAGTGTTCCTAAGATTCAAAATTTGTCTCAGTGTATCGTCACATAATTTTATACTATTCATCAAATTTTATGTCTCTTTACTATTAGTATCTTTTTTACTTGAATATACTCTACGATTGAATCTGAAACGTCGAATAAAGTCGATTTAGGTTTTCACGGAATTCAATTCGGACATCTGTACTAAAAAGGGCAAAATGGTCATTTTGCACTTTTACGGGTTCTTACTTCTCGAGACCTCTTTAAATAAATCAAAGTCCACGTTTGAGTCCGGAATGCTCAAAATAATAAAAATTTACTATTCTTTTATTTTAATCAGAGTTCGTTTGATTACTTTTTGACTTAGGGGCAATTTCGTAATTTTTCTTTTATTTTAATTAATTAATTAAGTTAATATTATATTCTGTGGGTTAAATCATAATAATTAAAAGTGAATTTCTCAATTTTGTGGGTTAAATCAGAATTTTTAATTCAACTATTCTAAATCAGAGTAGCCAAACAGTGGCTAATCTCCAAAACCAGGAATAGGATATCCCCATCCCCATCCCCAATTTAATTTCAATTTCTAATTTCTTATACTTGTTTCCAAATGGCCCCATTCATTTAAATAAATTTCAAAACATCACAGTTTTGAAAGCAGGCTTAGGTACGAGTGGGTCGGATCTAACTCGACCCGAACTGATTCGAACCCGAATCCCTGAACAGTTCTTCTTCTCCCCGATTATTCGGTAGGGTTCCGATGGATCTCTGGCGCCAGCGACCCTGTTCCGATCATATTTTTTCCAAAATCAAATGCCATTTTCTTCCCCTTTCTATGGAGATTACAAACCCATACCTAGTTCTTCATTTAAACCTTCCAATCCTCACGAATAGTGAGTTAACCTTCTCCGATCAATTTTTGGGCTGAGTCCAAACTTCCATTTTCGTGGCTTTTGGACCATAGTTTTCCACCCCATTTTAGTTACAAATGTTTTCTGCATCACTGAGTAGCATTGTCTTAAACTTAAATCAAAGTTTTAAGCATAAAATCCATGAAACCCGAATTATTCTCTATACCTGCAATTGCCCTTTTCTAGCTCGTTTCTAAACTAATTTGAGTGATTCTTTTTGTAAAATTATCCACAGTTTATGCTTGATATGGTCCTACGATTCAAACTAAACATCATGCTTTAAAAGTTTAAAAACAGAAACGCACTACCGCTTGCCTGTTGAAGGTTTTAGCTCTCTGTTTCTCTTTTGTCTCCTTCTCTCTTTTTCTGAATCCTCCTAACTGCTCTCAGTTTCCATCTCTTTTTCTTACTTCCTTTGATTTCCTCTCAACAAACCCACCGTATCAATATATATATATATATATATATATATATACACACAACTTCACGCAAACCACCTACCTCACCCACAGTTTCCCCTCTCGGTTCTCCGTCTTTCCTCTCTCTTCCCATCCCTTTTCTGACTTCCTGATTTCCTTTCTTTTCCCCCTTACTTTGCATTAAATGGTTGCTTGTATATTGTGTTATATATACATATTATATTATACACTCACACACACTCTCTTACACACACACTACCGACACTACAAACCCACACACACACTTGCATGCCTGCTGCATGCTTTCTCTTCTTTTATTTCATGTTTTTTCTTATATTTAATTACCTATATATACATATATACAATAACTTACACTACATACACATACCTATATAATACACATATTATACATGTATATATATCCATATACATACGTGTACACTAGATTCTGAGTATTCGCACATACACTGATATTTTGGGGTCTAGGTATACACGTGTACGCATGCTTGCATGGGAATGGGTGTGTGCATGTTTTACGAGGCATGGTTCTAGGTTGTTCAGGGGTCACTAGTACTGACTACACAATGGAAACCGTCCCACATTCCTAAATCGTCCAATCCATATGATATCATGACATAGAACCTTACAGCTCGGGTTACCACTGGCATTACACTACTCGACCCAGTCACCTCAATTCACGTGCCATATCCCGGGTCAGGGTATTACAGCCCTATTGGCAAAACGAAAAATTTATTCTCAATTTTCAGGTCTCTACAAATTATGGATGGTTGCTTAACTATGAATGTATACATTGTTCTTGTGGCTTTGAATAGGAAATGGAGGTGCTTTGTGGGGTTGGTAAGCTTGTACTTACATCTTGTAACTGGTTATGTGTTTATATATATTATTCTTGGGGCATTAAAACAAGAAATGAAGATGCTTCACGAAATTATATGTTTTTACTTTTATCATGTGTCTGATCTCCATATACCAACTACTTGACCATTATTTTCAAACAACATATAGTGGTGTTATACCTTCTTAATGCTTATACTTGTGCATGTGCTTGGGATATGTTGATAGTGTGTGCTTGCGATGTTATGACATAGGAAAAAAAATTTTTATTATTATTAATGGTTATTGAAATTTTTTTTTTTTTATTATTATTATTATCATTATTACTATTGTTATTAAAATGGGATGTGTAAATACATGTGATGTGTATCATGTATGCATGGATATAAGTATGTATATATATGTTATTTAATTTAGTGTAGCATGTATGTGTGTGGAATATTATGTATATATATATATACATAAGTACATGTATGGATGGATATATATATATATGAGTATATATGGGTGTGTATGTGTATGAAACAGTGCATGTGTGCACTGTGTGTGGGTGCAACCGAGGGAGTGTGTGTGTGTGAGAAGTGTCAGCCAAGTGTGTGTGTGTCTAGTGTGTGTGCCTAATGTGTGATGAGTATTATATATATATGTAGGCTTATATAGGCAGCTTTACATTTAATGCAAAGCTGCATTTTGGGGGAAGCAAGAGACTAATACAGCAGGGTGATAGAGGTCAAGAAAGGGGGGCTGAGAGAGGGAGACGTGTGGGAGTGGGTTTGTGGTGAAAAAGGGTGTTGGTCTCGGTTGGAGAAGAAAAGAGAAGGAAGGAAAGACTGAGAGCAAGGGAGAGAGAGTTCTGAAGAAGCAGAAGTGACCAAGAGGAACAGAAGGAGAGAGGAAGCAAACCAAAAGGAGAAAATCAGAAATTTTTAGGTAAGTGGGTGCTTCTGTTTTAAATTTCAAAAGCATGATTCGTTTGGTTTAGATCATAGGGTTTTATAAAGCATGATTTTAGCTTTCAAATACAAAAAGAATGATAGAAAATGGTTAAGGGAGAAAATCCAAGTTACAGGTCTCGGCCATGGAGGTTGGACCTTGTCATTTCATGTGAGAAACCATGTTTAAATGACCAAAAAATAGTCCTACGAGGTGCAGAAAAAGAATAGAAAGAGAAAGAATGAAAAACAGTAGGAGACCGGGCATGAAATTAGGAAAAATCAGCTCGCCGGAAAACTGGCCGGAGCTACTAAACCCTCTATTTCGTGAAGATTAAAAAGGCTTTAAGGGAAATGGAGGTTGGGGATGAGATCTACATGAAAAGGGGGAGAGAACCACATTTTAAAACCTTGGAAAAGTCACCGGAGACCGGTCGCCGGCGCCGGAGACCGGTCGCCGGCGCCGGAGAAGGCGCCGGAACCCTACTGTGCATCGCCGAAAAATTGAGGAAGAAGGGGGGGCTGTTCCGGGCCTGGGTCGGGTCGGTTCGGGTCCGGTTCGGGCGGGTGTGGACCGCCCCTACCACGTGTCACCATGTGTTTTAAATTAAAAAGGGGTTGGGTCTGTTTGGTTGCGGACTTAAGAAATCAGAAATTTAAATTGAAATAAGAACAGGGATATCCTATCCTTGTTCTGGATAAGTCCCTGTTTGGGTAACCAAATTGGGAATAGTGAATTTTGATTAATTACAATTTTGACCTTGAACCTTTTGAAAATTGAACCTTAACCCAGAACTTTAAGAAATCTGATTTTGAACCCTAGAACTTTGATTAATTATGTTTGACCCCCCATGAATAAAATATTAATAAATTATTAATTAAATTAATTAATTAATTAATTAATTTAATTAATTTAATTAACTAAATATTCAAAAATATCCCGGAGTCCAAAGGGGACAAGTCATTAGTGTATTTTGACTATCTCGACCATTCTGAGACCAATGGTGAGGTCCATTTTACGAGACGGGGTCCCAAAAAATAAAAGACCCATAAAAACCTTTAAAATTACCAAAATGCCCCTGAATTAAAGTACAGTCAAACGAACTCTGAATTAGGTGAACAAATAGTGAAACTTTATTATCTCGAACATTCCGGACTCAACCGTGGAGTCCGATTTGTGAAAAGAGGTCATGAAATATAAGGACACGTGTAAAGTGCAAAATGACTGTTTTGCCCTTTTGAACCCCAGGTGTCCGAATTGAGTTCTACGAGAACCTAAACTTATTTTCTTCAACGTCCTAGAACCAATGGTAGAGTTTAATTTAGCAGAATAGAAACTTATGAATTTAAAGACATAAAATTTGACGAATAGCATAAATTTAAATGACAATAGACTGAGTTAGAATTTATGTTTTTAGGGACACTTACAGGACAGGAGAGGGAGATCTGATCTCTTGCATCTTCATTGATCAGTTCAGTTACATATCGTGCACGTTCTTCTTGGGTTGTGACTGACCCATCAGGTATGGTGTTTTGCTAGTGTTAGAAATGAAGTTAAGTTAGGAATATTTGTGAATGACTGGGATGCTGTATGTGTTTAATTGTAATGCGTTTACCTGATTATTTGGAATTGGTTGTTCGCATGTTTTGGGTTACTTACAAGTTTAATAAAGTGAAGAACGTGAATTATGATGTATGAACACATGGGATATGCATGTATATGAAACTGACTGGTGATTTATCTATTATTGTCAAAGCATGTTATGTTATTGAGATCCATGTTCATTGAGATTGCATTGGCATATTGGCATATGATGAATTCTTTGAGAACATGGCGTGGGTAAGCACGTGGTGCTTTGCATTATGAGGGTGTAGATCCTGTGGTGAAAAACCCAAAATTGGCCATTGCATTGGTACTCCGTAGCCATCGGGCAGTACCCGTAAACGAGACATGGGTGTGGCATAGAGTTATGCATGGGTGTGTCACGCATACTATTCAGATATATTACTGCGATGCTTGAATGTCATTTAGAAATAAATGTACACTTTGCACACGCCACGCCTTAGCTTTATTTCTGGCATTAGCATTTCATCATACCAGCAGTTGTGCTGACCCATTCGTGGGCAACATTTTTCAGATGAGGATCCTCCAGCCACTTGAGACTCTGTGATGCCCTGATAGGGTGGAGCACGTGATATATTTATGGTCCATGAGACTTATATTTTGTTATGTAAGGGCTTAAGCTCGAATGGCCGATGAACGATGTATTGTATATTATTTTGTGTATGAATGAGAACGGACGCATGTTTAGTGAATTTAATTACTTTTGTCCTTTTATTTATTTTACTTTTTGTCTCGTCAGTCGCGCCTCGGGTTTGTAGAAATTCGGGGCGTGACATGTGATGCATATGGGATTTTAGGGTGTCCTTTTTAGATTTGCATTAGTTTTTGCACGTTACTTGCTTGTGTGTTTTGGGAAACCCACTAAGCGTTATGACTCACCCCTACTATTCATGGGAATGACAAGTATTGGCTGGAAGGAAGATAGTTGTAAAAGCAATACACGATGAACTAAAGTCATTGTAGCGTTTAGTTAACTTTTGTACTTACCCATTTATTGTATTCATTTATTTATCAAGGGTACATGTACCCTTCAGATTATTCGTGTATATGTCATGTTTATAAGAAATGTAGAGTTTGCTCTGGACATACCTTGTTTAATGTGGTTGATGGACATTTGATGTAGTTACATTGTGATAGTAATCATTTTCATTTAATCTCGTTACAGGACTTGAACAAGTCTAATCAGGAAACCGAACTGAAACTAATTAAAGGAAATCAATTTAAAAAATGGCCTGTATTTTATATACTTGACTAGGATAGGTTAGTCTTATTACCTTCCTTTCAGGGTCCCAATGACCCCTTAATCCGACCCTATGAGTCAAGGGCGTGACAAAAGGTATTAGAAAGAGAGAAGAATACCTGCAACAAAAATGCTAGCTTTCAGATCTAACAAACCCAATACACAAATAGATCTGGTTAAAAACATTCAAGAAATTCAAAAAGAAATAGATTGAGACAATGTCTGTGAATAGAGAAACACAAGACACCCGTGAACAAAGCCACACACCTTTACACACAAAAGTATTCTTTGTACACAAATTCAATACTCAGAAATCAATATCTGAGACTGAGTAATTAGAGAGAAACAAACAGAGAATGTTTGAATAGAGAAATCAGTAAGAGAGGTCTTACCTATGAATGGGGCTCAATTCGTGATTGAAATGGAAAGATTTGAAAGCGAGATGAAGCTCACTAATGGAAGATCTAATGAAAGCTCGCTAAGATCGTGAGATCAAATCGAATATTGAGGGGGCGGGCCTTGAAATCTTATCGAAGATTGAGAGATAGGGATCTGAGATAGGATGGAGAGATGGGAATCTAATGAAGATAGAGAGATAAAGTCTGAAAAAGATTAAATCTGTCGGCCGGTGGAGAGAAAGAGAGGAGAGCAAAGAAGGAAAAGATCACAGTTGTAGAGAGAGAGGGAATAGAGCGTAGTGAGGGTTTGAACTGAATGAGATTAGGTTTTTCTGAACTTTAATAGGATTGATTCAAACCATTAGATCTAGTGATCTTTGGTTCATATTAAACTTCATAATATAAAGGCAATGCTTAATGGGTCCAGTGGGTCTGGACTTAACGAGTCCATATCCGATCCATTAAACATATTTTTTAACAGTTCTAAAATGGGTCTGGGTCTAGACATCTTGTTACGGGTCCAGAGCCCCTTCAAAGGGTCCTAATCTGGGTCCGGGTCTGGTCCGAGTCTGCACCCAACCTATTTACAGGCCTAGTCAAAGGGCTTGTAGACAACATTCATACAAATCCAAGAGCCCTAAGTGTTGCAGTCATCACATACGTATTCTTTAGCCATGTAAACTTCTTAAAGGGATCTTCAACTAAATTAACGTGTAATTGAAAAAGTTCATAAATTCAATAATATGACAAATTATTTAGAAAAAGACACATAATTCATATATATATATATATATATATATAAAATAGTCTTGAATTCTAACTATTATTCTTGTGGCAATCATATTTGGTAGTTTCAGAAGAAAAATTGGAAGATAATGGAATATTTGGATGTTTCCTTCTTATTTTCTCATTCCATGAATGAAGTTTTAATTTTCAATTTTTTTTCTTTTATTTACTTTTTTACAATTCTTTTTCTTTTAGAATTTTTAAACTATTTGGCTTCCCTTTTTTCTTATGGTATTCTAAAATCTAAAAAGTATTTGACTTGTGCAATTCTAACCCTACATGTGTTTTACTTTATCTGCTTGACACTTACCATTGTAGAATGGTCTAACTGCCAGGCACTTTTATTAGGCTCATGTCATCTTGCTTGTTTGCTTGATTTGTCATTCATGGATCCTTGATTACACTAACTGAAAATTAGTGAATAATAACAGTTCTCACAACCAACAAGTTTTATCATTGACATGTATGAGATACCAATCAAGGCAATAGTTGGTCCAACTATTCAAACAAAACTAGGCACTATGGCCTTTCTGGAAAATCTATTTTAGAAATTAGCACTTACAACTATTTATAATCAGAACCAACTCATGCATCTTTTGATTTAAAAGAGTGGCTATCTTATTATAATGCAAGGCAAACAATTGAACAAGACTTCTATAGCATTGCCTCAAAAAAACATCTTGTATCATTTCCCACTTTCTAAATAAGTTACATAAGTTATCTTTTGCAGAATTGTATAAAAGGTCATGATTCACCCGATCGTGAATTATGTCCCACATGTTCACCTACTTTATACAAAACATAATGCTATCTTTATTATTAGTAATCATGTGTTCCATAAATGTACGAAACACATCTAGGTGAATTGTCATTTTATTCCGGATCTCCTTATGCGCAAGCAGATTACCACTCCTTATGTTCAATCTCAAGATCTGATGAGTCATATTTTTACCAAATCATTGGCTCGGCCTACATTCAAGCATATGTGTACCAAGTTGGGCATATTTAATCTTTACGCTCCAACTTGAGGAGAAGTGTTAAAAATTCTTATATTTTTGTTCACTATTTTCTTTTTGTAGTTTTACTATGGGATATGCCAGAATATATTAGTGAGGGTAATATTGTAATTCTTTCATTTGTTTTTACATTGTATAAACAACAGGAAGAGTGAAAGTCAAGACAATTAATACTACAAGAGTTGTTTTGTAGTTTCATTTCTTTCTCTCTGCCATTTTCTTTCTTTCAAACCCTATATTTTTACGAATTGTTCTTTTCAACTTTTATAATGCAAAGCAAACAATTAAACAAGACTTCTATAACATTGCCTTAAAAAAACATCTTTAAGCATTTCCCACTTGACAAATAAGTCCGATAACCTATCTTTGAATAATTGTATCATGACCCACCTAACTTAATTAGGTCCCACATGTTCGCCTACTCTATGCAAAATATGATCCACAGAACAGCCAGTTTTCCAACTTCTTCTACTTCTTCCTTTATTTTTTTTTTCTTTTGCCTTCACTAGAGATTGTGAATTACAGTTACCTGCCGGGCGATTGGAGCGAATGAACTGATGTTTGTGTCTCCACTTTACCAAAACCTGTTAGGAAAGAACGAGCTTTAAACAAACTTATATATGTCAAAACACAAGAAAGGTTCATTAAGTATCATGGATAATTTTCATAAATAAAACTCCTAATTACGTCAGTGTTTCAATATGCTTTATGTAATCTGATCTACAAACTGTAGAAATAACAACTACATAAATTATAGTTGTCCTTCGGTGACAAAAGAAAAGCTTGCGTATCATTTGGAGAAAAACTAGAACACAAAATAGATGTGTTTCAAGGGAAAAAAATAGTCGAAAAGGCCCATTCCATTTGCTTTTTGCTAGAGGGTCTTCACTAATAGTTTGACCATAATGAATTCTCTAGTTTCTCGGTTATGAAATTTCCAAGACTGGTTTCGTGTATTTTAGGAGAGCCTTATGCAATCAATCTGGCTAGTCCACTCATAAAACAAACCTTTTAATCATTTATTAACAAAAAAAAATCACAAACTTCAAGCAATACAATAGTAGAGAAGAATTTGTGTTTTCTAATAATATATAATTGATGTCCACTCCACAGATTGATAGTCCCAAGAAACATTCTATCCCTTATTTCTAGGAAGGAATAATCAATTATGTAACTAAATGGTGTTACCTCAAAGAATTAAAGCATAAAACTTGTTAATAATTTCTAAATCAACAAGAACACCTTCAAATGAAAATGCAACATGAGGTTCATGTACTGGACTTCCCTCTGAATTGCCATTTGGTCCACCATCAATGAGTAAGTCAAAAACAGATAGCTCTGGCGGAAATACAAAAGTTAAGAAAATTCAGTCTAGAGCTGTATCTACAATGACAACCAGCGGAAAATAGGTAACAATCCATACAGAAAAGGCTGCACTGACTAAAGTGCTTCACAAACAAACATTTTATGACACTAGTTGAGTTACACGTGCGTTGCACGTGAGTGCTTTCGTAATAGTTTAAGTTTGTAATAAGATAATTGAAGAAAAAATTTATTAAAAACATTTTATTAAAAAACTTATCTCTAGTATCAATATATTTTCATTATATAAATTCATAAGTTATCAATTTTTTATTGTTTAAGCATCTCTATATTTTGTCTTCCACGGATTGAACTTCTAGATTTCTCTTTGATCCATTTAAATTGTTTCATTTATTTTCTTCCTCTACGTTTTTCTACTTCAATATATTTATTTTTTTGTTTTGTTTTTTTTACACATATTTTTCTTGTAGGATTCAAAAACTATTTGAATTCTTTTAATAATTTGTAGGATTCTAAATATTAAATTCTCTCATCATTTTTTTTTATCAAACATATCGTTTAACTTATAATCAAATCATTCTAGGATCATAATACATCCTATTTTAATCTTCTTTTTCTTTTAAAATTCTAAAACATATAGAGAAAATTAATGTAATTATTTTCATTAATATAAAAAAAAAAAAAATTACTTCCATAAATTAATTCAAATACTACTTATATTTATTCTCTTCCTCTTATGTTTTTTTTTCTTCTATTTAAGTGTTTATTTATTTTGTAGAATCCTTTTCTTTAAAAATTCTAAAATTTATTTTAGCATAATAAATTACCTATTTTTTTCTATTATTTTTCTTCATTTATGTATTTTTGTGGTTGAATTTTATGTTTTACAATGAATTAGGCAACACACAAATAATAATAAAAATTGATAGGTAAATCACACATATCCTACCCGACTTTTGTACCTACTGAGACTTGAACCTTCAATCTCTCACGTGGAGAAATGGAGGAGATATCAATCAAGTTAGAACTTGTTGAAAATATATATATATATATATATATATATATATATATATATTTGTAGACCCACCTAATTTTCCTCTTCGTATTATTCTTTTGAAACCAGTGCTGCTTTTTGATCAATTCAAAATTGGAGTCAATTTCTCACTCACTCCTTTATAGTTTTGAGTAATCTAATATATGTTCTTAATTTACTCATAGAGATGAACATATCTCAATATGGACCCACCTTAAAATAATGTGTGGGTCCCACTTTTATTTTAGCACAAAGTTGGTCAAAAATCGTGCTTCAAAACCCATTTCTTCCAACAAATATAACTCAAAATTGGTTTCATCTGGCAAGCTCCAGTAGGTTTGAGGTATGTTTTTTATTTGTCATTTCTATTACATCCATCGATTTTAATTTATGACTTTTTAGAGTGAATGCTTAAACATGTTAAAGTTTCTTGACCACCTAGAGACTAATAAGATATAAGCCTTCGTATAAAATTTCATCATCTTATGCTTTATTTTGTTGTTTATGAGCTCCATCTTTTCTGCTCTCTTTTTGCATAAATAATGTTTAGTGGATAAGTAGTTTTCCTTTTTTATCAGGACATTGTCCTAGTCCCAATCCTCACTCCATTACAAAGAAACACTACTTGTGTCTTTCATAATGTTTGTCAATTGTCTTACATATTTCATGTTCTATTCCTAATACCACCCTGGCCCAAAGCACTAAGGTATCGTATCAAGTCTTACGGTTCTCTATGGCCAATTACTCTTTAACCTACACCTCGAGTGCTCGTTTACCCTAAATGGCTATAAAAAAACATGTTCTTGGGATGTCAAAAACCCTAAAGAAGTCCTATGGTATTGTTTCTAAGTCACTTGACTATCTTTTAAATCTATAGGGGTACTTTTATAACTTAGCATAAATGTTATGCGTCCACCGAGATGCCGTCTCTCAAAACCAACCTTGGAATTGAATCTTGAAGGTCCAACAATCCTAAAGATATTCTCTTTATATTTTATCAAGGTTACAATTTCCCTATACCCAAAAAGACCTTCAGGCCCAAGCTTACTAGACTAGACCCGAATCCAAGGCCCGACCCAATCCACGACCCGAGACCCGAAACCTAACCCGATTTGACCATTGACCGGTCAACACCAAAATTGGCTGCCGTCAGTGAAGCTCTAATCGTCTTCTTCGACGAGCCTCGTCAGAAAATAAAAAATTCTAGTTTTCAAATCTGCATTTTTTTGCACTATTTTCACTCCCTTTTCTTTCTAATCTTCATATGCTTTCACTTTACACATTCTAAGGTTTATTTAAAGCCTTGATAGCCCTTGGTTCAAGCTCAAATATTTAAGATCCTGATTCTCCATCGACTGGTATTCCTGCCAGTCCTCCACTATTTTCTCCCCATTTTTGGTTCAAACCCCTTCCAAATCTTCCCTAGATGTATGTCCCACCAACCTACATCATTTTTGAGGACTGATTCTATGGAAATCAAGAAATCCAGTTTCAGTTTCTCTTCTCATCACATGCGTGTGTGTGTGTATATATATATATATATATATTTATACATGTATATATATACACACACACTACAACACACATATAGACATGCATATAAGAACTCTAAGGAACCAAAAAGAAGCTAAAACTGTCTAGAAATCCTTACCTCCAAGCGTGCCTGCCATGGTTGTTCTAGAGAGAGAAGGCTCAATTCCGAGGCTTCCATGGCCGCCCTCCATCGTGTTTCACCATCCAATCCTTTCCCTCATTTCTCTTTCATTTTCTCTTCTTTCTTTTCTTTTCTTCTTTCTTCTTGGTTCATCACTGTGTGTGTTAGACACACATACACACTCAAACACACGATTTCACGCATTATGTATTACACACACACATAGAAACACACACACTGCTCCACATACACGCACATATATTGTGTATCATATACATACATCCATTATCTTTCTCTCTCTCATTCTGTTTCTGCTTTTCAGTGTGTTCACCACACACACACAAACACATACTGAACCACATACATGCACTGTATCATACATATACACACAGTCTTTCACACATGCACACACTACTTCTAATTTAGAGAGAGAGTCTGAAAAAGGGAGAGAGGATTTTAGCATGAGGGAGAGGGGAAGAGATCATAAAATGGGGGCAAGAGGGAAGAGAAAGAAAATAAGTTGATAAGGTTGTCTCACATCAAAGTCAAACTTGTTTCTTTAAGGTGCACCCACATACACACAATTACTCTTCCTTCCACCACCACAATGCTGACATTTGTCCCTCTTCTATAAGGTTTCATTAGCTTCTTGGATAAGCTTTTCACGCTTTTTGAGGTGTCACGTGGCTAGTTGGCCAACTACCACTATAGGAAAAGCCACTATTAACAACGCACGCGTGCGTCGCTAATAGTGGCAATGTGTATCGCTAAAGCTCTTTTGCGACGCACAAAAAGGTGTCACTAAATACGTCGCAAAAATTCGTGTCGCTAATAGTATTGATGACGCATACATTTGAGCGTCGCTAAAGGCCACTATTAGTAACGCACAGTGAGCGTCGCTAATAATTGGGCATGGGCGTCGCAGAAAATATACACGGACGCTATGTGCGTCCCTAAATGCAACCATTAGCGACGCTCTTTGTGAGTCGCTAATGCTTGCTTTTAGTGACGCCCACTGTATGCATCGCTAATTGTTACTTTTAGCGACGCATAAAGTGTGCATCGCTAATGGTAACCTTTTGCTACGCACACAGTGTGTGTCGCTAATTGTAACCTTTAGCGATGCATTGTGTGCGTTGCTAATAGTGTATTGGCAATCTTTAGCGACGAATGTAAAGCGTCGCTATTAATTTATTTCTTTACTTTTAGCAACGCATTTGTGTGCGCCGTCAAAAGTTTTTTTTTTTTTAAACCATTTTTTCTTTGTTTTCTTTGTTGTTTTATTCCTATTTAAACCCGTATCAATCATCCTGATGTACAATAAAATTCAAGCATTCTAAAATGAATATATTAAAAGAGAAAAATACATTAATATATATATATATATTACTAATTATATACATTTGTAAAAGTACAATTTAACAATAAATAGAAAAATAAAAAATTGTCTCCAAAAATGTAACTACAGATGTCCATGAAAAGAAAAAATAAATAAATAAAAATAACAAGTTCCGATGCAAAACATAAAGACAACAATGCAATAATCCCGATCAATCTGAAATAAAGATCAAATGATATATATTAGAACAATTATTAAATATATATGAACAGAGAATGTGAATAATTTTTTTTCTGCATGCATAAATAGTAAGAACGGCATAAAGTAGCATAAGTTGCAAACCACTGATCTAAAATGATGGCCGTAAGTTTTTGGTAATCTATTTTATCATTTTTGAGGTGTGTGATGGGGTTTCGGGATAGTTAGGCCGATATTCGGCATTTTGGTCCGTCAGAATCCCAAAATGGGCCTTTTTGGAGCAAAAACTTGCATAAGTTTCAAATCGTTGATCCGAACCGGAGTGCCATAAGTTTCTACAAGTCTATTTTATCATATCTGAGGTGTTTGATGGAGTTTTGGGCTCATTTGGTTGATATCCGGTGTTTAGGTCCATCAAAACCCTAAAATGGGCCTTTTTGGAGCTGAAACTTGCATAAGTTTCAAACCAGGCATCTAAACCGAGTGTTGTAAGTTCGTACAAGTATATTTTATTATTTTTGAGGTGTGTGATGGGGTGTCAAGGTCGGTAGGCTGATATTCGATGTTTTGCTTGGTCAAAACCCCAAAATGGGCCTTTTTAGAGCTAAAACTTGCAAAAGTTTCAAACTCAGCATTTTAGCCGAGTGCCGTAAGTTCGTGCAAGTCAATTCTATCATTTTTGAGGTGTGTCATGGGGTTTTAGGGTCAGTAGGCCGATATTCGATATTTTGGTTGGTCAAAACCCCAAAATGGACCTTTTTGAAGCTGAAACTTGCATAAGTTTCAAACCGGGCATCCAAAATGATTGTCGTAAGTTCGTGCAAGTCTATTTTGTCATTTTTGAGGTGTGTAATGGGGTGTTAAGGTTGGTAGGCTGATATCCAATATTTTGGGTCGATCAAAATCCCAAAATGGGCCTTTTTTGAGCTGAAACTTGCAAAAGTTTCAAACTGGGCATTTTAGCCGAGTGTCGTAAGTTCGTGTAAATCTATTTGATCATTTTTGAGGTGTGTGATGGGGTTTCAGTGTAGTTAGGCCGATATCCGACATTTTGGTCCGTCAAAACCCCAAAATGGGCCTTTTAAGAGCTGAAACTTTTAGAAGTTTTAAACCAGGCATCCGAACCGAGTGCCTTAAGTTCATGCAAGTATATTTTACCATTCATAAGGTGTGTGATGGTGTGTTGAGGTCAAGAGGCCGATACCAGGCATTTTGGTCCATCAAAACCCCAAAATGGGCCTTTAGAGCTAAAACTTTAATAAGTTTCAAACCGGGCATCCGAACCAAGTGCCGTAAGTTCGTGCAAGTCTATTTTATGATTTTTGAGGTGTGTCATGGGTTTTTGGGGTTGGTACACCGATAGCCGGTGTTTTGGTGGGTTAAAACCCCAAAATGGGCCTTTTTAGGCTGAAACTTGCATAAGTTTCAAACCGAGCATCCGACCTGATTGCCGTAAGTTTTTGCAAGTCTATTTTGTCATTTTTGAGGTGTGTGATGGGGTGTTGAGGTTGGTAGGCCGATATCCGATATTTTGGTCTAGTCAAAACCCCAAAATGGGCCTTTTTGGAGTTGAAACTTGCAAAAGTTTTAAACCGGGCATTTTAGCCGAGTGCCGTAAGTTCGTGCAAGTCTATTTTATCATTTGTGAGGTGTGTGATTGGGTTTCGGTGTAGTTAGCTCGATATCCGGCATTTTGGTCTAGTCAAAACCCCAAAATGGACCTTTTTAGAGCTGAAACTTACATAAGTTTCAAACCGGGCATCCGAACTGAGTGCTGTAAGTTCGTACAAGTCTATTTTATCATTCGTGAGGTGTGTGATGAGGGTTTCGGTGTAGTTAGGCTAATATCCAGCATTTTGGTCGATCGAAAACCCAAAATGGGCCTTTTTGGAGCTGAAACTTGCATAAGTTTCAAACCGGGCATCTGAACTGATTGTCGTAAGTTCATGCAAAGTCTATTTTATCATTTTTGTGGTGTGTGATGGGAGATTAAGGTCGGTAGGCCAATATCCAGTATTTTGGTCAGTCAAAACTCCAAAATGGGCCTTTTTTGAGCTAAAACTTACAAAAGTTTCAAACCGGGCATTTTAGCGCAGTGTCGTAAGTTCGTGCAAGTCTATTTTATCATTTGTGAGGTGTGTGATGGGGTTTCGGTGTAGTTAGGCCGATATTCGACATTTTGGTCCGTCAAAACCCCAAAATGGGCCTTTTTAGAGCTAAAACTTGCATCCTTATAAAATTAAATTAGTTCGTGCAAGTCTATTTTCATATGTGAAGTATTATGCGGTTTGTAGGTTGTTAGGCGTAAATCCTTTTTTTTTTTACGTAACATTTTCTATAAATAATAAATGTACCAAAGTAAATAATTTTAAAACCTTACCAAGGCTGAACATAGCCTCCCTACTGGCTGAGGATCGTCTGTACAATAGCTTCTAGCTGGGTCTGGCACTCCTTGAGCTCTGTCATCTTAGCCTTCATCTCTGCATTCAGTCTCTCAGCTGCCTCAGCTCTTTGGGTGGTTGTGTGAAACCTAGCATTGCTCTCAATGGTAAAGGACGATGTCGTTGGCTCCATCCCACTCCCTAAGCCACGCACATAGCCGTACCTCTTGCCCAAAACAGTCTCCCGTATCTGGTCATCGCTCGGCAGATGCTCACCCTCAGGGGTCGGCTGAACACGCAGCTCGACCATCTCCTCCTATAAAAACATAAATATATGTTACTACTTTTAAACATTTTAGATTAATATTAAATTAGTAATAGTGGTATATAAATCTTTTCTAACTTACATAAAGCCGTTGAGCTTTAGGCCCAGTCCAACCCTTCTCGGGATTGTAGTGCGGCCTGTGCCACAACTCAGTGGGGCTGGGTGGTACACCGGTCTCCTGGTCTCGCTTGCAGCAAATAAATAGTAGCTTGTGAAGATTGATTTCATGAATACATTATACAATAAGAAATTGATACATTTATTAACTTACTATCTCATGCCTATACCTAACAAAAGAACGTGATCCACCATAGTGGCTCACCTCTTGCTTGCTTCTCTCTCGCTATTTTTCTTACTAAGTTCCTCCACTTGGCCAAAACAAAGAAGGTTAGTATAAATGACAATAATTTATCATACAACAAAAGTAATTTTGACAATTTTTACCTGGAATGCATTACTAGCGAACCGGTCGTATAGTAACATCCAATCCTCCACCGTCACCCCCCTATAGGGTCTGTCGCGAGGCTCTCTACCAACTGCCACCTCCACCTCGTAGTGCATGTGGAGCCTGTGTCGATAGTCCCTAAAACAGGTTCCTAAATAATGATCCACTGCCTTCGTGACATGAGGCAGGTGGAGATCGATGTCAAACTTCTCCTGTAAAGCATGTCATTGTCATAACATTACGGCATTAGATATGTTAAAATTTAGTTGAATACAATAATAACAGACATACCAGGATATGTGCATGAATATCCCGTCGCTGCTCATCAGTGACGTGACTCCAGTCAATAATATGGAGTGGGGCGCGTAGTCAGCAAATGATGCCGACCTCAACTGGTGAACTGCTGTGCCCACCTACCAACAGGTTTCAGCAAGCCTGGAGGTAGCTCAATCCTGAAGTCGCGCACCCCTTGCTGCCTTCATCTAAGCCTGCAAATTTCGGTTCTTTGACCTACTGCGCCCTCATCTAGAGGTGGTGGCCGAAGCTTTAGAAAAAATTAAATTGAAATAGTTAGTACCATATTTATATAATCATTAATAAAAAAGGGAACTATGCATACCATCAACGGCAAGATCGGTCGACCCTGCAGATGAGGGGTAAGGGGTCGATGGGTCCATCATAATTGTGCGTCTGCGTGAACTTGGTCCAACCATATCTACAAAGAAAGTTTAAAAATAAAATTGTTTCTATTTAATCATAAAAATTAAAATCCTTATCGAAGCAAAATGAATACCTATTACATCATAAAATTGAATATCAATTACATCATAAAATTGAAAATCCATTACACTTGATCCTAACACATGTAACACCTATTACAATTATTCATCTGAGTCTGTATCATCATCTATTCTTGAAATTTATTCATTCTCGGTACAATACTCTAGCAATGTATCATCATCAAAATCACTTTCCTCGTTGTCATCATCATTAATGAAAGTTGCATCCCTCGAATCTAATTGTGTGGTATTGGTGACGTCGGAAGCTACGACATGATCTGGTTCTACATTAGTTCTATTCAACCGATGTGAAGTAACATCTTCCTGATCATGTCGGACAACACCATCGTGGGCAAACTGAGACTCTTCTTATAGTGCCTCCTCAATCTTCTCCAAGTCTTCATCTCCCTCGCCAACTTCTAGTACATCATAAACATTTTTAGATTTTATTTTTTGGACAACATGCCAATCACCTTTGATTTTTATGTCTTTCAAATAGAAAACTTGTTTTGCTTGAGATGCCAAAACATACGGATCATCTTCAAATGCCGTACGTGAAGTATTAACACTCATGAAATGCTTATCGATCTGCATTCCAGTCTTCTTATTACTTACATCCCACCAATCACATTTAAAAATGTACACAGAATGACCGTAGTAATAATGTAACTGTATGATGTCTTGTAAAACACCATAGTACTCTACAACTTGTCCTGTGTCACTATCTCCCTGAATAAGGACCCCGCTATTTTGTGTTCGCCGACTGACCTCGCGTTCCCTTATATGAAATCGAACACCATCAACAATTAAACCGGTGTAGCGGGATATCCTTTGATCAGGACCATATGCCAAGGAATATAATTGATCATACGCCTCAAAATATTTTTGGTGGCATAATAGCTTCATCTATTAATTCAATACAAGTACAAAATTAATTGAATACAAATGCATTAACTAATACAGTTACAATTAATTAAAACATATTCTTACACGTTCTCTAAACCACTTTGGAAACAAAATTTATTGTCTTTGCTCTAGATTAGAACTTGATACATGTTCTCTTTGAAGCTCGATCGTATGCTCACTGCATAACATGAGATATGTTATATGTAACTTACATTTGTGTACTAACGTAGTATTGCAATAATTTCGATAAACTTACTTAAAATATGGAAATGTCTCATCGCAGTTGTTGAGCACAGTATAGTGGGCTTTTTCCAAGTCTTGAGGATGACAACATTTATATATACGAGCACCTATTGACCGCATATTCTGATTAAACACCTGCAAGGCCAATTCGTTGCTGCCCTGGACATCTATCAGAATTTTGCTCTTGACGATTAAACCTTGTCTCAATATCTTCAAGATGCTTAGAGCAGAAGGTGAGACATTTAGCATCAACGTAAGCCTCAGCAATTGACCCTTCCGATCATGTTTTATTACACACATATTACTTCAATGTGTGCAAATATCTATTTTAATAATTAATCAGTTATGCATTAAAATAGTTAGGATGGATAGATAACACAATTCATAAAATTAAATGTACCTTTCTATTGGATACATCCAACAGTATTGAATAGGTTCGCCAATTTTTGCCTCATAAGGCAAATACACAACTAAGTGGACCATTACATAAAAGAAAGCTGGAGGGAAAATCTTTTCCAACTTGCAGAGGATCACGACAACATCACTGTTAAGCTTTTCAAGTACTTCCAAATTCAACGTCTTTGCACATAATTCTCTAAAGAAGCAGCCCAACTCAATCAATGTAGTTGATATGTCATCGGTGAGATATCCACGTAGTGCAACCGGAAGAAGTCGTTGTAAAAGGACATGGCAGTCATGGCTCTTTAATCCGGATATTTTCCCATCTATAACATTTACACACCGAGACATATTCGATGCGTATCCATCTAGGAACTTCACCGATTTAAACCACTCGCAAATCCTCATTCGTTCTGCGGATGATAACATATACTGTAAAGGAGGCACAATATATTTATCACCACTACGTATTAGGTGCAGCTCTTTCCGTATTCCCAGCTCCTACGAGTCCAACCAGGCTTTAACAGTATCCTTCGTCTTCCCTTCAATATTCATTAAATTTCCCAGCACATTATCACAGTTGTTCTTCTCGATGTGCATAACATCCAAATTGTGCCTCAACTTAAGGGTCTCCCAGTACGGCAAATCAAAAAATATGCTTTTCTTCGTCCAATTTAACTCCACATTAGTACGCTTCCTCTTTTTAGTACCCGGTATCTTCCCAAACCTTACTGGTTGAATGAGTGCCAATTGCGCCAACACGTCTTTGCCAGACAACAATGGAGTGACAATCTGCACTTAATTTTTCCATCAAACATATGCTTCTACTGATTTCGCCAACCATATGATGGCGGTAGAAAACGACGATGGCACATGTAGCATATCTTCTTCCCATTGGACAAATGTGGGGAATATGCATCCTTACTACAAACCGGACATGCCAGATACCCCTTAGTGCTCCACCCAGACAAGTTCCCGTATGTTGGAAAGTCATTTATAGTCTACAGTAACGCTGCATGCAATTGAAATGTCTCATTCTTAGACACGTCGTATGCCTTCACTCCCACCCCCCACAATTCCTTTAACTCGTCCACTAAAGAACGCAAGTACACATCAATTTTATTACCAGGAGACTTCGGCCCTGGAATAAGCAACGACATGAAGATAAATGGTTCTTTTATATATTTTCATAGTGGCAAGTTATACGGCACAAGCAACACCAGCCACATGCTGTAGGCATTACTCATGTCACCGAACGAATTGAAACCGTCGCTAGCTAGCCCAAGTCATACATTACGCGGCTCGTTTGTAAATCATTCGTGATTTGTATCAAACTCAGCCGAAGTTTGAGAATCTGTCAGATGCCTACATACATTTTCCTCAACAACACACTTCTCCTTATGCCACCACATATCTTCTACCGTCTTCTGAGACATGTACAACCTTTATAGCCTAGGTTTTAAGGAAAAATATCTCAGCACCTTGTGTTGAATTGTCTTGCTCTTTGCTTCATTCAGCTTGTACCTGGGTTCATGGCACACCGTACACTCCATACATTGTTCAGTCTCCTTCCAAAATAGCATGCAATCGTTTTTGCAAGCATGTATGGGAATATACCCGAGGCCCAAATCTCTTAATATTCTTTTCGCCTCGTAATATGATTTCGGAAGGGTCTCCCTAGTAAGAAACGCTACTTTAATCAATTCAATGACCATATTAAATGAGTTGTTACTCCAACGGTTGATGGTCTTAATATGAAGGAGTTTCACGAGAAAGTCCAATTTCGAAAACTTATCACAACCTGGATATAACGGCTGTCTTGCTTCCCTTAACAACGACTCAAACGCTTTCGATTGTCCCGTGTCACTCCTGTGACTACTCGCCCCAGTTGTAGCCCCCTACAAGTCTACCAGCATTTATGGTAAGCCTTCGTAACCAACCCTAACCAACCCCAACATTATCACCAAAGTCATTATTGTTGTCTTCTTCTTCATCCTCAAATACCACTCGTACGTTGTGGTGTTCCCCGTAAAATTTTCAACATGTATACCTCTTGTCCATCCTGTGTAGAAGTAGGTGTTCTTTGGCCTCATCTATGTGCATATAATCCCTATTATTACACCTCCTACATGGACATCTTATCCTATTTCTCCCATTTGCAGATGCACGAGCAAACTCAATAAAATCTTTGATCTCCTTCACATATCTTGGCAAATGCTTGCCCCTCAAGTCCATCCAACTCTTATCCATTTTCGTCTACCTAATACAAGTCAAAAATGATACTCGTTATAAATATAAAACTGAATCCTATCACCACCAACTTTCTCTCTAAAGGGTAAAGTGGTCCTATCCCATTTGTGAATGCACAATCTACATTGCAATCAACAACAAATGAAATGCTTGATTCCACTCGGACAAAATTTCGACAGCATCTCTCCACGGTTCTCTAAGCATATAAGATAGACGTTAGCACGCTTAAATATATACCTAGAGAACAATAGGAGACCGTGCTAAAATTTTGTCATAATGGAATATTCAAGCATGTGTTATTGATTGCAATGCAGATTTATGCATTCCCGAACTATCCTCTCTAGACAATTCAAGAATCGATTTTCATACACACGAGCCCAATCGCGAATAAATTTCGTAACAAGATTCATGAGTGATGAAAATGACTCCCGAACGAGGCTAGGCTTATATGAATGCAATATGCATGTCTTGAAAAGACACGTTAACATGAATTGACACTCTTACTTTTCTTCTATGAACATTGGAACCTTTCTTCCACTTGTTAAACCCTCGAATCTATAAGCTTTCTTTGACAAGTCCACCACAAAATCACTAGTAGAATCAATAATGTTATCCTAATTCCAACATCATGTGTTATAAATTAAGTGAACAAAAACAAATTTAATAATTGTTATATATGATACCACGCCAATTTCAATTGAAGAATTCTTCAAACTTCTAGTAGAATTGGCCAGAAGGAATTCTAGGGAAAAATCAATTAATTATGAAGATGTACGGGGATCAACTAATTTAGTACTATGAAAGGTCTTCTTTGGGTACTCACAAGTCACAAAACAAAATACAAGCTAGAGACTTAAAAATTTTGGTAATCTCACAAAAGGAGAGATATGATAATCTTCTTAACTATATGATTACGTCAAACAACTACTGAGAAAAAATTTCAAATAACGTAAAAGATGTCTTGAACATCTTTTATATATAACGATTATAAGATGAAAAGAGTACATTATTTTTTTTCTTTCCTAATTATTCGAATAACTTTTTTTAGAACTAATGTTTCTTTTCTTTTCTTTTTTTACTAATTGAGGATATTTTTTCTTTCTCCGGGTGGAAGAAGGGAAGATATGCAACTAAAAGTCAAGGAGATGAAAGGACTGTTTGGTGACAAGCAAGATGAGTAGTTATATTTTTTGTTTTGCAACAATGATAAACATCCTTTCTAAAAGATATATGTTTATTCGAATATTAATTAAATAAAATGACAAGGGTTGACTTAACAAAAACAAAAGAGAATTTATGTCTCTCCAATTTGGAAAGAGATTTGATTTTGTTGTTTATCGAAACAAACCATATATTTTGCAAGAAAGAATGACACAAAATGCATGCCATTACTATGACTATAAAGTACTCAACCTAGACCCATGGGGTCCAAATCACAAATGTGTAAGCGGGCTAGTTATTAGAGTTGGATTCATAGACCAGACCCATGGATTGAATTAGAGTAACAGGCCATACATTTCATTAGAATTCATCTTGACACATATTTCAAATGACTACCTTTACCTTATTATTTCCAAATCTACACAAAAGCCTCTCAAATCCATCCATTAATCTATTGAAATATAAGTTTCACGCTACTAAATTCAAATTTATGCTACATTCCTTAGGTAATTAAGATCAAATCCATTTATCCAAATGAAGCCTAAACATCTAAAAAACAAAAAACATATATGATATATGAAATTGAATAATGGAAGTACTTAATTGAATAGGCGAGAGATCAACCTGTTAGCTTCACACACGATCGATGGACGGACAATTATAAATCAAAGTTTTTAGTTTATTAGGTAATCAAAAAATAGCTGCATTCACGAAGGTGTTTATTAGAGGAACAAACAAAATATTTCAACAATGGCGACAACAAACATAAAAAAAAAAAAAAGGCATAGCAAAAGAGAGAACAAATGAACCAAACACTTGATCTGAAGACTTCAAACCAGATAAAACCAACAAGCTAATAAAATTAGACATAAAAATGTGTCACCCAGAACTAATCGCGCACATCTTGGAAGAAAGCAACAAACAATGATGACAGAAATAAATAATTGGAAGAAAAAAATGAAGAGGATAGCTACCTTTCAGAGGTATCGAATCGAAAGAGAAGTAGGGTGACTGGGGCTCTCTAGCTTTGGTGGGCATGACACAGCTTTGAAAGATCAAAGAGGTATAAAGAGTTGGTCGGAGGTAGCGGTGGGATCGTCGGCGGCAGCAGTGGGATCGTCAATGGTGACAATCACTGCTTGAGAGAAGAGAGAGCGGATCACGGGAAGAGAGAGAGAGAGAGAGAGAGAGAGAGAGAGAGAGAGATTTACAGAGAGGGAAGGTTGGTCGGAGGAGAGAGAGATGAAGTGGGGAGGGTTTTAATCGCAAACCATTAGTGGCCTGCGCCTGGGCGTCACTAATGGTATACCGTGCGTCGCTCATAATGCTAAAATGACATCGTTTCCATAACCTAACTTATTAGCGACGACCACTGTCCATCGCTGAAAGTAGTAAATTATTAGCGACGCACACGTGCGTCACTAAAAACTAATTGTACGCTGCAAAAAAGTTCCCGCCATTAATTTTGCGCAAGAATTAAGTTTTACACCACCATACACCACCATTAGCAATGTGCGCCTTGTGCGTCACACAAAGTGACTTTTAGCTGTGATATTTGTGTGCCACAAACAGTGTGCGTCGCTAAAACCTGCTTTTCTTATAGTGTGTGCATGCACACTAGCCTGAATTAAAATTATCTCAAAATCACACCAAAATTTGTACTCTAGCTAATTTCAGCGCTCTAATTCCAAATATGTGATCCGTTTTCCAAAATTCTATCGTTTGGGTTTTCATATTTATTTGTGTCCTGTAAATGATTGTGTAGCCCCGAGGCTCACACCAGTCCCGAATAATTACCAAAAATTCCTTTTTAGACTCACTGTGTCATACTGATGACTTATTGACTCATTGACTCATTTTATAATTTATCTGGCTCATGTTTGATTTATCTCCAATTTGTACTTAGCCTATGATGGCAATTTACCGAATTGCCCTTGATAATTTTTCGGGTCCTTACAAATCAAAATTATCAAGAACAATAAGGAAGATTGCATTAATCTCTTTAAGAAGACTTCTTCAACAATCAATATTATCAAGAACAAGGTAATGCTAACCCTCTTTTCAAGATTGTATGATTCATGTAAAGAAAAAAATTCAAATAGATTTTTGAAATCGCTTTCACTGTGGTTACGAACCCAATAGGTCTTATATTACCTGAAATGGTCCTACATTTCCTGAAAAAGTGCGCAATGAGACAAAAAACTATTAACCAGAATGAAGTAAAGTGCTAACTTATAAAAATAATTAAAAATATAATATACTTCAAATGTTCATTTCTTTTAAGTTAAATAATATTTTATGTAATAATTCACATGTTATACTAATAAGTTTAATCTAAAAGATGACACATGACACAATTAAATTTTAAGTAGTGAGACCATTTTAAACATTTCGTTCCTTTTATGCTACTTTTATATTGGTTAAATATTGTTCGGACAAAAAATACCCTTAATTCTAAAACAATAAGATAAGATACACAAGCACCTTTTTTTGATAAATAAGATACTTAATGCGACTCTTGCCTCAATAGTTTTCGCTTTAGTCGAGGCAATCGCCTCAACAACTCCTCATTAAAATCATCTCACCTAAAATATGTTACGCCTCATTCTCGTCCCGACTTATTGTCTAAGTGCCTAGTTGCCTTTAACACTGTTACTAAGTTTTTTTGCCATCAACTAAACCAAACAATGTGATGTCTTCTATGAAATTTAATGAATAATTATTTTGATAATAACTATAGGCGTCACTTATATAGTTTCCCTGAATATCTTAGAGTGATCATTTGATAAGTAATGTAACTTCATATCATTTAGGATGCCTCCTTGGGTTTTTACCGAGTGTGATAATTTTGGTGACATTACCCTCCCTTATAAATCAGCTGGTCATCATTCAATATTTGATTTTATGAAGTTTCAGAAATTCAAATATAATTTGTCAATTTTTATCTTTATCAAAGGTTGACATAACACACTTTCAAGGGCTAAAATGAATACTAAATTTACATTGTTTAACATCCTCTGTCATTTTACATGAATATTTTTCTTTTTGTGTCTCTCCGCTATCGTTTTACACAAATCATTCTCTTTTTTTTTTTTTTTTTGGTTTCTTGGTCAGTATCCAACAAATGAAAATCTTAAATTAACTTGGTCAAATAATAGTATTAAGCTCAACCCGGTAGGTACAAATAATGATAAATGTGAAAAAGTGAAGTTTAAATTTTCCTACATTTTCTTAGCAACGAATTAATTGATCAGAAGGTTTTAGGAAATTTGGAAGGTTTGGTTATCTTGATGATGTTAGGGTACCTTGTGTTAGCATTTGATATACATTGTCGGTTTATTCTCTACAAGCTTAAGCTTTTAAAGCAACTTGATGATCACAACGATGTCAAAAAAATTTTATTTCTCCAGGTTATGAAAAGCATTCCTTCAGAGGCTTGGATTTTGTCAAAAAAAAAAAAATTCTAGCATTTGGACTTGCCATTTTGAGCTCATTTTTGGAATTCAGTGACCTGAATCCGACACCCAAAGATAACCTTGATTAGGTTTCCGGTTGAGGATTAGACCTCTAATTTAAAGAAAGTAGAGAGAGAGAGAGAGAGAGAGAGAGAGAGAGAGAGAGAGAAGATAGTTATGCAAAACTACGATTGGTAATTTGGCTGGTGACAAATTGGTTGGCCAGTTACACATTGAACAAATACTGAACATGACATTGACTTTATTAAATTCTATTTATCAATAATGACTACTCAAGGTATGATATCTAAAATTAAAACAACTAGTGTTTATGGATTTTTGTCTGTTTTGGAGCAAAAGTTAGAATGAAATTTTTTGCAGCTACTTTAATTTTCTAGATGCTAACTTAGAGCTCTAATAAAGCCTAGGTGGACTGCCTTTTTCTTCTCAGAAACATGGTTATACTTGCAAAATAAAGAACTTCAAAATTTTTTTACCATTTTGTTCTAGTTCATTAGGAGACTATGCCAATTCCAAGTTCCTTTGTAAATATCGTAAATCGTTTTGATTTATTTTACCTACAAAATTTGTACTATATTCTCCTTTCCATTTTCACTCCTTTAATGCTGCATGATTTACCCTCATTGGCTTGTGGTTTTGTAATTAAAGGGACATATGAAATCAGTCCATACTGTTTACTGGAATCCTTCTAGTGAGTGTCTGGCAACTGTCAGTGAGGACTCTGTGAGAGTTTGGAATCTTGGATTAGGAAGTGAGGGAGAATGTATTCATGAATTGAGCTGTACTGGCAACAAATTTCATTCGTGTGTTTTCCATCTTGTGTACTTTTCTTTGCTGATTATTGGATGTTACCAGGCAAGTCAGTCTATTTTATTGCCTAAAATCCCTATCCATGTTTATTATTTGATTAAACCTCGGATCAGTATGTTTCTGTATGAACCTAAGGAGATCTCCATGATAAAAAAAAAAAAAAATAAGGATCATATGATTTTAAACCATTTTATTTTCTTTTTTCTAAATCTGGGTGGTGATTGTTATGTTATGTTACATTGACAATGTAGAGGAAAAAGTCTTCAAATAAGAATAATAGCCAAATCAAGATGTGTTCTGACTCATAGTGATGGCATGGTTTCCTCTCTGATATGCAATTGTGTAAATTTGTCAGTCTTTAGAGTTGTGGAACATGCCTGAGAAAAAGACATTAACTTTACCAGCACATGAAGGACTGATTGGTTGCGTCAACTGGTCGTGACAAGATTGTCAAGCTCTAGAAGCTAGTATTGAAAGTGTGGGTGTACTACAAGGATTTCTCTAGGTTTGGGTTATGTGATTTAACTCAACTAAACTAGCTTGTATTCTAAGTCAAATTGGTTGCTTCAACTGGTCCTGACAAGATTGTCAAGCTTTGGAAGTATTGAAAGTGTGGGTGTACTATAAGGATTTCTCTAGGTTTGCGTTATGTGATTTAACTCAACTAAACTAGCTTGTATTCTAAGTCAGATTTGGAATTTTAACTATTGAGTTGAAAATTATAAAAGATCCAAAATGTCAAACTTGGCTTGAACTTTTGTGAAAAAAATACCATAGGAGTTGATTTAGACAGCCATGGAGGTGCAACTTGTGAGTGCAGGCTCCGAAAAAGGAATCAAACAACCCCGGCATTTGGTCCGCTCTCTGGAGGTTAAAGATGAATGTCTTATTTTTGGATTTGAGTGTACAATGAATACACAAAAGAGTCGCCAGCTTGTTTTAGGCTAAATAACAAGCAAATCTGTCATAACCCATAGAGAAAATATGTACAGAGAATAGCAAAGAAATTAAGAATTACAATGCGTTCATCTTATTTATATTATAAATCCTTTGACATGGGTTAAAAATAAAGTAAAGCAAATTAGTCTATATTGAATCAAATAATTCTGAATCCGAGAGCTAAGCTATGAGATGGGAAAGGGTCAAGTACCCATCCCGCCTAGTTCGAATAAACCAGCCTCAAGTATTCATCCATAAGACATAAATCACATGACGTAAGATAAAGAGAGAGATTAAAAAAAAAGATAATAATAACGACTACATGAATGAATAAACTAAACGAAATACATAAAGTACATAAATCAAAATAGAAGAAGAGTAGAGAGAGAAATAGTGATAACATGAATAAAATAAGAAAAAAGACATAAAGTAAATAAGATTAAGGAAAAATAGTAAACTCAGGCCCATGAGGCGCCCTACATATCCATTCAGATAACAAAATCAGAGTCAACGTAGTTCTCTAATTCAATTGATTCTATCAAGAGTGATAGGATGAATTGAATTGGAAAATTAGAAAAAGGAAGGGTTTTAGGGAGCGTACCTAATTGTTTGTATTGAATCAAATAAGACTTGTGCTTGACTCCTTATTGTTAAACTGTGGATTCTGCAGTATTTCGTTTTGAACGAAGTAAAACTCAGGCTTGTTTAGAACAAAGCTTGTATAGAACACATCTTGAGTAAAAGAAAGCTTGTATGGAACAAAACTGGTGCAGCACCTTGATTTGTGTAGAACAATGCTTCAAAAAATATGTAAGAAAAAATATAGAAGAGAAAGAATTATTACAACAGCATCTGGCTACTAATTTTTCTATCTTGATTATGGTGGCCAAGGGGTCTTATTTATAGAGAAAAGTAAGGAGGTTTGATCCAATAGCTCACAATGAATCCTATAGATAAATGAGCAAGATTAATGCTTAATGAGCAAATAATTTAGATTAACAAATTATTTGGTGAACAAGTAAAAACAAATCCTTTAAAATAAGTAGCTTGTTTTGGAAATTATTTAAAGACAATGAAGGAGGGAAAATAGGCAAATATTTGTGTACAAATCTATGTTTACTATACTACCCCCAATTCGCTTGAGAATTTAAGGTCAAGGGAATTACAAAAATGCCACTAAGACAAAAAGTCAAATTTGTTCCTAAAAGCCAAAATTACTAAATTAACCCTATATGGGTAAAGTGACATGAAAATTACATATATGCCCATAAATAACCCAAATAACCTATATAGGATAGGAATATTCTAAAATCACTAAGGTGCCTTCTAAATGGTAAAATGACACTAATATTACAGAAATACTCCTAGAAGGTGAGAAACTTCTATATTTATCAAACTATCCCTAAAAGGTAGAGAAACACTAGAAATTACCAAAATGCCTTTAGTGGGGCATTATGATCAAAATACCTTCAAGGATCCTAATATGTCAAATTACCAAAATGCCTTTAGTAGGCATAATGATCAAAATTCCCTCTATGGGTGAAAGGACCAAAATTTCCTTAATAGGCATAATGAATAAAATACCCTCTATGGGAAAAATGACCTAAATGCCCTTGGTGGGCATAATGACCGAAATATCTTCTATGGATGAAATGACCAAATGCCCTCAGTGGACCTTATGACCAAAATACCATCTATGGGCAAAATGACCAAAATGCCCTCGACGAGTATAATGACCAAAATGCCCTTTTATGGGCGAAATGTGAAATTATTAAAATTCCCCTAGATTAGAAATATTGTTGTAACTTTCCAAAAAATGGCAAAACTAACCCTATACAATCAAGGGTCTCAAAATAAGGTGTCTACAGATAGCCCCTCGTTAGCAGAGCTTGTATGCAAGTAAACATCAATGCAATAAAATGATGCCCATTTTGGGACTTTGATTGTAGAATTAATATGGTCAAACTCATCCTATATGAGATTCCTACGTATCACCTTAAGGTGAATCAGACTGTTCGTAGTTCATAAAAGGTAGAAAAAGAGACCAATAATGAATGCTATCTTTCAAGAGGATCACCTAAAAGGAGAATTTATCCAAATAGGTTTAGGGAATTGCATCCTCAAATGACTGATCTAAAAGGAATGATATCCTAACAAGTTTTGTGAAACTACGTCCTCAGGCGACTTACCTAAAAGGAAGGCTATCCGAACAAGTTATGTGAAGTTGCGTCATCAAATGACCTATCTGAAAGGAAGGCCATCCTAACAAATCTTATGAAATTTGTGTCCTTAGATGACTTATCTAAAATGAAGGCTATCTTAACAGATCTTTCATAAAGTCACACTCTTATGAGATGGGTTTACGTCCTCGGACGTTTCACTTAGAAGAAAATGCATACTAATAAATTTTTCATGAGGTTACACCTCTCATATGAGATGACTTTACGTTCTCAAATGTTTCACTTAAAAGAAAATACACTGAGTTTAGCTTTTTTCTTGTTTAGTGTTTTCCTTTCATTCAACTTAAAGCATAAAATCTCTAAGTAAAGCAAAAAAAAAAGTATAAAAAAAAGGTAAGGGAGGAAATGATTATGGTTTTAGTCATGCAAGTCAATTTTATGACTTCATTTTCTGTTCAATCTATCTTGACAAGTAACATGTAAAACTATAATTGAATTGGTTTTAGGCTTGGAGCAATGGAAGACTTCTTGCAAGTTGACACAAAGTGATGACAAAGATAGATACCAAAGGAAGAAAAAAATACAATAAGTATACTTCTATCAAAGGGACATTTAGAAGAAAGTAATGCTATATGATTTTTCTCACACCTTTTCTCTAAGAGCCAGAAAGAAGAGTAAGAAAATATGTTATATTTATTTTTATTTTAAGTATTAAAATATTTACGTAGGCTATGTGCGTACCAAAAATATGGTTGTTGAAATTTGTATAATGTATCTTAAAATTTGATATGTTCTGATTGAATATATTTTCTTGTAAAGAAAATATATAATTTGATCTAAAGGTAAACTATGAATATTGAGTGGGACTTGACATTGTGTTTAGAAGGGGAGAAAGAGATTAAGAAAGAGATTTTTTTTTTGGTCAATGGTAGAACGGGAAAGGAATTCAAACTCTCACTTTTTTAGCTTGTGAAGTGGTTTTTTAATCAATTAGGACAGGACCCGTCTTATTCATTTTTTTTGGGTTAAGAAAGAAAAGTGGGAAAAAAAAAAAGAAGAGAAAATAAAGAGAAGAGAAAAGGAAGAAAGCAGATAATTATTAAAAAAATTTCATTTCTTTTTTACTAAGGAGCAAAAAAGAAAAAAAATAACGGAGGAATAAAAAAAAGAAAAATAAATATTTTCTAGTGTTTCCTTGATGGGAGAAAGTGAAAGGATTTTAAAATTTTTCTCTCTTTCTCTCTGATGAAAAGAAGATTTGTATTGTGATTGATTTGTCATTGTATTGATTTTTTTATATACAACAATTGAAAAGAAAAAATTAAACTCATGTCAATTGCACAAGAAATGAACACTCACACTATTTAGATAAAATCTTGATCGAAAAGCGTAGGTGTCATTGTATTGATTTTTTTTTATACAACGATTGAAAAGGAAAAATCGAACCCACAATCGATTGCGTGAGAAGTGGACACTCGCATAGATAAAATCTCGATCTTAAATGCCTAAGTGTCATTGCATTGATTTTTTTTTTTAATACAACTATTAAAAAAAAATCAAATCTATGTCAATTACATGAAAAATGAACACTCGGACCATTGAGATAAAATCTAGATCCTAAACCCCTAGGTGTCATTGCATTGATGAACAACAATTTTTACTTAATACTGTTTATATATGAGATGGTGTTGTTTGAAAAGAGAAGGGTGTTTTTGAATAGGAATTGTAATTGTAGATAATTTTGATAAATAGTTTTACTAGCCATGTCATGCGGAAGGGTGTCTTAAATTTTAGGGCTACAAGCAAAATATATAAAAGAAAAGGACGAGGAAAAAATAAACTAAACATCAGAAAATTACTACAAAACTCCGCCCCGACTGCACTTCAGAATACAAAATTTATAACGAACCCATTCTCTCTTTGGCAGGGCGTTTTGAATTTTGATCATCCGGTTCGCCACCTGGGATTGGAACTCTGGCCATTTCAGCAGAAGTGTGATCCAAGCGCCCACAAAAGTGAACGGAGTGGACGAAAGAAGAGCTCAGTACAGAGAAAACCAGGGCTCATAGGTTGTTGAGAGATCTCAAAGACGATAATTAGGAACAATCGGACTTTCCAATCATATGCTAGTCGTGCCTTGGCGACAATCCGTACGTTCTGATGGTAATCTTTTCATAATCCTGTCCTTAACTGTCTAGGATTTACATTTATTGCTGAATTTCAATATTTGAACCACAAATTGAAGTTCTTTGGTTGTTTATGAATCCCAAATTTGAGTTCGGTTCAGGTAAGTTCGAGCTAAGAGCATAGGACAGTATGCACATACATGCTTGTGTGCGTTTGCAAGTATTTGTGTTGCTGGTTTGTAACTGATGCGTACTTGATATGAAAATATAGTTGGGAAGGTAGAGTTTTGGCATAATAGCGGTGAGGGCGGCTTATTTGGGTCGTCTTATGAATGCCCTGGCTAAACCTATTGGTGGTAGAGGTGAAATTTCAGCTTCTGAATCTCAGTTCATTGAATCTCCAGCTTTGGGTGTTATTTTGGGATGCTTCAAACTGGCTTATTGCTATTGATTTGATGACCCACATAGAACATGGTCAACAAGAATTTATTATTGGGCCTATTGGCGACAGGCAAAACTGTTAAACAGCAGTAACGAGGGGCGTGATGTAATATGTGTCTATGTAGCTCTTATTCAAAAGCATTTTCCGTGGCTCTGGTAGTGATTACTTTCTAGGAAAGGAGAATGATGGAGTATGCTTGGTTGCAGATTCTACGAGGATGAAATACCGGGGGTGGTTTGGGAGCCCCGATTTAGGAGGGCAGTTCATGACTGGGAGTTGAAGGCAGTAGACTTTTTGTTTGATATGCCGAACGTAGTTAGTGTCTTTCTGTGAGAAGGATGCCATTTGCTGGAACCCTGTCAAGGACAGGAAGTTTGGGGTGAGCTCTTATTATAGGGTGCTTCCTGATTATAGGCCTTTTGTTTTCCCATGGAAATGTATTTGAACTTGAAAGTTCCTTCCAAGTTGCCCTCCTTTTCTTGGACAGCATCTCTTGAGAAAATTTTGACACTAGATAATTTGAGTAAAAGGAAGACATCCTCCTAATTGGTGTTGTCTGTTGAAGGGCATGAAGGAGACAACCATTTAATGCTTCATTGTTCTGTGGCAATGGAGCTCTGGAGTATTGTTTTGTCTACCTTTGGAGTGCTATAGGTAATGCCAGAGACATTTTTTTATTTGATTAAAGCGTGGCAAGGGGTTTGGGTAGATTTGTGTAGGAAGGATTTCTGGAAAGCAGTCCGTTTATGCATTCCTTGGTGCATTTGGAGGGCAAGGAATAGGAGGTCTTTTAAGGAGGAGAAGATGCCTTTATATAGGCTCAAGCATATCTTATTTAGCCCCCTTTTTTTGTGGATTATTAGGAGGCTATATCATTCATCGAGTCTCTTGTGAATTGTTTGGGGAGTTTAGCCTCTTAGTTATTGTATGGCAGTAGTTTGGAGAGATTAGCAGTTGTTTTTGCACAGTGGTTCTTGGTTTTTGCTCAATGTATACTTCCTGTGTACTTGGATTGCATTCCCTTTGTGCTTTTAATGCATCCCTTGTACTTATAAAAAAAAGACAGTGTATCAACGCTTGTGACCCAATTTCTTATATAAAAAAAAGTACTAAAAGATGCCTTCTTCCTGTTATTTCCACATGACGACAGTGGATCAATGCTTGTGACCCATAATTTATTGCATCCCTTGTACTTATCAAAAAAAGAAAAAAGGAAAGAAGTATTGCATCCCTTGCAGAACACTCTTACATCCATATTATTGACCATGTCACATATGAAATTGCATCTAATATTAGTTATACATTTGCACACCAGAGCATAATTCACCAGTGCCTATTTTCATTCATCACAATTACCTAAAGTATTCCATACAGACCAAGAAAAGTTCATTCTGGATGAATGATGTCTAAATAAGTCAATATATTAAGATCCATCTCCCTTGTGCATAATAATTATTTCTTTTTTTGTTTATCATCTCTACTTTAATACATAGTATTTTATTTTATCTTAGCACAGTTTAGAATATAATTGAGTGGGCACCTTTTGCAATTTTTTTGTTCATGTGAGAATTTCTATTAGTGGGGAAACTTGGTGTAGTTCAACCTAGAACTGACTAAGCTTAGGTCATGTTGGTTTGGTTTACATGCTCTTAAGTTAGTTCTTAAGTTGAGAAACTGAGAACCAACTAAAGTTTGGTTGGCTTTTGTCACAATTGGTGCCTGTTTGAGGATCTTTTCTTTCATGCTAAGAAAATGTGGTGCTTGCTGATTCCTTCCTATCACCCCTTCAAGTAAATTACTTAAGAAAATACCTTGTTATCTGCTTAATACAAGAATACATCTTCTTATCCGAGTAGTGCAGGTCATTAATGGTGTAACATGTTGGCATCAAACCTATAATCTTAAAACTAACTTGAACAAACCTCATCCCCACTCGGTTTGGTTTACTTGAGGTTGGTTCCACGTGCACTTAGGTTTTTGAAAAGGAGAATGGAACCTCATTGGTTTGATATTGAACCAGACCAAACTGAACCCATGGTTATGAAAATTTCGATCCGGATCTTACAATCCTATGATCCAAAAACACCAAATCGATCCCGTTCCCATAAAAAATCCCTAGAGGGTAGAATCCTTATAAAATTCCTATAGGATCCCTATTCACCGATTCTACCAATCTTACAATATACCATATAATGTTATTCTTGCATGTGTCTTGGATAATTTACAGCCCAAGACCATAACAATATCATAAAACAACTACCAAGATTTACTTAAATCACCTAAGTGAAACAATTATATCAGAGTTTTCTTCACATTTTGACTCTTTGCCTAACTCTTTTAGTTTGTTTTAGACTAGTCAAGTGTTATACTAGTTAATTTAAGTTATTTAATTCCTTATTATGACTAGTATGTATATGATATTGTCATTTAAAAATAAAAATATTGCTTTAGATTAATTAGCTTCTCTCCCTCACATGCACACTCACTAGCATGCACAAAGTTAATTAGCTTGTTTTGAACCAATTAATCCCAAGTAGATCCTACTGCTTATTTTTTCCTTATATCATAGGTATCGAGCATTTCATGACTAAGTAGCCCGAATGTTTTAAAATAAAATTTTTCTTCTTATGTAAAATAATTATTTTAACAAAATAATTAATTATTGATGAATGGTGAACTTTTTTTCTTTTTATAATTTACATCTAATCTTTTAATGTGCTCTTAATTAATTATTATATAAATAAAATATTTTATATGCTAATATACTAAAAAATATTAAGACTAGAGGAAGTTTTGTGTTCTAAGTATTTATTATAATTTTTTCATATTTTTTGCAAGTTTTAAACTTGTTAATTGTGTATTTTTAAGGTTTCTTAAGATGCAAAAATATTAGTTGGTATTAATTTTCTCATTTTGTAGAATCTTACGATTCTCGATCTGTTCCTCCGACCCGATCATGAGGACCCTCCCATCGATCCATTGTAGGATCCCGATTTTAACAACCTTGACTCAACTAAAGAAACCAAGTTGCAACATTGATGTCTCTAGAATATGGAATGTTGTATTATTGCGTTTCCTTTTTGTTTGTTTAACACAATGCTAGTTTTCGTGTGTGGAAACCTTAGGTTACTTCTACTGAACTTTGCATTGAAGACGAGGAGCATACTCTTTTGCAGCTCAAGAAGGAGTTGAAGGATGTAGAAAGTTCAATAATGGTTCTGAATGCTAATCTGGAAGAACTGGTCAGTAAGTGAAACATGTTGTTCATGTACTATTCAATGAAAGCATATAACTGATTACCTTTCTTTTTTAAAATACTATTTTTTGCACACATAAATAGTACTTATTTGCCTTATTGAGGGAGAAAAAGAAAACTTTCCAAAAAAAGAATTTGAGGGAAAAAAAGAAACAGTTTTTTTTGCTTAATGAGGCAAATAAGTAGTCTTAAAAAATGCAGTTGAAAGTTGACTAAAACTTGTGGGAAGTAATTTCTTGACTTTCTTGTTGAAACAAAGTTTTGAAGGGGAAAGAAAATGTTACATTTTTCTTAATTCCCATTTTCTTTGTTCACAAAATTGAAAGATGGCAACATTCAAAGTGATGTATTGCTGCTAAATGGGACGCCATTGAAACTCACTGAATCATCGGATATCCCTGCTCTGAATCCCGAGCTAGTGGATCCTTTTAACCCTATTTCCGTTGCACCTGATTCAATTGTTTTTGCAACTTTGAAAGGTTTTCCCGCACCTGCTTGTGCTTAGGAGTCTCTTTTTATGTGTCTTTTTTCCGCCAGTCTTGCGTCGATTGCTTCTCTGTGATCAACTCCCAAGCTAACGGCAAAGGACTTGGCATTGGAGCTCATTGAAAATCAAGACAGATTTGTTCTGTTCATATGCTTCGGATGATCGGAGACAATGAAAATCAAGTATAGTTGAAATGTTTGCACAAATTGGGGGAAAATCGTTTGATGTCGTCCATGAACTGGATGAGCTGGGAGAAGTTTTTCAACTCATTGAACGAGGTACAGGTGTGGTGCGCAGATTATGGGTTCTCAGGTGGGAGTTGGAATGGCTTTGCAATACTCTGGAGGCCTTTTCAGGAGGTCGAAAACGGATCGTGTTCCCGATCGGAGTGCACGGACGCAACAGGAGTCTCTTTTTGCGAAAAGGATCAAATCGGAAAGGAAATTTCATAAGGGTCGAAGGCCGTTCACGAAGAGGAACCCACTCTATCTTTTTGCCGGAGGTTCAATCGCAAGGGGGTTGGTCGATTTATGCGCAAGCTTTCAGACAAATAGGATTATCAAAATCAAATTCTACCAGCAAAAGTAAAGGGTCTTATCTGGATGTCTGCAAAATCGACGACTGGCCTGAGGACCCAGTTAGGGTGGAATCACGTCCAGTTCACGCCCTTGAAGATTTTGAGATTCAGCTAGAGTCATGCAGAAGTCGACTAAACTACCTTCGTCGATGCTTGATCGGCAGGTTTGGTAACTTAGACACCCCGGTCCCAGACAAACACAAGATCCACAGTTGGGCCCTACGGAGTTGGGGGATTCAAGCAGGTCTGCAGACCCTCGACATGCACGGCGCGTGGTTTCTTTTCGAACTGCCGTCGGAACAAGAGGCAAACAGGATCCTCCGGAACAACCAATGGTCCTTCGAAGGGCTCTCGGTGACGCTTCAACCATGGTCACCGATGGGATGTAGCTTGGGGCTGAACGAGCAAGGCTTTATATGGCTTCGTCTGATGGGGCTTCCGGCATTTCTGTGGAGCACGGAAGTGTTCCGTGAGATGGGAAACCGATGCGGCGAGTACGTGACGATGGACAGGGATACGGCTGATCGACGGCATCTGAGGTGGGCAAGGATTCTTGTGCGCAGCCGAGCAGAAGATATTCCTACTTCATTCAGCATCAAATGCGGGAGTTGGTTCTTCACCATCCCGATCTGGTCGGAAGCTGGGCCTAAGTGCGTGGAGATGGCTCCAAGTTGGCCGGAAGTTGCAGCGATCAACGATGGCGAGGTGATGGTCGATCTGGGTGCACACGCGCCAAGGGCGCGTCGGATCGCCCGACGCAATCCTGACAACGGACAAAGACCGCCTGACAGGAGGGTACGACGCTCTGATCTGGAGCTACGACACTCTGAAGGGGGGCTTCGTCTCTCTGTTGACCGACTGCGGCACTCTGACAAAACAAACCTTGGACGCCATCTCTCTGTCGCCTCTTCAGAGGTGTTGAAACTACAAAACTTTACGGATGAAAGGAGGACGTATCGCAGGAGTTTTACTGATCGCAGGAACATTCCAGAGCCCTCTTGGAGACAGAGCGTTGAGGGCCATTCAAATGCTACCCATGTTGGGCCGCAAAATCTGGGCCAGTTTTATAAGCAAAAGAACCTCAGCAACGGACTGGGCCCAACTATTAATCAAAGGGTAAATTTTAATGGGCGGTCCAAGAATCATAACATGTTGGCCCAAAGAAATGGAGGAGATTTCGGCAGGTATGGGCCAGCCCAGATTGAGCCCAATCCGGGGCGCTTCTCAGTGCTAAGTAAGTCTCCTTCAGCCCAAGCTCAGTTTCTCAATGGGCTGCCCAAGGAAATCAGGCTAGCTCAAAAGAAAGGAGGTGCTACAGGAGGGTCTGGGCCGGCCCACATGAAGCCCAGATCGAGGCACAACCATGCGCAAGGTATGGTCTCTGTGGATTCTACGGTTCAACCTCAAATCTCCAAACAAAAGCCAGGAAACAAGGCTGTTCCAGGGACCTCCTCTACCTCTTCAGCATTAGAAGAAGCCACGGGACAGAGAGCTTTAATGATCAAGGAAGCCGACAGTGATATCCAACGGAGTTTGGCTACAGGCACAGCACGGGGTCACGAAAGCTCAGGGAAACAGTTAGTGCAGGTGGAGAGCAGTTCAGACTGGCCTGACTCCGACCACAGTAGCCTGGTAGACGAGTGTGAATTCCTCCAGTATCTGGAAAACAGCTACTGCCCGGACCCGCTTCAACACAATTTGGGAGCAAGTTGTTCCTTTTTGGCTGAAGAAGAATCGAATTCAATTCAAGACTTGCAGTCTCTGATAGTTGATCATACAGGTGAAATGGTGTTGCGAAGTAAGGCATTCTCGGAGAATTCAGAGGATTACAACCCGCTTGCAGTTGTTTTACCAGCTGATTTTTCCAATGATACACTTCAACTTCAAGAGGCGCACAAGGCAGATCTCTTAAGATTGCAACAGACTCAATCGGACAGCTGGGTGCTCCGGAAAATGGGAAAAGTGAGTAAACTTCTGGGAGTCACATGTGCAGGTTATGAGGAACGGCTGTTGGACCTATTTAGAGAAATCATCACGAGTAACTCTATGCCAAGACCAGGCTGCAGTCATGCCTCTGAGAAAAACATGGCAGAGAGATCAGCAAAACGTCTGAGAAGGGTAATGAAAGAGTTGTCTTGCACAGTCAATTATGGGGGCAACAGAGAGATGGTGGCTGTTGGGGAAGTCCAGGAGATGGTCTAATTGTTGTTTTTATGCAATTAAAAATTTTATCATGGAATGTGAGGGGATTGAACGATCCAGATAAACGCTCAGTTATCAAAGGATTGATTCAGGAATGGCAGCCTACAGTTATATGTCTGCAGGAATCTAAGTTGGAAAGCATCTCAAGGAGTGTGGTCCGCTCCATATGGGGCTCTAGATGGATTAAGTGGGTTGCATTGAATGCCCGTGGGACTGCTGGAGGTATCTTGGTGGCTTGGGATTCCCGCCTGGTCAATATCACTGAGCATAGAGTGGGTGACTTTTCCATTGTCTGTAAGTTCTGTCTGATCTCCAACTCCTTCGAGTGGGGTTTTTGCGGTGTCTACGGGCCTGTGACAGAGGGCGACAGGGGTCTTTTCTAGAATGAGTTGCAAGTCATGCTATCCTCTTGGCAGGTTCCTTGGTGTCTTGGGGGAGACTTCAATGCAGTGCGGTACCCAGAAGAGAGACTTGGGGGAGGTAGGCTGACTCCTACAATGAGAGGTTTCAACGATTTCATCAATTCTCAAAGTTTGGTGGATTTACCTCTGGAGGGAGGAAGGTTTACTTGGTCCAGAGGAGGTTCTCAGACGGCTATGTCTCGTTTGGACAGGTTTCTGGTTTCAAACAATTGGGAGGACGTCTTCCCCGGCATTTCCCAAAAGTGCCTTCCAAGGCCTTGTTCCGACCACCATCCTATTATGCTAAACTGTGGAGGTTTTAGTGCAGGCAAAAGCCCTTTTCGTTTTGAAAATATGTGGTTGGAATCAATAGGCTTTGTGGATATGGTGAGCAATTGGTGGGCTTCTTACGACGTGTCCGGTTCCCCAAGTTATTGTATTGCTAGAAAGCTGAAGCTTCTTAAAGAAGATCTAAAAAGGTGGAACCGTGAGGTTTTTGGTTCTATCCAAGTCAAAAAGCAGACATTGTTGAACAACTTAATGGAGCTGGACAGAGAGGATCAGATGGGCTCTCTCTCTTCTGATCAAAGAAGTGAAAGAGAAGGATTAAAAGGCCAGATTGGTCAAATTCTCAAGATGGAGGAAATTTCCTGGAGGCAAAAATCTAGGGCCCTTTGGCTTAGAGAGGGTGATCGCAACACGAAATTCTTCCACAGAACGGCTACTTCTCATTACAGGAAGAATAGGATATCCTCTATTGTCATTGATGATCATCCTCTCACTGAGGAGGAGTCCATTAGAAGGGGAATTGTAGATTTCTTTTCCAACCTCTACACTGAGCCACATCACTGGAGACCGGGTGTGGATGATATTTGTTTGAGTAAGTTGAATGGTGATGAAATCTCTCATTTGGAGATCCCTTTCTTGGAAAAGGAGGTGGTAGAAGCCTTAGACGCTTGCAATGGGGATAAAGCTCCAGGGCCAGACGGTTTCACTATGGCTTTTTTTCAAAAATGTTGGCACATCTTAAAAGCGGATATTATGGCTGTCTTTGGGGCTTTCCATCGGGAGGGGGGCTTTGAGCGAAGCCTCAATGCCTCTTTCATTGCCCTCATCCCCAAAAAGGATGGTGCCAACTGCATCAAGGACTTCCGTTCCATAAGTCTTGTAAGCAGCATTTACAAACTTATTGCAAAGGTTCTTTCCTTAAGGTTGAAGAAGGTTATGGGTTCCATCATCTCTTCTAGTCAAAGTGCCTTTGTGGAGGGTAGGCAAATCCTGGATGCGGCTCTCATTGCCAATGAATGTATTGATGCTAGGAGAAAACAGAACAGGAAAGGGCTTGTTTGCAAGCTGGACATTGAGAAGGCTTTTGATCATGTTAGTTGGAATTTTTTGATGGGTATGCTGACCAAGATGGGCTTCGGGTGCAAGTGGAGGAAGTGGATTCAGTCGTGTATATCTACAGTCTCCTTCTCGGTCCTCGTCAACGGCTCCCCAGCAGGTTTCTTTCGTTCTTCTAGAGGCCTGAGACAGGGGGACCCTTTATCTCCTTTTCTCTTTGTGATCGCTATGGAGGCTTTGAGCCGTTTTTTGTTCCGTGCCGAGGAGGTTGGCTTCATCAAAGGCTTTCAGGTTGAGGACAGAAGGGGAGGGGAGGTCACCATTTCCCACCTTCTGTTTGCAGACGACACCATTATCTTCTGTGACCCTACAGTGCGCCAGCTTCGTTTTGTGCGATGCATTCTTGGGTGCTTTGAAGCTGTTTCAGGGCTGCGGATCAACCTCTCCAAAAGTAGTATTACTCCGGTCGGTCCGATTCAAGAGATGGACATGTTAGCCAGCACGTTAGGCTGCAGAGTGGGATGCTTCCCCTTGGTTTATTTGGGTCTGCCCTTAGGTGCTCCTACACGCTCTATTGGGGTTTGGGATCCTGTGGTTGAAAAGTTCCTTAGCAAGTTGTCAGGTTGGAAGGGCCAGTTCCTCTCCAAGGGAGGCAGGCTTACCCTTATTAAAAGCACTTTGGCTAACCTCCCCACCTATTTCATGTCTCTTTTCACAATGCCGAAGTCAGTCGGCCGAAAGCTAGAAAAGATTCAAAGGGACTTCTTATGGGGACAAGATGGGGAGAGTAGGAAGTTTCATCTAGTGGCTTGGGACAAAATCAAAAAGCCGGTGGCTTTTGGAGGTCTAGGGGTGAAAGACTTGGGTCTTTTCAACACAGCTCTCTTAGGTAAATGGTTATGGAGGTTCGGAGAGAGCAATGGAGAGCTGTGGAGAGAGTTCATTGTTGCTAAGTATGGGCTTGATAATGGAGGTTGGTGCTCGGGTAGTGTGGAAGGGCCTCATGGTTGCGGTTTGTGGGGTTCCATCAGAAAGGGGTGGAGAGGTTTCAATGCTCAGTGTTTTTTTGTTATCGGGAATGGTGGCCGTGTTAAATTTTGGGATGACATATGGACCAGGGACAAGCCGCTTAGGATGAAATTTCCTTCTTTATACAATCTGGCTAGCAACAAGGAGGCTTGAGTCAGTGAGTACTTGGAAAGAGTTGGGAACAAACTTGTTTGGACTCCTTGTTTTAGGAGAAACTTCTTCGATTGGGAGTTAGAAGAGGTGGGCTCCTTCTTTGGACATATATGCCATTACCAAGCTAGGGAAGGGAGGGAGGATACGAGGGTGTGGCTGCCAAACAATCTTTCTTTTTCAGTCAACTCCTTTTACATGAGCTTGGTCGCCTCGGATAGCACACTTTTCCCTTGGAAACTCATTTGGCACTCTAGAGCTCCCCCTAAGGCCTCTTTCTTCGCTTAGGAAGCCTCTTGGAAGGCCATCTTAACAGCGGAGAACTTGAAGAAGCGAGGTTTCATTTTGGCTAGTAGGTGCTATCTCTGTCAAAAGGAAGAGGAGACGGTGGATCATCTTCTCATTCATTGCCCTTTTTCTTGGAGCTGTTGGAACATTGTCTTGGCCCTCTTTGGTGTCTCCTGGGTTATGCCTGGCTCCGTAAGGGATCTTCTTTTGGCTTGGGCAGGGCACAACCCTTCAGCAGAGATCAAGAGAATTTGGAGGCTTGCCCCTATTTGTTTGTTGTGGTGTCTTTGGAAGGAAAGAAACAACCGTGTTTTTGAAGATGAGAAACTCTCCGCTCCTTTCTTCAAAGACGCGTTTTTGCGCTTCTTATTTTTTTGGGCCAAAGAGGCTTTCCCTGTTACTGTTTCTTCCTTTGTTGTTTTTTTGGGGTCATTAAGACCTTTGTAAAGCTTCTTGGGGCTTTGCCCTTGTTGTCCTTCTTGGACTCTTTTTAATATACACTTTACATTTACTTATCAAAAAAAAAATGAAATTGTTTTTCACTATGGCTGCAAACAAACCACACAATGGGTTGCTCAAGCTCTGCCCAAAAATTAATGAGCTTTAAAATAATTATGATCAAACTTGGTTTGTTTATCTCTTAGCAAATCTCAAGTGTCTCTATTTTAGCGGATTGCAAACCAGGCTTGAGTTGTCGGGAATTTTATTGGCTTATTAAGGTGAGCTTAATAAATTAATGAGCTTTAAAATATGATCAAGGTTGGCTCTCTATCTCACAAGACGATCAGGAACATGAATGAGCTTGTAACTAAAGTCAATCAAGATTTGAGTTTGAGTAGCTTGGTTCTTATTGTAGCCATATTTTGCTCATACTAAAAGTTATATCTTGTTGTTTGTGCTATTCTCTAGAATCAAAGAAAGGCTAATGCTTGTTGTAGCATGCAACATTTACGGGAGAGAAACTGGAAGGAGGGTGCTAATAATGTGGTTCGGAGGTTGTTACCACTTTTGGAGTCATTGAAGGTTATTTGATGCCATTTTGGGAGCTTCTTATATTCTCATTTATGTATGTACATGGATTGTATTAATGCTTGCATGATGTTGCATCATGCATGTGACTGTTGGAAAATGTTTTTAGTGTTTTCTTAGGTGCAAGAGTGTTTGAAAATGTCTGCAGTGTTTTCTTGTGTGCAATGCACAATTAAGGACTGAAAGTGTTGATCATATTGAAAACAATAAAGAAGAATTCTTATGATCATTCAATTTTGTCATAATTCCATATTTTAATATTGTTACTGTTAACATGATTTTTGTATCGTTTTGGGGTTATTTTTTTTGGTTGATGCAAGAAAAAGGAATGGAAATGTTTTTTTTTTTTTTGGTAAGCAGAATGGATAATGTTTAAATCTGGATGAATTTGAAATCAGATGGAAAGCCCTAGATCTGGAAAACATAAATTTTTTAGGTGCAAAGATAAGCTCTAGATGTAATGAATTGAGCATATTGCAGGCCAACATATTGAATACAGTGACTTAGTAAGACATACTATGGAGCCAAAAAAAGTGTTGACATAAAAAGTTGTGAAACATATGGAGAAATACATTTATCGTTAACATTAAGAACATGATTTATAAAAGGAGGAAGCAGTCTATTTTATAGTTTTTAACAATTTATACAGGTAATTCAGACTTTAAGAGATAGAGCAAAGTCTTCTGCCAAAGTTGTGAGACTACCTCAATTGTCTCTTTCCAACAACTGCAAAATTAAGCTGGCTAGATATGGTCTTTGCTTTGAGATTTCCCATAGAGAGATTGTGGATCAACAAGATTTCCTTCAGTTGTGTCTTGTGGGTCAGTTCTATCAGAAGGTTGGATCTACAAAGAAAATAACAAATTGGGTGTCTAGGTATGGGGAATTGCTTCGAGGGTGGGAGCTGTGGCCTTGCTGGATTGCCTCTTGCTATTTAGTTTTCCCTCACAAATTGAGGCTGTTAGGGTGTTGATGAAGGTCAATCGATGATGGGGGAAAGCTTGGCTCATGATTGACACCTAGTCATTTCTGAGAGGGATGCTTTAGCATTTTGAGAGAGAGAGAGAGAGAGAGAAGGGTCATCCAAGATAAATAAAAATAAAAATAATGCATATAGATTAAAAAAAAATGCATGCAAATATACATAATGGATAATGATAAATATACATAAAAGGGGTATTAAATAAGCTTATATTTGATTCAAATGAAATAATTTATTTTTATTAGTACATAAATGTCATGCACGAACATTTTTCTAGAATTAGATTTCTTTTCATACTAATGATAATAATGAAATGGTATCAAATTTTCTTTAATTTTCTAACATATTTTATAAAAACTCCTTGACCCAACGGTTGAACTAGCGACCCATTTATTTGGTTCTTTGCTGCGTTTGATGTGAGAACTGGATCTGATAACTATGCTTTTAACCCCTTCTCTCGTTTAGATGCCATGCCTTTCATCTATGCTACAATGACTTTGGCAAAGTCTTATACAAGTAGTTATAGTTTTAGTTGTTAGATGGTCCCATATCATAATAGTTGCCTAATTTTAGGTGTGTCAGCTTGCTATATCTATTTTTTTTATCTGACAAGTGTCAGCTTGCTATATCATGCAGGTAACCTCCATCATGTGGACCCGCATAACTTTCAGTGACTGACTTTCTTTATCTGAAGTTGATGCTTTTTCATTGCTTTTGCTATGGTTTGCAATGATAAGATTAATTAATGCTACCTTACCTTGACTTTTGTGGGGTTGGAAACACAAGTTCTGATCTACCTTTCTGTTTTACAATGCACCGTGTTTCTAGCTGAAGTATAAATTTTTATATGTTCTTACTTATCTTGTATATGTCTTTTTTCATCTATTTTATTTTATTTTATGGCTGACTCATTACATGAAAATTTGTTTAGGATATGGAGAGGCAAGAATCTGATTTCCAGTCCCATTGCAATGCAGTGCGTTCTAAATTGCAAGCTGACATTAATGAACTGGAGAAACTAGTATCTAGTGGGAACGATGACGAGAGCCTCTTTAATGGTCTCAGTCATTCTTTACATGACTCTATTGAGAGACTAAATTCAGCAAAGAGGGTACGATTCTACTGCTAGCCTATAACTAATTATTAACAAAAATTACAATTGAGTCATTTACTATGGAGTTGTTGAGTTTGTGTCCTGATTGTATGAAGACTGTCTATTAAGCACATAGTTACCAAAAAAATTTATTACTCTAATGATTCCTATTTTGGTATGTGCACTCCAAAACAGGGAACACGTCCGTTAAGGAATACTAAATTTAGCAATTCGAGAAATTTTTTCTCATTTATTTCCCTAATTTTCCTTCAAGCAAAGAATAATAGAAAAAGACAACGCAAATCAAGAGCTCAACATAAATAAGTATGCTTAATTCAATGCTTTTACATGCTTTATTTCAATAAAATAAATTTCAATAACTATATGGACAACTTGTACACTTTAATGATATTTATTCTCATTAATCATTATTAATCGCTAGGTGAAAGGAATAAAACACTCCTACAATTGGACCTCTTTCATCATATTCTTCCTACTTTATATCGTACCTGTTTCCATTCCGCGTACCATAGCAAACAACTTTCCAAGTAACATTACTGTCCAAAGTGTTAGCTTGAGTGGTATGTCTTCCATCTTCCAAAGAGGAGGTTGAGAATTTGAGTCTTAAATGGGACAAAGTAGGTGTGTGTGTGTGTTATATAAAACAATAGCTCTACTGCCAAATATTTCTTTCTTTCTTTCTTTTTTTTTTTTTTGGGGGGGGGGGGGGGGGAGGGATTTTTGGGAACAATCTAACCATTGGTCAATTCACAACAGTTCAATTCTAGAGTGTTTTAAGGGCACTAAATCTAAACACTAGAGTTTCCTTAAAACCAATATAGTGATAGACAGATGTGCACAGTGAATAATCAGAATTATTGTGCAGACACTATCTATGTCAAAGTGAAAGGGACTTATACCTAATCAATTTAAACCCTAATTGAAGTGTACAAGTCTCAATTCTTCAAAGTGACCGATATGCAAACTTGGGTTAACAATGTTCAAAACCAACAGTCTAGAATTTCTAGATCATGGCATGATATCACCCAACAAAATATAAAAGAAAATCTTCTTGAATATTTAAAATTTCTATTTTTTTGTTTTTGTTTTTCAAAACGAACAAAAAAGAAATATAACAAAACACAAATCTCACCAAAAAATAAAAATAAAATCTTATACTAACATAGTCATAGGGACATAGGATGCAAAATGGAGAAAATCACCCTAGGCTTTGACCATATCCATATCACTCGGATGTGTGGTAGACCTTTCCATGAAGATCTAGAGAGGACAAATCCTCTTTTCGAATTCAAACAGCAATGAAAGCAACAAGCTTTTGGGGCTTAGGAATTGTACAATGAATTTCCCTAGGACTTTGATTTTTCTTCTTCACTCTCTTGCTGTGGAAAGCATTTGATTTACCTAGAGAATCAACTAGGAGTCGCAATTGCTTATGAAGATCATTCTCTATGACTGTGGGCATTGCTAGGTTTCCTATTGCACTAAGGACACTCTTCTCTCACATGACCTTGGACACTATACCTAAAGTAAGTTGGAACAAACATGGTCCTACGAAGTTGTGTCCACGGAGAGGATGAATTGGAGATTCCTATTTTCCTAACACGAGGTGTAGGAACAATGGTCGTAGAAGATGTGGGGTTTGAACCAAACCCTCTTCTATCACCAACTCCACTTCCTATCTTGAGCAGGTTATTCAAGTTTTGTTTCCTTTGGTTCAATTTGTTGAGTGAGTCATTCTTAGATTTACAGAGTCATCTTCTAACTTAGACACCTTAAGTTATAGGGACTTGTTAAGATCATGAATACCATGACACTGATACTTTACAAATTTAGCCTATCAAAAAGTAAAAAATTCTCTTTCTTGAGTTGGGTAGTAAGAGCGTCAAACTAGATTACCTCGGTTTTTAAAGCCACCAACTCTTCATCTTTCAACTTGAGCTTCTCAAACAAGCTCTTATTGCACTTCTTGAGTCTTACACATTCCTTGATCAATTTTTTTATAAATTTTATGGATTGTGTTTTCGTCAACCTTTTCATCTTCTTTTGCCTCTTCACTAGACTCATCCTTAGATGCCACTCTAGAACTATCACTTCCAACCAAGGTAGTAAAGTCAGTAAATCCTACGTTCTCTTAATTAGAAGAACTATCATTCTAACCATCAAACTCATAATCACTCCAAATCGCATTAACACCTTTGGATTTACTGTTGTGGTAGGGATGATTAAATCTAACATGTTCATTGCCTTAATACTCAAAGCATTGAATAGGCATGGAATTTATCTCTTCTTTATCCCTAACTATTTATTTTTATTATATTTTCTAGCTTCTTTTTCATATCACCCTTATTCGATGACCTAGACTTTTGAGCTTTGGAGGAACATTGATTAGGAGCACACTATTTATTACTAAAATATTTCCTTAATTTGCTATGAACTAGCGCTAAGTCCTCATCTGATTCTTCCTCAATTTTAGTCATCTTAAGAGCTATACTTTTGTTGTTCTTGGAAGTCCTAAGTGTCAACTCGTAGGTCTGATTGGAACCTACCAATTCTTTTATCCTAAGAGCATCAATATTTTTGTTTTCTTCTATGGTTGTGATCTTAGGTTGGAACCTTTGTGGCAAATATTGTAATATCTTCCTTTGGACTTTGACATTCTCTCTTTTAAGTTAAAAAACGAATTGAAGATGCCATTAAGTTTGGCATAAAAGTCACTAAATGTCTCGTCATCTTCCATTCAAATAGTCTCAAACTTCGTTGTAAGAAATTGCAATTTAGATATTAATTATGTTGGTTTAGAGAACCAGTATATTGGTGGACTTGCGTCTGGAAAGGGGAAAATATACAAGGGTCAGTGACAGGGACAATCCAACTATGTCTAGACTAGGCCATTTCCTGATTTCCACAGCATGGGAGGTTAGATACCATGGTTCCACTCAAGTTTTTTTCCCAAAACATGTGTCAGATCATAACCTGGTTTGGATGGTGGTGGTTTGACATGGGGTAAAACCTCATTGAGATTTGAGAATTTGTGGCTGCAAGCTTCAAGCTTTAGAGATAGAGTGGCAGATTGGTGGCATGGTATAATGTAAGGGGTGATCTGAGCTAAATCATGGCCGGGAAGTTTAAATTCCTGAAGACAAATCTGAAGAAATAGAACGAGCAAGAATTTGGAAATGTTCAGTTGAAGAAGGAGAAACTGTTGATGAAGATCCAGATGCTAGATAGGAAGGAACAAAATGATTCCCTGACAGAAGAGGAGAGACTTCAGAGGGAGGGCTTGAAAGGGGAGCTTGTATGTGTCATGAAGTTGGAAGAAATCTCCTTAAAGGCAGAAGGGAGGGCTTGAAATGGGGCTTGGATGTGTCATGAAGTTTGAAGAAATCTCCTTAAAGGCAGAAATCTGGAGTTTTGTGGTTGAAGGCAGGCGATAAAAACACTAGGGTGGCAAACTATCATAGGCTTTAGAGGTGGACTGGCTGATTGGTGGTGTGGCCCGTGTGGGTATAATGTAAGGGGTGATCCGAGATATGTCATGGCCAGTAAGTTAAAATTCCTGAAGGCAGATTTGAGAAATGGAAATAAGGAAGAATTTGGAAATTTTCAGTTGAAGAAGGAGAAACTGTTGATGAAGGTCCAGATGCTAGATATGAAGGAACATAATGATTCCCTATCAGAGGAGAGGCTTTAGAGGGAGGGCTTGAAAGGGAAGCTTGGACGTGTCATGAAGTTAGAAGAGATCTCCCGGAGGCAGACACCTAGAGTTTTATGGTTGAACAAAAACACCAATTTTTTTTCATAGGGTGGCAAACCATCATAAGAGGAAGAACAACACAAGTATGATTACTATTGGTGATAGGGTTCTTTAGGAGGTAGAGGATGTGAGGGGAGGAATTGTGGACTTCTACACGAATTTGTACAGGGAATCTTGCAGATGGAGGCCTAACTTGGAAGGTTTGGAGTTCGAATCTACCTCGAGGGATGAAGTAGCTATGTTAGAGAGACCGTTCGATGAAGAGGAAATAGTTGCTGCATTAAAATCATGAGATGGGAATAAAGCACCGCGCCCAGATAGTTTTATAATGGCTTCCTTCAAGCATTGTTGGAGGGTTATTAGAGAAGATGTGTTGGTTGTGTTTGGATACTTTTATGAGTCTTGTTCCTTTGAAAGGAGTCTCAACGCTTCATTCATAGTGTTGATTCCTAAAAAGGAAGGGGCGGAGAGTATTAAGGACTTTAGACCAATAAGTTTGGTGGGGAGCTTGTACAAGTTGCTAGCCAAAGTCCTTTCTTTACGTCTCAGGGGTTTCATGGGAAGTATCATCTCCCCAATTCATAATGCTTTTGTAGGAGGAAGACAGATTCTTGACGCCGTATTGATCACTAACAAATGTGTTGACTCAAGAAGGAAGAAAGAAAGGGGCTTAATGTGTAAATTGGACATTGATGTGAAGTGGACAATCCTCCTTCCAAGTACTTGGGTCTTCCTTTGGGAGTCCTAGCTAGGTCGATAGGGGTATGGGATGTCGTTGTTGAAAGGTTTTAGCATCGATTGGCAGGATGGAAGCGATAGTATCTTTCGAAGGGTGGGCGGATTACCCTCATTAAAAGCACTCTTTCAAATTTTCCCAGTTCATGTCCTTGTTCATGATGTCGGCTTAGTTAAAAAGAAATTGGAAAAGCTTCAACTTGACTTTTTGTGGGCAGGAAAAGAAGATGAAAGAAGAATTCACTTTGTTAGTTGGAATAAGGTGAGACGCCCTCTAATGAAGGTAGTTTGGGCTTTAAGCATTTTAAGATGTTCAATCAAGCCTTGTTGGGAAAATGTATATGGCAATTCGCAGTAGAGGATCAAGCCATGTGGAGAGAGGTGATTTCTACCAAGTATGGATGTGAGGAAGGAGGGTGGTTATCAAAAGATGCTTTGGAGGCCTATGGGTGTGGAGTTTGGAAAGCTATTCAAAAGGGTAAGGAAGGCTTTCTTCAACGTGTTCGGTTTGAGGTTGGGGATGGCTCTTGAGTCTCGAGTGAAGTTTTGGATTAATCAATGGGATTAGGTAGGTCCTCTTAGGGCAAAAATAAAATTTGCCAACATTTTCAATATAGCCGTGGACAAGAATGCATTGGTTACGGATTGTATTTCTTTTTTTTTTTTTTGGGGGGGGGGGGGGGGGGGGGGGGCGTGGGGGGAGTGGGGGTTGGTCCCTCGGCTTAGAAGAATTTTTTTTTGATTGGGAGGTGAGCGAGGTTGAGGATTTGATGGTTTTATTGAGCATTGTTGATTTGGGGGAGGGAAGAAAGGATGGGATCAAATCAGGAGTGAGTAGAGGTGGTCACTTCTCTGTACAATCCTTTTATAGAATGTAGTCAACGTGGAGGACAAATTTTTTATGTGGAGATTAATTTGGAAGTCCAAAGTTCCAGTCAAAGCTATCTTTTTGGTCTATTCTTACAGCGGACAACCTTCGAAAAAGAGGCTTTTGTCTTCCAAGTTGGTGTTGTATGTTTAAGGAAGAAGAAGAGATGGTTGACTATCTTCTAGTGCATTGCAAGATGGCTGGGGAGGGGTGGAACTTGCTCTTTTCTCTTTTTGGTTGTCATTGGATGATGTTGGTGTTTATTAAAGAGGTTCTCTTGGGATGGAGGTGTAAGAGGATGAAGAAAGAGTCGAAGATTGCTTGGAGGATAGCCCTTCTTTGTCTTTTGTGGTGCTTGTGGAAGGAAAGAAATAGGAGAACTTTTGAAGGGGTTGAACTTTCCCTTGGAGATTTAAAGATAATTTCGTACTTTATTTTTTTGGTTTAAGGAAGAATTTCCTTTGTACTTACATAGATTAGTTGATTTTTTGGGGGGATTTTAGGCCTTAATTATTATAGCTAGTCCCTTTTTTGTAAGAATGGTTGACTTTCTCGGGCACCTTTGTTTATAATTCATACATTGTTATTACCAATTAATAAAAATATATTGGCTTCTTCATGTGTTATATGCAATAAATCTGAGGCCTCTTTTACAGATTCACATGTTAAACTAAACTGACTGACTCCAGCTCCACCATGTTTCAATTTGTACTGTCTGACATCTTGAATTCTGGCAATCCCTTGCAAAGCAATTTGTCTCATTGCAGAGAATTTCATTCCATAGTCGCACAATCTTTGTTCCGTAGTCACCCGATCTAAATTTGCAACAGCCTCTGCAGAGCACTGCCACACTCCCATAAGAGTAAAACTAAATCTCATATTCTTTTGTATCTAGGACATCCAACTAGATATGTGGTCTTGATCAACAAAGGATGAAACTATGATCATGTGCTTGATCTTCCTCTCCAAAAGATGCAAAGGTTTAGCAACAGTTCTGATTTTTGCATACTCTTTAGTATGTGTTAGGCAGTGTTATACGTGAGTCTTTTATTCAAGGTTTGTAGAAGAACTGCCCCAGGTCTCCTATTTATGGTGACAAAGCAATCCTAGTATAATTATAAATAGGAAACTAGAGCTTTTCACAAAAATGGAAACAGATCTGACACAAGTAATACAACAAGATACCACAGGATTGATCCTAGATTGCCTTGGAATACATCTTGGCTTTAGTTTGGTATTTGTTAGTCTTTTATGTTCATAAGGGCATTATTGTATTTTTCCCATATTAGTATATAAATGCAAGGTGTAAGGGCTGAAGAGAACAACTAAGACCTGAATCTTTCTTTTCTAATTTTCCTCCTTTTCTTCCTTCTCTTTCCTCCTCCTCTTTAATCCTAATATCTATAGAATAAACTTAACTTGGTATCAGAGCCTAAAGATCTAGGCAATAAACTACTCCAAAACAAAGCTACAAACAAAAGCAGACTAACAGAGGACCCAAAAGGCTGCTGACATCAGCATCCTGTTGATGATGTCATGCTGATGTCAGCATGACATCATCACCTTTCAGCGACTGGAATATGTTGCCATGTTCGTCTTTCAATGGTGATGCCTATGGTGATTTTTGTGAAATTTTTTGAAGCCATTTGCATGGACTTTTTCATTTTTGAATAATTTTCGGATTTTTGAAGTTTTGTTTACGATCTAGAATTTTGGACATCTTGGGAAGTTTTTTGATGCTTCAAGCCACTCCTTATAGGTGCAATTTAGCCTCAGCCATCATGTTTGGAGAGCCCTATGATGATTTGTTTGATTTTTGGACTCTTTGAAGCTATTTGGTGGTTGGGGCTGCTGTTTTTTGATTGGGTTTGTTATTTTTGCTACAACCTGATTGTATTTGGTTTGGGTCTGGTGTTTAGAGGTTGGGCCTGCCATTTTTTGCTACTATAAGACTTTATTTGGGCTGATTGATGCTATTTGTTGCTATTTGAGAGCTGCTGATTGCTATTTCTACTGTTTTTTGCCGCTATAAAGTCTTATTTGGGTTGATTGATGCTATTTGCTGCTATTTGAGAGCTGCTGGTTGATATTTTATTTGGATCCCTTGTTTTTGGAGCTGTTTGATTTGTGTTATGGCCGAAGAAAAATCCTCTCTTGTGAAGGATGATGATATGCCTAAGTCAATTACCTTGAAAAAGTTGAATGGTCTAAATTATCTAGCTTGGGCACATGTTGTGAAAGTATTTTTGCATGGAAAATGCAAATTCAAATATTTGACAGGTAGCCCTCCTACCAAGACTGACTCAAAGTATGAAGATTGAATGTGTGAGTATTCAGTGGTTATGGGATGGCTTTGGCATAGTGTGGAACCCCATGTTGTTACTACTGTTGAGTTTTGTGATTCCTCTAAGAAAATTTGGGACTCTGTTACCAAATCATTTTTGTAACAGAGTAACGTTTTTTAGGTTTAAGAGTAGTATGAGAAGATTTTTACTACTAAACAGTCTGGGAGACCATTATCTGAGAATTATAGCACTCGAGAATTTATGGGATCAACTACTGTAACATCGTCCTTTTACTACTGATTTGGAGCAACAAAAATGACATTAGGAAGACTTTATGATTGCTTCTTTGTTATCCGCTCTTGACTTAGATCTTCGTGGCTTTAAGGATCAAATTCTTGCTAGTGAGACTTTACCTACTGCTGCTAATGCATATTCTCGATTGATGCGCTCATCTTTGAGACAAAGCTCTCCTATGATAGGTTCTACTCGCTCTCCATTAGAGTCTTTTGCTTTAGTCTCCAGCAGCAGTAGTCGTGGGTCTAGTTCTCGTGGAGGTCGTGTTTTTCGTGGGGGTTCTAAAGGTGGTGGTCGTGTTGGTGGATGTGGTGAAAGAAAGTGTGATCATCGTGGTGGCACTAATCATACAGAACCTTATTGTTGGGTAAAGTATGGTAAGCCAGATTATGCATAGCAGGTCATAGATGGTTCTACACAATCACTGCCTACATCTACCTAATTTGCATCTGTTATTCCCAGTTCTAGTTCTCATGATGCACTTACTACTCAACTTGGTGAGCTAGTTTAGACATTGTGTACCGCTCTTCCTTCTTCCATTGCTACTTTGGCCAATTCAGGTAATGTTACATGTGTAGCCCATTCACCATCGTCCTAGGTTATTGACTCTGGAGCTAGCTCCCACATGTCTGGTATACCATCTATCTTTTCTGATTTGAATCCTCTTAAACACAACATTATTTTAGCTGATGGGTCATCTCAGCCAGTCCTTGGGATAGGTGTTCTTCGTCCTACTCCTTCCTTATCCTTACCATCTAGTCTTTATGTTCTTAGTTTTCCTTTTAATTTATTTTCTGTCATTCAATTGACTAAAAAGTTTAACTGTTCTACAACCTTTTCTCCCACTTGTATTTTTCAGGACCTCAAGACGAAGAAGATGATTGGTTCGGGGCATGAGAAAAATGGTCTCTACTACTTGGATTCTAGTGGTTCCTCCTCCCTCCCTTCATCTGCCTTGAGTGCAACAGTTTCGCCTCTTCAATGGCACTTTCGTCTAAGTCATCCTTCTTTGGACAAGTTCAAGTTTGAGTCATATGTCTAGTTTAGAATGTGATGCTTGTCAATTAGGGGAACATCACCGTAGTTCTTTTTCAAGTAGTAGACATGGTCGTCAATCTGAGTCTTTTGTTGTAGTTCATACAAACATATGGGGACCTTCCCGTTTTTCTAGTTTGAATGGATTTAATTATTTTGTGATATTTATAGATGATTCTTCTCATATGACATAGTTGTTTTTAATGAAAGATCAATATAGTTACCAAATATATTTTTTAAATTCGATAATGAAATCTTTGTTCAGTTTCGTAAACGAATTAAAGTTCTTCGCTCAGATAATGCATTGGAATATACACAGTCTATTATGAATTCTTTTTGTGCTGCTCATGGTATTATCCATCAAACTAGTTGTGCTCACACATCTCAACAAAATGGTGTTGCTAAACGGAAACACCGCCATGTGTTGGATGTTGCTTGGACCTTGATGTTCAATATGCATGTACCCAAACACTTTTGGCATGATGCCGTTCTTAATGCATGTTATCCTATTAATCGTATGCCATCTATTGTTTTAAATAATCAACCTCCCTTCTCTCTTTTATATCCTGATCTTTCCTCTTTTCAACTTACTCCTCGTGTGCTTGGATATGTAGCTTTTGTTCATATTTTGGATCTTGGTAAGGATAAATTATCACCTCATGCTTGCAAATGTGTTTTTCTTGGGTACCCCAAGACTCAGAAGAGTTATTGTTGTTATAGTCCTGAGTCTCGCTGCTACTTTGTCAGTGCTGATGTTACCTTTTTTGAGTCTATTTCATTCTTTTCCTCGTCAGGTCAGTTGTTGACTCTAGATCTCATATCTTGTCGTGAGGGGGAGCCTTTCACACCTCCTCCTACTCTCCCTTTTCCTATTTATTTGTTGAATTCTCCTTTGCATTTTTATCAACGCTCCCGCGATAGGCGCATTGTTTCTTATAGCCCAGATGCCATGTCTTCACCGTTCAAGGTTCCTACTTGTTCCTCATCTATTCCTGGTACTGATAATTTACCTATTGCTTTGAGAAGAGTTAAACGCACTTGTACTCAACACCCTGTTGTTAATTTTGTGTCTTATGATTGTACTTCTCCTTGTTTGTAGTCTTTTGCTTATACTGTGTCTTCTATCTCTATTCGCACATCTTATAAGCAAGCTCTGTCTTCTCCTGGCTGGAAGCATGCTATGGATGAGAAAATGAGTGCACTTCATAATAATCAGACCTGGGAACTTACGGACCTTCCTCATGGGAAGCAAACAGTTGGCTGTCGTTGGGTTTATGTAGTTAAGTACCTTTCTGGTGGTTCTGTCAAGCATCTTAAGGCACGCTTAGTTGCTAAAGGGTACACCCAAACTTATGGTGTTGATTATTTCGAGACCTTTTCTTCTGTGGCCCATCTTAATTTTGCCGGATTTTGCTTTCTGTTGCTGTTAGTTGTTCCTGGCCATTATACCAACCTGATATCAAGAAGGCTTTCCTCCATGGCGATCTACAGGAGGAGGTTTACATGGCTCGGCCACCTGGCTATACTGTTGTTGGTAGTGTACACCTTGTTTGTCGGTTACAAAAGCCTTTGTATAGTCTAAAGCAGTCACCTCGTGCTTGGTTTGATAGATTTAGCGCTGTTGTGCTTGCATACGGATTTCGCCGTTCTACTTTTGATCATTTTGTCTTTGTTTGTCACTCTTCAGCGGGTTCCATTGTTCTAATTGTTTATGTGGATGATATTATTATCTCTGGGAGTGATTCCACCGGTATTGCAGATTTGAAAAAACATCTTAGCCAATACTTTCATACTAAAGATCTGGGTGCCTTTCGCTATTTCCTTGGAATTGAAGTTGCTCGTTCTTGTCAGGGCATCTCTCTATCTCAAAGGAAGTACACGTTTGATCTACTTTCTGAGACTAGTCTCTTAGGTGCTAGACCTATTGATACTCCAATGGATTCTAATGTTAAGCTTGATAGTGAACAAGGAGAACTATCTGCTGATGTCGGTCGCCACCGACGACTGGTTGGAAAGTTGATTTATCTTATTGTTACTCAGCCAGACATTGCTTATGTTGTTGGTGTGGTTAGCCAATATGTGCATGCTCCTCGTCAACCTCATTTTGATGTTGCCTGTCGTATTTTACGTTATCTGAAGAGTGCTTCTGGTCGAGGACTTCTGTATAAACCTTTTGCTTCCCTTTCTATGACTGGTTTTAGCGATGCTGATTGGGCTGGTTGTCACTATGACCGGTGCTATACTTCTGGTTATTGTACCTTTCTTGGAGAAAATTTGGTTACATGGTGCAGTAAGAAGCAAAATGTTGTTGCTCGCTCTAATGTTGAAGCCGAGCATAGAGCTATGGCACATATTGCATCAAAAATGTTGTGGGTTATTCTCTTCTTTTGGATCTTGGAGTTGCTCTTTCCTGCCCTATGGAGATGCATTGTGATAATCAAGCAGCGATCTTTATTGTTAATAATCTTGTTTTTCTTGAACGCACCAAACATATAGAAGTTGATTGTCACTTTATTCGAGATTTGCTGACGAGAAACAAATTGTCACTTCATAAGGACATTATTGTATTTTTCCCATATTAGTATATAAATGCAAGTTGTAAGGGCTGAAGAGAAAAACTAAGCCCTAAATCTTTCTTTTCTAATTTCTTCCTTTTCTTCCTATTCTTTTCTCCTTCTCTTAACCCTAACATTCATAGAATAAACTTAACTTTGTTAAAAACTTAAAAGCAATTAGACACTGCAGGATCGATCTTCACCAAGGTGGATTGATTATAGCCCATTAGAATGTGTGTTGTGTGAGTGCTGGATCGATCCACACCTTGGTGGATTGATCTTGACCTTGCTAATTTCACATATTGAGAGGTGGATCGACCCTTGGAAAGGGTGGATTAAGCCTGGCTTTGAGTTTTTGTAAAATTTGAAGTCTAGAATATGCAGGATCAATCCTAGCCCTATGTGGATCGGTCTTGGCTATTAGAGTCACTCCAGTAGCATCAAGATCGATCCTAGCTCTATGTGGATCAATCTTGGACAATATGTTTTACCAAAAAGAAAATCTAGTAGCATCAGGATCGATCCTGGCCTAAGAAGCACAGACTCGGACACAAAATACGGATACAACACGACACGGATACGTAGACATGACATTTCTCAAAAAGGTAAGACAGATATATTAGGTACGCATTGAATATATATATATATATATTTTTTTATATGACTAAATAATAAAAACTTAACATTATTTCAATTAAAATTGACATAAAAACATATAAATCACAAAAATATTATTAAGATATTAAAATAATAAATCCATTAAATAAAAATTTAAGAATTTTTCCATTTAATCATCAACATCTATGACTCAAGTTTCAAAATAAATTTACTAAATATTACATAAAACATATATATGTATATATTTAACAAATAAAAAAAAAAAAAAAACAAAAGAGCAAGGAGAAAAGGGGGGAAAATCCAAAAAAAGAAGAAGAAGAAAATATGTACCAACATGTCCTATTGTGTCCATAACGTGTCCGAAATTTAGACACGTGTCCGGAAAGAGTGTGAGAGTATCGGTATCCGACATGGACACTTGAGCTATCCAAGATCAATTTGATCAAATAGAGTGTCTGTACTTCATAGAACCTGGCTTTACACAGCTATGAAACGATGCCAACAATCTTAGTAAGGCCAACTGTCCAAGACCAATTTGATCAAGCTGAAATTGGTTTTAGCCTAAAGTCAATCTAAAACAATTTTGAAACCATGTTTTAAAAACATTTTGAAAACCAAATTGCTTTCAGTGTTTTTCAAAAACAGTTTTATCAAAACAATTTGAAAAATCTGTTTAGAAAAAATTGGTAAAACACTACACTAGACTCAAGTGTACTGAAATGCCTAGACCACATAATTAATTTACTCTTTATAGTCACTTACCATCCTAAGCACAAGATCAAAGCTTGAACATGTAGTTAGAGTTCCTCAACTTCCATCTTCAATCTACAATACCAATCAGATCAAGGAAGACACTTGAATGCTAGTATCTACTGACTTATACCTGAGCATTACAATTAAGAGTTTTGGAACTAGAATTAACCCGGCACATAACATTGATTTAACACTTTGTACTCTTCTTTCTTAGACTCTAGAGTTTGGCTTCTAGAATGCATCGGTTGTTTCCCCTCTTAGTACTTGTCACGGGTTATTACTGCTTTATAAGTTAGGTACCTCACAGACCTTTCCCATTTTCTGAGTAGATTGGTCATCTGAAGCAACTTTGATTGAAGTGCTTTCCTAATTACCCTCATAAGAAGGTACATGGAGATATGCCTTGAAGAGGAGAGACTTTAAATCTATTTCCTTTATCTTTGGATTCTCTGCGTCAAGGTGGGCGAACCTTGTATCTGTATTAATCTATGTATTAAATTTGTCTCTTCTTTCTGAAAGCATCTCTTTAAGTTGGCAGGGATAATTTGGGTTGCTTCAAGGGGATAAAATAGCCTTTTCATATTCCTTCTTCCCAGGCTTTGGTTGTCGGTTGATTTTGGGGGGAACTAATTGTTGCATTCTTTAGGATATGTGTGATTTGGTAGATTTCATTAAGGAGAAAATCCACATTATGGTTTTTTTTGGGGCTTTGGTAAGCAGTAGGTTTCATTCGTGTCTGGATATCACCATTCCAGCTTGTATAATCCTTCTCTAAAGCATGTTTTGGCCTTTAAGAGAATTTAACATATTGCAGTATAGTATATAATTTGGATACATTTTTCTAGTGAAAACGATAATTTTTACTCAGACTTTCGAATGTGCGATTCATGGGTTGGTTAAAAGTTGTGCATCTTTGAGCCATGTGTTCTTAGTTCCAATGTTGGTGATCAATTAAAAAGTACGAAGCTTTGCACATAAGGTCTCAGGCTTTTTTTTGGCATTATTATAAGTAAATCATAATGTGGTTAATTTTATTTTATTTTGGTAGGAACTTGCAACTAAATTAAGGGAAATTGTATTGCTGAAGCGGAAACTTGATGATGTGCCAACACAAGCAGAACTCATCCAGTTTGTCACTCTTCTTACCCTTCATTCCTCTTTACTTAGTCCCTTTTTTTTTTCTTGAGAAATTTGTTTATCCTTTCAATTGAGATTTAAAATTGTGTGAAATTCCATATAAAGCAACTTCTGAAGCAACAAAGTTCAACCTTGTTTCATAGTTTAGAACCTTGTAGCTACTTGAGTTTTTATTTCTGAGTATGTATAAGAGACAGGATCAAGTTGCTTCTGATGTAAGAATTTCTTTTCTTACACACTTCTATTAAATTTTTTTAGGATTCATCTTTTTCATACCCACTCAAAATTGATTGGAGATTCAGAGCTATTCCATTGGCGTCACTATTTAATATTTTATTAAGATAAATGTGAGTTTAGTGATTGGATCTGTAATCATATTTGACCAAACTCTATGATGTCCATGACAAGAAAAATAAAGGTGAATCATTTATGTTGAGCTTAGTGAAATTTGACTGGCTATTCTTGCTTCTGGTGTAAGATAGTCCTTAGTCTTTCTATAAACGACCGTTAACTTTCACTAATCAATTCCACAATTAGTCATGTTTAGAATTTTATCTCAAGACCTTGATGGCAACAGATTTCTATTGATTTAGCTTAAATATTCAGTGACCCTACTGATAAATTTTTTCACGCGGTCATGATACTGTTTTGAGTCCTCACTTTTTCTCAGTTCTGATCGCAGAACCTTGCTTAAATTGAGGTCACATTAATATTTACTTTTCGCTACCTTACTTTATATTCAGTATATTTATCTAGATTTCAGGCTTGGGATTTGGGAATAAATGGTACTGAAATTAATTTTGGAATTCAGGAATTGATGGGGATCGCCAATTTTGTAAGCGTATTGCTATAATTTGAAAGAGTTTCAAGAAAAAGCAGTATGAGCTGAAAATAGGAAAGAAAGGTGTGTGTTGTGATCTTGAAACTAGTATAACTAGTTCGTTAATTTAAAAAAATAAAAATTGGGATACATTGCATTATTGACAATATTTATGACTGCTTAATGGAAAGGTTGCCTATAAAAATAATATTTTTCCAAAATTACAAACTCTTTTCTCTATGTTTCTTCTGTTTAGCTTGCAGTATGAGTTGGGAATGCTAGCAGCATATAAGTAAATGTATCGTATCATTGTCAATGCCAAAATGGGGGTGCACCCATGTACACGAGAAGAGTACATATCCAGTCATTATATCAAATGCATATTACTCAAAAACTCTACAAAAGTATCTGTTGTCCTATAGTCACTATCCACCCCAAAAGGTAAAGTATTTAACAAAATGCCTTTCAATTCATCTACATTTCTATCTACCCCTTCAAAAATTCTCTTATTTAGCTCACACCACAAGCACCACATGAGACATAAAGGTGATAGATCCCACACTTGCCGCCCTGACTCGCACTTCCAGCCACAACCCCAGTTTTTTTACAAATCCAGCACTGAACAATGCATAACCGAAAACATCCCAAAAAGTGATAGTAACAAGTCCCACAGAGATTGCACCACCGAAGAATGCAAAAAAAGTGATTCATTGACTCCTCGGCTGAGTAACATAAAATGCATTGATTCACCAGCATGAATCCTCTCTGTTGTAAATGGTCAATGGTGAGAATTCCATCAATAGCTGCTGCCCAAACAAAACAATAGGGGGCCTTTGTCTTCCCTATGCTTTTAAAGGGAAATGAAGACTCCTTCTCCCTCCCTCCTGATAACACTTCATAGGACTGGATTGAAAACACAGTCAGCACCCATATCTGCCGATCACTTCATACGATCCTCCTCCTCTATCTGAGGTCTGCACCCATCCAAAGCCTGAAAGAGCTCCAAAACTGCCTCAAGCTCCCAATCCTGAAAGCCTCTCCTAAATTGGGGATCCCACTCAAAATCATTCCTGGTCCTGCTGAGGTTCGCTGCTACTGAATCATCTTCATATTCTGTTATTCTAAATAAATCCGAAAATCTTTCCTTCAAAGTTGCAATATCACACCATCTATCATACCAAAACCTGATCTTATCTCTTGACCCCACCACGAACTCTATGTTACCCATAAAATCTTCCCACCCCTTTCTAATACCTTTCCATACTCCCACCGGACCCACCCCATAAGGGAAGTTTCTCTCTTTCGACATCCACCCTTCCCACCAGTATAAAAGACCGACTGCTATCTTTTTCGGGCAAGTACAGTGGCTTACAACCTAGTAATCATACCTCCAGTGTGTAGCCCTTGGATTCAAGAATTATTGATTTGTAATGTAAAATTTGTTAAATGAAACCACATAGGCTTAATAATACTTGCTCACCTTGTTAATCTGTTTTCCCTTTGCCACAACATTGTTATGTTGTTCTCCTTATGTGGGTCCAGTGGACTATCCCCAATTGATCATTCATCAGAAAAGTTTATTCATAGGGTATCATGTTTTAGTGGACTATCCCTTTGGTTTTCTGGATGGCTCTTCACTATGTTCTTCCTTTCTGAATCTACAATGTTATTATTCTATGTTAGTAATGAGTTTTACCACGATATTGGTATTAAATTATGAGCTTGAATCTTTTGTTATGGAAGTTGTCCTCTGGCATTCCTTATCATCAAGAGCATTCTTTAGGGTAAGGGGAGGAAGTGAGGGAGGGGATGGTGGATTTCTACTAGAATCTATATAGGGATTCTATGAGTGGAGGCCGGATTTAGTTGAGATGGAGTTCAATTCTATTTTGGAGGATGATGTTGCTTTGTTGGAAAGGTCTTTTGAGGAGGTGAAAGTGGTGGCGACTTTGAATTCTTGTGATGAAGACAAGATGCCAGGACTGAATGGGTTTACAATGGCATTTTATAAACATTATTGAAGGGTGATCAAGAGAGATGTTATGGCAGTGTTTGACAATTTTCTGACAATTTTCATGAGACTGTTTCTTTTGAAAGGTGTCTAAATGCCTCTTTTATACCATTGATTCCCAAGAAAGAAGGAGCTGCAAGACATTTAGGAGTTTAGGCCAAATTAACTTGGTGGAAAGCATGTACAAGCTTTTGGCTAAAGTCCTCTAATTGAGACTTGAGGAGGTAATGGGGAGGTTAATCTCAAACAGTTGAAATAATTTTGTAGGAGAGAAATTCTAGATATAATTTTGTTAGCCAATAAGTGCATTGATTCGAGGAAAAAATGTAGAGAGACAAGATTGGTATGCAAGTTGGATATAGATAAGGCTTACGATCATGTTAATTGGAGCTTTCTTCTATTCCTTCTTGCTAAGATGGGATTTGGGGAGAGGCGGAGGAGTTGGACGCAGTCGTGTATATCTACTACTTCTTATTGAGTACTTGTTAATGGGTCTTCGACGGGTTTCTTTTGTTCTTCTCATGACTTAAGATAGGGGGATCCATTGTCACCATTTCTATTTGTGATAGTGATTGAGGCTTTGAGTTGGATGTTGGGCAGAGTTGTTGTAGGGTGTTTATTGAGGGGTTTTTGTGTGGAGGATGGGAGGGGAAGGAGAGTGGAGGAGTCTTACCTGTTGTTTGCCGATGAAACTCTTATTTTCTATAAAGTAGAGGGCAGGCAACTTCATTTCTTGAGATGCATTTTGGTTTGTTTTGAGGATGTGTCATGGTTAAGGGTAAACATTGGGGAAGAGTGAGGTGAACGGGGAGGAGGACTTGGCATAGGGAGTTGGTTGTGGGATATGCTCTTTGCCTTCTTTGTATCTGGATCTTCCTTTGGGAGCTCCTACGAGGTCTACAGTTTGGGATGTAGTTATTGAGAGATTCAAAGAAGGATAACCGGTGGAAGAGAGAATAAATTTCAAAGGGAGGGAGGATCACTCTCATTAAAAGTTCTTTGGAGAGTCTCCCTACGTATTTGTCTCTTTTCCCTATACCTTTTCCAGTGGAGTAGAAATTGGAAAAGATTTAGCCTGATTTCTTGTGGGAAGGCAAGGAAGGCGAGAGGAAGATTCATCTTGCTAGCTGGGACAAAGTGAAGTGCCCGAAGGAGGAAAGAGGTTTGGATTCTATAGAGCTTTACTGGGGAAATCGTTATGGAGGTTTGCGATGGAAAATCAAGCTCTGTGGACACAAAATATAGGTTTGCGGATAGGGGTTGGTTTGTGAAGGATGCTCAGGTTGTGGTGTGCTTCTGTAGTTGACAGTGTTATATGCCAAACTGTCTTGGCTTCCTTGGCTTTCTGTTATTATTTCCTGATAGATTCTACTGCTTACTGCTAAAAATCAAGCTCTCTCTACAGTCTTCACTATTACTAATGTTTATCCTTTCTTCAAGTACTTATGCTATCCCCTTCTCTAGTAATGCTTTGAGATAATTTATTATGCTCTATCAGGTCCTCCATGGTGCAAGCATTCTCACTTCTTTGCCTTGACAATATGATAAACTAAAAGGTTTTAAAAGTATTAAAAGACTTCACTTACAGAGAATGTCGCCATTAGTTCTTATGAAAAAGAGTCGACCATTAGTATTTTTGTACTTAATGGAAGTACCTCTCAGATACAACGCAAGGGAAAATACACTTCATCCTCATTGGTGGATTGAACTCCCAATAATGATCCTTGTTTTTTTCCCCCTCCTCTTTAATGATCCCTTCTATCCAAGTTTTGTTATTTCTCTGTTGGTTATGTTGTTATGTAATGTATTTATATATATATATATATATATGTATGTATATATTTCTGTTTAAGGTGCCATAGATTCACACATGTGGTAACATAATGTCATATGACAGGAAACCAACTTGAAAAAAATTTCTCAGAGGCTTTTATCTGTCTTGGTACCATATATTTTACATTAGAAAATTCAACCCTTGGGGTTGGATGCATTGGGAAGAGGCTTGGGTAATGCCCCCAAGGTCTCAAGTTCAAGTCTTACCCCAAGGGGCAAGGGTCACTTACCTATCATAAAAAAAAAATACTTCTAACAAATTTAGACAGGCAATTTTTCCTACTTGATTCATTATTATATATTTGAATTTTAATAAAATCTCTTTCTGCAGGTACGAACGCCGGTTTTCAGAACTTTATGCTAATATACAGGTGAACAAATGCTTTTGTGGTTTGTTTATATTTACCAAGCTATTTTAAGCTTTAAGGTTAACTAAACTATACTCTCTACTGATATGAAGGGAAAGCATCGACAAACTCGTAAATACTATGCTACCTTTAATGCTTTATTGGAGATAAAAGAATTGATGCTAAAGGAGACATCCTTATTAAACTCCATAAGTTCACAGGTATAGGTGAAATAAGTAGTGTGCTCTAAATTACATTTTTTGTGTCTCCTCTTGGGCATGTTTGTTATTTCCTTAAAGCAACTTATTATTGCTTTTCTTTTGTTGATTGATCGCATGTCCATTGTTGCTATTGGAATCAAAATTTCATGACTAATAAGTTGATAAATTTTACATATTATATGAAATGCATTGTGCCATGTCCCCTTGACATATTCCTATTGATGGTAATTTGGATTTTTAAGGGCTAACTGGATCATCTAGAATGCATTAAAATAGAATGTTAGATGGTTGGAATGAATGCTCGCTTTTTTTTGGATCTTCACGTCTGGGTGATCTGCAGTGGTGTTCATATGCTCCTTTAGAATATTAATTTTTCAACCTGACCAACAATAGAACAACTACCATGATTCCATCAATTTGGATGGGTTGATGAAAGCTCAAACAAGTTGCTTACACATTTGTTTGGAAAAGTTAATAACTTGTTTCATGTTCCATGCTTAAGTTACTTGTACTAGTCATCTGCTGGCTTTGATATTGATAAAAATCATAAAGTGATAATTTCTACTTCAAACTGTCTGATCTTGTGTGTGTAGTTTTTTGAAAATTTTCTATTTAGAGAACAAAACTAAAAAGTAGTCTATGCTGCAAAAATGAAATTTCATGTATTTCCGTTTAATCGGATTGCTTGTCAAAATACTATTTGAAGACTAAAAAATTTTCAGTTTGCTAATCAATGCAAAGTTGATGAGAGAGATCTTGGATCCGTTTTTTTTGTTACTTGGGGGGAAATTGGTTGGATGTCTTGCTCATGTAATGAAGATGCCGATATGTTAGCTAAAATAGGGGCCATCACCTTAGAGCCATTCAAAATGCCCTTCTATCCTCCCTGATGTTTGGTTTGTTGGTTGTTGTGAAGTTGCTTTTTGCTTTTTGTTTCTTGTAATTTCAGTTTACATCTCTTAAAGGATATCTTGTTCTTGTCTCCTCTGCATTCTCAGCATTCTCATGCTCTCTTCTCGACACTATTCTTGTTTCTTATTAAAAATAATGCATCATTTACCAAGATCTAGAACTTCACTCCTTAATCTCGTGTACTAATATATATATATATATATATATATATATATTTGATTGTTGCATGAAGTGAACTTAGTTCTGGTTGGGATCATCAATTTTACAAGCACTTGGGTCCCTCCTTAAGACACTAAACTGGAGTTTAAAATATGCTATTGCACTCAATACTTTGTTTTATGCAGTAGAATCTGTAACCTATCTGTGATTACAGACAATTGAATTTTCTCATCATTTCTTGTAATTTTGTATAGTTTCAAGATGCTATTACTAGCACCGCTGGTCGCACAAAACTTATAGATTCCATGGATGGAATTGTGAAGGGAACTCAACAGGTAATTGCGAATTTTTATTTTTATTTTTCTAGTCTCAAAAAATAAAATTACTTTTATATTATGGAGGAGATGCAGAGGAAGTGTTTGTTTGCTAAAACTAGAACAACTCACCCAGGTTTTTAAAAGCCCAATTTTTCTGTGTAAAGTTGTGTTACTTTTTGTTCGAGATGCAAAGGAAATGACCAATTTAGGCCTTTCAAAATATCCTACACTGCCTTATGGAATAATAATTCCTGGAAATGTAACATGTGCTATCACTTTGTGTGAAAATTACTTCTTTTGTCTCTTCCCATGGTTTCTATTTATGAACTTTGTTCCATTTTTTGGTGATTTTGAGTTCAAACAATTTTTTTGCTTTCTTTTAAATTAAAGGAAAAGTCTTTCTTCCCTTTTTCTTTTCCCCTTTTCTCCAACCACATCATTCTCAGCTACAAATTATGTGATGAAAAGAAATTTAAGTGTGTAGAAACATTAAAGAGATAAAATACATTGTGAAGAAACATTTAAGTCTTTCTTCCCTTTTTCTTTTCCCCTTTTCCCATATTTTGAGTAAAATACATTAAAGAGAAAAGATTTTGATAGAGCAATATAATAATGAAATTATGCACAATATGATGACAAGGATGCACTTAATTGCTTAACAAGAGATAAAAATTTGTTTATAATTTGATGTATAAATTCAAAAAAGGATTCGATGTTTGTTATTTTCCTTTCCAAAAAAAATACAACTGTTCTTATAAATGAAAAAAACTGTTATAAACATAGGTTCTTTGAACTATTTAAGATCTTCTTTGTGAATCCCTCCTCAGGGCCCATGCAGGGGTGTTATTTAGCTCCTGCCAAGGTCAAATTTTCTGTAATGGTCCCCATTGTCTTCTCTCCTGCCCTTGACTTACATTCGTTTGGCCTTTCCCTTTATAAGACAATTAAATCATATACTTCTCGTTAACACAGTCCCTGATGTTCATGTCACATAATTGGCTGTCTTTCTCCTTTTTATATCCACCTAACTTCTGAATTCTCACAAACAAATTCATTTCTAGATATATATTTTCTTGTGTTACCATTGATCCCTATACCACTGTCAACAATGAAGAATGGTTGGCCTTTGTATTCATCATTATTACATCTTCCCATCTCCTCTTTGCTTTGCCTATAATTTTAATTTAGTTAAAAATTATTTCAGCTTTTTTTTCTCCTTTTTTTTTTATAGTACCAGTGACCAAAGTTGTCAAAACGTGTATCAAAAGCCGAATCGTTTTTAAAAAAAATGTGTGTCATATCGGGTATCGTAAGATACGTGTATTTCTTTAAAATATATTTATAATACACGCATCAATATATATATATATATATATATATAAATATAATGTTTGAAATGATATAAATAATATTTCAATTTACTTGTCATAAAAATTAAATATATAAATTATTATTATTTATCTAACAATTAAAATTCAAAGTAATACCAAGCATAATAATCTCGTTTTTCAAATATGTTGTATCATGTTATATATAGTGATATATATATATATATATAAATAGTGTATAAAATGATAAAAATAATATTTCAGTTCACTTATTAAAAAAAAAATCAACTTAAATTTCATGCAATACAGGAATCAAGATTTTTAAATACTATGAGTTTCAAATCAAAATTTAATAATCCAATGGCCCAACAAAGTTCATTAATGTCAAATTTAAAGACAATCTAAAATTATTCATTCTTATAATCTATCCCATTTTCATCTTAATATCCAATTTCAATGACATCGATATCATTGTCGTCATCATCAAATGCGAACAAATTTTCACTTCCTTCTTCTTATTCAATTTCTTGTATGTGCTAACTTATCATCTTTATCTTCTTAAAATACTTACTTTCCTTCTTGCTTGCTTGAGGAAAGATCTGTAGGTGTTTCAAAGAAGTAATATAAAACCAAACAAAACAAAGGACATATATAATAAAACAACAAAAAAGATGTCAAAACGATGTCGTTTAGCCTGATTGCGTGTATCACATGTATCGTGTATATCAAAATGTATTGTAAGATACGTATTGCGTATTGTAAGATACGGTGCAAAAAGATATAAGATACGTATCATTTATGTTCATATCAAAACGTATTGTAGGAAGTATTGCCAAGCTATTGGTTCTTCCTTCAATGTTTGTTTATGCAGATTTTGTAATTTTTTTGAGGGGGTATTTACTGCCACATCTGTGTTACAGAAGTTGGAAAAGGTGCAACTTGTGCTACAGGCAGAGCAAAAAGTTTGTGATGGTCTAAAAGAGAGGTATGCTGCAGCAATTGCAGAGCAAAGACATGGCTATTCTCTCTTAAAAGCTTTCCAGGTAAGCACATGATCATGATCTTACAATTAAATCATATTAGCAATAGCAACACAACTATTCAAGCTTGGTTAAAAACATTCTCTCTCTGTGACGATTGACGAATTTTAAGGAGGTGGTTCTAGATTAAATGAAGTGTTACATGATACTTTATGTTGTTAGAGCATTCAGTGTTTAGACTATTGAAACTATTCCAAGACCTATTGTTTTCCTCTCTCATTTAATGGTCCTTGTTATACTCATCTTCGCTTGCAACTTTGAAGTTTTTAAGTTTTACAAGAATAAAGCATTGTCTGGGTATATTTCAACATATACTGTAGCTTCTCTTAACTAGTAACACATTGGAACTATGTTGTACTACGTATTAGATAATACTTTATCCATGGAATAAATATAGCGATATTTCACGATATATATCACAATTTTTGCAATTGCGATACGATATTTGAATGTGAAAAAAATGACAAAATATCGTGATATATCACAAAATATTGCAATTTTTTTTAGATTTAAAATATCATGATATATTGCACTATATTGCTTCTAAATTTAATCTAATAGGAACTTATTGTTTTACATTATTAATGTAAAAAACTTTGTATATTTAAACTTTATTTGATATATATGCATATTTGACCCTAATTTATGTTAATGTAATTAGATTTTATGTAAATTATAGTGATTAGTGTTCTTTATATTCTCATCAACATGTATTTTGTTTTGGTTCCATATTACGTACTTATCAAATAAAACATATATTTATAATATATTGACTCAAAATGTTATATTAGCTTGTCAATTAATACTTCAAAAATTTCCATTCAAAATGTTCAAGATTTGATATTAATATCCATCATTTTTTTTAAATGTGCGATATTGATATGTAATTGCGATATATCCATCGATATTTCCGCATTTTTGAATTTGCGATATATCTTTTTTATCGATATTTTTTTCCTTGACTCTAACTAACTACTTATATTAGTTTGTAAAGTATATGTTTTTTATTTTTATTTTTATTTTATATGTCCATATTGTTTTCATTTTGTCCAAAATGAATGATTGCCTTCCTATAAAATAAAAATGAAGAAGAAAATAAAAAGAATGAATTAGCTCATTTCAAAGTGAGAGTCCACTTTGGTCAGTGCAAGTGTAAATAGAATTTAGAAAGGGTAATAATGTGATTATTTGTAGTAATTGGAAGTATAAGTTGTTAGAGGCCATCGCTTGGTGCCATGATAATAGCTCAAGCTGCCAAGCATGAGAAGTTGATTATGTTGGTTTAAGTTTGACAGCGGACACTTTGTGCAAATAATACCAAAGATTAAATCTATATCTAATTCACCCTTGCATTGCAAGACTAACACTATGTAATGGCCTTTTATAGTTATGTGGTTGTTTGGGACACCATTGATTTCTTCTGGAATTAGCAAGATTGGTGTAAACTAAGTGTCTAGTTCGCAAAGCAAGAGTTGGGGAGCATTAATTTTTTGAAAATATGCAAGATCTAGAGCATAGTTATCGGAAGTGGACCGGACTGGCACGTACAACCGATTGAACCAAAAAGAAAGAAGAGCGGCAAGACCAGTTCGGTTCTTTATTTTGATCATTCTTGCAAGAGAACCGGAGTGAACTATCCTGAACGAATGTATTTTTACCAAACTAGACAGTTTCCAAATTGAAATGGGACCTTTTCTGCTGATGACTACAAATTGAAGTTCAGGGAATCGAACCCAAGTACTGAAGATAGAGTATACCAACATTGACCACTCTTCCACTTCTAACTTTGTGTATTATCTATTACCAAAATTAACATTTATTATAAAAAGAATGCTAACCGCCTCATATGCACTTGTGTTAATGAGTTCAACCTATTGAACCACCGGTTGAACCAATGGACCGTGAACTAGCTCCTTCATCGGTTCATTGTACAGTCCGATTCTAATAACTGTGGTCTAGAGCATTGCTAGAGTGCCTATATAATATTTTTAAATATAGATGTGTGTGTCTTACTTATCCCAAAAAAATACAACAATATATTTTTTTTAGCTTGCTTAATTGTGGTGTTTTGGAATTCACTTGCTCATTCGGGAGACACGTCTTCCTATTCCATCTTTTCTTGCAATCTCTCTCTACTATACGATAATAATTTCTAATTCTATAGGAGAAATTTTTTGGCCTAGCCATTGTTGTACTCTTTCCCGCATGAGGAAGCATAGCGTAGGTGAAACCTGGATTTTTATCCCTTGCTTGACCTGAATGTGCTAGATATCGAGGCATCATTCACTTCCCTATTGGGAAGACTTTGGAAGAGCAATTTATCGGAAGCAAAAAGCAATGGATTGATCTGTTCTAAAAAAAAAGAAAAGTGGCTGGATTGAATAGAACTTGTCTTTAGACACTCAAGATTTTATTATACCTTTTAAGCTAAAAAATAAATATAATTTTAAAAAATTTATATGTGGTAACGTGGTCACACTTATCTTTAGCATTGGGTTGGTCGTGACTTCAAGTCACCTTTGCTTGTACAGTAGACACATGCACATATAATATATATGTACTTGATCTTGTATATGAATTTTGTTATTGTTTCGAATAAGCATGTGGTGTGATGAAAACTATTTAATTGTCAAAAATCGTATCAGTGAAAAAAAAGTGCAAAAACTTCAGTCGGTTTAGTGGTTGTTGCCTGTTGTTTATCAGCAAGTTAACTTTTATTTCCACATAAGGCATCCACCCACTCAGGTGGATTCCAGACAAAGTCACTGAAAAAGGTGGATTCGACTTGGATTCGTGTTCCCAAAAACGTCAATCCATGGATTGCTCATAAATTATCCGTGGATTCCCATGAATTCACTCCCAATTCTCAAATTGAGAGCATGAGCATGGGCCCTCCTACATGAATTTGGACACTTGGGGTGTAAAGAGTACAGTGGGCATTTGCTACTGGAGACATTTAGGGATATCTTGACTGGATCTGCAGTGAAAAGGGCTCAACCAAGGAACTAATAAAAATATACAAATATTGTGAAGGGCACATTAGCCTATCTACAAGACCCTGGGCAGAATTAATGGTTAGATCAATGAGAAAAATGCTTAAATATAAAAAAAAAAAAAAAAATTTACTTGAAATTCAAAGTTATCCATATGTGTCAATATTTGAACCCAATCCAGTTCAACAGTCTTCAGAAATATTATTATCAAAATTGAGCAAGAGATTTCTTTCAACAGTGTGTAGCCTAATCTAATGGAATAGTTGTTGGCAAATTGGCTAACATTAACACTGTGTTAGCTCCAATGTAGAATTTAATTATGACTAATCATTATAATTGTCATCATCACCATTATCGTAATCATCATTAATCACCATGCATCTTGATATACAACATTTTTTTGTTAGTATTTGGCACTTCTATTGTTGTTCCAGTCCATGCCAATTTCCAGTTGTCTCACTCAAATTCCCTAATAAAATCATTAAATTTCCAGGAGGAATGTGCAAAGAATGAGTATCTTCGGAGCCAAACTTCAGAAATACTCCCATAATGTGAGCAATAAAAGTTGCAAGGTTTGAAACCAAGATCTATATATGGCTGCCAAGTTTGATTTCTTTTTTGTTGTTGTATATAATTCTCATCGTGTTTGCAGATACTTTTGGGACCCCCAGATCTTTGTAGTGAAAAAAGGAAACACCTTTTCCACATGGCTATTGAAATATCAATTATTGTTCTCTATTGATTTATTCAGTGATGGATGCTTAATACACTTATGTGATACATCCAGAAGATAATTAACAGTTTTTATGATTTTATTAACCCATTTGATTCATACACCTGTTTGCATGAGTCAATGGTGATCAATTATTATTGTTAAGGACGGCATCTGATTACCCGAGGTGTGAAAATACACCAGTGGCTAGAAGTCATGGTAACCAACATCAACTAGAGATTAATTTTTCACGTCCTCGGATATTTACTGATACTTGGAAGAGGAGGTAATTGTTGACAGTATGGGCATTCGAATTGTTTCAATGCATGATATAAGATGTACATAGCTCTTACTATAGGCAAGTGATCGAAAACAAATCACTTGATTATATGTAATTGTGATGCATTGTTTAGTTATATATACTTTGCTCATTCATTTGTCTTATGTAGACATAATTCAATTGTTTGCATATGAACATTGATTATGTAACTCATTAAAAGAAGAAAATAATTCATACATTTTCAGTAGTTATGATGTTTTAGTTGGACCTAGTCTTGTTTTGATCTCATTTTTCCCAATGTTGGGTCTTGTTCTTGTCTTGTGTAGGGACATGTATGATTGTTAGATCTCAAAAAATGTGAATTATCAGAGTTAGCAGTGCCTTTACTATAGTGATGGATAATCCATTGACCCTTTTACGCGTAAGCCAGTGCTTATTCAAAAAACCTAAAAAAGAAGACCTTTCTTTCTTTAATGGAAAAAGAAGAAAGGAGAGAGATTGGATTCTTGGATTCAACCTCTTTTGTCTTTTTGGTTTTTTCCTTCATAATGACTGTCTTATTCACTGGAGGTCCTGTTTTAAATTTTTGTTGAAAAAAATATGTTGAATCAATTTGTCATCTTCTTCAACATTCAAAAATGGACATCTTTTTCATTTCTTTTCGCACAAGACAACTGGGGAATGCTGTCATTTTGTTTGCATCTTCATATTCATATGCACACACTGTACAATTCCAGGTTGAGTTACAAGATTATATAATGTTGGAGTTTGTAGTGTAGCATAACGAGCTAAGTTGCTCCTGAACGGCTCAAAGTTGATTTGTTTATGGTCTATTATTGTCACTGCGAATCCTAAACTAGCATAGGTTCTTGTGTTGATGCATAGGTGAAGAAATTTGAGCTAGTCCGAGGTGTATTACATCTGGGTCAATGAATGTCTGTGGTTCACATGTTGAATTAATGTGTCAATTATTTATTAGCATGTTCGCAGTGCTGCAGGACTGAAGAATAATATTTTCGACAAAGATAGCAGATTATTTGGAGAACTTATTGAATGATCAAGTCAAGGGTCTATCTGGCTAATAAAAAAACTGCCAAAGTATATGAAAGTTTTTTGTCTCTTAAAAATCAAAATATTATACACAAGGCATCTCTTGATTGGCTGAGATTAATAATTTAGGGTCATTCAATAATTTCTCGTTTCTTGGTGGACCCAAATAGATCCTATGTTAAGCTTGAACATGGAGCTCTAATCAGTTTTATCTCCCTAGACAGGTCATTCAAAATCTTGTTCTGGTATCCTTTTTTCTTCTTCTTTTTTTTCCTTTTTTTGTTCACCGACTTGTTGATTAATGAGTTTTGAGTGAAAATAATAAAAAATGAAAATGAAAAAGGACCCTAGTGTTGTTACAGTGGCAAGCACTGTTTTTATAGCGACTTAAGTTGTTTTTGGCAGGTTTCACAACCCTTTGTGTTGGGACCCAGTGAAGGATTATGGAAGCAACCAAAAATGAATTAATGCCAAAGAATAAATAATAGAAGTCTGGGTTAGAGCAAGGACAAGAATTTGATAATGATGAAGTAATGATGTTGATGATATTTGATATATATATATATATATATATATACACATTTTTCTATATTTGATAATGACGAGTTAAGGAAACTTAATATGGATAGAATAAAAAAGGAAAAGAAATGTCTCGTCAATTGAAACGTAGGGGTGTTTGTCCCCCGTCTTTTTTTTTCTTTTTGTCGGTTTTCCCTTTTTCAAAAATTTTAGGCATGTTTTAGCGACTGGAAGACTAGGGATTAATTATTAAAATAACATTTGTTCATGTTTGGATTTTCTTTAATTTTAAATTGTACCATTTACGATTCGGTAACAGAATAGAAAAAGCGGGTAGGCCGACAAAGGGGTGAAGAGGGGAAAACGGTGGGTGGGTGTGTTTGTGTGAGAGATGACAATTTAATCTCTTTGGTTGGATTTTGTTATACCTCACTTTTAATGGAATGGAATGAAGTTGCGAGGAGTTATTTATGTCTCGCATTGTTAGAGTTTGGGCAAAGACACTTCGCTCTTATTCTAATTATAAAAATAAAATAATAAAAGAGTTTTGTTTTACATAATTTGAGTGTGATCGTCAAAAAAGGACTCTTGGAGACTTGAGATTCGATTGTTTCTTTCTCTAAAGGTATGAATGAATGCTTCTAAGAAATATGAAGAAAGATAAAAAATGAGTCGTTAGTTTGTTTTTAACAATTAAATAAGCAAACTCGTTACAACTAATATGAAATAATACATGTAAAAGAAATCAAAAATGAAATTAAAGAGATTATATCACTTTGGATCCTAACTACATTCTAAAACCCTTAAATAAAAATAAAGCACTGAAATTATGAAACCAAAGAAAAATACTAGATTTGGGGGCTAAAGTACGGAATGGAAAAGTATTAGGCATTCACATCGCCCGATCCAAATGAACCGGTCTCAAGAGTTCAAATGTAAGGCTCATTCATTGTGAGCAATGCAGAAATAATAAAAAGAAAGTATAGAAAAGAATTGACAAGGAAATGAAATAGAAAGCAAAAAAGGAAATAGGTTTTGAACCCGCCCATGATTTGCCTCTATCAATGGTAATAGAAATCGAACAATTGCTATCCCCTCTTAACAAGAGTGATAGGAGATGATAGATCAGAGTTGTGGGCTATGTCACCCACTTCTACCAATGGTGACAGAAGGTGATGATTGACTGGTTAAACTGAATAAAAAAAGTAAGAAGTGGAACTTACATGAAAGTAAGGGAAAATGGATTTGACTCGGGCTCGAAAGTTTCCTACGTATCCATTCGAAGATGGAATCAGAGTCACGTAACTCTCCGGTTTGCTCTCTTTTATCAAGAGTGATAGAAGAAAGACTAACAGGGTAAAAAGATTATAAAGGGTTTAGAAAGCGTACCTTATTTAGTCGCGAATGTCGGGCAGGCACTTAGGCTAGTATTATTCGGTTCCTAATCATCACTTTGGCAGAATTCTGACTTGCACTTCTTGACTTGGGACCGTTAACAGGGCAGGGCTTCAACCTTGAGAGAAGATAGATTGAGAACTTCTAGAGAGAGAGAGAGAGAGAGAGAGAGAGAGAGAGAGGGTCGTGGCACTAGAATAACAGCATGAGGCTATGAATTTTTGGACTTTTAGAATGGTGACCAAGGAGATCTATTTGTAAGCAAAATGTGGTGATTTGATCCAATGACCTATAATTGACCTCATAAGTAGAGGGATAGGATCATGTCTTAAGTAATAATTACACGATTAAATAAATAAGAAAATCAAATAATTATCCTAGAGAATGAATATCCTAAATAAATGATTTAAAAAATAAAATTACAGAAGCAAGAACCAATAGGATCAATGTCTACATGAATGGAAAAATGAGAATTAAGAAAATGAGAGTTTATTCCTAAATAAACTCTAAAAATGCAATTGTCTAGATTCAATAAATCTCCTCAAGAAAAAATGTCTAGAAACTAGATTCACAAAAACTCTAGAAAAGAAAACTCTTAAATGTGCACAAATGATGACTACTACTCAAGATTATCAAATTGTCCCCAGTTTGGTAGAGAATCATCAAGTTGTCCCTAAGGCACTGAAAATGACCAAATTGCCCCTCTAGAATTTTCTTACAATTTTGATACAATTCATTTTTTGGCATGTACACATGGCCAAATGGCCACATGCTGCATAAATTGGTGTGCAAATATTCTTCAAGAATCTTGGTAGATATTTTCACAATGACGTGTGGCATAATCTAATCGAACACAACGGTATCCAATGTAGAAATATTAATGTGTGTGCCAGTGCATGGTAGCATGGAGATGATTGTGTGATGTGAGTTAAAAGTGACCAAAAGTAAGACAAAAATCCCTATTCTTCCTCTTTTTTTCTATGGAGCCCAGCCCTTCTTCCCACCATAACACGCCACCCTCTCCCCCATATCTCTTTTTCTCTTCCTCATATATATATGTAACATTACGTATATGTGTGTTTACGGGTTTGTATTGGTGTATGAATGTGAGTTTGTGAGAGTGAAAATGAGTGAATATGTGTGTAAAGGCCATGAAAGGCCATGGTGATGATTGGAAGTGAAAGAAAGAATGAGAAATTGAGTTGTTCATGTGGTTGTCATTAATGGAAAGAAAGAGAAAGCTTTCTCTCTCGTCAAATCAACCTTCTCTCTACAATGGCTTGGACAAAGGTAGGATTTCTAGGCATTTCTTAGGACTCGTCTTCTCTCTAAAAATGAAAATATGTGCGTTACAATGTGTATGCATGTGGGTGTGTACAGTGCATATATATATATATATATATGTATGTATAGTTGCATGTAAAAGGAGAACCCATGTGGGTTCTCACAAGTTATTGAAACATAATGGTATAATTTGGCTCCCTTAATGAACTACACATTAAATTGGGTAGAATGAACTCAAAAATGTTAGAAAATGGTGATAAAACCAGTGAAGGGACAAGGGTCACCGTGATTTGGGTTCGTTATGGTGTTAGGTTTCATGAGGTGTTTTGGTGGAATTTTGATGGGTTTGGACTCTAGTTAGGATCTTAGCATTCCAATGAGTGAATAAAAAAAATGAGATGAAAATAGTGATAAAAAAATGGTGGAACTCATGCGGTTGCAGAATTACCAAAAAAATAGGTTTGTGATTATGGGGTTGATTCGAAGGTTTTTAATGCACAAAAATTGTATAAATCAAACTTAAATGATGTGTAGAATAATTTAGAATGAAAATTGATAGAAAAATCTTGGATTTTTTATTTTTCAACGAATAATCGCCAGAAAAGATGAGCAGGAAAAGTTGGGTCCAGCGAGTCATCAACGGTCAACTAATTGACCGGGTTGGTTAATCGAGTTGATGGTCGGGTCTCAAGTATGGGCCTAGGCTTGGGTTTGGTATTAGGTCTAGAGTGTTTGGTTACGAAGCTCCTATTATCTGGTGTTTGGGATCCAAAATTGGAATAGGATTATCCTTATTCCAAAAATCAAGAATTAAATTAATTTGGGACTGTTTGGTTACAAAGTTATAAAATTGAAATTATTTAAAAAATAGGGAGATTGACTTATTTTGAAAAATTACAAATCAGTGAGCTAATTTAGGATAAATTATAAAAAAAAGCTAATTGGGTTATAAAATTGAAACTAAACCTAACTAAAATGCGAGAAATGACATACCCAACGTTTTTGGTGCTTCAAGACTTAATGGTAAGGTCCGTTTGGACATTTGAGAACTTTGGGATGGTCCCACCTAAAATTATAAAATGACAAAAATTCCTATCAACTTAAAACAAATATCTAAAAGAGAAATTATATTACAAGAAGGGCACCTTTAGGGTTTTTAAACTTTTTGAATTCATTTCTAAAGTCTGTTTGGGGAGATTGGGTCTCAATAGATGTGAAACGAGTGTTGGTTAAATTACAAAAATACCCTTAGGGAAACTAATGCCTTCTAAAAATTATGTAACTTTTGCGACGAGACATTCTTAGGATTTTTTAGGTCCCGAATTATATTAAACACATAATGAAACTCAAATTATTGAAAGATGGGATGAACAAATGGACAGTTGTATGACTTATCCGTATATTTAGTTACATTTGATGAGATGTTTGGTATGCATGTTGATCTATTTACATGTATGGTGTGTGTAGGGCATGTGCGAGCTTGGAATTGTGATGGTAAGAAATGTTGTGAATAAACCTAAGATGAATTGAATGAACTTAATGTGCACCATCGTGGGTGTGAGTTGATGGTAATGTGTGTATGGAATGGTCTCTTGAGGAGCGGCCAGTAACTTGAGGGAGAGCCTGTGGAAAGGCGCCCAACATAGGGAAGAGTTCCAAGATAGAGGACTCCATAGCGTGTGTGGGTGTGTGTGTGGAACGATCTCTTGAGGAGAGGTCAGTTACTTGAGGAAAAGCCTACGAAAAGGTACGAGGAAGAGTCCCTTGCGTGCATGAATGTGTGTGGGAAGGATGTGTTGTTGGATGGATTTTGTATATTGTATGAATTATGTTGACTTTTGTTATGCATTATGGCATGGATGTACATGTATGACAGTATGAGCTACATCTATTTATATTGTTGAGATTGATAGTGTTGTGTATGGGGGAGTATTTAGATCTGCTATCGTATTGGTTTGTGATTCGTTATATTTTGGGAGGGCATGATTCCTTAGAATATATTTTGGCATATTATTTCTATTGGATATTGTGGGTTCTTATAGTATTTTTTTGGATTAGAAACTCCCATATTAGGAAATGCATTAGTTTTTCGCATATTGTGTGCATGTGTGTGATTTTGGAAAACCCTATTGAGTATTATGACTCACCATTACTATTTAAGGGAATGGAAGATACAAGAGGAGTGGGTGAAAACTACAAGTTCAGCTCTAAAGAGATGACCTACTTACTTTAGTATTCAAATTTGTGTAAAAGGGCATATATACTCTCTTTGATTGAATGATGTATAATAAGCTTGTATTAATGATAGTTAGAGTCGGCTCTGAGTGCTACAAACATATTAGATAGATTTGATTTTCGATTTAATCCCATAACGGGACTTGAATAAATAGAAGCATGATAACAAAAAAAAAAATTAATTTAATTAAATAGGTTTAACCAGGATGACTATTTCAATTACCTTCTAGTCACGGTTCCAATGATCCTAGTGTCATGACTTCGAACTTCGTGGCATGACATTTTAGTATCAGATTAGTGAATTTTGGGTTCATATTCGGGTCTTCATGATCTGGATCGTGACATAATACCACATTCATGTTATTCCATGATGCCCAAATAGTAGTATATCAAGCCTCTTGTGACTTTCTTCAACCCAACTCTTACAATCTATGAAAGGATAAGCGTTGGATCTTAGTCCCTGAAAAATACAAAGCCCAAACTTGTCTTGCAACATGACAATCCTTCAAGATATAAATCAGAGATTCTGAAGTGTAACCACAAAAATTACAATTTGAATCAGTGTGAATAATGTAGCATAGAAGTTTGGTTTTAGTTGGCAAGGCATCTAAACAAATTCCGCCACAAAAACATTTTAATCTTAGTTACTATCTTGGCCTTTCCAAACAATATTCCAACACCATGAATGAGAGGATGAAGAACTAAGGAGAGACACGAGATGCTTGTCAGTTAACCTTAAATCCATAGCTAGATGGTAAGCAATGCAAACAGTGAACTTACCATGCATGGAATAATGCCAAATAAGTTTTTCTAGGATGCGACGATGACTTAAGGGCGCACTAAGGATGTTCTCTACTTCAAATGGGAGGAAGATGGATCTAATCAACTATATACTCCACTGATTCTGATGTTGATTTATAAGCTTAGTCACGAACCTGAGATAACACTTTAAATCAACGCTTTAAAATTTGATCAGACTGGCCGATTCAACTGGTTGAACTATCGACCGGTCCAAAAAATGGTCCGATTTCACGTGCTAAACTAGATTAAATCAAAAACTGTTTTATTTTTAAAAAATCACTCGAAATGACGGTTCAACCAAAGATTTAATTTAATAATATATATTTATATTATTCAATTTATATCACAAGAGCCATGGTGGCACAGTGGCCACGTGTGGGGGTTTAGGATCCTTACGTGCATGAGGTCCTTGTTTCAAATCTGGGGAGCTGCGGCTCCCTTTTATTTTTCTGATATTTCAGTTGCCAAACAACGGATAAAATTGCAAAACAAGGATAAGATATCCCAACCTCATATGAGTTATTAAATCAAAGCCCTAACCTCGTACCCAAACAGACCAAATTTATTTTAAATTTAAAACCCCTAAGCCTCTAAACGATGCTGTGTTACTTACCCACATATGCGATGGGGCGGGTTCTGACCCGAACCCGAAACCGACCTATAGCCCGACCCGCATTACTGTTCATCTTCGTCGCCATCTCCCCCGTTACTGTTGCCCTTAAATTGCAGAAACTTCAACCTCTATTTCATGAGGTTTCAGTTGCCCCTGTTACATATTTTTAATTCATATGGTCTTCTAGGGCATAGAGGAAACTTTTGGCATTGGTCTTAGGGTTCGAATTGAGCTCAAAAGCTCCATTAGAGTTTCATGCCCATTTTGAATAGTGGGCACTGACTTTCTATCCGATGCGGGATGAAGGTAAAGGTTGTATAGGTTTTGATAGTGAATGGTGCGCTTTTATAAGCACGCGAACTCTTGATCTATTGTCTCACATCTGTTATGCGACAAATGGGAAAATAGTATCTTTGCACTTTTCGTCAACCCTTTTACCAGCCAAACTTATTTACATCAAAATCTTTCATACAATATGCATTTACTCCTTTGATCTTGTTGGAATTTTATGAGTAGTTGAACTTGAAATCATTATTTTACAATTCTTAGTCTATTCTTATTTTTTATACAAAATTTTTAATTTTTCTATTTGTAAAAATTATGCTATGAACTTGCAAATTTTGTTACTTTCTCATGCATATTACTTAGGATTTGTTAAATATTTTTTTTTTAAATTATATATTACTAATATTAATAATAAATATATTTATGACATCAGTGGTTCGATTTCGATTGACCTAACGGTTGAACCAGTAACTTGTAACCCGGTCTTTTTTACGATTCATCGAACGGAATGGATTTCAAAACATTGCTTTAAATGAAGATGGTAGAGAAAACTATTTATCTTTCCATATTCAGATCGAAAAACCATCCTCTACCCTCCATTGTAAGCTCGCATATAAGAGATCCCCGACCATCTAAGATGTTTCGCCAGGAATAAGGACAAAAACCCCAATTTAGCATCAAGAAATGACTCATCAAGAAAATACTTTTGAGACAGCATACCAAATAACAAAGAACTGGGATTCTAGACCAACCTTCACCCCTGCTTGGCTAACATATCTATGTTAAATACTTCTAAATCACGGAAGCCCAAACCTCCCTTAAACTTAGAGTGGCACATGCATTTCAACCAATCCAATAAATTTTTTTGGAACTGTTATCATGACCTTGCCAGAAGTTACTCATTGCCAAATCCAAATCACGACACAAGTAATCAACTAATCGAAAATAGTACATGACATAGGGAAGAATTACATGTACTATCGCTTTGAGTGGAACTTCTTTTCCTGCCTTAGACAATAATTTCATTTTCCAGCCAAAAATCTTCTTCAGTACCCTTTCATGGATGTTGCCAAAAACCTCCCATTTGGATTTTTCTATGACTAAAGGAAGGCTTAAGTACTTGTTATGGGCCATGATATCGTGAACTTGTAGAATTTGAGCAACCTCTTTGTGATCCTATGGTGAAGTATTCGTACTGGAAAATGACTGTAGATTTCTCATAGTTCACCTACTAGCCAAAAGTATCCTCATAGAGTCTAAAAATAGATTGAACGGTCATAGCTTCTAGATGCATAACTTGAAAAAAATAAGAGGTATCCGCGAAAAATAAATGAGATACCCGCGGCCCTCTCCAACTTTCTAAAACACTATGAATATTTTATTTTCATTCTACATTCGGTAATAGACATGAAAAACCTTTGGCGCATAAAATAAATAAATAAAGAGATCAAAATAGGTCACCTTGCAGCAAAGCTCATTGTGGAGAAAAAAAAACCCTTGTTGGTCATTGATAAATACCAAATACGTATCCGTCGTAATACAAGACATAATTAGACCAACCCATCGCCGAGCAAAACCCAACTTTAGCATGATCTAGCAAAGGAATTCCCATTAAAATCGGTCATAAGTCTTGAGATTGGAACTCATAACCTCTCCTTTGACCATTCAAGTGGAAGAAAATTAGATTTTTTTTTTCTTCTAATAGAAAGTTGTTATTCTCCTCCCAATAACAGATTCTTGCGCGTTAGTCATATGCAATTGGCATCACCATTTTTTGTCTGACTTTCATTTGTTAAGCATGCCGCTAGCATTTATCCTTGGTCAAGATCAAACTTTTCGTGGGACTCACAGTTGCACTATTTATAAATTCTTGATTCATAATCTAAACGAATTGGAATTTATCTTTCCATTTCAAGACATAACTTATATCTATATAATTCATATTCACTCTCATAAATATAACTAAGTCCTACTCCCTTATATTTATAATATTCAATCTATAAGTTCATAAGAGACTATGATATGTATATCTTTCACAGATATCTTTCGGATCATCCATTATACAAGTAAAATTTATACCAAATAGTTATAAAAAAAAAAAAACTCAATTTTATGATCCGATTACGTAATCAAAGTCTGCAGTTTGTTCAATTCCGGGTTATAAAAAATACCTTTAGTTAAAAGCATAAATCATCAAATCATAGCATCTTGTTTTGTTTTATTTTATTTATTTTAATTTATTTTAATTTTATACAAATCATCATTATCTTATACCATATGATTGTTGCATGCAGTGTGCGTACAGGCCAAAAAGATATTCTAGATTCTGTCTTATGATGTCCATGAACTCATTTTTACAAAGGGACAAACTACGTGGGCCATCGAAACAAGGAAGGGATAACCGGCAAAAACCCAGCCGACAAAGACACGTGGAATACTTTTTTATTATAGTTTAGCATTTTACATCACCATCCTATTTTAACTATTTAAACGTAATAATTTTATTTTTCTCATATTTATTTACTTTTTTATTTTAAATAATATTGCAATACATTATCAATAAATTATATAACTAATATCAATCAACGGATCATTTTTATATTATTTAATTTGAAATTAAATTTAAAAAGTCATGTTATTTTTAAGCCTTGAATGTAAGCCATGGAGGTCACATGCCAACTCATCACTTCAACTTTCTTTATATAATTTGTATGTAGAGTAATACTATCATTACCTTAATATTTTACTAAAAAATTTTACCTACTGACGTGGCTACTCTTTGTGCTAGTCAATTCAACTTCTTAGTGCTACTGAATTCAGCCTCTTAGTACTTGTCATATCAGGTGAGTACAAGAGGCTTAATTGACTAGCACTAAAAGACTTAATTGAATAGCACCCGAACAGTCAAGTCAGCAGGTAAGAAAATTTGGTAAAATTTTATGGTATGAATAGCATTACTCTTTGTATGTATTGATGGATGCTATTTTCCTAAAAGGTTCAACATTTCTTTGACTGAAAAGCCCTTTGATGTCTTTTTTAAATAATAAAAAAAATAGTTAAGGCATGTATGTATTTGTATGATAATATAATTTTAGTTAAATTTTGTGACACTCATGTGTGTGTGTGTGTGTATATGTGTATATATATATATATATATAACTTTAAATTTTAAAATTTATGTCAATACAGAATATAATTTTTAATGAAAAAAAAAAAAAAACAAAATAAACGAGTCAATTGAGACTAGTTAGTAACTCATGATTTCTTTCAAAAGAGGTAATGAGTTATGCTATCCCTATCTCACTAGGAGAATATGAAGCTTATTCCTTATTCTTAACTTAATTTAGGTTGAGTTTTGTTTTTTTTTTTTTAATCTTTTTTGATACAACAATGTGTGAGGAGGGCAATCAAAAATTACATAAGGTAAATTTCCTTGTACCAATCTCTTGTGTCCACTTAAGACTTTCGTTCCTAGCTCTTCTCTTGGACTCCAAAATTATAATGTTAATCGTTAAGATAATATTTTTTCGAAGCATAAGCCTGTAAAAGGGCTTGTGAATAGTTCTGCCATTGTTTTAATCACACGAGGCTCTGTTTGATTAGTCGAAGAGTGATAGAGAGTAAAAGAAAGAGAAAAATAGAATAAAATTGGGTTAGTAAAAAAGAAAAAAACTTCTCTAAAAATTGTATTCATGAAATTGTTTTTTTTTTCAAAAATGTGACTTCTAACTCCTTGCAAGAACCATAACGGATTTCTTTTTGTGAGGATAAAGAAGTTAGGGTGTTTTTAGTCTAATTAATGAAATCTCATGTCCTATTTGAAAAAAATTGTATTCAGCAACAAACAGTCTTCTTCAATTAGTGCAAATGCTTAGTTTTTTATATAATTAATATAAATTTGATTTTTTATGACAGCACACATACACGTCGATAATAGTTACGAGTTTAATTTATATTTTTAATATAATATATTATTATGTGATACTTTTTTAAAATCGTCCCGTGTAAATCTAAAGTTATAACTTTCAAATTTCTATACGTATTATTATTTTACATTAATTACATAATTTCATATATCATTGATAACCAATGTTATATCATTTGAAATTTAAAATTTATCATAAAATTTTAAAAAATATAATATTATTAAAATATCATTAGAATACAAATTAAGAATACCCAAGAGACTTTATTACTCCCTCCGTCCCGAATTAATAGTCCTTTTTAAGAAAACCAATTTTTTAAAGAAGACAATCATTTAATGTTTTTACACTTAATTAGGAGGATAAATTTATAAAACTAATCTTCATTCACATTGAATAGTACATTCACATTAAATTTGTGAAAGTAATTTAAAAATTTTATAATTATTTATACATTAATTTTTTAAACAGAACTCTTATTATAAGACATTTTAAAATAGAATAAGAAACTTTTAATTCGAGACAAGAAAAAGTATGATTGATTGTTATGATGACGTAACAACCGTCAGGTTTGTAAAAGATGATAATATCATTCAACTATACTAATATTAAAGACGGTGTCCAAAAATTATCTACTCCTCTTCATACACTGATATATATGTGATCGACTTCCTATCTTATCATAAAATAATTGCTCTGCCTTTGAAGACCCTTCTTATCTAACTACACGTGTATGTTGGAGTGCATATATATATATATATATGTATGTATGTATGTGTATGTCTTTTGTGGTAATGTACTGAATTTTCAAATTTGGCTTTAGCTTAAAGATTCTTTTGTCATGATGCTGAGATCGGTTTTGTTTGGATGTGAAGTGATTTGATGCAAGTAAATGCAACTCAAGTACGCAACTTGATCTATCTATATTCCTTTTTGTGTCTATATTCTCAACTCACCACACGAAAAGCTGCAAATACAAACACACAGAGAACAAAGCTGGTTGGGGATGTTGTCCTTGTATGTTTATTTCTTTTTCCTTGGACCAACAACAAATATTCATGTGTGTTGTGTGTTGTGTGTGATTCTCAGAAAGAATGCCCCAGTCTCTTAGTGTGCACCCGCATGTACTTTTATACATCTGCAACATGTTTCAGAATCCTTCAGACTGTTACATCATTTCCCTCAACAGGTTGCTTTTAGAGCATCTCCATTTATTCATTTTCTTTGACTGCCAGTTTTAGAGCATCTCCATTATTATGTATGTAATCAACCCTCTGTCTTAACATAATCTCTTTTTCCTTGACTTATATCAATTAACTATATAAAAATATGAAACTATATACAACAATGACAAAGTTACTTATAGATTATAGGCTACCATGACATTCTACTTTGTATATAAAATAATAATATTACGCTTTTAATAATTGTGTATTATTTTTTATGTATTATCTTCTTACAAAGATGAGTGTCTATTTCAAGAAATGAAAGATATTTATATTTCTCATATGTGAGAATCATTTTTTATAATATAAAAAATATTACGATTTTAACTCGTATTCGTAGAGTTTACTTATTGCGAGAGAAATAAAACTTCTCGATAGATTCTATAGTGGATCTCATGAGTAGTGCATCTCACTTTCATAAAAATAAAATATTTCACACCAACAAATTTTTTTTTTAATGACGAGGAAACATGCAGATGGCTTGGACCACAAATGAATAAATTGGAACAGTCCCTATTACAGTAATTTTATATAAATTTGTGCTCGTAAAAAAAAATTATTTTAAAAATACTCGTAAAATACTGAACTCAAGACATTAAATTCTAAAATACTTATTCCTATGCCATCCCAACTGAACTTGGCCAAGAGGGTTCACCAACACCACCAAACTATTAGTCTGAAAAAGTATATAATGAAGGAAGATAGATGGACATAAATTTGAGACAACATCTCTCAATATTCAAATAAGCTGATCGCTTGTTGAATTGGAATTAGTGCGTGGGATCATGATGATCTTCTTTATATCTATCTCTATATCTAATGGACAGGGATTGAATTCCCTTTAATTTTCGTCTACCCTTCACTCCTTCACTAAGGTAATTTTAACTTGGCCGACTTGCCTTTACAACAAATATGTACTCTCATAACTTCAACTTAACTTGGCCGACTAACTGATTTCTTCCGAATCATCTGATAATTACATGTTGGACTCTAAATGTTATGATACCTAAAAGAAGGAACCTAAGTTCACGTTACCGACTTCACTGTTTCACAAAAACCAATTAATTTTATTCAATCTCAAAATGTATACTACCAACAATCAATAATAGGAAATCACACACCATACGTTACTAAGATTCAAGAATTGAGTAAAAGCACTCACAGTTGCGGCAATCACACTTCTCTCTCTCTCTCTATCTTGTATTTTCAGCCATTACATATTGTTTTGACCACGACTCTCTAATTTTGTGACTTCATCTCACGTAGACCTTGCGGTCAATATATATATATATATATATATATATATATATATATATATAAACATATATTACTTCTAACTCCAAATATTATTAGGATTTTATAAAACAAAACTAAGAATTTTTTTAAAATATACAGGCTTTGTTTAATTGGCCCATATTACATAAATCTCTTTTGTATTTTTTGAAATTATAATTTCTTCTTATCTGATAATTTAACAATATATAAATTTATTTTTCGTACAAAATTTATCATTTACAATATTGGGATTTCAAGAAAATTTATTTTATATGATTAAAATACTCGAAAGTCAATCTAATTGTTCCATATATTTATATAAAACGACCCGAACCACATTGTACTAGTAATACTTCAAATCTCATTTTTGTTTTACCTTTTTTTTTTTTATTAGTAAAAAGAAAAATATTAATGATCTAAAAAAGAGGGTACAAGATATACAATTCAAACACATCAATATTATATAAAGTGCAGAGAAAGAATCATTACAAACAAGTTTCATCTTAATTAAATTGACACTAAATTAAAATCTAATCATATGTAAATAAGAGCCAAAAAAAAAAACAAAGAAAAAAAAGTAATATTTTATGTCCAAATAATCTCGTTCATTTAATATGACATGATTCAATTGTACATTAAAATGAAATAAAATCTTAAAAAAAACAAAAATTTGACTATTTGAATTATGCCACGCCAATTGTGATGAGCAAAATTACATGAACTATAAAACATTACTCAAAAAAAAATTAATGACAAGAGGCGAGTAAATCACCAGAAATCTCAGAAAAAATAAACCAAATCCTTCGAAGCAAAACAACAGCTGACACCCAACTAAAATCAACAATCAAGAGATAACCGGATTGTAAAAGGGCATTGATTTATTCTCACCTACCAGCAGCAATCAAAATTGGAGAACAATCAGCAACAAGAAGATTTTGAAGACCTGAGCATTAGCTTCAACAAAAATCTGACCTCAAATCTCATGGCCACCCACCCATGCCATGAGCTTCATTTTACCTGATGTGCTAAAAAGGGCGTACATTTGGGGTTTAACTACACCCACCCATGAGGCTCAAGGGAATTGGATGAGTAGTTCTATTCTACATCATTAAAAAATAAATAACAGATTGGGAGAATGAATCATTCTCATAGTCACCTGAAATTTTCTGCATCAAATTAAGTTTAATGGCCAAACACTTGAACTGATTCTTAAAAGCTTCAACATGCATATAACATTTTGACCATTTATCTCCAGACTAACAATAACAGTCATATTCTAATCAAAGACAGTGCCTGCTCGAGGTGCTGGGCCTTGATGCTTACATACTCTTTCACCGTCAAAGATCGATAACAAGGACACTCAAGCTTCACAAATGGCTTCACTTGGGAATCAGCTGGGGGTCCATAGAAGTAGGCAACCGAAATCCGGTGCCGGGTCTGGTTCACGACTGCACGATGATAAAGCGCCGGAAATCGAGCATTGGAGAATATATGGAGGAGATCTCCGACATTGACAAGAAGTGCACCTGCAGCCGGAGACACCGAGATCCACCCAACTCCATCTCGAAAGATTTGGAGACCATTTGTGTTGCACTGGTGTAGGATGGTGATGAGCATTGAATCAGTGTGTGGAGCTAGACCTATGGCACTGTTTGGGTCTGGGCATGAAGGGTAAGAGTTTAGCTGTAATGCCCCTTCGGATTCATGAACTGAAGCTGCCCAGTTCATCTCTTCTTCTGTAACATCCAGTGACTTGAGGATTAAAAGCAAGAGTCTGGAAGCTAGGGCTTTCATCTTCTTCTGATAATCCTCCATTACATCACTATATCCATAAAACAAGAATAACATTAGACGTTTATATTGTAAAAAAACTAGCAAGTGTGTGTGTGTGTTGTGTTGTTGTATTAGTTTCATGATCATGTCAGAAGTGAATTAAATAGCTCAATTTAGAATTGTATGAATTCGTAGAAAGAAGATGGTACTTGTTTAAACCCTTTGAGAGGCCTGAAAAAGGCCACACACACACACACACACACACATATATATATATATATATATATTCTCAATTACATGGCTATTATAACTACTATTCTTTTCACTTCCACTATAAGAATAAATCTAATTATCCAAGAAAAAAAGAAGATGGACATGACTGATGAGCAATTATTTTTTGATTTTTGAACTAATTATTTTAATAGTTTAGATGAAAGATGCATATACAAAACAAATTTAAAAAAAAAATTATATATTGACATGCACGCGTGATCTCCATATAAATAATTAAACCCCAATGATCCAAAGACCATTGAATTGGAACAGTTAATCCCGTCCTGCAATTTTATTGGGTCGTATTTATAGCAAATGCATGAGATATTATCCATGTGACCCATTGAAGTTGCAAAACAAGATCCATTGTTTTGAAGTACTATCACCTAATTCGCCTCCATGTCTCACTTTCAAAATAAAGAACTTTTAAGTTTAAGAAAATATAACTTTAGTTAAGAGCCAATATTCGATGAACACGGTCCATTGAACCATAGCCTTTTTCTGATTAGGAAACATCAGAACAAGTTTTGCTTAGTTAATTGACAAATTGTAATTGAAATGGTCTATTAATCAAATCAATGAGTCTGGTCCATGGAGTAATTAAAATTTTTGTTCAGTATGTCATCTATATAAAAATTTCTTGAATAATACTAACATTTTACTGTAGCAATATATCTTTTTAGTATTGTCATATTATGTGTGTTATAATTTATTATTTTTAATAAGTTATAGTACATATAATAGAATGTAATTTAAAAAACATATTGACACATAATATTCATATCTTAGTTTATGGATCATTTCCTTAGCTTAATTATAGATTCTGAAATAATTTTAAGATTTAAGTGACTTTAATTAGCGACGACCACTTCCTTCTCGGGAGAAGTAGAAGATATATTGTTACTCGAAAAGTACTTTTTGTCCTTCAAATTAACTGCATCTCTAGTCACTTGCTGGTTCAGTTTTTTCGTTTCTAATATGGGTCAATTGGAAAAATCAGTTCCCAGAAGCCATTAGAGGTTGAGTCCTTGCTCTTCTAATTGAAAAACTAAATATATATATATATAGCATGAAGTAGCAGTTATCATCAGTTGTCTACGTGCATGAAAGTGCATGGACTTACCAAAAACTTTCATAGTCATGAGGCCAAAGTTCCCTAGCATGATCAACCAGTGAAGAACCCATGATGGTGAATCCTTCGTGCCACATCAACTTGGAGAAAAATGGCGATATCCGAGCAGAGCCATAGCCAGCGGCTCCAACCGGCGAGCGCAAGGTCTTCATCTTCTGTTGAGCAGGGAGAGAGAAGAGTCGTCTAGCCTCAGACTCAACATCATCCAGAAGACTTGAGGGTACACCATGGTTGGTGACTTGGAGCATGCCCCATGTCTGACATGCATGGCCAACAAGTTCCACAACATTCGGATCACTGAGATCGATACTGGGCATCGATGAATGTCCATCGGATGTGACCCCAGATGGGAAATCTTGGGAGTCATGATGAGGCCATAAGTGAGAGTCAGGCACCACCTGAACTGAGTGGAAGTCCAGGGGGATAATATGGTGAAGCTGGAGAGGATTGTCTTTGTAGGCTTCTGAGAGAGTACTCATGGTAGAAACAGAAGGAAAGTTTAGAACATTTTTGGGTGTTGGCTAGCTAATCACAACATGGTCTTCTTGTTATAGCCATATATATATATATATATATATATATATATATATAAAATATGAAATAAGTTCATAAGTAAATGTCATTGGATTAGAATACATGTGGGTTTGGGTGGCTTTTGGAAGGAGTGTTGTCTCCAAGTATTTTTGGAGGTTTTTGGCCTCTGGGTCATGGTTAAAAGAAGACAAGCATAGGAACAAACATTACAGGAACATGAGGTGGAACCTTTTAAAAAAGAAAAATACTAAAGATTTTGTTGATAAAAGGACAGGTTTTGTCCTCAACCAAAGAAATTTGTTTGTAAAAAGTAGGGTGCTTGCTTTTTTGACCCCATGTCACATGGAATTTTCATGCATATTAAGTCAAAGAACCACATCTGTAAGATATACATATACATATATACATATACATATACATATACATATATATATATAGAGAGAGAGAGAGAGAGAGAGGGCGGGGAGATGGGGTACTATATTGTTTCCTTGTTCTTATTCCATTTTCCAAATGATTTTTTTTTTTTATTTTAATTTGTGAGTACTATCTCTTCTCCAATTCACCAAACCTTTGAAGAATATTGGGCCTCAAATGGCAAACCATCATGGCTTCAAAGAGAATATGTAACATGAAGTCATTTTAGTCATTCCACATGTGTTGTCGGCTAATCTGTTAATTTGTCCAGCGTAAACAGGTTAATGAAAATCAATATATATTATTGTATATAAGTGAAGAGGAGTGATATTGTTCGCATTAAATCTAATGTTAAAAAAACAAAATTAAAAATAGGCATGTTTGAAAAGTTAAAACTGACTCAATAGAGTATAGATGTATTATTTTTTAATGTTTAATACCCTTTTTCAAAAGTATCGATGTTTACATCAATTTGTTCATAAAAAATAACTTTTTTTGATAAACATTTATAAAAGATTATATATACTGAGTATGAAAAGATACAATATCATCTTTGAAGAAGGCTTACAATGCAAGAGGACCTCCTCTAACTTAGCATAACAAGGAATTTTTTACTAAACCTAGTTTGGTTTTTTTTTATTTAACCCGACACACGCGTAGATTTTCACTTATTTACTAAACTCATATAATTTTTGGAATTGCATCTTTAAGATACGATTTTAAAACTAATTTTTTAACGAAATCGCATCTTGAAGATGTGATTTTAAACCAATAAGGATTTGAAATGACTTGTGTAAACCAATAAAGATTTGGAATGACTCCTAAATCTTTGATGCGATTTCAAAAACTAAATGGATTTGATAAATGGTAAATAAGTAAAACCTATGTGGGTTAGATTAAATCAAACCCAAACCACATGAGTTTGGTAAAAAATTCGCATAAGCAAGATGATGAGCAATCTCCCCCGCGCAGGCAAAAATACAATTTTTTTTTTTTTGATAATATAAGTATCCCTCACCCTCTCGGTTTATGAGTAGCCAATGACTAATCTTGGAGGTGTCAATCCTACCGCCCACAAGCGGTGGCACCATTTAAAGCGTGATACTCACCAGTTGGAGAATCGATCTCTAAACCGTGCACTTACCACACAACCCCGCATCCGCCCTTACCAATTGGGGACGTCATTTAAAGCGCGAAACTCTTTAGTTAGGGAATCGAACTCTAGATTGTGTACCTACCACACAGCCCCGCATCCAGCCCTTACTAATTGGGTAGCCCGCAAAAATACAATTAAAAGAACAAAACCCACAATAGTTAATGTTATTTAGTAAAATTAAAAATTAAGTATTGAAAATTTTTGCTATTAAACTAGTAATACTAAAAGTCTTAAATTATGTTGAATTTGTAGAACCAAAAAATATGAGAATTCATATTAAACTTTAAAATTAGATTTCACTTAACATTCAGCATTTGTGATAAATACATATTTCTAACTTAGAATTCAAACTTATTTTTAGGTCAGATTTTATTTGAAAATATTTACTTGGTAAAAGAATTTGATTTACCCCTTCCTTGATCAATATTAACTTTCAAGTGTTGCTTCTTGCTCTTCCATGATTTAGAGCTTTCTCCATTAAGGACAATACAATTAATTTCTAGTGATGGATTTATTTACTAAAAAATTTCATTTTCAAGTACTTTAACCAGTCAATTGGATTATTAAACAACTCTTGTGTACTTGAGTTGAGTCAAGAACAAGAAAGAAAATTTCTGACCTTGTGTAGCATTGTAGCCCTACCATCATTAGTCCTGTGGAAATTTAGAGAGACTAAAGGTGAACATGAAAAGACTGAGTTGAAGAAATTAAGATTTCATGATCTATTGTTTGACTATATACATATTGGCCTATTGCTTGACTACCATATGTTGAACAAGCCTAGAGGAGCATCTATGTTTCTTCTTTTTCTTTTTCTTTTTTCTTTTTTTATAATGGGAGAGGGGAAATCAAATCTACTGCAAACTGCGTGAAAAATGAACACTTGTACCACTCGGTCGTCCTAGAAGAGCTTTTCTGATCAATCAAAATATTATAAAGATTAAAGCCGTATATATGTTAACACGCTAAGAATGTCTCCATTTTAACAGAAAAACAAAAATGAACAACCTTCATTTTCTCTCACAAGAATGTGAAAATCACTCTTACCATGTGAAAAATATTATAACTTTAATATGTAAGGACCACTTTCTTGAAGGCAGAAGGCTAGCCTTGGAAAGGGGAGAGGTTAGTCAATCCACCATCACAATGGATTATAATGACTCTCTCTCTCTCTCTCTCTCTCTCTCTCTCTCTCTCTCTCTCTCTCTCTCTAAGCAAAACTAGACAGAAACGTTAGTTTATACAATAACCAATTCATAGACATTGAGATATGATATAGTTTAGAGTGAAGAACTTACTAAAAGCAGTCATATGTTTAGTTGGCAAAATCAGGTTTACATAAGACTGTATGTGGTTTTTGTTGGCAATGATGAATTGGCTAACTCTAATAGAGCCATACGGCCCCAACCAGCTTTAGGCTTGATATATAGCTGAAAATTTAGAATATGCATTTTTGCCCTCCTAAATCTGCAGCCGAAGTGAAAATTCTATTGAAATCAATTGACCACATTTGGAGCATGAAAAGTTGGATTTAGGAGTAAACAAGTTCCTTTCCTTTCAATGTGTTCTGGATTCATAGCTCAAGTGAGATCACTGGCTTTTGAGATATGCTTCTGATGCTCACAAAGTAAGATCTAGTGTTGACCTAGTGGCCTTGTTGTTTCACAATGGTAAGCGCAAAGGGTTTTTAAGAGATTGTAGCACCCTTTAATCTTTAACACAGCATGAAGTGGATCGGTTCGGTTTGGCGGATGCAAGAGGCCAGTTTGATGAAGCTTCCATTCATCTCATTAGCATATGAACTTGGCATTTAGAAACAAATAGCTGGATTTAATCTTAGTGCCCACTTCCATGTTTCACTGAATTGCTAACAGATATATGGGCCAAATGTGCAATTCCCACAGCCACAGAGAGACTGGAGAATATAACTGGTTACCATCCTAATTTGTTCCATTGCCTTCAAGGTTTCAAGCTTTCCAGATGTTAAATACACTTGATTCATCAGATGCAATCCTGCTTACCTATCTTTTCTAGTACCAACATTGCAGCTATTTGGTGAGTCAATTTGACGCTTTATTTGGGCATAGCCAGATTCCAGAGGTGCAGTACACCTTCCAAGTGACTTTGCCTGTGATTATAAGTTAGTGATTGCAATACAAAATAAACATCGCAAACCACTTAACCTAGATTTATTATGATAACACATTGCCGCTGGTGTGTGTGTGTGTGTGTGTGTGTCTGTCTATATATATTGGTAGGTAATTCCTTTTTTTTTTCTTGTCCTTTTTTTCTTTTTCTTTTTACAAAACAAAATAAACATCACAGACCACTTAACCTAGATGTATTATTGTTGATATGTGTATATGTGTGTGTCTCTGATGTATATTTATGTGCATAAATGGGATTTTTTTGCTTTCTGACTAGAGTTGTCGATGCATCATCTGTGCCATTACTAAATGACTAATTTACAGGGCTCCTGAAAGATTCCACAGAAATAAGTTCCTGTTGTATTTTATGCATAAAAATTATGCATTCACCTTACGCTAAGCGCCAAAAGTTACAAGCTGGAATTACAGGCATATATAATTTAGTTTATTTCAGCTTAAAATGAACATGTACCTAAAATCACATGAAATAAATTCATTTCTCTTAATAGAAATGCCCCTTGAACAGTCCCACTTGTAAGTATAACAGGAGAATCACTTCCAATAAAGTGTACTTCAAGACTGGAGAGAATGAGGAGTGACTCTTATCTTTCCCTTGATATGTACGTTCAGGTACACAATGGAGATCTAGGAGGCTAAACTCAAGCAGAAATGTCTTTAGCTGAAATGCTTCTGTCCCCAACCTTTAAGAGATCTCCAAACTAGGATCACAAAAATTTCAATATAATTTAACTTGCAAGAGCATTCTAAGGACCTTGGAAATTACATTTGATTACTTCATCAAATTTTAAATGATTCAAATTGCCGCCAAAATAAAAATAAGGGAAAAGAAGGTGCCTTCAAGTTCAAAAAATTGAAATATAAACACAAACTAAAGGCAGATTGGAAACTTCAGCTAGTTTTGTTTCTGGCAGTGAATCCGCTAGCTTAATAGGGTCTCAACAAAATAAGATGAGCTCCAGAGCAGGGGCGGGAAGAGGGAGAGAGAGAGAGAGAGAGAGTCCCAGTGGACAACCAATAAATAAGGGAACGGAAAAAGAAAAAGAAAATATTAATTCCTGAAAGGCTACCAACATATTAATGTAAGGCTACTTCAACTCCTAAAATCATACCTCTCATTTCTCTTCACTAGCAGGCTCTGCTGCTTGGGCAGAAGTACTTGTGTCATTACCAGAAACAACACCTTGATGGCCACCTACAAGATGTATTCAATTGTCAATATTAGTAAATACATCAGAGGTATTCATTAAGCACATGAAAATGAAATGTTTGCATCTTCTTCTTTTACAGAATGTAAAGAAGCAATTTCGTTAAATCCTCCGTTTAGAGAAGCAACCATAGTAGCAGACAGTTTAGCAAGTTCTGGTCACAATCGTAATAGTTTACATATTGGGCATATGATATCTTCTCATACACTTTTTTTTTTTTTTTTGATAAGTAATATCTCTCCATACACTAAATGGAAAAAAAAAAAAAGGCATTAGAAGGGCCTCCCTTAATAAGGGTACTTGTGTTTAGTCTATGTATTGCTATTTTGGTCTATCAAAAGAACATTACGATACAGAAATGATATCATTTCTAAAATCATGAAACTGCACATCATCTGAATGGCATCTAAAAAACAAAAGGAATGAAAAGAACAGATAACTCAGTATAGATTCCATCCAAATCATGATAAACACTTTGCAAAAGCTACAACCAACTGTCATGAAACAATCCCATTTCTCATTATGTGACCAAACACCCCCAGATAATGAGCACAACCAATAAAGAATCTTCATACTACATTCTGAGCAACAGATAAGAGAATCACCTGGGGCCACTGAGATTCGATCACCAGTGCCAAACCCATGACTGGAACTGCCTGTGACAGGTAACCTCCCACGAAACTCGCGTGGTAACACAAAGTTGCTAGACGCCCCAGTTTCATTCTCTCCACTCGGCATACAACTTTCACCAGGGGATGGCCTCAAAACAGATTTCGGTAAGTAAGTTGTCGACCAAGATCCTCCATTTGATCCAGCTAAGGCCATTATTACATCTGCCTGAAATAGATCAAGAGGTAAACTGATCGCGATATGCCATTCATGTCATTATGGATGACAACCCAACTTCCAGATTTCAAATATAAAATTTACACAGTGACAACAGACCACAAGCCACTGATATACAAGAAAAATGTACCAAATACCCACAGAGCATGCATATATCGGGCCCGAACCCATTTGCAAAAAGGAGGGGGCTCAAAAATACAAAGTCTCAAAGCTCTCAAAAACCCTACAAAAGAATCTAGACAACAAGGGTACAACTCTTGGACCCAAAAGTATCTTTAAAAAACTTTTAAATCTACAAGGGGACATTTCCTCCCCTTCAAAAATTTGTGTTTCTTTCCCTCCACATACACCAAAAAGGACACAACGGAGCTAACCTCCACATACTTACCAAAAAAAAAAGGAGCTAAACTCCCCACCTTCCTCCATTTCTCCTAACACAACCCCCTTGCCACCCACTGAGAGAGTCCCAGATAGAAGCAAGCATAAACCACGAACATCCAAACAGAGAGAATAGAAGACACCACATCTCCCTTGCAAATGTATAATAAAGGAAGAGATGATCAATAGTCTCTTCCTCCTCTCTACACATACCGGACATAATAGCCAGCATGGAGCCTCTTCTCTGAAGATTGTCCATAGTCAAGATTGCCCCAAGCCACAGACCACACAAAAAAATGCAACCTTCATCGGGGGTTTAGAACACCAAATAATCTTCCAAGGGAATTCTCTACTCCCCTGCTTAGCCATCTCCCTGTAATACAATCGCACGGTGAATGACTTAGAATTGCCCTCCTTCCACTTGAGAGAATCCTCCATTCCTGCAATAGGCTTTTACCGTTGTAGTAATTCCATTAAATTCAACACATCTTCCAACTCCCAATCTTGAAAGTTCCTTCTAAAACAAGGAACACACCCCCCCCCCCCCAAAAAAAAAAAAATAAATAAAGGAAACATTTTCTGCCACTAAAGCCTCTTGATTTGAAGAGATCTGAAATAGCATGGGAAACCTGTCCTTCAATGCTATGTCCCCACTCCACATGTCCACCCAAAACTTCACTCTTGTGCCACCACCAACCTCGAGACTAGTACAACAAAAGAACCCCTCCTTCCCCTTTCTAATAGACTTCCATAAACCCATCAGCAAATATATCATGAATCAAATTTAATCTAAAACACCTTTGTGTTAACATTATGGTGAAACAAACTCGATAAGTGTTACTTCTATACTAAAATGATAATGCTGGTGTTTATTAATTCAAGACCAAAATATTCAAAATTGTATTGATTACAACTAAAAGAACTCAAGAAATTAAATTAATTGTTGCCTTTGACCATTTATTCTTTGAACCAATCCACTTCTAGTAGACATTAACCCTTCGTTTACCCCATCTAATCAAAACTTAATTTCTGAATAAACTTGGCACAGTAATTTTTTATTCGTAGTGATGTGTTGTCTTGCATTTTGGTACAACACACGAGAATATCCGAGCAAAGAGATAGGAAGCATGATGCATATTTAAGCATCTTATTACTAATCTTAGAAGTACTTAAATATTCATTGATTGATTGGTTAAGTCGCGCCTTAATTTGGGAGGCCTCATAAACGAGGAATTGCTGGTTGCTTTTCTTATAGGAGGCATTTCTTGATAGCCTTGACAGCACTAACCTCTAAACTAGAAATACAAATTCTCCCATTGCATATTATTCATTTATTTCATTTTCGGAGTTGATCAACCGGGAGCCTTATAAAGAAATGAGGCCCAAGGCAAGCTCAAGGATAACAAAGGGGAAGAAAAAAATAAAATAAAGATCACTGTTGGAGTATTACATACTTAAGTTACACCCTTTCTAACAGCTTAAACTTTTAGATGAGTTGGTGATTTATCGTGATATCGGAGCCTTGGTTATAAGAGGTTTACAGTTCAAGTCTCTCTATTTGCAATTATTCCCCTGTTTGGTCTATGGAAAGTTGCACTTTCTTCTATTTCTCATTCATCTGTGGTTTGTTTGCCTCTCCACATGCAAGACTGGGGTGGCACGTGGGGGGTAATGTGAAAGCTCAATATACATTGTTAGCCTATTCTTTAATGGCTTAAGCTTTTAAAGTGGTTGACAGTTCAACATGTGAGAGCTTGATATTCATTGTTGACCCATTCTCTAACAACTTAAGCTTTTAGAGTAATTAACGGTTTAACATGGTATCAGAACAGTCAGAAGGTCCTGCGTTCAAACCTCACCGCCATCCAGCTAATTATAATTGATGTACGTGTTAGCTCACTCATGGTAGGAAGTTGGCCTCATATTAGAGGGTTTGTTGAAGGATTATATACTTACATTACACCCTCTCTAACAGCTTAAGCTTTTAGATGAGAATTATAAATAAAAAAACCTATCATGTATGGTCTTTATATAAATTAATATCTAAATCAACCTCAAACAAATACTATTTTGTCATTCGCTGGCACTCCGATTATCTCTCTTTTTCTTGTTGGAAAAAAAAAAAAAAGAAAACATAGGAGGGGTGCACAGATCCATATCTCAAATTTTTCCTTTTCTATTTATTCTCTATCGGTTTATTTTCAGTGCACAAAAGTTCTCATTTCACTTCAGTTTAAAAGCTATGGCATCCTTCCAAAAAAGTCTTCACATTTGCATCCTTAAAAACAGATGTGTCTGCATCAGCTACAGCTATATACCAAGAAAAGTAATTAGTGTCGCCAATCCATCCTATATTTTTTTTTTATACAAGTAAAAGATTCACTGCAGACTAGCAAAATGCGGAACCCATGTACATGCAAAGTATAAAAGTGGAAACAAAAACTAAACCCAATCAAAAACAGAAATTGAAGAACAAAATTCAAATGTCAAGAACACGAATCTATATATAGAAACTCAACAAAAGCTGCTGCAACTTGAGCACCAGCGGGTCTACACCTTCAAAAAAGACGTAGGGGGGCAAACTTCCACACCTGCTTGGACCTCTTCCTAGTGCAACCCCCTCACCAACTAACCAGTCTTCAACAGAGCTAGACATCACCAAATAGAACCCAAGCAGGCTAACAAAAAAAGTCCACAACTCCCGACCAACACAATAGAAGATTGCCAACTAACTTGTTGAAGGTATTTTACAGAATGAAAAGATGTATTATTCTCTCTAGGAGGTCAAGATTTATAGTCACAACTTTCAAGTAAATAAAGAAACTATCATAAATTAGTTCCTACAATTAATCTATATACAATCAATCATAAAAATCAATCTAAATACAATCAATCAATTTAGGTATCTAAATTAGCTCAATCTAATGCCTAAATTAAGATACAAATTCGGTCAATATTTATAATTAATATTTACAACACTCCCTCTCAAGCTGGAGAGTATATATCTGTAACTTCCAACTTGCTACAAATAGAGTTGATAACAGTCTTTAGTAAAGTTTTGATGAAGATATCGATAAGTTGACTACCAGAAAGAACAAACAGAGTGGTGATTTCCTTGGACTCTACTTTAGATGGAATGAAATGACAATCAACTTCAATACGCTTGGTCCGTTCATAAAAGACTAGATTGTTGGCAATATTAATCGCCGCTTGATTGTCACAATGGAGAGGTGTTGGACCATGTACTGGAATATCAAATTTTTGCACAAGTGTTCTTAACCAAGTTAGCTCACAAGTATTATGTGTCATTGCTCGATACTCTGCCTCAGCACTAGAACGTGCCACAACCGGCTGCTTCTTGCTTTTCCAAGTCCCAAGATTATTCCCTAAGAAAGTACATTAACCAGTGGTAAATTTGCGATCTGAAAGTGATCATGCTCAATCAGCATCATTATATCTATCAATCCGAAGATGTCCAAATGATCGAAAAAGAAGACCGCATCCTGGGGCATTCTTAAAATACTTCAAGATACAAGTAATTGCATCCATATGAGGAACTTGAGGACTAGTCATAAACTGACTCACAACACCAACTGCATAGGAGATGTCAGGTTGAGTAATGGTTAGGTAAATAAGCTTACCCACGAGTCTTCGATACATCTCTGAATCCTCAACCAAATTACCCTCATCTGGCATCAACTCTAGATTGGTCTTTTGGAGCCAAGATAACCTGTATCTTTCAAAATATCAAAAGTGTTCTTCCTTTGAGACAAACTCATCCCTATTTTTTATCTTGCGACCTTAATACCAAGGAAATAACGAAACTTTCCAAGATCTTTGGTGAGGAAGATGGAACCAAGATGGCGAATCAATATCTGAATATCAACCTTATCACTGCCGATGATCACAATATCATCTACGTAGACAACTAGAATCATGATAGCTCCTTGTGTCTTCTTAAAGAATACCGATTGATCAGCTTGGCTTCTAGTCATACTATGAATAACTATTGTCTTACTGCATTCATCAAACCAAACTCGGGGGGCCTATTTGAGTCCATAAATAGACTTTTGAAGATAACAAACATACTCCCCCTTGAACTCAAAACTAGGTGGTTGAGCCATATACACAGTCTCAGCAAGATCACCATGTAGGAAGGTATTTTGACATCGAGCTGATGAAGAGACTAATTGAGATTCGCAGCAAAAGATATGATAACCCGAACAGAATTCAATTTGGCAGCAGGAGAGAAAGTCTCAGTATAATCAATGCCATAGGTTTGGGTAAAACCTTTGACCACAAGGCGAGCCTTCAGCCGATCGACAGTACCATCAAGATTCTGCTTGATTGTGAAGGCCCAACGACAGCCAACAATTTGAGCACCAACAGGTTTAGGAACAAGAGGCCAAGTACGATTTAATTTCAAAGCATACATTTCCTCTTCCATTGCGGTCCGCCAACCAGGATGGGAAAGAGCTTCCCCATAGGAATTAGAAACAACGAGAGATGACAGGGACAAAGAGAAAGCTTGAAAGGAAGAGAATAAATGATCATAAGAGACAAAGTTAGAAAAAGGATGAGCAGTGCAAGTATGTATACCTTACGGACTACAATGAGCAGATCAAGATCAGAGTCAGAAGAATGAGATGAATCAATAGATGGTGAGTTAGGTGGAGGATGTGATAGAGAAGGTCCAGGAAGAGTGACTGGAGCTACAGTCTGGTGACGACGGGTATACACTTAAGAAATAGGAGGGCAAATAGGAAAACTAGTAGGTAAAACAAGGTCAGGAAATAATGGTGCATGTAACTAACTTCCTTTTGGAGAATAATAGGGAACAGTCTCAAAGAAAGTGACATCAACACTGAAAAAGTGCTTACGTAAGATAGAACTGTAGCACCTGTAACCTTTTTGTGTGTGTAGGTAATCAAGAAATATGCATTTATAAGAACGAGAGTCAAGTTTGTCACGACCAGGCTGCAAGTTATGGACAAACGAAATACATCCAAAAACTTTGAAGGAGAGAGAGAGGTGTTTTATCAAGAAACATGATACTAAAAAGTGATTTTCCATGTAAAATGCAAGAAGGCATCCTATTTAAAAGATACGTAGTTGTAAAGACAGCATCCCCCCAAAAACACTTGGAAACATGCATCTGGATCATAAGGGCACGAGCTATAACAAGGACGGGACCATTCTTTCTTTCGGCAATCCCATTTTGTTAGGGGGAAGTGACACAGGATGTTTGGTGTATAATGCCTTTGGACTTGAGAAACTGTTTAAAATAATTGTCTTTATATTCTTGAGCATTATCAGTTCGAAAAGCTAACAATTTGGCATGTATAAAACAAATGAAAAAGTGAGACCACAAGTGCAAACACTACCAATTCTTTGAACACAAGCTTTAGTCCCATTAGCAATAGTGACAAAGGAGGGTGAAGAAGGACGAAAAATATTAGAAAATAGAGACAAGTTACCTGTCATATGATCATACGCCCCAGAATCAAGAATCCAAGGAGTATTGGAAGAAGAATGAGAACATGTGTTACCTGACGAGACCAAATTGGTTGTGGAAGTAGAAGAGACATTAGCACACTAAAGAATAAAATCATACTCTGTCTTGGAAAAAAGGATCTGATCTTCAAAAACCGACTCAGAATGCTCCCTCTCAAGTGTAGCCTGGTTAGCGCAAGTGGGCTTGCCATGGAGTTTCCAACAGTAGTCAACAAAATGATTATTTCGGCCATAATGAGTGCACTAGTTGGAGCCACAACCACCACGACCACCACAACCACGATTACTACTAACAGAAATACGCCCACCATGATCTCTAAGAGGTGCAGCAAGAGCAGAACTAGTGTCATTCTCTAGAGTAAAAGAATGAATGACAGCTCTCCGAACACGAGTAGAAGTCTCACTAACAGTGGGAACATCCTTACTAGATAGAATTTGAGAACTGATAAGAGAAAGTTCTGGTTTGAGACCGGAGAGAAACTTAGCAACTTGAAATTCCTCCATGTGTTGTTGAGTTTTTAAGTCAATGGTCAACGGTTGATAGACATTTAACTCATCCCACATAACTTTCAGGATGAAAAAATATTCTTAAATCGAGCAATCTCCTTGTTGGAAGGAGAAAATGTTCTGATGGATTTGATAGACACGAGAGAGATTCTGATCAAAAGAATACAGCTCTTGTAAAGTGTCCCAAATCGCTTTGGAAGATTCCAACAAGCGACATTATTGAAAATATCTAGTTCCATGCTGTTACAAAGACATGTCATAATCTGAGCATCTTCTTGTTCCCAAGCCCACCTTGATGGAATTAGTAGGTTTGGTGGTTGTAAGATAAGATACATTACGATGAGCTTTCAGTGAAATCAACACAGCGCGAGACCATTGAAGGTAATTAGAACCCTTCAATTTTGCCTTAGTCAGTGATTCAATAAAAAAAAGAATCTTTGTTGTCCTTGATGTCCAATTTATCAGTCATGACAGGACAGAATTTGCTAAAGCAAAGATTTAGGAAGCAAGAGAAGCTGGCTGAGACTAGCTAGGCTGAGAGAACTAAGAGGCTCTGCCAAGGGTGACGAGAGACTCAGCTGAGGGTGACAAGGGAGACGAAAGGCACCGAGAAGGCAAGGACCGAGAAAGAGAAGTTATGGTTTAAAAAACCTGCTCTGATACCAGGTCGAATGTATTTTAGAGAATGAAAAAGATCTATTCTTCTCTTTAGGAGGTCAGGATTTATAGTCACAACTTATAAGTAAATAAGAAAACTATCCTAAATTAGTTCATACAATCAATCAATCTAAATATCTAAATTAGTTCAATCTAATGCCTAAATTAAGCTACAGATTCGGTCAACATTTACAATCAATATTTACAACATAACTCATCCCTCTTGCACACGCAACTCAAATTTGGAAGCACTTTTACCCTCTTCACTAAGTTTTAATGGTTAGGGTAGAGAGCTTGATATACATTGTTAGCTCATTCTCTAACAGTTTAAGCTTTTAGAGGAGTTGGGAGTTTAATATGATATCAAAGACTTGGTTATGATAGGTCTTGGGCTCAAGTCTCTCCATTTGCAATTATTTCCCGTTTAATTTGTTCGTACAAAAATTGTACTTCATTAGATGTACATTACCACAAATGCTCTAGTATTTCCCTACCACCACTCTCCGACACAGGGTATGCCTGTCATAAGCAAATCCAAATAACCACTTCCCAACCAAAGCTTGTTTAAAAGTACCCAGATTCTTGATGCCCAGGCTACCTGACTACAACAGAGAATACTATACCACACAGTCTACAACAAGGTGATACTTAAAACTCATCCCCAATACCTCCCTAGAGAAATTCTCTCCCAAGAAATCCATTCCAAGTTTTGGCGCCACTCACTAACGTCAATAGTTTACTTCCCTAGCCGAGCTTTTAATTGATTCCTATATATGGGATCATAATGATAATAGATAGAGGAGAGAGAAATGTTGGAATATAAATTTTCCCTTTCCTCAGTAAGATTGCTCCATTATGACCCAGAGGTCACAGGTTCGAGTCACGGAAACAACCTCACCGTTTGCGGAGGTAAAGCTGCGTGCATCTAACCCTCCCCAAACCCCGTATTGGCAGGAGCCTCGTGCACCAGGCTAGCCCCTCAGCTTTGAATCTACTATGGATTCATCTCTTTTAGTTATACCTGTAGACTATTTAGAACGTGTTTCAGCTCCTAATTTAAGAAAGTAGAAAACAATTTAAGTATAATGCTAAAAAGGGAGGATGCAATTGTTCTTTCTAACATCCACTATAATGCCTCAACTGCGTTCAAAAATGCAAGTAGAATGTTGAGATATCTATAATGCAATGAAAATTCTCATAAAGCCTATCATTTTCCATTGAGAAAAAAGAAAAAAAGCTTGTGATATGGATGTCTCCATTCCAGTTATCACCTATTGGTTTTGAGTAAATTCAATCAAACAATGAGGCTTACTATTTCTGAGACAATCAACTAATCCAAAAAAATGTATAATAGTTATGGTACTGGGATCAATCTTTTGAAAAAAAAAATGACAAATTTTTCTAAAAGGGACATAAAGAAATGGTAAAGTCCATCACAAGATACCACAGACCAAATCACAATCAAGAGGAACATTCTACGATATATATCCATGTTTACTAGACAAAGTCCTCAAGTATCTAAACATTAAGCCCAAGTCTTATAAGAGTTATGAATAACTTGAAGTAATGTATAGTCATACAATGGTTTTAGTTCGATGACAAACATGTTCAAGAGGATTTCGCAACTATAATGCTCTTTCTTAGGATTGTGTAATGCAATTCTAGCCCTAGGTGTAATGCCTATGGGAACCTAGATCTGATGCTTAACTTCTTTTATCTTTCTTTGTCTCTTCTTTATTTTTCTATACCTTTATATCTGTAGATTGGGCCAGATGTTATTAACCACTATTTTTCAATAATAATAATAAACTACTCTGACATTTTGCATCAATTGAAAATGGGGTTATTTAGGTTAACATGTAAAGATTTCTCGCACACAAAATAAGGGTTTTATAAACACGACAATGAAAAAACAATGTGCAATAATTCTTAGCCTAGGGGTGTGGACAGTTACATGCCCCTAAACTAATCCGAGAACATTCATCAGTTCGAAACCTCTTCAACCAAAGTGCTAATAGTGAAACTTGCTGGATGATCGCAATATGAAGTGGAGATGTTCGCACAAATCGAGGACAAATCATTTGATGTCATTCATGAAGTGGATGAATTGGGAGAATTTTTTCAACTCATCGAAAGAGGTATAGGTGTTGTCCGTCGTCTTTGGGTTCGGCGATGGGAATTGGAATGGCTTTGCAACACACTGGAAGCCTTTTCGGAAGGACGAAAATGGATTGTGTTTCCGATTGGACTGCATGGACGCAACAGGAGTCTTTTTTTGCGAAGAGGATCCAATCAGAAAGGAAATTACATGAGGCTAGAAGGTCGTTCGCAGAATGGATTCTACTCTGTCTTTCTGCCGGAGGATCAAACGCTAGGGGGTTGGTCGATTTATGCACAAGCTTTCCAAACAATGGGTTTATCAAAACCAATCTCTACCAAAAAAAGTAACGGGTCTTACCTGGATGTGTGCCGTATTGAAGACTGGCCTGCGGACCCAATCTTGGTGGAGTCTCGCCTGCTTCATGCTCGTGAAGACTTCGACATTCACATGGAGTCTTGTAGAAGTCACCTGAATTATCTCCGTCGATGCTTGATCGGCAGGGTTGGAGATTTGGACACCCCTGTTCCGGACAGACACAAGCTCCATGTTTGGGCCATACGAAACTGGGGGATCCAAGCAGGATTGAGGACCCTCGACTTGAACGGTGCGTGGTTTCTTTTTGAAATGCCGTCGGAAAAGGAGGCAAACAGGATCCTCCAGAGCAATCACTAGTCCTTCGAAGGGCACGCAGTGACGCTCCAACCTTGGTCACCGTCGGGATGTAGCTCGGGGCAGAATGAGCAAGGTCTTGTTTGGCTTCGTCTGATGGGGCTTCCAGCTTTTCTGTGGAGCACAGAAGTGTTCCGTGCGATGGGAAATAGGTGCGGTGACTTCGTATCGGTGGATAAGGATACGGCCGAACGTCGGCACTTGAGATGGGCAAGGATCCTTGTTCGCAGCCGTCCAGAAGATGTTCCAGCTTCTTTCAGTATTAAATGTGGGAGTTGGTTCTTCACCATCCCGATCTGGTCGGAAGCCGGGCCAAAATGTGTTGAGATAGCTCCACACTGGACCGGAAGTTGCAGCGTTCAGAGACGGCCAAACGATGATCGCTCCGGGAGCTCACGCGCCAAGGGCGCGTCGGTTCGCAAGTCGCAACCCTGACATGGGACTAAGACAGGCTGACAAACGGGTATGACTCTCTGACAGGGGGCTTCGTCTCACTACTGAGGGCCTATGGCACCCTAACAAATCCTTCCCTGGACGCAATCTCTCTATCGCTTCTACAGAGGACCTCAATTTCAAAATCTCTACGGAAGCAAGGAGGAACTCTGGCAGGAAGATTTCTGAGCGCAGGAACATTCTCGATCTTATAAGGAAAGGAGGTCTCAAGGGCCAAGGCCATTCAAAGGTTCTTCATGTTGGGCTGCAAGGTGCGGGCCAGCCCAATAAGAATAGGGTCTTTAGCAACGGTCAGGGCCAAAAAATTAATTTAGGGGCAAGTGTTAATGGGCTATCCAACCCGAAATTCATGGCAGCCCAATGGAAAAAAGGAACTAATAGAGGGACTGGGCTGGCCCAATGGGAACCCAGTTCTGGAGGCACATCAGTGAAGGCTGGGATGCCCAAGCAAAGGTACAGGCCCACCCAAATGAAAAGAGGAGTAAGAGGGTATGGGCCGGCCCACTGGGTGCCCAAAACACGGCACACCTCTGCGAAAGGATTGGCTCCCACGACCAAACCTCCACTGAATTCTCGCAGCAACATTTTCTTGGGGATCTCCTCAAATCCTTCTTCATCCTCTGCAGTTCCAGAAGCAGTCTCGAGTCAGAGAGACTTAATGATCATAGATACCGCAACCCGTGATCACAGCGATGTCCACAGAAGAATGGAGATAAGCACAGAACGGGGACATTGAAGCTCAGGGAAGCAGATAGTGCAGGTGGAGGACAGTTTGGATTGGCACGACTCCGACCATAATAGCTTGGCAGATGAACGTGACTTCCTTCTTCACCTGGAAAACAGCTACTGCCTGGACCCTCCTTCTCACAACTGGGCAACAGGTTGTTCCTTCTTGGCTGAAGAAGAATCGACTTCATCCCAGGACATGCAGCCTTTGGCAACTGATCATAGAGGTGCAGTGGTGCTGCGAAGTAAGGAACCTTCGGAAAACACAGAGGACTACTTTCCATTGGCAGTTGTTTTGCCGGCTAGATGCTCCAAGAATACAAACCAGATTCAAAAGGCGCACACAGCAGACCTTTTACGACAGCAACAGATACAATCAGACGGCTGGGTGCTTCGGAAAATGGGTAAAGTGAGCAAACTTCTGGGAGTAACATGCGACGGCTTTGAGGAGCGGCTGTTAGACTTATTTAGAGAAATCATCATAAGTAATTCTCTGCCAAGACCAGGTTCCAGCAAGACTTCTGAGAAAAATAATGCGGACAGATCAGCAAAACGTCTGAAAAGGGTAATGAAAGAGCTGTCCTGCACAGTGAATTATGGGGGCAGCAGAGAGGTGGTAGCCAGTGGTGAAGGCATGGAGAGGGTCTAATTGTCAGTTTTTATGCAATTAAAAATTTTATCATGGAATGTGAGGGGATTGAACGATCCAGACAAACGTTCGATTATTAAGGGTTTAATTCAAGTCTGGAAGCCTACAGTTTTATGTCTCCAGGAAACCAAGTTAGATAGCATTTCAAGGAGAGTGGTCTGTTCCATATAGGGTTCTAGATGGATTAAATGGATTGCTTTAAATGCCCGGGGCACGGCTGGAGGTATTTTGGTGGCTTGGGACTCTCGTCTGGTCAATGTCTCTCAGCATAGAGTGGGTGATTTTTCCATTGCCTGCAAACTTTGTCTGAACTCCAACTTAGCTGAGTGGGGTTTCTGTGGTGTCTACGGGCCAGTGGCAGAGGGCGACAGAGGTATTTTCTGGAGTGAGCTGCATTCGATGCTATCCCTTTGGCAGGTTCCTAGGTGTCTTGGGGGGGATTTTAATGCAGTTCGTTACCCAGAAGAGAGGCTAGGGGGAGGCAGGTTGACTTCAACAATGAGGGGCTTCAACGAGTTCATTAATTCTCAAAGTTTGGTTGACTTACCTCTGGAGGGAGGGAGATTTACTTGGTCCAAAGGAGGTCATCAGATGGCTATGTCCTAATTGGATAGGTTTTTGGTTTCAAGCACTTGGGAGGATGTCTTCCCGGGTATCTCCCAAAAATGCTTTCCACGGCCTTGTTCAGACCATCATCCTATTATGCTGTACTGTGGGGGTTTTAGTGCTAGAAAAAGCCCCTTTCGTTTTGAAAATATGTGGCTAGAATCAGAAGGTTTTGTGGACATGGTGAGCAACTGGTGGGCTTCTTATGAGGTGACTGGTTCCCCAAGTCATTGTATAGCTAGAATGCTGAACAGCTTAAAGAAGATCTGAAAAAGTGGAATAGCGAGGTCTTTGGTTCTATCCAAGTCAGAAAGCAGACTCTTCTGAACAACTTGATGGAGCTGGACAGGGAGGATCAGATGGGCTCCCTCTCTATTGATAAATGGAGGGAAAGAGAAGGATTAAAAGGCCAAATCGGTCAAATCCTCAAGATGGAGGAAATTTCTTGGAGGCAAAAATCTAGGGCCATTTGGCTTAAAGAGGGTGATCGTAACACAAAATTCTTCCACAGAACGGCTTCATATCACCATAGGAAGAATAAGATATCCTCTATTGTCATTGATGATCATACTCTCACTGAGGAGGAGTCCATTAGAAGGGGAATTGTTGATTTCTTTTCAAATCTTTACTCTGAGCCGCATAGCTGGAGACCTGGAGTGGATGATATTTGTCTGAGCAGACTAAATGGGGATGAAGTCTCTCTTTTGGAGATTCCTTTCTCGGAAAAGGAGGTGATGGAAGCCTTAGATGCGTGCAATGGGGATAAAGCTCTAGGGCCAGACGGTTTCACTATGGCTTTTTTTAAAAAATGTTGGAATGTCTTGAAAGCGGATATTATGGCAGTCTTCGGGGCTTTTCATAGGGAAGGGGGTTTTGAGCGAAGCCTCAATGCTTCTTTCATCGCTCTCATTCCCAAGAAGGAAGGTACCAACTGCATCAAGGACTTTCGCCCCATCAGCCTTGTAAGCAGCATTTACAAACTCATAGCAAAGGTTCTTTCTCTCAGATTGAAGAAGGTTATGGGCAGCATCATCTCTTCCAATCAAAGTGCTTTTGTTGAGGACAGGCAAATCCTGGATGCAGCTCTTATAGCCAATGAATGCATTGATGCTAGGAGAAAACAGAAGAGGAAAGGGCTTGTCTGCAAACTGGACATTGAGAAGGCTTTCGATCACGTTAGTTGGAATTTTTTGTTGGATATGCTGACCAAGATGGGTTTCGGGAGCAAGTGGAGAAAGTGGATTCAGTCATGTATATCTACAGTCTCATTTTCGGTTCTTGTCAACGGCTCCCCAGCTGGCTTTTTTCGCTCCTCTAGAGGCTTGAGACAGGGGGACCCATTATCTCCTTTTCTCTTTGTGATTGCTATAGAGGCACTGAGCCGTTTTCTATTCCGCGCTGAGGAGGTTGGCCTTATTAAAGGTTTTAGGTGGGGGACAGAAGGAGAAGGGAGGTCACCATTTCCCACCTTCTATTTGCCGACGACACCATCATTTTCTGCGATCCTTCTGTGCGCCATCTTCGTTTTGTGAGATGCATCCTTGGGAGCTTTGAAGCTGTTTTAGGGCTGCGGATCAACCTCTCCAAAAGCAATATTACCCCGGTCGGTCCGATTCCAGTGCATGAGATGGACATGTTAGCCAGCTCGTTTGGCTGCAGTGTGGGATGCCTCCCCTTGGTTTACCTTGGGTTTGCCTTTGGGTGCTCCTTCACGTTCCATAGGGGTTTGGGATCCCGTGGCTGAAAGGTTCTTCAGCAAGCTATCAGGTTGGAAGGGTCAGTTTCTCTCCAAGGGAGGCAGGCTTACTCTTATTAAAAGCACTTTGGCTAATCTCCCCACATACTTCATGTCTCTTTTCACCATGACGAAGTCAGTAAGCAGAAGACTAGAGAAGATTCAAAGGGACTTCTTATAGGGGTCATGAAGGAGAGCGCAGGAAGATGCATTTAGTGGCCTGGAACAAAATCAAGAAGTCGGTGTCTCTTGGAGGGCTAGGGGTGAAAGATTTGGGTCTCTTCAACACAGCTCTCTTAGGAAAATGGTTATGGAGATTTGGAGAAAGCAATGGGGAACTGTGGAGAGAGGTCATTGCTGCTAAGTATGGGTACGACAATGGAGGTTGGTGCTCGGGCAGTGTAATGGGGCCTCAAGGATGTGGTTTGTGGGGTTCCATTAACAAGGAAAGAAGGGGTTTCATTGATAAGTGTAGCTTTCTTATTGGGAATGGTGCCCGTGTAAAATTTTGGGATGACATTTGTAGCGGAGACATGCCGCTTAGAATGAAATTTCCTTCTTTATATAGTCTGGCTAGCGACAAGGAGGCTTGGGTTTGTGAGTACTTGGAAAGAGCTGGGAACAAGCTTGTTTGGACTCCTCGCTTTAGAAGAAATTTTTTCGATTGGGAGTTAGATAAGGTGGGCTCTTTCTTTAGTCACCTGAGCCACTACTATGCTACGGAAGGGAGGGAGGATAAGAGGGTGTGGCTGCCAAACAAAAACTCTTTTTCAGTCAACTCCTATTATAAGAGCCTGGTCACCTTCGAAAGCTCTCTTTTCCCTTGGAAGCTCATTTGGCACTCTAAAGCTCCCCCAAAGGCCTCATTCTTCGCCTGGGAGGCTTCCTGGAAGGCCATCTTAACAGCGGATAATTTGAAGAAGCAAGGATTCCTCATGGCTAGTAGGTGCTATCTTTGTTAGAAGGAAGAGGAAACGGTGGATTCATCTTCTCATCCTTTGTCCCGTTTCTTGGAGCTGTTGGAACATTGTTTTTGCTCTGTTTGGTGTCTCTTGGGTCATGTCTGGCTCAGTTAAAGACCTTCTTTTGGCTTGGGCAAGCATAATCCTTCGGCAGAGATCAAGAGAATTTGGAGGCATTGCCCCTATTTGTTTGATGTGGTGTGTTTGGAAGGAAAGAAACAACCGTGTCTTTGAAGATGAGGAGTTCTCCGCTCCCTTCTTCAAAGACGCGTTTTTGCGCTCTTCATTTTTCTGGGCCAAAGAGGCTCTTCCTGTTAATATTTCTTCCTTTGTTGATTTTTTGGGGTCGTTAAGACCTTTGTAAAGCTTTTGGTGCTCTTCTTGGGCTCTTTTATTAATATACATCTTACTTTTACCTATCAAAAAATAATAATAAACTACTCTGACAAGCTCAATCCTCCTCTCCATTAAGATTTAAGCCTAACAACCAACAAAGACCACAAAAAAGGACCAAAGTATTGTTCACGGATGAACAGTTACCAAAATTCCCCCTTCCTAACTTATTTCTATTAACAGCTTGATATACATTGTTGGCACATTCTCTAATAGCTTAAGCTTTTGGAGCAATTGGAGATCTAACATGGTATCAAAACCTCAGTTATGAAAGGTCTTGCGTTCAAGTCTCCTCATTTACATTTATTCTTCATTTTCACTTGCACTCTCTTCTACTTTGCATTTATCTGTGATTTTTTTACCTCTCCACGTTAGGTCGCACATGAGGGGGAGTGTTGAGAGTTTAATATACATTCTTGGCCCATTCTCTAACAGCTTAAGCTTTTGGAGATCTAACAATTTCAACACTCAAACTTTTCTTTTTACTCCACCTTTTACAAACCCCGATCAACCTTTGGCCACAAACAAAAAAGGCCACAAAATGAATAGGAAAAAAATCCAAAAAAGCCCATCTTGTCCACTGTATACATCACTCTGGGTGTCAAATCGAGAGTGATCCACCACTCGTTCTACATCAATATAATTATAACTAAGAATGATATGGAAGAAATGGTGAGGTTGAAGTCTTGTAGACCTGGAAGTTTGACAGAAAGGACTTGGGAAAATAACTATTTCCATGGGATTGAGGGTGCTAAGCAACCAAGGCATCTTCATTTCCCAAAAGAAGTAAATACTTTTGTTCTTTTTTTTTTTTTAAACAAGTTCAAGGGAAGAATATTCTTAATGTAGAAAAAATCGGGATGTGAAGTCAGCCTGTTAATACACCAATTGATCAAGATTACTGGTTAAGCAAAGACAGAGAGAGTGCTTTAGTAGATGCTAGGAAATATCAAAGGTTGGTAAAGAAGCAGATCTACTTATCTCACACATGCTCTAGCATCGCCTATGCAATTGTCATAATTAGTCAATGTTATGCATGCTCCTTGGACTTCTTATCTTGAGGCAATGTTTAGGCTACTTCACTTCCCATGGGAAAAGATGGCTGTTGGCTAAACATGGACGTATAAAGTGGAATCTTGTACCAATCCAGAGGATGGAGCTCATACCAATAGAATATCTACTTCAAGTTATTACACCTTTGTTGGGAGGGAACTTGATGACTTGGCATTGCAAAAAAGTTTGTGGTAACAAGATCAAGTGTGGAAGTTGAATTTAGGAATATGGGTCATGGAGTTTGTGAACTTATTTGCCTGAAATTTTTATTGAGAGAGATTTTTCCAATAAAGTGATTACAAGATTTTACTGTGTAAATAAGACAGCTATCAATATTGAACATAACTCGCTGCAACATGATAAAACAAAACACATTGAGGTGGATAGGCACTTTATAAGGAAGAATTTGAATGGCGTCTTATATGTACTCCATACTTGAAAACAAAATATCAATTTGTACACAATTTGACTAAAGAAGTGCCTAATGTTATCTTCTATTCTACTTTGAGGAAACGCAGCATGTCGAATATCTTTGCCCTGGCTTGAGGGTTGGTGTTAAGAGGAAAAACTTTTCGTGTGAGGGGTACTTTTAAAATTTTCCTAATCTATTATAATAATATTGTTCAGAGGAAATTCCCCCCTCACCCCCTCCCCAAAAAAAAAAAAAAAAAAAAGAAATATTATTCAAAGGGGGAGAGATAGTATTCAATCATTCAGCCACCACCCCCATCTCTTTCTTTTTTTCTCTTTTTACTTTTATTCATTTATTTTGGAACTTGATATACATTATTGAACCCATTCTTTGACAGTTTAAGGTTTTAGAAAACTAATGTTTTAACATGTTATCAGAATCTTGGTTCTACGAGGTCTTGGATTCAAGTTTTGTCATCCACCATTTTGCGTTAGTGCAAAGTTTGCATTTTGTTACTCTGTTTTGTTTACCTATGTGTCTGCATGTTTGTTTGCCTCTCTACATCCGAAATAAGATTGCATGTGAGGGAGTGTTTGAGAGCTTGATACGCATTGTTGGACAGATTTTCTAATTCCTTAAGCTATTGGAGAACTGGTGTTCTAACACTCTTCTATTCTTTTTCTTCCTTTATATGCAAACACACAATTCAACTGCCTCACTTCCAGTTTCCACCACCCTCTTGGGGGAGAGAGAGAGAGAGAGAGAGTTTACAGATGGAATTGGCCATAGATGTGGAAATAGGATTGGTTTCATAAGAGTCCCCTCCTGTGTAAACTCTCCCCTTTTAATTGAGCATTCTCACCCTCCTATGAGAGGAATATTTGAATTTTGAACTTTTCAAAAACTACTCACATGGGAGAGAACCTTCCCCTATTTAGGAGGTAATTCCACAATAGGGGATATCTTCTTTAAAAGAATGGGGATTTGTTCATTGGAGGAATTTCATAGACCAAGAGCAGTTATCCGTCTAAACAGAAAAACAACAATATATATATATATAGACATTTTAAATTCAATACAATCACATCAGCAGGATTCCCAAAAGGGTCATCATTGAGCACATATCTTATCAAACTACTTACAATTGTTTTCGATCAGGCATTTAAGGAAATATTCCTATGCATATGTTGATGACTAAGTTTTGGTCGGTTTAAAGTAAAAGGGAGAGATAATGCTAACTAGAACCACTCCAAAATGTTTCAGGATAAACTGAACTCGGAAACTTAACAAAGCATCATCGCAATGACTCAGGGTTAACTATGCTTTGGAATAGAAGAAAAATAACCATAACTTGGACAGCAAATTTGGAGTATTATTTCAGTAAGATGCTAGTATAATTTAGGGAACTGTTATTAATTGACAACAAAAAGGCACAGTAGTGTAAGGGTTTTCTTGGCTTAAATATCCATGAAGAGGCAAGTACTAGTACTGAGGGGAAAATTTTGGAAGAAACATTGTCCATATGACCAAAGCAAGATAAATATCCTGTAAGATACTGGTATAAATTAGGGAACTGTATTAATTGACAACACAAAGGTAAAATAGTGCAAGGGTTTTCTTGGCTTAAATATCCATGAAGAGGCAAGTACTGAGGGGAAAAAATTGGAAGAAACATTGTCCATGTGACAAAAGCAAGATAAATTAAGTGTACATGTGATGTTAGAACCTGAGGGTGATTGTGTATAATCAAACTAAAGGAGAAAATCTAACTTACAAGACCAAGCTTCAAAAGATTGTGTGGTTCAAATCATTTTTTTTTTTCAATTAGAGTGTGCTTCAACAAAAACATCCATAAATAACAATAGCAAAGATGATGATTTCAACATAGATAAGTAGCAATACTAGGAAGGAGAAAACTGAAGATGATCAAATTTGTAAGGACTTAAAAAGAGCAGAAATACGCGACTAGATGAGGAAATTTTACTTGATCATTTAGTTGTGAACAATGAAGACCTCTGTCTGCACTAGTAAATAGTAATATGCTGCGCTTAGAAGAGTAATGCCAAATACCGCCAAAAAGACAAGTTGAGATAGTCATAAAATATCTTCTTTTTTTTTTTTTTTTGATAGGTAAATTTCACACACACACACACTACTTTGCCTCTTAAGGGGAGTTGAACCCTCAACCTCCCATATGGGGAGATGGAGGAGGTACCAACCAAGCTAGAGCTTGTTGGTAGTCGACTTATGACTAAAAGAAGACATTGCCTCAAATCGAGAGAAACCAGCAAACAATATTTTTGTAACCCACCCTTAATATTTTGCTATAGTATAGGTTGTTTTGAATGGTATGCATGAAGGTATGGACATAATGTAATCATATCAACATTAAATATGAAGAAAAATAAAATTATAAAAATGCACAAACATGTATATGTAAGTCCATATATGTTTGTGCATCATATGTCCCAACTTCTTGATTCCAAAAATCTTTTCTCATTATAATGTGTTGACCCAGTGGCTCAAATTCTGGCAATTCTGGTCCGATTATCCATGGCAGGGACAAAAACCCCAAGCAGGTGTTCAAAGCCCCACTTGGGTGTTTGGTATCGTAGTTTATGAATGTCTTTGTAGTGGACTTGATTTTACCAAAGCTGATGAGAAAAGTAAACTCCAAACCATTATGTGTTGGAGAGACCGTATCTTTTTTCTCTCGCTTTTTTTTTTTGTGTGCAAAAGTAATTGATAAAGCATAGGCTAAAGCAAGTGCAAGGATCAAAATTCCGTTTCGAAGTGTTGTTTCAGTCATCCCAGAAATGGAAACATTTTGAAAATATTTCGAAAACATAGTGGAAACAGTAAAAAAAATTAAAACGCATAGAAACACATAGAAACATTAAACGTAAATGTAAATTAGTCATTAATACTAAAACAAAAATAAATGTACAAGTAAATTAGTCATTAATATAAAACAATTCTTTATCAGCAACAAGTATAAAAAAATTAGAGCTAATTATAAAAAAAATTAGAGCTAATTTTAATTTTTATGAGATTATTATATATGGGTTTGCCCTCAAGTGACTTTCTAATACATATTTATTTATAAATAAATAAAATCAATTTTTATAATAAATTGAATTATTATAGTTATATACAACCATAGTCATTAGTATCATACGATACGTTTTAATACAACAAAAAAACTGATACATCACGGTCTTTTGTATTATTTTGCACTGTATCATACGATACAGTTCCGATACGATACAATACATCGTATCGAACAATACAGAAACCAAAAATGGCAGGGTTTTTTTTTTAGCGTTTTGGCTAAGGGAAAAACGATGTCATGTTGCCTTAGAATAAAATCTATTCTAATTCCTCACTTTTTTTTTTATAAGTAATTGTATTTATTCTGGTTCCTCACTTGCACTGAACGATCATACTCTCCAAATCTATCATTGACCCATCAAACTCTAAGTCCCTATTTTAACAGTGTTTGCATTATGTAACTTGTACAAATTTCTTTGTGGGTTGCATTTTATTTGTACCTTGTATATATTGTTTGGTTATAATTTATACAATTTGCCTTACTAAAAAAGAATTTTTATTCTAAAAAAATGAAATTTATTGTTGTCTGATTGGAACTTGTAGTATTTTATATTTATAATTTCTTATTTCTTGTATTGTATGGACTATGAAGTATAGATTATAGAATTTAAGCGGAATTTTTATTTTTGTAAGAGAGTTGAAATGTTATTTATATCATTTTTAACAATGTGTATTTATATATTCATATGTATATATATTTATAAATATATTTTAAAAAATTGGGCGTGTCTTACGATACACGATGTGACATTTTTTGAAAAACAATATGTCCTCTAATATACGTTTCGACAACCTTGTATACAACTATAACATAATGGATATGTACTATATAATATACACAAAATAGATAATTTGGGTAAATAACGAGTAGAACAAATAACAAGTTAATCTTACTATAATTAGTAACTATATAATAAAATAAATTGTTCACTCACTTTTTCATTTTCACTACTACTTTTATTATCAATTTTTTTTTTTAAATATAGATATCTTCTCTTAATTTTGGGTCTTAATTCTTCAAACTCCTCCATTTGAGAAAAAAAATGATATTATCTTTTACCAACTTCTAGAATTATTGCTAAACAAAGGAAATGTTCCAACTGATTCTGTATGTTTTGACAAATTTTGGTATGTTTTCATGAAAACATGTGAATTTAACTTTGTTTCCATGGAAACATGTAAATTTCGATATCCCACTTATGTTTCATTTTGGTTTATTGAGAAACAGAAGCGTTTCGGCCATTTCAATGAAAAAGAAACGAAATTTTGATTCTTGCTATAAGAGGGCTAGGTTGAGACATTTGGGGACCATCTTTGCATTCTTTTCATCAACGTAGGAACGTTCTCACTTTTTCCTTTCTATCTTTCCTTTTTTTTTGCTAGGTGTTCTCACTTTTTCTTTTCATTCGTAGACGCAAACATATTGTCAAACCATGTACATCATTGTGTCTCGTGTGTATTTTCTCTTTACATTATTCTCTATTAGTATTGCCTTAATCATTTGGTTTATTACAAGCAAAGAATACTAAGCCTCCGTTATTACAACATAATTAAATGAAAAGGGCAGTTTTAATCAACTATTTCCATTAATTGAAACCACAGCCTGCAAATGGAACAAAGTTTTCCTCTCCCACCCACCCAAAGTCACAAGAGAGATCAATTTTCACTAAACAGGCAGGTGAAGATCATGAGTTCTGTTGTAACTTGTGACAGAAAAATTCAAGTTTTGAGGAAGCTTTCCAAAGTGGAGATTTTAGAGTGGAGATGTTGATAGACCATTGTCGCGCATGATTTCAGTAGAACAATATTGCAGAAACAGCCCCTAATAAGCAAGTTGAAAGGAGCTCCAAAATACAAATTTGCATCAAAAATTAAAAAAAAAAATGAAGGTTCCAGTTGAACTGTAAAAAATAGATTTAAAAGGAAAAAGGGAAGGACAACCTAAGAGGCTCCTGACACTGCCAAAGGTATAGGCTTAAGGGCAGAGATTTGCATGAATTTGCATCTAAGCCCTTTGATTAGTAATCATCCAAAATTCAGTTGAACCATCTAAGCCCTTAATAAGCAAGTTGAAAGGAGCTCCCAAACACAAATTTGCATGAAAACGAATAAGATGAAGGTTCCAGTTGAACTGTAAAAAAAATGAATAAAAAGGGAAAGACAGCCTAAGAGGCTGTAACGCTGCCAAAGAAATTGGAGTAAAGGCAGAGAAATTGAGCCTCTTATTAGTAACCATCCAAAGTTCAGATCTACAAACCAAACAAAAACCTTAATTTTGTTTCATTATTGAGAAATCATACTTGCTAATGACTGACACTAGGCAATCTTCAAACATCAGCTTCTACCAGTAGTAAAATGATTTAAGTATGAGCTTCACACGATATTCATAAGGTGGTACTCCTGATACATATGATTCTGTGCGAGTTCAGATACAGAACTTGAAGGAGCATGTTTGGTGTATGTTGCTGATTCTGGCTTCAATAAGACTACTCCAACTAAGAAACATCCTTAGAACACCGAAAACACATTTCTCTTAATAGATTAAAGTTATAAAACCAAAACTAAGTTCAACATTAGGATCATTATGATTTTGGGACCATTCAAAAGCAACTGCTTCTGTCATGGAAGGAACTCAGTCAAGTTGAGCAGCATCATATATCCTTCTATCAGCTAATCCATTTGCATAACTGATTCAATTCTTTGATAAGCCAGAATAAGCATATAAATATAACAAAAAAATTTATAACTTCTATATTAAACATAGATGCCATTCATTACTCACAGACAATCAGAAAACATACCTTGTTTGGGTGGACATCATCAAAAACATGGGCTTGACCACCATAAAATATAGTCATCTGGCGACTAGCAGATGTTAATCCACATCGACTGTCACCAAATAGATAAAAATATGAGTTATCAATTACCCTTCACATTCAAAAGCATAAAGGTTGGACATGAGAAGCAGAGAGGAAAATAAATTGTATAATGACACTTAGTAATTTACCTTGGAGGAATAGAAGAATCTGGCTCAGACATATGAGCCACAGACTTCTGCTTGCGGCCACTTGACAGCACCCCAGATGGGTTTCTGTCAGAGATTCTTTCAGAGACTCCACCACTGGCATTAAAGGAGCTCAAAATTCCAGACCCTTTAATTCCAGTTCTAGACCCTTCATCAGCAGCCGCTTGAGAAATAACTGATGCACCTACATTTGCATCTTTGGATCTGTTCGAGGGTATTTGATACCCAAAAGATGAAACTTGACCGGCACGTGGAGGACACTGCACCGTGGGACTGACATTTATTGGAATAGCTCGCTCCCATCTGGAAACATTGGCATCAGTTCTACTACCAGAGGGTGGCTGTAATATAAGAGAGGCTGAGGTTGGCCTCATTGAATGCATACTAAAGAATATTTCCTCTTCATGGGACCGTTTAAGCCGCTCTCCCCCTGCATTTCGGAGCATCTGAATTTGAACAAGACTCCCACCATCAGAGAATATGAATAACAAACATTATATAGATGGGCTTCAAGCCAACAAAAGAATGCAATAAGAAAATTATAAAAATGATGTTGAGGCGCACCTTCATCAAATGCAAGCTTTCAGAGGACTCTGGTCCCATTTGCGGAAACCCATCCCTCAATGACCCCATGAAACCAGAATCTGAATTACTTCTCTTACTTCCAGCAAATCTGTTGCTTATCTCAGGCCCTGAAAAATCACTTCTTGGGCCATAGAATGGAACCCCCTCGAAATGATTTCCAACCTGTCTTTCTACCATAATTGATGAGAAAATGATCAAACTATGGATTTTGATCCTAAAATGCCCCACCAAGAATCATCAACAATCTCTAAATTGTGGCAGTTTTTAATAATAAGATTAGAATTGCAAGCAGTATGCTTCCATAGTATACCATCTTCATCAGTTAAAGTAATTAAGACCCATTAGAAGACAAAGCACACACATATGATATATCAGAACCAATGCCCCAGATGTAAGTGCAGTGAATTTTGTGTAATTTTACGAGAAGCACCAACATCAATTGAAGAAAAGCACCACACACATTTGCCCAAACTGTCACAAAACAGACAAAATAAAAACAAAACGGGCATAGAGATAAAGCAAACCCAAAACAAAGAGAAAACAGATGGCAAATTTAGTATATCCATGTGCAAAGAACATTTATAAAAAAAAAACAGAGAGAGACTTCACAAAAGCTACAAACCCCAATAATGACCTCATGAAAAAACTACTCCATAACAAAGCTACCCACCCCACTAGAAACTAGAAAGAAATACAGATATGCAGAACTACAAATATATATAGATATATATATATATATATACACACATATAGAGAGAGATTACACCAGATATAAATCAAAACAAGTACCGTCCAACTAGAGAGACAGGGGTTGGTACAACACGAGATGAAAATCAAAACAACCCATTAAAGTACAGAGAGTAAGCAACAAACTATGAGCAAAGAGATGGGTATACTTACCAGAACCCAGATCAGAAGTGGTGGAGATGGGCCCACGGCCACCACCAGACGAAGCACCAACAGAGGCAGAAGCCGACGGAGACGCCTCCGACAGTCTGACATCGCCGGCCGTCTTGGTCCCCGGTGACGAATCCGAGGCACAGTTCTTACCCAGAAAGTCATGGAAGATTGTGGGCTTCAATTCGTCGGTACCAGTATTGGCATTGCTCTTACTTTGAGCCATCATCAGCACCACGGCCATCTCATCTGCACAACCTCATGCTGCACAGCTCCTAGAGAGAGAGAGAGAGAGAGAGTACAAGTTTAGAGATAGAAACAAAAGGATGCACGATTTTCTGAAAAGATAAAAGAATAGGAGTCTGAGACTTTTTTTCTTCAAGGGAGGGAGGGAGGGACAGAGGGAGAGAGAGAGAATGGAGGGAGCATTAAAAAGCAAAAGCTTCACACTTTCTCTCTCTCAATCTTACGGGGGTTTCTCTCTCTATGAGTTAGTGTTCAGGAGCTGCTGCAGTGATATGTTCCCTCTGCCTCTGTTCTCTAGCTTTTTTGTTCTTCTTATTAGAGAGTAGAGAGAGAAGCAGAGACATTATTTAAGCCGCCAATTTGGTGGTGTTCATTACTGAGAACGTCTCAAACCTCAAATCTTCAAATTCATCTTTATTTTGTACCTTTCTTTATATTTAGAAATAACAGGTGTTATATTTTTATATTTTACTCTAATTATATATTTTTTAAATTATTATTCATTTTTCAAATCTCATTTTTAATAATATTATTTATATTTAAAATACAACTATTATATTTATCCAAACTTAAATTATTTATCCTTTTTTTTTAACTCATGATATAATATCTTAATAATAAATAATAATTTAAAAAAATTAATTTTAATTTTAAATTTTAAATAATATAAAAATAATTAATTATTAATTTAGAGTATTATAAGAATTATTACGAGATGAATAGTGAGCAAATAGTGATTTAAAAAATGAATAATAATTTCTTCAAATTTGATACTAATTTGAAGATGAGTTAAAGTGTCTTTTTACTTTTTCACTTTCAAATTTGAAGATTTGAAGGTGCATTGAAAATGATTTAAAATTCAAATTTGAAGGTAGGTCGGAGATAATCTAAGATAACCCATTTTTTTGTAAAAAAGTGTACCAAACTCATTGTTTGGATTTGGTTTCACTTGATTTATGTAAATTTTTACTTATTTATCAAATTTATATAGTTTTTGAAATTGTATTTTTAAGATGCAATTTCAATAACAGTTTTTTAACGAAATTGTATCTTCAAGATGCGAAGGATCCTTATTAGTTTATAAAAATCATTTCAAATCATTATTGGTTTAAAATCACATTTTTAATATGCAATTTCAAAAACTATGTGAATTTAATAAATAAGTAAAAAATTGTGTACGTCAAGTTTTAAAAAAAAAACACCACGTGAATTATGTAAAAAAGTCGTCTTTTGTATGTTTCTCTCTACTCCTACAATTTCAATCTCTCTTTCTTTATATACTTAATTTTTTTTTTTTTGTTGAAAAACTAATACATACATGCATGCATCTTGTAACTAAGTCTTCTTTCCAAATGCATAAAATTGTCTAAGATTTATCATATTTGTATTTTTAACTTTCTTAAATAATTACAAATATTATAAAATCTTTCTCACCAATTGAATTACTATCAAAATTTTCTATGAATAATCCACAATTCAAATCTATGATGAGAGTTATCTTGTAATATGCCTAATGTAAATTGCACGTAACAATTTATGAAATATATAACCACAATATATGTTAGAGTAGTCTTTCAATATTAAGTTATTTTTAATAATATAAGATAAAATCTTATTTACGGCTCTGAATATAAACCGGACCGAATTCTAAAGTCCAACCACATTTCTAACTATATAAAATAAAATCTTATTCTATCTGATCTTATTTTTATTTAACTCGTGTGAATGCATTCAAGAAATGATATTTGTGCAATATATATATATATATATACACACACACGACGTAGAATAATACTGAATCAACCTTAACTTAGGTGGAATCCCTTATTATTGAATGATGTAACCTTATATGATGCATGTATACTTTATTTTTTTAATATTTGTATAATTATATGTATGACAGATTGTGATAAAAAAATATATTATCTAGTTCTAACTGAATGATTTGAAATCAAGTATTTTTCAACTCTAATAGTCAAGTGGCATCTCGTGACATGATTTTAAATCTTCCCAAGTGAAAATATATGTTGGTATGTTTATTTTCGAATCGTGAGCTAGATTTATTGATGGTGTGAGTATTTTAGTTTTAATCATGGGTTGGACTTATTTTTAAAATTGTACTTATAAATAAACACTATTTTGATTGGTGAAAAAAAGTAATAAAGTCTATAATTATATTAAATTCCATTTGTAATTAAAGTATTCATAAAAAAAGATGTAACATGTTTTTAGTCAAAATCCTCTTTATGTATCAATAAATTATAATGGAAATAGATGAAAATTATAAAAAATAAAATAAAAAGTTGAACTTGTTGACATGTAAAAGGAATCTATTCAAATTGGTGGAGACTTTTAGCACAATTGATTGATTTCAAGTTTAGCCCCATCACATACGTCAAGTTACAGTTCAAAAATCTGCAACTCAATTACAAAAGAGATCAACTTTGCAGGTACTCAATTTTGTAAATAACAATTGTTTCCTGTGTTGGGTAATTTCCTCTTTTAATTCATATTAATTTTTCATTATTAGTAACAATTAAACTTACCAAAATTGGTAGTAATCTAATGACATTATTTGCTTATTTTCAGATAAAAATAGTGGGTTCAAGTCTTTATGGAAATAAGGGAAGTGGGTATAAAAGAAATTTATTAATATCGATTCTAATGATTGACTAAATTTTCAAAATAAGAATAAAATAAAATAAAAATAGTAATACAAAAAATTCTTTAAAATAAAAATAAAAAATACTAAAAAGTCCTTAAAGATTAGGATGAGGTACCTTTTTTATTTTCTTTTTTTTTTTTAAGCTGTGTTTCACTCATAAACCATTTAATAAAGAAAAATAATAATAATGCAGAAGACTTAATGGAAAAATACTAAAAAGTTTTTAAAATAAATTTTTTAATCCAAAAAGTTTATGTTATATTTTTTTTATCTAAAAAGTTTTTTAAAAAAATTAATTTCAATTATTAGCTTTCATCTTAATACCGTTAAAAAATATTAATAATTAGACTAAAATAACATTCGAGATATATTTTAGAAAAATTAATAATATATATATATAAAATAACTTATTCAATCTAAAAAAAAATACATTTTATGAAGTGAAGTTTTTTTAGGCTTTCAAGACAAATAAAAAATAGTATTTTTTATAATTGAAGAGTTTATTTTATGAATTATTTAGTATTTTTAAAAAATATATATATTAAATATTATTTTAGTCTAACCAAAAATATTTTTTAACAATATTAAATCAAAAGTTAACAATTAAACTTTTTTTTTTGTATTAAAAATTTATTTAACAATATTAAAGTCAGAAATTAACAATAAAAAATATAACAGGCATTCAAGACTCCATTACAGGGCATGCGTGATATAGGAAGTAGAAGGCAAGAAGCAACGTTGAGATATAATGATTGTGAACAAACAAATCATGCATCCTTTATTCAATTCATTAACAATCGAACGTATTATCAACATTTTTCAGTTACTTTGATTTGATTTCGATTCGATTCGTCCCATTGCAACTTTAAGATTCCACTTACTGCCCTCTTTTATTTTTTTCGTTCACACAATAATAACTACATATCAAACACTACTCTTGGCTTTTAGTCACTTAACTATATATATATATATATATATATATATATATATAAGTGGAAGAATTAGTGGGGTGATTAAGAGTGATTGTGACAGTAAGGCCCCCACTAATAATGAGTCATCATATTCATATCAGAGAACTGAAGGGAAAATATACATCAAAGTGGAATGATCTACATTCTCACACCCCTTCAAAACATTTTGTAACGTAAAGACCACGTTATATCACGATTTCTTGTAACCCCTTCAAACAGATGTGACTACTTTATTTAAAAAAAAAATAAAAATAAAAATAAAAAAATCAAGTAATAAACTAAAACTACTACTCCTTCCATCTCATTTTAAGAGTCTTTTATTCTATTTTGCATTATCCCATTTTAAGAGTCTCATTTGAAAAGTCAATGTATTTTTAACATATGAATTTTCAAAACTACCCTTTATTATGCCTAATGTGAACATGATTTACAATTAAGTGAGGGTAATATGAAAATTTTAAATAATTTCAAAATAATAAAATAATATTTCTTAAAAAGTTAAAATTCTCAAATGAGACTTTCATTTTGGAGACGGAGAGAGTACATATATACACAAACTGATTAAACAAGGAAGCCTATTTGCGTTTCCATGTGCCCATACTTCAATTTTCAACATGTTAGTCATGTCTCTGTCCCGTCCTCGCAATCTATTTGTTTCTATAATTGATAGTGAAAATAATGTTAATCATTTCAAAAGAAGTTTATTAAATGACACATCATAAAATGAATAGACTCTTTCTTTTATTTTAGGCAAAATTTTTTTAAATAGTCTGATACAATACAGTATATTATTTCAATGATATTTTGTCATGTATGATATAATTTATCTTTTTTTAGTGAGATATTATGATATGACTCATTTTTTTAAAATAGAATATAGTACACAAAGGCAACGCTTACCTCATTTTTGACGGGGGAGAGCACGAATAGACAAAATAAATATTCAATAAATTGTATATTGATCCAAGACAAAAAATGCTTCAAAGCAACAACTTAAACGGCCTGCAATGGAGCTCTTATAAAATGACAAAGGTTCTTCCTCTTTAGTGATGTGGGATCTATGCTACTGAGAAGTCACACTTTTGTACTAGTAGTTTCATCCGTAACCTTTTGGGATAACTGCAACACTTCTGATTACTATAACCATGTCATTGAGTTAGGATTTTTACACACAAATTTGTATAGCATTCATTAAAATGGCTTCAAACTCAATTTGAATTTCTAATACCCTCCATTCCCATAAATTTTTGGGTTGATCTTGGCAAGTTTATGACAGCATAAAACTTCAAAATTGCAAGGTGTGAAATTCATCTCACAGGATATTTTACAGATCATACTTTAATGATGTATGGAATGTTATGTTTTTTGTGTAGTTGATTTATTAACTAAAATCCTGTGCCCTTTTGTTCTGATGTTAACTTGGCAGGTCTAAACCTAATATATAAGATTAATAGTATTAAGTTTGAACACAATTCAATTGGGATTTACTTAAAACTATTTGCTTGGGATGAAACAAACTTGTAAGTGCACAAACTGCAAACATAGCGCAATTCAATTTGATTTGTAAAGCTTTTTTCCAAAGGGTGCTAATGTCTCTTGGAAAATTGCATATTTGTATCTTCAACCTTTTTTTTTTTTGGGGGGGGGGGGGGGGGGGGTGGTAAATAGTTGCCTTTGCATGTGCATATCTTGTGATGTATTTGAAGAATTTCATTGACTAAGTTGAGGAAGAAAGGGCCCTATTGACCCAAAAGTAATAACCACTCCTCTCCCATCTTAACCCCCCCCCCCCCCCCCCCCCAAAAAAAAAAAGAAGAAAGAAAAGAAAACTGTTGTGAATTTGAAACCATGGGGTGATACAATCACATAATTCACTGGAAAAAAAAAAAGAGGTACATCCCTGTGTTCAAGGCAGAACTTCTTCCCATGATGTTGTTCATTATGTATTCCTCTTAACACACAAAGTGAACACACTTTGGGAAGGAAAAGGGGAGGAGGAGAAGAAGAAGGGCACAAAAACAAAAGAAGATGGTTGCCACAAAAGAACATCTTTCTTGAATTTTCCCTACCAGATGACATGATTCAACCAAATGACCTCCAAGGCAGTTGGGTCACATAATCTTTGCATTTTATCTATCAGGATGGAAGAAATCTTGCATAGTCTCAAACAAAAGAAATTCACTCAAAAGTGATCATTTGCGGATATCTTTAGCATAAATATTCTCATGAATCTCTCCCCCACTCGTGGGTGTCTGGCATGGCTGTATCAAGATTTTCTTCTCTTCAATTAGGTTTGATGAAAATAGCTTACATGTTGCATATTCATTGTTTAAAGAGGAAAGTGAACCCCTTGGTGATAACAAATTCAATTCTACATTTTTCAGAGGCAGAGGTCGTCTGCTTTTACTATTCTTTGAAATGGAGTTGTTGGAAGACGAGAATACAAATTGCAAAAATTTCCAAAGCTATAAAAAAAAGGGAAATGAAATGGATCCAGAATTCTTTATAAATGGCTGTTCCATGTCGCCTTTACAAATGATAATGTATAGTTTGATAGAACTTAAGACTTTTTAAGTAAATGTAATGTAAGATGAAATCTTACATGTTAAGTGAAAGTCAACTGAATAATTATTTTCTCAGAGAAACCAATGCACCCCTTTCCATATGGCGGTTCAGTAATCCAAAATCTGAGGATGAAGTCCAGCTCCTCTCTTCTAAGATATTAAACAATATTTTTCTAAGAGAGCTGCTGCAGCTGCACATACATAATACTTAAGATGATTAGTTATTTATCAATATTGAGTGGGAGAGTCATCTCAAACAAAATAAAATTTATAAACAAATTGTATAAATTTGAGTACACCGTCATATGTGAAATATGTTTTAAAAAAATCATTTTGCAACATTAGTCTTTGTTTTTCTTTTGCCAAATCATAGCAACATGAAATACTGGAATATGCTAATTTGCTAGACATGGAACCACACTGTAAGACGTTAACAGAGTATTGGTACAATCAGATTCTAGTGAGAGAATTATCATAGCAATGCAAAATGACAAATAAGATTATATATGAAATCAGAAGAACTACAACTGGTTACCTTACCAGGTTTATCTGTTAGATGTTGAAGTGAATTATGTTCCATTCCTCCTCTTCATCTCTTCTGGAAGTTGAAGGATTTGATTGCAAAAGCGAAAGTCACTGCAAAGAGCAAACAGAAACTAACCACCATGATGGCAGCAACACCCAGCAATTCATGCCTATACCCAAATTGGTCCTTAAGAAACTGCTTAATTGGCGTGGGCTGAACTTGATCTGAAAGCTTTATTGGTTCATCCATGTCTCCATATTGGGAGGTCAGAAGGCCATACAGACTCCATGCAATTGGATTGGCCCAATAATACCATCTCCACCATATGGGTATTCTCTGAAAAGGGAGAATGATAATCAGTTACAAGAAGAAACAGTGAAAATGGCAACATTGGCCAAGAATAATCTCCAAGAGGGCAATAAAAATGTTCAATTTCATGTATTATCTGACAAAAGGATCATCTGAAATTTCATCCACATGCTGCTATCGTTCCAGTCAACAACGACAGCATGCCAATTGCTATCTCAAAACTTTTTTGGACTGCTTCACCCCCTGTGCTCTGGAGGAATGATTAAACAGTCAAGGGAATACGTCATGCTACAACTGGTGACTGCAAAAATTTCTCACACATGCATGCAGGCATACACACGGGGGGAGAGGCGGGGTCGGGTGGTTTTTCTTCTTCTTTTTTGTTGGGGGGGGGAGGCTCCTTAAAGCCTTCGACTAGATATAAAGAACAGATTCTGTGTTTTACGACAAAAACTTGTCATTTTTAAACACTGCTGTATCATTTGACACCCTAAAAAATTGTGGTCATCTTGTATTATTCTTGGCAGTCCAATATAGGGTGCAATTCATCAGTGCATTACCATGTGAGAAACCATGAATCCGCTGAAAAGGTTCCACATCATATAGAATGGTGCAGCAAGGATTGCAGCCACGTTATGATTAGGTGTAACAGCAATAGTCATCATTCCGAAGAAGGTGAAGTACAATAAAGTGAAATACATGAAGTACAAGTACCAAATGAACTTCAACAGGCTCCATTCAAAAGAGGCCATGAAATAGAAGATAGCGCTGTAAATTACTGACTGTACAAACACATAGGGAAACTCAATAGTAACCTGCCCAAAACAATTCAATAATATGTGAGTGCTTACCATTTGGAAACCAATAATTTCTACGGAAATATAGAAAGAAACCAGAAGAGAAGGCAGACCTGTGCAAATGCAAAAGGTAGAGCAGAATACATCCCTGCTGCTCTTTCTCGGTATGAAACAAACCTTTCAACATAAACCACAGGCTGCACTGAAGTGGCATTTGTGATTCCAATGAATAGAACTGCTGCATACATGGATCCCATAGCATTAAGGATGTCCTGTTGGGTGTCCCTGTTAAAACAAGTGCAACCTGTGGTAAGTGCAACTGCAAAAAACATAAGGTATGATAATGCATTAACTATAAGAAGATCAGAGGTCAAGCGTGAGTGACGAAGCTTTTATTTTATTTTATTTTTATTTTTTATTTTTTTGGGGGGGGGGGCAGGGGGTAAGACCGTAGTGGTACTTTTCTTTACCACACTACGAGAATTAGAGGTTAGTATGTTGACACATGGAGTCTGCCTTTTCCTGTGTGGGGGACTGTTTTCAGGGGGTCAAAAAATTTCCACTAGATTAGTGTCAATCTGTCTAAGATTATATTTGATTTGGATGGAAAAACATAATCATCCCTTTTATCCACTCTTTTTCCCCCTTTTGTGAACTGCTAACCATCATCCAACCATGAAAAGATAGTGCAGTTTTACAATTGCAACGATGTCACAAACCAATCTGGCCCCTGGATGTACACTAGGAATATGATACTGAAGTTAAGGAAGGACAACTTCTGTTTTCAAGCATTTGAAGCTACCATGATTGGAAAACCTTATATCTAATGGAAAATTTTATGCAAGGAAGATGGATACATCAGGAAGATAGATATACATCATAGATCAGCACACAGAAATGACAGCAATAAATGAAAGAGTTGAGAAAAGTTCTATTAAGAAACCTTTTAGAACCAAATTTCCAGCATATTGTCCCAAACATCAATGATATGATGACCGTGTAGAAGAAGCGTACAGCAGTGTATTGTGGGTTACGCCAGTAAGACAGGTTTTGCTTCCAAAGACATGCTAGAAACTGGGCAAAAAATGTCTGAGAATATTTTGATGGAAAACTTAGATCACTTGAGTCCCTATTTGGTCTGCTTAAACTTTCAACAAGTTCTTTATTTGTCCTGAAACAGCAGTCAGTTACATAAAAAAGAAGAGAAACTAGTTGAAATATAGATTCCTCTACAAAAACTGAAAAGAGAGACATACTGAAATAAACTCGATCTACGATAAATTTCTGCAAAATCCAGACCAAGTCGAATTTCTTCTGCATTAGAAGTGACTTCTAGAATCCAAGAAGCAGGGTTATAGCCAGGCCTTATTTTTGGAACTCCTTGAACTGCCTGGGAAAATGAAAGCATAAATTAAGTAGAAAGGAGCTAAGGACATACCGAATTCATCTTTTCCATCAAATTTCAAAAGATGGATTCCAAATTGAAAAAAAAAATACACAAACCCACCTCGAAAAATTGAATGAGTTTGCTAGACCTGGTGCCCAATGGACCAGCATAAATAAGCTCCCCTCCTTGTTTCATGAGTAAAAGCTGTAATAAACAGACAAGTACAGGATATCAGGCATTGTGATGAATGGCTAACCATGTGAACATGTCATCTAGAAGAAGGCTAAAAAAGATTAGATGGCACTGTCAGTGCTTCCCTATGCAACAGGCATGGACATAAACTCAACATTGGGATATGAATTGAGAATAACAGGTAATGTGGTACTCAAAAATCCATAAGCCAACACAAAAAAATAATCACACTACAGAATAGTGACTTAAAAAGTCAATTCACACACTTGAGCTGTGCCAACAAGCTTATACAAAGCAATACATAATTCCCCCAAATTAGTGTTTTTAATTCTACAGAGAGAAAAAAAAATCCCCAAATTTTTTACTTCAAAAACTGCATTCAACATGAACAAAAATTGCATTAATAGTATAGGAAGGGTAGATAGCATGTAGCTTTGAACCCATATGTTCCATTACTTGATCGAGGATTCCAAATTAATTCTCTATTTATTGCATCAGCCTCCTGCTTTGTAGTGGTCTATGACTTGGTTGTACTAGTCTCAATGGACCAACATGCTTTGTTAAAGGCTTTCCGATACTATTAATGCTGAGATGTAACTAAAATTAAGGATAACACTTCATATAAGCATAAAATTTAGAATAGAGAATTTTGCATACCTATCTGCATGCACGTGTGTGCACTCATACACAAATGTCTAGAGAAAGTAAAACATTCACTTCAAACTATCCTTATGTTTAAGAAATTCTTAAAATTTAATTCTCAAACTGATGGTGACCTCTCTCTTTGGCTAAATCCGTTGTCCTCCACAATTTTAGCCAAATTTAGCAAATATCCAATATTCAATCTTTTTTCCTCAGTTTGGTTTCTGACATTTTATTGAATTTGGGTACTTGGATCATATTTTACTTTAGATGGTTTTTAAATTAAAAAATATGTAAGCATCTTTTCTTTGGATTTTCCTGTCTAAACTTCGAGCAAATGACAGGAATATTTTTCTGTACAAGGTTGCCTTTAATTAAATCAGGCATCAAGTTTGAATCCAGAAATTTTCAGCTATTCATAAAATGTCGCTGAGTATTTAAGCAATGTTAAGGGAATAAAAGCCTGCTAAACTACCAAGGAATAAGAGAGGAAAACCTCGTCAAAGGATTCAAAAATATCAATGCTTGGCTGATGGATCGTGCAAACAATTGTCCGTCCAGTGTTGACAATATTCCTCACAGTTCTCATTACAATGGCAGCAGCCCTGGCATCCAGTCCTGAAGTGGGCTCATCCATGAACACAATAGAAGAATTGGCAACAAGCTCAACAGCTATTGTCAGTCTTTTTCTTTGCTCGGTTGACAACCCATCAACCCCTGGTAGACCAACTAAAGCTCCACTCAATGGAGTAAGCTCTACAAGTTCCAATATCTCATCCACAAATGCCTGCAAAATGAGACCTAATGGTTAATCTATGGCCCAATTGCAGAAAGCTGAAGAACAATTTGCAGCAGTTACCCTTTGTGTTTCCAGGGGAACTTGAGATGGTAACCGGAGCCAAGCAGAGAATAGAAGTGATTCATGGACAGTCAAACATGGGGAATGAATATCATTCTGCTCACAATAGCCAGAAACCCTAGCAAAGGTTTCTTGCTTTTTTGGGTATCCAGAAATATGAATGGTCCCTTCAATTACTCCGCCAGTTTTTCTACCCGCTAGAACATCCATCAGCGTAGTTTTACCAGCACCACTGACACCAATCAATGCAGTAAGCACACCTGGCCTAAATGATCCAGTAACATTGACTAATAACTGCAATCTTTCTTCTAATACACCTTGATTCTTTAGTTCCTGAAGCAATATGAGGATAAGTAATAAATAATTTCTTTAGAAAATAAGAAAAATATATTATACATGAGACAAAAGCTACAGATATACCTCAGGGACATCCACGTAATAATTGATGTTGCTGAAAGACATCGAAAGAGGTTGAAATGGAAGAACCATGCCTCTCTGTTCTTTAATGTCTCTTCCTGCAACAAGTTGAAGACAATAATCTGTTTATTTTTCATCGAAATCAAGAACAGCAGAAGGCAAAAATAAAATTGCTTTTAGCCTAACCAGTACACGAGTGAGAATGTTGCAAATGTTCTCTTAGCTGAAGAAGGGCTGATTCACTCTTCCTTGTCTTGTCCTTGGCTCGGAGATCTTCTGTAGAAACAACAGGTTGTTGCTTTCCAAGGGCTGTAAATGGAAAAAAAAAAAACAAGATTTGAACTGGCTTCCTCATAATAATCAATAAGCTCTCTAGATCATAAAGGTTTACTGGTAAGGGAATTAGGCCTAAGCTTCAATTGGTACTCTGGAAAATAGATCCTGGAAATGGTTCTGGAAAACTCCACGGCTTTGATACATGTATTGCTGTCAGTATTGAAGCAATACATTGTGTAGCTCTTCAAGTATAGTCATGTTGAGCTTTCTCTTTTAGGTTTCCTCGTCATATTTAAATTCCAGATAATATGGATGAGATGGGGCATATAACCAACCCACATTCCTGAAAGCAACTTACTACAAAAAGAAAAATGCTTTTTTCCTTCTTTTTGGTTGATAAGATTTTGTCTCTGGCTCCTTCTAGAGTGGATTTCTTCACATGGATGATTATGCCAATAGACAAACTCTAAAGGTTCAGCATTGTTGCATATGTAGAGTGGACGAATAGTCCCAAAGTTACTTAATTTTGCATTGTGTGGTGGCGAGAGATGTGTGGAGCCTCTTATTTTCTATTTTTGGGTGTGCTTGGATCATTCCGGCTTCGATTTGGGAGTTTTTGAGGAGTTGGCATGGGTGTTGTGTAAAGAAAAGTAAAAGGTCCGCTTTGTATTTAGCACTGCTCTATCTTTTTTGATGCATGTGGCCCGAAAGAAGAGGAAAATTTCTGAAGGAGAAGAAATGTCCACTTATAGATTTAAAGATTTTTTCTTAAGATTGTTATATATTTGGGTCGTAGAAACCTACCCTTTTGATGTAAATTCTTTTGTAGAGTTCTTGAAAGGGTTAAGGCTCTAATTGGAGTTGCTTCTTTTCGTATATGGGTTCGCCCTCCTCAGGCAGTCTTTTAATATAATTTACTTATAAAAATAAAAGGATTTTGTCTCCAGCTTAAAAATAACTGACTTCTATTTCAAATATGATTAAAAAAATATAAACTCTTAGAACCATCTCCTGGATTTACTTTCCCATCCAGGTAACCATCTGTAAGAAAAATTCCAGGAGATATAGCTTACGGTTGAGGTAAGTCAGAGATAGTGTGAAGAGGATGTTGAACAAAATTGTATAACCAAGCAAAGCGCCAACACCAATCCAATACCAATAACTCACTGGAAACAAACTGCGGGCCTTCAAAAACATCTCGCCCAAAGATAAAGTGGTGTGGTTCCCAGCTTTCTACAAGTCATAGACGAAAAAGAAAATTATTGGGAAGAAAAGAGAAACCACAATAAGTTCCCAGCTCTCTACAAGTCATAGAAGAGAGAGATTTTTTGTAAAGAAAAAATGCAATATTGAGTTCGAATTTTCACATAACACCAATAAGCGGCTGAGACACGGCATCAATTAAATTAGGACTGCTATTGAACTGAGTAGCTTGTATGGCTCACTCAAACTTGTTCAAATGGGTTAGATAAGCTGAAGCTTAAATTTGAAGTTGGGGTAGCCTGTTGTACACTAGTACTCTCTAGATGTCCCATCCCTCTCTTTCTCTTGTCTTATAATATTTGAAGACTAGAAACTCTATTTGGTGAAACTGCTCATGTGGATACTCATAGAGATCGGACATGTAAGCAGTTTTTGTGAACTCAAGAGTTGCAAGTAAAATTGACACAAGAGTTGTAAAGCTGCGTTTTAAAAGTAACTCTTAAACTACCATCTTCTAGCTTTATGAAAATTCATGAGGAACGATACATGGGCCTATATGAGATTTAACTTTTTGTTTTAAATTTTGCAATTATTATTGATTTCCTTCACCTTATCCTTTACACACTTCAGCATGTACTATATGCTTCTCTCTCCTGTCATACAAATCAGAAAAATAAATAATTCTTTGGTTTGAGCATTCCCTTCTGCAAACCAGTTTGACATCTTTCTCCAACAGATCACTACATTTCCAATATTAAAACAAATTTTTACTACCATTATTATGCAGAACCATTTTTACTGATTGGAGCTCAAGGTCAAGCTCAGCCCCAAACACCATTCTATATTTTTTTGTAGAATGCAATGTCCGCTTCTGAATGGCAATTGTTCTCTGGACGTTTTTGATTGGCATACCACATACCCAATTAAGAATATAGTAATCCATCCAACAGTTTAAAGTAACAAGAATTTCATGTTAAATGTTTAAGATAGGGTAAGATTAGACAGACAATATTCTGAACTATTAATAATAAATGTCATAGAAATATTGACTGTAAAATCACATTACCTCGTCCCAAGAATGCCCAAGAAATTCATTTACAGAAGCTGAATTTTGAGCATACATCAAAGGGGAGAACCAGTAACCCCAGATCCACCAACATGGAATGCTGTCTGTCACAGTAGGAAAATTAATTGCACGCATTAAGGCAAGTTAAACAAGCAAAACTGAGAGAAGTTCTGAGATTGAACTGAGAGAAGTTCTGAGATTGACCTCTTGAAAGGATAAATCCTCCAAGAGCCATGACAACCAACAATGCAAAAGATCCAAAGGTGTTCGCAACTATCATATTTCGTCCTAAGGATGCCATCACACGGAATAGAGCTATTGACATCTGGTGCAGAAGGAAATATAATAAGAACTGCTGAAGCAATCTGCAAAATCATTATGTGAGAAAAATAAATTAAACTCCAAGTAGGAACATTAATATTCATAATTAATGAAGTTCCTCTCTGCCCAAAAAAAATTACCTAGTTATTTGAGGATCAAAACCAACCATGTATGTAGCTGCCACCCATAAACCAGACTCCACAAGCGAAAATGGAATGCTCAAAACCCAAGAAGGCAGTGTATAAACCCAGCATGGATAGAAATGCAAGTCCCTGTGCTTGTAAAGAACATTAAGCTTGGTTACCAACATCGGGACTTCCATGAAGCCATTGAAAAGAATCATAACCATAGCAAAGTAGAGTGCACCAAGATAAACTCCTCCATCATCCATTGTATTATGATGCATCGTTGTTCGGAAAAATACAGTCATCATGATCAGAATAACAAAAATAAGCTGCAAAATACAACACACTGCTTCTGTATCAGCATTTGCAACTCAAACTTTAAGTCTGTTAAAAAATATTCCTCTTTTCCGGTTGATGCACCCACCGTCCACCAAAACAATTGGAATTGTCTCATATAAGTTAAAATGAGAGATCACCACAGGCAATTCAAGATTCAACGGAGGTATGTCCTAATTGGAATAAAATTCACTTGAAAAACTTGATTTCTTGAAAGCAAACAATATTATCTGTGTCCACACTTTTGTCTGTGTATGTGATGTTTAGGATAACAATAAAGCTGCACAAGAACCTTACCTGTATGAATTTAAAAATATGGACAAATGAATTACGTTTCAACATTAGAATCTGCCAGGAAAAACTAATCTTGAGAAGCTCAGCTCTCTTTACACCATAGGTAGAAGTTGACAGAGCTGCTGGATGATTATAAAGTCTATTAAAAGGAACAGCCAGCTCCTGGGACAAAGCATTACCAATCCAAAATGATTGAAAAGCTTCTGCAAACTTTGCCACAGGTACGTATTGGTAATGATCACCAGGGAACCAATACTGCTCTTGATCTTTTTCTGACATAACCTGTGTATAAACATAGAAGGGAAAGAAATAAGATTGTAACTTGGTGAAAAAGAAGTACAAGAACAAAACTCACAAGCCATACTTCTTGCAAAAAATCAGCCACGTTTTTTCTTTCTGGACACCGAAACCCCATAATTGAAAAGAATTCAAGAGCAACCTCACGGGGTCCCTGATATACAATCTGCCCCTCACACAAAAGAATAATATCATCAAACAGCTCATAAGTCTCGGGATCTGGTTGCAACAGAGAGATGACAGTGGTCCCATCAAGAGCATGGGTTTCATGCCTAAGATATTTGATAATTTGACGGGTGGTTGAACTATCAAGCCCAGTTGATATCTCATCCATGAACAGCACTCTAGATGCACCTGCTAGGAATTCACCTGCCAAATTCTTACGTTACATCTGTTTCAACTCAAACCACATTTTCCTATGCAAAGACGAGCAAGACTATATAAATCAAAGGAATGCAGAGCAGTTACCAGTAGTAAGCCGCCTCTTTTGGCCCCCAGAAACCCCTTTGAGCATTTCATCTCCCACCAATGTGTCCTCACAAATGTCCAGTCCTAAAATCTTTGTAAATGTTTCAGGAGGATTTAAAAATGTGCAAAATATTTCTAATGCACACTGCAACTATATCTATTCCACAATGGAATACACCAACCAGTTCTGCACATAGGTCTAGAATTATGATGAAATAATAGAGTACACCCATACTATCACAGTTTCAGCAAATAATAATAATTTTAAAAAATTAAAAGATGTTGTGAGCTAAGTTTATGTCAATAGCATTTTATTTTAAGTTGTAGGAAGATTAAGAGGTTCATAATAACCAGATTTTTTTCTTTTTCCTTCTACTAACAAATACTAGAATTAAATTGGAATAATGGTCAAGAATTAAAAAGAAACCTACTGTTGAGAACTTGATATACATTGTTGGCCCATTCTCTAACAACTTAAGCTTTTAGATGAGTTGATGATTTAATATAGTATCAGAATAGGGAAAAGGTCCTAAGCTTTTAGATGAGTTGGTGATTTAACACCTACAATAATACAATTGCAAGTTTAATGCATATGATCATAATTGAAGAAATTGTACTAGCATAGGCCTTGCAATACACGCATTATTTGTCAGTACGGATGAAAAAATCCACAGCATTCAATAATTTACCTTCATAATGTACTCCACAACAAGATGATTTGTCTTCTGATCCCCCAATAATAATGCCTAAAGAGAAAAGAAAATGCTTATAGATACAGGTACCAACTCTTGAAACACATGCACAAGAAGAAGGGGAAACGCCCATTCATAACACATACCTTGACAAAAATGTCGAGGTCTTCATCAGGTTTTATCCTGGCATCCTTCTCTCTTCTTAGAAGTTCCAAAAGCATGTCTATGTCGAGTTTCCATGGTTCCGTCAATAGTGAAATATATTAAAAGAATGTAAAAAAAAAAAAGCACATACAAAACAAGATTTCCTGGAGCTTACCATGCTTAAATCCAAAACCTTGACAATTTCCTGAGAACTCAAGAGTCTCTTTGACTGTCTTCTCTGCCATATGCCAATCCTGCTGGCTGACATATGCAGAAGTTGTTTGGGGAACAAACTCCTCTAGATCATGTCCATTGTATGTAATTCTCCCAGACACCTTAAAAGAAACTCAACCGCATTAATGAGAAATGAACCGACAAAAATTCCAAAACGGTAAACTATTACACAGTTATCCGGAAATTAATCACAGGTAGGCAGCTGATGTCGCTACACTAGTCAATGTTAAGAGACAGATCATTGCAGCCAGGCATTTCGCCCGTCTGCATGGAAGACTTGTGTCCTATTTTATCAGTCAATCTCCCCACCCCCAACCCCAAAAACCCAGCGGTTTGAATTCTTTCTACATCCAACAAAGAATTAAATTTTCAAACTTCTTTTATCTCATCATGAAGAGGGACATGAAAACCCATTACATAAAGAAGGCCTATTGGATGAGTACTGAATTCTTCCACATACAAACTTTGACTATGACAATTACAGTTGTACATGTCCTATTTCAGGGTTTCTCGTGCCAACCCATTATGCATGTGAAATATCCAGATGGTCCATGTCACAAAATAGCCACAAAAATTATCAGATATTTTGCTAACTCTCAAACGTAATCAACTGGCCAGTTTAAATTTGTTCTATTTTGATTACCCCCACATAATTTAGCACTTCCAGTTTTCAAAGTAATAAAAACTAAGGAAATCATTGGCATGCTAATCCACTATGTTTTAGGAATTTAAGTAATAGATATCCCTATTTTTATTCTATTTTCACAGGAGTCCATTTCAAAAATAGGAACTGAACTGCTTATGTACTGTTCAAGATTCTTGTAATCATTCTTTCTATATGAGTGTTGTGATCATAAATTCGTAATAATACATGTTCATCATTTTTAATTCTTGGATTTCATTACTTAAAAAATTGTGGATTTCATTATAGTACAAGCAATAATATTTATTCATATATATAGGTTATCATATTTTAGTTCAATCCTCTCTAAATATCTAACAAATACAAGCCATTGCATTTGCAGGTTCATGGTTCATATTGCAACCCGCTCTTGACATTTTCCATAATTGTGAAACAACTTCTAAACATCTGATATTTTGAAAAAGTAAAAAGAAAAAAAAGTAAAGAACATAATTAATGTTGGTTTCTCTGTGCAAAGTGCAAACAAACATAACTACTACATATCAAGTCCACAACTAAGTGTCACTGCTTGTCAAAGGTTTAAGGTTACGAGGATCCCATCCCAAACTTGCCTACACTTTCAGTAAATAATATTTCATGCAAAAATTTAATAGGCTATTACCCAATGTTGGTCCCACTTTCGAAGGGTGTTGGGAGGGATAAACTGGAGACAAACCTAACATTAGGCATTATTTTTTCGCAAAGTGACTGCTCTCAAACTCGAAAATATACATTATTTCCAGCGAAAAATATATAGATTCTGGGTACCTTCAGACCAGTTCCAAACCGCCCTGCAAGGGCCAAAAGCAATGTCGTCTTTCCAGAGCTAGGAGGACCCAAAAGCAAAGTCAATCTACAAAACAACACTATTTCCCATTGGCATAGGAACTGACTTGAAAATTCGAAATTCAGTTTATTGGAGTTCAAACCCTACCTGGAAGGCCTAATAATACCACTGATGTTGTTTAAAATTGACAATTTCTTTCTTCTTCCAGGGAAAACCCTCAATTTCCTCAAGAAAGCCTATTGCAAATTTTCCAAAAAGAAATTTAGTCACACTCAATAATGAATGAGAGTGTAGGTTGAGAACAATTAAGGCTTGAAAAAGCTTACTTCAGTCATGTTGAAAATGAAATTGGGAACAGTGGGCAATGCTCTGCTTCCAACATGGAGAAATGCATCCACCCTCAGGTCCTGAAATCGAACCTCAACTTTTGGGAATTCCAAATCGACACTACAATTTCCAAAAGGAAACATAAACATGAACACAAACATGTCACAATGAAAGCTTTAGCTCAAATATGATTCAAAAGAAGAAGAAAATTAAAGAAAAAATATAGAGCATAAAAAAGGAATTCAATGCGGATTATAGAATTATGTTATGTACAAAACAAAAGTCATATAAGTTGCCTTGCCATAACTGATAATAGCCTAGAAAACTGGATAATTCAAGGTGTTAGATCTTTCTATGGTGTCCGGTTCATGATGACTATATCATCCACTTGATGCTTGTCTTAGTGATAAAATTACAATACTTCTATGGATTTGTTCAAAGAGGGTCCAAAATCCCCATGAACAGAGCTAAAACTTTACAATCATAAGCAGTGCCAGCCCAACCATAAAGCCAATAAAGTATAACTTTAGGCCTCACCTAGAGAAAAAGGCCCCATATTCTATAGTATAACTCAGATCAGAAGTCTTAGCCACCATAAAAGTTTACATCCGCAATAAAAGGCTCTATAAAAGTTTTAAGTTTAGAAAAAATAGAAAGCTTCATATATTGTATATGGTCCAGTAAGTTTTAGTCCCACAAAGAAGACCCCATAAAAGTTTAATCTCAAGAAAAAAAATTCTAAGTCAGGAGCAAAAAGGTCATTACCGAATGTCAAAAATCATCCTGTCACACGAAGTCAATCAACGGCCACATTTGATCTAAAAAAATAAAATTAAAAAGCTGAATATGTATTTTTTTAATTATAACTCTTTATTTTACTAAAATCTTATTTCTTATATTTTCGTATTAAAAAAGCTGCATGCCTCCAACAAATTCAAATACAATCTTTTTGGGTCCAATGGTCATTAATCAATTGAAAAGGATATGTTAGCAAAACTTGAATACAAATACTTAATTAGTAATTTTGTATCTCAAAAAGCAAAAAAAAAAATTTAAAATAAAAAATTTTGTATTAATATTGAAAATTAAAAAAGCCTCAATTAGAACTCTCGCTTTAGACTTCAAATTGTCTCAAACCGGCCTTGATCATAAGGAATTTCATGTAGATGTATGGCATCTAAATCTCAATCTTAGTTCATTGAAATATGGTGGGACTTTACATTGATTGGGTTTTGTTCAAAAAATGGCTCAATATGTCAAGAAACTGAATATCAAGAATGTGCAAGGCTTCTTTTTTGGTAGGAATTTAATTCAAATAAAATTGCATGACAATATGCAAGTCGTTTCAAGATGCAACAGGCATTAATTGAGTTATAGTTAAACTAAATAGCAATTCCAATTACAATAACTAAACATGGTTATTGCACATACACAAGTCTACATCCCACCATACCTAAAGTACTTTTTTCTTCATGTTTCCCAAAAATGTTAAAACTGCCAAAATTTCAGAAGACAGAGATATCGTGTTCAAGAATGTAAAAATCGGAAGTAGGAAATTCAAAATAGAAGCTGAACAAATCAACCTCTATACATTGACTTAAACTTAATAAACTATTACAGATAATACTGTAAAACATTATTTAACAAAAAAAACCTCAAAACATTTATGAAATCTGATATCATGACCTGACATGACATGACATTATCAACCCACTAAATTCAAGTCATTGTGATGAAAATTGAGACTAGTAATCCATTTTTCCAAAAAAATGGTCCCGTAATTTCATATCAGAACTGAAATTCTTCTTTCCCTAAACTCTATAAAATACACCCAGTCCAATAAATGTTCCTTATCAGTTCTAGGCTCCAATGATTAATCATAGAGTCTACAATCTTCACCTCTGGGTTGATACGTTCAAACAGCAACTACAGATGATTCCAGAAATTCTCTCAAAATGGATGAATTTTTCATTGTTTTGGAAAACAAAAGTACCGAAAACACAGGATTCAAATTCCTCTCATCCATTTTGTCACCATCCAAACATAAAGTCCGTGAAAAGATGAAAACAACTTGGAGTTTGAGGACAAATAGCAATTACCCGATTAAGTTCAATAAATTAAGAACAAAAGTGAATAATTGCGAAAACAACTCACTGATTAAACTTACGCATCGAATCTTTGTCTAACTTTTTTGAAAAACAGCGCTGTATCCTCATTAACAGCATTAACCAACTTGTCCAACACGAGCTTTTGCTCTTGAGTTCCGAATTTATGAATATCGATCACCGATAACTCACCGGAAGTATTCCGGAAAAATGATATCCGAGCTTGAACATATGTCGGAGCCCTCTGCAATACGGCCCACAGAAGAGCCTCTTCATCGTCGTCATTGGCTCGGTTTCCGGTTGTCCTTGGGAACATGTTTCGTGGGGAATTCCACATTGTGTTGGAAGTGTTAGAGAGAGAGAGAGAGAGAGAGAGAGAAGTGAAACCCTAATTGGGATGACGATGGAAGGTTTGGATTTAAAGAAGGGTTTAAAGGAGAGTGAGGTAGCAGTATTGTGAGATGGGTGGTCGTGTTGGATGTGTCCATCCAACAACTTTGCAGACTCGTTGTGTTTGTTAACATTTTTTCGTTAATTGGGTCTTTCTCCCTCTCCTCTCCTTTCTCATTAGTCCTCTGTTCTGGAGTAGACCTGGTAATATACGCAATTCAAACGGGAGAGAGGAGAGAGGGAGAGCGAGAGCGAGAGCGGGAGAGAGAAGCAGTTGGAGAATTACAAATGTAGGTGAGACTGTGTGAAGAGATTTGAGTCTTCTAATTTACTTGGCTTGGCCAAGCAAAATTAGTAATAATTTAAAAGTAAAACTGCTTCCAATTTCTAAAGTAGTTAAAACGGTTGAGAAAAAATGATCTTTTTGTTTTTGGTTTTGGTTTTGTTTTTGTTTTTGAAGACACCTAGGCTTTTTCACTTTTTGTTTTCCTTTTTTCAAAAAATATTACTAGGATTTCTTTGGTTACTTGGACAATTCTAGCATTTTCTTTTATCAAAATCTATGTGATTTGGATTTGATTTAATAATTTTTAAAATCGTATCTTGAAAATACAATTTCAAAACTAATTTTTTAATACAATCGTATTTTTAATTTTAAACTGACAAATATTTGGAAATTATCTCAAATTTTTGTTGATTTGCGTAAGTTATTCTAAATCGTTATTAGTTTAAAATCGCATCTTCAAAATGAGATTTAAGTAAAAAATTTGTTTTGAAATTGTATTTTTAATATGCGATTTCAAAAATTACACGAGTTTGATAAATAAGTAAAAATTTATGTGTACCTAGTTAAATAAAAAAAATTCATTAAAGTTTATTAAAAAATTCTCTGAAATTATATAGATTTATTGTAAGAATTTTACAGAGAAAAAGGAAAATAAGTTTATTATATTGTTTTACAAAAACAAAATTTAAAAACTTACTTTTCATTTGTTTGTTCTGAAGAATTTGTTCTCTAAATTATCTAATCATACACGTGTGTGTGTGTATATATACACACACACATACATAAATAAATATGTATATATGTATAAAAATTAATATATACATGTATTTATATCTTCATATATTTACCTAATTATTTATATGTGTACACATATTTATGATCAAATGGTGATAAGAGGGGCGGGGGCTGTGTTATCTCCAAAATAAAAAATAAAACATAAATTATTTGTAGTTTTGTGAGGGCTTTCAAAATTGATATGTATACTTGTGTTTGAATCCACCCTCCTATGCTCTTCTAATTATTTATAATCGTGCTTATATAATTTATATGCTTTCATGCACTTTATATATATATATATATATATATATTTGCATGTGTATAATTTTCTATAAATACCTAGATATATGTATAAATATATATACACACATTTATGTCTGTATATGTTATACTTATATATACTTATAAATGTCTTTATGAATTGTTGTTTTCGTAATCATAACGAAAACGATTTCAAAAATCTATTTGAATCTTCTTCTTTTTTACATGAATTGCACAATCTTTAAAAGAGGGTTATAATTACTTTGTTCTTGATAATCTTGATTGTCGAAGAAGCATTCTTAAAAAAATTGATGCAATCTTCTTTATTCTTAATAATCTTGATTGTTAAAGAAACCTTTTTGAAGAGATTGATGTAATTTTTCTTCTCTTACTCCTCTAAGTCTTTTTCTTTTTTTCCTTTATGGAAGTCATACACCAGAGAGGAGAGTGGGTTCCTCTTTTACACTCTCGCAAAAAAATAATATTTTTTGTTATTGTGTACGGTTATCCCTTTAAATTACATATTTACAAGAGTTTGTAAAATTAGGACAAAAAGAGGGATCTAGAGCCCCACCAAATTAGTTCCAATTAGTCAATTAATTTATAATTAACTCTTAATTAATTAATGACTAATTAATTCTACTATATAATTAGAATTATACTTTAATTTGGTGAAATAGAGAAAAACCCATAATTATTAAATATATACAGTGGGCCCTTCTACTTAGATATCAATAATTAGAATTTAGAATTATATACCGTCAAACTAATTCCTAATTATTTTTACAACTTAATTCACCAATTATTAACCACTATAAAATGTTTAATATCTCAATAAATAATTTATTGAAAAGATCGGATTCGGATTTCAGTAATTAATCAATTGAATTATTACGTTAGTGATATCTTCTCTTTAATTTAGAGAGTGTAGATTCCATTTTGAGAATATGTGTTCCCACAATCTAAACAATGATTTTTCAAGATACCAAAGTGTTGATTTAAAAGACCTTACTCATTGGTAACTCAAAGTTACCACCATTAAGAACTTGAGCCCACTATTCTCTTAAGATTAAGAGTTTCATGTGAATAGTGAATATAAGAATCACGTCAAAGATGACAACTTTATATGACATGTTTCTTATAGTAATCAAGTTCAGTATATTCTAAATACACCAATTCAATAACCCATAATTTACTACTCTAGTAGTTGAGATAAACTATCCTATTACATAGAGGTCAAGTGTATTACAGTCTTACAAACAAGATGCATAGTCTCATCAATGACTGCGAACAATTCTAAAATTGTTTGATCTTAAGTTTATATCTCTTGTACATAAATCTCATTTATATACATGAACTATTTCCAATAACAATTCAAGAATTAACCATCTCATGGTATAAAATAATAACATCCACATGTATGATAATATGAAACTTAATAATAATAAATCAAATTTATTAAATAATAACAAAATATCTTGGATATGAGAGTATTCATCCTAATATGAACATGTATATTTATTTATTTCTATGTGTTTAAATACTTAATTAATAAGATTTATGTTTTATATGTCTATATATGCACCCATGTTCGCATACCTTTATATATACACATATAAATGTCTATATATGTGTGTATGCATGTACACATGTAAACAAACACACACACACACACACACACATATATATCACTCAACATTTAATTTTTCTTTGAAGTAGGATCTAATATTAAAAAATAATGATAATTTTTTTTTAAAATATCATTATCAACCATGCTTTTACTCCTTACTTTTTCATTTTAAGCAAAAAGGAAAAAATTAAAATACAATTACCAAATAATACAATTAAAAAATTTCAATAGAGAATTTAGAAGTGTAAAAATAGGTCAAGCCGATCAAGACAATGCTCATATAGGGATAGTCATGGCACACCTAGAACAAGTCGTGCCATGCCAAGCATAAGCACGAAGCATGTGTGATGCTAAGCTCACTTTTCTAACTTATTAGAATTGGCATGACATATTTTAACAAAGAATTTTTTTAAAAATTGTTACAGAAACTATCACGACCTAAAACTCACCCTATGCAGATTAGGGATCTGTGACCGGGTCTGCAGCCCGTAGGCCGTTCCCCGTCAAAAGGATCTGAAATACTAAGTAAGGTTTTAACAAAACATTTTATAGACATCAATAAAACTGGTAGCATAATCAGGTCATCATTTCATACATGCCAAAAGAACATAAGTGTTTATAAGTACAGATCCTCCAAAAACACAACTGACAGGACTGTGGTGACATGAGAGATATTAAGACCTTCCAGTATTTAATTTAATACAAAAACTCGCCAAAAAGCTACCAGTAGTTTGCAAACGTCTAAACCTCCTAAGCGCTTGAGGGTCCTCATACTTCCTGCTATCCTGAAAAAAGATAAGGGAAGGGTGAGCTAACAAAGTCCAATAAGTAATTTCCTAGCTTTAACATGAGTCAAGGTTAGTTCACAAGAATTCACAAGGATAATGAGGAAAAGATAACAGATAGCCCATAGCCAGTCACCGAGATGTACAACAATAATGACCCTGAGGGGGGATTTGGAGAATTCCCTGAGTCTGAGGCTTCGATTCTCTCAGAAGCTTCCAAAAGTAATGACGAAGCGAGTGACATACTCCCGGGACATTTCCCTTTTTTCCATTGAACGACTTAAACTTTGGGACGATATACCCCTCTTGATAAGGAGATCTGGCAACTAATTCTGAATAAGGCTGGCATAGATCGAACTCTAGTGAGGTCATAGGGCTATTTCTTTCAGTTTGTAGGAGGGCTCGTATTTGCTTTATAGTGGCATACATGGCTGCGGAAGGTACTTCGATGGCAGTGGCTTGTGAACTTCTTCTGGGGTTTGAGGATTCGTTTGGTGTAACCGTCGTAGTTGGCTGATGCTTAGGGTCGGGTACCGCGCTTGTGGTCGTCGTGGTCTGAGAATGGATGTGTACGACTAGCGCTCAAGGTTGCACAGGCTCAGGCATTGTCAGGAGTTAGTGCGGTGGTTGAAATTGGGGCCTTGCTGTGAGGGCAGTCAAGATCCTCTCTTAAGTCTCTTGCATCTTTATAATAGCTTCGCGAAGAAATAAGTCCATGTGTGGTGTTGCCAGGGGCGAGCACCTCTTGGGCTATTGGCGCAACACGTGCGGCCTTGGAAGGGTTGCCTCAGAGGCTCCGAGCCTTTGGTGGTACTTAAGGCGCCTTGGAAGACCTATTATGCTTACGAGCTTTCTTTGGTGGCATCCCGAGAGTGGTGGAGTCTCTAACAGAGTCGCTAAAATGTAAAAGAGAAAATGGGGAAGGGTTGTAACGAGCCTTCCTCCCAGGTGACCAAAGAAGTCTGGACGATACAATGACGCACGAGACTGATGAGAGAAAAGGTGAGTGAGAGGTCAAGGTTAATGAAGTAAGGATGGCGGTCGTTCACCTTGGCTAACAAGTATAACCAAGGTCCCCTTTTCTTTTTTTGTTGTCTAAAAAAAAAAAAAATCCATTTCCCTTTTGGGGAAGGGTGCTATTTATAGGAGTTTCGTATGTACGATGATCAATCCCGTCATTTACGCTTGTCATTACGTCTATCCTTTCCTCATTGGTCTAGGTATCTGATAAGAAGACTCCTTGATCAATTAGTACCAAGCCCCTCTCACTAGCCTTCATTCCACTAAATCTTGTGTTCCCGTGGTAAGGTTATAACCCGGTGTATCACAATTCGCACCAGATTGCACTACGGGCCATGACCAGGTCGTTTGTTGGAGCATGACCATGACTGCGGGATGGGGTGTTGCCCGCTAACACCGTATCCTTAGATTGTGACGTATCTAGGCTTGGAGGATCACCACAATCGTAGAGCTAAGGCACATCGCACCTGGGGAGCGTACCCTAACCGCTGATCTGAGGCCATCACTTTTGGTGGATGCCTCGCGACTGTTGTCTAGCCATTGCCTCGAGCTAGCATCAACAAATATTGGTGGTTTTAGACATCATTGGTTGTTTATCCTTCCTTAATGATCATGGCAGATACTCAGGAAAGGATATTTCGATTGACGTGGTGATAGGGTAGCATTTCCTTTAGTGGTCCCTCAAGACCCGAGCCACGTTTTTCGAGCAAGACCCGATTGCTTAAGCAAATCAAAATCACTGAGTCAACTCGGTTCATTCCCTTATGAAATATAAACCATCATCCTTTTCTCAAGGAAATTCATCTCCCTAGTAAAAATATGTTATGGCATTCCCCATAGAATCTTTATTCTCCACAAAAATGTTTGAGGACATAGTCCATCTCGGCAAATGTTAGAGGATGTAATCCATCTCGACTAAATGTCTAAGGACGTATCCATCTTGGCAATCCATCTGTTAAGGACACAATCTTATGAAAATTCTATTAGGATAACATTCCTTTTAGAATTATCCTATTAGGATAGCATTCCTTTCAGGTAAGCAGTCTATCGCATCACCATCCTGTTAAGATAGCATTCTTTTCGAGTAAGCTATCTATCGCATCACCATCCTATTAGGATAGCATTCTTTTCAGGATAGTAGTCTCAGGACACATTTTATTAGTCTATTAGGATAGCATTCCTTTTAGAAAAGTTGTCTGAAGACGCAAATTCATTATCTTGTTAGAATAACATTCCTTTGAGGAAAGTCGTCTGACGACGTATTTTATCAGCCTATTAGGATAGCATTCCTTTTAGAAAAGCCATCTGAGGACTCAAATTCATTATCTTGTTTGGATAACATTTCTTTCAAGAAAATCGTCTAAGGACATATTTTATCAGCGTCTTAAGATAACATTTCTTTTAGGAAAGTTGTCTGAGGACGCAAATTCATTATCTTATTAGAATAGCATTCTTTTTAGGTAAGTTGTTAATGATACATTTTATTATCTTGTTAGACTAGCATTCCTTTGAAGTAAACCATCTATCGCATAACTATCATGTTAGGATAGCATTTATTTCAAGTAAGTCGTCTATCGCATCACATTTTTTCATCCAGTTAGGATAACGTTCCTCTCAAGTAAGCCGCCTATTGCATTTTCTCTTATCAACCTACTAAGATATAATTTACTTTTTTAATAAAACGTCCGAGGGCGTAAGATCATCTCATGAGAACGCAATCTTATGAAAGACTTGTTAGGACCGCATTTCTTCTCAAGTAAGACTCCGAGGGGTCATTTTTGAGGGCATAACCTCACAACAATCCTATCGAGATGAGTCTCTTTAGAGAAATCCAATAAAAACAACACTCATTTTCGCTAGTCATGAACTACAAATGATCTTATTCATCTGAGGGTGAAACATAGGAATCTCATAGAGGAATGAGTTCGACCACGTCAAACAAAAATCAAAAATCAAGGTCAAAATGGTCGTCTTTTTTTCTTCAGTTGACGTTCACTTGCTTGCAAGTTCCATCAACGAGGGACTTTTTGTAAACAACTTATTTTATGACCCTTGATTAAGTAGTAGCAATTCAGTAATTATGCAAGAAACCTACTGTAACACCCCGACCTAATTAATTAATAATTAGTTCGCTAATTATTAATTAGTATCGACTTACAGAATGATTAAGGGAATTAATCATAATCTCGGCGGTCGCGATAGACCGATAAAATAATTAAATATGTCTGGAGAAAAGGATGCAACACCCGAACCTAATTACTTATTAATTCAGGTGAAATAATGTTGTTTTAATACTGACGGAACTCGAATTAGCTAACCACGAAAATTCCAAGTAAATAAAAACTGACACTAAACCTTGGGCAGTGAAGCTAATCCGAATAGGAAGTTATCGGAAGAAACTGCGTCAAAAAATGAGCTACGAAATGAAAGTTAGGTAGGAAACAGTGAAACAGAATTAATGTGCAGCCAAACGGGGCCTTAGCCTAAAATGGTGGAAAATGCCCAAAAGTGTGGCCAAGGGGAATTGAACCCTTGACCAAGTAGACAAGACCTTGTGTATCTAAAAAATTACCAACTGGGCTGGTGGCATCTTTGTGCCCATATATACAACAGAAATGCATATATCTCTGAATTGCCCCAAGTTGCCTCCCAAACTGACCAATGGCAATCCATGCAAACCCCACATGATTGACTGAATCAGCTCCCATCAGCCCACATCAGCCCTACATTAACCTGCATCATCACACCTAGAGCCTACAAACACATACATATAGAGATATATATATATATATGTATAGGTGTGTATACATGTGAGAGATAAAGTTTTTGATTCTCTTTGGCCAAAAAGGATGCATGTATTCTGCACCTAAACCGAGAGGGAGATAGCAGTGTGCTGGGTTAGAATTTAGAGAAAGGAAGCTTGCCCATGTGAGAGTTGTGTGTGTCCATGGCTTGTGTGTATACAAGCTTGTGCTTGCCTACTGTTTACATGGAAATGCACAAAGAAGAGGGAGAACTGTGCACTGTGTGACCAATCTGAGGCACGACTAAGGCACAACCGAGGGGTCTGGATTGAGCTATGGAGGATCGGTGATCGTCCATGAGGTAAAAACCCCAAGTTTGTGAATTTTTTTGTTAAAAATTCTGCCACTGTTTTCAGTCATTTTTTATCTATATAGACTACATAAATGGAATACTGCAATAACTAGGAACTGTTATAAGTCAACTGAAAGGGTCAGGTAGGCTTGGAACCCCAAAACTGTGAAAATCCGCTATGGATGACCTTCCCTGTAACAAGTCTGAAACGACCTCCATAAAACTGACTTCTGATGGTCAAGAACTGATCTAGACCTTCCTAGGATCTCAAATATCACCATCCGCGACCCTAACGCTTAGGTTCAGACCTTCAAAACCGAAGCTATTTGTTTCGGCCGTGAAACCCAAACTCCGAAATAGACTCCTAAATCTGATTTTTGTAATGGGACCTTGATCCCATGATATATGGATCATTTTGAGCCAAACCGCGTCAGTTTTGATGGTGAAATGAGGTTACACGATCGAGTTGCAGTCCTCCATGATAATGGGACTGAACCGAGCAATTGAGCCTTGATTTGGACACCAACTGACTGCCAAACTAGTCCTAGGATTCCCAGAAGTGCCTTAGAGTGAAAACAGAATGAAAAAACAACTCGAGAAGCTATGAAATTGACAAAATTCGAACCTGTAACTAGGGCTACAATACTTGACATGATGAAAAAGACGACGAGTCGACTGAGTCGACTCGTCCAACACGTCCAGACCCACTGAATTGACTCAACCACGTGTCAAGCTGCGGGCAAGCCACCACATTATTGAAACTGTGTCGTTTTGGGGTTAACTGTTTTGTTTTAAAATTAAAATCTGACTATTTGGTTACACAGTTAACAAATTGAAATTTGATTTGGGGCATAACCTAAATACGGATAAGGGCCAATTGGGAATAAGGGGGGATATCCTATCCTGGTTTTCTGAACGACAGTGAACCGGTTGGTTCACAGTGTTTTGGACCGGTTCGAATTCTTGAACCCTAAAACCGTTTGGTCTGAACCCCTAGTTAATGAAATTAGTTTTGAACCCCTAAAACTTTCTGATATTACGGTTTGACCCCAACTGTTTAATAGAATTGTACAGTGGCCCATATTTTGGAAAAATTGTGCATTTAAGCCCCTGGAAAAAAAATAATTAAATAATAAAATAATTATTTTATTAAATAGGTAAAATTACTATTTTACCCCTAGACATTAAATACGTCAAACGGAGTCCAAATAAATTAAATAAATAGTGTATTTTCGCTATTTCAGGCATTCCGAACTCAATGGTGGAGTCCGATTTGGGAAATTCAGTACCGAAAAATACAGACCTGTAAGTGTTAAATGACCGTACTGCCCCTAATGATACCTAGGCCCAAATAAAAATAAAAGACAGTCTATTTTGACTATGTCGGACATTTTGGACTCAATGGTGAGGTCCATTTAATGACCGAGGTCCCGAAAATTTAGCTATGGCATGTGAAATTACCAAAATGCCTTTGATGTCTAAATGAAGTCCGATTGGGACAAAATTGATACCAATAGAAGCTCAAATGCTTGTGGACTCACATATAGGGTTAAATGATGAATCGGAGTCAGAATCTTACGAAACGTAAAATGACCAAAATACCCCTGAGCACGGTAAGTGCAAAGTAGAGGTCCAATAAAGGTCAATCTGATCCAATAAATCGTCATAAACATAGTTAGGAAAATCGAAGGGCTAAATAAGACTCCGAAATAGTCAAAGTGTAAAACGAGAAATGATCGATGTGTCCCGATGATCAAAAGTAGATATTGAATGAAGTCCAAATGACTCAAAAATTTATATATACGATATGTGGACTATCCTGAGGACCATGATAGGGTCCGGGGCAAGAACGACAAAATTACCATTTAGCCCCTAAGGGCAAATAAGTGCTTAATTGATAACGACTGGAGTCAAAATGACTTAAAATATTATTCGGACAACTGCTAAGCCTATTTAAGGAATTTAATAACATAAGTTGAAACCCAATGAGTGGGTAATAGGCCAATGAACTTAATTAGGCCATCTGATAGACTCCTAAGATGATGAATAAGACATGAATGAATGAATTTTAACCTGTCTGTAATTAATAATGATTATTCAGGCTATGCAAGGATATGCCTTGAAGTATCTGGAGATTATCAGAGTATTTGTAGATGGGAAATGCAATACTAAGAAACCAAGGTAAGTAAATCTGAACTTTGCTATGTGGTCCTTCCCAGCCAGTCACATATATTTCCATATGCTGCCAAATTTGTACTCTATATCCTACCTAATGAACTTGATTTCTCTAATTTGAGGCCAATCGACTTGTGATGATTTGTTCATGCTTGTACTCCGGAATTGACTTGCTTGTCTATATCATTTTGTGATCTTGACTCGTTGATGCTTGAGCATATTTATACCATCATGATTTGGTGATATATCTTGTTGATAAAAATTCTGTTGATCCACACACTTATGTCTCGTTGATTGAGATTTTGGCTATTTCACATGATTGTACATCCTGTGTGGAAATTTATTGATCATGATATTCGGTATGTACCCGGGAATTGTGCTCAGTCACAATGGCCCATCCATTCCCAGATGCGGGGAAGACCCTTTGGGGTCTGTTGTGTCCTTCGAGACCTGTAGTAAAGAGCTCTGGCACTTTTCAGCAAGCCCACGGAATTGAGGTGGAGCTGAATATGCGTGTTTGGGGGTATGCCGGGCCCCGTACTGTTACGCATCTGTTCTGTTAGAATTCGATATTAACGTTTTGCATTGTTGGATGATCATATTTTATACCCTGTGAATGATCATATTATTTGCAAGCATGGAATACTTTTGATTGGCTGACGTATTATTGGTGGCAGCAATTTATTGTGTTGAGCTGGATCTCTTTGACTGATTCTCTCATGTATTATTCCTTGTGAGAATAAGCCTTTCTGGACCCTCGGGTCATTGTTACACATCTTGGTGACTGGCTATGTATTTCTTGTTGCTCATTTAACTATTGGTTATCTGTTATCCCTTTCCTCAAATATTCTTGTGAACTAACCCTGACCCATGGCAAGCTAGGAATTTACTTACTGAGCTTGTTTAAGCTCATCCCATTATTTAACATTTTTTAGGTGACATCATGTGGGATGAAATGCAATGAGATAACCAGTGGAACTAGTGATGCACAATGAATGACAATGACGATATGAACTCCAAGTTAAAGATCGAACGTGAACACTGTAAGGTTAACTTTAAAGTTATGCGTTATAATATTACATCATTAGTGATGAGGTTAGCCTAGTATGTCAGATCATTGTGATTAAGTGATACTTGGAGACATTATGATTGTTGATCATTGGAGATAAGTTTAATTAGTTGAACTGTATTGGTGTGACTTCCGCTTTGAGAAATTCATTGATATGGAATGGTTGCATTGGAGCATGTATATTATACCTTAGAGATATTTGGTGACTGATTCTATACGTGCTCTGATGTGTTTGGATGAGTTGCATTCTTAATTTAAAAAGGTTTTAATTTCCGCTGTTTTGACCCTACATTTGGAATGCAATTCATTGTAAAGTTCAGAAGTTGCCTTTGGTTGGTCACGTTGTCGGTGGGAAGAACTGACAAGGTGGCCAACTGGCATCACGTCCTCGAGATCCGCGTAGAGTGGGTTTCGGGTCGTGACACCTACTTCAAATAGGACTCTTCCCTATAGAGTCTTATTTCCATTAGAACTCCTCCTGATAGAGTCCTATTCCTGTTAGGACTTTCCTGCTAGAGTCCCAGTTCCATTAGGACTCTGCGTAACAGAGTCCTATTCCCGTTAGGACTTTCCTACTAGAGTCTCAGTTCCATTAGGACTCTGCGTAACAGAGTCCTATTCCCGTTAGGACTCTTCTGATAGAGTCCTATTCCCATTAGGACTCTTCTGATAGAGTCCTAGTCCAAGTAAGACTCTTCTTGATAAAGTTTCACTCCCGTTAGGACTCTCTTGACAAAGTTCCAGTCCAAGTAAAACTCTTCCCAATAGAGTCTCACTTCTGTTAGGACTCTTCTGCCCATTAAGGGGAGTTGTGGTAATTTTGGCACATTTTTGCCCACTAAGGACATTTTGGCACAATTCTACCCTTAATAAGATTTCCTAGTCACTTGAGGGGCATTTTTGTAATTTTTATATCATTTTACCCATATGAGGGTATTTTGGTAATTTTAGCATTTTGGTAATAAATCGGGGGTAATTTGGTCTTTTCACATGTCTTGTGTCAATCTAAAAATTCTCTACCAAATTGGAGGCGATTTGGTAATCTTGAGTGATAGTAGTCTATTTAGGCTTAATTAGAACTTTCTACTTTTAGAATTTCCAAAAATCTGGTTAATTGATATTTTCTTAAATATAGATACATTGAACCTGGACGTTTTTATTTTAGAGTTTATTTTTCAATTAAATTTTATTTTTCTTTTATCTCATTGGCTCTTGCATGTAGACACCAATTCTATTGGTTCGTATATTGTCATAATTATTGATTAATTCATTTAGTTAGGATAATCATTCTTATTTAATTTTTTATTTATTTAATTAGATAATTATCATTCAAGACATGATTCTAACCCTTCATTTTAGGGTTTCATCTTAAGCCCTTGGATCAAATCTCTATATATCCCTATAAATAGAGCCTGTTGCCATTAGTTTGACAGGGACGATTGGAAGATGGTTCCCATAGCCTTACGCTTTTAGTTTAATTCTGGAGCTCTTTTTACAAGAACTCTCCATCTCCCGAGGCCGAAGCCCTACTGAAGTGACTGCCACCCTTTGTAAAGTAAGTCGAAGCAACGCTTTCCAAACCGAAGAACAAGTTGGAGATTTGTCCCGATTAAAGTCTCTGATTCACAATTTCTTAGCCGAAGTGCTACCCGACTACCTCAACTAAATAAGGTACACTCTCAAACCCTTAACAGATCTTTTTTCTTTAGATCTAATTGATCTCATCTCTTTTATCACTCTTGAAAAAAAGGGTAAACTGGAGAACTACATGACTCTGATTCTGTTTTTTGAACGGATAACTACGAAACTTTCGGGTCCGAGTTAGATTTTCTTTCCATTTTTTCTATTTTATTTATTTACACTAGATCTTTTATTATTTATATCTTCTGGACTCACATATCATTTTTTCAGTTTTTCTCATGACAAAATAATCTTGCAAGTAAATATTCGTGGTCGATCCATTCAGATCGGGCGAGTTGGGTGGGTACCTAACACCTTCCCACTCCGTACCTTAGGCCCCTGGATCCATGTTTTCTCTATTTTTTCTCTTTATCTTAGTGTCTTATTTTACTTAATCCATGTCAAGGGATCTTTAGAATGTAATTATTAGACAAGGCAATATAAATTTCTATTATTTCATTTCCTTTTCAGTTTTCTTTTAATTATGTTCTGTTGTAACGGGTTTGCTTGTTTCTTACCCAAAAATAAGCTGTCGACTCCTCAATTTCTCTATTTTCCATTAAAAGGCGTTTCTTCCCACCTATAGGGAAATGAGACAATTGGGATCCCTCTAAATTCATAAAAGGGATGACACACATTTTCCATTTTTTCTAAGTATTGGCGCCCACAAATTGTTTTAAACAAATTTTAAAGCATTAAAATATATTTATTTCAGGGTAAGTATTAAAACACAACTTTTTTAACAACGAAAAGAAAAAAAGGAAAAAAGGAGAAAGATGCACACAAACAATAATAATTCTATTATTTTTAAATTTATCTTTGGTTACATTATTAATTCACATCAATTATATGATTGGATGCACAACTAAAAATACATATTCACATAATTTGAAATTCAAAATTTGATAAAATATGTAGAAAATTCAACTTTATTCACAAACATATATCCAATAAAAGATTTTAAAAAATATATTACTTATTTTATTGCTCTTATTAGTTTGGTTGGAGGAGCACTTTTTTTTTTTAATCCTGTGAGGCTTCTTCAGTTAAATATCCAATATATCTCATTTCAATTGTCAATAGATTGTTTTCATTGTTGTTTATAAAAAGGGAAAATTTATACTTAACTTGATCTTATAAGTGATTTTCATAAATGAGCTCTCAAGTTATAAAAAATCTAAGTTGAATTGACACAAGTTGAACACATTATATTTTAACTAAAAAAATCAAACTGCGCTTGAATAGTGATTCAGATATAATTTTTTTAAAAATATTTTTAAAAATTTTGTAATTAATTTTTTAAAAACTATAAAAATATATTTGGATATGATAATATAAATTATAAAAAAATTAATAACTTGCCAAACGCATATTTCACATTTTAAAATTAAAAATCTGTTTTTTAAAATCTCAACAAATATAGCCTTATATTGCCGCTAATGAACGTTGAATTGACCAAAAGACACATGCTACATGCTACATGCTGCATCCCTTATAATAAATGCATAGTTAGCTAACTCAACCACTTTTAACTAAAATCTCATTTAATGAATTATTTATCAAGATCTCTATACTTTTTCTCTCAATCTTTTTTTTTCTTCCTCTCTCATTCCCGGATTAGTCATTTATAGCCACTATTTTGTATAAAGATATACCATATTTTATAAAAATTTACCATTATTTGTATACAAAAAGTATCACTCCTTGTATAAAAATATACCAATATTTTGTATAAATGATTTTTTGAGATTTGATTTACATTTAAAATATTTTTTAAAAAATAAGATGAATGATTTTTTTTTATATATAAATTTGATTCTTTTGTAATACATGGAGCCTCTGTATATATAAAAAATTGTAACACCTCAACCTTTATATTGCCTTCAATTTGTCTCTATATTTCTTGTAAACTTCATATTCTCTCTCTAACTACTCCAAAACTCCAAAAAAAGCCCACTCCATTACTCCATTTTTCTCTCTCTTTTCCCATGAAAAAAAAAAAACAAAAAAAACTATATTAGAGAGAAGAGAAAGCTCTAGATTAAGAAAATAAAGAGTAAATTATGTAGCCGTAAAAATCGTTACCCACGAAATGACTAACCAGAGAATGAGAGAGGAAAATGAAAAACAAGATTGAGAGAGAAAGTAAAGAGATTTTGTTAAAAAACTCATCAGATGAGAGTTTAGTTAAAGTGAGTGAGTTGAGTGATAATGTATTTATGATATTATAACACATGTTGCATGTGTCTTTTGGTCAATTTAACATTCTTTAGTGATAAGTGTAATTTTTTTTAGTTAAAATACAATATGTGTTTTACCTATCAATTCAAATGCAATTTTTCAAAAGTTGGGACTTCTCCTCTAAAAACCTTTAGTATAATTTTATAATAAAAATAACCCTTTAAAATTCAAGAGAGAATTAAACTTAATATGAACTTTAAAAATTAAATTATAAATGAGTTGAATAGTTTTAACAATTTATATTTAATTTGATTAAAAATAAATAAATTATACTTAAACTAATGTACTATTAACCGTTCATGTGATAGCACACAATAAATTACCGAACTTTCTATAAATTCTTCGGCCTTTGTACAACTTATTTTTTCTCTTATTATTTTATTTGTAATTTCTTTACACTATTCAATATATTTGTAAATAACTTTGTCAATTGATATTAAATATGATTTTCAAAATTTGTGAAAAATATATTAAGATAGAGTGATTAAAACCCTTATCTTCACTCGATAGAGCACAATCTGAGTATTGTATACCATACACACTTAGAATAATTTTATTCCTCCATTATTCTACTCAACCGGAAAAAGAAATAAAGTATAAATTTTCAAAATTCAATTACCAAACTACCCAAGCTTTTGGGAAATTAATAATTCTCATATAACCCAAACAAAAAAAGTAAAATTAAAACCAAGAGTGGGAGACGGTGAGAGTGGGAACTGAGAAAGGGAGGGAATGGCTGCCTTGAATTTCGCTCCCATATCGCTCCGGCCGCTGGAATTCACCTTCGGAGGCACAAATTACCGAAACCAAATTACATTTATTGCCAAAAAGAGACCCATCTTGGTCTCCTTCGCCACAACTTCGCCGGAATCTGTCCTGGAAAAGCCTGAAAAGCCCGAGATTGACCTCGAATTCATAGGGGTATTCGTTTACATTTCCTTCTACATGCACTGAATTTTGTAAAATTATATAATTGTATATATGTATGTGTGTGTGTGTCTATATATATATATATATTTGATGTTAGTTGTTTGCTTTGTGTGGTAGCCAAAACCAGGAGCGGATGGGAAGTATCCGGTGGAGAGTGCCACAGCGGTAAGCGGAGAGAAGCTGCTCAGGAACATCATGTTGGATAACAAGATTGAGCTCTACGCCACGTATGTAAGTTGGTAGCCTCTCGGTGCATTCTAACGTTTCGTCCCTTCCAATTTCTACTGCGCGCATACTTATTTTTGTGAAACGACGTCGTGATGTGAGGAAACTTTCAAAGTTAACCGAAACTAGGTGGACGTCATTCTGCATGGATAGAGCGTCGTCGTTTAGTGTAGATGACAAAGTTAAAAAAAGAAAGAAAATAACCACACATTTGTACAACATTCATAATATGATGTTTATACATAGAATCAGCACTATATGGGTAATTCTCTTATAATTAATAGACATGTGAGATTAAAAATTTATTAATTATTAAGTTTTCTCACACTCTCATTCACCAAAAATTGTTTCTTACAAATAAATAATTTTCAGTATAAAAATAAGATCTTATATGTAACTTTTCAATGACATTTTGATTTTTCATAAAAAAAATACATATAATGTTCAACTTAGAGTATAAAAAACTCTTAATGTCTTTTTTTAAGTAAAGAAATTATGTTTCCTGATGTCATAATTTTCCTATTTATAATATTTTTTACTTCAATTATGTTGAATTAATAAATATAATTATCAAGACATGTCATAAATAAGATATATATATATGTATATATAAATACATATATAATTATTTTATCTCCCTAATAATTAAATTTTTTTTGATAGATAAATTACACATACACACGCTACTTTGCCCCTTAGAGAGACTTGAACCCTCAACCTCCCATATAGGGAGGTGGAGGATACATCAACTAAGTTAGAACTTGTTGGTGTTTGTAATAATTAATATCATCATAAGGAATTTTTCTGAAAAATATATTAATTAATAGGTAATAGAATTACTAATTATCCACCATAGAACCAAGTTGGTTTCTTAAAATTGTATTAATTATTAGAGATTATTAGTTTATTGAATATTAATTATAAGAAGGTCGACTGTATAAACTAAAAAAAACTTTACGAGTATTATTTTACTATGACAATGAGTAATTTGTCTTTTCAGAATATTAGGTACATTTGTCGACACTTCTTAACTTACTTTTTTTTTGTTTACATTAGCCAAAAAAAATTAGAAGTAATCTTTGATTTTACTTTTAAGTGATGATTATCAAATGCACTTTTGTTTTCTACCTTTTATTTTAAGCAAAAAAGAAAATTTGAGAAATTCACTTTTTTACTTGTTGAAAGTGCTTTGAAAAAAGTTCTTTCAAATGGTACCTTAACCTTAAATCACAACTTAATGTGACATTCCAACTAAAACTTCACTCAGTGTATGAAAATAATTTTGTAAAATTAGAATAGCAAATCTCCTAATAGGTAGATAGGAATGGCAACGAGGCAGGGTGAGGTGCCCCTTCCCCAACCTCGACTCCGTTTATATTCCCCGCCCCACCACACCCCACCCCGCCCTGCCCCGTCTAGAGGTTCACCCCAACACTGTTTATAATCCCCGACCCCACCCTGCCCCGAGCTCCGATATATTTTTTTTTCAAAGTAAGTTAAATTTTTTTTTTGGATAAATTAAAAACTTATTGCCAAAACTACCATTATTAGAAGAAAAAAAAAAGTGTGATATGAGAAACCATAAAACTAATTTTATATAGTCTCGTTTATTAGTAAAACTAGTATATATAGAGATTTAAAAAAGTATATATATATATATATATAAACGGGACGGGTTCGGGGAGGGGTGACCATCCGTCGACTCCAACTGGGCTTTTTAAAGCCTCATCCTGATCCATTTATGAACACCCCATACCCAGCCCATTAGGGACGGAGCGGGACGGGTCTCCGATGGGGCGGGACAACTTGCCATCCCTATATATAGATGTCAAATAGTAGCCTCCAAACTCCAAAATATCTCTCTTAATGATATATTTTGAATCTGTGTTTAAGATAATTTCATTATAAATACTTCAAATATTCTCAACAATAGTTAAAATGACAATACAACATTGTGCACTCGTATTCCGTTAAAATTTAAAAAGATAAGAATCATATAAGAGTGATGTTATACATAACTAATTTTCTCTCTATTTCTCACTCCTAGAAACGAAGTAGTGGGACCCATGTATGTGAGTCCCACTACCTTGTGTTTTGGTGCAAAAATATAGAGTGAGAAGACTTGTGTTAGCATTTTCCATCATATAAACATGTAGCCATAGTGTTTGCATTGAAAAGTGATCTCTTCCCTGTTAGAGGGTTAATCGATTGCTTTAAAATTCAATGCTTGAGTAATAGGTGGGTGGGGGAGTTATTAGAGAGATTCTCAAACTTCAAATGACCATTGTACTAAGACCAAAAGAGGTAGGCAAAAAGACTAAACATGAACCTCTAACTTTCAGAGGCCATAATTTTTGTTTCAATTATAATGGAACTCTTAGTAACTCATGCTTCCTTTGATTGTGCACCCCCAGGGCACACAACTCTAAAGTTCATACCCTCAATGGATAAATGATGAAATAGTTTTAAACTCTTAATACATTCCACTATTTAAGCATTGAGATCGGAGAAGGAGACATATCACATGCACAAAGAAGGAACGAGGTAAAGAAGATATTTGTTCTTTTTATTAAAAATACTCCAAGAGGAACTATCTTGAAATTCTAAAGGCACTGTGACTAAAACAATAAACGAGAGTTTATTTATTTATTTGGTTCCAAATGTGAGAATGGGCTAGAAAATGGGGGGAATTGCCCTTATTTCAAATAATAATCCTTTGTTAATTGGAATTGCAGTGTGGCATTCAAGTATGCTCATGTTTTCCAAATTAAAGTTGAGTAGATAAAAATTTGGTTTTCTTATGGGGTTTTTTGTTATTTTTCTCAAGGAATCAAGGTCTTTTCCTGTGATTTGAAGATGAAAAATATTTCTCCTTTCCTTCTTATTCTTCTTTCTTTCTTTCTCTTTTTTTTTTTTGTGGGGGGGGGGGTCCAAAACATTTCCACTTTTTAAGTGTCCTGCCATACCTATATAGTAAATATTATAAGGGCAAAATTTGGACCTAAAAAAGACTTCATGTTAAATTACTATGTATCATTTCTTTACTATTATTCCTTGCTAATGATTTTATTAAACAAATGGACTGGCTTGTTTCGTAATTTGTGGAAAGTCAAATGTAATAGTTTGATCATATCTATGCAGGGCCAAACATCTTCTTTTATTTATTTATACACCTCTTTTTCTCTTAACTGAAAGATGGAAATGACTTCTCAACAGGGAAAGGCGATGAATTGTGGAGGTGGTGGAAGCTGTGGAACATGCATTGTGGAGGTATGATTTTAACACTTGACTCTTAACACTTGTCTCTTTCAACTTCCTTAAATACAAGTTAATGTGTAGTTGTGACCTGCACAATCCAAGGGTCATAATTTTCAATTTTTTGGTCAACTTGGTACTGGTCAAGTGAGAACAATACTCATATTTTCTTGCGCACACAGTTGAAATAGTAAAACTTCTCTGTGAAAATGGAAAAAAGGTAGGAGTCATAGGACTGTCTAAATGTTTTATCAAAGTAGATTCTCAACACAGGTATTGGAAATCTGAACCTTTTCCACCACATGGCCTTCGATCACTTACCCACTTGATCATGCAACATGCATGTAATCGTCAAAGAATTATGATGCAAATACACCCGATAAGATTGATTATCACATATACGAGAAGACCTACATATTGTTTATCATGTAGTATTTGAACACAACCTTGTAGTATTTGAACACAACCTTGTATTAAATCATGGAAACATCACAACAGTTGGATATATACAATATTAGAAGTATTTGGGGAAACAAGTAGCCGCTTTCAAATTTCAAACGGTATCATAAATGTGATGGACTAATTTCACAGCCAAAGTAAAACACAATGGAGTGACTCAACTTTTGTAGGACATCCACACTCCCCATATGAGTTTTGCAATACAGTTGCTTCTTGTTTGTTAGTTGTGACTAACTTGATTGTGTTGTTTTGACATTTATGGATACATCACTTTGGAATCAGCTTCAATATAAGAATATACATCCGAACCTAAGACTTCTGTGTTTGGTCTGACAATCACATGGATGTCATCAGACATTCAGTTTTTTTATATTCTCTTCTGGAAGCTTCATCCTTTTATTTTGCTGCAGATTATAGATGGAAAGGATCTTTTGAATGAAAGGACGAATACTGAACTCCGGTATCTAAAGAAGGCATGTTTACTCTACCCCCACTGCTCTCTCTCATACTCTCTTCCAAAATTTAGAGAAAAATGCTTCTAGTACGGGTCTTTTTCTTACAAATTGACTGATAATAATGCACTGTGAAATTGAATCCAATTTCTTGAATATGATACCTATAGAATGTGGGGTATGGAATATATGACAAAGATCAGCCATCTCATATAAGCCCAAGTCATACATCCAGTTGCCTCAATTTGATCATCTGGGGGATGCCTATGGTGCAAATAACAAGAATTATTTATGGTTACAATCTCAAACTACAGAAGGTGGTAAATTCTTTTGATAAAAAGAAGTCATTTCGGCACAGCACCATAAATAAATAGTTGTTGGCACAAATAAAAATCAAAAGCCTGTAAAATTACATTTCATGGTATCTTTCTCTGTATGAAGTTCATTCTTTCAGAAATTGGCTAACTTTTTGAACTCTAATTAAATTGTACAGAAACCAGAATCTTGGAGGCTGTCTTGCCAAACTATTGTTGGCAATAAAGAGAACTCTGGCAAGGTATGTTATTATAAAAAAATTTATTTTGTTACATTCTCCAACTTTTCTTATGGTAAACTATGTTAAATTTTTTTATAAACTTTTACTTGTCTTAGATCACTCTTTATTGTAGCTCTCACAATTTGAAACTTCATTGCACTGTTGGGCTGTGGAACATAGTCATGTGTCAGGAACTGTAGGAAAAATATTCCTGGGAAAATGGTGTCTGGGAAATGTTAGTATTGAAAATGGTATTTTGAAGACTTTTGGGAGTTACGAATATTGTACTAGTAGCACAAGAACATGGATACTTCTCTCATTACAACTCTGATCTCCTTTAGAATCCTAGAAACTGTCTTCTTCAGTATTATGCAGTGCTTCTTTCTAGAGTATTATAAGATTGAATGTGAAGACCTTATTTCATATGATGAAAATGAAGATCATATTTCATATCATGAATTTTTTTCGATGATTTAGATAAATAATGTTGTGGCATGGATTCATGAACCTGAAATTGCAAATTCTGCATTCATTTCTGTTCATATGGGCCTTTATTGTTGTAAACACTGATTTCAGGTTGTGGTTCAAAGATTGCCTCAGTGGAAGAAGTGATTACAATCCAATCGCTTATGTCAATGGAGCTGACAACTGCCTTACAAATATCAAGCATAGCAGAATAACTATCTTGAACATTCTTTATTTTCTTGGTGTGCATATGTGGAATATCACTATTTCTTACATGCTACAGTTACTTATTGTACAATGCTTTTGTCTGTGCACATAATAAATATGATTTATCATCAGTTTTTGCATATCAATGATTTATATGAATATCTAACACACATTTGTACAATGTTTATTCATGATCAAAGGGGAACAAAGGGATGATTTCCTCATGGATACCTATAACATCTTTATTAATGCTCTGTTCCATTGGTGAGAAAATGGAAGAAGAGTAAAGAAAAGATATCTTGCAAGCTTTAAACTATAAAATATGTTTTACGTCTTCTTGGTAACCACAATTTCCTTGTGCTCCTTTTGTTTGGAGGAGGGGGGGAGAGAGAGATTCTCTTTGGTAGCAGGCTTACATAGATATCTATTTGGTTCCCAGAACATAGTTGAAATGATGAGATATCTGGAATCATTTGGATATTTCAGTCGGCCGGAATGGCTGTGAGTTTCCTATTCTTCTTTACTTTTTCCACCATTTTCGAATTTAGGTGGTGGGGGGGTGCGGTGGCTACAACAGAGTCTCTGCTTAGACAATTAGCTATAATATAATCAATGAAGATCAAAGTGATTATAATCTACGAGACCTGCGTTTTCCCAAGCTAGTTGATGCTGCACTTCTCAAATTATGACTTTAATTTTAGGGTTGGTTTTATTATTAAATCAACAAAGCAATCACTTTAAATTATATCTATAAAAAATTATATCAAATTTATGCATAGTATAATCAAAAGTAAAAGTTTAACTCCTTAAAAAATGCATCATAAAGACTCGAGGCAAAAAAATTATTTTATTAATACAATTGCATAAGAATTATATTATTATAATTTTTTTTAACATATACATATCTTTTATTAAAATATTATTACAATTATATATTAATATATATATATATATGTATATATACATAAAGATTGAAAATGTTTATATTAATTAGATTTTTATAATATTAATATTAAAAAATAAATTGGCCTCATTTAAAATTGTCTTGAGCCGCCCTGTCCAATTCCTTGCATCAATATTCAACTTTAAGAGACAAAAGTGCCTTCAATGGTGCTTTAATTGAAACCCAATTGCTCAGCCTATGTTATTCAAGGTAATCTACATACATATTTATTTGGATCCATTCACATATGGAATAGGTGTCACAATTAAGAGCAAAGCCAACCCAATTAACCCAGTCATTGCTTGCCCTGCCATCCAAGAAAGTGCTGACTGATCAACCATAATTGGAAATATAACATTGCGATATATTGTCATTTCCATAGAATTAATTACCTTGTCTACGTGTAGGAACTGTTTCTTTGCCCTCAATTTTTGCTTTCAATAGCAGAAGTAATACTTCAAATGCTTACCAAATTATGCCTTCCAAGATTACATTTTAAAGAACCATTACTCCACCATGCCATCTCTGATATGTTCTTCCAACCCTCTCCTTAGTCTCTCCGCAGCAACTTCACATTCTGCCACTCTCAGCATTCCATACGTGATCCGAACGCACCTGGGTGCACCATATGCACTTCCTGGAAGCAGCAACACGCCATGCCTCCGTGCAAACCAGCAAACTACCTCAAAATCATTTGGGTATTTGTCTGGTAGCTTTACCCACAGATAGATTGCTCCTTCCCCACCTTTCACCGCATCTTCTTCAAGAGGTGAAAGAGCCTGAAGGAGGAGGTCTTTGTTTTTAACAAGGATTTTGACTTGGCTTCTGACCCACTCACATCCGGCTTTTAAGCAGTAGAGAGCCACTTTCTGTGAAATCATTGAAGCGCAGATTGCCACGTTATCTTGAACTTTGAGGAGCTGAGTTTGAAGACCCTCTGCCTCCAATGAGTAAGCTATCTGCATGCAAGAAAAGAGTGTAGAAGACATGGCCTTAGAGACGACTCAGAAAATAAGTATTCGTGTAGCAGAATCGAGTTGTTTGTTCATGACTCCTTAAGCTGAACCACTATGGCAATATGTTAGCACCAGAATTGACCACTAATTTATTAGTTCATATGATTTAGAGGCAAATCATAATATACGTACTCATATGCATTATCTACCACAAGCCAAGAGCCATCCTTTCTGCAGATGTCTGAAATTCTCTACTTACGACAGGAAAAAACCAGTTACAGGTATTTAAGAAAATCCCAAGGACATAATCTAGGGGCTCCTATCACTGGGTTCATGTGTCTCAGAGAGAGCGAGACCTTGAGAAGAGACTCTGGAATGCAGATCCCTGATGGATGTCCTGGATTACAATAGAAACAAGCTTTGGGGCAGTTTTAGTTTCTGACAGAGTCTTCTCTAACCAGTCTATAAGAAAATTTCCATACAAATTATACACTTGATTTCATGACACCAAAAAGGAACAATGAAAGATAAATTTCACTGTGGATATGTGTGTGTGTGTTTTGTTCATACACAAGATAGTACTACCAGGAAAGGGTCATATAAGTTCATGCTAAAAACTCATGAACAGTTCAACGTACTTCCTCCATTTAGTTGCTAATGAAACAAAAGAAAAGAAACAAATTTGAATCATATGTTTTCAGTTGTTTCTGTTTCCTGAAAAGAGGAAGCTTGACTCTCAAGTCTACTAGTTGTAGTCTCAGTAGAGGATATTCAAGATTTTGATTTATTTTTCTCCTTTTTTTTCCTACATTCTCTCAGCAAACCAAAGGTAGACAAACTATAGAAACTATAACCATTAATAAGTAGGTCAAGTCTGTTAGAGAATATAATAATAAAGTTACACCCTCTCTAAAAGCTTAAACTTTTAAATGAGTTGGTGATTTAACATGATATCAAAGCAAGCAAAAAGTCTTAAGTTCAAATCTCACCGTCACCCTGAAAATATAAATTGACACATGTAAGCTCAAACTGGCCACATATGAGGGGGCGTATTAGAAAATATAATAATAAAGTTACACCCTCTCTAAAAGCTTAAGCTTTTAGATGAGTTAGTGATTTGACAAAATCTAGTGAAGAGATAGAATGGACGTGGGATAGAAGGATCAGCACTAGAAGTTGAGAAATATCAGTAGCACTAGAAGTTGAGAAATATCAGTAATCTACATCAAACCTGCATCTGGCAGAAGTGTCACAGGGTTACTGGGACCCACCAGTATGTGATTGATGCCTGTCATCTGGAAGGAAATGTATGCATTGAAGAAGTATGGAGCAAACAGTACCACAGAATCCGTAACATCACATAATGTAAGCACAAGATTCAAAAAAACCCTGTGAAATCAAAAATTCTCTTAGAAACGGCGTCAGTCATTGTTTCTATTTCTATTTCTTACAGTCAAACTACGTATATTTGTCTGTTTTATTGAGATTGGGAGTTTTGTTGGGCGGCAGTGGGGGAGAGGGGTTGTTTCTGAATTTGTTTACATGGTGTTGAAGACTCCTTTTTTGCCCAGATGATATCTTTTGCGCCAAAATTGTCGTAAACCTGCAAGATGATGCACTCATCTGATTCAAAGCTTTCATATGTTGAATTCAAACAAAAAATGTTTCAATCAAATAACAGACGGATCCCCCTTGAAAACAGTGTTGAATGCAGAAGGAAACACCATGCCCTGAATATATAGTTTAATTACTTTTTGCGTTTCAAAATGCTTCTGCAAAAGAACAATGCAAAGACAAACATTTTTCTTTGCAATGAACTGTGATTTGATATTGTAAGAATGTTCGCCCAAATCGGGGACAAATTGTTTGATATTGTTCATGATGTGGATGCGTCGGGAGAACTCTTTCAAATCATTGAAAGAGGTTTCGGAGTAGTCCGAAGACTATGGGTTCTCAGATGGGAGCTGGATTGGATATGTAAAACTTTGGATGCTTCTTCAACAGGAAGAAGGCGAGTTGTGTTCCCGATTGGTATACACGGACGTAACAGGAGTCTTATTCTGAGAAAAGGATCAAATCGGAGGGGGAACTACATGCGGTTAGAAGGCCGTTCGCCGAAGGGGATTTAGTCTATTTTTCTACCGGAAGATTCATCGAAAGGGGGTTGGACAATTTATTCTCAAGCATTCAGTTCACTAGGATTATCTATACCAGAAATTAATAACAAAAATCAGGGGTCTTACTTGAATGTAAGTAGAATTGCAGAGTGGCCCGCGGATCCCGTTACGGTGGAAACGCACCCAATTAATGCTTGCGAAGACCTGGAGGTGCACCTCGGGTCATGCGGAAGCAGACTCAGTTACCTTCGTCGATGTTTGATCGGCAGGTTCGAAGACCTGGCCACTCTAGTCCCAGATAGATATAAGATACAAAATTGGGCTCTTCGACACTAGGGGATACAAGCTGGCTTGAAGGTTATCGATCTACATGGCGCCTGGTTCCTCTTCGAGCTGTAGTCAGAAAAAGAGGCAAGCAGGATCCTCAGCCGGAACTGGTCCTTTGAAGGCTTAACTGTGACGCTGCAACTTTGGTCGCCGTCGGGATGTTGCTCGGGGCAGGAAGCTATAGGCTTCATTTGGATTCAGTTGATGGGTTTTTCGGCCTTCTTGTGGAGCATGGAGGTCTTCCGCGCAATGGGAAACAGATTTGGCCACTTTGTGACAGTAGACAACGACACAGCTGAGCGTCGGCATTTACGATGAGCGAGGGTTCTGATTCGCAGTAGGCCGAAGGATATCCTTGCCTCCTTCCGTATCAAATGTGGGAACTGGGTCTTCACCATCCCGGTGTGGTCGGAGGCTGGGCCTTAGTGCGTTGAAGTTGTCCCAAGTAGGCCAGAGGTTGTAGCGTTCACCGGAAGAGAAGATACGATAGCTTCGGGAGTTCACGTGCCAAAGGCGCGTTACTTCGAACGGCGCGATTCTGACAAGGGGCTACGGCAGAAGGATATGATGGCACAGCCCTCTGACATGGGGCTAAGCCATCCTGTCGTGCGACCACGTCTCCCTGACAAGGCTATCCGTCGACGGCACCTCTCTGACATCAAGGATGATTTGATTCTTCAGACGAAACGGGTTGGAAGTCGGATGGAGGGCAGGAACCTGTCTAATCGCAGAAAGCTTCCGGAAGTGACGAGACGTTGGGCCTTTGAGGGCCATTCAAATAAGAAGCAGTTTGAGTTGCATGGATCGGGCCAATTTCAAAAGGCAAGGGCTTTTAGAAACGGTCTGGGCCAAATACATAAGTATGCGAATGTTTTTGTTGGGCTGAATGAAGGTAGGTTCAGGTTGGCCCAAAGGAGAGGGGGTTTTAACAGCGGGCCTAGGGCGGCCCAACTAGAGCCAACTAAGCCCAGCTCGAGGCTTCACTCTAGACATGGGATGTCCACACTACCCTTAGAAGCAACCACTGGAAATAGGCAACGGGCTGTTCCTATTGGGCTGCAAGAGGGAAGCCACATGCTGGCTTATAGGAGGGGGATTAACAGCGGGCCTGGGAAGCAAGGGGCTATCTCTGTTGGGCTGAATCACAGGTCGGCCCAAAGGAAAGGGAGCTCGGCCTCGTCACTGCTAGCGCCAAAAGCAGTCTCTGAACAGGGAGCCTTGAGGATTCAGGGAGATGCAGTTCATGGCACAGGAACAGCAAATCGACACTCTGGGAAACAGCCTGTGCACACAGAGGACATCTCGGAGCAGGAGTCTGAGATGTGTAGCATGGCGGATGAAGGCGAATTTCTCCAATACTTGGAAAGCAGCTACAGTTCAGAACCAACTAAGCACACTTGGGCCGCAGGTTGTTCTTTTACAACAGATGATGAATTCATATCCATTCCAGACACGAAGTCTCTGGCAGTAGTTGAGGGGAGTGCAGGGGTGCTCCAAAGCCCGGAATTCTCAGAGAATTCAGAGGACTTTAACCCTTTAGCAGTAGTTTTGCCGGACGGATTTCCCAATGACTCTAATCTGATTCAAAAAGCACAATTGGCTGACCTACAACGTCATCAACAGACACCTTCGGATGACTTGGTTCTTCGAAAAATGGGAAAGGTGCGTAAATTGCTGGGAGTCACATGTGCAAGATTTGAGGATCGTCTGCTGGATTTATTCAGAGAAATAGTTGTGAGCAATTCTCTGTCAAGACCAGGTTCTACTAATGCCTCTGGGAAGGACAAGGCGGATAAATCAGAAAGAAGAATGAGAAGGGTAATGAAGGAGTTGTCCTGTTCAGTTAATTATGGGGGTAGTAAAGAGATGGTGGCCTTTGGGGAAGGCGTGGAGAGGGTCTAATTTGTTTTCTCTTATGTATTTAAAAATTTTATCATGGAATGTGAGGGGATTGAATGATCCAGACAAACGATTAGTTATCAAAGGTTTACTACGGGAATGGAAACCTACAGTCATCTGTCTTCAGGAAACTAAGATGGAAAGTATTTCGAGAAGTTTTGTTCATTCCATTTGGGGATCCAGATGGATCAAGTGGGCGGTTTTGAATGCCCACGGCACTGCTGGATGTGTTTTGGTTGCTTGGGACTCCCGTATGATTACAGACATTGAGCACAAAGTGGGCGATTTCTCCATCTCTTGCAAGTTTCGTTTGGCTTCTAACTCCTTTGTGTGGGGTTTTTGTGGAGTCTACGGGCCCGTGACTAATAGTGCTAGGGGTTCTTTCTGGGAAGAGCTGCAGTCTACGATCTCCTCTTGGCAAGTCCCCTGGTGCATTGGGGGGGATTTCAATGTAGTGCGGTATCCGAATGAGAGGTCAGGTGGAGGCAGACTGACTTCGACAATGAGGGGTTTCAACGAGTTCATAAGTTCTCAAGGTCTGGTGGATTTACAACTGGAGGGGGAGGAGGTTCACTTGGTCTAGAGGTGGGCATCAGACGGCCATGTCACGTTTGGATAGATTTCTGATGTCAAACAATTGGGAGGATGTCTTTTCTGGTATCTCGCAAAAGTGCCTCCCACAGCCCTGTTCTGATCACCACCCCATTATGTTGCATTGTGGGGGTTTTAGTGCTGGCAAAAGCCCTTTTAGATTCGAAAACATGTGGCTAGAATCGGAAGGTTTCGTGGACTTGGTGAGGAATTGGTGGGACTCCTATGTGGTGTACGGGTCCCCAAGTTACTACATTGCTAGAAAGCTGAAGTTTTTCAAAGAAGATTTGAGAAATTGGAACCGTAAGGTCTTTGGTTCAATTCAGGAAAGAAAGCAGACTCTGTTGAACACCCTGATGGAGCTGGACAGGGAGGAGCAATTGGGTACCCTCTCTGCTGAGAAAAGGAGTGAAAGACAAGGTATAAAAGGCCAGGTTGGGCAGATTCTCAGGATGGAGGAAATCTTTTGGAGGCAGAAATCTAGGGCCATTTGGCTTAGAGAGGGAGACCGTAACACAAAATTTTTCCATAGAACAACGACTTCTCATTTCAGGAAGAATAAGATTTCCTCCATTGTTATTAATGATCATGTTCTCTCGAAGGATGATATTTGTTTGGATAGGCTGAATGGGGATGATTCCTCTAATTTGGAGATCCCTTTTTCGGAAGAGGAGGTAGTGAAAGCCTTGGATGCTTGCAATGGGGATAAGGCTCCAGGCCCAGACAGGTTTTCTATGGCTTTTTGAAAAAGATGTTGGGATGTTCTGAAGGTGGATATAATGGCAGTCTTTGGGGCCTTTCATAGGGAGGGGGGCTTTGAGCGAAGCCTTAATGCCTCTTTCATTGCCCTCATTCCTAAAAAGGATGGTGCCATTAAAATCAAGGACTTCCGCCCTATAAGTCTTGTTAGCAGCGTTTACAAATTGATTGCAAAGGTTCTTTCTCTAAGGATGAAGAAGATTATGGGTAGCATCATCTCTCCTAGTCAACATGCTTTTGTGGAGGGGCGGCAAATCCTGGATACGGCTCTCATTGCCAATGAATGCATTGACTCTAGGACAAAGCAGAAAAGGAACGGGATTGTCTGCAAGCTCGATATTGAGAAGGCCTTTGATCACGTTAGTTAGAGTTTCTTGATGCGTATTCTGGCTAAGATGGGTTTTGGGAGCAAGTGGAGGAAGTGGATTCAGTCGTGTATATCTACAATTTCCTTTTCGGTCCACGTCAACGGCTCCCTGGCAGGTTTCTTTCGCTCTTCTAGAGGGTTGAGACAGGGGGACCCATTATCCCCTTTTCTCTTTGTCATTGCTATGGAGACTCTGAGTCGTTTCTTATATCGTGCTGAGGAGGTCGGTCTTATCAAAGGTTTTCACGTAGGGGACAGAAGGGGTGGTGGGGTCGCCATCTCCCATCTTTTGTTTGCAGACGACACCATTATTTTTTGTTATCCTACAATGCGCCAGCTGCGTTTTGTGTGTTGCATCCTTGTGTGCTTTGAAGCTGTGTCAGGTTTGCGGATCAATCTCACAAAAAGCAACATTACTCCAGTTGGTTCGATTCAAGGAATGGACATGTTAGCCCGCACGTTAGGCTGCAGTGTGGTTTGCCTCCCTTTGGTGTATTTGGGCCTTCCGTTGGGTGCTTCTTCACGTTCCATTAGGGTTTGGGATCCTGTAGTGGAGAGGTTTTTCAGAAAGCTGTAAGGCTAGAAGGGTCAACTCCTCTCTAAGGGAGGCAAGCTCACCCTTATCAAAAGTACATTGGCAAACCTTCCCACCTATTTTATGTCTCTTTTCCCCATTCCGAAGTCTGTTTGCAGAAGGTTAGAAAAGATTCAAAAGGACTTCTTATGGGGCCATGAAGGGGAGCGTAGAAAGATTCATCTAGTGGCTTGGGATAAAATTAAGAAGCCCGTCTCTCTCGGAGGGCTAGGGGTGAAAGACTTGGGCATCTTTAACACAGCTCTCCTAGGGAAATGGTTATGGAGGTTTGCTGAGAGTAATGGGGAGCTTTGGAGAGAGATCATTGTTGATAAGTATGGGTGTGACAACGGAGGCTGGTGTTCAGGCAGTGTGGAGGGGCCTAGGGGGTGTGGTCCTTGGGGTTCCATTAGAGGTGACTGGAGACCTTTCAATGCAAAGTGTAATTTTGTTATCGAGGATGGTGGCCAAGTTAGTTTCTGGGATGACGGGTGGAATGGAAATGAGCCTCTCAGGGTGAAATTCCCCACTTTATATAGTCTGGCTAGCAACAAAACGACTCGGGTTTGCGAGTACTTGGAGACAGTTGGGAACAAGCTCGTTTGGACTCCTCATTTTAGGAGAAACTTTTTCGACTGGGAGTTGGAAGAGGTGGGCTCCTTTCTTGGTCACATTTGCCGTTACCGTGCTATGGAAGGGAGGGAGGATAAGAGGGTGTGGCTGCCGAATAACAAATCTTTTTCCGTCAACTCCTTCTACAAGAGCTTGTTCGATCTGGAAAGCCCTCTTTTCCCTTGGAAGCTCATTTGGCACTCAAGAGCCCCTCGTAAGGCCTCTTTTTTTGCCTGGGAAGCCTTTTGGAAAACCATTTTAACTGCAGAAAATTTGAAGAAGCGAGGTTTCCCTTTGATTAGTAGGTGCTATTTTTGTCAGAAGAATGAGGAAATAGTGGATCACATCCTCCTCCATTGCCACGTTTCTTGGAGCTGTTGGAACATGGTTTTTACTCTTTTTGGTGTCTCTTGGGTCTTGTCTGGCTCCATCAGAGATCTTCTGTTGCCTTGGGCAGGGTGCAATCTTTCAGAAGAGAGAAGGAGAATTTGGAGACTAGCCCTTATTTGCTTGTTGTGGAGTATTTGGATTAAAAGAAACAAACGTGTCTTTGAAGATGAGGAGCTTTCCATTCCCTTCCTCAAAGACGCGTTTTTGCACTTGTTATTTTTTTGGGCCAGAGAGGCTTCCCCTGTTAATGCCTCTTCTTTTGTTGAATTTTTGGGGTCATTAAGACCTTTGTAAAGCTTGTAGGGGTTTTTTGCCCTTTGTGCCCTCCTTGGGCCCTTTTTCTAATATACTTCGTTAATTATCAAAAAACCTAGGATAGAAAGAGAGAGAGAGAGAGAGAGAGAGAGAGAGAGAGAGTATTGACAAGATTGGTTAGCAGATAAGTAGATTAGTGTTTCCACTTTCCACCATTATTAGCAAGAATATACCATAAATGTTGCTTTGAAATAAATGGATGAAAGACAAAAAATAGACGTAAACAAGAAAAGTTTATGTTACTTCTGATTTAGATCCACGTTCCATAGCCTGATAAACAACAAACCAAGGTTTTGGAACAAGTAATATGTAATTCTTCTCACAATTTTCCTTTAGAACTGCATGTTTGAAAGTGCAGAATGCCAGGTGGTCAACAAGCCATATGCTCCTTAAATGACCATATAGCTTGAATTGAGGAATTTGAGATTGATGGTAGTATTAGAAGAGGGGAGGAGAGAGATGAATGCATATGAGAGAAGTTGAGATTGTGAACAGTTCTGAACATAATGAGAGGAAGTTCATTTAGATGGCTTGACAGTGTGCACATAGATATTGATAAAAATAGAAAGGAATAATTTGACCCAAATTGAAGGCATTACAAGGACAAGAGGAATGCCAATACGCATGCAGGTGGAAGCAGAGAGAAAGAACAGAAGACTTGTAATTGCACAGATATATGACACCCTAATTCACAGAATGGCAAAAAAGGATTTGTCTATTGGACCCCAAGTAGCTGTGACTTAAGGTTTTTCCATGTTCAGCCCCAATGTCATGTCATCTTCCCAGATGACTTCAATTTCCTTTGTCTTGTATTGGCTAAGAAAAACATAATCATAAGGTAATTAGGATATTTCAAATAGACCATTGGAAGTGTTGTACATCAAATACACTGTTGCTATAGTCTCTTCTTGAGAATGTTACTACTAGTTCTTCAGAGTCCATTATTCCATAGAATCCAATTTATTCTATTTGAGTATTTGTGATTGAGAAGTTGCCTCAATGGCAAAAAAATTTCTTAGTTGCAACTCTGGGAGTTGGGACTTATCATAGGAAACCCTTGGATAGCAGCAATACTACAAATATCTAAACTGAAACACAGAAATGCCTAGCAAATCTAGTTTAGGAGTTTGGCATCTAATGTAAAAGACTTGAGGGTAATTTTATACTTCATGCTGCAAAATGTTTTTATGAAGTTTTGCTCCTTGTTTAACAAAGCTAGACATCACAAAAGAAATCCATTTAACCTTAAGAGAGAGAATTTATTTCTAGCTAAATTGCAACCTCACTTGCTTTCTATATATTTGCTTACTAGTCTCACCCACCAGCCATTTTCCCCTCACAAACAACTTCATAGCGTCCTTTTCTTTCCACTTGAGTATATTGTTAATGCCTAGAACAGAGTCTAAAATATTGGATAAAAAAGTTTGAGAATATTTATTGAAAGATGCAAGTATTAACAAAGTGTTCATGTCCAACTTTTCCATGATTATACTACCGCAATTCTGGGTACTCACAATATCTAAGAAGCACGGATACGGACACGGGACACGGATATGCAGACACGTTATTTCTCAAAAAAGTAGGACACGTTGAATATATATAAATTTTTTATATTTTTTATATAACCATATAATAAAAACCTAATGTCATTTCAATTAAACTTGGCATAAAAACACACAAATTTAAAAAATATTATTAAGATATTAAAATGACAAAGTCATTAAATAAAAATTAAAAAACTTTTTTATTTAATTATCAATATCCATGATTCAAGTGTCTAGACATGTGTCCAGGAAGTGTCCGACACGAACACGTGAGCCAAAATAGAGTGTCCGTGCTTCTTAGCACAACATCCATATTAATCAAGAAATATGACACCAAGAGGGGGGGGGGGGGGGGAATTCCCCCTCCGAAAAACTGACTGAAAAACAATCTTGAACTTGAATAGAATCCCAGAAAAAATTTCAAATGTCAACCAATGAAAGAGAAGTTGCCCCACAGACCTGGTTTGAACCAGATGTGACCATGACAAAAGATTTGGACAGCTTATTCTCCTCGCACAACTGCAGATTTTAAAATTCAAAGAAAAAAAAGTAGTAAACTTAGCCGGAATAAAGAACAATATCTTATACATAAACTTTATTAAATAATTTACTTATTCCTTTACGCTTCCTAGGAAAAGCTTAAAACAGCGAGAAAGCAAGAACAGAACAAAACAGATCGCTGAAGGCCTTATCATTGCATAGAGATGTGCTTGGAAGGAAAATGGTATCAATAACTTGGAATGCTAGATTTGTGTTATTATTTGAAAAAAAAAACAATCAGATTTTTCAGTTCTGAACTTTGGCAGTAATCTTATCAATCAAATCCTTGCAATCTTTAGCTTGCAACCTAGTAGTAATCAAGGGGACCCCCAAATATCTAACAGGTAAAGTCCCAGGAGAAATACCTATAAGGTCACAGATTTGAGACTTCTGAGAACTGGTGATGCGAGCCACATATATTGAACTCTTATTTAGATTTGGTTTAAGACCAGAAAGAAGTTCAAACTCCTCAAGGGCTTCCTTAAAAATGGTAACTGATGGCAGCTCAGCAGCAGAGAGTAAAAAAAGATCATCTGCAAAGCAGATGTGAGAAAGTTGCAAGCATTCACACTTTGGATGAAACCTGAAACTGCTACTAGACATGACTTTGCTGTTGAGAATACCGGGAAAAGGCCTCCATAACAATTAGGAACAGGTAAGGGGACATTGGGTCCCCTTGCCTTAGCCCTCTAGCACCACTAAAGTAACCTTCCAAGGATCCGTTTATCTTTATAGAGAATTTACGAGAACAAATGCAAACTTTAATCCAATTCCTCATAATGTCAAGGAACCCCAAAGCCTCCAAGCAATCCAAAAGAAACTGCCATTCAACTGAATCATATGCCTTCATTATATCAACCTTAATAGCACACCTTCCAAGGGAGTGATCTCTATGGTTGTTTTTCAGTCTAACATAATAACTTTTCTCCCATTCTGCCATGGAAGAGGAAAGTCACTAGATATTTCTCTTCAGTCTTCTCCAATAAAATCCCCTGTAGAATGTGTACTTAACAATTACAGTGTAACAAGTTGATGAATGGGAAGCCGGTCATTTGGAACTCATATATGAGGTGCAGAATATAAATGCCAAGTCATATTCAAGATGAAGTGCAGCATAAACTGTCTCCATGGGCACAAAAACATGCGTGCATGCGTTTGTGTGTGTGTGAGGGGGGAGCCAGAGATAAGATTGGACTCTAAACTCAGTACGCAATTCTAATTGTCTGATTGGTTGAGACAACAGATAAAACAGAACATTATGTCCATCAATCCAAACCACTTGTCAGAAGAATTCATTATGCCAGAGCATCCAACTATGGATAGAACCACTGAAGATGGAATATAGAACCCAACCCAAACCAAATAAAGTTTTAGGTTTAACTCCCAACCCACTACTAGCCATAATAAATACATTTCAATCACATCCCATAGCAACACACAAGGAACAAGGTAGAGCAGGCTTCCTTAGTCTAATTAGAAGTTTATTTTTATGTAAATTAGGTATGCTCATATGTCCATCGAACAAATAACAGAGAAATCTAAACTAATTAACAAAAGGTGTGTAAAGTAGAAACTGGATTCCTCCTGAAGCTTAGCTCAAACATCCCATGCCACCAACCTGCCCCATCGCCATCCATATTTTCAAAATTTTGATCATAACAAGAGATTTTTTTATGAAGAAAGTAATAACAATAATAATAACCAACAACAAGAGAGTTCATGGGAAACAACCAAAATGAAAACAAACATAAAATACTAAAGAAAATTTGACCTGACCCAGTGGCATTGCATCTTTAGCACTCTTGACTCAATTCTGCTATCTGCTCAAAAACCAATAAATCTCATTAAATTTCAAAATTAAATAAATGATGAAAACCCATAAATAGACAATCGAGTATGAACCAGCAATACCAAAATCCCTAGAAAGTATTCATATGTGAAAAAATAAAAGCATTTTTCAATAAATCCCAATTGTTAGATACCTTAACCATGACCGGGACATCAGTGTCGAGTGCCCGAGTCGCCAGCCTCGAATACGAGCCCATGCGACCTTTCCGTTCTCTGGTATTGGACGAATTGAATTGTCACAGATTGGTGAAAACGCAAAGCTGGCTCTGGAGGGAAGGGAAGATCACAAAGTTTTGTAATCAAAAATAAGTTTCAAATATTAACTTTAGGCTTTGTAATAATTTAAAGTACAAGAAGTTGCATAACATTAACACATTCTTCTATAATATTTAGACATGTAAATAAATTACATGTATATATGCATATATATTTCTATAAACACTTATATATGCTTATATGTAATTATATATATGCACATATACATGTGTGTATACACAAATATATTTATAGCTATATGTATATTTTCAATTAACGACTATTTTATTTTTGAAAAATAATTTTAATAGGTAGACTAAGAAATTAAAATTATTTTTAAGTGATACTTATTAAATGTACTTTGTTTTACTTCTTATTTTTAAACACAAAAACAAAATTGAAAAAAAAAATATATATATATATATATTTGTGGTTTTTTACTAATTAAAAACCAAAATTGATAATTTTTTAGTGTTTTAGGTTTTTTATTATTATTATTTTTAAATTCTTTTGAATGACAAAGCTCCATAATGAGTCCTCCCCAAGTGCTCATTTTATTTAAGAGGCTTAACCAATTGGGTTTACTCAATTAAAATTCTTATTGCCATAACCACATTTCTTGTGTCCTTTCCCATCTTCACTTTCTTCCAACAGAAAAATTAGGTAGGGGACCATGTATCTTTGGCTCAAGTTGATAATTTTGTTTATTTATTTGATTTTTAACAAGCCACTCTTTTTCCTTTCTACTTCTGAGGGAATACATCATAATTTTACTTGTTTTAACATAAAAACACCACAAACTCAAATGGAAATAAAACTTGACAATTTATCGTATTCTTCCATTTCTTTTGTTTATTTTGTTTCTAATTTAAGACAAAATAATAGAGGTAATCCTTCACTTCCCATAGACCCCACAAACTCAAATGGATGCAGAATTCAAGGTATCTAATATTTAAAAACAAAACCAAGAATCGATATCTCATCCAAAATGATGAAATCATATATTTTTCCCAATCTGATTCAGATTCGAGGCTCAGTACATACTCACGCACACCTAAATAGAATTTTCTCTCTTTTATCGTTGTACTTCAAAAAAAAAAAAAAATTTACTTTACCAACTAAGCTAGCAGATACCATCAATCAGTTGTATGAAAGATTGAAGAAGATGGGTGGAAATAGGGAAACAAATATGAAATATCACGAGTTAGACAGTTGGTGGTGAGTCATTCTTTGTTTTATTGATTGATTCAACTACCTATCCATTTTTTTTCCTATGTCAAATCTGCAGTTGGGCACCATTCAATCCACTAAAACTGGAATCATCCTAACAGATGCATGCCTGACTTTCCAATTGCCTATGGAATTTTTGTTGTTTTCCATGAAACATTTTGCTCATCCATCTTTTAATCAATTATTGCATCCAATTATATAAATATTTGTTAAGGGTGTCATTTGGTTTCTTCTAATGGCAGGCCTTTGCCTCCTCTATCCCTGCTTTTCGGGCTACTTCTGCATCTAGTATCAGACGATTCTTTAGACTCATGCATTCCACTTAGAGAATTAAGTGGGACCCTCGTCACAACATAAAATTTACTTCATCATCATGACTTAAAATTTACTTGAGTTTGAGTTACGAAAATAATGCGGGCAGAAACCTAAAATTCCAATCAAATGAAAGAAGACTAGATCGATAAAAACTCGTAATAGCCATAAATAGTTCACCGAAAGGCATGCATCGTCATGGCCTAGATACATAATTTCTTTTTGCAGTAAAATCTTTATTTTGGTTTTCGCCTTTGGTGATGCAGATAACAGTGTTAGTTCAATTTTTGCCGTTTTACCAGCTTCACCCCTGGGCCTACCTACCATTTGTACATTGTTTAATAAATACAAAATGATTATGTCATTAATCAATTCTCCCGAATCTAAAACTCCCCCATATAAGATATTAGCAATCTAGACGTCTAATGCTAGATGAAGATTGCTGTTACTAGCCTTCTATGAAGTTGTAGTCTTTACATTGGAAGGTATCGTGTTTGTTCATATGGTACACCTGTAGAAATATATGAGAAATTTCTTGTAAATCTTCACAATTATACCACCAGGAACTGTCACAAATGGACCATCATTGCACATATTGAATTTGTTTTCAGGATATGGTCTTTGACACATCTGGTGGATGAGAGAGATTTCTACTAAATTAAAAGAGCCTGTATATAGAGCTATATATCACAAAAAGGCTACATTCATTATTCAAACATGTAAACAACATTCAACCCTCACGCTGAACTTTGTAAAAACTTAGCACGGCACCTCGATTCGCATGATAATTCAGAACAAACAAAAGGAAATTGACTTCTAGGTATTCAATAACAATAGTTTATTCAGTTTTTTCCTGGTTGGCTGCAAGATCTTTGAGCTTTTCCCTCAGTTCACCAGTCTGCATCACAGACTAAACTGTTGGAGCAATGTTTCCCCACACTATAAATAAGAAATACCGAATTATGATATGAGAATATACCTGGTGCATATTAAGAATGATATCAGATCCACCGACGAACTCCCCCTTGATGAATATCTGTGGAAAAGTGGGCCAATTGCTGCATAGGAACATCATGGGATTAATGAAACAGGCACATCATTCAACTTGGTCCCTTTTTTTTCCCAAATCAATAATAATAGTAAGTTTGGACCAAATTGTTCGCGAACTTGCTATGTGAATTCTATGGCTTAAACACTAAATATCCTAGTAAATATTTTTCCTTTTAATAATTGATTCTAACAAATGGTCCCAAATTTTAAAACTATTCATATGAAGAGGAACCAATTTTAGTAACAGATGCACAGCCAAGATTAGATGTTATGCATGGATGACAGAAAAAAATTCAACCAAGTTATGACTATACCATAAACTAGTACTTACATCAAGATATTATTTTAGAAGGTTACCAATCTAATCTGCAGTACATGAAACTCAGTCGGGAGGATAAAAAAATTAATCGTTGAAGTGGGGAATGGGATAAATTAAAAATTATCTGAACCAGAGTACACGTGATTCCAAATATGTCAGAAGTCGGTAAACACTGATATACTGATTGTATTGTCAGAAGATAAGAGGGCTATTGTTGAATAGGAATGATCTAATTGACAAATTTCCACTGTTGCTGTTTCAGTGGTCTGTAAAAAAATACTTAGGAGTGTTCCTTTGCATTAAAAATACAAAATGGAAACAATTTACGATTTTTCTCATGTTTTCTGTCCAAACACAATGACACCAGCACCCCCTTTTTAAGAAGAAGAAGCAGATGAAGAAGAAGAAAACAACCTAAAAGCTCTGTTTCACAGTAAAACAAGAACTTGTAAACATCAGTTATCTTCATAGTAAACAATTGACGACAGCAGGATATGCCCTGCCTCAATTCTCTAACTTCAACCAAACAAAATTCAAAAGGAAATATAGTTTACATTAAGAGAGAACACATTCTATAACCAGATAGAGGAAGAGAGCCCCCTTGTGGAGTGTGAGGAACACATCTGCTGAGATTAGTTTATAACTTTATATTAAAAGATAACACATTCCATAACTAAAGAAAGAGAAAGAGATCGCCTTTCCAAGAGTGTGAGGAACATATCTGCTGAGATCCCAGCTCACTACATGGATTGACCTTGGTTTAAACATAATCCTACAACATGGAGTTACCAATTACCACTTTAACTTGTGCTCACCTAAGATAAATTAACACAACGAAGTTCTGGAGAAAAGGTAGTTTAATGTCTAAGTAGAGATTCTTACCGTTCTTAGTAAAATATCAACTAGTAAATAAATATACCTAGAGCATAATGTTACATTGTTACCCAGTGCCAACTTACCTAAAGGCTTTGACAGCATTCTTAAGCTCGGGATCTTCCAATATATTTCTTGCACTCAAAGGAACATCTGCAGGGCCACATCAATTGTAAGAATGCTATAATAGCTTGAAGCATTCATTTACGAGGAAGGTAAAGAATGCTAACAATCAGGTTAATGAGTTCAAAAAATTGGAGATACAAAGGTCACTGGACCAACATCAAACATAAGTCAACACATGATTCCATCATTTATAAAAACAATTAATAAGTCTTATCTGGGATTATTTAATTAGAGCATCGAAAGCACAATAACATGAATTGCAAGAGAGATTCAAGAGTATGGGAAACAATGAGATCTTAGAAATAAATAAACCTCATTAGAAAAGTAAAGTTCAAAAGAAAGCATATGCAACGACAATAATCCAAAGCAATGGCCATCAATTATTATCAGAAAAAGGTATTCTAATTCACACTTTATTCTAATTCATTTACTATTGTAGAAAATAATGAGACAAATTCTCTATATTGAATTGTGAATTAATTTACAAGTCAGAATCCCTATTTAATCTATACACAGAAAACCAAAAATGGAAATAAACAAACGGTCAACTCTAGAGATCAGCCTAAATATCTGCCTCAATCTTCTATCACTATCTCCTTCAATTCCTTCCTAAATCATATCAATTCCTTCCTAAATCATACGGGATTTCCACACTCCCCCTCAAGTTGGATCATAGATGTTGATCATATCCAACTTGCAAATAAACTCTTCAAAGCTGGACCTCTGTAACCCTTTAGTGAATATATCTGCTAACTGCTCTCTTGTAGGAATATAGGTCATGCAGACTATCCCTTTCTCAATTTTCTCCTTTATAAAATGCCTGTCAACTTCAATGTGTTTGGTCCTGTCGTGCTGGACTAGGATTATGAGAAATGCTGATAGCAGCTTTGTTGTCACAGTAGAGTTTGATAGGGAACTCTACTGTGATATGTAGTTCTTCCAACAGCTTTCGTAGCCAAAGCCCTTCACACATCCCTTGTGCAATAGCTCTGAATTCAGCTTCAGTACTACTTCTGGCTACCACACTCTGCTTCTTACTCCTCCATGTTACTAGATTTCCCCAAACGTAAGTGCAATAGCCGGTGGTAGACCTTCTGTCTTCTGCTGATCCTGCCCAATCTGCATCTGTATAGATTTCTATCTTCTTACTGTCTCCCTTCTTAAAGAACAAACCTCGTCCTGGAGAGCCTTTCAAGTATCTGAGAATTTTGTATACTGCTTCTAGGTGACCTTCCTTTGGTGAATGCATATGCTGACTGACCACACTTACAGCGAAAGCAATGTCAGGTCTAGTGTGAGATAGGTAGATTAGTTTACCTACTAGTCTCTGATATCTCTCCCTATCCACAGGCTTTCCAACATCTTCCATTTTTCTTCCTGTCTCAATCGGAGTATCGCTTGGCTTGCAACCAAGCATACCAGTCTCAGTCAAAAGGTCGAGAACATACTTTCTCTGGGAGACACTAATTCCCTTCCTTGATCTGGCAACTTCCATTCCCAAAAAATACCGCATTTGACCTAGGTCTTTTACCTCAAACTCTGTGGCTAAGACCTTCTTCAATCTTTCCAATTCTCCTGTGTTGTCTCTAGTGAGAATGATGTCGTCAACATACACAATCAGGATAGTCTTTCTTCCATCATTGGTTTGTTTAAAGAACATCGTGTGATCTGACTGTCCCTGTTGATATCCTTGATTTTTTATCACCTTCGTAAATCTATCAAACCACGCCCTTGGTGATTGTTTAAGCCCATACAAGGATTTCCTCAATTTACATACCCTGGTTTCCTCCCCTTTGTAAAATCCTGGTGGTAGCATCATGAACACTTCTTCCTCCAGCTCACCATTCAGAAAGGCATTCTTGATGTCGAATTGGTGAAGTGGCCAGTCTAGATTTGCTGCCAGGGACAAGAGAACCCGTACAGTATTCAACTTTGCTACTGGTGCAAATGTCTCAGTGTAATCAATGCCATATGTCTGAGTGAACCCCTTTGCAACTAGACGGGCTTTGTATCGGTCTATTGTACCATCTGCCTTGTACTTCACCGTGAATACCCACTTACATCCCACTCGTTTCTTCCCTCTTGGCAAAGACATCACCTCCCAAGTTTCATTTTTTTCCAATGCCCTAATTTCTTCCATCACTGCTTTTCTCCATTCTGGAATTTCCAAAGCTTCTTGAATATTCTTGGGAATTTGGATTTTGTCAAGGTTAGATGTAAAAGCACGACACTTGGCAGAAAGAGCATTATAAGATACAAATTTTGAGATAGGATGGAAAGTACATGAACGAGGTTGTTTTCTAAGAGCAATGGGTAAGTCATCAGGATTTGTTACCTGGTCAGGATTAGATGTTGGCACATGAGTGGTTGGATCTATCACCGGGTCTGACTCTGTTGGTGCATCGGATGTGAGAGTCTCATCAAACTTTGATTTAGGTCTCCTTGAGTAGACAAGTATCTCCCTGTCTATTTGTTGTCCCACATCTCCCCCTGAGTTCAAGATTTCTTCTGTGTGGGACAAAGAATGAGAGGGTATGTCTGGGGTAGATTCAAAGACCGCAACATCAAAGTCTGTATGTGAGGGTCGAGCTTCTCTCAAGGACTCCCCCTGAAGCGAGTAGTAGGGGGTATTCTCAAAAAAGGTGACATCCAGACTAACATATACTTTCTGGGAGCGAGGGTCATAGCACTTGTAACCCTTCTGAGTGGGAGAGTAACCAATGAAGATACATTTGAGAGCTCGGGGATCCAATTTAGTACGTTGGGGGGCATGAACATGGACAAATACGGTAGACCCGAAAACTCGAAGTGGGAGGCATGAACTGAGGCGAGAATCAGGGAAGGTCTCCTGAAATTTTTGGAGAGGCGATGCAAAGGAGAGAACCCGACTAGGCATACGATTAATGAGGAATGCGGCAGTCAGAACAGCATCACCCCAAAAACGATGGGGCATGTGAGAGGTAAACAATAGGGCACGAGCTACCTCAAGTATATGTCAGTTTTTTCGTTCAGCAACCCCATTTTGTTGGGGGGTGTGAACGCAAGAACTCTGGTGAATAATACCTTTGGCTTGAAAGAAAGGACTCAAAGAGGAGTTGAAGTACTCAGTGCCATTGTTAGTACGAAGAATTTGGATTTTTGTGTGAAATTAGGTGTAAATCATATTGTAGAAGTTTATGAACACTGAATGAACCTCAGATTTATCGTTTAACAAAAATACCCAACTGAGACGAGAATGATCATCAATAAATGTAATAAACCATTTTTTGTGGGTCCTATTGGGAACACGTGAAGGCCCCCAAAGATCACTATGGATCAGGGTAAAAGGCAATGATGGTTTATAAGGAGATTTAGAAAAAGAGGTGCGGTTATGTTTTGCAAGTTCACAAACTTCACATTGAAAATCCAAGGGACTTTTATTCAAACAAAGCGACGGAAATACATGTTTTAAATATTGAAAGCTAGGATGGCCCATTCGTCTGTGCCATAACACAAGATCACTATCCCTAGGACTAGATGCTGAATTACAAATAGAAGGAAGATACTGTTTACTCATGCAAGTATCATCAAAGTAGTAGAGCCCCTCATGTTCCTTAGCACTGCCAATCGTCTTCCCCGATGATAGGTCCTGAAAAACACAATTGGAAGACAAAAAAATGGCTGAGCAATGAGATTGTTTGGTTAGTTGACTAACAGACAACAGATTGCAAGAAATATTAGGAACATGAAGGACAGACTTTAAAGTAATAAATTCAGAGATACGGATACTCCCCTTGCCAGCTACTGGGGATAAAGTACCATCTGCAATTTTTACTTTCAAGTTACCAGCACACGGTGAATATGTAGAAAATAAGTGATGAGCACCAGTCATATGGTCGGATGCACCAGAGTCAATAATCCAGGGAGTGAGGTGCAAAGTGGTACTAAGAGCAGTCAAAAAAGTACCTTTGTGGGCTAAGGAACCTGATGGCAGTGAATTAGAAGACCGACCCGAGGCTTGAAAGGTTGAAAACAAGGCATATAACTTCTCAAGTTGTTCGGGGTTAAAACCCCCATTAACAGTCGATTGAGCATCTGTGTCTATCTGCTGTTCAGTGAAGGCCTGGTATCCGTGTGATTTGGGCTGTCTGGGCTTCCAATCAGCGGGCTTTCCATGTAAGGCCCAACAAGTCTCTTTTGAATGGCCCAATTTTTTGCAATGGTCATAAAAGGGCCTTTTACCTTGTCTTGGGCCGGATCCACTGGAAGGCCCACGGGTTAAGTGGGCTAAGATCTCATGCGGGTTATATGGATTGCCAACAGTAGAGTTCTGTCTCTGTCTCAAGTTCGAACAAGTCGAACCAGAGATAGTGAACGGCATCTCACGAGACACCCCCCCGCGACTCTCAAGTGCAGATCCATCGGCGGCGACTTCTCCATTCACCTCTACTCGCTCCTTCATCATCACCTTCCTCCTCTGTTCTTCCCGTCGCACCTCGGCGAAGACTTCTCGGATGGAAGGCAGTGGTCGTCGACCCAGAATTCTTCCCCGCACATCATCGAGCTCTCGATTTAGCCCTGCCAGAAACTCGAAAACCCTTTCAGCCTCCATCTTCTTCTTGAAACGAACACTGTCACCCGTGCACTCCCATTCTGCGCCACAACTAAGATCGAGTTCCTGCCACAGTCGCACCATCTCGGTGTAATACTCTGTAACTTCCCGACCTTCTTGCTTCATCTGCCATAGTTTCTTCTTCAGTTCGAAGATTTGGGAGGCATCCTCAGTGTCGGAATAAGTCTCCCGTACTGCATCCCATACGTCCTTTGCCGTCGGGAGAAACATATACATTTTTTCGATGATTGGCTTCATGGAGTTGATCAGACATGAGGTTATCAATGAATTTTCCGAGCGCCATCTCTGGGAGGCAGCGACATCGGTGGTAGGTGGTTGACGTATTTCGCCAGTAAGAAGGCCTAGCTTCCCTTTGTCGTCGATGATGAGTTTGATGGTCTGCACCCACTCCCGATAGTTCTTCCCATTGAACTTCTCTACGGCAAGATGGATTGGAGACATCTCGAACATACCAGACGAGCTCATGGAAGAGGTAAGCTTTGGTTCTCCTTCCTTGATTTCTTGGATTGTCGACTGACTCGACTCATGGCTGTCTCTATTTTGGGCAGCCATGGATTGCTAGGGTTTCAGAGTAACCCTAGCTCTGATACCATGTAGAAAATAATGAGACAAATTCTCTATATTGAATTGTGAATTAATTTACAAGTCAGAATCCCTATTTAATCTATACACAGAGAACCAAAAATGGAAATAAACAAACGGTCAACTCTAGAGATCAGCCTAAATATCTGCCTCAATCTTCTATCACTATCTCCTTCAATTCCTTCCTAAATCATATCAATTCCTTCCTAAATCATACGGGATTTCCACAACTATTCTTGTTTGCTGTTATTATTATTGTTATCATTGCTACTGTTATTCTTATTCTCATTATTACTATTGATCTTGCATTGTTCTTATTGTTATACAACAAGGATATGCAGCTTCAGCACTATTCCAAAGAAGGAAAGAGCCTAGACCAGGAGGAGGCATGGTTGTTGAAATCCTGATTTGAATCCTATGATCCTATGATATTACAATCCAATAACATCAAATTGATTTGGATCACATCAAAAATCCTAAGAGGGTAGAATCCTTATGAAATCCCTATAGGATCAATAGGATCCCGAGTTGACTCCCGATTCTACCGATCTACAGTATAGTCATATAATATTATTCTTGTATGGGTCTTTGATAAGTTACAACTTGAGACCATAATAATAATAAAATAAATACAAAGACTTAGTTAAATGCTAAGTGAAACAATTATGACAAGACTTTCTTCACATTTTTTACTCTTTTGAGCGACTCTTCTACTTTGCTTTTGACTAATCAAGCTTTATACTAGTTAACTTCAGTCATTCACTCCTTACTATGACTAGTATGGGTCCAATATTGTTATTTAAAAACAAAAGCTTCAAAAATATTACATTAGACTAATCAACTTCGCTCTCTCTCTCTCTCTCTCTCTCTCACACACACACAAACTCAAATAAACTTGTTTTGAATTTGAACCAATTCATCTCTTATCCAAATAGATCTTAATGCTAATTTTCCCCCTATGTCATAAGTTTTGCTATAAAACCTTTCATGGTCGACTAGCCTAAATATTTTAAAATAAAATTTTCTTCTTATATAAATAAATATTTTCATATAATAATAAATCACTGATGAGTGATGATTCATGAACTTTTTTCTTTTTAAAACATTTGTTATCCCAATGTACTAAAATATATTAGGACGAGTGGAAGCTTTTGTGCTCTAATTGTTTATTTGAATTATTTTATATTTTGCACGAGTGATTCTTGATCTAGTTCTACGACCCGATACTGTTGTCCACCTCATCGATTCATTATAGGACCCTGATTTTAACAACCTTGGGAGGAGGTACAAAATAAATAACTAGCCCAAACCCAAGCTACAGACAATAGGATGCTATTATTGTCATTCTCATGCATTAAGATAAACTTCATCTTTGTTTATCAATCAAAAGAATAAATATATTAAACTCGTATGGAAAGACTTGAGGTTGTCATGCATGACAATATGAGCTAAGGTAAACCACTTTACACAAGTAATGTCAAAAATTAGGTTTGTATCCAATCCGGTACATATCTGGGGGAACCAAGAGTGGGTAAAGGCATGTGTATTCATTAAGATGAAACTGACATGGTGAAACATGTACTACTACTACAACACAAGGACGAGCAACTCCAGCACTATCCCAAAGAAGGAAACAACCAAGAACAGAAGGAGGTAAAAAATGAATAACTAGCCCAAACTCATACTTCAAACCATAGGATGCAATTATCTTGTTGGTAAGGCCTTGAGAATAAAGGACTATATCCCCAAGAGGTTTTCAAGTTGAGGCACTCCAAAGGTATGCCTCGTCTTACCCGATATATGGTTCTTGGGGGTGAGATTGCATATCCAGAATTTGATCTAACAACCATGTGCCTAATGGACCTGTGGTTGGCAGATCTCCATCATCAAGGGGGGGAAAAGACAAAATTGACACGCGTGGAACTTCTGTGAAGTACTAGATGGTTCAGAATACTAAGGCCCAGTTTGGATACCAACTCAAAACATGTTTCACTCATTCTCAAAAATCGAGATCATGTTTGGATACCAACTCTCCCAATACAACTCCGAAAAGTATTCCAAAATTCTAAGGAACATATTCTTTTAATTTTTCCCACAGTTTCCCAGCAACCAAGCAGAGCATACAAATGACTTAGTTAGTGACAATATTAATTAAAGTTACCTGTTTGGTTTCACTTTCGTTGATGGCTACTAGCACCTTCATCGTCTTCCTCTCCTCTGCCATCAACGGCTGCTGCTCCAGCGACTGCACCAAGAAAATCCCAGCTCACACATCTTCTCTCTCTCTCTAAACTCGTCTAGTTCTCAACATATATTGTGGCGTCTGTCTCTACCACCGTTCTACTACTGATGCTGCTGCCGCTGCCGTTGCTCTTGCCGCTACAGCTGCTGCTACTCCTGTTCTTCCACTTTCTTTTATTCTTTTCTTCCTTTTCCTCTTTCCTCTTCTTTACTTCTCTTTTCCTACGCTGCTTCTCACGTTCTCTCTCTCACTTTCACACTTTCTATTCTTCTTCTTTTTCCAAGCTTCTACACTCTTCTACTCTCTTCCAATTACTTCTGCTTTCTTTTCTCTTTTTTTTTTTTTACATTTTCTTTTCTTTTCCTTTTATTTACTGAGTTGGATATATATATATATATATATATATATTTGTTCATATATGTACTTTGTCCTATATACATTTATATAATTATATGCCTTAGCATATTTTCATTTTAAATATATATCTTTATTTATTTATTTTTATTCATTATTTATTTATTTTATTTTTTATGTCATGGCCCGGTCTAACCCGGTCGAGCATTGTCTAACTCGGGTCGGGGTATTACACTGCAATGTCTTGGAGAGAAAAATATAGACGGACAATCCTAAATCTCCTAGGTTAGATCTTGTGCCAAGGTGAAACAATGGAGTTTTTATGTAATAGATATAAATATTATTAATAACAATGATAAAAAAAAATTAACAAATATATAAAAAAAATTAAAAATGAATTGTTATTAGCATAACCAAAAATTTAATTGTTATACTAACTTTTTTTTTAGTCTTATTTTTTTTTTCAAAATGACAAAAATATTTCTTTTATTTAATTTTTTTGTATTTTTTAAATTTTGACAAATTTTTTTTAACTTTTTTTTTTCGTGTTCAAATAAAATTCATGATCAAACTTGATCTATTTTTTTTTCATAAATTAATTTTGAATAAACCGATTAAGAGTTAAACTTGAGTAATTTAATATTTTATATAATATTAATTATTTATTTATTTATTAAATTAAATTAATAAATTGATAAATTTTAAAATATGTTCGATCTTAATAAATTATAAGCTAGAGATTGGATAGAGATAAATAATAAATTAACTTTTTAGTGTAGATAAATTCAAATATTATTATATCCAAACGCATTTTCACAATTTTTAACTCAGAAACTGAATTCTGATTAGCATAACCAAACGCATTTTCGCAGTTTTCAAAAAATCAATTACAAAATTCTAAAACACATTTCAGAAACATTTTTCAGAAAATCATATCTGAATCACTATCCAGACAAAGCCTAATCAACTTGTATAGTGTGAATGATATTTCTCGTATGAGGGATGATTTTCAAGACAGAATATGGAAATTAAAATAAAGGCTGAATTTCATGTATTTTTCTTCAGTAAGGTAAAATGTAAAATATGGTTGATTTCCCGAATTGTTACTGAACAGCAGGTCTCTTGAAGCATATTTTCTAAAAAATCACTGAACAGTAGAAGAGCCCTTCAAGTAAGTTAGATGCTGTATGCTATTGAGACCACCAGTTCTGATGATGTGTGATTAAATTCCAATACAAAAATTTGTAAAAATTTTGAGACTGAATATGAATTGCTATTTGACCTTGTGTTGAGGAAATTGTGAATACCTACCTACCCTCAGTGCTTGAACAGAAATTCCGAAAATAGGGGAACCAGTCGACTGGAAATTGTCCAGAAGGGTAATGTGCAATAGTTATGAATTAACGGACAACCTAAAATCATCTCCGGACAACTTCAAAAATTCCAGAAGTGAACTCAAGGCTGGCGGATGACTGGTATCCAAGAACCGGATGACAGCAATTAGTCAAGCCACTAACTAATGAAGAAATGGAGCATTGAACAAGGAAACCAAGGCTGTCCTACGATCAAATATATGAATTCATACAAACCCATCAATAAATAGTCTTCAATCATGTGAAACCAATTGTGGGACCCATTGTTCCATTAGGTAGGGCTCACATAGACATTTTCCTTTTTCTCCTTTTCCAAGTATGCACTTAAAGGTGTTGATCCCCATCACAGCCCCAAGTATGAGCCATTGGTTTAAAAATCAATTGATATTGTTATGTAATGTAGTAATATAACAGTATCTCTAGACTCTATATAATTACAGGCCTGACATATTAGTGAGAGTGAAATTCACAACCATGTTGGCTGTTACATTTCTTTATGGTGTCTTAATGGCCATTATGGTACAACCCATTATAACACGTGAATTTCACAGTAATCTATCTCATTCTTCTCAATTGTTTTCATTCATTCCATCCTTAAAAACTACAAAACTCAATTTCTATGTCAGACAACGACACTATGTTTAAAGATCAGTGAAGTAATAATTGAGTAATAATTGAGTTCATATTTCTAGATTGATCAAGAAAAAAATTGCACCTCTTTATCAGATAAGAGACACCATATTATATAAAGTTGTACCCTCAAGGATATTTGACTAAATTTTATTATTTTTATTACTTCACAATTTTAGTTGTGATTTTAGTCATGAAAACTAGTGAAGAGGTCAATAATAGAAAGTAATTGTAGCGTTGACTCAAAACCGAATAGTGAAAAGGCCAACAGTAGAAGTGATTTTTACTAATGATTCTTACATCGACTCAGAAACCAATATCAGATTCAATACCCACAATTAATTGTGTCCTTGTGTGTCATAAAATTCACTAAAATACATTAAAAAGTAAAACATAATGAGGTTGGGATTTGCATATCAGTTAGGTTTTAAGGATTTGCAACAAAAAGAATAAATTCACAACTTCCATAATCAATTCTCATTATGTATTAACCGCTACTCCTGATATCATTACACCACAATTGCTATTCTGCAATTTAAAACCATGGTATAGGTTAAGTAAAATCAATCTATGCAAGACCTAAAAATAAATCATCCTTAGCTCCATATATGGCCTCCCTCTCTTCTTCAATTCAAAATATTTGCTTCATCCCTCTTCTCTATGGGTTTGTGATCCAATACAGGAGTAGATAGAAATCCTCTTTCTTTTTTCTTTTTTTTTTGATCAGTAGGAGTAGATAGAAATCCTCGTATAGATCACATCAATTACATAATAACAAAAATCTATGGATCCTCAATTCCTTACGAAGATTGGCATAATTTGATGGTTGAACAATATAAACCAACCAAGAAAGCAAAATCCACCAATGTTGAGCCTTCTACAAGTGAAGAGGAATCATTATACCAGAAGTGAGCACCATTCTGACAATCATCTCCACCATGAAATGGATAACACTGAAGTCATCACCACTACACAATAAAACCCCTCAAATCCTCTCGACACCCAAAAACTCCTGCAAAAGAAAATTCCTAAAATCCTGCCTCTCCACTAATGCTATTTAATCTAGAAAATTCCTAAAATCTTGCCTCACCCCACTAATGGTACTCAAGCTAGAATTTTTTTTTTTATTGGTACTCAATCAATATATTTGCAACTCATGAGGTCCTTTTATGCTCCAAGAGAAATGTTCAGTCAAGACTTCGATAAAAGTATTGATATCTGTTGGCAAATTAAAAAAATATGTCCAAAATTACCACCACAGCTCTAAGATCCAACGCAGGACCGGGCTTGGGGCATAGTTGCAGTATGAGTTTCCCAGTCTATTTAACTAACTGAAGCTAGCCGGGATTGAAAGCGACCAACCAGACTCCAGTGGGTTGACTTCTTTCAGTTTGCCGCGGATTTTTGACCTTTCCTAGGTCAACAAAACTAAGAACCAAACAAAAACAGTTCACTTCTAAGTCGACCGGTCAGGTAAACTGACCTACCTAAACTACCAACAAAAATATTTTTATTTTTCTATATGAGACATATACAAAATATCGGGAGATCATTTGCCAATTCAAAATTTTGAACTATTTCATACTAAATTAGCACATAATCAATCTTGATGCAGCCATTAGACACTTGACTAAAACACAAGGAAAGAAGGTTCTTTATTTAGAAAAGAGGGAAGGAGAATTTATATTACTTGTCCTCTTTGAAATGGCACACTAATTTAAGAGACCAAAATCATTCATGCCTTCTTTTTATAGTGTAGTATTCTATTTACCCTCTGTTAGAAGTATATTAGGGTTACATATATAGTATTGTGTAATTCTAGTAGGATTAGGATTTCATGGCTTATTTCCTTTATTTATACTTTCCATGTACAACCTCATAACCCTCCTATATAAGGAGTTTTCTTGTTTAGTTTCAGATGAATTCAATCTAATACAATGTAATCCTTTTGAGTTTTCCCTTCTCTCTCTCTTCCCTCTCTCCTCTCTTTTATGTTATTCCACCAAATCTAACATGGTAGCAGAGCCTCTCCTTCTTTGGTCTGATTCTTCTCTGTCTGATTCTTCTCTGGTTTTATTTACCCTGGTTGGTTCTGGTTCAACAAGTTTACACCTTCCTTCCCTCTGATTTTCTTCCGCTTTCTCTGCTTCCTGCCGCAGCCCGTCTTTACCTCCTGCTTTTTTTAGCCGCGGCCCCTTTCTTTTTTCTCTTTTCTTTTCTCTGTTTCTCCGTTCCGCTGCCGCTGCCGCAACTGATTCTTTCTCCACTTTTCTCCAACTCTTGCCCGCTTCTCACTGCTTTCTCTTCCCAGCCGCAGCGCCTCCCTGCTTTTTTTTCTTTTTTCTTTCTCCTGCTCTGCCGCAGCTCCCCTTCTTTCTCTGCGCCTCCCATTTTGCTTCTTTCTGCTTCCGCTGCAGCCGTTTGCTTCTTCTTCTACTTTTACTTTTCTTTTTCTCCTTCCGTTCTGCTTTATTTCTTTGCACGCACCGCTGCTCTTTGCTTTTCTTCTGTTCCCCAGATCTCCAGCCGCAGCTCCTTATTGAGAGAGTTATTGTAATCATTGAAACATGCCTTGTGGTTTCCAGAGGAAGGAGGCCTTCCTCCAGGGGCTCACAGGTATCAGTTATATCAGTGGATCCAATTGATGTAATTTGATGAAGGCCCACAATCCTCCTCTTAATTAACTCCACGATTGTTACCGTTTTGTTGATTGCTCTACCCATCGCCTTGAACTGAATTTTGGTCGAACCTTTTTCCTGAAGCAGACTCATAGCATATGTGATATAGCTTCGCATCCTTCCCTGACTCGTAATACGAATCTCGTTCTCATCAATCGGTGTCTCTGCTCTTGGCTTCTCCACCCTCTGGTACCGATCCATCGTTTTTCCTCCACGAAAGAAGAGCCCTCTTCTCCTCTTCTTCCCTTGCGCAGCAGCCTTTTTCTTTTTTCTTTTCTTTCCCAGCCGCAACTCTCAGCAGCAGCAGTTCATCCCACCGTCTCAGCAGCCGTCGCTGCATCAGTCATCAGACCCCTCTCTAAACCGATCATCACTGTATAGCAGCCACGGGGTTCTCCTCTGCCCCTGCGCTGCTTGCCGTTGCTTCTGTTTCTGTTTCTTCTTTTCTCCTCTGCCCAGCCGCTGATTCTTTTCTGTTTTCTCCTCTGCCACTCCGCCGCTTCTTCTCTTTTTGTTTTCTTCCCCTGCTTCAGCCGCCGCTTGTTCGTTTTTCTTTTCTTTTTCTTTTTGCTTGAGTGCCCACCGCCCCAAGCTGTTTCACCTCTGTTTTGCTGCTATAAGAATCCTCATCCAACAGTCCACCGCCCCCAGCTGTTCCCTCTGTCAATGTCCCCAAACCGTTCAGTCATCATCGTGCCCATCGTCTATCTCACCGAGTCACCCCGTCGGAGCGCTGCTATCATATTGCAGCCCCCAATCTGGTTCGTCTCAGCAGCCGTTCGTCTCACATGTGGCCTCAGCAATCTCATCATAGTCTGTTCCACCGTCTCTCAGCTGCAGCTCTGGTTCCGCCCCAGCAAGCAGTGGTTCCGTCTTAGTCAGAGCCACCGCCGCAGCCTTCTCTGCCTGCCGCTGCTACTGCTTCAGATCTCCAAGCCAACTGCTCCTCCGAGCCGCCAACTGCTTCTACATCTTTTTCTCTCTTCCTTCTGCGCCGCTTTCTTTCTCTGTTCCTCCACAGCCCAAACCCCATTCACTCACTGTTGCACCCCCAAAATGTCTGTCAGCCTTGTACCTCCGCCACATCTGTCAATCATCGGTGCACTGTCTCTGTTCCTCCCATTCGATCACCATCCGGCTCAGTCGTGACCATGTCACTGCTCCTCACCATCACTACTCCTCGGCTATGCACACCATCATTTGCGCTTCCATGCGCCGCCTTTAGTTCTAGATCCACACTTCCATGCACCGCCTTCAGTTCCAGCTCCAGCTTCCCCGCCATGTGAGCTTGGGTTACCTCTCCATTTTAGCCACAACGCCACCAAGTACACCAGTCCACGTCCAGATTTTGTTTGCAAACTCAAGTTGGTCTACCTCCCACCTTGAGTTTGAGAGGGAGGTGTTAGAAGTATATTAGGGTTACATATATAGTATTGTGTAATTCTAATAGGATTAGGATTTCATGGTTTATTACCTTTATTTATACTTTCCATGTACAACCTCATAGCCCTTCTATATAAGGAGCTTTCTTGTTTAGTTTTAGATGAATTCAGTCTAATACAATGTAGTCCTTTTGAGTTTTCCCTTTTCTCTCTCTTCTCTCTCTCTTGTCTCTTTTATGTTATTCCACCAAATCTAACACCCTCATCTTGGTTTGTCCTTATTTTGACTTTAATTTTTACTTTCCATGTACAACCTCATAGCCCTCCTATATAAGGAGCTTCCTTGTTTAGTTTCAGATGAATTCAGTTTAATACAATGTAGTCCTTTTGAGTTTTTCCTTTTCTCTCTCTTCTCTCTCTCTTGTCTCTTTTATGTTATTCCACCAAATCTAACACCCTCATCTTGGTTTGTCCTTATTTTAACTTTAATTTTTAACAAAGCACGTCTAAGAAAATCTAAAGATAACTTTTTCCTTGACTTTTGACCATAGAATATATTTTTGGGAGATCCCAAAATTGAAATGAGGACCACTGTTTTTGGATGGAGGGAATTAAGTTAATGATGCAGGAAGCCCAAGCTAGAGATAGTTGCACACACCCACATGTAACTAATTTATTGTTTGTTTGAGCTTGTGAGATACACCATCTCACTCCTGAACAAGACTCGTGCCACACTGTCTTGTTCTACTGCATGGGAAAGGGTGTGTGAACTACTTACAAATTCATTCTCCTCTTCTGCTCCATAAGAAAACCAGCCTCCTTCGTAGGGCTAGCTGACAGATGTGTGCTTATGTAATAGGCTCTCTATTCTAGACTGGCCAGAATAAATTGTAAGTGCATGCGAACTACTGACAATTCACTGCTTAAGATTTGTAAAGGATAAATTTGTTTCAATTAATTTGACTAAACCAATATTCACTTTATGAATCACATAAATAAATATGTGTGTGTGTATATATATCACTTGTTAATTTCTTTTATCTCAATCATTTTATCTGTAAATGAACCTAATCAAGGAACATGTGAATATTCAAGTGATAAAACAGAGCATTTCAACACATACTATATTCTTTCAACACTCTCACGGCTAGTGAGCTGAATCCACACCGAGGAAGGTCAGGCACCCCTTTCATGTAAAGCATCACAGGATTGTCCTTGACATCCTATAATCAATAAATGCACATATGAAACAGGATAGAACTTTCTCTCGATAGCAAGACAGGGTTTATGGAGCATACGTTAAAAATACAATGTGAAAGTTCAGATGACATATACCTGCTCAACAATGTCCTTTAAAGAAAGGCCAGAACTCTCGAGCTTATTAGTGGGTTTGAAATCCTCGTGTGTGTCAGGATTATTGGGCACAGTAGTTGAGAATCGCATTCCATGTTGGTAGAAGGATCCAGATGCCTACTAACAATTCAAAGCAACGATTAACAAATAAACGAAAGACAATGCCATGCACCCACACCTTTACAGTCCTAGAACACCAACTCTTTGAGCACATTTTATGAGTATAGTTAATGATACAAGTTGCAACAACATATAGTTCACAATTTTATGATAACTCAATATTGACCAGACCACCGTTTTGGTGTTCAAATGAAGTAAAATTGCATGAATTTTAATTCTAACTGACGAACTTTAACCCAAACTTCATGTATAAAAACTTGGCTTGAAAGGAATAGGAAGAGCAGAATCACTTATGACATTTCCCTCAATGTGTTATTTCGTAAAAGAGTAATATCTATAAAGATCTCAGAATCCAATGTATCAATTATGAGTAGGACATACTGAGATGAAACAAGATAACATAAGTTAGTCTAAGGAGAAGAAAGTGTTCTGGGTGAGCAGAACTGCAAAACTTGTCACGTGGATAACTCATTGATTTACAAAACTTGTCGCATTATTAATCAATTGTTTCACAAATAAAAGGGGCATATTCACCCATATGAAGAAACTTGTAAGGATTCAAGTTTTGATTTAAGCATGATGGAAACAAATACAGACATTTTGTAATCTTTTCCTTTGCAATTGTATTGGAATATTAAAATTGGTCAAAATTGATTCAAATTTAGAAGGGCTCAAAATAGGATGCCAATGTTGAACTTTAAAAACAATGAATGAACTACGCTTATATTCTACTTGTCTATTTCTCTCTAACCAAAATAAAATCCTGATTAACACACACCCAGAAGAAAATTTCGCAACAAGGTTGCCCCTTGAGGCTGCATATCCATTTTCTCTTTGTAATATACATCATGACAGCTCCCAGCAATTTTTTTTATAGCAATTTCTTCATATTTTCACCTCGTGTCTAAGGTGTTATTAGAAGAAGAAATACCTGAACTAGTAGAAGCATTATATTCCATATTTTGTTACTTTAAATTCAATTCTTAAAAAATTAACCAAAGCAGTACACATATATAATCACATGAGGCCTCAATAACTCACAAGTGTAGTCAAACGAGCAGCTGGAAGACCCGCAACGCCCTTCAGGAGTATGCTAGATAATGATCTCGCCATGATGTTACAGAAACCTGTTTGACTGCACAGACGATGAACAAGGAATTAATTTATAGAGACCATTTCACAGTACACTTTCAAATGAAAAACCCTAAAATCTCTGTTACATTTTGCATGACTCGCCTCTTCGGGGCTTATTACCCCTGTCGACACGACACGACAAGATGCCGACACAGACACGGACACGGATGGACACGGAACGGGCGTATATACCTTCTAAAATTTGCCGATTTTCGTGAGTTTTGAAGTCTCGGAGGCCTGAATATCTTGCCGTAGGCAGAAGAAGTCGCCGGTGGATTCACTGGTTAGGGTTTCCTTTGAGAAGTAACGATTGTCAGATATAGTTTTTTTATTTTTTTGGTTAGATCAGATATAGTTTTTGAGTTCGCATTTAAACCGAAAGTCCTGATGTTGGGTGAAAAAGGTTCACAGAACGAACCAAATTTACAGAAGCTACTTTGCCACTCTGGTATTACTCGTGAAATGAATTGATGAAGAAGCTTAAATATATTTTAAAGAGTATGCTATACTAATTTTTTTATGATGTTTTCAAAGACTTTTTTAAACAAAATTAATTAATTAAATTTTATTAGGCAAATTATACATAGCTTCACTTTTGTTTTTTTTTTAAATAACAAAAAAAATTATGTTTTTTTGTTATTTTGATTAAATTTTTTTAATAATATTTTAATTAATATTTATTTGAAAATAAAAAAATAAAAATTTTAGTTTAAATTAAAAAAATAAAAATTAAATAAAATAAATATTTTTTGTATTTTAAAGAAGAAAAAAAAAACTAGAAATGAGGTTTGTATAATTTACTATTTTGTCAATAAAAATTAAAAAAAGTAGTGCAATTTTAAAATTTTATAATTATCAAAAATATAAAAAGAATTTGATATAATTTATTTTATTTTAAATATTTAAAATAATTATACTTATTTCTCTTATAATTTTTGATAATTATAAATAATATTTTTAAAATGTTAAAAATAATATTATCTCATGTCAATTATGTAGATAAACAGAGTTAACAGAAATTATGAAAAGTACAAAACTATTCTCACATTTAATTACGTATTATTTTAGTCAATAATCAACAAAATCTTAAAAGACGTTTATATGATTCCTTTCTACGGAGGGAGAGAGAGAGAAAGAGATGGAAATTGCGCCAAGAAGAATCGCTAGAGGCGACGAATCGCCAAGGGCACGGAAGCCGATGTCGTCCCCGTCAATTTATGGTTTTGTCCCCTCCACCATCTTTTATCGTCCATCAACCTGGTCAACATCATCTTTTGAGTTTTGATTAAGGGTTTTTATCTACAATTTCTTCAAGTTGCGGAAGAAAACACCAGAAGCCAGAAAACAAAATGGTTCGTCTCCTCTCTCTCACTCTGATCTCTCTGCACTCATTTGTTAGGTAAATAACAATGAGATTAAATGGATGATTGAGTTTCATGTGTAAATTATCCCTATAAGAATATTTTTAGTTCGTCATTGTCTATTAAACCAGGCCACACAGTCATCACAGCAGCAAAACGTGCAGTTGCAAGATGCTTCTAGAAGCAAATAAAGATAGCATTATGTTAGGATTTTTTGTAAAGTTTGTTAAGCATATTCTTTATTCTTTTTGCCTTTTTTTCCTTCTCTGTAATTACTATATATAGAGCAGGTCATCTCATTGTAAACATACAAATATCAATATATAGAGCATATTCATTTTCTTCTCTGCTTTCTTCTCTATCAAAACCTCAACCAACATGGTATCAGAGTAGTAATGGCTTCGGACAGCAATAACCCACCTCCTCCTCCTCCAACCAACACGAATCCTAAAGATCCTTCTAGCCCAAACTTTTTTAATCCAAACGATGGACCTGCAACTCTGCTCACTACCCATCTTTTTACCGCTGATAATTACCACTCCTGGGCACGCACCGTTTGTCGCTCATTACGAATCAATAAGAAATTGGCCTTTATTGACGGTACCTTATGGGAACCCGCAAATCCTAAAGATCCCTTGTTAGAACCATGGCTTGAATACAATGACATGGTGATAACTTGGCTTCAAAATGCAATGTCATTGGAAATCAAAAACAACGTCGTGTATGTTGATGCCGCTCATGACCTATGGATTAAGTTGGAACAACGTTTTGCACAACATAATGGTCCTCAAATTTATGAACTCAAGCAGTCCATAAATTCCCTTGTCCAGGGTGATGATTCTGTAAGCTTGTATTTCTCAAAACTGAAAGGCCTTCTCGATGAACTACTCAACTTTGAGTTTATTCCACCATGCACTTATGGTGCCATGAAAAATGTCCTTGAGAACCAGTAACGTAATTGGACCATGAAATTTCTTATGGGGCTTCATGAATCATTCACCAACATTAAGGCTCAAATCATTTTGATTAAATCCATTCCAAGCCTAAGTGAAGTTTATGCCCTGGTTTAGCAGGAAGAAAAACGAAAGCAGCTTTCCAATCCTCCCTTTCTACATGACACCCTTGCTTTAGCAGCAAAAACCCCTTCCTTCTCTACCCGAGACAACGCCAAACCGTATGGTTCTCCAAGGCGTGGAAAATCCTTTTGCAGCCATTGTAAAATCCCTGGTCATTCCCTGAAGAAATGTTTTAAGGCTAATCCAACACTTGAAAAACCCATGTGTACCCACTGTCACATGGTTGGCCACACAGCTGAACGTTGTTTCAAATTGCATGGCTATCCACCCAGCCATAAACTATCTACTCGTGGCAAAGCACCAAACTCCTTTGCTAACCAAGTCAGTTTCTCCAACCAAGAACAGATCAATATGGATTCCCAAGTCGGTCTCACCAAAGAGCAATACCAACATTTACTGACTTTGCTGCAATCTAAGGCTTCACAACTTTCTGTTACCCATGTTCAAATTGATTCCACACCCTCATGTTCTTCGGCCTCAACCATGACTGATATGAATTTCTGTTTCTCGGCTTCTCAATCAGATTCCTCACCATATTCCACACCTTGGATAATCAACACAGGAGCAACCGATCACATGATCTGTTGCTCCTCCCTCTACACCAGTCCACCCACTCACGTGTCTCTCAATGTCAAATTTCCAAATGGAAATCATGCACAGGTCACTCATAAAGACATTGTCCATCTCAGTGCTAAGCTCATCCTTCATGACGTTTTATGCATTCCTACATTCAATTTTAATATGATTTCAGCCAAAAAATTAACACAAGATATTTCATGCTGCCTTCTATTCTTCACTAATGAATGTTATTTACAGGACCTTTTCTCTTGGAGCACGATTAGGAAGGGTGAGCTGCACAATGGCCTATACCATCTCAAGTTGACAACTAGTTTCACCTGCTGCTCTCTCTTCTATTTTTTTTGCTTTACCATGTAATCAACTTTCAATTTCCAACTCTGTTTCTTCCCATCTCGATGACCAGCAGCTCTGGCATTGTCGAATGGGTCATCTATGTAATTCACGGCTTTCCTTATTACAAAAATATTTGTCCAATCTTACTGTTATGAATACGCACACACCGTGTGATATCTGTCATTTTTCTAAACATCACAAACTACCATTTCAATCAAGTGAACATCGGACATCCAAACCATTTGATCTCATACATTGTGATATATGGGGCCTTGCACTCAAGAAGCATACGATGGCTCTCGTTTTTTTCTAACTATTGTCGATGACTACACCAGATGCACTTGGTTGTATTTAATGAAAAATAAATCTCAAACCAGACTTCTTCTTCAATATTTTTGTTCTCTAATTGAGACTCAATTTCATACCAAAGTTAAAATCGCTCACTCTGATAAGGGAACTGAATTTGCAATGACAGACTTCTTCTCAAAACAAGGAATAATCCACCAAAAGAGCTGTGTCGACAGTCCTCAACAAAATGGTGTTGTTGAACGCAAACACCAACACATCTTCAATGTTGCTCGAGCACTGCAATTTCAATCTGGAATTTCCCTTTCATTTTGGAATGATCTTGTGTTAACTGTCACTTACCTTATCAACCGCACCCCCTCTCCTAATATTTAAAACAACACGCCATATCAATTGCTCTTCCAACAAACACCCTACTTATACTCACTTGCAGACTTTTGGATGTCTATGTTACGTATCAACCATTAAACAAAACCGCCACAAATTTGATTCCCAAGCCAAGCAATGCATCTTACTTGGATATCCTTTTGGAATCAAGGGTTATAAGTTACTAGATTTAGCCACCAATTCAACCTTTCATTCCCGTGATGTCATCTTCTATGAGCACATTTTTCCCTATAAATCACCCTCCATTTTCCACCATCACAGTAGCCAATCACCTTCCATATCATATTTTCCTCTTCTTGGATCACTTAATCCTTCACCTGCACCCATTTCCCTCCTTCTCATATTTTTTCCTTTCCCTCTCAGTACCATTTACCCAACGGAAATTTATCCATCCCCTCATCACCCACTTCCCAAACATCTCCTCCTGAAATTTCTTCAACACCCAGACTATCCACTCGACCAAAGAAACCTCCCTCTTATTTGCAGGACTACTCTTATCAACAGGCGGTTGTGACTCCTCCTTCACAATCAAACTTCAAGGTGAAAGGTACTGTTTCTCTCTACCCTCTCTCATCTTATTTATCTACAAGCAAATTATACCAAAAACATGCTCTTTTTTTCTTTTTTTTTTTTTTTTATTTCTGCCGCCATCCTTCAAACCTCTAAACCCACCACATATTCTCAAACCGTGAAGTCCTTAGAATGGCGCAAGGCCATGGATGATGAAATTGCTACTTTGCAATTGAACCACACTTGGGATGTTGTTGATCTGCCTATTGGCAAGAAAGCTATTGGTTCCAAATGGGTTTACCGCTTCAAATACAACTCGGATGGATCCCTAGAAAGACACAAGGCACATTTGGTTGCCAAAGGGTATACCCAAGAGGAAGGACTTGACTACCATGAAACATTCTCCCTAGTTGCTAAACTTGTCACAGTCAAGTCTTTACTGGCCATCGCTGCTGTTAAAGGTTGGGGTTTACATCAATTTGATGTAAACAACGCCTTTTTACATAGGGAATTAAATGAAGAAGTGTACATGCAAATGCCTCTTGGTTACTCACTTCCAACTCAAGACAAAGTTTGCAAGTTAAAGAAAAGTTTATGTGGCCTCAAGCAGGCTTCTCGGCAATGGTATGCCAAATTTCTTCATCATTGCTTCAATTTGGTTTTACTCAATCTCGAGCTGACTATACTCTTTTTACCAAAGGCAGTGGTTCTTCATTTATTGCTTTACTTATTTACGTTGATGATATTATTGTGGCATCCAATGATCTCAAAACTGTTTTAGATTTAAAGCAGTTTTTAGCTACCAAATTCAAGATCAAAGATCTTGGTCATTTGAAATATTTTTTGGGCTTAGAAGTTGCCCGAAATTCTACTGGAATACATATCTGTCAGCGAAAATATGCATTAGACATATTAAATGACGCTGGTTTACTTGGTTGTAAGCTACGTTCAATTCCAATGGATCCGAATATTAAATTGTGCAAAGATGAAGGCAAGTTGCTGGATGATCCTAGTGAATACAGACGAATGGTTGGTAGATTTCTCTACCTTACCATTACACGACCTAATTCTGTCATATTCCATTAATCTTTTAAGTCAATATATGGCCTCACCGTGAGTTCCACATCTTCATACTGCTTATAAACTGTTGCGTTATCTCAAGAAGTCTCCAGGACAAGGTTTGTTTTACCCATCATCATCCTTCTGCCACTTGACTGTGTACTGCGACTCTGATTGGGCATCCTGTCCCTACACTAGGTGTTCCACCATAGGCTACTGTGTTTTCCTTGGCCAATCTCTCATCTCTTGGAAATGCAAGAAACAGACGACTATATCAAGGAGTTCGACTGAAGCAGAACACCGCTTTATGGCCTTTGCTTCATGTGAGATCATGTAGATCAAGTATCTTCTCACTGATCTTCAGGTCCTCCATCCGCAGCCTGCTACACTCTATTGTGATAGCAAATCAGCTTTGCAATTGCCTCTGATCCCGTCTTCCACGAAAGAACCAAACATATTGAATTAGACTGCCATCTAATTCGGGATAAGATTCAAGAAGGTGTTCTTTCCAGAGCATACACACCATCGAATTCTCAACTAGCAGACCTCTTCACCAAAGCTTTGCATTCTCCTCTGTTCTACTCATTGTTGCTCAAGATGGGAGTCACTGATATCCACTCTCCATCTTGCGGGGGGATATTAACCAGGCCACACAGTCATCACAACAGCAAAACGTGCAGCTGCAAGATGCTTCCTGAAAGCAAATAAAGGTAGCATTCTGTTAGGATTTTCTGTAAAGTTTGTTAAGCATATTCTTTATTCTTTTTGCCTTTTTTTCGTTCCCTGTAATTACTATATATAGAGCAGGTCATCTCATTGTAAACATACAAATATCAATATACAGAGCATATTCGTTTTCTTCTCTGCTTTCTTCTCTATCAAAACCTAACCAACATTGTCTTTATGTTACGGTGGACATTGCTTGCAGTATTATTATTGCTTTGGGTCCTTTAATTGATGTTTGATAGTATTGTGGGTTTAGTTTGCCTTCACCGGTTATGGAATGAAGTGGGTTTAATTGATGGATTTTGTCCCCAATGAGCATCAAATTTGGGACTTTTGAAGTTAGGGTTATTTTGATCAAAGTCAGATTCGATGGCATGAGATTTTTTGTTTCAATAAAAATTTGTTTCCTATTTTGAGAATTAGTCGGTGAATCAACTGTGACCACCACCAATTCGCTACATTCCAGATTCAATTCCAATCTTCTAGTTCTTTCATTTCGTTCAATTAGTGTTTTGTTATGCCCCTTGCTTTCAATAATTACACTAGATGCAAGAATGGATGCACTGCTCCAGGCGAAGTCTTGTTGGTTGCAGTATTCAATTAGTGTTTCATTTTGTTTAATCTTTGTATGCATATAGGTCTGTTAGTGATTGGGTTAATGGGTTATACTATATATGCATATATGAGTTTTATTTGGTATGCATATATGGGTTATATGTGTGTGAATATGTATGCATTGTTAAATCTTTGTTAATATATATTTTAGATAAAATATATGGGTTATATATTTCTGAACATGTATGCATTTTTTTTAATTTTTGTTAAATATATTTTTTATAGGTATATTTTAGATAAAATATATGTATTTTAATCTTTGCATATATGGGTTTTAATCTTTGTATGCATACAAGCCTGTTAGTGATTGGGTTAATGGTTTATATTATGTATGGCATATATGGGTTATATATGTGTGTGAATATGTATGCATTTTTTTATTTTTGTCAAATATATTTTAGATATATTTTTTGATAGGTTTATTTTAGATAAAATATATGAATTTTAATTTTTGCATATATATATATATATATCTATATATGGGTTTTAGAGAGATAAAGTGATCTTTAGAGCAACTATTTTTATTGAGAAATACTGATTTTTAAATAAAATTTTTATAGAGAAATTATTTTTAAGAGTTACTAGAGAAATGAATTTTTAGATAGTTAGAGAGTACATATTTAGGCTGTTTATTTACGCTGCATTTCATGAAGGATATGGTTGTCCTTTTGTATCCCTTTAAGTAAGGGCAATTTTGCCATTTGACAGTAGTTTGCGGGGTCAAATTTGTCTTTACATTATTTGAATGGATAAAATTGGTAGTTGAATAAGTTTTTATGCTGATGTCATTCAATTCCGATAAGTCAACTAATGGTTTAAGGCAATAAGGGGGAACTCTTACTGATATTAAAAGCAGAAGCGGTGTAGTGTTATTTCAAAAACTTTAGAGATATGACTTGTAATTGTTAGAAATCTTAGGGGAGGTAAGTGTAATTATTCTTAAATATTTTTAATTTATTGAGTTCGGTTACAATTTCATCCAAATGAAGTAATAAATAGTTAGATAAATTACATTGACCTCTCACGAGAGTTTTGACAATGATATTGATCTTTTATGAAATTTTTTGATAATTATATTGACATTCTTTACTTTACATAATAACATACAAATATTTCATTCCAATCAATTTTTTCCTTCAAAATAATAAAATTATTATTTTCATTTTTTTTTTCAGAATTTTAAATTTTAATCATTTGTTTCATTTTCTAAATAAATATTGATAAAAAAATTAAATTTATCTTTATATAAAATAAAAATAAGTTATTTATCTTAATTTTTTTTATATAAAATAATAAAAAATTTAAAAAAAGGTTAAATTAAAAAAAATACAAAAATAAATAAATAAAATGAGTAATTTGTCATTTTAAAAAAAAAAATTGAATAGAGAAGAGTATCTCTATATTATTATGTAAAATAGATAATGTCAATATAATTTTATGAACTTAGAAGTCAGTGTAATTGTCAAAAATTTTAAAAAAAATTAGTATATTTATCCTAAATAATTTATTGTTGTATAAAATTTAAGTTATTTGAATTCAATTCAATTATAGATTCATTCTTAATGAAGGATAATCAAATCAACTTCCTCGGGTTTGTTTTTTCTTTTTTGATGAAGGATAATCAAAGCTTATGATGTTCTCTTTTTATTAATAAAATCTTTTATGTTGTTAGCAAAAAAAAAATTAAAAATTTATTCAAAATCAATTCAAAACAGAAATCAAACAAGCTTAAATATAATTTAAGACCCATTAATTGTAAAGAAACAAAATTCATGGCTACAATCTCCTTCTATCATCACTTGAGCATTTCTAAAAGAGGAAGCCATACAATAAAAACTTCTCTGACAGCCAAAGGCCAATTTTTTACCTAACTTGTGTATTTTATATTTGTTTTTTTTTTATTTTACGTAAATTTTGACTTATTCTTAAAAAGTAGTACGTAGCCAACATAAAAGCATCTCTTCGTTTTTTTTCTTTGTGAAAGTGTTTCATGATGAGGCTTTGCTTTACATTTTTTTTAAATAAAAGTTTTTTTAAAAAGATATTTTCTAATTAAAAATATTGATTTGTTTCAAAATTATGCTCGTGAGTGGCTTTCAACCGACAGAATGATCGACTTTCTTATAATTAATAAAAATAAAAATAAAAATATATTAATTATTAAAATTATTATGTTTTTTCATATTTTGATTAATTAAAAAAACCCCCTTATATGTATATGTTTTTTTTATACAAAAAGAAGATTTTATACACAATTTATCAATTTTATTTTAATTTTTTATTAAAAATACATATAATGATCAACTTAAGGTATAAAAAAATTCTAAATATCTTGTTGAACTAAAGAAATTATATTTTTTGTGTCTTAAATTTTTCCACTTATAATGTTTTTTTACTCTAATTATGTAAGATTAATAAATATAATTTGTAAGACATGTCATAAATAGAATATATATATATATATAAGTACATATTTAATTATTTTATCTCTCTAATAATTAATATTATAAATAATTTTTTTAAAAATAATATTAATCATTAATTACACACCATAGAATTAAGTTAGTTCTTAAAAATTTATTAATTATTAGAAATTATTAATTTATTAAATATCAATTATAAGAAGTTCTCCTGCAGTAAAATGCTTTCAATACAAACTTTTAGTAAGAGATGTGGATATTGTTAGATCTAGAATGATTCATCATGCGGAATAAACAAAACTGAAATGAATCGTAGAACCAAAATATACAATAAAGCATACCTCCGGCCATTGATGTTATCTCTGTATTCACTGGTTTTCTTCTCCGTTTGGCACTTCCAAGCTCTACTCACTCCAAATTAGATGGTGTAAACTGAAGATGATTGAGTCAAGCGAGTTTGGGGACCAAACGGTGGTATTTATAGCCAAAGCTTCCATCAAGCTTTGGCAACACGTGTCCCACGTTCACAGATCATCACGTTCGGCAATTCAGTCCCACGTTCGGCAGTTCAGAACGATTTCAAACGTGGAATGGATCATTTACGAGAGAAACGGTTAACATTCTCCCACTTGATCCACACTTCACATCTTAAAACTATCGATAATCTGTATTAAGTAATAAGTACATGAATCATAGCGATAAGTCCTCTTATGACGAGTATTATCTTCCATGTATTATTATGTATTTATTTCTTAAAATTTATGTGGCAACAATTTCTGAATGAATAAACCCTATGTTTATTCTTGATCCAACACACATATAAATTTTTCTCAAATTAAAATTAAGGTGCACATGAATATGAGAAAAATTACATTAAGTAAGAGTTTCAATAAGGAAACATAATTCGTACAATGAATGAACTACATAATGGAATTAAGTCCCATTGACATTACATGGTCCTTGAATTTAGATGGTGGCATGCCCTTAGTCAAAGGATCAGCAATCATCAATTTAGTACTGATGTGTTCAATGACCACTTTTCCTTCCTTAACACGTTCCCTTATGGCTAAGTACTTAATGTCGATATGCTTACTTCGACTACCACTTTTGTTATTCTTAGCCATAAAAATAGCAGCTGAATTGTCACAAAATATCCTCAATGGTCTATGGATAGAATCCATGATTCTAAGGCCCGTAATGAAACTCCTAAGCCATACACCATTTGATGTAGCCTCAAAACAAGCCACGAACTCCGCTTCCATAGTAGAAGTAGCAGTCAAGGACTGTTTGGCACACTTCCATGAAATAGCTCCGCCAACCATCATAAAGATGTAACCTGATGTTGATTTTCGTGAATCCACACAACCAGCAAAGTCTGAATCAGAATAACCAACTACTTCCAAATTTTCAGTCCGTCTGTAGGTAAACATGTAGTCCTTGGTGCCTTGAAGGTACCGCATTACTTTCTTTGCAGCTCTCTAGTGATCTAAACCTGGATTACTCTAATATCGTCCCAACATACCCACAGCAAAAGCTATGTCAAGTCTGGTGCAAACCTGAGCATACATTAGGCTTCCAACAGCTGAGGCATATGGGATGTTCTGCATTTGTTCCCTTTCTAAGTCATTCTTTGGGCATTGGTTCAAATTAAACCTATCACCCTTCACAATGGGAGCTACATTTGGTGAACAATCCTTCATACGATATCTCTTTAGGACTTTATTGATATAGGTTTCCTGAGACAGACCTAAGATGCCTTTGCATCTGTCTCTATGGATCTTAATGCCAATGACATAAGATGCCTCACCCATATCCTCCATATCAAAATTCTTAGAGAGGAATTGTTTCATCCCATGCAACAACCCCTTATCATTAGTTGCAAGTAGAATATCATCCACATATAAAACAAGAAAACATATCTTACTCCCACTGACCTTCTGGTATATACACTGATCTATGATGTTTTCAACAAAACCAAATGAAGAAATAACACCATGAAACTTGTAATACCATTGGCGGGACGCTTGTTTTAAACCATATATGGATTTATTAAGCTTGCAAACCAAGTGTTCACCATCACTAGAGGGGAATCCTTCAGGTTGTTTCATGTAAACCTCCTCCTCTAAATCACCATTGAGAAAAGCCGTTTTCACATCCATTTGATGCAACTCCATGTCAAAATGTGCTACCAATGCCAAAACAATCCTTAGGGAATCTTTCTTAGATACAGAAGAGAATGTCTCTTTGTAATCGATTCCTTCTTTTTAAGTGAATCCCTTAGCAACAAGTCTAGCTTTGTATCTCTCAATGTTGCCTAATGAGTCCCTTTTGGTCTTAAAGACCCATTTATTGCCAATGGCTTTGGCTCCATTAGGCAACTCTAAAAGGCTCCAGACATTGTTGTCCCTCATAAAATTCATTTCCTCTATCATGGCATTATACCAATATTCAGACTCTTTGCAATTAATGGCTTGTGAAAAAGATTCGGGACAATCTTCAGTTTCTATATCATAGTCAGTTTCTTGTAGATACACCACGTAGTCACTAAGAATAGCTGACTTTCTTGTTCTAGTAGATCTTCTTAATGTTGCACCAACATCTTCTTGGGGAGGATGCGGTTCAACTGGTTGTTCAGGAATTGGTAATTCTTGAACTCCCTGACCTACTTGAATGATGTCAGCCGCTTGTGGAACTTCAATGATTGGTTGTTCAACACCAATTTGTACTGAAGGGGTGTTATGAACAACAATCAATCTATTATTTGAAGTAGAAGGTTGATTATCTGAATGATCATTTTCAGAAAATGTGTTCCTTGAATGATCCCTCCCACTGATCAAGTCATTCTCAAGAAATTTGGCATTCCTTGATTCCACAATCAATCTATTATTTGAAGTAGAAGGTTGATTATCTGAATGATCATTTTCAGAAAATGTGTTCCTTGAATGATCCCTCCCACTGATCAAGTCATTCTCAAGAAATTTGGCATTCCTTGATTCCACAATCCTAGTGGGATGAGATGGACAATAAAATTTGTAACCTTTGGACCTTTCAGCATATCCAATGAAATAGCCACTAATGGTCCTCGGATCCAGTTTCTTCTCTTGTGGATTATAAATCCTCACTTCAGACGGGCATCCCCAAACACGTACATGCCTTAAACTCGGTTTCTAACCTTTAAATAACTCAAATGGTGTTTTAGGAACAGCCTTGGTTGGGAGCCGATTTAAGATGTACACAGCCGTCTTAAGTGCCTCAGTCCACAAGTTCTTAGGAAGATTGGAGCTACTCTGCATGCTCCGCACCATGTCCAATAATGTTCGGTTTCTTCTTTCAGCTACACCATTTTGGTCCGGTGAACCAGGCATGGTGTATTGGGGAACAATCCCATTTTCTTGAAGAAACCTCGCAAAGGGACCATGTGTTTGTCCATCTTCTGTATATCTACCATAGAATTCTCCACCTCTGTCTGACCTCACGATCTTAATTTGCTTACCGCATTATTTCTCTACTTCAGCCTTAAAAACTTTAAAGGCATCTAATGCTTCATTCTTATTATGAAGCAAGTAGAGATACATGTATCGTGAATAGTCATAAATGAATGAGATGAAGTATTTTTGACCATGTGAGTCCATGTCTGGACTACAAATGTCTGTATGTATGATTTCCAATATGTAAGAACTCCTTGTGGCACCTTTCGTAGACTTGTTGGTCTGTTTTCCCTTTATGCAGTACACACAAGTTTCAAAATCAGTAAAGTCAAGAGTACTAAGTACCTCATCATTTACTAATATTTTAATACGCTCAATGGAGATATGACCTAATCTCCGGTGCCATAATGTAGAGGAATCCTCATTTATAACACATCTCTTTATACCAGTGTGAACATGAATAGCATTATAAGTGACATCATTTTACAAATTAATATAGAAAAGACCATCACACATTGTACCAACTCCAACAATTTCAGATTCATAAATTAAACTGAAAGATGTATCTGAAAATTTAAAAGAGTATCCCAGTGGTACAAGTCTAGAAACTGAAATTAAATTCCTAGAAAAACTAAGAATATAAAAGGTCTTTTCTAAAATTAATACAAAGCCACTACTTAAAATCAAATTACATGTTCCAACAGAATCCGCATGTGAATGCATCTTGTTTCCTGAATAGATGCATTGTTCACTTCCCACCGGCTTCCTTAGGTTTCGCATACCCTGCAAGGAATTTGAAATATGGATTGTAGAACCAGAATCAATCCACCAAGTGTTGTAAACAACATCAACCATATTGGATTCATAACAAACTAAAGATAGTTGATTACCTTTCTTCTCAAGCCATTTTTGGAATTTGGGACAATCTTTCTTAACATGTCCCTTCTTCTTACAGAAGAAACACACAGGATCTTTCTTTATGTCAGTTTGTGGAGCCAACTTCTCTTTCCCTTTCCCTTTCTTATTGGCTTGAGGTTTATTCTTTCCCTGCATAGCCAGCATTGCACTCTCTCCCATCTCCATAGTCAATCTCCCTTCCTCTTGAACACACATGGTCATAAGTTTATTAATAGATCATTTATCTTTATGTGTGTTATAAGAGATCTTGAAAGGACTGTATTGAGGTGGGAGAGTATTCAGAATATAGTGCACGAGAAAAGAATCTGAAATTTCAACCTTTAGTTTTTTAAGTTGAGCTGCAGTGTCCCTCATCTTCATGATGTGCTCACGCACACCTCTCACAGTGTCAAGCCTTGTGGAACAAAACTTCATAATTAGGGTACTAGCAAGCGCCTTATCGGAAGTGACGAATTGTTCATCGATGGCCTTGAGTAAATCCCGGACTTTGGTATGCTAATCGACTGAACTACGAATACCGGCAGAGATTTTGGTCTTTATGAACATAACACTGAGTCGATTGGATTGCTCCCAATGTTCATAAAGAGCAATCTCAGCTTCAGTGCTGGTATCGGTAACTGTAGGTGGTTCATCTTTCCTTATAGCATAATCAATGTCCATCCACCCTAAATGAAGTAAGACCCTCTCTTTCTACATTTTAAAGTTATCACCCTTAAGTTCGGGAATATCACAACCGACATCAGAAAATTTAACAGGTTGACTAACTGCATAAATTAAACATACGTGCTTATATTAAAATGAGGCATAAACAAAATTTCATGGTTTACCAATGTAAATCATGCTTAAAAATTGAACCCAATGACATAAAAATTGCCTGTGAGCTAAATTTTTTTTAATTCAAGCAGATTTAATTATTCTTTATGATAGAATTTATCAAATTATTTTCTCAATAATCATGTATAAAACCTATTTTACCGCAAAAACAAATAGTACTACTAAGTAAGTTCCCAAGAAAGATTTTTCTTTCCTAGACAGAACTTCAAGATTCCCAGGAAAGATTGGAGGGGTCACAATGGTCTCACTTAAAATCCAGTCTCCTAGACAGAATTCCTTAGACGTACACATTCACACTCTCACAGCAAATAGTCCGTTAATGATTATAATTTGATATATATTCTATCTAATATTAAACTTTATGATAAAACTATCAAATTATTAAATTAATTCATAATTCCTGTGGGTAAGTTATGAATACTTTGATATTTTATCCTAATTAATCGTATAATAAAAATTCCTGTGGATAAAATTTATTTTACTAATTATGATTAATTACAATTAATGTCTAAATATTATTTATGTGATCCTAATCAATCATAATATATGAATTTTATTTAATTAAAGATGCTGTGACTATTCTCTAATTAACCAAAAATCATATAGATCACTAGACATTATTCCTTTATACATAAGGATTAACAAAATATAAGAATAATGATAAATTGCATAATTTTAACTAAAATTAACATGTAATTGTTATGCACAGAATATTCTCACAATTTAAGCATAAACATTGCATAATTAAAACTATAATATTATGCCTAACATTTAATTTCATGCCATTAACTATATATATATATATATATATATATATATATATACTCATCCAAAAATTACATGTACTAATTTAGAACATAAATAATCAATTCGTGCAAACTAAATATGAGCATAATTATTAAATTTGCACAACAATCATCTAAATTGCACACAATTAAATTAAATAATAACTATATGCAAAATGAGCAAAAATTTATCAGATAATTGATTTGATGCAAAAGACTTTATTTAGGCTAGTCACTTTTTCCCATCCAGTGAATTATTTGTAAGCCACTGTAAGGTAACAGCAGGTTTTTCCTGTTATTTTTCATTTCCAGTGCATTTAAGCCAATGTAAACCAATCATTGGATAGCTTCTCCTTTCTAACCAAATGCCTCCCAAACTCAGATTTAAAAATTTACCCATAGAGTAACAGTGTTGGGCAACCATCTAAATGGGTGGTTCGGGTTGAACCCAACCCGGTTTGGTCCAAATAAAATCACAAAAATCCCAGCCGCAGAAAAAATCTCAGTGCTGGTCGATCATCTTCTCCGTCAACGGCGACTTGCCGGCGATGGATTTTCTCGTAGTTTTCACTGGGTCCGAACCTATAGGTTATGAGCAACTCAAATCTACCCTCAGTTTTCCGATCGGATAGCCGGATCTCCCCAAAATGTCCAGAAATCACGGCAAAAAAAAACAGAGAGAATTTTCAGCCAAAAAACAAAGATAAACAAAGAGAGCACCAAGGCAGAGATGTAAACCATGCTCTGATACCAAATGTTAGATCTAGAACGATTCATCATGCGGAATAAACAAAACTAAAATGAATCGTAGAACCAAAATATACAATAAAGCATACCTCCAGCCATTGATGTTATCTCTGTATTCACTGGTTTTCTTCTCCGTTTGGCACTTCCAAGCTCTGCTCACTCCAAATTAGATGGTGTAAACTGAAGATGATTGAGTCAAGCGAGTTTGGGGACCAAACAGTAGTATTTATAGCCAAAGCTTCTATCAAGCTTTGGCAACACGTGTCCCACGTTTACAGATCATCACGTTCGGCAGTTCTGTCCCACGTTCGGCAGTTCAGAACGATTTCAAACGTGGAGTGGATCATTTTTGAGAGAAACGGTTAACAGATATATCATTCATATTTGTCCCAAGATTACACGCGTGAGTATCTTTCACAAAGAATAAAAGATGTTTAATTTGAAAGATACCTTTTGCTTGTTACATTCATTTTAAAAATATTATAGTGTTTTTTTAATCTATATAAGGTTACAAACAGCCTCAAAATATATAAAAATAGTATAATTTTTAAAAACATAACAATTTAAAAATACGTGAGTATTGCCAAAAATTAAGGTAAAATACAGTCAATTCTCTTATAATTAATAGATATGAGATATAAAAAATTATTAATTATTAACTTTTTTTAATAAAAACTTGTTTCATATATGTATATGAATTTTGACACAAAAGATACCTTATATACAACTTTTCAAGAATGTTTCAATATTTAAAAAATAAAATACATATAATATTCAACTTAAGACGTATAAAAAAACTTATAATCTCTTTTTTAACTAAAAAAAAGTTATGTTTCTTATAATTATGTCGTTATTTTCCTTACAATATTTTTTACTACAATTCTAATAGAATTTACAAATAAAATTACTAAAACATATCATAAATGGGATATCTATAAGTACATGTATAACTATTTTATCTCTCTAATAATTATTATTATAAAAATTATTAATTATTAAGTAATATAATTATTAATTATCCACCGTAGAACCAAGTTGGTTCGTTAAAAATTTATTAATTATTAATGTATTGAATATTAATTATAAAGAGGTTTAATTGTGTGCTATTTCTGGGACATGTGATTAGCAAAGAAGGGATCTTTGTCGATTCTCAGAAGATCGAGGCAATCATGCATTGGCCTCAGCCAACTAGTGTCATGAAAGTGCGAAGTTTTATAGGATTGGCTAGTTATTACAGAAGGTTTGTCAAAGACTTCTTGAAAATAGCTACGTCAATTACACAGTTGACCAGAAAAGACATTCCATTTATCTGGACAGAGGAGCGAGAGAAGAGCTTCCAAGAGCTCAAGGACCGACTAGTTACAGCTCCGATTTTGATTGTGCCAGATGGAACCGAGGGATTTGTGATCTATAGTGATGCCTCACTGAAGGGCTTGGGGTGTGTATTGATGCAGAGTGGGAGGGTAGTAGCATACGCTACATGACAGTTGAGGCCACATGAGATGAACTACCCGACACACGAACTTGAGCTAACAGCCATTGTCTTTGCACTGAAAATATGGAAGCATTACTTATACGGAATCACGTAAGAGATTTTTACTGACTATAAAAGCTTCGAGTGTCTATTAACACAGAAGGAGCTCAACATGAGATAGCGCCGTTGGTTAGAGTTGATAAAGGAATATGAGCTTAGCATTCGATACCACCCAGGAAAGGCGAACGTGGTAGTTGACGCTCTTAGTAGGAAGTCATCAGGAAGCTTAACTTGCCTGTTGACCACTTAGACAATTCTAATACGTAAAAAAAAATTAAGCATTCATTTAGTAACTCTTTTTTAAAATATCTGACTTTTTAGATTTTTATTTTGCTTAAAAGCAAAAAAAAAAATATAGATTTGATAATAATCTATTAAAATGATTTTAATTGTTTTTTTATAGTTCTATTAAAATAATTTATTAATGATGAAATTCAATATTAATTGAATAGACATAAGTATGTATAATGTATGTGTTTGTACACACGCATATATGCATGTAGACTCATACTTAAGCATCTATAAATATATATACGTGTATGTGTGCGTGTGCATATGTTTATACTAATGTCGTGCACGTGTTCAGTCCAAACTACAACACTTATTCTCCAACAATATATTATAACTACAAATGAATAGAAAATATATATGTTTTTATATTTGATGGAAGAAATAATCACAAACATTATATATATATATATATAGATATATATACACACACTACAATAAAAACAATATAACCATTGATATAAAAAACGAGATGCTGTAACTGACTTAGAAGTGTTATTTTTCAGTGACTATCAACCTCCCTAGATTATATAGGTAATAGATATATAAATATTCAAGGGGATTGAGTACTAGGTTATTTGTATAATACTTAATTAGTACCAGGTATAAGACAAAATATTTATACTTAAAAGTTCTTAGATATTTTATTGACAAAAATGCTTTTATAGTATAAAAAGTCAATGTATCAAGAGAACGCTACTAAAGCATTCTCAATTGAGGCATAAGTTGCTTTCATCGTTGTCACATCATTGTCCTTTTTTTTTTTTATAAATTTTAAATTAAATAATTAGCAATATATATATATATATATATATATCTATTTTTATAAAATTATATATTTATATTCCAAAAAGTGAAATTTATCAAATAAAATCTATATTAAATATGAAATTCAGTAAAAAAAAAATCATTTTTTTAACATAGAAATTTCACTATATGGACAGAAATTTGAGCCTTTTTGTAAGAAAAAAAATCATGTTAGTTAGTATTTTTGGGCTGTATTTGAATTAAAACTGCAATCAATTTCTAATAAATTAACATGTAAATCTTATATCACTAGGAAGATCTTTGAATCTACTTTTCAATAAAAAAAATGGAGCTCAATTTCAATTTCTCTAGAGCAAAATATGACAATTTTATCACAACATATTCAGGCTGTAACTCAATAAAAAAATTTTGTTAAATAGTATTTTTGAGTTGTTTTCAAATTAAAATTGCAATCTGCTTCCATTAAATTAGCATACAAATATTATATCACTAGAAAATTCTATAAGTCTATTTTTCAAAAAAAAAAGAAGAGAACTCAGTTTCGATTTTTCTAGAATAAGATATGAGTATTTTACCACAACATGTATAACTTATATTAAATAATTAAATAATTTTAGTTTTAAATTAAAACTCTCACATACTCACTGTTGAAAAAAGAGCGTGAATAAAACACAATTCCTTGATAATTAGACAATTTTGTTATTGAGAATAAAATGACAGTGTCATTTCATTACTATTAGATTTGAAATCACACAATTTAAAAATTCAAGAAATTTTGAGATTAAAGCATACTTTCTTATACCTTAACTTCTAAACATTTATTTAAAAGGACTGTTTTACTAATTAATTCAAATATTTATATATATAAATATCATATAAGAACATGTTAATCAGGGATAAAAAGAAAAACGTATTTGAAAATAAAAGTTTTATAAAATCGTAAAAGCAGTGAAAGCAACCATCACCTTTTGCCACCCGATATCCGAAAGCTTTTCAGGGGAATAAAAAGTTAATCACGAGCCATCACTCCGATGCTTGCTTTATTAATAATGTGATTATAAATCCCATCAAAGTTAATTTTGATTTTCCATTTGGGAGGGGGGAATCCAATTTATTATCAGATTAAGACAAAACTAAGGATTGCCTATTATCTTTTTATACCTTAGTAGCCTCATCAGAGGCCAAATTGAATTCATCACACACTCTCAAAAGCCTTTTTGAAATAACCACAAGAGGACTTGTAGATTTGCCTTCAAAGTTCAAACAAAAATCATTTTTTAAGAGTGCCATTTCACATGTGCAAACTGGACTACTTTAGTTGGTAATTTATGACTATTTTCAAAATCATGAATTTTATTCTCACTTTTTTTTTATTTTAAATTATTTCAGTAGTGATTCAAATTTCACTTAAAATTTGAGTAAAAGTTGAATTTGAATTTCATGCTCTCCAATTGTCTAACTCAAATTAAGTTTGAGTTATAAATTTAAGTTTACAACAGATTTGAGTTTGAATTTGAGTAAAAATAAGTTTAATATGAATTCGAGTTTAGGGTTGCGGAAGGTTTTACTCAAACCCAAACTCAAATTTAAATTTGAGTTTGAATTTGAATAACCACCGGAGATACCCTCACGAGAAGAATGCGTAATTTTTCTTACTTCAACTTTGGGTTGAGTTTTATCTTTGTAGTTATTAGATTGTTAAGTTTTTCAAGATCCGAAATTAAAAAATTCTTATAAACTTATAAAGTAATAATTGTATAACATACATTCTGTTTATAAATAAAAAATAAAAATCACAAGTGATGTGACAAATGAGGTGGCGAGTTCATGTACTTTTATTTCGTAATTAGAAATTTAAAGGATAAATTATACTGACCTTTCTTAAAATTTCTGACAATTACATCGACTTCTCCTGAAATTTCTGACAATTATACTTATCTCCCATATTTTACATAATAATATACAGATACTTCCCTCCAGTCAGTTTTTTTCTTTAAAATGAAAAAAATACCATTTTTATGTTTTTTTTTCCTTCAGATTTTTAAATTTTAACAATTTTTTTTCATTTTCTAAATAAATATTAATAAAAATCTTAAATTTATTTTTATATAAAATAAAAATAAATTATTTACCTTAAATTTATTTGTATACAAAATAATAATAAACTCTTTAAAAAAGGTTAGAAAAATTAGTCAAATATAAAAATAAATAAATAAAAATGACAATTTTGTCATTTTGAAAGAAAATTTTAACTGAAGGGAGTATCTATATATTATTATGTAAAGTAAGAAAGATCAGTGTAATTTATCTAATTTTAAATGAGTAAACTCAAATCGGAGGTTGTTCAAGCTGTATTTGCTAAAACAAACAAGTTTCAAGTCATGATCAATATTGATTTATTTATTTCTAATTGAACCAATAGCAAACTATGCTAGTAATTAGATTTTTTATATAATATTAGATTACTTGTTAACTTACCTACCAAGTCCATCAAGTTTGACTTACTAAAATGAACAAGTTTCAAATTGTAATCGAGTTTGACTTGTTTATTTTTTGAGTCAATTTAATTGATCCAATTGCAAATCAAGTTTAGGCAACTAATTTTTTTATATAATATTAAACTACTTATTAGTTTATTGAGTCAAGTTCAATAAATCAATGAACTTTAAAATATGTTTTAGATTAAACAGTTTAATCTTGTGATGAGTTAGAGTTGCATGATTTATTTTATAACGCTAGTCATAATGAAAATAAAGTTTTAAGATTCGGGAAGTAATAAGGATTGATATATTATTAGAATGCTGCAAATATCCATTCTTCACGTAATTAATGTGAGTTTGATTTTTTCATAATAACACACATGCACACATAGTTTTATATGCTGTATTGCTCTTTATTTGTTTTTGTCAATGCATTCAAATTTGCATAAAAAAGAAACCCATGTGAAATTGTTAAATACATAAATTAGAAAATATTATAACCATTTAGTAGTTATAATTCACCAAGGAAATACTTTCATAACAGTTAAATTAAATTATATTTTTAAGAACGCTGTACATGTTTATACCAATTGAAATTCAATGAATACACACCAACAACCTGAAAATTCATATTATATTTATATATATATGTATATTTTTTGGGGTATAGCAATAATAGAGGAATAAATTTTACTTAAGTGCGTGTTTAGTGTTGAATTTGGTTCGTGTTCATAGAAAGAGAATTTTGGCATCTTAGATGGGATCGATATTTTGCCATGCCATCTTAGAAAGAGAATTTGGGGTATAGCGACATATTACTTTTGAGTAATTCTAAGAACTCCCATTTTTAGATGATTGAAATAAGACAATCGCCCCACTCACAATTGTTGAAAGCACCCATCAATTTTTATCTAAAACTTTCACAATCTAATTTTGTATTTGTAAAATTTGTATTACCATTTAGGGGTGTGGTCGAGCAGTAAAGATATTGAAGATAAAATTTAAACATTTCGAGTTCAAATCTCATCTACGCTGATCCTTGACAGGTAGAGCTTAAAGGATGGGCCTGACTCTCATGGAAAGAGACTTAGTTTGTTATGTGTAAGTTGATCCAAAATACCACTCACGGATTCCTCAAATGCAGAAAAATTCATTGCCAAAAAATTAAGGAAAGACTTGAAATATTTTTTCAAATGGACTTTTTTAGATTTCAGCCAACATGGTGAATCACTTGATTGTGGTATTGAAAAATAGATGCAAACAATCACTATTAAAATAGTGGACAATTGAGGTACTAATAATTCAGATGCTGCAAGTCAAACAGGGAGCGTCTAATCTTTCTTTCTTAGGCCATGTTCGTTTGCACGATGGGGGACCGAATAAGACTAAAATATTTAGATGATATCATTAATCTTACGTTTGGAACATAAGATTAAGGGTTTGGGGCAACTCTTTGTTCTTTTATTTTACGTTTGCATTTATAAATTCGTCTCGAAAAAAATGTACTTGACTCTTTAACTAATCTTTTCAATTTATTTTTTACTATAATAAAAAATATATTTACAAAAAAATGCAGAGAAATGTTTTTTTTCTCTCCCCAATATACATTTACACTCCATAAAACAAAATTTTAATCATGAAAATAATAATTTTTTTTTTTTGGAGCTCAAATGTTCTTTTTTGGAGTGGGAATAAGACTACCCAAAATTAATCTTGATTTTATTTTTTTTATATCTGAAAAAGTAAAAGAACGATAATGACCATTATAGCGTAACACTCAATCCATGTATGTGTATATATATATAATTTTTTTTATTCACAAACTTTTTTACTTATCTTTTGGATTTATGTAATTTTTCAAGACAACTCTTGAAGAGAAGTTTCAAACTAAAAATTTATCCAAATACCTTTTTTCAAAGTGTTTTGTAAAAGTGTCTTTTTAGAATACACTTTTTGGCTTAGACTCTAGTGTTCTAGTCAATAATGAATTTTTTGACACTTAAAACTTATTTAACAAAATTGATAAAAAAAAATTATTCAACCAAGAGTGCTTATTCTTTCTCAAATAACATGAATTTAAAAATAGGTTAGAAAGTGTGTCAGAGTCAGAAATTTGGTAAAAATTACGTGTACAAATACAATCAAAATCTCTAAGGATGGCAACGACACAGGATTGGGACAGGTGATCCCTTCCACAACCCCACCCCTAACTCGTGAATTTTTTTTTCTCCAAACCTCTATTTAACTCCTATGATAGGCGGGGAGTGGTTCCTAATTTATTTTTAAACCTTTATTTATTTTGTTAAATTAATTATAATTAATACATTTCAAACAAAACATTACACATATTAAAATAAAAAATATGCATGTTAATAGAGAATTAGAATTATATTAATTTTTGTCAAACATATAACTTTATCAAATTTATATAAGTTTTTAATGGATGACTACAAAACATCATTATAAATATTTATTATGTATAACAAAATATTTTTATTGTTTTATTTTATATAATCGAGAGGGAGACCTTCGCCCTAAACTCACATAAAATGATCATAACTTATTCAAAATCTGTCCCATTAAAAATGAGGTATGACGAGTCCTAACAGAACGAACTAATTGTCATCCCTAATTTTTATAATTGACCACAAAAATAAAACTAAATATCATATCAATAATGCTATACTTCTTAAATTTGTATCCCAAATAAAACGACATTGGTGTACTAAAAGTAATTAATTACATTATTTAAAGTAATGCCACTAAAATAATTCCCATTAGCCATTACTATAAATTCATTTGGAAAGTGCGCATTAATAAGATCATATGGTTATTTTTATTTTCGTCAACTCTTTTTTATTCTAACGTAGCAAAAATTGATTGGTAATTTGACCCTAGAGGCACCAAATCCTTAGAGAAATTATTAAATAAATCAGTCTAATAATTTTAAGGTCAGATGATAAGTCACATGTGCGTGTAGCGATAGACACAATGGGGGACAGGGGGCACGACCCTCCAATAATTTGGATATTAAATTTATTATCCTTAATTTTGTTAAAATTTTTTAACAAAATAAGACTTGCCTCAATTCTTTTTATATATTCATGTAAATCCTTATAATTTTAATACATACTACCTAACTAACATCTCTAGATTAATCACCCTATATAAATATAATATAGTGTTACCGACCTAACAATCAATGTGGGACATGGTCACCAACAAATAATTGGCTTAGATTTCCATGAATTATTCATATTTTAATCACGTACGACAAAATACTCATCCAATATTGGAAGAAGCAAAACCAGACGTGGAGATAGCAAATCTTATTTTTGGATTTTGGAAGTTTGAACTGTACATCCGTCCCGCTCTCACGCTCCGCTTGTACAAACAACCCTCTTATCTCTGTCTACTTTATCTCTCTATATTACTCTTTGCTTTCTCTCTCCACAGGTGCATGATCCATTACAACGAAACCCTAAGTCTCTGCTCTCCGTACCGCCACTGAGAGGTCTCGGAGCTCACAAAAGCAGAGTAAGCTCAGCGTTCTCAGTCTTTACACAAATATAAACACGTATTTCTATATCTATATTCATTGAATATATATATAAACTTTATTGCGTTGCATTGTCCTTTTTTCGAATCGATTATAATTCTCGATAGATATATCACCGCCAAGATCTATGACGGTGCTTTTGTTTTTGCTGATTCACTCCATTTTTTCCGACATTTTTTTACCTCGATTTTCGCTTTACGGACATCAAATTATTCGATTTTTGTTTTAGATTTCCATGTTTTTTTTTTCCGGTACATTTTGTGTTTTTTCAGTTGATTATATGGTTAGAGCCAGTCATCGGAGAAACTTGATCTGGACTGTGAAGGAAAGTGTTATTCTCTTTCCTTTTTATTGCATATCTTTGTTTTCCAATGGAAGCATTTGAAGCAGCATTGATTAAATTTTGAGAAGAAATTAGGTTTTGATGCCTTTCAAATGTTTCTTTGTCAAATTTATGTCAATGTTCGTGTTTCATATTGAAATTTTTTAGATCTTTTAGCAATGCTTAAATTTTGAAATGTTTTAGAAGAATCTTACAGCCCGAGTATAATGCTGAGCTAAAGAAGCTTTTGATGTTAGTTAACTGTTCTCTTGTTCGGTTGACTTCTGCAATTATGTTTGTTTTAGCTCGGTTTAGGTAGGGATTGTACTGATATCGTGCTAAGACTTGGATATTTCTGATCTTTACAAAACCTTCATGCTTCAAGAATTCTGATGTAAAATTGTATATATTTTAACAAAAAAGAAAGAATAACAAATCATAGATTAGATAGGACAGCTTTGATTTCATTGTAAGTGCTTTTTATTTGGGTATGGGTACTTTAACCAAAAGATTTTGCGTTCAACATTAGATTGCACACATGTTGCTTGCAAATACCATTCTGTTTACAAATTAAAAGACAGGAAAAATATGATGGGCAGATTGTATTTTATTTGTAAGCGTTTTTTATTTGTGGGTATGCATATTAATTTACCCAAAAATTCTGCATTCAACATTTGATTGCACAATGTTGCGTGTAAACACAATTGTGTTTACAAATTAAAAGACAAAGGAAAAGTCTGGAGGGCTAGTCTCATAAGTTGCTCAAGAAGAGCAGAGAAATTGTTTGATTTACTTTCTTAAATCTGAACTAAAGCCATGAAGAAATTTTTGCAGGCGGAAGTTGTCTCTTCTCTACTACAACAACATGAAGATAAGTCGGTGCTTAGTCAAAGCTCTAAAGCAACACTAGAGACAATGCAGGTGAAAGTCTCAAATTATAATTTTTTATATCAGTGTGACAATTGACAACAAATTAGATAAGACTTCTTCAATTATGCACTATCATGAATTTATAATCAATGATTCAATGTAATATCACTAGCTATATTCTATGTAATCGTAAACTTATATTCATGACAATGTTGTATGTTGTATGAGATGTATAATAAGGAGCACGAGTCTTTCTTGTTGAATGATAGGTGGAATAGGGTTGTAAACTAAATTTATGTCACAACTCAGTTACTTTCTTCCTATTTGCTGAAAGTGCTAGAAAATTCAAAATCCACATGAATTGTATCAAGGGTTACTGTCTCAATAGCATTACTGTAGGCCATAGAGAGAATATATATATATATATATATATATATATATATATAACTCAGTGATACATTGATACATTGCACAGTTATGAGCATGGTTTTAAATAACGGCTGTTATGTTACGTATCGGTTTTTTGACCCTCCGATACCAATACGGGCCGATATATCGGGGTAACTAAAATTCACAACTGTATTAGCCAGTTACAACCGTTGCAGTAGGACTGTTACGGCCATTACAAAACTGTTACAATTGTTTTAAGTTTTTTTTATTCAAAATTTTAATTTTCTTTTGATTTTTAATTTTTTTTTTTTGCAGGAATTCTTATGATTTTTATTTTTATAAGACTTATATACTTATAATCACACTGTATAGATTCCATAACTAATCACACTATATTGATTTTCGCGCTTATAATTATTTTTTGTTATTATTTATATTACTTGTTGTAATGTTATTCAAATTAAATGATACTTCTTATTAGTTTAACTTTAAAAAATCTATATAAAATAATAAATATCTTCTTAAGTGTTATTTACCAGAAAAATATTTTTTTGGCAGTTAGAAAATTGAAAATAATAGTAAGAAATATTAAAATGTGATAATTATAGTCAAAATATGTGTATCAATGACTTTTAATAGATTTGCTAGCATTTGAAAAAAATTTTGGTTGCGGTTTCCGATTCCTGTTACGAATGACCCAATACTCCCGATACCATTACACTTTGACTGTGATTTAAAACCATGGTTATGAGGTGTGGATATCAATGTAAAATTGTTTGGTGTTGAATTTGAAGTTTGAAATATTCTAAATAATTTATGCAGTCCCCAGAATAATTAGTATGTATCTACAATATTACTTTGATGAAAATGTTCTTTAATTCTCAAGTCTCAGCTCCATTGTCTTGGAGAACTGTTTGGTAGCTCTGTAATCACTCATGAGCTTTAGGAAATATAAATGTGTTTAGCAACATTGTGCAACCCAAATGCTTTGTTAACTTGCATTCATCTATCAATTTTTGTTAACTAGGTGAAACCATCGATGATTAAATTGCAAATTGTTGAACAAATATGCTAGAGTGAATTTCAAGTTTACAGTTCTCCCAGAATTGTGATGAGGCTAAACTCTTTTTGGTCTCCTTACATTAGTATTATCAAAGACACGGGTACATTCTTAATGTATGATGTAAACAAGCATTCCAATTGATCCTTTCAGTAAACATTTGAGAACACAAGGCTGCCCAGGGTCCAATTCTAAAATTGTTTGGAAATTGGATCTTGACTTACCTTTAATGACCCAAATCCTGGCTATTCTCATTCCCTTTGACTGATCATCCACAGACTGAATTGGATGTTTCTATCAAATTAAAATGAGATGCATGAAGATACGAACTGCTTCCAATATTTGTGTGATGGAACACAGATCCAAGAAAATGAAAACTTTGTAGATGGCTGTAACATAACTATTTTTATGATAGAAACAGGTTGGTAGAAAGAACAATATGCCCAGGCATAGAGGATGCTGTCAGTGATTAGTTGAAAGTAAAGAAAGTTTAGAGTTGAAGACAAATAAATTGAGAGAAAGTTGAGCAATAAAGATGGAGGACAAGAAGTAAGAAAATTATGGATTAGTCATGTGCAACAAATCCCAAATGCTGCATTAGGGGTAAGATATGGTCCTAGTTAAAGGCACAAGAAGGATCAGGTACGATCAAAAATAACATTGTTGATCCTATTTATAAAAGGCATGCCATCACCCTAGGTATAAAAAACATGGTGAAAAGGATTTGTGCAGCTACTCCAAAAGCTTTGCTTAAGTTGCTTTCCTTAATTTTATCATGACTTTTATTATTTATTGAGCATCACATCTCTAGGATCCTAGCTACTGGTGTTGAAAGATTCTAAGGTTCTTGTCTTTTTTTGTCTAATGTTGATTTGGTCATAGAAATGCAGGTTTGATGAAAAGCATCTCAGCTTAAACCCATGCATCATTAGCCTACCAGGCACACAAATATGAATAAAGAAAACAGAACTGCTGCTAAATTTGAAGAGCCCACTCTTCGAATCACAAGAGCACGGGCTAAAGCCTTGGGCTCCTCAAGAGAATTTCCTCCCTCAAAGCCATTTATAAAACAGGATCAGAAGCAAGCCCTTCCACCAAATTCAAAAAGAGCAGCATCAGATGAGAACAAACCCGGCATTACCATCGCCTGTCTTCAGCAAAAGAAAAGGGCTGTCCTTAAGGATGTAACTAACATATTCTGTGATAGTTCAAACATAAACAGTGTCAATGCAACCAAAATTGAGGTAAGCTTTTTATCATTGTCTTGGCTATTAATCTAAAATGCAAATTTCCAATTCAAATGCCAGAATTGGTCCCTCATACAGTCTTGTCAATTTTTGGCTTATAGTATCACTGAATGGAGCTTAACAAAGTCAAAATATGTTTAATATTAACACAAAATGAAGCTTCTCATTTTTATTTGCTCAATATCTGAACTTTCTGCCCATTAATTTTGCTGATTGTCAGCTTAGCAAGCAGGTTAAAAAAGGTACCAATAAAAAGAATGCAAAGGTGGCACCAGCTATTTTGGCTGAAAATCCTCGGGTTCAAGAGGAAGTGAAAGCAAAGATAACCCAAGAAACATCCAAACTAAGGTCGGTGGAACCACACGTATTTACTTTACCAAAAAAGTTAGAAGAAAATTTGGCAATTCAACAAAGTAAATGTATTAGCATGAGAGAATGCAGTGCCGCAGATCTGACTCTTGTAAAGCAAACTTCAAGCAATCATTCACAATTCCAAAGCCCTTCAAAGGAAGGTGAGATATTTTGTTTCAACTCCTCCATGGGTACAGATGAATATTTGGTTTTGGACGTGCTACTTTACAGTGACTGACATAAGATAACCTGTTGGACTGATATGGAGACTGTGCATCTATATCATGAGTGCTGGGGGTTCTATTTCAACTGCTTGATTAATGCTTTCTTTTAATAAACTTCGAGACTGAGACAGACAAATATTTTAAATTGATCATTCAGCCTTCATAAATTGTTTGGTATCGTGTATTGTAGAATAGTTGCTTATGTAAGAGAGAATGCACAAAATTTTTACCTCAAAGAGTCATGTGGTAAAAGCTGCTTCAAAACATGCATGTCTCAACAATTCATATAGAGACACCAAACTGTAGGAGGCCATGAACATAATATTTAGAATTAACTACTTAGGGCCATGTTAGGATGGATTCTAGGATTTTGATTCCTGAATTGGAAGCCTGATCAGGAGCAACTAAAAAGCTACAGCAACCACTTGAGTTATCAGTGACAAATTTAGGTGAAGAGTACTTTACTACAAAGTGGCCCAAACACTTCTGTTAAATTTGTGCCTGAATTTTTATTATCTTTGTTAGTCGATGAAGATGGGAAGCATTCATCTGTCCTGAGTATCGAGCGGATAAAAAATCTGGATCATGGCTACTATATTTCTTCAGTAATGTATGTCACATAGAGGACTGGCACATTTGCTTGATCTTTTGGAAATAAAAGTATATCATGAAACTAAAGGAAGAAATTATTTTGTAGTCCCAAAGAAAATCAAGTGTTTTATGGTTTATATGCTTTATTAGTAAGCTTTATGCTATTTTAATTGCATTATGCAGAAGAAGGCAAGCTTTATGAGAAACCAGAAGCCTCAAATGGTCTAAGCATGGCAAATATTGATTCAAACTACAAGGATCCTCAAATGTGCAGCCTGTATGCCCCTGACATATATGATAATTTGCTTGTTATGGAGGTCCGTATTGCTTGCTGACATGGTTTCTTTTCTCATGCTTCGTTCCGTTGGTTTTTCTAAAAGCCTATGGTTGTCTCTTGCTTAATTGCAAACCAGTATTGCACCACTATAAATACCTTCTTACATTGAATTTTTGTTGCTTCTACCACTTACATATATTGAAAAAATATTCACAGATTCTATTTCGAACAAGACATTATTTTATCATTATTGAATTCTTACACATTCTAGCATCCACATGCAAGTGATCCTTGTTTCATTGTTTGGTAGGAGTTAGAAAGACAAGGATTTCATGTATTCTTTATTATGTTTTTGAAACAAATTATCATATTGGTTCTAAAAGCAATTTTTTGTTTTTACTGGAGAAAAGGTTTTTCTGTTTACGTACTCACTTGTTATAAAATCCTGTTTTCTCAGCTTGACAGAAGGCCTTCGGTTAATTATATGGAAATGTTGCAGCGAGATATCACTCAGAGCATGCGAGGAATTCTGATTGACTGGCTAGTGGAGGTTGGTTTAGTCACTAAAGTTAAATATATGCATTATCATATTGACAAAGAATATGCATGTCTCTATTTTGGAGTGATGTACACAATTTAACAAGATGTTAAGAAGGCTGTAAGGTTTTTCCCTAAAGAGTAGTTTGATCCTTTTTTTTTAGTGTGCATCAGTAATAGACGATGAGAACATTATTTTTATTTTTGTCTCTTTGTACAGGTTTCTGAAGAATATAGACTGGTTCCAGACACACTTTACCTGACTGTAAATCTCATTCGATCAATTTCTCTCTCAAAATTACATTGAAAAACAAAGACTCCAACTGCTTGGTGTTACTTGTATGCTAATTGCATCGTAAGTTCTCTCTTTTGTTGTACGTGCACTATTTTTAATTGTTTGAAAATATCATCAAAACAGTTTCCCATTGACAAAAAAAATCCTGGATTCAAAATTCTGGTAGTGATGGTATTAACAAAATCATTCTTTAACTTAATGAACTATAGTTGACCTAATCCTCATCAATTAATAGTTTTTTTTAGAAGAAATAACTTCGTTCGATGGTGAATAGTTAATAATATTTTTACTTTAATAATGAGTAATTTTTGAAAAATCCCTTTAAAGTATTAATTATTTGAATATATTATATAAAATTTGTTAATAACATTGATAAGATATATTGATAATATATATAAAATTTGATAATGATAATATATACTGTATATTGTATACATACTTGGTAGGAAAAATCCTTTTAAACTTATATATATATTATATAAAATGATAATATATATTTATTATATATATATGTAGAAATATATATGTATGTGTATGCATAAATACATATATCCATATACGTACATATAACACGTTGTTAGTAATCAATTGGAATTGGTAGTTATTACCAAGCAAATGAATGGATTGGATTAAGGATTCTATTCCTATCTCAAGTCATTTCTTAATTCATTTCCTTTCTTTGTCATTCCATTTTAGCGTACCAAACAAGGATTGAAATTTTGTTTCTTTTTCATCGAAACAACCAAAATGTTTCCATTTCTCGGTGAATCGAAACGAAATGCTAGTGGTTCCGTTTCTCGGTGAATCGAAACGAAATGCTAGTGGTTCCGTTTCTTGGTGAATCGAAACGAAATGCTAGTGGAATATCAAAATTCACATGTTTTCGTAAAAACATATCGAAACTAGTGGAAACATATCAAAACAGTAAAAATAGTTCTTTTGTATCAACTGTAATTCTAGAAATTGGTAAAAAATAATTATCTATTTGTTTTTAATGAAGGAGGAGATTGAAATATCAGACTCCAAATTATAAGAAGATATTTTTATTTTTCAAAAACAATAGACAAGGAAAAGTAAAAGTAGTTGAAATAAAATATATACGAACAATTTATTTTAAGACTTAGTTTCTAATTATAATAGGCTTAAATTGATATTTGTTTTACTTTTTATTGTATATGTAACTCTTGTTAATTGTCTAATTCGTGAATATTTCATAGTATATATCTATTATGTCATGGTATTGCCAGCTTTTAATTAATAAAGAGTTATTTGGTATTAATGACTAATTCACATTTACTTTTTTTTTTCTTTCAATTTCATCATCGTATTTTCTTGTGTGAATGAACATGTACCCTAAAACACATTCATATATTAACTTTATGTTTCTAAGTGTTTTTACACATTTTAATTTTTTTCATTGTTTCCACTATGTTTCCGAAATGCTTCCATTTTCTAGGTGACTGAAACAATACTACGAAAACCAAAATTTGATCCTCGGTACCAAACGTAGCGTAATGCTGCAAAATTAGTGCTTCTATATTCACAAATTTCTATGGACATGTATACAAGATCTACTTGGAAATGTAGTTCCTTGTCTAACTCTTACAAATTGGAAAACTTTTTTTTCAATGAGGTGAGACTATATAGTAACTGTTTTGTTTTGAATAATTGCCTTCATTGGTCTTTCAATGAACTCGATTTTAAAAGATTGGATAAATCATCTTTAAATGTATTAACACCATCTCCTTCTCCGTCTACTTATGTGTGCATGCATGAACGCATGAATGAATGCGTGCTTTCACACGTGCATCTGATGAAGGAGCAACAATTCGTCTCTTCCATCACGTTACCACTACATAGCTCTTAATTGGAAAGATTAGCTCAACCTGCTTTTATTTATATTCTAAGAAGTTCTTGCATGAATTTGGTGATTGTGGTAATGAATTTGATAGCATGTTGATCTATTTTACTAATAGATAGTATGGTTTGCTTCTTTTCTGTTACGATTCGAAGAAAGTACGAAGAAATTTGTGCACCCCGTGTGGAAGAATTTTGCTTCATCACAGACAACACTTACACAAGGGGAGAGGTATGTCCTTCGCTATTCTTTGCAGATTTTCTCTTCTTAATGCTTTTGACATTAATGAATGGAAAGAACTGGATTTAGTAATAAGGAGAGTATTGATTACTTTCATCTTTGTCGCTATAAACCTTATGTTGTCTTTGTTCTGCATTCATACTTAGTCCACTCCTTTCTAGACATTAGAGCTATTGGTGCTAGAAATACACTGCACATCAAGAATATCCTGAATGCTGGCTGTAACATTAAAACCATTTTTATAAAGTGCCTGAATTCCTTCAAATCTTGGATAAGTTTAAAGCCTTCTCAACTATTTGGATCAGTTACATGAATTCTTTTTCTCAACTGTATGTGTTTTCCTTTCGGAGAGTACTTCTCATTGTACATGTGGATCTATATAGAATCATGAATAGGTTACATGGCAGGTACTGAAAATGGAGAGTCAAGTTCTGAACTTTTTAGGCTTTCAACTATCTGTTCCGACCACAAAAAAGTTCCTTAGGTATTATGCATATCCACCATCTGTTATATTTATTGTCGATGTGACAACATCTGAATGACCCCAATGAAGCGTCTAATGCACACTTTGCCATTCCGGTTTTCAGGAGATTCACTCAAGCAGCACAATTTTGTTACAAGGTAAATTAAATGGTGGTGCTGCCTCCTGCTTGATGTCAGCAAAATCAATCCATAAAAAAGAGAATCAGTTTGTGTGTTAATTTGCTTTGATTTGCAGGTTCCTTCTGTTGAACTGGAATTCTTGGCAAATTATTTAGCAGAATTAACCCTTGTTGAGTACAGCTTTCTGAGGTTCTTTCCATCTCTGGTAGCTGCATCTGCTGTATTTCTAGCCAGATGGACACTTGATCAGTCTAACCACCCATGGGTCTGTGTTGTTTGGACCTCTTAATTCATTTTAAATTTTTCTTTCTTTCTTTCGACTATAGAAAGTGATTTCATGCATACTTCTTGCAGAATCCAACTCTCGAACATTATACCAGTTATAAGACATTAGAGTTGAAAAGCACAGTCCTTGCATTGCAAGAGTTGCAGCTGAACACTAAAGGATGCTCTCTTAATGCTATACTGCGAAAAGTATAGGCAACAGAAGGTAATATATATAGGATTGTATGACAACTTAATTTACTCATATTTTTTTGTTGGGTTGAAAAGCTTTACTGAACCCTTTTTTCTGGTAAAACTGTTAAATTATGACAGTTCAAGTGTGTGGCAACTTTATCTTCCCCAAAGCCAGTTCAGTCACTATTCTGAAGATCAATAACTGCTGACTCTTCCTTGTGTAGAGATGAGATCTTTTATCAGTTTGAACTGCCCTTTCGCGTTCTGGTATTTTGGAGGTGCTTTGGATCTAAATCCTAAAATCTTCAATTATCCATTAATAATTCTAATTATTTGTTCCTTTTCTTTTGAACCTCATGTTGCTGTTGTAGCATTTGTATTCAGTTCCACGTGCCACCAGACCTGTCTCTGTAATGATGAATTGTAAAAGCGAGGCAGTAAGGTTAAAAATTAAATGCCTTTTGGCATATATTGTAAGCCTTCCAGTGTATGGAAAGTTATTTAACAGCCATGGAGAACTATTTTCTGGGTTGCAAATGTAGCCATTTGAAGATAACATTTGTATTTAAAAATTTAAATGACTTCTCTTTAAAAGTAACTTCCCCTTGATATCCAGTGTCTTGCTTATAGTAGTTGGAGATTCTTGTCTTGGTTGATATAGTTGAATGATGTGTGTGTGTGAGTGAGAGAGAGAGAGAGAAGAAGAAGAAGAAGAAGCAGCCTTATGTACGAATGAACTCTGCACATTTTGAAAGTGCATTGGCCAGATGATGTCAAAAGGAGGATAAAATATCTATTCCTCAAAGGAAAATATGCTTATGACAAAAAAAACTCTAGTAGAGTGTAGTAGTTGACATTTAATAATAAAAGATAATTTACATGTGTTGTAAATTTTAGATCACCTATAACAAATTATAGTATGCATCAATAGAAATATTATACAATTGAATTAAATCAAAAGAATATTAGTAGATAAAAATAATAGAAGAAATACAATTATATATATGTATATTTAGGGATATATAGATGTATATATAAGTACTGAAGTGTGAAAATAAAATAGCGAGAGTTGGCTTGTGAGGTGCAATAGCGTTGTCTTAAAGCAATTGTGCCTCTTTATGTGAAGGGTGGAAACGGTTACTAGTAACTCTAAGATATAATTCAAGTGTTTTCAACAGTTCTTTTTAGGGCTCGCGTCGTTGGGAGAGGGGGTAAATTGCCTTTCTCAGATTGCCCAAAAATTGTCCAAAAATTATGAAAGTAATATAATCAAGAAAAAGAAAGAAACTTCAAAAAGAGAAAATCATAGAAGAAAGTTGTGGAAGGGATGATAAAAAAAGACTCAACACCCTTAACCTTTTATAGGCTAAGGAAATAATGTTATGTTTACCTTGTTGACATTCCTATCAGAAGGGGCTGAGCCTTTGTCCTGTCTCTTTCTTTTGTAGCTACTTGAGTTCTCTAACATGTTCTTTTATTGTGGCCTAATTTATTATAAATAATGCATCTAATGGTCATAGATCTTCTAGAACTACCACTACCAAGGGTAGGCTCACTAGCTTCCATTTTCCTATTTTTTTCTAGGTATGATAAGTAATCTCCTCAATAACGGAGGTTGGAGGGGCCCCACTATATAGTGTCCACTTAGTGTGGTCCAGAATAGGATGTATAATACCACCATGATCACCTAAGTATGTCTCTGTAGTAAAAAATGAGAGACATATGTCTTCAATGTTTAATCTTTTATAAGCAACAACAATTGCTGCATGCTTACATGGTAGCCCAAATTTTTTCCATTCTTTGTAGACAAAATTCCTCACACTAAGGATCAACCAATATAGTCTTTCATATCTTCCTTAACATCAAACTCACTCCCTCTAGCGAAAAGAACTGAACATTTCCCTAACTGAAGGACTACACTATCTAATGTCTTTCTAATGTTGAGAGTGACGACACCTTTCTAATGTACAACCCTCATCACACCTTTGTTGAATCCTAGTTATAAGCTTACACCTAATCCCTTCTAACAAGGTCAGTACATGTTTAGTCCTATGGTGACCAATATAATTGTTAAAAGACTCAATCAAGTTGTTTGTTATATGATCAATCTTCACTCTCATATTAAAGCATGCCTTTCCCATTATGCAATGACACCTTTATAAGCCAATTATAGGCATCTATAAACACCCATTTCATCATCCTTATTGAAACCTCAAACTCCCATTGATTATAGGACCTAGAATCTGTCTGATGACTTGCATAATTTAGAATATTTTATCACTCCTTAACTTTAAACTTTAGTTTAATTTTATTTATTTTTTGGATGATTTTAGGCTTCATTGTCATCATTTAAATTTTATTTCAGTTTTGAAGACATTGAAGCAAGCTTATCGTCTATAGACTCTCTCATTCAATGAAGAGGCACTTTGAAAAATAAAATCCAAGAAAGACCCTGCTCACTTTGTAAATTATGGGCTTAACTACTTGAGCCATCCAACAAAAAAAATAAAAAGCCCCTGAAGAAGCGCTAAAACCTAGAAGCTTTTCCATCAGTTAGGGTATAAAAAAAAAGGCTGCGACTAGTAGTTGGCACGGGAGATCAACAGGAAAAGAAAAAGAAGAGATTTGGAAAAGAGGGGTGCTGAGGCTGCGACAGAAATAGAAAAAGAAGAGAAAAAGTAGGGTTGCGGCTTGGGAACGGAGAAATAGAGAAAAGGTAAAAAAAAAAAAAAAAAGGCTGCGGAGGAACAGAGAAAGAAAGTGGCGTAGAAGGAAGAGAGAAAAAGAATTAGAAGCAGTCGGCTTGGAGATCTGAAGCAGCAGCGGCAGGAAGAGAAGGCTGCGTAGGAAAGAAAAGGAAAAAGACGAACGCTGTGACTGGCAGACGCACTGTGGACTGCAACGAGCATTTTTTCTAGTGTTCAATTTCTTCCATTCCTCTCAGAAAGAAATTATGGTGAATTCGTTTATATTGAATTTAATTTTTAGCATGAACTAAATTTTCTTTATTCTAGGAAAACGATGTAATCTAGTTTCAAACTATGCTTACTTTTCTATGCTAAATTGAAGTAATTATATTTCATGTTTGTCTGATTTATTCTGAGCTTATTGCTTCTAATTAACTGGCCATTAATTAGATGATTTTGATCTTATAATTTGCTGTCAAAAGAGGGAATTATGGGATAGATCTTGGATATTTCGGCATAGGTGAATATAGAGATTGAAAGACTTGTATGAACCTATGTAGCATTAAAGTCATTGGTCTTATTGCTTTCTTGCTTTATTAATTTGCATACTCTTGTATAAAATGATGAACAAGAAGAGTTTTCAATTGACTGTCGAAAGAGGCTTTTGGATGAATTGGAGATTTGCTAACAAACATAGAGAATTAAATTCAATTAGTTGGATGAGTAAAGCATAGTGAGGGATTAGGTGAAATCAATTTCCTAGAAACTTTTTCTCCCATTAATTTGATTTTCGAGCAACATCTTTCTTTTCCTTTGAGTACTTTCTTTGAATTGATTTTATTTTAAATTGTAATTACAAAAATCTTAGTGACTTTTCTAGATAAAGTCGAGATTAGTATGAATTTCGGTATTTGTCAAAAGTAAGTTACCAATTCCTTGAGGACGATACTCTTCTCATCAATTTACTATAAAACTACGATACTATGCACTTGCAATTTTGCACCGATCGCTGTCACATCTCAAAATCCACCTTATGTGGATTGGGGGATGTGACTTGGCCCGACAGATCGTGCGGAGTCGGGCGGATGTGCAACTAACACAAAAGTAATAAAATAATGCAGAAGCATCAACACAAGTGCACAATCATCCGACCAGAGCTTCTAAACACAATAGGTATTTTTTTATATACATGTTACAAACGAGGGTAACAAAAATCAAACTACATATTGTTCACTCCATAATTACTATTACAAAAATTATGGAGGTTCTACTCATTACTACTTCTTGTTCTTGTTAGGAAGGGAAGTCTTCATCTTATTGAAGGCTTAAACACTACTTTCGTTATTTACATAAAAAATGGTATCAAAAGTGTGAGGGTTTTAGACGTCCTTCACCAAAAAAGGACTACTTCCCACTCATTTTCTTCTTTTGTAATGCATGGATAAATCCATGTGAGCTTTGTGAAAAGCTCGTGAGTAATTCTAACTTTTTGTTATGGGTTTTCAATTGATAGCATTTACAACAAAACACAATATAAAGGAGTTCATAAAGATTATTTGTTATCAATTGTATACATTTTTCATAACACATGGTACAAGACGAAATCAAGGGTTTGAAACAAGAAGCACTTAACCATGGTCTTTTACAAGGGTTTTCAAATAACACGTACTTTAACCGGGTTACCAACTTATGGCCAAGTGTTGCAAATAACTTACTTCACGCAGATGAGAATGAATAAAATCCATTGCTTTGCGTTAAATAGGGATATAAAATCCATTTATATGAAGAGGTTTTGAAAACCTTCTGCCATTTACTTTATCATTCTTGTTATCACTTCAAGATGAATCTGTATTAACACAGACTCTAATGTGTTACTTGTGAGTCCATATTTTTATTTATAGACCATTACTTGTAGGAGATCAACATGTCTTCTTATAGGCATTACTTGTGGTGAGTCCCTGAATGATCTCACAAAACTCGTGGTACTTTCGCACAATTATCTTGTATTACCATTTTGTAAATCAGGGAACACATGTTCAAAACTTCATTTTCAAGAATATGGTTTTCAAGAGCAAATAGAACGTGATTTGATTGAGAAACATTCATTTTCAAAAGAATATTATCAAACATCACACCAAGACAATATGCATGCTTGAAATGAAAGTTATGTAAATAACTACTATCAGAGTAATTCATAAAACATGAAATTTAAATATCCACTTCAAAGTACATGATTACTCACATGCGATTTTGGTCTCATTCTCAATGGTAGGCTTTTCATTTTTGCTTTATCGACCCTAAAAATACAAATAACTAAAGCCTATTAATATAATCTTAAGCTTAAACCATCTCCTAAATAATGTTCTTAGTTCAATTGGAGTCCATTTTTAGAGTTGGGGTCCCTTAAAACCCCAAGGTAGTTGCCATTCTCTTATTCAGGTTTAATGGTTAATTAGCTTATCTAATCATTAAGAGTATTTTAGTAATTTTACCATTTCATGTGTCCTATGTCTCAGGCACTCTATTTGGTAATTTGGACTTCATCATTGAGTTCAGAATGTCATAGAAAGTCACAATAGACCCTCTTTGACATTTAATTAGCTTCGACTATCATTAAGGGCAGTCTAGTAATTATTTCATTTTGTGTCATCAATTTTTTGGGACCTTGTTATCTAAAATGGACCCCACCATCGGGTCCAAAGCATCGACAAATGTTAGGGTATGTACCCTCGCGGTCATTGGGGTTCGTTTGGTAGCTTAATCAAGCTCTTAAAACTTGTTTGAAATTAGTCTAGTTCATCCGTTCATATATTTTGGGATCTAATGTGCCCAATCGAACTCCATCATTGAGTCCCAAATGTCCAAAAATGTTAAAAATGTCTCTTCTTACATTTTAATTGGATTTTATTATACCACTTTTAGGCCTAGGGGTAAAATAGTAATTTTATTCATATATTAAGGGTATTAAAATAATTTTTAATTATTTTTCGAGGCCTAATAGTGATTTTACTAAAGTTTTGAGGTCAAAGTATAAATTCCAACAATTCTAGTTCATCAATGTAGGCCAAAACCCACTAGTTCGATTATTTTATCACTAAACCTTTGCGTTCTTCAAAGAATCAAACAATCCAGTGGTTCCATAAGTGAACTAGTCCATTAACCTTAAAAATCGACCGGCTAAAGTCGGTTTTCCATGTCAGCATCTCATTTAGCAAAATGGTGCCGTATTACTTAAGTCAGGGATCCATTTTCACGCAGGTCAACCCAAAACCCGATCGTGGCCTGTCCCGATTACTGTTCATCATCACCCTTGTGTTATATTTCATGATGTTTTAGACATCAATTTAACCCCATTTTCAGTTCCAATCAACTTCTGGATTCGTAACTTTGCTTTTGGCATCAATCTCATGCCTTAAAACCAATTGTGGAGCTTAGTTCGAGCTCCACCATGTTGACTGTAAGTGGCTTGGATTGGGGTTCATTTCTTTGTCATTTTTCCAGTTTGCTTGGTTGTGATCCTTAGGCAATGGGGATTCAATCCCCGTCCTCAAGTTCAAGCTTAGTACTTGATTTAGGCTTGCTCAATTTTTGACATGCACCTCCAAGTTGCCATATCTTGGCTGTTTTTGGTCTAAATGATTGAGGCTTTACGAGCTTTTGGTCCTTATTAAGTGTCAGTTCAAGTCTCAAGCATCAAAAATTGGTTTTGGTTCGGTTGAAAACTTGACCTATTTCCAAGCTTCCATCAACTGATAGGCCAACATTTGTTCTATTGTTCTGAGCCATTAGGGGTCCAATACTTGTTGTATTATACATATAAATTTCATTGCATGCATGTGTAATCACTTTTATAGTTTAAAATAGCGAGTTCTCTAACTTGAATTCTAGAGAAGGGAAGGTTTAAAGCTCGGGTTACCTCTTCAATGACCGTCTTTCTCTCTTCTTGAACTTGCTTCTGAATCTTATAAATAAGCTTCTAAATTTAGAACCAGGATTACTTCATATTTAGTGATTCACACATGCATGTATCTCATTTCTCTCTTCTCTCTTTCTAAACGGCTGGTATGGCTGGAGAATACAGACTTATATTCTTGCATGCTAATACACACACACACACATATATTTATATATATGGAAGGAATGGAATATTACACAAGTATTATGCCTCTCACAATTTCCATTAAACTTTGACTCTCCTTGGGATGACACCTCACTTCTCTTGTATGCAATTCCCATACATGCTTATTATGATTATATACAATTTATGTGGGAATTAAAACACTAATGGATTGGTAGCCTAATGGTTAAGCTTTTGAGTAATGCTTATTTGGTCTATGGTTCATATCTTGGGCAACACCCCTTTTTCTTTTCTCTTTTTATTTATTTTGCACTAGTATTCTTAGTTTGTTCACTAGCTAAATTTTGTTGTTAGTTTATTAACTAACATCATTTTTATCTCACTGTACTAGTTCACTAGTTGATGCAAATTTGTGATTGTACCATCTATAATAGTCTTTTTCATTTTATTCTAGTTAAGGATTTATTAATTCCTAACTATTGACTTAATGTATTCACACACTAATGCCATATAAAATTCATTAATTAATCCTGATTAGGTCAAAGTGTTATAGAAGCCCTCTAAAAATACCTTCTAAATAATATACCTAGAAACTTTCCCTCGAAGTTGTTGAACGAGTATCTACAACACCTTTTATAGGAAACGTTAAGAAGAATCTCACTGATAGTTGTGTCCAGACCCTATTTACATATAGCAAGTATAATTAAAACAATCAGATATGCATGTAAGATATTTCCCAAAAAAAATGATACACCTTATGTTGTTCAGACATAAAATCTCATGGCTTTGATAGTGTGTCAGCACGAATAACAAATTGTGAAGAAATAAAAATTGTCTATCCCTTCCTTCACTATTCGCCACACAGTAAGCAACAGAAAAAAGACTATTATTTCCAAAACCTATAAAAGAAAAGATAATAACTAGTCTTAGAATCTAGTAGGGCGAAACATTTTAAATTAAAATATTGAACCATCAAATCCTTGTATAAACAAATTTTCCATTAGGCGGTAGCCCTCCACCCCAATAAAGGGTCTGCATCCACCAAGGAACTTCTCTTCAGTGCCTCAAATAAAATAAAATTCCTCTTAAACTGTTGATTATGATTTAGGGTCAACCTATCGCATTCAATTTTTACTATTGAACCAGGATTACTTCTTCTCACTTACTCAACATATCCAAGTAGCAAGCTATATGAAACGCTACAACTACATTCTTGTTGCCTCAATGCCATACTTATCAAGAAGTATAGATTGCAACCCATATAGCTTCACGTCTGGATCCGATTTAATTTCATCCCTAATTTTTTTTTTTGTAATCCAAGTAGAGTTTGCATCAGGATTTGTTATGAACTTGACACTTGTATGGTATTTCCTATAAAACTTCACCTTATATATATATATATAATTCCATCATGATGTAGAGATGTATGAATTATTCAATTCATAATCATCTATTGCATACTAACATGTCACCCTTCGCCTTTTTTTTTTTTTTTACCCTAACTATTTTAAAACCCTTTTGTATGGTATAATCTCTCAAGGCCTCCCTAAACTTTGTCACATACCCAAATAACATCCATTTTTGGAAATCAAAAGTCTCAAATTTTTCATTTTAGATTATTTCCCAAATATACTAGGATTAATTCCTTTATGCTTGGGTTTTAGCTTTGAATCAGAGTTGGACACATCACCATAATCATTCCTTGATTGATAATCTAGTAACTCATTATCTGAATGTTGTAGTTTATTTTCCTGTATAAACTCATCATCACTTTGACTATCACTCTAACCATCACTCTAACCATCACTACGATCCTTACCCTCACCATTGCAGTCCATATCTTGCCTCAGTGAATTCATAAATATCATCTTCCTCACTCTCATCATCATTAGTATTGAACTCTGCTGTAACACTCTGTACCTAATCACTAGGTGATTGTAGCTACTTAACGAGGTTTTAGATGAAATGGTGTGTGATTGCACTAATGTCAATTTCCAAGTAATGATTATTCTTAATATAATAAAATAGTAAATACTGCTACAAGAAGGCAAAAACTTGGTTGATGATTAATCTTAAACCAAAACATAAAATAATAAGCCTAATTGCCCAAACTAATATAATAATTACTCATGCCTAATTAATAAGATCACATGAAATGTTTACATTTCATGGGCATAATATATACATTAAGTGGTTAAAAATATACAAACTATGTATTTATAATGAATATAATATTAAGAGGAATATGGAATCCTCCACTAACACAAAAAAAGAGAGGAAAAGAGGATAAAAAGCTTAGAGCAAAGTTTGATACCAAGACCTTGATATTGTACGCCAAAAACTTAGCCACTAAGACATTATATTATCATTATTATATTTACAACTTAAATTTTATGTTAGTAGTATGTGTGCAAAAATATGCCTGCAAAAGATGAGGTGGCAACTTATGGGATAGTAATCGTCAAACAAAGAACAAGGCTTAAAAGATCAAGAGACTATAGAGGAAACTGAATTTAAAACAACAAAGTAATCGTCAAACAAGGCTTAAAAGAACCCATAAGAATTTAAAACAACAAAAATGATCAAGAGACTATAGAGGAAACTGAATTTGTAGGTGGGGGTGGATAATCGAGGTAACATGATTTTTGGTTGTTTCACTTGATTTTAGGAACGATAAAATGTTTCCCAGGCTTCCAGAAGAACAATAGAAGAAAAATGGGAGAACCACACCAACTGTAACTCGACGAAATAGAAAATGAAAGTGTCGCCAAAAAAATGACTTTCACCAGATTCATAGTTATAACCGACCGTTCGACGGTCTTAGCCTAACCTAAACCATAAAACAACATTGGAATTGAAATCCTTAAGTAAAAACGATCCAGAAGCAGTTGGTTTCGTCACTGAAAAACAATCGTTGGTGATCACCGTCACCGAAGAAGGTGATTGGCAGCGGGGAGTTCTTCTTTGACCAGTCAACGGGGTTGGCCTGAATATAGGTCGGGTTCTGACTTGTTTAAAAATGGATTCTAAATTAAACTAAACGATGCCATTCCATTTAATTGGCTGTTGACGCCACGATGATGTTAGCATGGCGTAATGAGCCACTTGAATTGGATGGTTCATGACCTAACCGAGCCGGTTCACTTAAACTTGAATCGAACCGGAAAAATTTATTTGAAGTTTCCTTGAAATTATAATTTAGCCCAAATGTTTCTGTTAATTACAAAAGGGCCTATAAAATTAATTAAAAATTAATTTTAAAATCCTTTTAATTAAAGAGAAATTACTAAAATGCCCATAAGTCAAAAATAGGCCAAATAGAAGCCAATTAAAATGCAAGAAGAGTTTAATTGAATATTTTTGGGCATTCTGGACTCAATGGCAGAGTTCGATTTGCAAAATTAGATTCTATAAAATACAAATGGACAAATTGAAAAAATTCTAATTGTGTCCTAATGCATTAATTAATCTACTAATTGAATCCCGATGACTATAGAAGTGCCTACCTTAACATTTTTGACATCCCGGACTCAACAGTGGATTCCGTTTAGTCAAACAAGGTACATAAAATACAGACAAATAGAAATGTAAAATTTTTAAACTGCCTTAGTGTTTTACGAGCTACTAGACATATTGAGAAAATATAGGAAGGGACATAATTAATATTTTTGGATGTTTTGAACCTAACAGTGAGGTCAAACTAAGCATCCGGGTACCCGAACATGGTCCTGCATGAAAGTATAAAATTATAAAAATGCCCCTAAAGGCTAAAATGAGCACACAATGAGCTAAGAAGTATTGGGAACCTTGATTAAAGACCATAAGAGAGTCCTAAACAGTAAGACTAAATCCAAAAGAGACTAAGAACTCTAAATAAGAAAAGATTAAGCTGAGTATTATACTAATATAGTACCGATGTATTTTAACCCACGCCTTAGGAATGCCGAGGCATGTCAAGTAGATGAATAAAAGAGTGACTGTGGAGACTAGACCGCAAGTGAGTAACCCTGATCCATGAAGTGGAGACATTTTCATAAAATGCAGTTCTTTATAGTTTTATAACACTATATGCAGTTCTTTACAACTTTATAACATATTTCAAATTACTATGCTTAATTTTTTAACTGCATGACTGTTTATAGAATGCTAAAATAAACGGTTGAATTGCATAATTTTAAGTAACATCTCTTTAAATATTTCATAGCATGGATAGCCTAAAGAATGTTTTGCAAGCATGTTTCAATTTTTATGTGCCTTACGACACCTTACCAAGGGTTAAGAACCTGTAGACTTCCAGTAAGTCTTCATAAGTGACTTGGCCGGGAGTCTAAATATGGTGAGAAGGCTATGTAGGCCCAGAGCTCTAAATTACATAAAGGTTGCCAATGTGACATTACAGTCCATAGGGACTGAACTTATGAAATGTGTGGCACAAAATATTTTCACAACTTTAGTTTATAGGTCACCATGTGACAACCCAAAGTCCTAAAGGACAACAGTTTTTAAGAATGTGGCATGTTTTATTTACTCACCAGTATTAGATTTTATGATATCATGTTTTACTTGCAAAACTTTATGGCATAAAATGTTGTATGATTTTTAGTATATATGTCACGACTCAAAACCCACCCTATGCGGATCTCGTATCGCGGGGCCGACCCTGTGACCGTCCCTACCTTTTTCTTTCTTTGTATTAATGACAACAATGTATAATATTAAACAGTAAATCAGCTGAAGTCTTACATACATAATATGGTTCGACAATGTCAAAACAGAAACCAACAGAAACTAACATAACATCACCCTTAGGTGGTGTATACATGAGAGAACTACATCACTTTTAATATATTCCTTAAACTATCCCCCTATGCTCTTGGACTACTATTGCGGTCTTGCAGAATCCCTACCTGAAAAATAAGTAAGTTGGGTTGAGCTAACGAAGCTCAGTAAGTAAATTCCCATATCTGACACGGGTTAAGGTTAACATCTCTGACACGGGTTAAGGTTAACATAGAAAGAACATGAATTCATAAATGTGAACATGATAACCAATCATGGGGCGAGATGCTGTGATAGCCAATAAGGATAAAATGCCACAATGGCCAATGAACAGTAGAGGTCACAATAATCAATCATGAGTAATGGATATAACATGAACATGGGAATCTCAATAGAAATCAGTCAACATAAATGTATTACCACAATAAATCGATAACAATCAATTGTAATCAATGAGTGAACTCTCAACATAAGATTATTCATAGGGAATAACAACATCCTATGAATCTAATAAACGTAATCATATCAGTCAAACATAAGTGATGCATTTACTCTTTTCAGGGCTTGGCAGACTCTCGGTCTTTTGGGGCCCAACATACCCCCTTAACCTCAGTGCATATAAAATGCTATAATAACTCAGTGCGTAAAAACGTCATCTTTGCCATATGTCCATTCACGGACTCGACCGGTTGGTCTTGTCAACTCAGAAAGCATCGAATGGATATTATAATTAAGCACAAATCCGGCATTCATAATATATCATGATTATTCGTGATTTCATAAGAAATGTATAAAAATTGAATATCATTCAGTAAACACATAACAATATGCCTTTCAAGGCGTGGTACAAAGAGTACAATATAATGATCAATGATATAGCAATCAATAATGTCCACAAGATAGAACAATATCACATTGTTGAAACAATAAACATTTGGTATGTACAAGAGTACAAATCTGGCAGTAATAGAATGAATGTGGCTTGGAAGACCACATGTAAGAGATTGTGGTTTACTTACCTTATCAATGCGCTTTAATTCAATATTCTGTGATTTTTTCTTTTTTCCTTTGAGTTCCCTATATATCAGTAAACATGTCTCAGTTTAATGTTATTCATCAAATTTTATACTTCATTACTATAAGTATCTCTTTTGCTAAATTAGACTCTACCATTGAGTCCGGAACGTCGAAGAAAGTCAGTTTAGGCTTTCACGATTTTCAATTTGGACTTCTGTACTAAAAATGGTCAAATGGTCATTTTGCATTTTTATGTGTCTTTCTTTCTCAGGACCTATTTTTGTAAATTGGACTTCTCTGTTGAGTCCAAAATGCCTAAAATAATTAAAGTTTACTATTTATTCATTTTAATCGGAGTTCGTTTGACTCATATTTGACTTAGGAGTACTTTGGTCATTTGGCATTTCTACGGGTATTTTATTTTTTGGGACTCTGTCTCATGAAACAGACCTCACCATTGGGTCCAGATGGTCCAAAATAGTAGATTTATACTATTTACTTGACTCAATTGGACATCGGGAACTAATTCAATTAATAACTAAATTAATTAAATTAATTAATTATAATTATATCATATATTATTTATTTCGTTATATAACCATACGTGTCTGAGTGGCATGGTGGCTAAGCACGTGGTTTAAGTGCTACATGCCTCATGCACCAGGGTTCAAAACTCCTTGGCCGCATTTCCTCCCATTTTCCTATATACTATTCACTATTTAAAAAGCATAATTCAACCCTTAAACAACATAGTTTTGCAACACCCGTGGGTGCGCCTGGGCGGGTTCTGACCCGACCCGAGGTCCGACCCGAACCCATGACCAGCACAGTCCTTCTTCCTCAAGACTTTTGGGCGAGTCTTCGGTAGCAGTTCCGGTCACCATCTCCGACGCCGGTGACTGGACTCCACTTTTTCCCCACTTTTTTTCTTCATTTTTTCATGGTTTCAAAGCCTATTTTCATTTCTAAACATCCTAAAATGCATTTTAAGACCTATATACACCATTTTCAGCCCCTAAAACATGTTGAAAACTCATGTTTTCAAAGATTACATTTTTCCGATAAACCCATTTTCTCCCTCATTTCTTCACTATTTTACATGTGGTTTCTTCTTATGTGCTCCATTTTCTCCATAGAATTTAACTATACAAGTATTTCTAAGCTTCATGCAAGTTTACAAAAAAATCGAGAAATGAAATTTGAAAATTACTTTACCTTCCTCCTTGCTATTTCTCCTCCTTTCTCTTTTGTTTTTCCCCCTTCTAAATCTCCAACTTTTCAGTCCCTTTGGTTTCCTTCCCAAAATGCACTCACAGTGCATATATATATATATATATATATATATAAAACAGGCTGCAACCACCCCTTCCTTCTCCCTCATTTCTCTCTCTCTCTCTCTCTCTCTCTCTTTCCTCTTTTCTGTTACTCTTTTGATTCGTAACCCCTCCCCCTTTATTTACTCTGGCCTTTATTTGTAATTTATATATGTATATTATATATGTAACACACACACACACACACACACACACACTCCCTCACACATAATTAATGCACACGTGATATATATATGATTTGTGTATACTTATAAATATATATATATATATATATATACTGCACATGTGATATATATAAAATGTGTATAGACTTATAAATATATATACATGTATATACCACACACACACACACACACACACACATATATATATATACACACATACGGTTATATATATGTATATCTACATATATACACTTAATATATATAAACATGGTTATATATATTAATTTATATTATATATATACATACCCATACATGTATACATATATGTACACACATTTTTGATGCTCGCTCATGGCTTGCTCGGGTATCGCCTGACATTGTCTGTACATTGGAGATTGTTCACATGCTAAAACTAGTCAATTCATTTAATTTTATAAAACAACTCTAACAGTTCGAGTTTACAGTGTTTTCTCGGTTATATTTTGGGTTGGGGTATTATAATATATCTTGCAACTCCTAGTAATATGTTTATGTTTTAATAATGCGAGTAACTTTTAGTGCAGATCTCTTTTATTTCTATCCATGAAAGTTTATAGAAAAAGGGTTTTCCTGAAAACCCATGACAAGGGACCGGTGTTACTCACGAGGTTTTCAATAAAGCTCATAGGGTTTTATGCTGTGTATTTCATGGATTACCATGAGGTTTTCAGACCCAACTGCTATTAAATCATGATGAATAAAGGCAATGGCGAAAAAGGGATTTGTATCGCAACTACAGAGGTGACAACCTGAGACCATAGATGTCAGAATTATATGACAGAAAAAGGATAGTGAGCGATATTCATCAATAATGTAATAATTAAAGGTTTAATTTTTTGTAAATCTGATGTACCATCCAATTATGCTCTGCCAAGTATGACTACATCCAAACAAATTTTTTTAAAAAATGAGAATTCCACTGCATGATTTTATGTAGCAGAATGCAGTCTACTTAAAAGCGATAGAAGGCTTTTGGTTAGACACATCATCAATATGCTATTAAAGGTTAGTGTTTTGGCGAGGTACCTAACTGACCGGTCATTATCCCTAATCTGCGTAGGGTGGGTTCTAGGATGTGACAAAACCAGTCGACTAATTCTTAAGCCTAATTTTCACTACTAAAAAACCAATCAACCACTTCATTGATACAGTCAACTAATCGTATTTTGTTCACAAAACTAAACCTTTTACAAAAATAGTAGACTGCTTCTTAAAACTAGTCGACTGGTTCTTCAATACAAATTTGTGAACATTTTGACACTAGACCAATCAGTCGACTGATTCTCAAGACCAATCAGCTACTTGTTCTTGAAAAGTTGAATCTCAAGCCTTTGAAAAAATTAGTTGAGTTCATTAGTCAACTAGATTATAATCTAGTCAACTGACTAATGAATTCTGTCAATTGATTTAGTTAATTTGGCAATTGCAAATTTAAATTTAAAATTGATTAAAAAGGGTAGAACAACTAGTCTTTGAATCTAATGACTAAATTCTTGGAAGGCCTATAAATAGAGGTTCTCTACAACATTTCTTGCTAACAAATCACATGCTTTAACTTTTTAATCTATCATTTGACTTTAGATCTCATTTACTGCTAAAGCTAGATCTAAAAGTCCTTTTCATCTTAAATATTCAGAGCTTATCTTGATCAATCATTAGTAAGTGAGAATTTATATCACTAATCGACTCTATAAGAGACTATCCATTGGTATCAACTTGTATCTTCTCATTGTGGTGAGATTTGCTGATAGGTGTTACCCTAGTCAAGTAAAAAAATATTTTGCTAGGAACAGAGCAAGGATCTTTTCATTGTAAAGGTTTGGCCTTCACTTGTGAAGGACTTTATATGGTAGAAAAAAACTCAAGTAGGGAGCTTGAGTATAAGACATAGGAAGTTTTTCGAATCTCGTAAAATCATTGTTTGCTCTCTTTTTTCCTACTCTTTACTTATTTTGTGGTTTATTTGCACTAATATTTAAGATTTGTAAAAGTATTTAATATTTTTCAAATACCTAAATCACCCTTTTTGTGTATAAATCTGGGATACACCATGAATGTGGCTAACTTCAAGGTAAGAAGGGTCTTGATTGATACTGGTATCTCAACAAATGTTCTAATTTGTCACCCTTTCAAGTAGATGAAGAGAGATTCGATTGAGGTATTTCCAACTAAAACCTTTGTGGCAAGCTTTAGTAGAGAATTCAACTTTTTTATTCGGATGATCAAACTCCTAGTTATTATGGGAGAAGGTGATGAGCAGAAGACTTTGATGACTAAGCTCCTCTTATGGGATGGTAAATATCCCTAGAAGATGATTGCTGAGAGGCCATGGATCTATGTCACGCAAGCTATCACTTAATCTCATCAACAATGTTTAAAGTTTGTATTGGATGATCATATTGTTACCATTAGATGGAATCAGTCCATCTCACTGGAATACAATGCCGTAGCCTTGAAAAGGGAAAGTCCCAAATAGAAATTACAGAAAAAGGTCAGGGATGAGTTGATCTTGAGCTCAAATCTGAAGGAAAATGGGGACTGACCTTTTAAGATAGAGAAAACATTAAGTATAAGAGGTTATAGTAGCTCAGTACAGTCACTAGAAGATATATGTTATCTAAAGAAAATATAGTTGATTTTTTGCTTGGAGAGTGCATGATATAGAGGGCATTGGCCCTCAGGTGATATCTCATAAGTTTTGATCCTAATTGTCCTCTAATTTGGCGAAAGAAAAGGTCTTTTGCTTTAGAAAAACACAAAATAATAAATAATGAAGTGTAGATGTTGCTTGATGCTGATATAATCAGAACAGTTTATTATCCTAATTGGCTAGCTAATACTGTTTTGGCAAAAAAGAAGAATGAGAAATAGAGAGTTTGTGTGGACTATAACGACCTTAAGGATTGTTTCCCAATTCCCAGAATTGATTAACTTGTGGATGCAACTACTGGACACGAGTTCTTTAGTTTCGTAGATGCCTATTCAGGGTATCAAATTCAGATGTACTTTTCAGACAAATAAAAAATCTCTTTCATAATAGAATGAAGCCTTTATTGCTACAAAGTCATGCTCTTCGGTCTAAAAAATGCAAGCATGACTTATCAAAGGTTGGTCAACAAAATGTTTTGCAAGCAAATTGACATGACTATGGAGGTTTACATTAATGATATATTGGTCAAGAGCAGAAAAAGAGGGATCATAACTAACACCTATCCCAAGATTTTGAGGTTCTACAACAACACAAATGAGGTTAAATCCTTTAAAATATACCTTTAGGGGTCACAAAAGGAAAATCTTTGGGGTTTAATTTTTCCTAATGTGGCATTGAGGCAAATCCAACACAAATCAGAGCTCTTATTTACATGAGATCACCACGGTCAAAGAAATATGTCCAAAGTGCAGAATCCTTTTATCTCGAGATCTTCGAACCGTTGTCTCCCTTTCTTTAAAGATTTAAAGGGGAACAAGTCTTTGGATTGGACTCGTCGATGTGAGCAGACATTTCAACAATTTAAAAACTATTTGAATATCCAAAATTAATTTTAAAACCTAACCTTAGGGAGAAACTCTATTTATATCTGGTTGTCTCGGCGAATGCCGTGAGTTCAGCTCTTAAAAGAGAAGAGCGGGAAATCTAAAGATTAGTCTTTTATGTGAGTAAAGCACTATTAGACATTGAGTCCAGATATCTAGATCTGGAAAAGTTGGTGTATGCCTTGGTCGTCTCAACAATGAAACTTAGGATATATTTCCAAGCTCATACCATTGTGGTTTCAAACTTGTTCCCTCTCAGATTGTTACTGCACAAGCCATAATTCTTTGGGCTGTAGGACAAGTGGTTAGTAAAGATAGGAGAATTTGATATACACTTTGCACCTAGAAAAAAGATTAAAGCTCGGGCTTTATTATATTTTATTATAGAATTTTTTTATTCTCCCCAAGGTAGTAAATTGGCTTCAAACTTCAGATAACCACTATTAGGTTTTGAATTTTGATGGGTCTATAAATGAGAAAGGTGTACGACTTGGGATAGTCCCCCAAATTCTTGATGGTCTCAATATAGAAAAGGCAATTTGTTTTGAATTTAAAGTCTCGAATAACAAAATGGAATATAAGGCTATTATATATGGCCTAAATGTAGCTAATGAATGGAAGGGGACAAGGAGAATTAAAGCCTTATTAGATTCCCAGTTGGTGGTGGTTTTGGTATTTGGGAGTATAGTTATTAGAATTGAACCAAACAATAAATCGTTGAAGGGGGTAGTTCACTAGTTTAACCAGTTTTAGAATTAATATATTTAAAAATATGAGTTATTATTTTACTTAAATATATAGTAAATTTGGTATAAAATATTACCAAGTAAGTTTCCACCTCACGAAAATGGGTTTGTCTCCAACCTATTTATTTTTTTACATTGTGCTGTAATATAAATATTATACTCATATTCTGTAATATAAATATTATAATACACTGGGAAAAGACAAAAAGTAGTAAAATAATTAGACATTGGTATAAGACAAGACAACATGTTGTTGGGAAATGCAATAAATGCAAGACAAATGATGGAAGAATTCTCTCACGGGACTTTCAATCTTAACTTAAAGTACGGTTTGTCTCAAGTTCATTTGACTGCTTAGTCAAAAAGTGACCAATTAAGGCCCGTTCACACCTATTTAATCCAGTTTAATTATAAAAATGATCAAATTGAAATACCAAATTAATTTGGATACTAGTTCAACTAGTTGAACTAGCTTGTCCGATCAGGTTCTGATAACTATGTCTGGGAGTTGCACAGTTCAAGATAGCATGATGGTTCAATTTATGAAAATTGTAGCTTAGCTAAAGAAAAAGCTTGATGAGTGTAACGTTGAATAGATAGACTGAACTAAGAATGACCAAGTTGATGGACTAACAAACTTCAGAACAACAATAGACGTTGGATTTGAAGTTATAATGAAAATAGATTTCCTAGCTTGATGGCACACAAAAAGCTACCCCTGCTCTGCAAAATTTTGTCAAATTTTTTGAAATTTTTCGAAAAACTCTAATTTTTCTTACTTAAAAACCAATTTTACAAGCTTCAACGGGGTTACAAATGAGACTTTCTTAGATTTTCCTTGACACCAAACAAGTTAAATAACACGTGTTTTCCAAAAATAGGTGCCCACAACTGGCTTGGAAACGGACTAGTCGAGGCCAATTGATCTGAACCTCTAACCTTCCAACAAATCAAAAAAGTAGAACTCCAGTTGCAATGGACCCTGGACATATATTTCAGATTCTAGCCGACATCAAGAAAGACATGGTCAATTACCGAGAGGAAAACCAAAGACTCTCCTTCACAGTTCAAGATCTGGTACAACAAAGGTTACCACTACCACCTCTTATCTTGACAAGTAATGACAATCCTCGCCAAGTGCCACTAGTCCCACCCCAAGAAGGACAACAACAACAGCATTAGCAAAACCAAGGTCTCCGCGTCCATGATCCTTATAATTAGGGAGAACAGTAAGGACCCGTAGAGATCGCGAAGCAACAAGAAGAATGCCTTGCTCACAGGTTGGAAAAAATAGAGACTCTATTTTACAAAGCTCACTGAGGTGATGATATGGTCGATATTTACAAGTTATCTCTTTATCTAGACATTCGACTTTCCTTGAAATTCAAAATGTCAAACCTTGACAAATTTGATGGAACCACATGTCTAAGAACTCATCTCAAGTTATATGTAAGGGCCATGCAACCTTTAGGGGCCAACACCAATGTCTTGGTCTGGATGTTTCACCAAACCCTAACCGGAGTCGCTCTGCGATGGCATTTGAACTTAGAAGATGCACTTTTTAAAGATTGGGAAGAATTAGGCAACGCCTTCATCAAGCAGTATAAGTACAACAATGAATTTGATATCACTCTTCGAGACTTGGAGACCACCAAACAAGAATTGAAAGAAATTCTGTCCACGTTCATCACTAGGTGGTGGACTAAAGCAGCTCAAATGATCAACCAGCCAAATGAGGTCGAACATGTTTAGATGGTCAAAAAGAATTTTCTTCTTGTTTATTGTGAAACTCTCTTTGCCCAATAGTTTGAGACGTTCAAGGCACTAGTGGGGGCCTAAACACAAGTAGAAGATGCAGTTAATGATGCAACTCTTAGAGTAAGTGACCCAAAGCCTCGCAAGGTCTTTCCATCCTCAAAACTAGGTGGCTCGATGATCTGTCGTGGAAATCAATCAAATTACCAAACTAAACTACTAGTATAGTAGAGAAGTAAGGGTCGAACCCACAGAGACTGTTAATTGTTTAAAAACTAAAGTTGAGATTAATTTTAATTGAAAGTCACAAAGATTGATTGTTGTTGATTTTTTCCTAAAATTAAGTGAGAACTATACTTAAAGCAAATATTTAACTGAATTAATAAGGAATCAAATTAAAAGAGAATTCCTAGAGTGTTGAATCCACCACTAATCTTGTAATTAGCTTCAATTGTATTAATTCTTGGGTCATTCAATTTGGATGTAAAAGACGTATTTTGGCTACAAGCCTCAATACAATCATCAAGAAAATCACACACCAAAACCCTAAGCACGAATCATCTTTGGTCAATACAAATTGTCTACGCTAATTCTAAGGTCATAGTCACAATTTGCTTTCCCTGAGTTATGACTCGTCCTACGGTTTTGATGTATGTACACATATTACTATTGTATAACCACATAAACAAAATCACAGAAATTGATTATGTGCAATTGAATAATACGATCAATGCTTTAATAAAATCCCAATGTTATACAATCAACATCCAAGACTAATTAACCCAAAAATAAAATACAAAGAAACAATATTACTTGACTAGGGTTTCATCTAAACCCTAGGAATAAGAGGACTTAGCCCATGATCGTGGAAGAGGACACCATAGCCATGGAATTCTTCATCTTCTTCTTCAGAGTTGTCTCTTTCCTTCTTCTCTTCGTCTCTAGATCTCCAAGACGGCCTCTTCTCTTTTCCAAAACCCTAGGTTACAATATTATCCCCCTTTTTCCAAAAATACCCTTACAAAATAATAATTTAGGAGAATAACATAAAATCCCGTAATTAGACATTAGGGGCCCAAAAAGGGAGTCTAAAGTGTTCCAAAATAGAGCCTATAATGCTAAAATGGGCCCTAGTCCACCTATATATGGATCAAGCCTCTCTTCTAACCCAAAATCACTTGTTTTCCACTTCTTTTAGCACTTCAAAGCCCAATATTCTCCTTTTTGCTCCAAATCATCAACTTTGATGAGCTTTCTCTGCAAAACGATAAAATAAGAATTAACTAGCAAATGCATATAGATTGGAGAAATTAAAATAATAAAAATGCAAGAATATCTAGAGTTAACACAATAAATATGCACTTTTTAACCAATTATCACTCGACCCACATTATCGTTGCCGTTAAAACATCAAGGTCATTTTCATGGCCAAAATTGCAAGGTGTCCCACAGAAATGCCCTCAAAGGTAATTCTCAGATTTACCAGTACCAATGGGTAAGATATACAATAACCTCTGAGAGAAGGGGCTTCTTTAACCCTTGGAACCAAGACCAGCTCCGAACCCTTTACCCAAGGGGTTTGATCCGAACCAGCATTGCACCTATCATCAAGGCAACAGACATAATACAAATCAGTGTCGAGCTCTGAAGCACGCTATTCAAGACCTAATTAATGGAGGAACAATAGGGGCTCTACCAGCAAAGCCCAATGTCAACATCAACCCGTTGCCGGCCCACAATGCACGACTGAATAATATCAACATGTTAAGTCTCGAAGACTCAGATCTAAACAACCTCAACAATGATTTCACAAATGCCTCCCGGTGTAGCATGATCACTTGGGACGAACTTATGGGTAAGAAGAGTCATTCTAGCTTAACCAGTGCAGTACATGTCACATGAGGGGGGAGACCATTCAAGCCCACTTGTCTACAAGCAGATGACCCACTCATAGAGTTTTTGAAGCCTAAAGAGTTAATAAGATGAGCTCCTCAAACAGCTCAAGAAAACACAATCCAACATTTGAGTATGGGGGTTATTGACATTGTCCTTTCCACATAGACAAGCTATTTTGAGGCATCTTAATGAAGCATAAGTTCCTACCACCACTACCCTTGAACAACTAACGCAAATCATTGAGGGGGTTCAATTCAACAATATCGTCACCTTTACTGATCATGACTTTCCAAAAGGAGGGGCCGAATACATTTAGGCTTTGCACATTACTGTAGATGCCCTCAAAAAGAGGATACCTATGGTGCTCATTGACAACGGCTCTACTCTTAACATTTGTCCTCTTAAGACTGCAAAGTGCCTTAGCTTAGAGGTAGCCGATTTTACTCCATCAGCCCAAATAGTTAAGGCATATGACAATACTCGGAGGGAAGTTTTAGAGGTCATGGCACCTACCATGAACCTCAAACCGGTTGAAAGCACCGCATATTTTCAAGTACTAGACATCCCGTTATCCTTCAATTTTCTACTTGGAAGGCCATAGTTACATGAAATGAAAGCCGTAACATCCTCTCTACACCAGAAGCTCAAATTTTCCTGTCAAATTGGGGTAGTTAGTATACATGGGGATGTTGTTGCTGCCGGCGATGCTTTCCCCGTACTAGGGATCCAACACAATGACAATGATTTACCTTTGTCAAGCTTCGATCGTATAAGGAGTCTTGAGATTAAACAGGTACTTAATAAAGTCTTATACAAATAAGCCATGATAAACATGATGGTTCATATGGGATATGTGTCGGGTAAAGGCCTTGGATTCAATTTGCAAGGTTTACGTACACCACCCCGCCAACCGAAAAGGGAATACATGTTCGGGCTTGGATACTCACCCACCGAGGAAGATTTCCCTAAAAATTCTTTGGTCGTACAAGCCAAGAAAATTGCTAGAGAACAGGGGCTGCTTTCCAAGCTCATAAAAATAAAGCCTTACTTCCCCACTTTGAATGGGAGCTTTGTCAAACAAAGAGGGAATTATCTGTACTATGGGTTCCCTGAGCCATGGTACGATGCTAAGGCCAAGACCAGAGTTACTGGTTGGGAAATATTTGGTGATTGCACCTGTGGTTTCAATGAGGAGGTGGTGGTACCAGTTGAACGACATGATCTTTAGTAGCAGGACTAGATTGAAGAGCTCGGAGGACTGAAAGATTGCTTCACCAAGATGGAGCTTACTGATGATATGGTTGACATGATCTCCACAGGAAACATGAGAGGAGATCCAGTTAAAGACATTACACCACTCCAAGCTCCAATCAACAATTGGCTCTTAGTCAAAGGGGTGTTAGCTTCAGAGGAACAACTTGAGCATGAATTTAGTTACTCAGACTTGATTGATATAGATTTCGACAATGCTTTTGATTTTGAGTCTGAAGACTCTTTTTCTTTTAGATTTCATTAATCTTGATGAACTCGCTGACTTTATTTGTCTTTCTTTCGATGAAATAAAATCTTCTTCTAAGTATCCTTTAATTTCAAATAAGAATATAATAATCTTGACATAAAGGATAAAAAGTTTTTAATAGACTTGGCCAAAATAGTCACCAAATCTCAAGATAGAGCTTAACCTGTCATAGAACAAACGGTGACCATTAACTTAGGGTTAGATGGTGAGATTAGAGAAGTCAATATCGGTACAACCGTTAGCCAAGGTGAACAAGAGTTCCTGTTTGAACTGTTCAGAGAATTCCAAGATGTCTTCGCATGGTCCTACAAGGACATGCCCAGGTTGGACATAGACATAGTCCAACATAAAATCTCGACTTATCCTGATGCCAAACCAATCAAATAGAAATTGAGGAAACTCAAGCAAGAGTGGTCCCTTAAAATCAAAGAGAAAGTCGAGAAACAGTTAGCTGTAGGGTTCTTAATCGTGGTCGAATACCCGTAATGGTTAGCCAATATCGTCCCTGTCCACAAGAAGGATGGGCGAGTCCGCATGTGCATTGACTATAGGGACCTCAACAAAGCCTATCCAAAAGACGACTTTCCTTGCCAAAAATAAACCTTTTGGTAGACAACACATTTCAACATGTTATGATGTCCTTTTAGCTTCGCAGGGTTTAATCAAATCAAGATGCATCCCGATCACATGGAAAAAACCGCCTTTACAACACAGTGGGGCACATATTGCTACATACTCATGCCTTTTGGCCTAAAAAATACAGGGGTTACATATCAGAGGGCAACCACTACCATCCTACATGACCTTATCCATAAAGAGGTTGAAGTCTATGTCGATGACATGATCATAAAATCCAAAGGCAGAAAAGGTCATTCCGAATACCTAAGAAGGTTTTTCGAAAGAATCAGGAAGTACAGAATGAGACTAAACCCTCAAAAGTGTGTGTTCAGGGTCACATCAGGAAAATTCCTAGGCTTCATGATAAGTCAAAAAAGGATAGAGGTGGATCTCGTAACAATCAAAGCTATTATAGAGATGTCTCTGCTAAAAATAGAAAAGTAAGTTAGGGACTTCCTTAGGAGACTTCAATACATCAGCAAATTTATATTGCAGCTGACCACTATCTGTGAACCCATTTTCAAACTCTTGAAGAAAGATTCTCCCAAAAAGTGGAACCCTCTCATGCCAAGAGGCTTTCGAAAAGATCAAAGAATATCTGACCAACCCGCCCATCCTGGTTCCCCCACAACCTGGATTTCCTTTGTTACTATGCCTCATAGTAATTGATACAGTCGTTGGAGCCATATTAGCCCAAAATCAAACACAGGAAAGAAAAGAGAAGGCCATTTACTATATGAGCCAGAAGTTGATCTCCTATGAGCAAAACTATAATGCTCTAGAAAAGACGTGCATTGCTCATGTCTAGGTTACCTAAAAGCTCCGCTATTACATGATGACTTATACAATACACTTGGTCTCCCGCATGGACCTTGTGAAGTATCTCTTTGAAAAATCGACCCTATCAAGCCGCAATGCTCGGTGGCTACTATTGCTTTCAGAGTTTGACATAGTGTACATAACTCAGAAATCTATCAAAGGAAAGGTCGTGGCAAAATACCTAGCAGACTACCTAGTTGAGGGTAAGATTGTTAAGGAAGTTGAATTCCCAAATGAAGAAATCATGCAGATTCATGAGGATAGGTGGTGTCTTTTCTTTGACGACACCTGCCAATAAGAAGGGATATGGCATTGGCATACTTCTGGTAACCTTAGACGGCTCACATATGCCTTTAGCCATGAAGTTGCAGTACCTCTCTACTAACAATACCACAGAATATGAAGCCTGTATAGTGGGCCTGCAAGTGGCTTTTGAACTGAAAGTCAAATTCTTAGATGTATACGAGGATTCAGCCTCGTTATTGGCCAAGTCTAAAAAATGTGAAAGATCAAAGAGGAAAAGCTCCTAACCTACCACCAGTGCCTAGAGATAGTAATAACTAAGTTCAAAGATGTACAGTTCTACTACATACCTAGGGCTAAAACCAATTTCGTAGACACCCTAGCCACCTTTGCCTTAATGGTCGACATTCTAGAAGAAACCACAGTTAAACCACTCTTGGTACAAACTCGGGAAATTCTGATATATTGCTGCAACATCAATGAAGTCACAGAGGACTCGACATCCCAACGTTGGTAAATGAGGTTTGGTCATTCATTAGGCATTCATAATACCCCGAAGGTTACACTAAGGAGGATAGAGCAGCCCTGAGACGATGGGCCACCTAATTCATTATTTGTGGGGGAAAACTTTACAAAAGATCCTTCAATAGAATACATATATTGTGCTTGCATAAACATGAAGCTGAACATGTTATAACATAAATCCATGAAGGAGTTTATGGACCTCACATGAATGGACACATGCTAGACAAAAAGATAATCGGACAAGGTTACTACTAGAATACCATGGATATAGATTGTATTGACTTCTTCAAGAAGTGCCATAAATGTCAAATACATGCCAATCTTCAAGATCTCCCTCTTCGGGAGTTGTATAACTTGACATCCCCTTGGCCCTTTGCTACTTGGGGGATAGATATTATTGGCAAAATCACACCGAAAGCCTCCAATAGCCATGAGTTCATTTTGGTAGCCATCGATTAATTTACTAAATGGGTAGAGGTCGTTTACTATACTGTCCTCAATGCAAGGAAAATAACTTAGTTCATTAGGGCCAACATCATTTGTCGATATGGAGTACCCCACAAACTAATTTCAAATAATGGCTTGCACTTTAAAGGGGACGTCGCTAATTTGATAGAAGAGTTCAGAGTCACTCATCATTATTACTCATCTTTCCGACTTCAAACAAATAGGGGTGGTAGAGGCTGCAAACAAAACTCTAAACAACATTTTGAGGAGAACAACAGAAACTAGTAGGAACTGGCACGAGGAACAACCCTTTGCTTTATAAGGGTATCGTACATCTATTAGAACACCTACCGGACAAATAACATACGGGATGGAGGCAGTGTTACCTATCGAGCTAGAAATACCCTCCTTCAGGGTACTTCTCGAGAATCAAGTTGCTGAAACTGATTGGTTACAATGCAGATACGATGAGTTAGCTTTCTTGGATGAAAAATAACTTAAAACTTTATATCCAAGACAAGAGTATCACAGAAGGGTAGCCCAAGTCTTTAACAAGAAGGTGAAAAAGAGAGGCTTGAAAGTAGGAGATTTTATTTTAAAGAAAAACCAAGCACCGGTACTTGACCCGATAGGGAAATTCAGGCCCGATTGGAGTGGCCCATTCATTATCAAATCTATAGCCACTAGAAGAGCCGTGTGGCTCATCGATATGGATGGAGATGAGTTTCCATCACCTATCAACCTTGATCAACTCAAGAAATATTTTGTTTAGCGGCTAGCTGCCTATTGTACTGACCTACGATGACCTGACCCCCTATTACACATTTTTTATACAAATGCAATACGAGGGTATATAGGTAGCTCACAAAGAAAAAAAAAAGAAAAGAAAAATTCTAAATCTTCATTGTTAGAGGATACTCAAATTCTTTCTTCACTCTTTATTCTTCACCAACCTGCCCTCTAACTCAAAGTGGAGACCTGTTTCTTTCTCAATGAAAAGCAGGTAATTCCTTGCTGAGTCTACATATAGAGAAAAATACCCAAAGTCCAGCTCACCATTGTTATATTTGAATTCTGGTGTTTTCTTAGCTCTTCCCCGTTTCCCTTTCAAGCTTAAAGGGGTTGCTACCTCTATTTCTGTCACACCTCGTGGTTGACTCACTGCTTCCTAATCCAACTTTATTATTCCTCCTCATTTGAAGTCCTTGTAAACTTCTTTGATCGCTTCCAGCTTTCAAGTTATGTCCACACTAATGTTTATTCTAGTCTCTTAAAAAAAGATAGAATTCTTAAGTTCTTCCTTTTCGCTGATTAGGTCTTAGAGCCACCACAAATGTTCTTCTGTCATAAGCACTTGGTTAGAATAATCTGTATTATCCAAGTTTGGAACATGAGAACATTCCCAATAGTTAGATATCTTCATGGTCGTAGATGGAGTCAATCTTTCCACAATGAAATGAAGACCCTAGGTCCTCGGAGCAACCTGTATACACTAAAATTGACACAGTATTCGGATGGGATAATAAAACGAGGTCTTTCTCAAGCTTGCCAATATAACACAAGAATAACCAGGAAAGTGCAAGCGAGGGGCTTTTCTTTACCAGTGAACAGTGGACCAATCAATATCATAAGATGAAAGTTGAGTAAGAAACTCGCACTAATCTTTCTCATTATCTTCGGTCACCAACAAGGCCCTTGAACAACAGTGTTTTGACATATAAGGGATGGTAACTAAAGGTGTTAAGAGTTTCAACTTATCACATAACCACATCGTCAGCAGTAAGGGCCTACCTCTAAAAACATTTGAGTCGTCATGAACCAAGTCCAAGCCATTTAAAGTCTCAACAAGAACAATGTCGGTTCAGTTCAGTCACAACATCAATTAGGTGGACATCAGCCTGATTAGGCTCTTAGATAATCAAGAACCTTAGGATAATGTACAGAGCAAAGGCATATAGCTTGGTGCGACTAACCTCTTGATTCGTGAAAATTTCCAATATGGGAAGCAAGGAAAAAGATTCACCTTCAACCAAGTTTTTTGCCTTCTCAGCATCCAAGTTAAGTAAAGGGGACAAAGAAGAAGAATAACCACGTTGTATAGAAGGGACAAACAATTTACCTTGAACTGTAACATCAAAAAGAGCACTAAAACTTTTCAAAGGTCAGACGTATTTCTTCTAGATGAACGCTGAAAGTAATGATCAACAGGATCCCAAAAGCGAGCACAAGCCCGTAAGAGATGCCAGTCTACATTAGCTTGGGCAATAAAGAAAATAACTTTCAGTCTCAATGCCCTCAAGTTAATCTTTTCTAAGGTTGAGAGACAATACATCCATATATGGATTTGTTCATAAAAAATAGCCATATCCATGATTCCAAAAGCCATTAGAGCAGAGAGGCAGAAAATACAGCAATGGAGCTATCAAGAGGCTGAATATGATAAGTTGGGAGGTTTAGGGTTTGCAATATACCCTAAAATACTCGCGTATCTATTTCCAAGTTGGCTTAGGAGACTAATTTTCAAAAAATGTGTAAAAACATGCACCAGGCTGCCAAACTGCTCGAGACAAAGCACGCTGCCGATTGGCACCCCCTAAGTGTCAATCGACACATAAGTGGAAGAAACCCTCTTTCTGTGTGCCAATCGGCACATAGAGAAATTTCATTTCATTTTGCCTAGTTTCTCCTATTTTCATTGTTTCCCCTCCTCTGTTTTCTAAGTTTAAAACATGTCGGATACCAATTCTAGTTCATTTTTGCTGATATTGCACACATTCATAAATAAAAGTGCATACATTGATCATTCATTGTTCAAACAAAATAAAGTAAAAAAAAATAAAAAAATCGAAAAAGAACAAATTTTCATAAAAAAAAAAAAGTGTCATCTAACGGAGCCCTCGTCGTCCTCCTTCTTGTCGTTGAGACTGATGGGGATGAGCCTGATCTTCTTTAATGTCCTCACTCTCGCTCTTCACCGCCTGTTTCGATGTCCTATTCAGGCCTAGCTAGCTGAGTGTGAGAGCTACTCGATTCACTCTTGCCCTCGTCTCCCAGCTAAGAATGCCCACCTCCAGGACGATCATGTCCTTAATTCATGTTCTCAAGATGAGAGACTCTAGTGGCCTGAAAGATCATAAGTTTTCAAGTCAAAATCAATGCTAATGTCAAAAGGCAGTCAATGCATGAAGAGTAAAAAAATAGGGAATCATGTCCTTACGATATCAGAGTCTGTTCGAAAGTGGCTTTCCGCCATGACTACATGGTGACTTTGGCAACCTTATGCTTTAAAGGTAGTGATGTATACACAGGCCTCTTCGTAAATGGTCCGAGCCACAAAGCTTGTTTCAACTTGAGAAGCAAAAGAGCATAAACATTTTAAGCAAACAAATAAATTCTTACCCCAATCAAATGGTTAGGACCCGACAGTCCTTCAATAGCCTCGGTTAGGCCTGAGATAACTCTTCCTAGCCTTGAAATTCCCATCGTCAGTCATCATCGATACATTGAAAACCAAAAAAGTTACCGGTAGCCCTGTATCACCCGCTGTGGTGGCGGACCTCTTGAGATGACTTATCCCTCGCACTCAGCCTCCCAACCCCAAGTGGAAGGAGGCAGACCCCCAGTCAAGAGAGGCATCAACTCCTCCTAAGTAGCTCGTCATATGGATAAACTGGTTGAAAAACTGTTGCATGGCCACCCCTTCATAAAGCTCCAAAAATTTAGGATCGGAGTCAAACAAGTCTAATTGTCTTATATTAGTCGGAGGAGATATAGGCGGGAAAAGCTATGCAGTCGTGTCTACTTAGGTGAATTACTCTCTCGCCTAGGTTATATACTCTATCAAAAGGGCTTTCCAAAATCGAGCGTCAGCGTGTTATGCCAAAACTCCGCTCCACTAAGGCCGGAACCACTCTCCAAGGATTCCAGTCGAATCTATCATAAATAAAAAAAACATGAGTTTCTCACATCATGTATCAACAAAAAGAGATTTCCAAATAAGGGGAAGTAACCGTATCTGCCTAGAGCATGTCTAAGACCTCCCAGAATCTCTACACCACATTCGCCCTCCGGCGATTTCGTCTGTTCGCCTTCCATCACCACCACATGTAGGGAAACATGTTCTCTTCTGCCTCTACCAATGGTTAGGGCAACAACTAGAGGACTTCATAGGCCCAAATTTTTCTAAAATAGGAAAGTGAGTCAAAATGACATTTTCTCAAAAAGGGAAAAGAGGGAATTTGGAAATTCATACCTCCCAAACAATGTTGAAACCACCAAGTCCTTGGTGACCGCCCGGGATAGTATGAACATCCAGTGGTACAAAACAGCCATTGCGGCGCCTCCCCAGTTGAAGCGCCTGAAGTTTTCCACATCTTTCAAAGCGGGGAGGCACCAAAAGTGGATAGTGTCACTTGCATTGGCCAAGAATGTCCGGCCAAAGACAAAAAAACATGAAGGCTCTAGTCAGCTGATCCTCCTCAAAAGCATTGTAGCACTCCTAAAGGCGAAAGTTCTCCAAGATATGCCAAACTAGCGTCACAACACCAGAGGCTAATATGGGCCGCCACCCTAGAAGTCAGAAAATCTCATCACCCAGCTATGCATTTCACTGTCCCATGGAATTAGATCATCCCCGACCCGAAGGCTCGTGATCTTTGAGAAGTCAAGGGGAGTCAATGTTACCTCCTCGAACCGGAGGTGAAAAATGTTGGTGGTGTCCCACCATTTCTCTGCTAGAGCATAAAGAATTTTTCGGTCATGGTCAACATAGACTATCTGGTCTAAGAATGACCTAAAACCAACCGCTTTTACCTGTCGTTGGCATCGGAGGGGCAAATTAGCACACCACTCTGCAATATCTGCCGCCAAGCTCCGAGCTCAGATTTCCAAGTCCGACTGCAAAGAATCAAAGTCAATATGTTGGAAAATCCTTTCAAATGTCAGAAGCATGCCAAATAAGCATCAACCAAATGCAAAAAACCAAGGCAAAACAAAAATTGCCTATTCAGGCATTTTCACACGCGTGTGATATGCACCTTTTAAAAGGCACGTGGGTGAAATTCCCATGCATGCATGCAACCAAAAATTCATGCAAAACTCTTTCAAACCATAAAAAACAAATCAAATACATCAAGAATCAATTCAAAAATCCTTAAATAATCGGGAAAAAAACTCAAGAAAATCCATACTTGGCCATTGTAGTACCGTTGCGATAAATGGTGCGCCGCCTCTTGGAGTAAGCTTGTGTTGTTCAGAAAGCCCAAGGCTGGTTTATATAAGAAGATTGTGATGTGCACCGGTCTGGACATCCCTAAATCTCGATCAATATCGAACATTGGGTCCGAGTCACCAAGGCCTTCACTTGACATTTTCGCTTGAAATTTTTGAATTTTTTGTTGAAAATCAAGTTGTTTGATCTTCTAAGAGGTAAAAAAAAAGTGTCAAATACTTCAATCTAACCTCCTTCACAACTCTGCAAAAAATGGTTACAAGAGTGGTAGGGGAGGGCTCAGGAACACAATGAGAAAAATCAAAAGTTAGAAAATTTTAAATCTTACTACCCAGGCACCCAAGTGCCGATCATAACTCACGGGTAGCCGATTTGCACATAGAGGGTCGAAACCTCCCTTCTGTGTCCCGATCGGCACACAGGGGCTAGCAAACCAACTTTCGGGCCTTGGCTCATTTTCACAAATTTTGGCCCATTTTGGCTCATTTCAACCCATTTCTTTTCAAAATCAAGCCTTTTGTCAAAATATGTCTAAAAATCCATTGTGATTCAACACTAAACATCCAAGGGCAAATCGATAATTTGCCAAAATCGGTCAATGTTGACAAACTACTGGCTTAGGCCTACTAATTTGAAACCATCAACTAACTCACAATTTCTTTCAGAAGATCATACGTGCAACATTTCCTTTAGTGGTCCCTCAAGATCTAGGCCATGTTTTCCTGGCCGTACACAACTACTCATTTCTCAAAATCACTGAGTCAACTTAGTCCATTCCCTAATGAAGTCTGAACCATTATCATTTTCTTAAGAAAATTCATCTTCCTAACAAAATACATTCTGGAATTCCCCATGGAGTTTTTATTCTTCATAAAAAAAATTGTCTCAAGACATAATCCGTCTCGAAAAAAATGTTTGAGGATGTAATCCATTTCGGTAAAAATCGTTTGAGGACGTAATCCATTTCGGCAAACCATCTGAGGACGTAATCCATCTCGGTAAAAATCGTTTGAGGGCATAAGTCATCTTGAGCATAATCTCATAAAAATTCTATTAGGATAGCATTCCTTTTAGAAGAATTCTGTTAGGAAAGCGTCCTTTCAGGTAAGCCGTCTATGCAACACTATCCTGTTAGGATAGCTTTCTTTTCGAGTAAGCTGTTATCGCATCACCATCCTGTTAGGATAGCATTTCTTTTAGGTAAAACCATTATGTTAGGATAGCATTCCTTTCGGGTAATCCGTGTATCGCATCATCATGATGCTAGGATAACATTCCTTTCGGGTAAGCCGTCTATTGCATCGCATTTCATTAACCTGTTAGGATAGCATTCCTCTCAAGTAAGCCTCTATCGCATCGCATTTTATCATTATGTTAGGATAGTGTTCCTTTTGGGTAAGCCATCCATCGCACTCTCTCTTATCAACCTAGCAGGATGGAATTCCCTTTTAGGTGAACGTTCGAGATGTAAAACCATCTCATGAGAACACAATCTCGTGAAAGACATGTTAAGATCGCATTTTTTATGAAGTAAGGCTCTGAGGAGTCATTTTCGAGGGTGTAACCTCATAACAATCCTATCAAAACGAGTCTCTTTAGGGTAATCCGATACAGACAACACTCTTTTCCATTGGTTATGAACTATGAATAATCTGATTCGCTTGAGGGTGATACATAGGAATCTCATAGAGGAATGAGTCTGACCAAATCAAGCAAAAAAATCACAAATCAAGGTAAAAATGACTGTCTCTTTTTCTTACGTTGATGCTCACTTACTTTCAAGTTCCATCAACGAGAGGCTTTCTGTAGACACCTCATTTTGTGATCCTTAATTAAGTAGTAACAATTCGGTAATTATACCAAGAAACCTACTTCAAGTAGGACTCTTCTCGACAGAGTCTTATTCCCATTAGGACTCTTCTTGACAGAGTCATATTCCGGCTAGGACTCTCCTACCAGAGTCCCAGCTCCATTAGGACTCCTCTTGACAGAGTCTTATTCCTATCAGGACTCCTCCTAACAAAGTCCTTATTCTCGCTAGGAATCTCTTGCCAGAGTTCCAATTCCATTAGGACTCATCTTGACAGACTCTTATTCCCGTTAGGACTCCTGTTAACAATGTCTTATTCCCGCTAGGACTCTCCTGCTACTATCCTAGTTCCACTAAAACTCCTCCTATCAAAGTCCCAGTCCAAGTAGGACTCTTCCCGATAGAGTCCCACTCTTGTTAGGACTCTCCTCATAGAGTCTCAGTCCTAGTAGGACTCTTGCTAACAGAGTCCCATTCCCGTTAGGACTCTTCTGCCCATCGGAGGGTATCTCGGTAATTTTGGTAACTTCTTGCCCACTAAAGGGCATTTTGATAATTTTGGCACAATCCCACCCTCAGTAGGACTTCCTAGTCACTTGAGGGGCATTTTCATAATTTTTATATCATTTTACCCACATGGGGGTAATTTGGTAATTTTAGCCCTTTGGTGACGAATTAGGTTTTGAGTGATAGTAGTCTATTTAAGCTTAATTAGGACTTTCTACTTTTAGAGTTTCCATAAATCTGGTTGATTGATATTTCCTTAAATGGAGATACATCGAACCTAGACGTTTTCATTTTAGAATTTATTTTTCAATTAAATTTTACTTTTCTTTTATCTCATTGGCTCTTGCATGTGGACACCAATTCTATTAGTTCGTGCAATTGTCATAATTATTTATTATTTTATTTAGTTAGAATAATCATTCTTATTTAATTTATTTAGTTATTTAATTAGATAATTATTACTTAAGACATGATCCCAGTCCTCCATGTTAGGGTTTCATCTTAGACCCTTGGATCAAATCTTTATCTTTTCCTATAAATAAAGTCTCCTAGCCATCAGTTTGAGGGGACGGACGAAGAAAGACACAATTTCTATAGCCTCACGCTGTTAGTTTAATTCTAGAGTTCTCTCTACGAGAACTTTCCCCCTCCTAAGGCCGAATCCCTGCTAAAGTGATAGCCTCCGTTCACGAAGCAAGTTGAAGCAACGCTTTCCAAACCAAAGAATAAGCCGAAGATCTGCCTGATTAAAGCTTCCGATCTAGATTTTTCTAGCCAAAGATTTGCCCAACTATCACAACTGAATATGGTACGCTTTCAAACCCTTAATAGTTTTCTTTAAGATTTGGTTGATTTCACCTCTTTTATCACTCTTGATAAAAGAGGGTAAACCGAAGAACTACGTGACTCTGATTCTATTTTCTGAACGGATACCTAGAAAGTCTTTGAGCCCGAGTCAGATCTTCTTTCTGTCTTTTCTGTTCTGTTTTTATTTCTTTATATTAGATCTTTTATTATTTATCTCTTCCGAACTCACAATTATCTTTTTAGTTTTCTTATGACAAAATAGCCTTGCAAGTAAATATTTGAGGCCAGTCTAATCGGATCGGGTGAGGTAGGTGCGTAAAACCTTCCCACTCCATACCTTAGCCTCCAGATCCATGTTTTCTTTGGTTTTGCTTTATTTTAGTGCCTTGTTTTATTTGATCCATGTCAAGGCGATGTGAATTTTCATTATTTCATTCATTTTCAGTTTTCTTTTAATTATGTTTTGCTGTAACTGGTTTGCTTGTTTCATGCCCAAAAATAAGTTGGCGACTCCTTAATCTCTTTATCTTCTATAAGAGACATTCTTTCCCACCTTTAGGGAAGAAGACATTCGAGATCCCTCTAAATTCAGAAAAAGGATGACACACATTTCCCTTTTTCTGGTACTGGTACCTACAAACACAATAAAGGCATCAAGCCCATAGCCTTCTATGTTGATGATTTAGTCATAAGAAGTTTGAAAAAGTTTTTACCAAACTATGAGGAACGTTACAAGGTTCTCGAGATAGTTGGACCTACGTCGTATTGGATAGAAAACATGGCTGTGAAGCAAATACCCAAACCTTAGAATGTAGAACATTTACAAAAGTATTATCAATAAAATTCCAATCTTATTTCTACAAGTACTTCACTATTAATTCATTTTCTAACTTTGTTTAATGCTAAATATCAGACGTCCTAAGGATTGAAGTGTCACAGCTTAATGTCCAATCTAAAAGTCTTGTGGAAAACTTTACATATGTCATAAATCAGTATTCTAAACCAAAAATTCCAAACCTGAGGGTGGGGATGTGGTAGTTTAGATTTATGATGCTTGCACTTTTCAACTCGCAATAAGTGTGGGCTCCATGGCCTATAGAACACTCAGAAAAGGGATCAGAGGACCACCGGATTGGCTCCGGCGGTAGCCGCTCCGATGCTTAAGTAAGTAATTGGAATTGAAAAGACTGTATTGAAAGCCAAAGAATGAGCATAAAAATAAAGCGTACTTTTAGGGTTTAATTTATAGATCGTGGCCTTCCTAAGTTGATTAGGATTCGATGTCATGAATATAGGGATTTGATCATCAGAGATTGTAGTTACCTTGTGGAATATTGTGTTGTAGATAGAGATTATAATCATAGATAGTAGCTTCCTTGTTGAAGACTGTTTCCGTGTTGAAGACTGTTTCCTTATTCCCTGCTTGGCAGTTGTTAAGGAAACCATAAGGTCGGAACCATATGAAATGCTGAGTGAATATTGCCCAGAGCATAAGGTCTAGAGGATATGTGCACGAGAATGCCCTGGAGGCTTCACCTGCTCTGTATGACCGAGTTTATCGGCTCTATAGGATATATATATGAGAATGCCCTGAAGGCTGTGATTACTTTGTATGATCGAGATTATCAGCTCTGTATGATTGAGATTATCAGCTCTGTAAACACACGTGTCTCAAGGTGATTGGTGTGTCTGTTTGTGGTATATCAGCTACTCCCTCCCCCCGGAGCCCTAGTTAGAAGCTAGGGCTTAACTAGGGTTATGGGCTTTGTGAAGAGTCACACGTTTTGTTTCTCCATTTCTCGAGACGTCGGTTTAATGGGTCATTTATTGCGCAGACGATACTTGAGAAGCCATCATTATTTTCAACCGTTGTGTCGACTCGTCTTGGGAGGCTCATATTTTGAATGTGTATATAAAGAGAGGGAAAGGTCTTTTATGCCTTTCTTCTGCACTTGCTTCTATAGTACCAAAGACTGCCACCGCCATTTAACATATTTTGAAGGTTGAAGGATAGCCGGTGTTCATAGTCTTTCTTGATTTAAGGTTTGATTTTAGCCCCTTTTACATTTCCTTTCATTTGCTTCGTTGCTTTCTTTTGTCCGCTATGTTTGGCCCTGAGTCACCCTCTGGTTCGGGCAGTCCTTCTAAGACCGTTCCTCAACTGCAACTAGTGAATCTTCCTTCTGTAAATGACGATGAGAATAGACTAGTAGAGCCCCCCTCTAGTTCGGAGGTTAGGATTGTTGATGCATTTGATGAGCCCCCAAATAGGGCTGGTGAGACCTCTGGTCAATCCAGTCATAGAGAGGAAGGTGAGAGTGCAATCACCGAGAAAATGTTGATGGAGTTGTGGGAGAAATTCAATCTTCCCTCAAATGTTACTTTCAAGGTCCCTAGACCCTCTTGGATCGCCCAAGCGATGTTAGAGAGGGGGAAATCTGCGCCTACCTAGCCTGGTTTGAAATGGGACTGACACTCCCCCTTCTTGACCTTGTAAAACAATTTTTCTGCTGGTTCAACCTTTGCCCTGCAGACTTGAACCTTAACAGTTGGAGACATTTGTTGAGTTTCATTGTGTTGGGGCATATGAATAATGTCAATGTGTCCCTTCGACCTGATCCGTAGTAATATGGATCTAAAACTCAAGAAGGCGGAATGCCTTTATTATATGTCTTTTGATAGTGGGTTCAGACCCCTTACTTCCATGCCTTCTTCCAACAAGACCTGGAAGAAGTGGTATTTCTTCATAAAAGGAGGATGAGAATTCAAGGACTTTCAAGGCCAATTCTCAACATTCCCTCGAACCACTGGGTGAAAGGGTGAGGCCCAATTTTCCCGTTGCTGTGTTGATTTCATTTTGTATACCAATTGCTTGAACTGATCAATTTCTATGTCTTTCGTGCAGTTAGGAGCGTGTGGAAAATACCTAGGCTTTCTCCCCCGCGATTCAGAAGCAATACAAGAAGCTTTTAAAGCCCAGCAATCGAGACCATTCCTCCATTGTCAACCCTGATAAATTGATGGCTGCCTAGAGGAAGTGTTGAGGAGCTTGCAAAGAATATGATGGCACGGTGGGAGACCGAGCCATCTTCATCTATGGCAGTGGGGGAGGCTTCTTCCCTAGTGGACCCTCTCATCCAAACGAAAAGGCGGAGGATACTTTCGATCTCTCCTGACCCCACTGAGGGGGAGAGAGAGGCACCTGCCCCCTATTTCTATGGTCCCCCCAGCCCCGTCCAAGCAAGCAGGGCAAGGGGGCGTCGTCCTCGGTGGCCCCTGATGCTGTCAATCAGGGGGCCAAAAAGATTCTGGAGGACTTTTGGGCCAAAGGCTCAAACAAAATTAGGCTCTAGAAGCCGGGGAAGCTTCTTGCTGACCTGGCTTCTCTTCAAGTCAAGGTAAGTTCTTCGGGCCTTTATCTCTTTTCCTTTTTTTCAAGTGTTTTGGCTAGGTACTGAACTGTGTGTTTTGTACACTGCAGGCTCTGCACACCCTTTCCGCTCTGACGGAGGTCTCTCCCTCTTCGGAGGAGGTTGATCAACTTAAGGCCGAGCTGGACGATCTCAGGCTTCGGCTTGGTACTGCTCAGTCGGAGGCTCACGACTATGCAGAGAAGCTTGAAGGAGTCACAAAATTCTCTGATCAGTTATGGAGTCAGAGAAGGACCTTGCTGTTCAGTGGGCAAAGAGGCTGCAGAGAGAGTTGGACGGCATGCGGTACGAATATAACCAGAAGCTTGAGGATGTAGTGGAGCAGGCCAAGGTGGATAACGAGATGGAGATGAGGATGGAACTGGAAGGAATGGCCAACACCCTGATCATGTTTGGCTTTAACAACTTCCGAGATAGGTTCCTTGCCAAATTTCCCTGATTTTGACATATCCTCGATTGTGCCTCCAGGGGTTACCCCTCCCGAGGCTGTAGATCCGAGCGAGGTGGTTGACGTTTTTCCTACCGATCCCACTGAAGTAGTCGTCCCAAGTGAGATGGTTGATGCTGCTCCTGCCGACCCTTCCCCAGCCGTTGAGCCTGCCTCTTCTGATCAGGCTTAGAAAATGTGCTTAGTTTAGGTTTTTTGTTTTTTTTTTTTTTTTTTGAACTTTAGTGTAACAGACTCCTCGAATGAAATGGTTTTTCTTTCCTCAAATGTCTTCGTTCCATTCTTTTTGTGTTTGGTTGATCCGTGTAGTATTTCCTTTGAATTTGTGGTTGATGTGAGAAATTGCTGCAAGTAAGGCTTGTTCTGGATCCATTCAGATCAGCTTTGAAGGGTTGGCAGTTATCTTTCAAACTGTTGTTGCGATAGGATAATGATTATAGACTAGTTCTGATTGCTTCTCCCTCTTTGGATGAGATACGAAAACAATTTCAATCTGACATGTAGGGGTCTGACATTGCTCTTGTGTCACATATATATTGAGAGTAAATTTCTTGAAGAATTCTGAGGCAGCTTGTTCTGAACCCAAGGTTTGTAGCAGAAATGGTGTCTTGTGTCTGTTGCTCTAATGATTGAGACTTCTGCCTCTTAAATCATTCAGACCTGGACTGAGATACATCCGAACTGAAGGCTTTTTTGTCATACATGTGGTCCGTCAAGGATTAATGGAATGGCAAAGACTGAGAGGTCTGTATGTTGGACCGGAAGCCTTTGTATAAAGGTGGACCAGGACTTTGTTTGCTTTGATCAGTTCGGTATGCTTGGAAAAGCCTTGTATCTTGTCGTCTAAGTATCCGAAAGGACGATTCTATACGTCATCCATTTATACAGTTGTCTTTTGGGTTTTCGAGGCCAACCCTTTATTTAACCGTTGAGACTGTTCATCTGGGTGACTTTTGGGCTTCGAGGATCTATATATATGATAGAGGAGCGTACGGCTGTGCCCTATCTTTTTACTTTTGCTCTCATATTGCTCCCCTGTCAGGAGAGAGTTTGAATGCCTTTTAGAGGCTTACCGTTTGCCCGGAGATGATTGACGATTTTCAGTCCGAGTTGAGAATGATTAAACTGTGGCCGAGAGTTAACCTTCCCTTTGATTCAGTCTCCAAGGAACGATTAGAGGAGGCTAAGATCTTCTTGTCCATCTTAGCATCCGGCCGAGATTTCTCCGATGAGAGGTGGACCCTCCTTGATTCAACCGAGGCTTGGAGCATTGGTGATGAAGATGAATGTGGGATGCCTCATTCCCTTTGTGTCTTGGCAGAGACCCTTGCTCAAATCGGCTGGGGTATCACGCCTGCTTTGAGAGAGATGAATAGAGGTCCCTTGAGACCCAGAGCCCTCATCATTCGTTGGTATTGAGGTAAGTGACAGTGATGATGAAATGGCCTGGGTGCTTCTTACTACAGATTGGGGTTCCGGGTTCCTTCCTTTCAAATGGAGCCAGCGGCGGCGGTAATGGAAGTTTGGATCCTGAGCCCCTTTCTCATTCGAGGAAGAAAGCCATGATGTTGTGAAAGCGTAGTGATGCCTTTGTTGTAGCTTTTGTGTATTTGTTCTATTTCCAGTTTTCTTGTACTGATGTAAATTTTCTAAATCATCAATAAAATTGAGTTGTTTCTCCTCAAATCTGATGTTCTCTTCTATTTGATTGTGCTTTTCTGGAGTTAAAACACCTTTTCGTGCACTTCTGATGACTAACTGTTCGAAGAATAGATCAAAGAAACCTTGTAGAAGTCTTGAATCAAAGTACTTCGAACCTGCTCGGTACGGGAGTACTTGTTGCTTGCTGATAGATAAGCCAAATAATTAGCTCAGAGATATTCCGATTTGGGAAACTTTAGTTTGAAGATGTTTGGAACTTCCGTCTCTGGATGGACTGGATCATAGAATCTGTGTATTGAAGATGGACCAGGCTCGGAAGGCCTGTGCATTATAGGCGAACCAGGCTCTGGAGGCCTGTGCATTAAAAGATGGACCAAGTCCTAAGACTTGTACATTATAGATGGACCAGGCTCTGGAGGCCTGTGCATTATAGATGGACCAAGTCCTAAGACTTGTACATTATAGATGGACCAGGCTCTGGAGGCCTGTGCATTATTGATGGACCAAGTACTAAGACTTGTACATTATGGACCAGGCTCTGGAGGCCTGTGCATTGAAAGATGGACCAAGTACTAAGACTTGTACACTATGGACCAGGCTCTAGAGGCCTGTGCATTAAGAGATGGACCAAGTACTAGGACTTGTACATTATGGACCAGGCTCTGGAGGCCTGTGCATTAACAGATGGACCAAGTACTAGGACTTGTACATTATGGACCAGGCTCTAGAGGCCTGTGCATTAAGAGATAGACCAAGTATTAGGACTTGTACATTATGGACCAAGCTCTGGAGGCCTGTGCATTAAGAGATGGACCAAGTACTAGGACTTGTACATTATGGACCAGGCTCTGGAGGCCTGTGCATTAAGAGATAGACCAAGTATTAGGACTTGTACATTATGGACCAGGCTCTGGAGGCCTGTGCATTAAAAGATGAACCTTCCATGGAGGTAAAAGAAAGAAATATCTCTATTGATAATATTTCCGTAAATGTTCCACGTTCCATGGCCTAGGAATAAGCTTCCCAGTCATGTCTTCTAGCCAGTAGGTGGTAGGCCTAACAACCTTCGTTACTTTGTAGGGGCCTTCCCAGTTTGGTGACAGCTTTCCTATAGTGGGATCCTTTGTGTTTTGAAAGACTCTTCTTAAGACAAAGTCTCCGACTTGAAAACTGACCGTCTTAAGCCCCCTTGGATTTGTCGACCATTCTCTGCTGATAGGCTTCCATCCTGATGCTGGCTTGATCCTTTCTTTCTTCAAGCAAATCCAAATTTTCCATCAGCTGCTGATCATTGGATTCTTGCTTAAAGGCTTCAGTCCTCAGGGTTGGCATACCGATCTCTACCGGAATTACTGCCTCTGTACCATAGGCCAGTGAGAAGGGAGTTTCAGATGTGCCACATCAGGATTCTGCACTTTTCGACTCGCAATAAGTGTGGGCTCCGTGACCTATAGAACACTCAGAAAATGGAATCAGAGGACCACCAGGATTGGCTCCGGCGGTAGCCGCTTCCGATGCTTAAGTAAGTAAATGGAATTGAAAAGACTGTATTGAAAGCCAAAGAATGAGCATAAAAATAAAGCATACCTTTAGGGTTTAATTTATAGATCGTGGCCTTCCTAAGTTGATTAGGATTCGATGCCATGAATATAGGGATTTGATCATCAGAGATTGCAGTTACCTTGTGGAATATTGTGTTGTAGATAGAGATTATAATCATAGATAGTAGCTTCCTTATTGAAGAATGTTTCCGTGTTGAAGACTGTTTCCTTATGCCCTACTTGGCAGTTGTTAAGGAAACCATAAGGTCGGAACCATATGAAATGCTGAGTGAATATTGCCCAGAGCATAAGGTCTGGAGGATATGTGCATAAGAATGCCCTGGAGACTCCGCCTGTTCTGTATGACCGAGTTTATCGGCTCTGTAGGATATATATATATATATATATATATATATATATATATATGAGAATGCCCTGAAGGTTGTGATTGCTCTGTATGATCGAGATTATCAGCTCTGTATGATCGAGATTATCAGCTCTGTAAGCACACGTGTTTCAAGGTGATTGGTGTGTCTGTTTGTGGTATATCAATTTATAAACGACAAAATATGACATCTTAAAGGGACCGAAGTGTCACAGCTTAATGCCCGATCTACAAACCTTGTATAAAACTATGTAAGTGTTACAGATCGATATTTTAAGCAAAAAATTCCAAACCCTAAAGGCGAGGATGTCATAATTCAAATTTCAAGTGCCACAAATTTGATGTCCTTAAGGGAGTGAAGTGTCACAACCTAATGTCCGATCTAAAAAATCTTGTGCAAAACTTTGTAAGTGTCACATATCAATATTATAAATAAAAAATTCCAAACCTAAGGGTGAAGATGTCACAATTCAAATCTATAAATGGAAAAAATCTGACATCCTAAGGGACCAAAATGTCACGGCCTAATGTCCAATCTAAATTTATTGTGCAGAACTTTACAAGTTTCACAAATTCAGTACTATGAACCCAAAATTCCAAACCTAAGGATGAGGATGTCACAATTTAGATTTACAAACATCAATGATTATGAATATTGTGGATTAAGAAGCACTACCGAATGTTGGGGCCATATTCCAGACCTATGAAAGTTAGAGAATCTTAACTTTTAGGAAATAAACAATGAAAATTTTATATTTTCTCAGAATTATTTTCAAGTCTAAATATTTTCAAATTAACTCGCTTTGAATTTGTTTTTAGATCTTGGTTTCTTATACATTGTTAGCATTAGACAAGTCAAAAGTTAGATGGAAATTGACACATTTTAGACAAAAAAAAAAAATTAATCGAGATAACTCATTACAAAAAATGGAAAATTGAGAATGGTTGAAGGTTGTTAGAGGATCCATCATTGGCGTCTTCTTCCTTGTTTTCGTTTAGAAGAGTTACATAAATGGAATGGTCAATATGGAGGATATTTTTTAAGAGTTTAGTTCAGCACATTTCATAGCCATGATGCATCGGGTCTTAACCCATCGCAATGGCTTCACCCTTCTTTTGCTTCAACTAGGCCTCTTTGGTTACCTTAACCTCAACCTTGCATCGTTCTTCAAATTCTTCAATAAATTTCAGTGGCGGTATCTAGCTCAGTTTGGTGGCTTTCAGATCTTTCTTAGCGGCTTCCAACTTGGTCTTAATAGAGGTCAATTTAAACTCTCGAATAGCCGTTGTGTTATCAAACATTTCTCATTTGCGCTTGAAGTCTTCCAAGATTGGTCTCTCAGTTTCCAGGTTGGTCTTGATAGTCTCTAGCCCTCCTACTAGCTTAGTTATCTTCTCTGCGGCTTCAGTGGTGTCCATCATCTATACTTTGATTTGAGCCTCAAGGTCACAAGAGTCCTATTTGATTCGCCTAAGAGCCGTTATGGTGTGCATGGCATACATGATAAAATATGTGTTAGAGCTTGAAATGAGGGTAGAGAAAAGAACAAATATGGGATAAGTACTACCTTGACTTGGGCAATTAACCCAACGTGAATAGCCTAGGTTGCATCAAAGGTTTCAATCTAGGCTTAGGACTAGCTTCTACCTTCCATCCCTTGTCCAATTTCGATGCATCCTCCATTAGTTGGGAGGGTGGATGATTTGATCCTTAGCTTTGAACCAAAGGTCTTCCCTTTAAATTTGGACTTCTTTCTAAGGCACCTCGGCAGCCGCGTGCTATTCTTCCTCTAGTTGTATCTTTGCAGCAAAAGATCTCCATGATCTAGATCCATAATAGTCTCTGAGATCATCATCTCATATGAAAATTCATCAAGAATGTGCATCTTCTTGATGATAACACCTTTATGAGAGTTGATTATGACTCCATTTCTTCTTTCTAGGCTTGAAGGATGCCATGATTTGATTGTAGAGCTCTATCGGGCCCTTCTCCGATTAGTCATACCGAGATCAAGTAATTAGGGCTAAAACCTCCTCGAAATGAGGGTAGGTTTGTTGATGGATATTATTGAGGGTCTAAAGTTGGCCTTGTGAAAGTTTCAATCAGTTGAGGGCTCTTTTATATGCAAAAATAGATTTAGGTCAGAAATTTCGTTGAAGGTCAAGAGAAATTTATAGAGATTAAAAGATTGTAATACTCACTAGGGGTGCCAAAAGACTGGCGAACATTTCTAGAATCGAGCTCAATATTAGTAGGACTCTTCCCAACCTTCCTTTAATAATGAAATAATACTTCTTCCATGTTTTGCTCAAGCTTGCCCTTGAACAATTTAGGGGTGAGAATGCATGGACATGTAGTATAAGGCACCACCCTTCTTCAAGGTCATCATACCCCTTAGGAGTTCTAGATTTATAGCCATCTTTTATTGGTGAGCTAATACCAGCAGTCCCATCAAAGACCTCCAACTTTTGATTTGGAGCCGGGTTGGGCACAAAATACAATGATGGAAGAACTATTTTAAAAAGGGGCTGAAAGGGAAACCTAAATTCTATTTCAAACCACTCATTATAGACATAGACTTCCCTATCCCCTACGATCCTTAGGCTCTCAGATTTGGAGGAAAGCCTATAGTAACGTATTTAGGAATCTCATATATGTTCCAAAAATAGTCTAGTTTTCTTGGATTAAGTGGGTGACCCCTTCATCATCCTCAAAGGCATTAACTATCCTAACCTCAAAGCTAGACCCTAGGGCCATTGCCTATAATTGGGGTGGTTCTATCAATTACTAAGTCAAAGGGGCTCTGGCTACTTGTTTTTCATAGGATTCAATTGAGGATTAGTCAAATAAGAATATAAAAGAGATAAATGGAAGAATGCGACCAAAAAAATGGAAGAATAATAATGGAGAAAGATTGTGTATCTAGTGGTTTTAAAGAAAAAGAAGACGATGAGAGCATGTCAAAAATTGTGGGAGGATGTTCATCGGAGTATATCTTTATGGGCACAAAAAGCAGAGGGCAAATAGGAGCCCACTATAGTGAAATCCCATCAATTTATAAATGGATTTGCAACGATTACAAGGAGGGAGACGTTTGAAGGGAACCAATGTCCCATAAAAATGGTGTGATTAATGATTAAAATATGTATCCCTCATTATTAATATTGCAACTTTTGAAGTGAAACAACGATTCTGAAACGACGTGTAACAATTTTCGAAAATTGCTGTCGACGGTAGTTTCTTCAAAGTTTGTAAAAACCTAAATGTCATAATGGTTGTTGAGACTTGACAGGTTAGCAACGTATCTCTGAATCTTCTGCAGATCTTCAGATTAGAGAACTTGAGGGAAGCATCTAATATGATTTAAATTGACAAGACTGCTAAGATCATAACATGGGGCAATAGCAAAAACGACTAGGACTGAATGACTAGATGATGACTAAGTTACAGATCTTTACGCTATAGAATTGTGATTTTCAAATGGAAATATTTATGCTCTTTCTTCAGTTCTGAAAACATAAGCTTTGTTCTCTATGTTATCTGTGAACTTTTATTCTAGGTTCAGCTTGGGAGTATTATACGGTAGTTCTAAGTCGGTATCCCTAAGCGGGGCTTCATTCCTTCACATTTACTAATCACTAGCCTATCAAGGAAGTTAAGCTTGGAAACATTATAAGTAATGCTCAGTCACACCGATTCCCCAATATGATATGTTGTGTGCTAATCAACTTTAGACCTTCGATACTTATTTTCCATTAAAATCACGGGATAGACTCTAATATGGAGACTACCACTTCATGCTTATCATCTCAACATGAAAACTTTCGTATTTTACTCTGAGAAGAATTCTTTTTGAAACGAAAACTCCTATAAAAGAGGTCAAGGTGCATATCAAAAACCTAATTCTAAATTTAGTCTCTTCAAGGTCCTTTTTTTCTAAGTATCCTTCTGACTTGATCGTACGTGTGATCGTCACTGAGGTTCGTCCGGTGGTTTTGTTTATCATTGTTTGTGATCTTGCTGGAGTTACAAAAATTACTACAACAATTGATCATACCAAGTAAGTTTTTTACAAAAATAACTTTGCTTTTATACTCATGCAATCCAATTCATGGTGTATGAGTGGAAGGACATGAGTATAAAAAACTTGAAATGGAGTGCATTTAGTTCCACCTTTTGTAAATGATAGTAAAAACTAAGAAATAAGCAATTGTAAGAGTCTAATGAGAAATTCATGCAATTTTAATTTTGATGTTAATTTAATATTAATTTGAAGGGTTCAATCAAGAATGAAGAAAATTAATTTATAGAATACAAATGAGTTAAAGGTTTACACTAGTGCTTGGATACATAGGAGGGAAAGGAGAAGAGATGATAACATTAGTTATGAGGGAGACCAGAGGGGATGGGATGGGAGGATAGCGTAATCCCTCCTTCATGCTTAGATAACAAATGGGGGAAAGTAGAGTATAATCCTCTCATCTTGCTTAAGAACAACATAAGAAAGAAAGAAAAGAAAGAAAAGGAAAGAAAGGAAATGAAATGAAATGAATATATACTTTTTTCCTATTATGTCTTGGGATAGAAGTGTCTTTTTTATTTTTCCTTTTATAAATTAAAGACTCTCTCGTTTCCTTTAGTCTCTGTCCATTTTTAGAAAAAAAATAAATTGAATAAAATAAAGGGTTAAGAGACTCCGCTCTCTCCCTCCTACCCTTCCTTTCTTTCCTTTCCTAATTTTAAACCAAGCACAAAATAACTTATCATTCCTTCCCCTTTCATCTCATTTCTTTTCAAATTTCTCAATCCAAGCAGAGTGTTAAGATTTTTACTAGTTGATAATTATTTATAATAATAAAAATATTAATTTTTGTCTTTTTAAAAAAATCTTTAAAATTTAAACAAAATCATATTTAAAAAAAAAATTAAATAAGACCTAATTCAATTAAATAAATTTTTAAATAACCTCAAATGTCACGGGTCAACTACAAATGTCAAACTTTTACGATATAATTAGTGCATAAAAATTATGTGCATATATCAAATGTTAGTGTAATGTACCCACATCAATGAAGGAGCAAAAATTTGACATTAGTCACTGATCATATTCGAAACTTCACAAGTGATTATAAGGATAAGAAAAAAGCTCAGTGATAAAATATCAAATTTTGACACACGCTATATATTTAAAAATTAAAATATTATTACCGTAATATTTATATAACATGTCTGAATTTAATTTAACTTGCTTGAGGGTGAAGTTCTTTCAAAGATAATGATATTTTAGAAATCCAGAGGGCAGTGATATTGTTGGTTAGAATCTCCCTGGACCAGCCCTAATGCATATATTCCCAAGGGACGCGGTGAAGCAATGGAGCTCGTAAGCTGAAGCAATAGCAGATATATATATATATATATATATATATACATGATCTCCCAAAAAGAAAGCGTGTGGAACAAAAAAAAGTAACCCGGTGAATCAAACGATCTATACACGGAAACTTCTTCTGATTCTTTCCTCCACTTTAACTTAAATGGCAACTGGTCAGTACTGTCTAAAACTGTCTCTCCTCTCTACACATAAAGATTGAAATACTATCTTTCATTGTTAGTATTGATGGAGACTGATACTGCTGTCTGAATCTTGAGGTGATTATATTTGATAAATTTTAGTGTCTATTGATTGGTTTTTGTTTCTTTTAGGTGCTTGATTCCTTCTAGAATATAAACAACGTTCTTTTAGGGTTTCGATTCTTGTTCCGTTGACAGGATAGAAGCTGTAATCTATACTCTGTAGTTTGTTAATTGTTCTTTATACTAATCAATCTTTATTGCTTTCTGAGGTTCCAAACGCTTAAATTTTTATTACTATTTCGTATTCTGCCATTTGGAGAATACTATTTTGTCCGTTTGATTATTGGTAGTGATGAATTGAGTGTAGAGGAAGAGATTTTCATCGAAGAACGAAGTGCTTTCACGTGCTTTTCATGTATTTTCTTTTTGTTCCCTTTTTCATAGATGCATGTACGATTTAGTCTGAGTCCCAGAAATGTTGAATTTAACATGTTTATATGATAAAAATTGAAAATTTAGGTTTTTCATTATTTGGGAATTGAGAAATTGAAACCTCCACTTGGTTCCTAAGAATATGGTTTCGTTGAGATCAGGTTTTTTTCCCATTTCCAATAAATTAAGTGGCCTCAAGCATAAATTTCAAAAATTTTAGCTGTCTTTCTTTCGTTTCTTTAGTTTTTCATGGTTACAAAAGTGTGGATTATGCTTTAAATGGGAAAAGGAGCAACAGTTGTGACTCTGATGCTGTCCCATTTTTTTCTTCATAAACAGAATGAAAAATTGGTGGTATTTTCACATCTGGTGGTGCCAAGTATTTAAGTGTATGGCTGGGCAATTGCAGAAAACAAGTGTGAAGTTGTTTGAATACAGTTGAGAGGTGGATGGTGAATGTGGTTTTCTTATTCTACCATCTCATGAATTTTTTACTTCCTATTTTGTCAGGGGGACTTAGATGGGACATTCCCTTTTTGGGTCTTCTTTGTAAAAGTTGGACTGAAAACATTCCATTGTTAATGGAGCAGTCGGAGACCCATAACTGTAGTCAGCACATTATGGACATAACAAGCAGCAGTGGCACATCTAGCTCATCTCATGATAGACGATTTAATGGCTTGGACCCACCACAACATGAAGACCGGCCTTCTACTAGTGCAAGGACTCCCGTTTTTCAACCTTCATTTTCTTTGGCCAGTGGATCAAACTCAAGGAACTCATCATTAACTAGGAGAGGGGATGGGCATGCCAGCCGCCATATAAGTCCATTAAATTCTGGGTTATGGATATCTTTTGAACTATTTTTAACTGTTAGCCAGATTATTGCATCTACTGTTGTTTTGTCTTTGTCGAGCCATGAACGTCCACATGCTCCATTGTTTGCATGGATTGTGGGTTATGTGTCTGGATGCCTTGCAACACTTCCTCTTCTCTATTGGCGTTATCGTCATCGCAACCTGGCTTCAGAGCATGATTCATCTCCTGAGAGCAACCTTGCTGCGGGACCTACCCCCTTCTCCTCTCTTTCAAATATGAGGCCTTCAGAGGGGGGAGCTCATCGGAACATTGGTACAGCCTCTAGAGGTGGTCAAAGTGTGGGAATATTGAGCTCAAGGTATGGACCTTTTGTTTTTAACTATACTTTGTTTGTCCTTGTTGGTGACACCTTCTGTTTATATTTCTCTAATTTGTACGAGGATGTAATGTTGTTTCAAACCATAAACCAATGTTTTTGGACAATTGAATTACCCTATTCTTTGTAGATTCTGTATTGTGGATGCTCCAATAGATGATAACCATAATGACATGGTGGTTTAGGAAAATTTTAAAGCACTTTTCCAAGAATGTGTTTGAACTTTAATTTCAGATGGAAAGAGCATTTTGCTTTTCAGGATTGTTACATCTTCCGTTATTTTCTTTCCTCCTCTTTAGTGAGCCTCTATTGTTTCATGAACTTCAACTTGAGTGCTAAAGGTAATGAAGTTAATGATCTTTTTAAAAAATAAAATAAATTGTAGTGATCCTTAAATCCACTCTTCCGTTTTAGATGTCATGACATCACTTATCTACTATGCTACAATGGACGTGGCAAAGTTCATGGTCATTTTTACCAAGACTAATTGTGCTTATTTGAGTTTGGGACAAATAAGCTTAATCTGCTGTTGGCTTAATTAGGTCAGACTAGCTCACCAATGTTATTGTCTTGAATTTTGGCTTTGAAAGTGTTCTAGTACCTGACTTATGAAAGGAAGTGTTCAAGTAACTGAGTGCAACAATCATTCACAACAATTAGAATCTATGTGTCTGTGTTACTGAGGTGGTTCAAATTCATTGGAGCCTGTGTTGAAACTTGAAATTAGACAACACAAGCACAAGTATATTGTTAGATAATTCAAAATAATAGGTGTTTGTATAAGTTCTAAATTACTTGTGATTGTCCTAATTGCATTTAGGCTATATGTATTTAACTTAATGCCTTAATGGCCTCGAATGTGGCCTTATTAGATAACTAAGATGGCTTAAATGGATTTAGTGGGTGGATATTTCTCTTGTTAACTCTCGCAACCCAAAGAAATGAGTAGGACTAACAAACCCCAAGATGTGTACCTGGACCTTTGCTTGCATTTTAGTTCATATGGCAGTGTTCATAATGAAATTATAGGGAGGTAAGCCTTAGATAATGTGCATTTTGATCAATGAAAAGAGTAGGATGAAATAGCAAGCAAAACTATTAACTGATCCAGGTAAGGGGCTATATGGTTCAAATTGAAATGGTTGTAGCCTGTACGGATGAGGGAGTCACCAGCAAATACATCAATTGATTGGAGAAAAGAAATGTTTACTTATGATGTAAGACAAAACATGGGCCTAAATAGAACTTAGCAATATTAAAAAAACAAACTATGGGCCTCAAAAGAGTGGAATTGGCTAATAAATATTCCTATATCTGGGCTTTAACTATTGGGACAGGCCACCATCCATGGAAGGAGGTGATTTTGACAAAAATATGGGAGTTTGGAGAGGGATTGGCTCCCTAGGAGAGTTGAGGGAGTGTTGGGCTGTAGTTTGTGGGGTGTTCTATAAAAGGGAGTGGAAAATTTTAAGAAACATACTCGGTTTGATATGGGGGATGGTGGTAGGATGAGATTTTGGGTAGATTAATCGTGCGTTGGAGGAGCCTTAAAGGCAATGTTCCCTAATTTATTTAACATTGCCATTGATAAGGAATGTGGGGTGGTGGACTGCTAGTCTGCTACTCTAGGGTGGGGTGGGTCAGGAGGAGGTGTGGTCTCCAAAATTTAGGAGACATTTTTTTTGATTGGGAAGTGGAGGGAGTTTGGTTGTTGGAAGTTTTGGGTAAATGCAACGTGATTGTGAGTAGGGAGGATAAAATGGTGTGGAAAGCTTGCAAATCAAGAGGCTTTATTGTGAGTTCTCTCTACCACGTGATGACAAGGAGGGAGGAAAGGCCTTTCTCGTGGAAATTAATTTGGCACTCAAATGTTTCTTCAAAGGTTGCTTTCTTTGCTTGGGAAGCTTCATGGGGGCTATCTCGACTATAAACAATCTCTAACGTAGGGGCTTCCACATTACTAATAGATGTTGCATGTGCAAGAGAGCGGAGGAAAGTGTGGATCACTTAGTAGTCCATTGTACATGGGCTAGGGATGCTTGGTGCATGGTGTTAACTATTTTGGGTTATGATTGGGTTGTGCCAGCTTCATTGAAGGATCTTTTAATCTCTTGGAACTGGGGAAGGGCGAAAGGGGAGACTAGGAAGGTGTGGAATATGGCTTCATTGTGTTAAATTTGGTGCATTTGGGGAGCGAAACCGAAGGACTTTTGATGGGGAGGAACTCCCCTCTTTTGTGTTCAAAGATAGGTTTTTGAGGTTACTCTTTTTTTGGGGCTAATAGAGCTCATCTCGTGAATGTAGGCTCTTTAGTAGATTTTTTGGGGTCTCTAAGACCTATGTTGTAGAGTCTTTTCTTGTAAATATAGGTTCATCGCCCCTCGGGGCTTATGAATACAATTACATATTACTTATCCTAAAAAAAGAAAAGTGCATTATTAAATTAGTAGGTATAAGAACAATGCTTCCCATTATACCACTTAGCATTCTTGGCTGCTTTCTTTCACAGGCAATAACTAGAGATAGAACAAAAAAGAACATTGGAAAAATTACCTTGTTCTTGCCTTTTGAAATAGCTAAAAAAAGTATAAGTTACCGTGAACTAATGACATCGTCATTTATTTTACAAGCCATTTGGAGAACCGAACATCAAAGGGCTTTGGAGCTCGCGAAACATAAGATTTAAAATGGCCAAAAGAATTATAATTTGCCACTTACTAATGATTTCATCCTTTATTTTATGAGCCATTTGAAGAACCAGACATCAAAGGGCTCTGAAGCTCAGTGAAACATAAGATAACCTCCAATTAGAACCCATCCAAACATTGGGTAGACAATTTCTAGGAATTTATAGTAAGAGATTCATCTTGATAGTTACTAAAGGGCGAAATTGGCAGACACAAGGAAGTTCCACTTTTCTTTGTATAAGTTCAGACTTTATTGGAAGAATATTCATTTTTTTAATAGGTACGAGATAAACTTTATTAAAAAGCGCCAAAGGGGGATCTCACATGTACAAAAAGAAGAGCTCCAATTAGCTCCCACTGTGGAATTTAATTCCCCGAGAAATCAAAAAAAGAATTGTATATTCATTATGCGTGCAGATAAGAAAATCTATATTTTGCGTGGATGTTTGAGAGCCTAAATTCTTTTCCATATGCTTGCAATATTCATGTACACACACACACACAGACATATATAATTTGAACATTATGGACAGCTTTTGTTCTTGCGAGACTCCACTTCACTCCTCCTTGTGTCAAATTCTATTCCCTATCCTAGGATTCCTAGCTACCAATCTATCCTTTCTCATTTTGTTGCTGAGCATTTGCATTTCTTTCAGTCCAAAATGAACACAAAATCTTAGTCGTGGGCAAGATCATGTTGAGTTTGATCAAGCATTGTTTGGCAGGCATCACTTTTTCTTTTTTCTTTTTTAATTATTGGATTATATATCATTTAAACCTTGAAGATGTTAAAAGAAATGCCATTGTTTGTCTGAGTTGGCCATGGGGCTTTATACAACTATAATTATGCACTCTATTATTTTCATCATTAGATGCATGTGAAAAAGGAGTGTGGAAAGGGTTCCCTGCACTTGAACTCGGTTTGTTTAATCGGTGTTCAGCCTAATGCTTTGTTTGGTCGCAGGCATTGAAATTGAGAGGAAGGACAGGGCAGGAGTGATGGAAAGGATACTAGCTTTTGACAAGGGTGTTCTTTGAACGACAAATGCTTTCTTCCCTTCTTTTTCACCCATATTTGGGCAGCTTGGTTCTTGGGAGCTGGAGGGATTATTCCCCTTCCTGCTTTTTCTCTCCCTTCCTGATTCCTTTCTAGCATTTGATATATTCTTGGTCCTTTATCTTTCTCCCCCTCTGGTTCTTCCCAGTTTTCCCTCTTACCACATGAAGCATTTAGCTTGTTTGGTTTAGGAGTATCCCAAGGTTTATAACCTGAACCGTTTAGTTCAAAACTATATCTTAACACCTTAAGAAATCATGCAAAAGGAATTCCTTTCAGAGGTTTTTTGTTTGGAAAAAGGGGCATACGATGTTGGGCAAGTCTTGACATTGAAAGAAGTAGACATATTGTACTGTTGGTCGGGAGCTAAATTGATGTAATGGAGTTCTGATTTTTGGTACACTGTCTTGAGTCCAATACGCTAGCTAACCAACACTTCTGATTAGTCATTGGCAGGAAACCTTTTGGAGAAGTAAGTACAGGAAGTTCTTCATTGCAATAAAGCTCTGACCGTTATATGTGTGATACATAAATTTCTTGTGATGCATTGTCTCAAGGGGAAGTGCCAAATCTGGTTATGCATGAGGTTAGCATTATTTTTTCTTTAAGGCCAAGACAATAATCTCTTCTTTGAATTTTCTTTTTCTTAGGGATGTTATTTTCTTTTTTGATAAGTAAACCCATATACAAAAGAGACCTACAATCTAGAGTCTTCTGCTATCCAAAAACTCTACAAAAGTATTAACATACGAGGGGTATGCTTCTACCACTCAAAAAATAGAATTTTCAAAAAACCATCCTTAAATTTACATATAGACACTGTGTTCTCCTAAAAAATCTGTCGATTCCTCTCCTTCCATAAGCTCCAAAACAAGCAAATGGGCACCATTCTTCTAATCCTCTTTCCCATGTTCTTACCACAACCTCCTACCCACCCTTTCAAGAAATCCATAACCTAATACTGCATCACCCAACAACACCCAGAAAGTGAGAACAAGTTCCACATTCCTTTTGCGAAAATGAAGAAAAAGGTGATTGCTAGATTCTCCCTCCATCAAGCACATGGGACACTGACCGGTGAGGCTAAATCCCCTCTTTTGCGTCCATTGTAAGAACCGCTCCCCTAGCTAAGGTCCATCCCAAAAGTAAGCTTTTACTGGAGCCTTCGAATACCACACCACTTTCCATGGAAAATCCTTCTCCCCCTTCATAGCCAACTCCTTGTAGTAGGACTTCACCAAGAACCTCCCACACTTGTCCTTCTTCCACCATATTTCATCTAAACCACCTCCTTGAGGAGTATGTTGATGGAGCAACCGCAATGAGGCTATGACCTCTTCCAAATTGGACCCAATCAAAACAATCCCTTCAGAAAAGGGAACTCCAAATTGGACCCTCCTTTGAGGTTACTAAATAATCCATCACCTTAACATTCTTATCCGCAGCCAATTGGAACAATCGAGGAAACCTATCTTTCAAAGGAGCATCACCTGCACCATGTATCCAACCAAAAATGCACCTGAGAGACCCATCTCCAATAATGAACCCAATCTTATGAGCAAAATCTTCTCACCTCTTATTTGCCTCCAAAGGCTCACCCTGAGAGCTCCCTCCACTCCATTCGAGAACCACCCATTTGGCTCACAACCATGCTTGGCTTCAATGATCCTCCTCCATAATGCCCCATCCTCATTTGCAAAGTGCCAATGTTACTTCCCCAAAGCATGGCCTTATTGAAGACCCTTAACTCTTCGATCTCCCGTCCTCCCTCCCTTGCAGGAATCCAAACCTTATTCCAATTTACTAAGTGCATTTTCTTCCCCCGCTCCTTCCCTTCCCACAAAAAATCTCTTTGAATTTTGTCCAATCTATGCTGCACCACCGTTGGAATAGGGAACAAAGAGATGAAGTATGTAGGGAGACTTGCCAACGTACTTTTTATTGACGTCAACGTGCATTCCTTTGAACAAATATTGTTTCTTCTATCCTGCCAATCTTCTATGGAATCTATCCTGCAACCGAATCTCAAATCCTTCAAAAATTTGAGCCTAAAGTCATCTCAAACAAACTGGTTGTTGATCAATGCATGGCTGACTCTACTCTTAAGCAAACAACACAATCGCTTTAAGCCCCACTTATAAAGAAGCCCTAAATTTTATGTATTTATATTATAATCCAAACTTGAAGTCTAATTTTAATCTAACTCTATAAAGAAGATTCCATAAAGACTCAAAGAATTCTTTTTTGTTCTATTAGTTGAGTTTTATTCCATATTATTCTCATTTTTTATTGCTATGTATTTAGATAAAAAATGACATGAATAACTATTTTGTATTGCCTTCGCTCAATTCTTCGATTATGTAAGAAGTGTACTATCGGAGTTTTATTCGACATATATACATATCTCCTATTGGAACACTATTACAATTTTATATTACAAAAATAAATATAAAAGCATTAAAAACGTTTATATATATATTTATTAGAGTTTCATAATATTAATATTAAATAAAAAAATTCTCATTTAAAATTATCGTTTTAGGCCTCAATTTGTCTTGAGCCGGCCCTAGATCAGTGCTCTTGGAAATGGCCGTGACAATAGTCTCTTCTTTGAAATTTTTTTTCTTGGGGATGTCAATAATTTTTTTCTAAAAGCAAATCCTTAAGAAATTTGAGCCAAAAGTCATCTCAAACAAACTGGTTGTTGATCAGTGCTCCTGTAATTCCAGTTATCCATTTACAGTGATCATTATTAGCAGTTGACAAAGAGAAGGATTTTTATATTTGACAGATAATGAGAGAATTCTTAAAATTTGATCTATTTCATCCTTCATCAACTGTTAGAAGCCACTAGATTCTGTTTAGGCTTTCTGCTGTCACTGATTTGATCATTTACCACCATTGGCGCCTTACATACCAAATTACTAATTTATGTATGCTTTTGAAATTTGTGTTCTTGAGAAGCTGGATATATCTCTCTTTTCGTATTGAATTTTACAAGCTAAATGAATGTGCTGGTATTAGAAAATTTACTTGATAAACAAGCCCAATTTTGCCTTGCAGACTCAAGGTGCTTGTGGAGTACTTCAAGATGGTTTTGGATTGCTTCTTTGCAGTTTGGTTTGTGGTTGGTAATGTGTGGATCTTTGGAGGACACACTTCTTCTTCTGGGGCACCCACCTTGTACACGTAATGTTCATTGGCATTTATAACAAATTTTTTTCTCGCATTTCTCCCTTTTTTGGGTGCTCAATTTGTTGATGTATTTGTCCCTTTGCAGGTTGTGTATAGTGTTTCTTACCTTTAGCTGTATTGGATACGCTATGCCATTTATTCTCTGTGCTACAATCTGCTGCTGCCTGCCTTGTATAATTTCCATCCTTGGCTTCAGAGAGGATCTGACCCAAAATAGAGGAGCCACGTCAGAATCAATAAATTCTCTGCCGACCTACAAGTATAAGATAAAGAAAAACAGAAATGGTAATGATAGAGAAAACAACTCAGGTGCAGGTGATGGTGGGGTTGTGGCTGCAGGAACAGAAAAGGAGCGTGTGATATCAGAAGAAGATGCGGTAAGGCCATCTCTTCTCTGCTCTGAGTTCCCTGTCTTGTTGGTCAATACTTGTATGGTACTTCACTTTTTGGAGGGCCACTGACTGCCCTTCATTCTGGCTTGCAGCAATTTTGTTGTTTATCTTAGAAATTAGAGGGTTTCTAGGAAGAACTGAATTCTTTCTTTAAATGAATTTACCACAGCTGCGGCCCATATCCCTTTTATACGATACTTCAGAAAAAGATAAGTTGGTAATAGTTTTGACAATGAGCTAAGTATTACATAAAATGAAGTTTCATAGATGAAACAATTCATGCCTATTCATGGATCATCACAGTTTGCAATTGTTATTAATGATGATAGACTGATGAGGTTTTTTAGATTCAGACCTGATTGGGTCCATAAATGTCACAAACACTAGGAGAGAGAGAGAGAGAGAGAGAGAGAGAGAGAGAGAGAGAGAGAGAGATTTTCCCTGTTTGTGTTCTTATTTCCTCTTCTTCCCCCCTTTCTTTTGGGAAGGTTCTCTTGGGCTCGGTTATTGGAGTACTAATATTTTTGCCCTAAATGACTCGGTTTCCAAATGACTGGTTATCTTATTATTTGCAGGTTTGCTGCATTTGCTTGGCAAAGTATGCAAACAATGATGAGCTTAGGGAGTTGCCATGTTCTCATTTCCTCCACAAGGAGTGCGTGGATAAGTGGCTGAAGATCAATGCATTATGTCCTCTCTGTAAGTGTGAGGTTGGTGAGAGCATTTTGGGTTCACTTTCGGGAGCAGCTCCCAACTTGCAACGGCTGTAGGTAGGGTGCATAATGGCTTGGACAGCACTGTTTTTTAATTTAGTAATACAGTAACCCTCTCGAGTATATTATGGGGTGAAATGTTGTAGCTTAGTATATACAACACAATTGCCTTTGACAGTCTCTGATCTTTGTTAGACTGTTCAATGGCAAAAGGCCAATATGCAGATTTCTTAAGCTGAAGAATGTAAATGAATATGATTATGTATTAATTACATTGCGAAGATAGATCTTAAAACGTTCTACCGTAACTGACTTTGGTTCATTGTTTCACTGATTTCAAATGGGATAAGTTCTCTAAGCAACCCCCCTCACTTTTTTCTTTTTCTTTTTCTTTTTGGGATAAGTTATGGCACAATTGCCTTTTTTTTGTGTTCTTTTTTCCATAGTCGTGGGAATACATAAATGATGAATTTGAAATGCAGGAATTTTAGTTCTCAGTGATTTGTATATTTCACTGTTCTCTGAGGGTTAAACTATATGATAGTATGATACTTTCTTTGGCGGGAAAGAGGCGTGTGTGTGTGTGTGTGTGTGAATGAATAAAGAAGCACTATTTTAAAATACTAGAAGCAATGCCTTTAAGCACTTAAGATGCAAAATTTTCCTTCAGATAGATAGTTTAAATTTAATGTGCAAATCTAATTCCGTCTTTCTGTGGTTTTCAAACCTTTTTTTTAAACCCATTGAGATACTTAGTTAATAATGAAAGGAAAATCCGTTTGAGATATGTGCTGAATAAGAATTGAAAAATCTTACCTTATGGCATCTCTAACCATTTACTCAAATTAAGGTGTAAAATAGGCCAGGTATGGCATGATTAGGTGTGGGCACTGGCTTGGCACAGTACCACAAGATTAGGGGGCAGATATAGGGATGACAATTTGTCCATTGTCCCGTCCTTAATAGAGGCGAGGTATGGAAATGTTCATAAACAGAATTGGGGCGGGGTCGGGGGATGGTCATCTCAGTCCCGTGTATATATTATTTTTTAAAAAAAATTTATATGTAAACTAGTTTTACTAATATATCACACTATATAAAATTAGTTTTAAGTTTCTCCTATTACACTCATATTATTTTTTCTTATAATAGTTATTTTAATACTATATTTTTCATTTACCTACCAAAAAAAAATATAACTTACTTTGAAAAATATATATATTGGGGTTCGGGATGGGGTCGGAAATTATAAACGGGGTTGGGGTTGGGGTAAATCTCTAAACGGGACGGAAAATATAAACGAGGTTAAGGTTAGGGTAAATCTCTAAAAGGGACGGAAAATATAAACAGGGTTAGAATTAGAGTTGAGAAAATGACATCCCGGTCCTGTTGCCATTCCTAGGCAAGTAGGAGATGAAGTTTGTGTCTTGTTGGGCCTATCATTTCGGCCTATTGATGCTAGCACGGTCCAAGCATGACACAAGCACGGGAATGGGCATAGGTGGGGGCATGAAGCATGAACTATGTCATGTTGTGTTTGGGCGTAATAATTTCGTGCCACGCTAGGTAGGGCATGAAGCGCGAGAAAAGCACAATTGCCAATGTATCGTGCCAGTATAGGACGACTCGTTTTATATTTTTAACTCAAAACTCATATTATATTTAAATTTAAATTAAATTTTTTAAATTTTTCTAATCATTTATTCGAAACTTATATCAAATTGAGTTTTGTTTAATTGTAGACTCAAAGTTGCAAAATATTACGGTCAAATTTTTTGAGATAAGATGACAAATTTTTGAAAAGATTTGAGTAAATTTTTGGGAAAAATACTAAAAGTCCCTAAAATAAAAATTTTAATCCAAAAATTCATGATAAGTTTTTTGTATTTAAAAGTTCCAAAGAATGAACTTTTACTATAAAAAAGTCCAATTATAAACTTTCATCTTAACACCATTAAAAAATATTGTTGATTAGATTAAAATAAGTCTTCAAAACATATTTTAAAAAATATTTAATAGTTCATAAAATAAATTCTTCAATCGAAAAATCAAAACATTAACATTTTTTTTTATTTAATTAGGCTTAAAAAATAAATTTTCACTTCATAAAATATTATGATTTTTTTGGATTGAAGAAGTTGTTTTATATATTTTTTAGTTTTTTTTTTTTTTCTAAAAATATATCTTGAAGGCTATTTTAGTCTAATCAATAATATTTTTTAACGGTGTTAAGATGACAGTTAACAATTGAACTTTTTTGTATTAATTTTTTTTTTTGGATCTTTTAGATAAAAAAAATGTTTCAAGGACTTTTTAAATTGAAAATCTTATTTTAAGAATTTTACATGTACCATGGGAGGTTTGGAGAACTTCGTATCTAAAAAAGATTTTACTAAAAAATTTATTCAAATTTGAGTAAAGAAATCAAAATAAGGGTTGGAAATGATCTAATGACATGATTTCAAATCAATAGTTAAAATTTTAATTTTAGTGTAAATTACACTTACCTCTCCTGAGGTATCTAATAATTGTAGAAACCTTCCTTATAGTTTTTGAAATAACACTGTCCCCTTTTTAGTTTACTGATCTGTAACAGATTCTCCTCTCTCATTAACAGCCGTTAGTTGATTAATGGAATTGGATGATGTCAGTCTCAAATTTTATTCAAATGTCAATTTTATCCTTACAAATAATGTGAGTACAGAACTAACTTTACAAGTTATAATTAAATGATCAAACTACCCTCACTTTAATAATAACTTTTTAATAGAAGGACCAATTTTCTCCCTCTCCATCACAGAAACACTATAACCCTAATCCTATCTCTGTAACTATTCCCTCTCTCCATTCAATAGAGCTCTGCTACAGCCTCGTCACAGTGAGAACACCTCCAAACCACCACCGTACACTTAATCGCCGATCCATCAAAATCCCCATTTCTCTCTCTGTGGCTCCAGAGTCGCTGGTCATCCCAAGCACGAAATGAAGGCAAAAAACTGGACTGAAGGGGTTCCCTTTGAGAAAATGTTGAGCTTTGACAAAGCAATGATGGTTGTGGCATTGACTGCGAGTTGAAGACATATCCTCCTCTACTCTCTGTATCCCCACCACCATTCCAAGCTAGCATTCTCAATAACCCAAATCTAACATCAACCCCAAATATTTCAAATTTAACCTCCCTGAATTAGAAAAAAATTGAAAGTGAACTAGTGAATGAGAAAGGAACTGGCAATCATCCATGTCCTTTGAATATGCCCAACAACCTATCTTCAAAACCTCCACATGATATCCTCATACATCTGCCAGAAATGTTCCCCACAGCAGGGCCCAACTTCATTGTCAAGATTGCACTTTCATGTGCAGGAAATTCTTGCCCTGCATAAAGAGAGGGCAAATCCTTCAACCCCATCAACCAATCCACTCCAAATGCCACCCCACTGTGGTGTATACTCCGAATCAGTCAAGCTTTGAGTATACTCAACTTGAGAGGATTCATTCAATGATCAATCCAACATGATTTCCCCCTTGCAGCGAACTGCTTCCAACATCGCGTCCTCTGCCGCTCGAGACAATCAGTGAAGCTGATCTGGTGAGCTCCTAATAACAATAGTTGTTTTGCAGGCTCACGATTTAAGGCGATGCCGGTGCTACTGATGCCTGCTGGACGGACGCTGGAATTCTGTAAGTGTCCCAAATTGAACGGACCAACCCGGGATTCAGGCCTGCTATCTTTGTTTCTTGCGGACAACTGACATCTGGCTTCCAATCCTTCAAGAGGCCTTTGATAACTACTCTTCTCCATTGCCAATGGGAAAAACCGTAACAGGGACTGAGACCATCTTTCCAGATCTACTGCTACAACTAGGAACATTTGCAAACGATGGGTTAGCAGCAATTGGTGAATCGGATCTTCTGCTCGGAGATCGGCTTGCCCGTCTTCCGCACCACCGCTGCTACCACTACACAAACACACACGCATATATATACACATCTCGATCTGCTGCTTTCTTCCCTATTGCTGGAGTGCAACAGCTGTTGCACAGCTCTCTTTTCCTCTGCACTTCCGTCTTTCCTTGCACCGCTACCCCTTCTGCCAAAAACTCCATTCCAGAACTCATCACCAGAAGCTTCTGGACCAGACCACCGCCGCGATGGCTCTTCCTCGGCCGTTGGATTTCACCGGAATCGAAGATGTAACGGAGATACTGAGTTCTTTAATCTCCGGTGAATTCGTAACTATTAGAGATGGGTCCTGTGAATGGTGAAGATGGGAGGAGGAGTGGTGCGGCAGCCATAAGAGAGAAAATAAGAGAGAGAGAGAGAGAGAAGTGTTCTAGGTAGAGAAAATAAGAGAGAGAGGAAAAATAAAGAAAGAAAAAATAAAAAAATATTATTAAAATATAAGGGTAATTTGGTAAATAGACCAACTTTGTTAACGTCGTTTGGGGACAAGTTCTGATAGGGGGACAGTATTATTTTTGAAAACCATAAAAAAAGTTTCTGTAATTGTCAGAAACTTTAAAGGAGGTAAGTGTAATTATCTCTTAATTTTAATATCTTTCATTTTTAAAGAAAGAGTAGTGAATGAGGTGTTGTTCTACATAGAAGAGAAAAAAACATTTAATAGTTATAGTAGTTTCATAATACCATTTCCAATGTACATAGTCTGCATATGGGAACTAACTCCCTCCATTTGACAACATTAATAGCCATAAAGAGTTTGTTTTAATCATTGGCGGATTCAGAAAATACAATTTAAGGGGTAAAAATATAAATTTTAAAATTTAAATAGATTTTTATTTATATATATAAAATTGGGGGAGGGGAGTCCTAATTTTTAAAAAAGTTCTACTAAAATAATGGGCAAAAAATATGATTTCCAAACTTTGGGAGGGGCACTGGCGGGGCAATGTATAGGCTTGGGGGGCTATAACCCCTCTCCCTCCAAAATTTTGGAAAAAAAATGTAAATTTTACTTTTTTTGAGAAAAAAAAATTATCCTTCCAAATTTTGCAAAAGAAAAAAAGAAGAAAATCTAGCCCTCCTAAAAAAATTGTACATGAAAACAATTTCTCTCCAAAAAATTCTAACCTCCCAAAAACAATTTTGGCCTCCGCCCCTTGGGCCATGCAAGTCACAATAAAGCAAACAAACTACTTTGAACCCATATCATGCAAGTCACAATAAAGCAATCTTACCATTGCTTTGAAACACAATTTCCAAAAACCAAATTGTTCATCCTATTATGATTAAGAGAATGATGATTTTCTTTACTTCATTATGACTAACTGCATTTGAGAGGATAACATCACTAAGAGCATTTCTATTGTACATGTTAGAGAGGATTTTTTTTGTAAAACCGTGTTATGTAGTACGTGGTGGAGTGCACATGTAAATGTAAATGTTATTTTACTTATTAAATGTAAATGTTACTTTACTTATTAAATGTGTCAAATGTTACGATGTTTGGTAACTATGGCAATGAATATGGATTTGAGTGGTGGGAGCATTGAAGCTGACAACGGAGAAATAACAACACCACATGCATGAAGACTATCAAGAGACATATAAGGCTCCAAAGGACCCTGACTGGATATCATTACCTCTATAATGAAAATTGAACTAATATCTAAATTCAATGGTATGTCAAGTAAACAAGCATTAGATCCAAATTTAAGAATTGCTAAAAAGTTGTGGAGGAACATAGAAATTGGTGGTGCAACAACATAGTCAATACTTTGGTCAGAAGTATGAGCAAAAATACTCAAATTATCACATATAGACTATTGTACTGATGATTGTGAGTCTAGAAGAAAGACAATTTCTTTTTCGGATGGACTTTCAAGAATTTCTGGTTGCTCATAGTGGATTGAATTTAAGATGGGCAGTGTTTGTTTGTCTGGAATATGAGAAATTTATTTAGGAATTTCACGTTTAGGTATTAGGTCACAAGGAACAATAGGAAAAGGCTTAAGATTTTCTTCCTTTTTATGCTCTTTAGGTTTGAGTGGAATTAATTTGATGGTCTTACCCTTGTACTTAAAAGCACATGTATTATCTTTTAAATTGTGTGTCACATCAAGATCATTTATCCAAGGTTGACCTAGAAGTACATGACTAATTCTTATTGGCAAGACATTACACTAAACATTAGTTGAATAATCACCAATTAGAATTGGCATTAAACACCTTTCTATGACTCGTATGGATATATCACCTATCCACATTACCTAAAATGGCTGAGGATGAGCTTTAGGTCGTAGTTTCATTCTAGTGACAACATGTTTTGATACTATGTTAATGCAACTATAACAATCAATGAGAACTTTGCATACTTTTTTTCACATTTAAGATTAGTTCGAAAGAGTTGTATGTGTTTCCATGTATCCTTTTGGCTAGGGTTAGGCAAGTTATATCACAAGAATTAGGAAAGGGTTCGACGTTAAAGGGTTTTAAAGAATACCTTTGAGATTGATCCTGGGACATATCCGGTTAAAGCAGACTATAACCCACTCAAAAGTCCTCTATTGTTTTATGAGAATACCCATAGTCCTCTACTTTATGATAGTAGTATTTTTTTTGTTTTAGGCTGGGCTAAAGATGGTTAATGGTTCAAATAGGATGGACTCAAATAGTGTCTTGGGATAAAAGAATATATTCGTTGATAAGAAAAAAATGTGTTGGGCTATCAGATTGGGCCTGGATATGACTTGGGTTACGGTAGGACTAATGGGGTTTTAAATGGATGTTAGGTTTAACAAAAGTGATTTCAATTTGAAAGTATGGCCTGGTGTCATTAGTTGGACAAATAAAAGTGGATTAGGTTTTGGGTTAAATGAAATGGGTCATATCTAAAAAGTTAGGGATTATTTAAATGCAGATACATTGGATTGGGTGAATAGATGTCCTTCACAATCAGATCTAGGAGTTTCAAAACTTGTTCTTTAGCGACTGTGGCTTGCGATAACTTGTACAGGATGAGAAGGATGACAGCAAAGACTACGAGGGGTGATGGTGATGTTGCGATTTGATCGTTCGAAAGGGCTGATGATGCCGACCATGATGAAGCTGTAGTGACGATGAAGTGTTGCGATAGTGCTAGAGCTCTGTCAATGGTAGGCTTGGCAATATGTTGTAGTGGTGATCTTTAACCACGATGAACAATGAAAATGGCTATGAAACTGGATTTTGGCTTGTAATAGTGATAATGGTACAGTGAAAATTTCATATTTGAATTTTTTTTCTTCAACAACATAGTATAAAGACCAAAACAAGAAGTGCGGGGACAACTCTGATGGCCAAGCAATGGCAACTAGATGACGAAGATGACTGCAAAAGACTTCGTTGTTGCGATGGTTTCAAATTTGCAAGGGGAATGATCGACGATGATAGTGAAACGTTGTTTGCGATGGATTGCCAAATGATAATGGACTCTATGATGAGTAGTGAAAAAAGTTTGATTGCAGCAATGGAAACTCTGTGGTGTTGATGACGAACTATGAATGGTTATATGAACAGTAAACTAATGATGGAATCGATTTTAGGCTTTAATACCAAATTGATGCAGGAGTAGGGAAAGAAAATAGGGAGAAGATAAGAAGAATAATAAAAAAGGGGAAAATCTAAGATAAGAGAAGAAAGAGAGAGGGAAGGAGAGGAGAAAATCCAATATTTTGAAATTATTCAATAATCAAAGTCTAAGTAATTCTATATAGGAAATGCCTTTATATAGGCAACTTAAAAATAATTTCAAACTAATTGAATCTCTATAAAACAAACTCTTATCCTAATAAATCCAAAATATAAATAATTCCTTCAAGATCAAATATTAGCGGGTTGTAAAATCTTTCTTGTTCTACATCATTTTATAATTGGAAGCGCACAAACATATTTTATACCTTTCTTAAATGTAAGAATCAGGTTTGCAAGGTTGTCATAGATGGAGGCAGTACCATGAATATGGTCTCCAAGGCTGATGTGGCTACGATAAAGCTTAAGATTGAGTCGCACCCTCAGCCATATAAGGTAGCTTTGGTAAATAAGACTTCCTTACCAATTTCTAAAGGGTGTTTAATGCCTATCTAGATGGGCGATTATTATAATGAGATCTAGTGTAATTTGTTACCCATGAATGTGGCCTATGTTCTCCTTAGTCGTTCTTGGCTCTGTGATTTAGATGTGACATACCATGGATGAGAGAACACTTACATGTTCAAATACAAAGGTAAGTTTATCAAGTTAACACCTACCAAGCCTTCAGATAAAGAGAGGAATGCCAAGCCTAAAAATCCTTCTCAACCTTCCACTAAGAAGCCCCTTCACCTTTTGTTTTGAAAAGAATTTGAGAGTGAAGGTTAAAAATCTGATGAGATTCTTCCAATTTCTGTAGCAAAGGTAATTAATCTTTCACCAAAGGTCACTACGCTACTAAAGGAATTTGAGGATGTGACACTAGAGGAACTACCTGATGAATTTCCACCCATGAAAGACATTCATCATGCTATTGATTTAATTCAAGAATCATAGTTACCTAATTTGCCTCATTATCGTATGAATCCTAGTGAGTGTGCTGAATTAATATATATACATATATATATGTAGTGGGAGTATGAGAAAGGAAATGCAGGCTTCCTACTCTATTTCAACTCTTCTGGACCCTAAATGAAGTCTCGATTTACCCATAGTTCTTGGTATCGACTTTTGTGGTTAAATAGGGGGGACAACAAAAGAATTGATTTGGTGATTCTTTCCATCTCTAAAATGTTATCCTTGTACTATCTTTAATCCTGGTCATGGTATCATTTTCGTGGATTAAGTGGTTCTTGTCATCCATGAACCCTGGTGAAGTCCCAGCTTGCCCATAATTTTTTATATCGATTACTGTGGTTAAATGGGTGCTGAGGGAAGAAGAGAATTCCTCTTCTTGTCATCTCAAATTATCTCCCTGCTAAGTCGTTGTAATGCTTGTGGCTACTTCTAAAATCAAGTTAAAATCACCCTTTCAAAAATCCAATACATATTTAAACTTGAAAACTGTATACTCCTTCCAAAAATTTCCAATTTAATACATGGAATTGTGAACTTACTCTAATACATAATTTCATACCTAAAATTGTTTATTCCTTCCAAAATTCTCAATTTCATATGTGAGATTGTGTAGTGCAATTCAATATACAGTTTCATAGTTGAAATTGTGTACTCCTTCCAAAATTGCCAATTTCATACATGAAATTATGTAAGACCAATTCAATATACAGTTTAACACCTGAAATTGGGTTCTCCTTCCAAATTTTTTAAATTCATATACGAAATTGTGTAGTCCAATCGAATTCATAGTTTCACACCTGAAACTGGGTACTCTTTCCAAAAATTCCTAATTTCATACATAGAATTGTAGACCCCAATCCAATGCCCAGTTTCAAACACGATCTTGAGTATTCTTTCCAAATCTAATTTCATACACGAAATTGGGAAACTTTTTCAAAACCTGAATCATCTAATGAAATGAGTAATGCTTTTTATAACCTATATTTGTTCCTTAATGAGTGACAGTTAAGGCAGGCACCATCTAAATTCGCCTTCAAAACTTATTTTTCATTTTTCAAACTCACTTTCAAATCAACCTATTTTTCAAAATAAGCCACCTCGGGTACTCTATTCCATGTCTTAAATCAATTGAGGTGTGACAAAGTACCTAAGGAACATTCTTATAAATACACTTCAAAAATTTCATCCGATTCTTTTTATTTCATAAAATACACTTAAATCAATAAATTCTTTCAAAATTCTTTTCAAATTCAAAAAGCTGGTATGACACACTCAATAGTAGTTTGGTAACCTTTTTTTAGGGATGTTTAGGGGTGCCTAACACCTTCTCCTAGCATAATCGAGCCTCCGAACCTAAATTTTTTGTAATGTAGACCATTTTAGAGTCATACATTAAAAAGGGCCTTATCAATTCAAAACTTAGTCATATTTCCTTAGAAAATCTCAGTTGTCTCAAAATTATTTTAGATGACCAAATGCATGTTTAAACAAATATTAGGTGACTGACTGCTAAAAAATAAATAAAGGCCTTACACTCTTTTCAAAATCAAACTCATCGCATTAAGCTATGCTAAATGTCTGCCTAAAATATTTTCACACGATATTGTTTCCCTAGAAGAAAGAGGGCATTCGCTAGGTCGTGACAAGAATTATCATTCATATTGGCCCCGAAATGACAATAAGGTTTGGGGTAAGGTAATATTGAACAAGATTATACTCACTGCAAATTAGATTTAGATATGTGAAATATTTTGTAAGGATATAGTCTTCTATATAAAGAAAAAAATTCTAAGTATGGATTTGTGCTATGTACCAAAGAACAGTTTAAGACTTTATAATTTAATTATTATCATAATTTCAATTACAAAAAAGTTTAGATGCCATTTTTTTTAAAAAAATTTCTCAATTCTTAAATTACTAGTCTCTGTTCCAATTTAAGAATTTCTTATTCTATTTTTTGATACCCCAAAATAAAAGTTCTGTTTGGAAAGTCAAAGCTATAAAGCATTGCAAAATTTTCAAATTGTGTTTTTTCACTAATTATTGTGATTGTAATAACTAATGTGAATGAAGGCTAGTTTTGTAAAATTGTACTTTTTATGTGAAAGTATTAAATACATATCTCTTTAAAAAAGTTTATTTTGTTAAGAGAAGCTCGTAAAATAGGATAGAGGGAGTATATAATAAAGAATAATTATTATATGTATGCCATTAGTTTTTTAAATTATTTTTATCACTTTTTCTCCACTCTTCTTTTTTTTTTTTTTAGCGATTCTTTTTTATTTAGAATTCTATAAATTTTTTGTTGTGTTCAAATTTTAATTATTAGAAAGTCTAATTGAAAAAAATGTCATACTAGGTGGATTCCATGGCAACATGTATAATCTCCATTCTTAATATTTTTCAATTACCTTTATGGAGTATCTTACATCTAATAAGTTAAAGACATAAATTTGGTTGGGATAAATTATTCAAGTCTTAGAATTTTTTTTGATAAGATTGAATTTTAAGGATGAAGATAATATATATTTAAATTAAAATATTATAAAAAATATAGGAAAAAATACTAAAAGACTTAAAAATAAATTTCTCAATTTAGAAAGCCCACGATAATTTTTTTTTTTTTATTCTAAAAGAACCAAAAAAAAAAAGAAGGAAATCTTTAATACAAAAAGTCTAATTGCTAACTTTTATCAAAACATTGTTAAAATATATTACTGATTGACTAAAATAACCTTTAAGATATATATTTTTTTAAAATCAAATAGTTCATAAAATAAATTCTTCAATCCAAAAAAAAATAATATTTTTTAGTTGTCTTAAAGGCCTAAAAATAAATGTTCACTTCATAAAATTGTTATTATTGTTTAGATTGAAAAAGTTATTCTATATAAATATATATTAGTAATTTTTTTTTTCTAAAATGTATTTTGAAGGCTATTTTAGTCTATTTATTAATATTTTTTAACGGTGTTAAGATGAAAGTTAATTATTTAAGTTTTTTGTATTAAAAGTTTCTTTTTTGAGATTTTTTAGATAGAAAAAATTTATCATAGATTTTTTAGATTAAAATATTTATTTTAATGACTTTTTAATATTTTTTCTAAAATATATGACAAATTAATTAGAGAAGCTTTTAGTTAATTATTGAAGTCCGGGAAGATAGAGATGTAGGAGTAAAGATAATGGGTATTTGAATTAAAATAATTCCCAAAAAATATAACTATATATAATAAATTAGGGAAATTTTTTAGTTAATTAGTAAAATAGTCACTTCTGAAAAATAGTAAGTTAATTTTCCTTTATAAGATAGAGATATGTATAGATAATGATATTATATATTTACATTAAATTATCATCTAAAAAACTTAAAACTATAACCGTATTTGATAAATTAGTATAGAAAACTATAATTGTATAACTCCTGGGCAACTAAATTCAAAATCACCTCATATATCACACCTAAGCCCATATAAGGTTTGAATATTTGTTTTCTTTTGCTATTACTTTCATTTAAACATTTCCAAATTTATAATTAAAATAAATTTTTTAAAATTGATTTGAATTCTAATTTTAAAAATAATCTTAATTATAAATAAAATAATAACTAATCTCATATATTATAAATAAATTTATAATTAAAATACAATTTCTTAAACTGAATTAAATTCCAATTTTGAAAATAGTGTTAATTGTAAATAAAATATAACTAATATATATTATAAATAAATTTATAATTAAAATAGTTTTTTTAAGTTGAAATAAATTTTAATTTCAAAAATAATATTAATTATAAATAAAATAATAACTAATATTATTATAAAATTAGAATCTAAAACAACCATGAGAGCTAACTAATATTATTATAGAAACTAACCAAAAGGATGGGTTTCGTCAATTTTAGTTTCTACATTGTTCTATGGTTCCCTGGAACATTGAATATAAAGTCCGATATAAAGTGTTGATGTGGTGAGATATTAATGGTGACAGGTAATCAAGTGGAAATAACCGCATCTTAAATGACAGCAGGAAAACCCAGCCGCAGACTATATATAAATACCACGTGTCAAGCCGCGTTTTCTCGTGAAAGCGGTTCATGAGGTCCGGATGGATGCTATCTAGGGTTTGTATTGTTGCTACAATCAGGATAAACTCGACCCAGCCCCCAATCTTCCCTCTCGCCGACTGACTTCTAAACTCTCGAGCTCAATCTTCTTACTCTCTCCGGAGTCTCCTTGTCCGATCAGGTAACCCTCTTCCATCATTACAACATCAACATCGCTACATGTATGTGTGCACATGTGTGTGTATATATATATGTGTGTGTGTGTGTGTGTGTGTGTGTGTGTGTGTGTGTGTGTGTATTAATATATATACACTTGAAATAGTGTTGTTCGAGTCGAATATATGCAATTCTTATAATCCTGATATTAGGTTTTATCGAAGAAGCTTATTGATGGTGCTTCGATTGTATAAAATAGTTGTCTTCTCTCTCTTCGGTGATTTTATCTGAAATTTCGTAATTTATATGACTTAAATGCTTATTAATGACATTGGTAATTGGTTATCTATGATCTATCTGTTTTCCCTCTCTAATCTAGGTTTGAGTTGTTAAAAGCATCTGATAATACTTTTATTTGATTTATTAGTTCTCCTATTAAAGTGAATTCACATGGGACACGGGTGAAATTCTTTTTAATGTTTGAGATGTTTTAGCGAATATTCAAATCTAATTCTTGTTTGATATGTAATTTTCCTGCTCTGTTTTGATAGACTGGTCATCTGACTCATTTCATGCTGGATTGGACCCCTCACCTCTCATTCTTTCAACTTTGATTTGTTTTGGCTAAAAGAAATTTGTTGTGTGATTTGGTGTTGCAATGCTTGTGATGGGTTTTGTGGTTTTGGCTCTAATTGTGTTGTCATTTGAGACCAATTTTATTGTGATCAGCATTGCTTTAAGGGTTTGTAAGGTGAATGATAATTGGTAATTATTGTGTTTATCAAGTGATTATTGGAAAATTTTAAATAGGTTAAAGTATAAATAACCTATTACTTGGTTTAGGTTCCAGAATTAGATGAATGCTCCCTCTTTTTTTTTTTATTTTTTTTTTTGTGGTTGATATTTAGATGCTGTCATTAACAATGTAAAGATTTCTTTTATGTGATACAATTTGGTTGGAAGGATATGAGATCATCTTTCAGTTTTGTCTTTGATAAGTAAAGGTAAAAGTATTATAAACGAAAGTGTCAAAGTGGGGGCGCAATCGGTATACTGAATGTGTCACGCAGTTTAAAAGGAATCCCATTACAATTCAGATCATCCAAAAAAATTTAAAAAATGAAAGCAAATCCTTGAGAATAAAAAAAATGAAAATATCTAAAATTTTCTTTTTTAACCTATACACAGGACACAGGAGACTTCTCATTGTCAAAAGTGCACCGAATGTGTTCCCACCATATACACCACATTTGACAAAACGGAGCCACTTTCCAATCCTATTAGAGGGGCACGAGGCTATCCAACACAACAAAAGATCCTTCTGAGCAAACCTAATCCTATTAGAAGGGCAAACCACCACAACCATTTCCTGTGTTCTTTGTTCATCTATCTTCAATGTTGCAGATATATTAATTATTTGGAACATGTTTCGTAATTTCCTTGTGCCCAACTTTGTGTATTGTATTGCACGGTTGATCTTGTAGTCTAATGAACAATTTGTATTTATAGTTAAATTATGTTATTGTGATGTGTCAGTACATCTTTAGGTTTCAACTTCTATCTTACAAATTTCATGTCATTTGTAATTTTGCATTGTGTGGAAATTCTCACTGTGCAATAGAATAGTACAACTATCAGGTCACCTATAATGTATAGATGATTGTGTTAGATTATCAGACTTGTTTGATGAAAATGTTTTTTGTTTTGGGGTAAAAGAAAGCAGAAGAGAGCCTGTAATTGTGTTCTTGCGTTTCTAATGAAATATTCATCTTGCTTATCTAGGTGCTGGGCTTTACCTATGGAGCTGGCCCTCCCAGATTGGCCTTAGATGACAGCTAAATGGTAAGCATGATATTTTCAGGAATCCTGAAGTACTGAATCAAGAAATATGTGTTAGTTTACTTATCAGTGGCTGATTTATTTCATCGACAAAGAAAGAGAAAAAAAGGAGTAGATACTGCAAAATGGGGAATTTTTGGATCATATCTTAGTTTTATATCACTTCCCTGCATTCTTGTTGTCTTGCATTTTAATTTGGCTTCATTTATTTATTTTTTGATGGGTGAATTGGTGCATTTGCATTAATTTATATGAATATGTATGTTGTAAATGAAAGGGTAAAAAAAGTTTAAACTGTTTGGATGCCCAAAAGGAGAAGTGGACTGATTATCTCCATAAGAAAATATCATCACAGAATCCCTACAAGCTCCTTGCTACCTGATGCTTGGGAGGCTACATTGTCTAAAACCTATGAATTATGACCAACACATCTACTTCTTTCTAAATTCCAAAAGATTCGGATTTTATAATAATGCAGAGAGAGGAGGGTCAACTTCTGAACCTTTTCCCTTTTTCTTACTCCAAGCTTTGAAATCCCATGAATTGAGAACCTCCATGATTTTTGAAGGATGTATTGGGCTTTCGTAGTTTGGGGTAAATAATGGTCTGATACTGTGGTTACACTGCAGTGGATAAGCGGGTAATCTACCAATTGGTTACAACATTGCTCATAGCAATACGATCATGAATAATCTGTGTTCATGCATCGAGCTCATTAAAATGCTTTGGATCAAGCAAAAGGCTTGATTTTTGTAGGATTGTGAGCTTTTCTTAGGACTGTCCTTAGCATCATTGAGAGATCACTAGGATTATGGTACTTGGTACTTAGGAATATACGTGGGTTGGTTCAAGGGTCAATATGTTGAGTGTGCAACTTGCAGGCATTTTTTGTGAATGGAGAACCCTTAAATTGTCCGAGAGTACTTTTTGGATTCCAGCTCCACCTGTATTCAAGGAATACTTTTATCCCCTCTTTAGTGGTACTATTTTTTTATTTAATTTTTTTTTTTTTGTGGGGGGGGGGGGATTATGTTTTAATTTTTGTGTGAGGAGGGAGTTTTAATGTCTATGCTTCTTATTCCTATATTAACTTCTTATATGGGGCCATTTCTCCATTCTCTTAAAATATTATATGACTCTGAGAAGGTTCATGTCTTCTCTGATTGTTTTCATAGCCTTAAATTGCCCAAAAAATAGCTGGAGTTGACTTCTGCACTTTACAACCTTTGGTCATAAGATTTCACGTATATTTTATGTATAAATATATATAATTTTACTAAAAGTATTTCTGGCCCATTCAACATAGTTTGAGATTTTACAACAAACAGTTGTGGCTTTTTCATTGCTTATTCTCACAGGGAAAAATTAACTAAAAGAATCACTTTTTGACTAATTAATTGAAACAAGGTTCTGTATTATTGTCGTTTATTAATTTTATTCAAATGTAACATCTAGGTGATCCAATGAAAATTAAGTCACTGTGAATCCTTATGCATTAATACTGATTGAAGACCACAATTTGATATCAATGAATTAGTAGTAGAAATTTGTCGGTGGAAAAAGACACTAAGGAGATTTATTTTGTCACATTTTCTATACTATAATTTTTTTTTTTGTGGGAATCGCTTGAAGGAGGGGCTCCCAAGGGGTACACCAATTGCTTATTATGGAGGGGCTCCCAAGGGTACACCAATTGCTTATTATGGTGCTAAAAGGACTCGAATGCTGTGGGAGTTTAAGAGGGCATGCCATATTTTATGACATGTTTTTTTTTGGATAATGTACATGGTTTATAGTTTGTCCCTTCTCTAGGACTCCAGGTTGCTGGTCACCTGGTATACTTGATTACATTGAGCCTATGAAGCACAGACACTCAAATTTTGCTCACATACCAGTGTCGGATAAGGATGAGAGCCTGAGACACAAACATGCTTGGACATGTCCCGATCACAGGGTTAGGCACGTTAAAAGAGTGTCCTGATTTTATTTTTGTTTTTAAATTTCAGACACGTTGCAGACATGTCCTGGACACGTTGAGATACGTTAGTACACATTTTTGGGTCAGTTTGTATTTTTTTTTTTAAAACTTGGTGGTTGAAGGAGGGGGTAAGCCGAGGATATTCGCCATCAATCAACGGTTGCTGAAGCCTGGGTTTTATTTGTTATATTAAAAACTCGAGGGGTTATAATTTCAGCTTCTTATTAGGGTAGAAAGCCCCAAACGCAAACTGTCAATTGCATAGCAGAAATTGGAGACCTAGTGTGCATTGTGATGTGCGAGTGCAACTGCCACAGCTCGACCTCCAACCGGCCACTCCTCGCCCTCTGATCATCCTCACTCGCGTCAACATGCAATCTTAGTTATGACACGTTTTTTTTTTCTTTTCTTTTTTTTCTCTTTTTCTTTCTGGTTTTTTGCTCATCTTTGGTCTGTTTTTTGCTCGTCTGTCGGTCTGGTTTTTTTGTTAGTAAAAGAAGCTGGTCTCATTTTTTGTTAGTATAATAGACTGCTAAAATTGTGAATACCACATACTAATATGCTATCTGCATTTGACAAAATGACCTACAATCTAACACTTAAGAGTAGTTATTCCTTGTTATGTTTATTGTTTAAGTTCAAACATTTAATCTATCTTCGGCTTGTTTTACTTTTTTCACTTATGTTTTCTGCCAAAACAATGTTTAAGCATCAATGGTAATAATGGTCCAATATTAATTTGGGGAAAATACTGAAAAATCTCAATAATAAAATTTTCAATCCAAAAAGTCCATGATTAATTTTTTCTATCTAAAAAATCTCAATAAGAAACTTTTATTATAAAAAAATTCAATTGTTAACTTTTATTCTAACACCATTAAAAAATATTACTGATTAGACTAAAATAACCTTCAAAATATATTTTAGAAAAAAAATACTAAAAGGTATATAAAATAAATTCCTCAATCCAAAAAAAATTATAACATTTTATGAAGTGAAAATTTATTTTTTAGGCTTTCTAGATAAATAAAAAAATGTTGTGTGTTTTAAGATTGAAGAATTTATTTTATGAATTATTTAATAATTTTTAAATGTATCTTGAAGGTTGTTTTAGTTTAATTAGTAATATTTTTAATGGTGTTAAGATGAAAGTTTACGGTTGGACTTTCTTGTAGTAAAAGTTTCTTTTTTAAATCTTTTAGATAAAAAAAATTAATCATGGACTTTTTGTATTGAAAATTTTATTTTAAGGACCTTTTAGTATTTTTCCCTATTAATTTTGTTCTGGTCTTTGTTTTGCTACTTGAAGCTGATGGTTATGCCATTTGGTTGCGAAATGACTTGGTTAATGCCACTTGGTTGCTGTCAATCCTTTTTCTGGTATTAATTTTGTTCTTGTCTCTGTTTTTCTTCCTTTTCTCTTATGATTTGTGGATTTTTTTTATTCCTAATTTGATTGATATAAAGTTAGAATTTGATTATATGATTATATATAAATAAATCATATTTCATTTAATGTGTACTGATAAAAAAAATAAAAAATTATTCAACATGTCCTTGGCGGGTCTATATCCTAATTTTTTAAAAAATCCCATGTTGGACATGGACGGCGTGTCTGCGTCGTGTTATATCTGTATTCTGTGTTTATATCTGTGCTTCTTAGCATTGAGCATTGCGTTTTGTGAAAAGAGGCTGCCAAATGCCTAGGTGCATGCAACACATCATTGATAACAAAAAGAATAGTGTTAGTGATTTCAGATGGTTATCCTGTATGTGCCATCTTGGCAAATGAATCCGTATCAATCTCTGAGATTCTAACAGTACATTTTCTTTGTAAAAATTAGGCAATGAAGTTAGATGCTGTAAACCTCTACTTTTCTTACTTGTTGAATTGCTCCTGTTGAGGTTGTTCCTTTTTTATTTTTATTTGTAGTCAAGACATTGTTATAGATTGTAAAGACACCAGTATGCACTGTCCTTGGCTTGGTCATGTTGGTATGTTTGGTGTTGCAAAAAAAATATTACACAAACTAAAACTGAATTTATGATTACTTACCAAAGAGAAGAAAAAGGGAAAAAAAATGAATATGTGATTAAGAGAAACAATATGCAATAAAACTTTTATAGGCCATATTCATAGTTAGCTTGGTCAATTATGGTAAGATAACATGACAAAAAAAAAAGAAAGATACCAAATCCCTAGGTCCCTGGTTATAAAAAAGAAAAAGGAAAAAAGATAACATTTCCAATCATATATTATACCAACGATTGGTCCTTACTCCTTGAACAACAGATTTCGGATTTTTTGAAAATTGAATGACTTCATTATATGGCATTTCGTTTTTGCTAAGTAGCTACAGATTTTGAATCAGTTTCAGTGCAAAATGCTGGAAGCTATGATTATCTTGTTCAATAAATACTCCTTCAAGTAACTGACCTTTTGTTGCTCTATGTAACCAAGCCCACACAAATTGTCTCTGAAGGATAAACTAGTCATCCAACAATGGATCGACATTGGCAAGCCTAGATTTCTTCCTATCTGAACTGAATGAATGCAATGGATATTATGCCTTGCCATTTAAATTGGTTTTCAGCTAAGAAGCACGGATACGGACACGGAACACGGATACGACATGACACGGACACGCAGACACGTTATTTCTCAAAAAAGTAGGACACGGACATGTTAGGGACACGTTGAATATATATATAAATTTTTTATATTTTTATATAACCATATAATAAAAACCTAATGTTATTTTAATTAAAATTGACATAAAACACACAAATTTAAAAAATATTATTAAGATATTAAAATAACAAAGTTATGAAATAAAAAATAAAGAATTTCTTTATTTTATCATCAACTTTCATGATTCAAGTGTTCGGACACGTGTCTGGAAAGTGTCCAAGAGTGTCGGTGTCCGACATGGACACGTGAGCCAAAATAGAGTGTCCGTGTTTCATAGGTTTTCAGCCTAAGCTTTCAGGCATACTACGGAAATTTTTTTTTTTAGAGCAAGTCCTCTGCTACAATCTGAAACCAAGTGTTATTTTTATAATGTAATTGTTCGTATCCCATCATTGAGACTTGTAATGTTTTGGTGCCTATGATTTACTTCTCATATTTTCTTGATGTTTATTAGCCTGTTACCCCATCATAGAGCCGTGTAATGTTCTATTGCTTGTGTTTTACTTTTTCTTATTTTTTTAATTTTATAGCTATTGTTGCGTGTATATGCATCATATAATTTACTAGTGTTGCCTTTTAGTCATTCTCTCTGTGTGCGCTTGCTTGCTTGAGCTCCAGCATACTCATCAGGATATGTTGCCTTGCTTATATAAAATTTCTCTTATGAAAATATTCTGTGTGTTTGACTTATGCTGTTCCCCCTCCGTCTGCAATACATTTGGGTTGTATAGATTAGCATTATATCAAGTATGTGATCCCTAAATAATATAAGTTGATGGTAACGAACAACGAAGTGAATTTACTGGGCAAATTATGTTTGCAGACAATGTTGTGCTAAGTCTATTAGGTTATGTTCTGCAGAGTTATAAATAGCTTTGATGTTCCCTCACATCCTAGATGCCAATTTGCATGTAGATCCTGAAATAGATATATGTGTTTAATATATTGGTCGACAGAAATGTGTCCAAGATTTCTAACATATGTGAAGCAGTTGTCTGAATAAAGTGGAGTGATGTTACAATTAGTTGAACTTTTCTGCCTCAAAGTGTCCTTACATATGTGAGGCCTTTGACTAGATATAGTGGAGTGATGTTACAATTAGTTGAACTTTTCTTCCTCAAAAGTGTTGCGTGTGTGCACATGAGCACATAGACAAATAGATGTGAGAACAGTAAATTTTGCTTATGCAACTATGTACACTGTGTTTTCCTGATACGATTGTTCTAAATTGTTGAATTTTTACAGCTGAACCTGCAAACTCTTTCATGTCAGTTTTACTTTTTCTCATGAATTGTATTTTTGAAGAATTGGATGCTTAGATAAATGTTATTTCTACTGAATGCAGAGTCGCATCTTTCTGCTTCGGTGATGACCCGGAGTCGAATTGTAATACTTTTGGTTTGAACCAAGTTAGAAATCTGAATTTCAGAGTGGTGTTGTTCTTGTACTTGCATATGCTTTATTGTGTTAGTCAAGCATATCCAATAATCTTGTCTCACAACAGTTACCAATACCAAACAAGGAGATGAGTCAGATGGAACCTATTTCCAACAAACTGGACTCTTCGATTTCAAACATGCGAATGGGAATGATTGGACCCATGTCCAACAATGCTGCATCACATCAGTTTCTAATGTCAGACAATCAAATGGGACTGGTGGAGCCCATGTCCAGTAATACTGGGTCACAGACCTTACCAGTATTGAACAAACAGATTGCGCAGATGGAACCCAATAGGAGAAATTTGGGTTCACATCAGTTCTTAAAACCTACCCAGCAAATTGGTGAGATGGAAGCCATGTTGAATAATCTGGGTTCACAGAAGTTATTGTCACCGAGTAAGCAAAGGGAACCAGTGTTCAATCATTCTGCGACTCAACAGTTGTCAATAGGAAACAAGCGTATGGCACAAATGGAACCCTTTCTCAATACACCTGGATTGCAGCAACTATCTGTACCACATAAAAAGACTGTACAGATGCAATTCATGTCTAGAGCTTCAGGGTTGCAAAATTCAGCTGCACCAAATAAGAGAATGGTACGGAATGATTCAATATCCAGTAAATCTGGGTCTCAGCAACCACAGACTCCGAAAAATCGAACTGCTAGGTTAGAACCATCTCCTAAGGGTCAGACAGAGTCATTTGAATCTGTTAGGTCTAAGATGAGGGAATCATTAGCCGTGACGTTGGCCGCTGCTACTCAGCTCCAAGATAAAGCTACAAATGAAGAAAAAAAATCTCAGAGTGAGGCTGTGATTACTTCACAGCAGACAGGAGAGGAATCTCAACCTGCTGAACCCATTTCCATCCCCGCTGATGCTGCTGACCATGTTACTAAAAACCCTGTGGATACTTTGCCCTCCAAAGAATCTTCTTCTGCTGATAGACCCCATGATGGGCAAAATACATCTCAGGAGACTTTCAGTAAAGAAAGCTTGGGTGGTTCTTCTCAAGCCTGGAAATGCACTGGTCAAGATTTCCAATACATTACTGTTTTACCTGATGAAGATGTTTCATTTAGTGACAATTTCTTTGTTAAAGATGAACTTTTGCAGGGAAATGGGCTCACCTGGGCTGTAGATCTTGATGAGGCGGTGGCAGAAAAAAAGGAAGTTCAAACTGCTAAAAAACGAAAGTTGGAACATGAGGACATGAGTGGGGATAGGGGAGAGCAATGGGTTCAATCTCCTCAAAGTTTGGCTTTTAAGATTGAAGCAGAACTCTTCAAATTATTTGGAGGCGTAAATAAGAAGTATAAAGAGAAGGGTAGATCTCTGTTGTTCAATTTAAAAGATCGTAGTAATCCAGAACTAGTAGAAAAAGTTATGTCTGGGGAAATTTCTCCTGAACGATTGTGTTCAATGACGGCAGGAGGAACTTGCTTCGAAGGAGCTTTCTGAGTGGCGAATGGCAAAAGCAGAAGAGCTTGCTCAAATGGTAGTGTTGCCTGATTCAGATGTTGATATACGGCGTTTGGTGAAGAAAACACATAAGGGTGAATTTCAAGTAGAAGTAGAACAAGATGATGGTGTTTCGGTGGAGGTTTCTGTTGGGACTAGTTCGCTTACTCAGATTCAATTGAAAACCAAGGAAACTGAAACCCATACAGCTTCTAAATCTGATGGAGGTGAGAAGAGTAATTTAGAGAACCAGGATCTTTCATGTAGCCTTACTATTCCAAGTGATGGGACTGATCTAATGCAAGGGCTAATTGTGGACGAATTGAAGGATGCAGAATTCCTTCCTCCTATTGTCTCTCTAGACGAGTTTATGGAATCCCTCGACTCGGAACCTCCTTTTGAAAATTTACCAGTGGAGACTGGAAAGACAATACCTCAGTCAGACACGGAAAGCTTGGAGTCCGGCAACAAATTGGTAGCATCTGATCTACCTTCCAAATATCCGGTACATACTAACCCAGATAGGGCTGATAAAAAAAATAGGGCTGATAAAGTGGAGGTGAAGTATACAGAATTAGATGTGAAAGTGAATTCCAGTGGCAATCCTGTAGAACCAAAGATCTCCCCTCCTGTTGGTGCATCTAAGGTTGAGCATGTTTGGGAAGGTGTACTTCAGCTGAATATCTCAGCCATGGTCACGGTTGTTGGCTGCTTTAGAAGGTGTGTCTCTCTTCTCAGTAATCACCGTTCGGCATTATCTTACCTTTTCATTATCTGTATCATCTTCTTCATCTCTGCAGTTTGTTATTGTGCATCTTCAGTTTTGTGTGATGTGCTTTTTTGGCTGCAAGGATGCCTTACTCTACAATGACTCTGTCAGTTGCACAGTTGCACAGTTGCACTTACTTTCAGAAAGGCCCTATACCAACTGCTGTATCTTAATATTTTTCACTTGAATCTTTTCATTTGTACTTGAATCTTTGCATCATCTTCTATCGAGTAATTCATTCATTTCCAAACCTGTTGAAACTGTTCTTTTGGTTTGTCTACCATTTAATTTGTGTTATCTGTGTATCTATACTTGCATGCCTAATATTTTTTCTTGTTTCTTCTGTTGCTTCTGGTTGTCGGTTCTCTGAACCGAACTGCATTCTGTTGTAGATAGAAAGCCTACACACATATATTGTATTTATTTTTGTGTATATATTTTGGCCTATATTAGCTTTAGATATTGTGTACAATGATGTGGACTGGCTAGTATTACATTTTGATTATGAATTGAACTTAATTATGCTTAATGAAATTGCGGAACTTTGAAATCGAAACATTCATTCAAGTCAAAGTTTAAGACCTTGATCTCTTGGGAAGTTTGCCCCTGCTCTTCTTTTACTGTTAAGCATGAAGATATCATAGGTTGAATGGGCTTATTTATGATGTTTTACTAGATTCGCATTACTCTGTACAAGTGACCAAAGATACTTCAATTTTGAGGTCATTAACCTTGGTCAACCTTCCTTTTCTAGATCACTTGAACTGCTTAAAAAATTATTTTTGCCTTCCAATCATGAATTAATATTAATACGATGGAAATTACATTCAGCTTCAGTTAAGGTAGTGATTCCTGGTTAGCAGAGATGTTTTCTCCAGATCTTAGCCGACAAATTTACAGTGGTTTGTCTGAAAATGGGATGCAATATATGATCTTGTTGAAAAATGAAATTTGAACTTGTTGAAATATTCACATTTTTCTTTAGTGCTTGCCTTTTTCTGATCTGCTTGGTTTCTTACAGTGGTGAAAAAACATCGACAAAAGAGTGGCCCAGCTCTCTTGAGATCAAGGGTAGAGTGAGACTTGATGCATTTGAAAAATTCCTTCAGGAGCTTCCCATGTCTCGAAGTCGTGCAGTCATGGTATCTCAAGTCCCTTTCCTTCTCATTGTAATTAGTTTTTATATCCTGTTGTGTTGTTCCACTGGTACCCGTCTACTACTAATGCTACTGATGCAGTGTAGCTTTTTATTAGCCATGGCAAATGACATTTGTTTCAGACTAATGTGAATTTATGTCAGCTGTTGGTGTGATATGATTTAAGAAAAAGGGCCATTGGTGATAATAATAATAAAAAAAAATCATTAAGAAAGTTCCCCCCGGCACCCTTTTCTGAGTGAAAATCATTTTTGTCATGTTGAAGATAGCACGAGATTGGTTGCATGCCGTAATGGCTGGGTAATGTCCATGCTAGATGAAATGAACAGATGCAGAAACTCCTTCAACAGTTCAACTCTATCTGATTCCATCATTTTGTTTTCAATTTTTCTGTTGAAATTGTAGTAAGAAAAATGGGATATATCAAGGGCGGGCCTTTATGAAAATTTTGAACTCATTATGACACTAACATGGTGCCAATGGAAGCTTTATGAATAAAGGAAATAAAAATAATAAGAAAGTAGCTCAAACTTGTGATTGTTGTGAAGAAAAGCATATATCTTTTGGACGAATTAAAGTGGTAATCAATGTCATGCTGACTCAGCTAGTTGATCAATTATCCAATTTTTTTAATGTGATGAAATCTTACCCCTTCTCTGTGATAGATAAAGGGAAAGATTGGGGGAGGATCAGATGAAAATTAGATCGCAGAAACAGGCACCTGGCATATGTTACAATGCCTAAAAAAAACTATAAAAAAAAAGTGGAGAAAAAAATAGTGAGCATTACTTAAAAATTAGGGAGTTCATGCCTGGTGGGGGAAAGTTCAACAATTGTAATAAGTTCACGATGATGAAACTAAGAAATCTGGAACTAGAATTTGTTGTTTATATTTTTTTTTTAATATTCATTTATTCAGTGTAAGGTTTTGTTTTTGTGATCAAAGTTGATGAATTCTCAATTTTGGCAGGTTGTTCAATTTGTTTTGGAAGAGGGATCCCCAGAAAATGAACAGTCGAGCCTTTGTGAGGTAAGTGCTATCTTTTGTATTAATGTATCATCTTCCCTTGGTCGTGGAGGTCATCATTTTCTTACTTACCCAAATTGTTGTTTTGTAGGTGGTGGAGTCATATGTTGTGGACGAGAGGGTGGGTTTTGCTGAGCCGGCCCCAGGAGTGGAACTCTATATCTGCCCGCCACACGCAAAAATCCTTGAAATTCTCAGCAAGCACCTCCCCAAGGATCATACTGAAATGCTTAAATCAACAGATAATGGTTTAATTGGTGTTGTTGTATGGAGAAAAGTTCATTTAAGTTCTACAATATCACCCAACTCATCTTCACACCATAAACACAGCTCAAAAAAGCAACACTTAACATCTAGGAGACAGCAAGAAAGAGAGACGAATATGAATGTGAATTTTGCTTCAAAACCTCCCGTATCTATGGGTGTTCCACGCACCCACCCTGAACCTCCACCTGATGATGATGATATTCCTCCTGGGTTTGGCCCCGCAGCTCCCCGGGATGAAGATGACTTGCCTGAGTTTAACTTCTCTGGCAGCTCAAACCCATTGGTGCCAAAAGTTTCCACCCAAAAACTCTTACAGGGGTCAGGGACGACCCCTTTTCGTCCCGTAGATGATACGAGTATGAGGGAGCTTGTCCACAAATATGGGCAGACTGGAACTAGTGCCACTTTAGGGAGCTGGCAAGCCAAAATAGGTGTTGGGGCTGGAAGCCAGCTATGGAATGATGACGATGATGATGACATGCCAGAGTGGCAGCCTAATGTCCCTCCACAGCAGCTTCCGCCCCAACCACCAAGACATAGCTTTCAACAGCCAATGCTACCTCATATGGGAAACAGACATCTGGCACCAGCAATGCCTCAGCAGGTGCCTGTGCAATTAGCCGTTGCTATGCCCATGCAGAGTGTCCAACAACCAGCTAATGCGATGCAGGGTGCTTGGTGGGGGCAGCTACCTGGGCCCCATGGTTTCCAGCGTAGTAGTAACATAGGAAGTCAGCCTGGTGGAGGGCAGTATTATGGGGTGCCTCCACCGCCCCCTGGGCAGCCAGGGTTGGAATGGAGACAGGACGCCCAAAGGAGCAGGGGTTTTTGATATCTTTCTCATGTAAATTTGAAGCTTTTTGTTCTTTTTTAACTCTTTGTTGCTAGAGTATGTGCAGTTCTGTAATCATAAATGATTTATGTATGGTCTGTTTAATTTTTCAGTTTTGGAAGCAGATCATAATGCAGTTTAATTTCATTTCAACGTGGGTTATTATTAACCAATATTGACAAGTTTGAAATTTTTTGGCTATTTATGCGACACAGAAAATGAAATAATAAAAAAGCATAGCATTTCCAATAATGGAATCTCATCTTTTTCTGCATTGAAAGAACTGACTCACGCTCTGGTTAGGGTGTGAAGTCAATGTTAAGAGAGAACATTCTTTTTCGTTCTGAATTTTTTTGCATAGATGATTGTTTTTTATTCGAATTGATTGGGGATGACATGTGAATATTATCAGAGAAGTCATGGAATATGACAGGATATATATATATATATATATATATATAGATATTTATTTAACAGAAAAATCCTAGGTTTTCCTGAATTATCGCTGATGAAACATAAGTGCAGCCAGATGAATCCTCGTTCTTTGTTGTTGGTTTGAATTTGGACGCGATGACCCTTGCCTTCTGTGTTTTACACTCGCACACATGTACACTACTTTGTTTGAGTCACAAAAATTTCTTTTGGAAACACAATACTTACATATTTTTTTTAGGAAGGAGAAAAAAATGGGGTTTCACTACACCATAAGGTTACAATGCCAAAGTTACAACGTGAACGACTTGACCCCAAAAAATGTACAGCACTGCAACAAATGTTTTATACAACTACAATGTGTTCATACAAACATATACATACACTCACATCCATACAAATAGACACACTCATATATATATATATATATATCACCACACCAGGTCAAACCCTAAATATGTCAACTTATAAAGCTCATTACTCAATACAGGTCTGTCTTACGTAGGGTGTTAGGAGTAGTAGTAGACCTTTAGGTGATTTTGTTCAAACTTTTCTCACACTAAAATCAACATTTTCAGAGTCATATAAGTTCGAGCTTTTATAATTTATATAACTTGTCAAAAAAATCATTTTAAGCCCAAAATCAAACGAGAACATTAACTGAGTTCCAAAAACACATTTGGTTGGAACAACTTTGATTGTCTTTTAAGTAGCTGTTGTAGTTAGATACCCCTGTTCCATCATTGTATTAAAAAAATAAAAAAAGCAGTGTTCTCTTTGGCTTGCGGTTTGAAAGTCCCAACTCATCCGGATCGTCTTCCCATTTGGTTTTGGGTCACCATCTAATCTGTAAGCTCTAACACTTCCAAAGTCATTGTCTTTTCCTTTAGTGTCTCTTGTTCAATTATCATTTTCAGAGTGTTAACAAAAAATAAAAATAAAAGGCAGTTTTTGTATACTTAACAACTTTGAATTGGCCGGACCATTCAGTAACTTTTGAAGTATTTTTTTAATCTATTTTAACCTGTTTTTATCTTTTAAGTTTTTTTTTTTTTTTAAAGCTACGAAGAAAATATATTGATTCTGCTTGGAATTCGCCTCATTACCTCCTTACTCTTGCCTCAAGCATGTAAAGGAGAACACTGGCATATATACATTCATTTGGACATGTGAGAGAATAACAGGATTCGTATTTTATGCACTAATTTTCATCAAACTCTCATAATGCATTTTTCCCTATTGTGATACACAGACACACACACACACACACACACACACACACACACATATATATATATATAGACATACATACACACACACACACAGAGGTCTGTTGCAATTTGAGTATCCTGTTCATTTTCGAAACTTCATTAGATACATACAATCAAATGTAGTGTGAAGGAAAAAAAAGCCACCAGAAAGGCAAATAATATAATTACATGAGGCTATACCAAGAAGAAGAAGAAAAAGAGTAAAAGAATTATAGTGAAATGAACAGATGTTTTGTGGATTAAAACTTAAGTAAAACATAAACACCACACTGATTTGGTAGCCTCCGCTTTTCAAAAAGACTGGAATTTCTAATGCAAAGACTCTTGTTCAATGCAGTGTGCCCTGTTCATCAACAGTATGGATGGCGAAAAATGGCACATTAATATGTAAAAGATCATTAGCCATTAACCCCCGAGAGCACGCCTGAGTCCTGACTTTTGTTCCTGTGTCAATCTTGTTGGGAACTTAACTTCAAACTGGATCCTCAAGTCACCTCTATTACCAGGCTCCTTTGCAATTGGCATGCCCTCCATGGCAATCACAAGCTCGTAACCAGGGCTCACAATGTCAGTCACCGGGATTGACAAATTGCGTCCATCAAGTGTAGTGAGATTCACTGTGGTACCTGCTAGGGCCTCTGCCAGTGACACCCTATGGTTCACAATGAGGTCATTGCCGTCCCTCTTGTAAAAGTTGTGGGGCTTCTCGTCAATCACAAATACAAGGTCTGCAGGAAGCTGGTTCAATTGCTCATTCCCTTTATCCGGGAAAGTGATCTTTGTTCCTTTCTTCCACCCAGGTTTCACATCTATGGTTAATATTTCTGTTTCTGGTTCTAATCGCCTGAAATGTTTTTTCATTCAAAAATAATATAAAATTAATCAGCAATTCTAGCACAGGTTCTAACTAATTGTGTGAATGTGAGCAGTAAAATTTATGATGATGAATCACAACAATTACAATGCCAGTAGCCAGGAATTTTTTATAGTGGGGTCATTCATTAATTTATTATAGTGTCAAAATAAATTAACTTAAATAAAATTAACAAAAATACTTCAAAATACAAATAAAATAAAAGAAAAATGAGTACATTATGCAAGTTTTCAACTTAATATAATTGTGAAATGCGAAATATTTATTGATTTAATCAAGATGACAGTTGGTGACTACAAATGGGTTCTCATATGGAACTCAGAAGCAGCTCATTGACTTATCTTATTCTTCTAGAGTACAAAACTCAACCCACTTTCTTTTTCTTTCTGTAGTTTTAGTGTGGCCAATTTAAAAAAATGGTCCAAAAATTTTATATCACAATATATTTGTACTTTTTTCTTTTAAGGTCATTGGGTTCAATTGACTCCACTCAAGTACATGTGGCTCCGCCCATGCTTGTGTATGCATAAAGAATAATTGTGAACAAGAAGATGCAAGATAGGTAGCTGATGTGAATAAGTTAAGGTCATGACATTCTGCACTCAATTCTATTGCCTCAAGACAATCTATGGGAAGGTCCTCTCCTCTAGAGGTAGGGGCTTAGTCTCTGTTTTATTCAACCAGAAAATAGACAAAAAGATTACAAAAAAAATAGTGGAAAAAAAGATATGATATTGCTACAAACACCATGTGCAACAATGCCAACAACAGCTTCCACCGTTCCATCCATAATAACAAACACCACCATACAGAAGGCAATGACAGAATCAACAACAAATTGCTTCTCTATATGTCAGAAAAAAATGTTAAAAATAATTTTTGCCAGTTTTTAAGAACAACTTCAACTAAAAAGGAGCAACTAAACATGTGAAATTTCACCGCAGACACTGCTAGTTTGCAAATTACACTGACCTGAAAGTGAAAATACACCCAGAAGCAACAAAAAAATAACACTAAAGAACAACACTATACTGGATAATGGTTGAAATGCTGGAAAGATAATTTCTACAAAGAACATATCACTACCATCCTCAACCCCTACAAACAAACACTCTTAAGCACAAAACAGCACAGCATTTCACATTAGTTATTGACTAGAAGTAACTGGCAGAATCCAAATACACTGTTTGTGCAAGGAAGCTTCTTCTTAATCAAGGTAAAAGAAACAAACATTTAAAGAGATTCTGTAAAGTGATGTAGACAGATGGTCATAGAGTAAAAGAATGAATGGTAGCATGTCAACCCAGCATTTAAAATCTTGCCCTTAGCCAGGTTAAGATCCATTAGGCAATTCATTATAGATTGCATGCATCTAGGCACTATGATTATGATGTTCTTGCCAGATAGATTGTAGCATTTGTTTCTTAATGTAACTTAAAGAGCAACTAAGCCCATAATAAAGAAAATAAACAGGCACATTATAGAATTTGTGTACCCATTGGCATCGACCACTGTCCTAGATATCTTCATTTTTCTTGTTGATCCACTGTACAGCTCCTCAAGACTGCAAGGCAATTTGCTCTCTACTGGAGGTGGTTTCTTAGGCACGCTGGCACCGGTTCCTTCACTATATGTTCTAAAGATATTCTCACCCCCACCAAATCCCCCAAACATCCCTCCTCCATCTGATTGGAACCTCCTGGACTTCCCAGCACCTGCTGACCCAAATCCAAAAGGACTACTGCCAAAGAATTCTGCAAAAATGTCCTCTGCATTACGAGGATTAAACCCATTAGGGAATCCACCATTACCACTAGAACCAGGTGGTGGCAGGTCTTTCAACCCTTCTTCACCATACTGATCATAGATTTGCCTTTTATGTGGATCGCTCAGGACCTGCAAAAATCATCAACCCAAATTCACAGCCTTAATTCCTCGATATAGCAGGCAACCCAAATTCCAAAATAATTTCACTTGGCTTCATTAGAAGATTAAGTGCAATACAAAAAGCATTAAATTTAATTCTATCCTATGTGAGAATCAGAGTTCCATATTAACCATATTCAGATTTAGTTGGCTTCTAAAGCAACAAGTCTACGACCACGCAACTTCTATTGGTACCCAAATTGAAAGGAATGTATGCATTGAAGAAAGAACTCATATCAAGCACATTGATCAGAAACCCAATAACAGCCAACAAAAACAAAACAAAATGCGAGAAAAGGCTAAAAATCTAATTCTATTTTCTTTGCATCCTCAAATCAAACCAAACAAGCTTAAGAAAGGTTTCAATCAATGATTAATGCATACTTTGATAAAAATTGGAAAAGAAAGAAGAGAGATTAATACATACATCATAACCTTCGGAAATTTGCTTGAATTTTGCTTCAGCTTCTTTCTTGTTGTTAGGATTCTTATCGGGATGCCATTTCATGGCCAATTTCCTGTATGACTTCTTCAGATCGTCATCAGTCGCATTCCTATTCACCTCCAATATGTTATAATAATCCACACCCATTCTGATATTTATAAACCCAATTCACAAACTATACAATCTGATCAAAAACTTAAAAAACCTTCTTCAGATAATCATCAATTCAACACCTTCCATCCTCTAACTGATTATCTTTCTCTCTCATTCAAAATTTCTGTTGCAAACTTGCAAACCTGGGAATTTTAAAGTTTCTTTCTCTAAATTCAAAAACAAATTCCGAATCCAACAAAACACAGTCTCTCCTTCTCAATTCAAAAAAGGACAATGCAACAAATCGTACAATCACTTCGAATTCGGCCCTTCGCCAAAGAAAAAGGAAAAGAAAGAATCTCTGTAAAAACTATCTGTCGCGTGTTTTACGATGAGAGCTGCGCGTTTATTTATTGGACGGTATGCGTTTTTCAAGTATACCGACTGTTGCGGAAAATGTTTATTCGTTGTTTTTTTTTAGTAATTTATTTTATTTTATTTATTAATTAAAAAATAATATAAATAATGTGACGTGTATTTAATATTTCTTTCAGAAAAATTCGAGAATTATTGTCTTGTAGGAGAGCCCTATTTTTTATTTTCCAAAATTTTTTCAATGCGACATATTCTATATCATTTTTCGTGTGCTGCGATTTTTTCTTTCATTTTGAGACTTATTTTAAATTTTATATTAGAGTCTATTCTTAATTATTTTGTGATTTTTTTAATATATAATTTTTTAAATTTCATGTCTTATAAGTATCACTATTCTTAATTATTTTGTGATTTGTTTTCATATAAATTTTAAAATTTAATTTACATACATAGTACTAAAAAAAATAGATATGTTGGATTTAAATTAAATGCTCATTTTTATCATCACAGTTCAATTTTTACCAGAAATATTAATATTATCCATATTTGTTTCATAAATTGGATAAGGGTAGATTCATCGTCCTTTTCATTAATAGTGACATGATTAGTAATTTCATCCATTTTTTTTTTTCATTATTTTATTCATGTTATAAATCATTATTTACTTTCAGACTTCACATGACATAAAAATTAATTTTTTCAATCCCCGACAAACAAACATGGATTAGAACTCTATTACTCAGGATTTTTTGAGTTAGGGTTCCAATTTATATATTGAGACATTGTGTTTCTCCAATAATATTATTATTTTTATTTGTTTAGTGCAATAATAAAAAATAATGTAAATTTTACTCAAGTATGTATGCGTATGTAATGAGTCTCAAATTTAAATTACCATTATAAAAATAAAAAATATTATCATGGTAAATGGAGTCGCAGCCTCTTCTCCGGTATGCATAAACTGCACATACAGCTCTATTTCCAATAGATTATAACAAATCTAATAGTTTAAAGGTGGTTTAAATACTACTATAATGAAAATACTGCAACGCATGAAAGATGAGTTTGAATGTATGTTTTTTTACTGGAATTTTTCGTAAAAGAAGAAGAGTCAATGAACAAAACTAAAATACTGAGTAGAGATTTCATTTTGGGTTTCCAGAAATTTGGGTTTTTTATATGCTGACGTGTATGCCACATGTGAATTCCAGTTAAGCATCCATTGTGTTCGGCTGATTTTTATTTCCTCTGAAAAATGAGAGGAGACAAGGAAATGACTATAGAATTGGTTATTACTGGTTTCGTTTCTCTTTTTAAAAATAAATAAATTCCTATTTTATCTTTGTAATATTATAATAAAAAAAATTATTTCTTTTCTTTGCCTCATTTATCTTTTCCGAGCAAGATTGCATTATCAATTCCTTTTTTTTTCCTAAGTAATGCTCCAAACATTAAAGAATTACACTACTCTCTTTTTTCATCTTCTATTCTCTTCTCCCTCTTCCATATCCATACAAACTATTAAAGGATTAGTGATTCTCTTTAAATTATCGACTATATTTGTTTTATTTTCTTTTAGATTTTATATTCTTTCTTTTAATTCTATTTGATTTATAAATTTAGTGAGCGAAATGAAAAATTATTTGTTCTTGCTTAAACAAAATTAGAACTTCTAAACTTCCTAAAAATGGTTGGGAAGGGCAGAGATAGAGATAAAAATTATTCAAGATGTTAAGTTCATAGAATTATTTTATCATTGAAGATACTATTGTAAATTGTGGAAAGAATAGTGTGGAATGTAAGAGGGAATAGTGAAAAATAACTAGAAATACACTAGACTAACTCTATAGGGCAATCCATGCTATTATATGACATTTGGGTAGGTAGGAAACAATGTGTCAACAAAATGAAAACAATTTAAAATGAGAGTTGAGACAGAGATAAGTAGCAGAACAAGAAGAGAATGAATAAGAATCACAAGTTAAAGTAATTTTCAAAAGGAAGCATAAAGATGAGATAGACATTTGTCTCCTCTCACAATTTTGGAATATAATTAATCATAAAAGAATTAAACTTATAAGGGAAAAAATAATAAATAAATAATAATTATGAGATAAACTAGTACTTGAAGAATTATTATTGCTAGCAAAGAGGAATTCACTGCAGAAGTTAGCTTCCTCAAGCAACATATAACATGATTTTTATTGTAGCAAAAGCATATGAAGCAGGATCATCATATGTAGAATGTGGTGGACAGCTCCCCCTCCTTCTATGCACACACAGGGCCAAGAAGATATCAATGAATCATATGTATACAAAATGTAAATTGAATCATATGTATATCTAAGTTGTGCTGCCAATTGGCCGGTTTTCCCAGACAAGTCATTTTGGCAGTTGGAAATCTTTTACTTTGCTTCATATTGTGCATATTGCCTACTGCATAAACTTTAATCTATGTCAGCTATGACAATTCTGTTCTTTCATGCATTTTCCTAGGTTGATGATGTTATCAAGATAATTTGAATTGGCAATTCCATTTGTTTTTGGTCAGGGGAGCTATAAATGCTATTCTGGCAGCCTGATTGCCCTGTCAAAAGGTCATGGCTGTCTATGTTCGTTTCTCTATTATGCCTAGTTGCATACATATTTGCTTTCACTTGAGTTTATTTGCCTTCATGATAGATTATCTGGGATCCTTTACTGTGTAATCTTGAGTCTCAGCAGAACAAATTGGGGAATTTCATGCTATAAAACTAGCCTGGCAAAATGGGTGGGTTTGGTCGGGTTGTAAACGGGTTGGATCATAAATGGGTTGAACTTATATTTGACCCGAATTGATCGGGTCGAATACGAGTCGGGTCATAAATGGGTTGGGTCAATCTGAATTTGACCCGCTACCCAACTTTTTTTTAGAAATAAAATACTACCTAATATTGTTACATCTCAATCAAGTAATATGACTAATAAAATTTATTACGTTTCTCTGTTAAAACTTTTGTAAATACACATTAATTTTTTTTTTATTTCTCTATTAGTAAATCTAATTAGGCAAAATTTATGGTAATTACTTTCACGAATTCATTTTTTTTTTCTAGCATGAACTAAATTATTAAACTAATAACAACTTAAATATTTGTTTTGATACATAACATTATTTAGGGACTTAAACAAAACTTGCAAAAGGATATAAATATATGTAATTATCTCTGAACATTCATTACTTGATTAGGACTACAAGATTTCATAACTTCACTCATTAGAAATTATCTGATGAAGGTTTGTCACTTCAAACTTTGAAAGAATAATGCAAGTGACAATATTAAGATATTAGCATTCAAGAAATACCAAATGAAAGTCATTCACTGATATTTCATAATAAAAAAAAAACTTTCAATCATTGTCAATACATAAATTTATTTTATTTCTACCATAAAATTCTTTGGGATGAATAACTTGAACTTTTATTAGAAACAAAAGAAAAAAATAAAATAAAATTGTGTCTACTAGTGAAGCACTACCATGTATATACCGTTCTATGTATATATGTAATTAATTTTTTTATGTATTTAAGTAGTGATAAAAAATTTTATTTTTTTTCATGATAATTAATATAGACTAATAAGATGAATTCATATTTTTGTACATGTATATCTTTGATGTGATTTGTATATGCTAATTATTGTTTATGAAGAAAAATGGTATTCAAAGTTCCTAGCAAAGACCAAATCAACTTATTTTGAATTACAAGTTTTTGGTTTGTATTTTGTTTGTATATATGGTGATGTTGAATTACATTTTCTAAATATTAATTTTGTTTTATAATTTATTGTATTTGTTTTAGTATTTTGTTCTTTTTCAAATAGAGATATAAATATAAATATATATATATATATATATTTATATATATATATATTCTTATATATAAATGGAGATATATATATATATATATATATTCTTATACTATTTTATTATTTTCTATTCTCAACCCGTTAAACACTCATATTCAATCTGTATTAACCCGCTAAATTGACGGGTTCCTTATTATCCTACCCGTTTATGACCCGCTAACTAAATGGGCGGGTTAGGGCGTGTTGATAGTGGGCGGGTTAGGGCGGGTTGACGAATTTGGATAACATTTGCCACCTTTATATAAAACCGTAATAATCATTTTATGTCCAAACTCCCCATTGTTAGTTTCCAATTAAATTAAAAAATAAGATATTCTTATGTATATAATATAAGATTCCATTTCTCACAGTTTTATAATTGATGCTCACTTATTTTGTAAATTTTTATGTGCTTTTTCCATTTGGACATTTATGTATCACTTGTTGGATTCTGTATCAGCTTGATTGCTCCCGGTTGCTTATGTCTTAGCTTCTTTCATTGTCATTAATGTTTATCAGGGGTGTGCATGCTCATTACTCTTAGGAGAATACTGTTTATGGGAACATCATTGACAAACAAATTTCATGAACCTCCTTGAAAATGGGAGTTTTGGAAATAATAATAGCATAAATGTGGTCATAATAAGGGTCATCCAGAAAATGAGCAACGATAAGGGTTGGGAGCAGAGAGTAAGTATGAGATCTTAATGAGGATATTCTGCAATGTGGAGCAAATGGATATGGCTCCAGAGGTCTGAGAATAGATTAAGGTCAAGGGCCTCTCTGGATACTTGTGTTTCCAACATAGATTGAACAGCTTGTGCCGTGAGAATAAGTTAGATGGTGCCTGCAAATATTTTCAACAGATGCTGGTTATGGGTTTTAGGCCTCCAGCCCGGATGTGTACCATTCTGAAACAATTTCTCGATGGTGGGAAAAGTATGAAGTTCTAATTTTGGATTTGAAGCCTGAAAAACTAAGGGTTGATCAGAAGCTTTGAATGGGCTTGGGATGGATAAGGATGTTGGAATAAGACAGATCCCAATTAAGAGAACTAGGGTGCACTATTTGATTATATTTTACACAATCCCACCTGGGTATGTAACAATATGACCCAAAACTTTTTTTTTTGTGGGGCTTTCTTCACATTGCTGGTACAAGTGATACATGAAATGCAGGTGTTAGTCAAACATACATTGTGAGATAAACATTTGTTCATATGAGATACATGTTCGACACTGTTTTAGTTTGTAAATTGTGAGATAAACGGGTCACAACATGTGGTAGGTGACTGGTTGCTTTCCCCAAGATTAGTGTACATGAATGTGAAAAGGTTTCAGGTTTGGGACATAGAGACCCAACTTGATGACCCAGCGATTTCCACATTAGTGTGCTCATTGTAAAGATGAATGAGTACGTGTATATAATACTCCGTTATTTGTTATATTTCAAGAACCTTAAATACCAGCTATGAATATGTCTATGTCCAGAGGTGATGGTTTATGACCAAAGAGCTAGACTAACCTAATCAAACCATTTATATGTTGGCGTGTGGGTTGGCTATAGCAGATTTCAGAAATACAATCAACCCAGACTCAACCAACTCAGCCAGCTAGCCTGTGCAAATTGTTCTTAAAATCACTTTAGATCCGGTCAGTTAATTGTTCATGGTAGATTTCAGTTGACAAAGTTCCATTTAAAGGAATGCGAACCTCAATCAAGCCTTATCCTTGTCAATTGCCACTCATAGTTTTCAGTTGACAAAACTTGTTGCCTATTTCAAATTCTACTATATTAAAGCTGAAGCCAACAATTTACATTTCAAATTCCACTACATCTATTCACATTTGATCCGCCTTCCCGTGTACCATATTAGATTTGGAGAAAAAAATATAGCCAATCAACAAAATTTAACACTTCCAAAGTAGAACTCCATCTAAAATCTATAAGTGATAGTAAATGTATTCCTCAGCTATCTTCAACTTTCACTGAGATGATGTAATAGAACACCGGTGAAGAACCTAAACATCTTATCCGAAAGAGTACGTTTCACGGAAATTGCTCATGCCTAACTAACCTGTCACAAGCAGAGACCACCATTTATTCACAGAGACGAAAAAAGGTAACTAAAGAGAGGCTTAAGGCGATCTGATGCGGATACATCCTGTGTATAGTTGCGTGCAGGTTCAGATGAAGGACCTGCCTCTTGTCCTGGTCTCTCCGGCACTGTAAGAATATCACGAAGGCCGTGAACAACAAGCCCGTCATTGTAATACATGTCTGGAAACAAAACTGCGACTTCATTTAGCATCAATGTATCACCCGATTGGGTAATATTTATTGAAAACCCCTCCACATATGTTCCTAACATAGTTCCATTTTCGAGATGGATCAAATCGGTCCATGGAAGCCTGCATGGAAGAAGATGTGGTAGAAACAGTGACTTATTCTTAGTAAAATTACCAATATGCCACTTAATCGCTTCATCTACAGGGGCAAACACTGTCAACATCATCTGATTATGATCAGATCGCAGCAATTGCAAGTCAAGAAATGAAGCCATCATAGAGTATCTTCTCGATCTTAGTGTTTCAGAAGCTTCATCAAAGGGATGAACAATGGACGAATGCCTTAGATTGTCCACCAACACCACGCATCCAAGAAGATAGGGGCTAGGGCTTTGAATTGGTGACGAAACCTAGAAATTCGGATCGAAGAATCTGTCGATTCCGAAGATAATCAACGATCTGTTATCATATATCGGCAATCCAATGATGTTCACGTTATTCAGTGAAATCTGCTCGTCCGAAGCTGATGTGGTGACGATCAACGACTGTTCAGAGAACATCGTGGGGATCTTGGTTCCGTATGGCAGTGAACGGAGGCTTTTGAAGGAGAAAGCAAGTGGAGAGAAGTGGTATTGGAGGAGAGAAAGAGACGGCTGGCCGGATTTGGCGAATGCAGCATCTGACGGAGAGAAAATGGTGGCGGATGAAGAATTAGAAATTAAGGTGTTCGAAACGAGTTGGAGGGTCAGAGCCATTGCGACGAAGCTCGAATTAAAGAGGTTGTCGGTGGCATTGACCACTGTTTCGAAAGGAAGCGAAGAGATGAGAGAGAAGCGAGAGAAAATGATGAGAAAGATGGGGAGCAATTTCAGTTTCGCCATTGATCAAGTCTTCTGAAGCTTCTCAGTGTTCAGTCCGTTTGTCTTTTACAGCAGCGGAGGAATTTTAACATTCAATGGTCACGAACCCACGTGGCATTGCCCGGGCATGTTCGGCTCATTGATTAAACTTTAAAAAAATGGGTAAATTACACCTACCTCCCCTGAGGTTTCTGATAATTACAGAAACATCCCTTATAGTTTCTGAAATAACACTGTCCCTCTTCTAGTTTCAATGTCTATAACAGATTCCCCTGCCGTTAGTTGACTGTTAGTTGACCTAACAGAATTTGATGATGTAAACAATTTTTTTATCTAAATACCAATTTAGCCCTTACAAGTCATGATTAAATGACAAAACTACCCTCACTTTTAATAATTTTTTTAATTTATAATCTCTCTCAATTTCTCTGCCGTAACTTCTTTCTTCCTCTCTCATCTCTCTCTCAATTTCTTTACCCTAACCATGCTCCATTACTGGAGGATAGAACTCCAGACAAACAGGTCTTGGGAGAGGTCAAGCAACCACAGATCGAGGCTGCAGAATTTAATGGTGCAAGTGATGAGAAAATGGGTTCGATGTTTGACAAAATGGGGCACTCACGGATCAATTGCTGCCGAAGCAACGAACTCGGCTTTGGACACTCCGCATAAACCCGTTCCAAAGCTTCAACCTGCTCGGCGGTGTACCAGACATATTTTTCGTTATCGAGATGCTTATTGATGCTATCACTGCTGCTCTCCCTGTGATGTTGTGTCACCGCCATTGCCATTTTCGCCACTCAAATTCAAACCCACTGAGACCAAAGAAGACCAGAGAGAGATAGAAACTGCGAGCGGCCTTTTTTTTCTTTCCAGCTAGCTATTTGGTCCTAAAAACCTAATATTCTTCCTCGTAAAGTCCGTTCTAGTGATATCAAAAGATAAACGGATGACCTTGATTGAACCAGAAGATTCCCAGGTTATAGCTTTTGAGGGTTCACACACTCACTCCTACCTCACAAACGAAGATACAACCAAATTGCTCAACCGAAATTACGCAGTATACTGCCAAAAAATCTGTATTTTTACAAAACCCAGTCTTTTGTTGGATGAAGCTGTGAAGAACTTCTTAAAGAGATTCCTTTAATTTCACAAGCTCCAAATTTTCACTGATTATCCTGAAACCTCTTAAAATTTTGAACTCAAACCCCCTGATTTTCCTCCTAAACTTTCAAGAAACAACAAAACTCTATCTTTCACTAACTCTGTATACTCTGAAATCTTACAAGGGCTTCCACTAGGAGGTTCTTTTTCCTCCTAAACTTCAGAAATACAACACTTTCTCTAGAGCTGCGCTCAAAGCAAATGAAACGCCAGCTCGAGTTCCACACCCTTGAAATCACTGCTCAAAGTATAAAAAGAGAAAAGAGCCCAAATCGATCTTTACCTTCGCGATTATAGCTAAATTTCAGTGAATTTTTCAAGAAACCGAACAAGCCTTCACTGCCTTCACGCTCTAACCGCCAGCCATGGCCTCTCCAGATTTTTTCAATTGCATATATACATACTATATATATATATATAGATATATATATATATATATATATATTAGTTGATTTCCCAGATCCATCACGATCTGCTCATCTCTGCACCTGCCATCTTTGATTTCAAATTTGATTTTTTTTTTTATTTCGATTGGGCTTTGCGATGTTTTGGAGGATGATGCGGTGGTCTGGGAGAAGTGATGACCGTGGAGTAGATAGAGAAAGAAAGAGACCGGTATTGCTCTGGGTAGAGAAAATAAGAGAGAGGGAAGTGAGATGGAGTGGGAGTGGGAGTGGGAGAGAGAGAGAGTTGAGAGAGAAAAAATAAAGAATGAAAAAATAAAAAAATATTATTAAAATATAAGAGTAATTTGGTAAATGAATCAATTTGGTTAACGTCGTTTGGGAATAATTTCTGATAGGGACAGTGTTATTTTTTAAACTATAAGAAAAGTTTTTATAATTATCAGAAACCTCAGAAAAATTAAGTATAATTATCTCTAAAATAATCTATTTATCATTTATTTTCAGTCAAAGTTCCAACTTATATATTGAGGTCTCTTTCTCCCGCTGCTTTAATTCAATCAAATTGTGATATATTGCACATGACAACAAAAAGTATAATATACATATTAACACACACACACACACACATATATATATATATATAGAGGTCACACTCCCTTTATACAATTACAATCCAAAAAAATATTTTTTAGTCAATAAAAATATAAGTTTTGGAATACAAATGTACAAGTAAATAGAGGGATTAGCTTCTTCCTGTATGCATTTGTGTGTGCATGTGTGTGTGTATGTGTATATGTGCGCACACACTAAGCAGGATTGTTGTACCATAAGTGAGTTTCTTTGAATTTTTAATCCTACCATGTATTTTTTTGTGCAAAATTCTTAAATTCATACAGTTTTTTTTGTTATTATTTAAATTTATTGATATTTTAGAAGTTCATTTTTACAAAAAAATGCTTTTAAATTAGTTTTGTTGACAAAAATATCTTTTTAAAAGACGTATTTTAAAAAGATGTATTTTAACTTAATATTTAAAAATTTAAAAAATAACGATTTTTTAAATTTTTAAAATTTTATCTAGCAAAAGATGTTTTTAAAAACATTTTTTGAAACATTTTTTCAAAAAATATTTTTTTTAAAAAAAATAATTTAAAAATATTTTTTAAAAAAACGCTTTTAAAATTTTCATAAATTTGAAAAAAAAAATGCATGAATTAAGCAAAGAAAATTGGAGTTTCATACCTGCCAACAATGATTTTACTTTTTGTCACCCTTTAAAAGGCAAATGTTGGCATGTAGTTACTTGTGAAACCATGAAAGCCATTTTGAAATATTTACTAAAGTCATTTAATAAATTTGTTTATTTATTAGTTTTTCCCTGCCTCATATCATAAAGCATGAGAAATGATTCTGGCCATCCCACCTAGCCAAGTAAAATTAAATAAATTAGATGGAACGAGTAGAAAAGAAAAAGGAAAATCAAACATTTTTTTTTTAAAGTATGATCAGATTCCAATATGTATATGATGGAATCAAATTGATTCTTATGTTATGTTTGGTACAGTAGAATAAACATTTTAAGAATCTTCATTTTAATTTTTTATTTTTACTTGGTATAATTAAAAATACTTATTTCATAGAATAAAAAATTATTAAAAGTTATTTCAAGTATTTTTTTGACGTAAATAAAAAATTCTTATACTATTGCATGTCATTTTTATTTCATTATTATGTATCAAACACGACCTTAGTCTCTTAATTTATTAATTAAACATTCAAATCAATTTCTGATTATTTAACCCACTATCAGACCAAGAGAGTATAATTGATGGTCTTAAGTGGGTGCTTGGTAAAGCGGTTTTAAATTGCTTACAAGATTTGGTATTGCTCAACAGTTTATTGTGATCCGCCATGCAGTTTTGTGTGAAAGACAAAATTTTTAAAAATTATTTCTCAAACTCATAATATAAATAATCACTAGTAATTAATCGGACGGAATAAGAGCTCCTTATAAGGGGTTTATCTTCCTAAATTCATATGTTTGATTTTTATTGTTTATATTTTTTAAGTTAATTCGAGTATTTCACGATCTTGCGAAAAAGTTAGTCAAACTCTCCCTGCTTAAGTATTTCATCTGTTTAAAAAAAAAAGATATAAAATTAAATTAAATAGCCCTAAATGTTTATAGTACTTAGAAAAAACTTTGGGATCCCTTGTAAAATATTAAGTGTCATGTCATACAAAGGTTATGTAGGACAAGTCAGCCACTAATTTGAAAAATAAAAATAAAAATGGAGACAATGTCCTTCGTCACCTTTGGTCGTCCCATCAGTGTTGGTCTCTCCACAAATGTCATGCAGAAGAAATCAACATTTGAATACGGCTTTAAAATGTATGTTTTGTTTTTAAAATATAAGAAATAAAAACACTAATAGAAAACAAGTTTTGTAGGATATTTTCAAAATGCATATACTTTTACTACCCTTTGAATATAAAAAATGGTATCGTCATAATCCCTCAGGTTATTATAGATATTTTGTTGTTGTTGGAGAGGATCATAGGGTGAAGTATTGTAAGGGTAACTTCATCTTTTGTCCAGCAGATCCATTATAAATTACGAGCAATGCTAAGAATTTTATATTTTTTGTACCACTTTTATCTCATTCTTTCACAAGATTAGGTTCCATCATTCCCTTTTTTTAATTTACCAAACATATGGTCCCACTTGTCGTGTTCCGAACTTGCAAGGTTGGATGAAGGGGTCATTGGACCCGATAAGATAAGTAATAAGACTAACTATCCTAGTTAAGTACATAAAATATATGCCATTTTTTTTTTCTTTTTTGAAATGACTTCCTTTAATTAGTTTAGGTTCGATTCCATGATTAGGCTTCTCGTAATGGGATTAAATGAAAATGATTATTATCATAATGTAATTATATGAAAAGTCCATCAACTGTATTAAACAAGGTATTCCAGAATTAACTCTAACAGTCCTTATATATATGTATATATACACAACAACAACAACAGTCTGAAGGGTATATGCACCCTTAATAAAACATAACTAAATAAATATATGAATGAAGTTAAATACTGTGATGACTTCAGTCCATCCTGTATTACTCTTGCAGCTATCTTTCATCAAGTTAATACCTGCCATTTCTATGAATAATAGGAATGAGTCATAATGCTCAGTAGGATTTCCCAAAAAAACACAAACAAGCAGCATACAAAAACTCATGCAAGTCTGAAGAGAACACACCCTATTGTCTAATATGCATCACAAGCATACCACATCATTATATCCCAAACACAGGCATAAACATAAGTATCAAAGAGCATCGCACCACTATATGTAGTTTGACAATAACAACCAAGTAATCGACATATGGAGGGTCGGACACATGATATAATTAGAATCATATAATCTCACGAAGCACTTCAATTTCCTATTTTAATGGCACAAGAACAATGTGTATAAATATATAACTAATCACAAGATGTATGTGTAAGCTTACCAACCCCACAAAGTACCTCCATTTCCTGTTCAAAGCCACACGAACAATATATGCATTCATAGCTAAGCAACCATTCACAAATGCTACAATATCATAAACTGACAGTATACAATTCATCAATAATCATAATGAAATGTCACAAATGAATTAAGAAAAATAATCTCAAGTAATTCCACCCATAGTAAAAAGGGGATAAGACTTTATTCATCTCATTTCATGCTCTCAATAATCTCAATCCCATGAGTATCCACCTAATTTGGCTCCCGGTAAACCTGAGTGTTTTACGGGCTACTAACCCGATAGAGACAAATGACCACCCGCGCGGGTTTACGGCTCGCAAGCTGAGGGGAGACACCATCCTTATCATAAATAGAACCTTGGGTAAAGCATAATTTCACGCTCAATAGCACACAAAAGACATAACTAATTCTCATCCCAAGTCTTTTCCTCGTATGTGTTATTTTCTACAATTCTAAGATCTCAATCCACACCACAAACGGTGCTCATCAATATCAATATTCTTTCAAATCTCACATTGCTCAAATATAGTCAACCATATATATATATATATATATCAATATCATCATATCCACTCAAATCTCACACCACTCAAGTATGTTTAACAAGGTGCATATCAATATCATCATATCCACAACAACACTAGCAACCACAAGAGAGGACATATGGTATAACAAATAGATACATGAATAATAATAATCATTTATATCTATGACAGAAATAGAAATCATGATAAACATCAGCATGACAATTACATGTATCCAATATTACCATGCATATATCCAACATCATAACATTCAACGTAATAATCATTACCATACTGATAAATTAGTCACATGGAAATCAACAGTGATAGCAAATATCTTATGTAGATCATGTAACAACACACACATCAATAAGTCAGGACATTGCCCTAGTCCCAATCATCACTTTGCTACTAGAAGACACTACTTGTGTATTTTATAATGTTTGTCAATTGTAATATGTACTTATTGTTCCATCATCGGGACCACCCTGGCCAATAGCGCTAAGGTATCGTATCAAGTCTTACGGTTTTCTATGGCCAATTACTCATTAGCCTACATCTCAGGTACTCGCTTACCTAACGGATATCAAAAACGTATTCCCAAGTATCAAAACTCTAAGGAAGTCCTATCGTATTGTTTTAAGTCATTTGACTTCTTTTAAACCCATAAGGGCATTTTTATAATTTACCAGACAAGTTACGCTTCTATCGAGATACCGTTTCTCAAAATAGACATTGGAATCGGGTCCAGAAGGTCCAACAATCCTAAAGATGTCATCTTTATATTTTATTAATGCTTCTAGGTATATGTTCTATGTTTAGGGGCATTTAAGTAATTTTACATTTTCATGTGGGATTACTTTGAGTTCCTGTTTCATTATTTTGATATTATATTTGAGTCCCTAGCGTCCAAAACATTGAAAATGCATCTTTTGAATTTTAATTCAGCTTTTAATTGCTTAATATAAGTCTAGGGTATAATTGTCATTTTCTCACTTTTTGTGGGACTATCACCGGGTCCCAATTTGTTCAATTTGATCATATATTTGAATCTCGGGCATCCAACAACCTTGGAATAACCCCTTCTGAATTTTAATTAACCTTTAAGTTTTTTAAACTATCATTAGGGGCATTTTCGTAATTTTTTTATATTCATGTGGGATTGCCCTGGGTCCTTGAATAACCAAACCGACTTCGCCATTGAGTCCAAGATGCCCAAGAATTTTAAGAATGTCCCTTCATTCATTTTAATTGGCTTTATTTTTAATTTTATGAACACGTAGGTTTTTTCATAATTTCCTTAAAATTTGTCCATTGTTTTGTAGTTATTAAATTTAAGTCAGACCCTTTACAATTTCCTTCAATTCAATTTCTAATCTCTATTACCAAACAGGTCAATTTCAATCTCAATTCCAATATCTGGAATAGGGTCATCCCTATTCCAATTTACGAGTCTTAAACAAAGGATTATACAACACTACGCCCAAACACCTTCACTCCCAAACCAGTAGCCAAACAACCCATAAGCCCAATTGCCAATTGGGTCTGCCTAGAACCCGGCTGGAATACTTGGTTGACCCGTTGACTAAACCCGGTCAACTGTTGATCGAGTCAACTTGTTGACCGTCAACGCGACCTGTTGACCGAAAAAACCCTCTAAAATAGTAGCCTCTTCTTCGGTGCTGGTGCACCAGAGCATTTTTTTTTTTTGATTAGTTCTTATCATTTTTCTCCACCATTTTTAATCGCCTTTCACCCTAGCTTCTTTTTAACATAATTTTATAGCAATTATTTCAAGATTCAAGGGTTAAAACGAGGGATTCTGATGAATCCTGCTTTTCCGGCGATTGAGAAATTTTCTCAATTTTTCCCTATTTCGGCCACTGTCTCTCTCCGATTTCAATACCATTGAATTCCATGATATCCCTTAGGTGATTTAAGACCCAATTAATGAATTAAACTCGCCCCAAACACCACAAAGGTCAACAACCCGATTCCAACCCAATTTTTCGGTTACCCGTAAAACCCTACGTTTTCTTTTATCTTTCCCCTCTATTCCTTTCCTAATTGGTTTAGGATTCTTCCACTATGACCTTGCAACTCTTCTGATTTCCATGTGAGTGTTGGAAATTCTTCAAAACCTAAGAATTGAAGGAGACCTAGTTTGGTTCTCCTCTACCTTAGTCATATGCACACATATACATATATAAACACACCCCCAAACATGCAATGGCAATGTATATTTTATAATAAACCCGTAATTACTAAAGAAAATCCTTACCTTAGATTTTCTCTCGTAGAAAGAGAAAGCTTCGGATTCTTCTCCCATAGCTGCCACGCGCAGGCCCTTCCCTTGGTTCCTACCTCCCTTTTCTTTTTTTCCTTTCTTCTCTTCCTTTTCTTTTCTTTTCTTTTCTTCTTCTTCTTCCTTTGCTTTTGGTTCCATACTTGTTCACTATGTGTTCACCACACACACATACACAGTCATACAATCTCTACAAACACTATCCTCGTTACCCAACGCCCAACTAACAAATATGCAACTGAGTTTGCCTAAGTCATGCGAATCTAATGGTCATGGAGTAGTCAGGTCATTCCTATCACCCAAGGAATAGAAGTAGTCTCCCTTAGGAGTATACACTATCACTCTCCATCTATAACACTCAATAGTCGCTCGATAAGTAGTCAACCAATCCATGCCCAAGATAATATCAAATCCCATCATATCTAGTACAATAAAGTCAAAGATAAATTAGCAATTTGCTACCTCAATCTCATATGAGCAAAAAACTCTCCTAAGTACAACTCTTCCCCCAATTGGATTCTCTACTTGGAATGAATAGCCTAACATGTCCACATCTAAACCTAGTGTGAAAGCAAATGATGCAGAAATGAAGGAATGAGAGGCACCAGAATCAATCAATACACTAGCCCATTAATTGAACACTAAGATAATACCTTTTAACAACTGATGGTCCTACTGATGCATCGGTTGGTGTGACTACGAATATCCTACCCTAAGTCTATTGGCGTCCCTGTTGTCTTGTGCCACGTTGTAGAGTTTGTGAAGCTATTGTTGATGAAACAACCCCTCGAGTTGGCCTAGAGCTCTGTACAGAAAATGGAGGCACTGGAGGAAAAACGGTGGCCTAAAGCTCTGATGTGACTGAGAAATCTGGAAGGATGAGATTGCTGAAAACTCGATGAAGCCTGGACTCTTTATGATGAAGGATAATGATGAATGTTATGGCCCAGCTCTCCACACTGATAGCAAACAACTCCTTATCCCCAGCCCTGGGACTGGCCTCTACTCCATGTCTGACTCTGGCCCCAAGTCTGAGTGGGTCCCCTACTTTATGTGTCACGCCCTGAATTTTCACAAACCCGGGGAATGAGTGAAATGAAATAAGAAAAGTAAATAAAAGGTCATTAAGGTGAATTTAATTAATTATCATTCCTTCCCCGTTGTTTTTCCCAAAATTAGAAGTGAAGACTTGTTATTTAACTTAACTAAAATGGTCTCCTAATGCCACTCAAGCATCTCTCCCAATTAATGTTCAAAATGGTTTAAGTCATATTCAAAAATGGCTCTCAAAATAGCCCCAAAGTCTTTCTAAACAAGCCTTGAAATAATGGCCCAAATGGCTCAAGAAGTCTACGAAAAATTGTCTAAGGAAAAGGCCAAACATGGCCCCAAAAAGTTGGCCAATCATGGCTCAAAAGGATGGCCAAAAATGGCCCAAAAGCGTGGCCAAACATGGCCCAAAGTTTGGCCAAACATGGCCTAATAGGATGCCTAAATATGGTCTAAAAATGTGCCCAAACATGGTTCAAAAATGTGGTCAAAGGGTGGTATCAAGGGGGTTGTTAGGTGGTTGGGCAGCATGGCAAGACAGTAGGTAGCAACGGCACGCACATGGCAAGCAGCAGCGCGTGGCATGGGCAGACGCCCAAGCGCAGCACACGCGCGGGGCTCAAGCACGGCTGGCATGGCCTGGGCTATTTTTTTTTCACTGTAGCAACAGAGAGCTAAAATCTGATTTTCTGCATTTTTACTGTTCATGGTTGCAACCTATTTTTCTTATTTCTGAATTTTTACTGTAGCGGCTGTGGCTAATTTTTTCAAGTTTTGGCCTATTCCCTCAAGATTTTTAAACCTTACTTTGTGGCACTTTTTCCCACTTATTCATGGGCATTTTTACACACCTAATGACTCTTTTAATTTCACAAAATTTTGACATAGATTCCTTTATTTTCTAAGCATTTTTCCACCTAATATTTTGCAACAATCATACATATAAACATGTGTACATCCCATCCTCACTCAATGGCCACAATCTCAAAGGAATTAAACACACATCATTTAAATATACAACTCTTCATACATATATATATGCTTGAACTTTAAAGGTCACATCATCATGTTCATTACAACATATAAGGTCTTTTTCATTCTTTTCATAATACACTAATCTTCTACAACATCATTTCATATGGTTTAGAGCTTATACCCTTGGACAACATCAAAATATGCCCCAAGGGCCAAAAATCCTCCATGGTCCACCTCCCCTTTCATTCTTCAAGACTTCATCAAGTTTTCAAGTACCGGGAGCCTCGTCTGTAATATGATATCCCACGAATGAGTCAGCCCAATTGCTAGTATGACATAATGCTAATGCAATGAACAAAATTAAGGCATGGCATGTGCAAGTGTACATTTATATCTACATGCCTTCCAATTCAATAATACAATGTAATGAAAATATGCGTGACACACCCATGCAACTCTATGCCAGATCCATGTCTTATTTACGGATCGATTCCGATAGACCCTGAGTACCAATACCCATTCACGGATCGTTCCCGCTGGATTCTGGGTACCAATGCAATGACCAATTTTGGATTTTTTACCATAAGATCTACACCCTCATAATGAATAGCACCAAGTGCTAAACCCACACTATGTTTTCAAGGAATCACACCATGCTAACATGCCTTGATTTTTTTCCTTAATGCAAATTCTATGAGACATTTCATCAACCACATATTATATACTTAAAATATGCCTTATTCATAAAATAAAACATAACTTCAAATTCACAACACTTTGTCTACATGAATGTAAGTCACAATTTAATGAATTAAACATATGATCAAGTTTCATGTTCATTACTTTAACAATTTCTCAAAGAAAATACAAACACACAAACCACTAACTCATGGAATAAATCATTACTCTCAAACCACAAAAGTTTCTTTACATGAATAATAGCTAGAATGCAATGAATCAAACATATAAACAAGTTACATGTTCATCACTTTGACAAATTCTCAAAAATTACAAAATACATAAAGCACCAATACTTTAAATTAATCATAACTTTCAAACTACAAGATTTTGTCTACATGAACCTAAGCTAGAATACAATGAATTTTACTTATAGTCATGGTTCATGTTTATCATTTTTTTTTAAATTCCCAAAGAATAACAAAGAACACCCAAGTACATAAACGATCACTCTAGCTTTTTTCAAAGCAACTATATCCTAAGTGATTCTCTAATATTAAATAAACATATGAATCATTCAATCAACATGTAAATCACTACTAAACTTAATCCTATTCTTTACTTAGCAAAATATCATACCTAGAATAGTTTTTCTCAAACCAAGAAAGTTGTGTTCGCTGCACAGCCGAACCAATCGGTGAGAATATAGTTCTTGTTGAGAGGAACAACTTCCTAGAAGGAACCTTTGTGAAAATTCAAGCCTAGAAGTGTGTTTTGGAAGCTTGAAGCTTGGAGAACCTAGGACTTTTTTCTCCTTTTCTCTCCATGAACGTGTTCTGCTCTTCCTTAGACCAAAAATATATAATTTTTACACTAAGGGACTGTATTTATAGTGAAGAGGCAAAGGGGCAAAATGATCTTTTTGTCCTTAATGAATCCGGGCCTCGTTACACTACAACCTGTCCTGAAACGCCTCAATTCGACATTTTGCTTTAACCAAAGTTCTTAAAATTATTTTAAATGAAAATTTTTTAAAAAATAAATTTTCGCCCGTGGGTTTGGCCAGATCCACCCTGGCCATCGGGGATGCCTTTTTGGTCCAATTTTTGCAACTGTCTTCGAACAAGATCAAATTTTTACAGGAGGTGTATTTTAATATTCTAAACATATTTCTCTTCTATGACACACTCAAAATATACTTCTAAACATGTCATACGTCTAAATGTGCATATATAGTGCCCTACAGGCAAATGGTGCATGAATAGTGCTCTATCTGCAAAACGAAAAATTTACTCTCATTTTTCCGGTCTCTACATTATGCTTGTTCTCTCTGTGGACAGTCTGCCTTACGGTGTCCAGTCTATTGACAATGGTGACAAATAATCCTTCACTGAAAAGGCCTCCCTAGTGTAGAAAACGATGAGGGTGCAGAATCTTGCTGCTGTTATATTTGTCCCTATGGATGTGGAATGGCTTCTCTCTGTCTCTTCCTATCCGTCCTTTTAGGGTAAGAACTTGAACTGGAACCTCTAGCCTAGAACTTAGCATCCTGAATCTTCTACATATTTTCTCCTTCATCCTTTATCAGTAGCGTTCTCTCATAAAGTTCGGAGTACACCCTGATCTTGACAGGCACTACCTTAGTGCAAATAGATGGTCTCAATCCGAACTCAAAGGCACGGGCCTTAGAGACCTTATAAAAAACAAGTTGTGGGGCGAAATGGGAAAGTATAGAGAATCTGGACTCAGATTGAGTCACAGTCATGTCTCCCTGATATAAATAGATGAACTTTCGTCATAGTGCATCTCTAGTAACCTCTGGAAAGTGCTTCTGTAAGAATGTGGTAACGAAGACCTCCCACTCCATAACCATGGAAGTCTTAACTGCATCTCGCCCATTCAATGCCTCATCCTCTAGCAAGAGGGTGGCAAAGTTGATCCTTAGATCATCCTCATAGATCTATAAAGAGTCAAGGATTCTAGTGAGAGTCCTCAGCCAGTACTTAGCGGTAAGTGGATCAAGCTTTCCTTAGAATTTAGTAGGGTTAAGCCTTTGGAACTCCCTTATGGCTGTAGTGGCTCTATTCTCCCCAACTTGAGGCTAAAATTGTGCCTCATTTTGATGAGCTTGCATGAATTGCTGCATAAACTCCATCATACCCCTTACGATTTTTACCCCATCCACTTGAATTTGTGGGCCTATAGGAGGTTGAGGAGCTTGTGGTCTTCCCCTACCTCGACCTCTACCTTTAACTCTACCTTCACCTCTTGGCAGCATCCTAAAAAGGATACAATAAAAATAAGGGTGAAGATTTAGTGTATATATATATATATACATATTTTTATCCATGCTTAGTTATGTTCCAGAATATCGTGTTTCATGACCAGTCAAATAACTACAAAATCAAAGATGAAGATAATGTAGGCTATAAGATATATATTAAAAAGATGATGTTACAAGATAGCTCTACATAAGTATATAAGGCATACACTATATGATTTAAGTCAACAATTTTTTTAATAATTGCATAAAATTTCACAAGATACTCACAAAATCATTATGTTATAAACAACATAAAGTTTATGTCACAAATTTACAAAAATCAAGTCTCATTATATTTATTATTATTATATATATATATATATATATATTAAGTGTATTTAATGTTACCTTACCCCGTTGTCCCTAGGTATTCTAAACCTAGAACTCTAATACCAATTTGTCACGCCCCGAAATTTAAAAGTCAATTACATAAGCTAGTTGGCATCTTAGTTAGTCAAAATAATAATATTTCATTAATTTTTTAAATATTAATCTTTCATCTTCAATTACATCATCACATTCTCATAGTATGAGTAAGTTAATAAATGAGATCTAAGTTCTCAATTTGTAACCTCTCAAAGTTCTCCAAAATATATATATATATATATATATTTATTAAGTTCTTAGTTTTACAAATTTTAAATTTAAATAGCATGAAATAAATTACATTCCCTCATGACAAAAGAGCACATGCTACAAAATAAGTATCCCAAAAAAAAGTCGTCAAGTCATCAAGCTCCAGACTTGTTGCCATGTCCTGAAATTGGTAGGGGGTTAGAACAACGCCCCGTAGGAGAATCTAACAAAAGAAAAAATATGAATGATGAAAGTGGATGTTCATGCTAGTGTAGTGATGTTCAACATGTCAATTCTAATGTGTACAAGATTTATTAGCACCAAATAAAATATATAATTTATATCAAATCATGAGAAACTGTCACAAGATCATCACAATCATATACTAACTTTTTCCTCTTAAATTCTATATTTATTTACTAAACCATCTTACTACCAACGAAATTGCTACTAAAAATTTAGGATCAACCCCAATATTGACACAATACGGACCCGTAGTATTAAATCAGCCATTCTCGGGCTACTAACCTAAAGGACCAAGGCAACCTCCTGCACGGGTTTACAGATAAGGCTGAAGAAAGACACAATCTCAAACACAATGTATATTCCGGGTCTTGAGCACTAATTTTTATTAGCATATCAAGTCACAAAAAAAAAAAAAAAATCTATATTGACATATCAAATCTGCCTTTAATATTTAAGTTTAGCCACAACAAAATATTCACACAAGATACATTATCAAAAAAATTAGTAGCTAATATCAAGCTAAAAGTAATCAATTGAATTTACATTGGCATTTTAATAAGCAGTTGGTGTGCATGCTTCGACATTTATAATCATATAATCAAATATGTGAGAATAACTACCATTTATTCAACATAATACATTTTTAATCTACTTTGAATACAAGAGACATTTATAAGAGACAAAATAACATTAACATGAATTAGGTCAACATTATACATCACTAATAGAATGTAAAGCATATCAAATATTTTTAATATCAAAAAGTGCAAATAAAATTATAATAACATGAAATAGTATCCTAGACATTCCATTTTCAACCTTAGATTAGAAACTCCTACCTCTTAACTTGATGTAGCAAAATTCAAAGAAAATTCCTCTTATTTTCCTTGCAATATCCCACCAACCAAGAGCAATAATCTTATGTAGAAACTAATAGTAAATAATGTCCCAACTGCTCATAAGTTGTTCTACCATCTAAGAGGTGGTCTTAATGAAAGGAGAGGATGTGTTGTGAGAGGAGTTACTGGCCGGATGTTTGCAAGGAGGAAGGGATGAAAAGTTGTGTTCTGTATATGAGATTGCATACACATTAAATAATTTTTTTTTGTCCTTGGTCAACACACTTTAAATTCCCATGACCTCATCAGGTCTTATTCTAGGTAAGTTAAACAGACTTAAGTTATTTAGTAATGTTATCTATCTATCTTATATCTATATATATAACTCATTTTTTTTTTTTTTTGAATTGACAAGACAATCCATGTTAGGCACAACAGCCAATTTGCTCCAGAGTTGCTGTACAATACAACTTATTTCTTCCTCTCTTTATTTATTTTATATATATATATATATAACAATGCTGCACCCTTTGCTACCCTATACGCTGCCATGATAGCTTTGAATGCTGCCATGCGCAGCTGGAATACTGTCATTTTTTTTCATGCTTGAAAAGGTGGGCTGCCCTATTTAATTAATACATTTACACTCACTCATCATAACATTGCAAGTCTATTTATATATATATATATATATATATAATGTATATACATGCATACAATAGTATATATAGTATCAAGAGTTTTCATACCGGACAATGACCGCACGCTACAAACTGTATACACTCAGGTCATTGTTCACTTAGCCAAATAAAACTACATGAAAGTTTTCACCTTAACAAAATTTCGTAATATACTATATGTCCATTGATTCAAATGACAATTTACTTGAATTTTATTCATCTAATTTCTAATATATATATATATATATATATATTTGTACACGTGTATTTAGCAATATGAACACTTTCAAATAAAAGAATATATATACGACATAAATAAAAAAATTCATATAACTATAAGGTTGGACCACTAATACTAAACATATCAAATTTATATTGTTCACTATATTAATTATTTTTAATTAGCACATAACAAATAATTATAAAATATTTAACTGATTATTAAAATTATTCGGACATTACACTTCTCCTCCTCCTCTTTTTTTCCCGTAAGAGTAGAGTGTGTGTGTGTGTGTTGTGTGCATGAGTGTGGTGGTCTATTAAGACCACAAAAATTAAACTTTGTGTATTTACCTATTTGCCCCTCACTTAAAGTGGTCCTTCTTTGCCTCTGTTGTCTTTTTTCGTCTATTTCTTTCATAACCAAGATATCTTATGACCAATACATTATTTTAGATTTTATTTTAAGTCCTAGTACAGGGTTTTTCTAGCCACAATATTTGCTTGGTTGTGGTGTTAAGACAAAATGACTATTTTGCCCTCACTAGTGTTTTAAGGGTCTAAACAGACTTGGAGTGTTTCAAATAATTTCCGAGCCTATTATTTCACTTATTAATTACATGTAAATCTTTAGGATCCTTATTTATATTATTTAATATTCACTTAATATTATAGAAATTTATGAGTTGTTATAGCTATAAATGCCAAGAAATAACGTATATGAAGCGAGACTGTCCACAGCGGAAGAAGGAAAAATAATAGAAAAAGAAGAAAGGAAAGCTGAAGGGAAAGAAGAAGGAAAGACCCTCAAATTCTGCCCATATGGTGGAAGTAGATTCAGATGGTGGGGATAACGATATGTTCTCAGTCTCATCAGCTTCTGACCGCTTCATGGATTCATGGATTCATGGATCATGGACTCTACATACTCCTATTATATGTCTCCTAATAAAGATTAGTTTGACACCTACATGTCAGTAAAATCTGGTTTTGTTCTCATCGATAATGATGCATCTTGTGAAGTCATTGGAATAGGAACAATCAAGATTAAAATGTTGGATGATATGGTGAGAACATTTGGAGATGTTAGACATGTACCAAATTTAAAGAGAAACCTAGTTTCAAATGGTATCCTAGAATCAAATGGTTACAACTATAAGTTTGAGGGTGAAGTAATGAAGGTAACTAAGGGTGTTATGGTATTCATAAAAGGTCAAAAAGTTGTTGGTAATATTTACAAATTATTGGGTAGCATAATTGTTGGTGGAGTTACAACAATTATATCATCTGAATGTGAAGATGACGATGCACTCTTGTGGCATATACAGTTAAGGCATATTTGTGAGAGTGGTATAATGGAACTACACAAGAAAAATATGTTAAAAGGGGTTAACTCATGTAAACTAGAGTTTTGCAAATATTGTGTTATAAGAAAACAATGCAGGGCGAAATAAGAGAGAAGGTATTCTAGATTATGTTCATTCAGATGTTTGGAGGCCTGTGAGAGTATCTTTAAGAGAGGGATTCCTGTATTTTGTGAGCTTTATTAATGACTTCTCTAGAAAGGCTTGGGTTTACTTCATGAACTGTAAATCTGAGACCTTTTCAAAGTTTAGAATATGGAAGGCTGAAATGGAAAACCAAACTGGGAGAAAGACTAAATGCCTTAGAACATATAATGGTACAAAATACAAGGATAATGGGTTTTTGAGGTTATGTAAGGAATACGACATCAAGAGACATTTCACAGTGCGGAAGACATTTTAACAGAATGGTGTGGCCGAAAGGTTGAATAGAACAATTGTTGAAGGAACAAGGTGCATGAGACTAAATGTTGAGCTTATTAAGTTCTTCTGAGTTGAGGTAGTAAGTATGGCTTGTTACGTCATTAACAAATCACCTATAGTTGCACTTGGTGGAAAAGTCGTAGAGGAAGTATAGATAGGGAAAGAGGTAGATTACTCTATGATGAGGGCATTCAGATGTCCTACTTATGTTTATATACCCAGTGAAGAAAGGTTAAAGCTTGATCCAAAATCAAAAAGATAAATTTTTCTCAAGTATGGGAAAGGGGGTAAAGAGGTCAAGCCTTGGAATCTAGAGACAGAGAATGTAATAATCAGTATAGATGTGGTGTTTGATGAAAAGTCCATGATGAAGGCTTTCAGGAAAGAAAAAAAAAGGAATTTGAAGAGAATGACAACAAGAAATCAATGGTACAGATGGAACTAGAAGAATCAAATATCCAGTTAGAAAAGGGAATCCAATTCCAATGACCAAGAACATCATATTACAGTTTTAAATAGGCCCACACACGATATTAAACCACTGGTCAAATATCGTTTTGAAGATCTTGTCTCTTATGCTTTGGTTACTAGTAAAAGAGATCCTTTTACATTTTTGGAAACTATTAGTACTTCTCAAAATAGTAGATGGATGGAAGCTATAATGAAGGAAATGGAATCATTACACAAGAATAAGACTTGAGAGTTGGTTGAATTTCCCAAGGGAAAGAAAACAATAGGGTGCAAGTGGGTGCTTAGGAAGAAATAAGCTACATCTAAAAATGAAGAAGTAAGGTTCAAGGCTCGCTTAGTAGCAAAAGGATACTTGCAGAAGAAAGGAATTGACTATGATGAAGGCAAGCATGCAAACTATAGGTGTCTCGAAAAAAAAATGTCAAGAATGTGCCAGAACAGTTTAGTATGGAAAATGCTAAACCGGTAAGTACACCATTGGCAAATCACTTCAGATTATCTTCTAACCAATGCCTAAAGTTAAAGGAAGAAATTGAAAACATGTCAAAGGTCCCATATGCTAGTGTAGTAGGATGTTTGATGTATTCAATGGTTTGTACTAGGCCTAATTTGGCATATGCAGTTAGCACACTTAGCAAGTATATGGAAAATCCAGGAAGAAAACATTGGAAGGTAGTCAAATGGGTATTCAAATATTTGAGAGGTCTAACTGACTATAGAATTATGTTTTCAAGGAAACATAGATGTGCTTTAGTTGTGGGTTTTGTAGATGCAGATTATGCAAGTGATTTGAATGACAAAAGATTTACTATATGTTATGTTTACATGCTGGGAAGTGAATCTATTTGTTGGAGATCCATGTTACAATCCCTAGTAGCGATGTCTACTACAAAATTTGAGTACATGGTAATGGTTGAAGCTGCTAAAGAAGCATTGTGGTTAAAGGGGCTAGTCAAAGAGCTTGGTTTAAAGTAAAGCGGAATTCAGTTGCGTTGTGATAGTCAGAGTGCCATATACTTGACAAAGCATCATGTCTACTATGCCAAAACAAAACATATAGATGTGAGGTTTTACAGAATAAGAGAGCTTATTGCTATAGGTGAAGTGATACTTGAGAAAATTCACACTTTAAAGAATGCAGCTGATATATTGATAAAACCTATTCTTACAGCCAAGTCCAAGCATTGCTTGGACTTAGTCAATGTTTTTACATGTTGAAGGAAGACATTCTCAACCTACTAATTCAAGGCGGAGGCACAAAAACTTGTTGACAATTTCTAAAGGATTGAATATTTCGCTAAGTTGTAGATTGTTAGAGATATGACTTATATTCTTGCAACAAGTGAAACTAGTTATATAGGTTTTATGTGCAGAGGGTTAAAATTTAACTAGAGTGCAGTATAAATACGTTATAATCTTATTTTTTATATAGTGATAAACATAACCACCCGCGTGAACGTAGAGATATAACAAGGTACAGATTGTTAGAGATATGACTTATATTCTTATAACAAGTGAAAGTAAGTATATAGGTCTTATGTCCAGTATAAATACGTTCTAACCCTATTTTTTATATAGTGAAGAACATAACTGCCCCTGTAAACTTAAACACATTGCCAAACCATGTAAATTTATGTGTTGTTTACTCTCTTTCTTTCCAACTCTTGTTGCATAGATCATTAATTTCACAACACATCTTATGTCTCTCTATAAGAGGTCACAATTTCAAATCCACCAAATAGAAGATATTGTGATTTGTTAATTTCCTGATCAAAGGGTTGGTTTTGTTATCATTTGTCAAAAAGCTAAAAAGGAAGGATTGTAACCTACTAAAGTTTGTTTCTAGTATAAAAAGTTACTTGTGAACTGTTTAAAGTTTAAACTATGGTTTTGCATTTGTAGAAACCTTGATTGCTTTACAAATCTCTCTCTCTCTGATATTTATACAACAATTTTTTTACTTCTAATTATTGCATTTGAAGTTTAAACAGGAAAAGGGCCCTTCTTGGAAAAAAACTGCGGCTTCTTTGCAGCTTCTCCACCCATAGAAAACTTCTAATATTCAAATCTGAACAGTAGTGTCACCGTGAGACCGTCCCTCTTAACTCTTTTTTTTCCCTATTGAAAACAGCATGCAAGGATTGAAGAATTCCAAACCATTTTTGTTTCCTAGTTTTTGAACTCTATAAAGTTCCACCAATTGAGCACACTAGAGATAATTTCCATATCATTCAGCTAAGAGGCAGGCCATTTCATCTAGTTGGTTAAATGCTTCAGGTTATCTAGTGCTGCATTTATGCATGTCTGAATGGATTGGCAGGTATCAACACACAGAATAACCATTAGAATGTAGAGCAACTCGCGAGAACACAAACCGTTAGATATGCAAATTTCCAGACGCCATGAACGACCATAACCCCTCTCTGCACTCAATGAATGCTTCATTTAATTTACTTCTCTACCTACTCAGTGGGATGTGTAGTGAGAAAATGGCAACAAGGTATAGACTTGAGTTGTCGCTGGCCAATTAATATTAATTAAGAGCATCCTCTGCTCTTCAACGTACAACAGGATTCCAAATTTTGAATCTGTACCTTTGGTCGTCTGAATAGGAAATAACAATTGATCAGAGATGAACTTTGGGACTTCTTCTAATGGTAAGCTTCCAAATATTACTCTTTTATAAATAAACAAAAAGTTCAAAAATATTAACAGGCACTCAGATTTATTTTCACCTGAGATGTTGAACTTGTCAAAGCTGAATGCTTTGATGCATCAGACCCCTTCTTGCTCTGAATTGAATTTTTTTTCTCACTAAGAATTTCTATCATGCTTACATTAACTCTATTGGTTTTTTAAACTTTGTCCAGTTATTCAACATTGGACTTATAAACAAGCTCATTTACTTCTGAGCAAAGAATGACATATTTACATCCAATTTTACATTTCTGAATCACCTCCCCACTTCTCCAAACGAGAGAGAGAGAGAGAGAGAGAGAGAGAGAGAGAGGACAAAACCACTAAAAAGTAGATGAAACTTGAAGATTGAAAGAGGAATGGAAGGGCCATAGCTGCATTTCTGACAACATAAGCACCATCTGTCCACTTAAGTATTACCTTCCAAAAAGAAGGTTCAAGTGCCTTGAAGATACCTCGCAGATTAGTCTTGTGACGTCGTAGAATATTCAAAAAGGAGGCGTTTAGATGGGGCAGACTGAAGGAGCACACGCAGGCGGCTTGTAAGCTGGTATATCAAGGTCCATTGTGTTGCCATCTCTGAATCTTTCATCTGTCTAACTACGGAGGCCTAGGAAGAGCCAAAAACAGTGCTTTAGATGATCATGAACAAGATATAGAGAGATAATCACATAACCTGCATTCTTTTCAAATTCAATATTGATTAAATACAGAAGAATGCAAACTCAGGCACAGATTTATAACAATCTCAGCCATTCAACCTGCAAACTGCCCCCCCACCTTCTCCCTTGATAGAGGATACCAAAAATTTTATTTTGGTCATATTACTGAACTGGTAACACTCTTGGCCATTATCTACTGTTAAAACGTAAATAGTAATTATGGCCATTCACAACACTAATCCTAAAACGAAAACAATATTTTATTTAAGCACATACTATATTTTAATATTTATAATACTTAATGTTGTTAACCCTCCACAAATTTGTAATGTTTTGTTGCTTTAAAAATAATATATTCTATCTTATTAAGCCAACTTCAGGGGTAGTGTCACTTATATTTTGGTTTGAGCAGTTACAGTATAAAATGTACTCTAAACACTACCACTTGGAAAGACAAGAGAAGACAAGCATATAACTAAATAAAGAGTTATGGGTATGTGTAATAGTAATGGTCTTCTTGATGAGAGGTAGAGTAAGGAAATGGGTCACGTCTAGGTGCCAATTGCATGCTTGATGAATAGGATTATTTAGGAATGGTAATGGGGCAAGATGCCCCTTCCCCAAACTGGACCCCGTTTATATTCCCCACCCCCCACCCTGTTTAGAGATTTATCCCGACTCCAACCCCCTTTACATTCCCCAATCCCGCCCCGCCCCACCTCACCTCGAACCCCAATTTGTTTTTTCTCAACTAAGTCAAAACTTTTATGTTAGTGAGTAAATTAAAATTCTATAAACAAAATAATTAATTCAATAAAAAATAATATGAGTGTGATATGAAAAACATTAAAACTAATTTTTTATAGTGTGGTTTATTTGTAAATATAGTGTATATAGGAATAATAAAAAAAATTAATATATAAATGGGGCAGGGTCAGGGTGACCGACCCCCGAACCCGCCCCAAACCCAATGGTGGTTTTAAAAGTTCGAACCCGTTGATAAGCACCCCGAACCCGTTGATGAGTACCCCATACCCGCCCCATTAGGGGCAGGGCAGGGCAAATTGCCATCCCTAGGATTATTGAGGTGATGTGGAGAGTGAGAGTCAAGATAATCTAGAGAATAAGAGACAAGTGGGCATATGAGCTGAGACCAGCACAAGAAAATACAATGACAAGATCCATATAGATACGCCTCTTATAAAAGAAAACAACTTACATGATGTCCAAGGAACGAGGAGCTCCTATTTATACTAGTCGGTGCATGTTCTAACTTTTCAGAATCAAACGAACTCTATGAATTGACTTCTTAGGAAAAAAAAAGGTGGTACTTCGAACAACATAAAAGTAAGCATTTCGGGAAATGAAATTTTGAAGCAGAAAGAGAAAAAAAATGCATCAAGCTAACCTGTAGGCGTTTCCCAAGCTGAACTTCAACTTCTGTACCAAATGAAATATTGCTAGCTAGAGATTTAAGAGGATCAACTGTCGGATCAACAGAAAGCAAGCTAGGGATCTGTGGTGCATAAACAAGCCTCCACCTAGCCTGTCCAAACTCACCCTTCCCTTCTATTTTTGGCATTAATGTCTCGAGCGTCGCAGTAGCAAGCTTCTTAAATGCAAGCTGGCCATCACCTTCCAATATGGACTCTGCCAATTGACTCTCGAAGACTCTAGCAGCCTACGGAATTGGGAACAAACTGATAGAATCAGGCCATTTCAAATTCATGTGTAGTACACAAAACACAAAAAAAAAAAAAAAAATCTACAAACAATTTGATTTAGAGTCTGCCATTCCAAACAAAAATATCCAACAAAAACATCGACGGCAGAAACACTTAACCAGGTGATGGCTACTGGCTCATAATACCGTGCAGCATAGGAGCGAAAGCAATGCAACACGGGCACAGCATACATGTAGGTGAGTTATACATCCATATGCCTAGACACACATGCACGCATTTGAAGTGCCAGATTTATGCTCCTCTATTCTGCCTGAAAAAATCTTTTCATAATATTGGTAAAAAGAACTTTCAGCTACTATAATGTTTTACAGTTATGTATACATTTCATCTTTCATTTGCTCCTTGTTACTGATTATAGCCCTATAACATTACAAAGGAAATATATTGATTGATTTTAATCATCGATTTTTTTTTTCTTTTCCCAAATTTGTTGACCTAACACCTAGCAAGTGGTCAGATTCTGTCAGCACACAAACACATTGCACACAGTGGAAATCTGCTATGGGGACAAGGGTTTATGTCTTAATGCTCAGATGGAAGTAATAAACTAATGGATTCGTAATAGCAAAATGAAACTGGATAATGACAACCCCAGTTGGTGTTGTGAATATTACCTCAGAAGGAGACAGGACATCCTGTTCCACAGAGCGCGTTGAGGTCACAACTAATTTGTCTTGCCAATTACTAGCTCGACTTTGAATTCTGAATTGCCACTCTGATCCAACCAGAGCTAAGTCCAACATTGGATCTAGGCCATTATCAGGCTCAAATTTTGCTATATTTAGATGTTCCCTCTTAAGCCTGACCTGAAATTGAAAAGGTCAATGTCAGCATATAACATGCATGCCCCGGAGAAAAACAAAGACCACAAACCATGCACCAAAAACATTAAACTACAGGAACAACATAAGAATGAAAATGACTCACCTGAGTTGCAACAAGATTCACATCACCATTCTCAAAAGTCAGAATGCCTTTAGGTTTTATCAGTTTGGGATGTGCAACACCATCTAATGCAAGCTCTCCACTAACAGCAAAATTAAGAATCAAAGGATATACTATCCTCAACTCTGGTCCAAGAACAAGCTTTAAGTCCATGAGGCGGATATCTAATTTTGGCTTACTATTTACTTGCCCAATTTCCTTTTCAACTTCAGCCTCTTTACCTGTAAAATGATCAACAATTTTATTTGAGAAATGTTAATTTTTTTTCACACAAGCCACCTTGATTAATAAAAATAGTTAGATGTCTACTTCTGCAATGAGGGAGATACCATACAAAATGGTCTTAAGTTTCAAAGCCATAGTTCATGTGACCCAGTGTTTAAATTGTGTGAACTCAATTTGTGCAATCCTAAAAAACTTTCAAAACTGAGTCACTGGCTTATTAAAGGTTTATCCCTATCAAAAAGACAAAGTAACTTTTGCTTCAATGTTGGAAATAACAGAAAGTCACTGCTTAAACTATCCGAACTGTTAATTAGATGAACCAATTAAAATAATAATAATAATAATGGCAAGCAACTCATTTTCATCACAAATTTAGTGACGAGGCCACCAATGTTAAAATTACTAAATATTGTTAATTTCATAAACAGATTTTATGAAATATGAGACAGTTTAAATTGAAAATGGAGCACATGGACCGAAAAATGGGTACCCATTAGTAAATATAGAAGTTCAATGAATTTCAGCTGTATAACAGGCTTTACAAGTCATTGGACAAAAATGCAAACATGCAAGAGGGCATTCACAAATATTTAACGGAAAACATATGATGGTATTTACAAATAGTTCAAGTGGAAGGAAGTTCTCTCCAAAAATTTCTTTGAAGTTACCCTGAACTCCATCAAAATCCGTCCATGAAGAAAAATATATTGGAAGTTTTGGGCTGAATAATTTTGGGAATTAGAACCACAAACCACATTCACAGCCCAAGGGAGGGGGAAACTGATTTCAAATTCTATTAGATTATTAGTCACCTAATCATGAGGCTAAAAGGTTTTCATCACATTCAATTTACCTGGAGGTGGATGAAATGGGGCGCTTGAAGCAGGCTTTAAACTGAAAAACCGTGAAACAAATTTTGAAGCAACCACTCGGTTGTAACTACCACTTGGAAGGCTTGATTGATTGGAAGCCATTCTATTAAAAGCAGCAGCTCCACTACCCTTATCATGTGGTAAATATGCTTCTCCATGGCTCAATTTAATATTCCCAGAAATATTTGGTTGTAATATAGAACCTGTTATTTGCAACTGAGTGTCAACCTGACCACTGTGATAAGATATGTTAGTTCTGCATAAATAAAATGTAACCCCCCCCCTACCCCACAAAACCAAAAAAAAAAGAAAAGGCAGATCCAAATTCCAATTCACACTGCTATGAAGTGTGAATTATGACCTCAGATAGAAAAGAGTAGACATCGTTATGAGAGCAAAGTCACATTTTTCGTTTTTTTTTAAAGGGGAATGAAAACAGAAGAAAATGTATAATCAGGAAAGATGCCATTTAAATGTGAAATGTCAAAAGACATGCAGAGTATCATTTCACCCAAAACTAAATCAAGATGCTGCCAATGACCCAAATGTAAAGCCCCATCTTAGAGAGAGACAAGACACCTGAGGATATTCTTTGCCCGTACTTCCAGAACTTCACATTTCAAGTCAATTTTATCTCCAAGGGATCCTTCACTTGTCCTGAGGGGCAGATTACCTTTCACAGACAGCTTTCCCCGTCTGCTTACCCTACTCTCCAACGAAATGATGCATAATCTATTTGAATTCACATGAACCGTGCCACCTAAGTTTGTGAGCGGTTGCCGGAGTACTGGTGAAGATACAGTTGCCCTGTGGAAAGATGCAGATCCATCGAGCACTGGTTGTTCAACTGTACCTCTGACCTAATTATTTAAAACAAATAACATGAATTAGAGAAGTAGTATCAAATAAAATCACTTAAATATGTACTCTCTTTTTGAATATATGCTATGAAAAAATAAGTCTATTAAGAAACACTAGCAACATGGTCTACCTGAAGCATGACGTCAGCATTGCCATGAAGCCAGTTGGCATAAGGTGACAAAGCCGTTATCAGCATCATGCCCCCATCTTTAATATCAGCATCAACCCTCACTTCTCCTACATCCAACAAATTCCAGTTTAGTCCTTTGAGACTTTCTGCCAGCTGCGTATCCCAACCTTCATTTCTATCTCTGGAGGCTTTCTTATCACTAGCTACATCTGCAGATCCTCTACTCCTTTCCTTTGTCCAACCAGGTATCCAAGTTGCTTCATTTTTATCTCTTTCCACATTTTCTTCCTCCAAAATGTTATTTTGCACAAAAGTTACAGGAATACTTCCTTGAACATGTACATGGCCATTCTGGATGATGGGTTTAAATTTTGCATTGAACAGGAAACGGCTGGTTGAGGTTAGAGAAGCAACAATTTCAGCTCGTCCCAGATCGATGCCCCCAATAGCACCATCCAGGAGCCTTAGTTGCACATCACATTCTGGTTTTGCAAGACTTCCTCTGAGATCCCCTTCCATGTGCAATATACCTTTTATTGGTGCTAACAATTGCCGTAAAGAATGAACAGCTTCAGTGGCTGAAGATTCAATAACCTGAACCGCAGTAGGGACTAGACTAACAGGAAAATTTAGAACAGCAAAATGCAAATTAGTTTTTGGCCCTAACAAGGTCCCATCTGCATGGATCGTGGCATTATCCTTTTGGATAAATATTTTCTCTAGGCGCAAACCATCATCGTTGCTGTATGCACCAACTGCTAGAACACGCTGAGTTTTGTAGGTTCCCCATTCCCATTCTTCTCCAAGAAAGTCAAATTCTGCCTGAGAATATACATAAGAGTACGAAAGCCAACTGTCAGAGGACAAAAGGTGCATGGTTAAAAAGTTAAAAAACAATCAAATTCCACTTTTGATTCCAGATAAAAATCATCTTTGGTAAAGTGGAGATTTTGAACATATGGCTCCTGTAGAAGTATGGAGATTTATGAGACCAACTAGAAAAATTAAACACTTTGTCATGCCAAAGAAACTTTGAAGATGTGTGGCACAACACAAAAGTAAACTCTGTGGCCATGCACAGTTTGCATCCACCCTCTCTCTTTCTCTCTCTCATGAAAGTCTCTTTTTCTCAACTTTCATGAGACAGAAATGAAAAAGAAGCAATCTTGATACCTATGACCATGGCTACCATCCAAACATTACATACACTGCCAATCTGAACTAACAAAAAGGAAGGGAGAAATTTCATTAATGTTTCTTCATGGCACACGAAGCTAATTTCTCTATCATTTTAATCGAATAGAATCTGGGAATAACAAACTGTTACATTTGCATCACCAAAATTCATATTGGTCAGGTCGACCACCCCAATTTTCAACTGATAAAATGAGAGGTGAGTGCCATAAGCTTATCACCCTGACGTCATGTTTTATGCACTCAAATTCCAGCAGCCTTGGAAAATGGAAATCTGTATCTCTAATAATTAGTCTTTCAACATGGAGTTGCTTATATGCATGAAATCTAAACTATATTTCTATGTAAAAAACTTCAGAGGTATCTACCATTGTGTCCCCATTGCCTCCACCACTTGCATCAAGAGAAGCCATGCCAGCGACCTTTAAGATCAGCCAAACCTGGAAGACTCAAGTCTTCAGGAATAACTTCATTTGATGGCGTACACTGCCCCATAATTTCCTGAAATTTTATTTAACTATTACAATTCTATAAAGGCACATAGAAACAGGTATCTCAAAATGATTATATATGCAGTTCATTCTTACTTACATGACCAGATAAAAGAAGGTACTGAATTGACATTTCATTCTGATTCCATTAGCTCTACCCTTTTTTTTTTTTTTTTTCGTTTTTCATAAGTCCATTAGCTCTACTTCAAAAGAATCTACTGCTATAATTTTGAGTATAAAATACGTATATAGTACTTTTTCTCAAAGAAGTACCTCAAGCAGGTTCCATAGGCTTTCAGTATAAAATCCCACCGACTGCAAACTTTGTATAAAAAGGTCCTGCAATTATTTGTAAAAGAAACATGAAGACCAAAGAACACAACAAGAAACAGTGCCTTCAAAAAATAAATAAAGAATGAATGTGCAAATATTTGAGGCAGAACTCTCTCTCTCTCTCTCTCTCACCCCCTTGTATATACAGTTCGACAGATAAATTTATTTATGTGCCAGCCATTTAAGAACAGATACATAAGTCCCATTCTGCTTTACCTGGGATAATATCTTCAGTTAGATAAGCACAATAAAACCAGTAAAGAATCTGCTTTATTTAAAAAGCTAAGTCAATAAAACTAGAAAACTTAATAAAAAAAATTCCTGGCATACTCAACAACCCACCAAAATGCCAGTGATTTTAATCACAAAAATGCTAATCTGTCAAAGATAAACTTCTCCCCCCCGCCGCCTTTCTTTTCTTCCCTTTTTTCTCTTGAAGAAACTGAAACCTTTTGTTGAAAACGTGGCATCCAAAAGAGATCTCAAACATATGAAGAAGCAGAGCAGCTCAATTAGAAGAGAATAATGTTAATATATAACATCAATAGAAAAAGTGGCAACAAAAGATGAGAGTACATAGATGAACTTTATAAATCTGTCGCAAGATCATAAGATTTTCTGATTATTTCGAAATCCTCAATTTTGTTCAACATGAATAACCATGAGAAATATTGGGGGCTAGGAAAAATATTTTCAATTATAAAGTAATAAAATACATATTATATTTAAATTTGATGCATAAAAAAAAATCGGGAAAAAAAAAGACGACGATAGAGGAAAGCAACACAAACATTAGTAACCAAAGGAATGAGTAACAAAAAATGTATTAACTATTCACGATGAAGTGACAAATAGAAACTTTCTAGAAGGTCAAATATATAAACAGACACCATTTCCATAAGCTAGAAAGATACTTTCCATGGCCTTTTGGGAATGATGCACCATACTTTTCCCTCTATTACAAACAAAGAATGTATCAACCTCCCCAACAGACTTGAGCATTTTCATTAATGCCTACCAAAGAACTTTTTAATCATAAATTCTTCGGACATTGTATAGTCTACTAAAAAGACCGTTAGGCTTAATGGACAAAGACAAATCCAACTATGATAATGGCACTAAATATGACATCTACCAACCGTAGCGTGCAAGGAACCAAGCTAGATGATATTGAACTCTTGAAGGGTCACTTGTTTGCCCATGTATCAATAAGCCATCACAAGAACATGCCTTTAATCTAGCTTCCCCAACTAGAAAATACAACCAAATATGAATGCACAAAACATGGCTGTTCGTATAATATGTCCTGAAAACTAAGAAAAAAGCTACAAATGAATTAAAGGAGAGCTACATAAACAATTGATGTATTCATGTATTTGAGGACGAGGATAATGGAGGTGTACTTGGCTTAAGAACAATGAAAGAAGAGATAAGTAAATTTCCAATGGGCTTACATCAAGAATTGACGTTAAGCCTATTGTTTTGGCAAGAGTAATGGACGAACTTTCTAGGCCTAGTCCGCAAAATATGCCATGGCTCGTTATGATACAGTTTGTGCCCATGATCAAGATGGGTGCACATATTGCCAAAATCATCAACAGCTTACTTGGTATACAGAATGTGTAATTTTGTATTTTAAAATTATTAGGGTCATTTGATATCTAGGTTGGTTCATGTTTGGAAACGTATCTTATTTATTAATCTAGGATTTTTTTTCTTGATAAGTTTATTGCTCTAGGAGTTTTGAAGGTTTCATTTCTCAAAATTTTGAATTTCTAAATTTTTATTTTCTTTAGGGCATTTTGATGTTGTAATCCAGACTGTTAGTTGTTTGAATACTTCCTAATTATAGGAGATGAACTCTTATTTGGTTATATTATTTAGTAAGGAAACTTTTAGAAAGTTATGGATGCCATTAAGGTTGTCTACCATCAACAGGAGCCCCTCGATGTAAAACTAATTCACTTTTGAATGGTTATTATTATTATGATTTATGAATGTGTGAAATTCTTCGATTAGTTCGAGTCAAACAACTCCCAGTAGAGTAAGGTCTTTAACTCTTCTTTCTCTTTCCTCCCATCTTACAGTGTGCTTTTAAAAACACTGCTGAAACTTGACTGCAGTTTACTATTCAGAGCCCTTGGCAATACAAACTCATCACCAAGGGATGAATTCCTTTGTTTTATTGACCCTAATACTATTTCCCTTATTTCAGTTTCTTTACCTACATTTCCTTGTAGTTAAGCCCCATAACCTAAGAAATGTAGGTTGCCATGCACTAAAGAGATCTACAACCTGAGGCTTGTGGGTTAAGCTGGATTAAGGCAACATTTTTTTTTTCTTTTTGATATGTAAAATCCACTAAAGAGCGCCATGGGGGCATAATCCAAGTACATGCCAAGAAAACAAGAGTCTTAAAAAACTACACACCACCTAACATACAAGCATATCTTTAAAAAGTCTATAAAAGAATCTTAAGACAAAAAACCCTTCCTGAAAACTATAAAAACAATCAGCCAAGCATGACATTATTCAACTTATCCACAGGAAGATCCTTCCCCTAAAAGCCCCATTTTCTAACAAATATGTCGCAATGATTTATTTTAGAAAGGAAATTTGAATTGTAGTATGCTGCAATAGGGATTAGGCAGAGTTTTAGGCAGATTCAATTTGTTGATAGTGTTTTATGAAGCTAATAAACAGTCCGCAATGGGTTTTGATCTCTTTTCCTCTCTCTCCAGTCTCCACCCATCGTCGCTCTTCCTTTATCTGATCTCTCTCTATCTATATCTTTTTGAGGGGGTGGAAATTCCCCCATATAGAGTTAGGAGAATTTTTTGTATACCTTGTACGTATGGGTTAAAGGGTCTTGTAATCCCTTGGTAGGTGATAAGGTAGATTGCTTAAGTGTCATGAGACTATTAATTTGAGTCTTCTCCTTTTGTACATGGGAGCACCCCCCATGGGCACCTTTTAATGTATTTACCATTTACTTATAAAAAAAAGAGTTATATCTCTCTTCTTTTATATTTGAGAGGCAAGGAAGTCATTTCTTACACCCTTCTCTTGTTTTCCCTTCTTCCCTTTCTAACTCTTCTCTCTCCACCCATTTTGCCTCTTCCTTTATCTGATCTCTCTATCTATATCTTTTTTAGGGGGTGGAAATTCTCCCATTTAGTTAGGAGTATATTTTGTATACCTTGTATGTATGGATTAAAGGGTCTTGTAATCCCTTGGTAGGTGATATGGTAGATTTCTTAAATGTCGTGAGACTCTATTAATTTGACTCTTCTCCTTTTGTACATGGGAGTGCCCCCCTTGGGCACCTTTTAATGTATTTACCATTTACTTACCAAAAAAAAAAAAAAATTCTATCTCTCTTCTTTTATATTTGAGAGGCAAGGAAGTCATTTCTTATACCCTCCTCTTCTTTTCCCTTCTCTCCTTTTTACCTCTTCTTCTCATAGGATGAGAGGTTTGGAAGATGCTATACACCCCCACCCACTCTTATTTGTCTCTCTCTCTCTCTCTCTGTAAGTAATTCTTTTTCTCCTTACCAAAAAAAACGTAATTGTCTTTCTCCTCTCTATCTTTCACTTTATATATTTTATGAATCAGTGCCATTTACATGTTTGAAGAAATTATCATGAGAGCCAGGTCACCTTCCCTTTTTTCTTGGGCCAGGAGAGCCAGGTTACCTTGGATGTTCACTGTTTGAAGTACAGCCCTACATTCATAAGAAAATATTGTATTATTTCCAAATTAATCATGTCCTTCATCCCATTAGCTGCCCCATGCAATCAATAAGAAATTCGGATCAGTTTATACACAAATAAAAATAATCAATGCTGTTAGTTTCCCACCACTAGCTCAAAAAAATTATCGCTAGAGCCAGGTTACATCAGATGTTTATTATTTAAAATATAATCCTATATTCATCAGTAACTACTGTATAATTTCCATAATCATCTCTATAGTGCCACTAGCTGCCTCCACAATCAAAACGAAATCCGCATTAGTTTCCTACACAAATTTCTAAATTATGTATCATGCTAAAAACATGTAGCTGTCAAAAAAATAAATAAATGTGTCAATACCACGGTTAGAGAAAGCCATCACCATTCTTGGTCCCTTCAATCCAGACATTGGGAGAAGCAGACTAGGTACTAACCGAAGTTAAGGTTTATTTACCACAGCACGAAGCAATGTGCTTTTAGTACGTGAAAACATGAACTTTTACCACAACACCAAGCAATCATCCTTGTGTTAATACCAATATTATTCCTTCTATTTTTTCTTTCATTCTAGAATTTGCACAAAGTGAAAGATCATCTGCTTGCATTCTAATAATAGCATTAACAATCAAATAAATGATACAGTCACATTAAATATAGCACTATTTGGATCCTACAAACTCTTAACTCTTTGCCTTTTCCCCTTCCTAAGTTAAAAAAAAAAGAGGAGGGGTGGGAATGGACAAGGGTAATATATTTTATTCAAGTTAAATCTTAGTATGCATGTTAGTAGCATGACTATACTTTAAAATTGTTAACATCACAATGTGTCGTGTTAAAAATTCAAGTTACCAAGTCCAAGACTAGGATACTTGTATTTCTATTAACCACGTGCTACTAAGCTACTTATATGTAATTATCATGATAAATATTCTTTCATCACATTTAAGTGGAATATAACCTTTGATCTAGATTGAACAGCAGGATCTGTACTTCGAGAAAGAAGTCTTGCAAGGGGAAGCATCTCAGCAATCTCAGCTCGAGGAACTTCGAGTCTCATTCTCCACCTACCCATAGAAGATATCACACTACCCAGATGCCCGGCCATTGCTCTTTTGAACAAGCTACCTCTTTCCTTTCCAGCAGGGCTCCAGTCCCGGGTGCCAGGCAACACATATTCACCTTGAAGCCCATACTGGCTGTCACTTTGTTCCAGGACAGCTTTTTCAACAGTGATCTAGACAATAAAGCATCTACCATTAACAAAACTACAGATATCATTCACAATATTGTAATTGGGAAAAAAATGGAATTTAAGATCTCTCTCTCTTTTTGGTAGGTAAAAATATACTTTATATTAAGAAAACATAATGCAAAGATAAGAAAATTTGTTATTTTCAGCCATAGAAACTTGACCAAAAATAGAAAACAAATGGCCAAAAGGAGACTAAGATTAATTTCTGAGCTGAAAGAATTTAGAGCATCTCAAATAAGCCAAAGAGGTGAGAAAACGAAATTATGAAGGTGGAATGAAAAAAAAAAAAATCAACCCGAAATTTAACTAAGGAATACAACTAAATGTTACTGAGGCTAAAAAAAATTACATATATGCTTTTTTTTGTGGTCCAATAGCCTGCCTACACAACTGGGGAGACACCCCCATGCCCATAAACACACCCCCCCTCCCCCTTCCCAAAAATAAATAAATAAATAGAAAGAAAAAGGAAGAAAAGAAAAGAAAAAACAAATCAAGGCAGGATTCAATCCCAGGTGTCTGGTACCACCACTCAGAGATTTTACCGCCTAAGCTAGTTGGCACCTTCAATGTTTGAAATACTTTTGCAATGAAAAAGAAACTAACAGACTGAAATTGAAAACAGAAATCCAGTGTAATCCCAACTCAAAGAAATTCAAGCTATGAACCATCAATTGCAGGCGATAAACAGACTTCTTTTTCTCTCATAATGGAGATAAGCAAGCAGACTGAGATATTAAATTTAAAAAAAAAAACTTTTTAACTGTAAATTTGAAATTTCCCCTCACCCCGTCCTTCTGGAAGGAGGATGGTGACAGGGTTTTGGAGGTGGATGGAGAAGCAAAAGGGTATAATTCTTGAAGCTCAAGATATAATTGTTTGAGGATGCCTATTATGAAACCAACAAGTCTTCCACCTTTCTTTCATGTAATAATTGTATAACATCCAATTTATGACATTTGAGGTTTAACATGGCAAACAAAGGCGGTCTAACACTCACAACATCCCCGCTCCATCTAGCAGCCACATCTAAAGCTTCTCCTAACACGCCACTGAATTTTGGCCGAAGTACAGATAACACTCCATGACCCCTTCTTTTCTGAAAATTAAGTTGAAGTTCTGCCTGAAAGTAAACAAAAAAACATAAACTGAGCAACAATTTGGAAGTTAAATTGCTATTGAAAGCTAAATTAATTAAATAAGAAATCATGATCATCCTTCAACAGATTATGACTCTCTAAAGACAATATGAATGGAATCTGAATAAATTTCTCTTCTAATTGAATTAATTGTGTTACATACAATGTCCCTATATATAATGTACAATGAGAATTAGAATATAGAAATAACAGAGAAAAAGAAACAAAGGAAAAAAAGGAAATAAAAAATGTCACCTAATCAGCCTAAATCTCCTACCATAATCCTCTCCAAATCACAATCACATTTAAAAATAATTCCCATTCAATTATCCAGGATTTCCACACTCCCCCTCAAGTTGGGTCATAGATGTTGATCATGTCCAACTTGCAGATAAAATCTTCAAAGCTGGACCTCTGTAGACCCTTAGTGAATATATCTGCTAATTGTTCTCTTGTAGGGATATAAGTCATGCAGACTGTCCCTTTCTCAATTTTCTCCTTTATAAAATGCCTATCAACTTCTTTGTGTTTAGTCCTGTCGTGCTGGACCGGATTATGGGAAATGCTGATAGCGGCTTTGTTGACACAGTAGAGTTTGATGGGAAGCTCTATTGTGATATGTAGTTCCTCCAAGAGCTTCTGTAACCACAACCCTTCACACATCCCTTGTGCAACAGGCTCTGAATTCAGCTTCAGCACTACTTCTGGCTACCACATTCTGCTTCTTACTCCTCCATGTTACTAGATTTCCCCAAACATAGGTACAGTAGCCTGTGGTAGACCTTCTGTCTTCTACTGATCCTGCCCAATCTGCATCTGTATAAATCTACACCTTTTTACTGTCTCCTCTCTTAAAGAATAAACCTCGCCCTGGAGAACCTTTCAGATATCTGAGAATCTTATATATTGCTTCTAAGTGACCCTCCTTTGGTGAATGCATATGCTGACTGATCACACTCACAGCAAAAGCAATGTCAGGTCTGGTATGAGATAGGTATATCAATCTACCTGCTAGTCTCTGATATCTTTCTCTATCTACTGGTTTTCCAGCGTCTTCCATTCTTTTTCCTGCCTCAATTGGAGTATCGCTTGGCTTGCAACCAAGCATCCCAGTCTCAGTCAAAAGATCGAGTACATACTTTCTCTGAGATACACTAATTCCTTTGTTTGACCTGGCCACTTCCATTCCCAGAAAGTATCGCATTTGACCTAGGTCTTTAACCTCAAATTCTGTGGCTAAGACCTTCTTCAATTTTTCTATCTCTCCTGTGTTATCTCTAGTAAGAATGACGTCATCGACGTATACAATCAGAATGGTCCTGCTTCCATCATTGGATTGCTTGATGAACATCGTATGATCAGACTGTCCTTGTTGATATCCTTGATTCTTCATCACTTTTGCAAATCTATCAAACCATGCCCTTGGTAATTGTTTAAGTCCATACAGGGATTTCTTCAGTTTACATACTCTGGTTTCATCTCCTTCCATGTAAACTCCTGGAGGTAGCAGTCATGAACACTTCTTCCTCAAGTTCACCATTCAGAAAGGCATTCTTGATGTCGAATTGGTGGAGTGGCCAATCCAGATTTGCTGCCAAGGACAAGAGTACCCGTATAGTGTTCAGCTTTGCCACGGGTGCAAATGCCTCGATGTAGTCAATACCATATGTCTGAGTGAACCCCTTTGCAACTAGGCGAGCTTTGTATCGTTCCACTGTACCATCCGCCTTGTACTTCACTGTGAATACCCACTTACAGCCTACTGGCTTCTTCCCCTTTGGTAAAGACATTACTTCCCAAGTTTCATTTTTTTCCAATACTCTGATTTCTTCCATTATTGCTTTTCTCCATTCTGGAATACCCAAAGCCTCTTGGATATTCTTAGGAATCTGGATCCTGTCAAGGTTAGACGTAAAAGCACGACATTTGGCTGAAAGAGCATTGTAAGAGACAAATTTTGAAATAGGATGGGAAGTACATGAACGAGGTTGTTTTCAAAGAGCAATAGGTAGATCATCAAGATTTGTTACCTGGTCAAGATTGGATTTTGGCTCATAAGGAGTCGAAGCTATCACCGGTTCTAACTCTTTTGGTGCTTCGGATGTGAAGGTCTCATCAGTCTTTGATTTAGGTGGTCTCCTTGAGTAAACAAGTGTCTCTCTGCCTGTTTGTTTTTCCACATCTCCCCCTGAGTTCAAGATTCCTTCTGTGTTGGACAAGGAAGGAGAAGGTGTACTGTGAGGGATAGACTCAAAGATCGCTATATCAAAGTCTATATCAGAATGTTGAGCTTCTCTCAAGGACTCCTCCTGAAGTGAGCTAGTAGGGAGTATGCTCAAAAAATGTGACATCCCGACTAACATATAACTTCTGTGAGAGGGGATCATAGCATTTGTAACCCTTTTGAGTAGGGGAATAGCCAAGAAAGACACATTTGAGAGCTCTAGGATCCAATTTGTTACGTTGGGAGGCGTGAATGTAGGACAAACACTGTGGACCCAAAGACACGGAGAGGGAGAGAGGAACTGACGCGAGAATTAGGAAAGGCCTCCTGGAATTTTTGGAGAGGAGTTGCAAATGAGAGAACTCGACTAGGCATTCGCTTGATGAGAAATGCAGCGGTCAGAATAGCATCACCCCAACAATTATTTTTCATGTGAGAGGTAAACATTAAGGCACGAGCTATCTCAAGAATATGTCGGTTTTTTCGTTCAGCAACCCCATTTTGTTGGGGGGTTTGAACACAGGAACTCTGATGAATAATACCTTTGTCTTGAAAGTAAGGGCTTAAGGAAGAATTGAAGTATTCTGTGCCATTATCAGTGCGAAGAATCTGGATTTTTGTGTGAAATTGGGTGTAAATCATGTTGTAGAAATTCATGAATACCGAACTAACCTCAAATTGGTTGTTTAGTAGAAATACCCAACAGAGACGAGAATGATCATCAATAAATGTTATAAACCATTTTTTGTGGGTCCGATTAGGTATTCGCGAAGGGCCCCAAAGATCACTGTGTATTAGGGTAAAAGGCAGTGATGGTTTATACGAAGATGTGGGAAAACAAGTACGATGATGTTTTGCGAGTTCACAAACTTCACATTGTAAATCCAAAGAAATTTTATTCAAACAAAGTGATGGAAACAACTGTTTTAAATATTGAAAACTAGGATGGCCCATTCGTTTATGCCATAACAAAAGATCACTATCCCTAGGACTAAATGCAGAATTACAAAGAGGGGGGTGACACTGTTTATTCATGGGAACATCATCAAAGTAATAGAGTCCCTCGCATTCCTTAGCACTGCCAATCGTCTTCCCCGATGATAGATCCTGAAAAACACAATGAGAAGACAAAAAAATAGCTGAGCAATGGGATTGTTTGGTTAGCTGACTAATAGACAACAAATTGCAAGAGGGATTAGGAACATGAAGTACAGACTCCAAAGTAATAAATTCAGAGATACGGATACTCCCCTTGCCAGCTACTGGGGATAAAGTATCATCTGTAATTTTTATTTTCAAATTACCAGCACAAGGTGAATATGTGGTGAATAAATGATGAGCATCAGTCATATGGTCAGATGCACCTGAGTCAATAATCCAGGGAGTGTGGTGTAAAGTGGAACTAAGGGCTGACAAAAAAGTACCTTTTTGGACTAAGGAACCCGATGGCAGTTGATTAGAGGACTGACCCGAGGTTTGAAAGGTCGAAAACAGAGCATAAAGTTTCTCAAGTTGCTCGGGGTTAAAACCCCCACTAAAGAGCTGTACAGTAGAGGCCTGGTATCCATGAGATTTATTGGGCTGTCTGGGCTTCCAATCTGCAGGCTTGCCATGTAAGGTCCAACAGGTATCTTTGGAATGGCCCAATTTTTTACAATGCTCACAAAAAGGACGTTTATTTTGTTTTGGGCCAGATCCATGATTTGGGCCGGATCCATTGTAAGGCCCATGAAGCCCACGGCTTATAAAGGCTTCCAACCCGCCAGACATATGGGTCTGTCTCGACCCATTGGACGATCCACACGACATACCATCTTCTCCCTCAGAGACGTGGTTCGATCGTGAACCAGATCTGCCCGTCGACACCACTCCTCGACTCGCAAGAGCAGAGCCCTCAATCCCTGTCTCTGCTTTCTCCTTCAACATTACCTTCTGTCTCTGTTCTTCCCGTCGCACCTCAGCGAAGACCTCACGGATGGAGGGAAGTGGTCGTTGACCCAGGACTCTGCTGCGAACATCGTTGAGTTCGCAATTCAGCCTTGCCAGAAATTCGAACACCCTCTCGGCTTCCATCCGTTTCTGGAATCGAACACTGTCACCTGTGCACTCCCAGTCTTCACCGCAACTGAGATCGAGCTCTTGCCACAGTCTTGTTTTGAGTTCGAAGATCTGTGATGCATCTCCGGCATCTGAGTACGTCTCTCGCACAGCGTCCCACACGTCTTTTGCAGTCGGGAGGAATATGTAAGTTCTTCCGATGGTTGGTCTCATGGAGTTGATCAAGCATGAGGTGATGAATGAATTCTCTGAACGCCATTTTTGAAGAGCCGTTGCATCACTGGAGGGAGGCTGCTTGATCTCGCCTGTCAGGAATCCCAGTTTTCCTCTGCCGTCAATAACCAGCTTGATGGATTGGGCCCATTCTCGGTAATTCTTTCCATTCAATTTTTCTACGGTGAGATGGAATGAGGGATTCTCAATTCCTACAGTCGAACTCATGGAAGTGATGGTCTCTGACTCTCCTTCCTGAGTTACCGACTGGGTAGATTCATGACTGGCGGCCATATTTTACTAGGGTTTTTCGAATCCCTGCTCTGATACCATGAAGACAATATGAATAGAATCTGAATAAATTTCTCTTCTAATTGAATTAATTGTGTTACATACAATGTCCCTATATGTAATGTACAATGAGAATTAGAATATAGAAATAACAGAGAAAAGGAAACAAAGGAAAAAAAGGAAATAAAAAATATGTCACCTAATCAGCCTAAATCTCCTACCATAATCCTCTCCAAATCACAATCACATTCAAAAATAATTCCCATTCAATTATCCGGGATTTCCACACTCTCCCATACAGAAAAGATATTTATCAATATAATACTAACTTTTTATGAATCATACAATAAAAAGTGGAAACAGCTAATAATTGATCAATGCAAGACAAAGAGGGGGGCTGTCTATTTTTTGTCCAGGTGAACCGCGCCCCTATGAGAGGCATATCCATCAAACCCATCTCATCTATAAAATGTGAGAACTCCGCCATGGCTCTGGTCAGTCTAGAGGAAGGGAGTCTTTCACTGGGATATCTTGCAACATTAAAATCCCCCCAAGACACCAGGGATCCCAACAAAACAGGAACCACCCACAATTCCTCACACAGCAAACTCCTTTCCCCATCATCAACATGACCATATACCCCGGAGAATACCCATCTCGAATCATCATCCATACTAACAAATCTGCAAGAAACAGAGAAATTACCCAACGTGAACCTGATAGCATCCTGTTTAAGAACCCTATTATCACATAAAATCACAATACCCCCAGCCACACCCACAGCATTAAGACCAGCCTAATCCACAAATCTGCTCTAACAAATGCTTCTCACCTCCCTAAAATCTGCTTTAAGAGCTGATTTTACCACCGCTCTTGTCTGGGTCATTAAGGCCCCAGACATTCCACAGTCAGTTGTCCCACTCTTTCCAGCCTTCTCCTGTGGCTTCTGCTTCCTTCTTCCCCCACACCCCATAATTTACATCAGAGATCAGATTCCCCAAGTCCCTTTCCTCATTCCAGTTTCTTTCGATCTTTCCCTTCTTCCTGCCTCTTTTAGTCTCCCATTCCAAATCAATAGACTCAAATAGTCTGATAGCATCACAATTCTTCCCTTCAAATGTGAGCCCCAACTCTCTGTTAACTCCTTCAATGCTATCACTGACCCGGTTAGCAACATCATCTTCTACAACCCTTCTGTAATCATCCATGTATACGGAATCACCCTCAGGAGGGATTAGCTAGGGAACTGAGATCAGTTCCCTCCTGTTCTGACTCCCACCCCCTAGGCTCTGATCAAATTGATTCTGGAAGTTCCCCCCATTGGCACAGTCCCATACCTGCATTCTTGCCTCTTGTTCAGATAGATCACCCACACTGTTGCAGCTCACCAACTGATCTTCCCCCACGCTGTTGCATCCCTGCTTTCAATTTGATCTTTTGGCCCCACCTTAGGAATGGCAATTTACCCTGCCCCGCCCCTAATGGGGGGGAGGGGGTTACGGGGTGCTCATAAACGGGGCCGGGGTCGGGGTCGGGGCAGGGGCGGGGTCGGGATCTTTAAAACCCCGTCGGGTTCGGGGCAAGTTTAGGGGATGGTCACCCCACCCCGTTTATATATTAAATTTTTTTATTTATTCTTATATATACTATATTTACCAATAAATAACACTATATAAAATTAGTTTTAAGATTTTTCATATCACACTCATATTATTTTTTCTTATATTAGTTATTTTGTAATAAAAAATTAATTTATCTATTAAAATAAAAGTTTTAACTTACTTAAAAAATATATATATCGGGGTTCGAGCCGCGGCAGGGCGGGGTGGAGTCGGGGAATATAAACGGGGTCGGGGTCCGCCTCTAAACGGGGCGGGGCAGGCCCAAGGAATATAAATGGGGTCGAGGTTGGGGAAGGGCCACCCTACCCCAAACCCGCCCCGTTGCCATTCCTACCCCACCTCCCTGTCTATCGACCGACAAAACAACATTAGAGGAAATCTCTTCGTTCACCAATGCTATAGTACGACACATCAAAGCACAAACCTCTTCTCGATAGCCAGTTCCTCATCGTACCAGCAATGTTTTGAAACCCAGACCGTTGTAAGAACCGGAAAAAAGACAGGGTCATGAGTTACTGGTCCAGTCGTCAGCTCAACTGGAATCAAACCGTGATGTCATAAATATATTTATGATTAATTATAATAATATATAAAAGTTATTAAAAATATGATAAAGATAAAAAAATTACAAGTTATGTAAAATTTGTTATCACCATACTATACTTAAAAGTATCTAACACACAATAATATTTAAAACAACATAACAATGTTAAAAATAATACAATAATATTACATACATTGTATTGAAAATAATATTTTTTAAAAAATATAAATATATGATGTAAATTTTTTAAAGTAACTAGTTTAAATATAAAAATTGCATCTTCAAAGACAAGATGTACATGATCCTTTTGTTTTGTTCCATTAATGAATAGGCTTGCTTGGTATTATGTCTTAGCAGCAGTGGCTTTGGAAACATAGAATCATGGTATGATGATTCCATAACTTGATCATAGTGCTTTGAAAATGTAAAAGAGGTGCATCATAATCTGTTTCTACTTGAAAATATAACACCACGGTAGTATGTATTTTGACGAGAAAATAGTATCTTTCTAAGAATCCCAAATCAGATGAAAGAAAACAATTGCAAGAATTGTGTGCTTATAAAAGCACAAGGCTTGATTTTAATGAATACCCATACTGCTGTCCCACATCGGACAAGCATAACAAGGCTTAAAGAAATGGAGCTCAATAAAAAGTATTCTTCACTCTTACATTTAAAGCACTGGATATGTGGTCACCTCCTTACGTCAAAGCTAACTTTGCCATAAAAAAGTAGAAAATTTTATTTGAGATGGCAGTTACGAACTGGGCGGCTTCTTTGAACCATCAATGGTTCGATTGAACCGTCGGTCAGACTGCCGGGTTTTCTAGTTTTCTTAAAAAACAACAATTTTTTATTTGAACGGTTTTGATGTGTTTGACGGACCGGAACCTAGACCGGTCCCCGGTTTAATTGGTCGGACCGGCCGGTCCGGTCCGATTTTTAAAACATTGCGTACCAGTGAAAGGGAGCTTCAGCCCCACTTCCCCTCTAACCATTTTGTCACCTTTCTCTCACACCTAGCTTTGGTTTTTTTGTGTTTATAGTGCTTTCTTTAAGTTATTCATATGACTTTCATCCATATAATGCACTCTTTTGTAACTTACACTAAAGTTTGTGACTTGAATTAAGTTCTAATTAGTGTAGTTTTCCCTCTAAACATTTTCTATATAACATGCTTGAGCTGCTTTTTAATGTTTTTAGTGAGACTTTGCATGCTTAAATGTTGTTTCAAGTTTCTTCTCACATAAAGTTCACCAAATTTCTGAAGTGTTTGGTAAACCAAGGGCATGCATCATTTCTCCTAACAACATAACAATCAAACTATAGGTGTCTATGTTACACCATCTAAGTGTCACTTTTTGCAAACATTTCTTTACATTAGTAAAATCCTTCTTCTCGTTAAGAGAAAGAAGGATAAATAAAAAAAATAGAAGACTCATTAAGTTCAACCCTAGTAGTCCAATTAAGTCCACTGGCATTGGCCTTACCATTCCAACCTGTCAAAAAATGTGCCTCTGTAAAACCATGGGTTTTAATCTTATTGTATTGACGGAAAACCTATTTATGTCATTTTCAGCCTTCCTCTCCACCTTTTCACGCCTCTCTCCAATATCGACTTTCCCCTTGCACTAACTAAGTGTCTCTACAACATCCTTAACATGTTCAATAATCACTACAAAAATTGTAGTTTTAGCGACACACATGATGTACGTCACTAAAAGTGACGGAAAATGAATTCTCGCGTGAAAAAAAATGGCGTGCACCTTTTAGCGACATAAAAACAGTTATTGGCGATGCACGTGTACGTCGCTAGAAGTTATAGAGTATTAGCGACGGACGGTGTGCGTCGCTAATAGTGTGACAAGTAAAACGCCAGCGTTTTGTATACCTTTGGCAACGTGTAAAAACATATTAGCGACGCGCAGTGTGCATCGCTAATAACTCTACAATATTTCCCCCAAATCCTACGCAGATCTCATTCGATCAGAAGGCTGAGCCATTTTTTTTTTCTCTCTCTCTTTCAGGCGGTTCATTGACGGCAGCGAGCACGTTCCAGCGACGGTGACTTCCGTCAACGACCTCGATTGACAATAACTCCTCTCTCTCCATCTCTCTCTCTCTCCCCGATCTCGAGCTGATCTTTCTCTCTCTCTCTCTCATCGCATTACAGTTAGGTATACACACACACACACCCACACCCACTACTAGAATTGAGAAATATATATATATATATATATATATATACATATGCAAATGGGCATTTTACAATCTGTTTTATATATATATATATATATATATATATATAAATTTTAAGGATGATGCTTAGCTGTTGTTGTTTAGCTTTGTTTGGTTTGGCTATGTCGGTTTTGCATGTCTTGATTTAGTTGTTACTGTGTTTTATCTTGTCTTGGGGCATGTCTTTTGTAAGTTGTCTCTTTTATTTTGGTTAATAAACTCTATTTACCCAAATAAGCACAGTTTTTTTTTTTTTTTTAACATCAAGCTCATGTTGGTTTTATCATAGAACAATTTTGTAGCTCTCAAGAGATTACCGATCCAATTACTATATATGTGTGTATTTATATATATTGGTCGGAACATTTTGTTGGAATATTAATCTAATATAATAAAGTTGTTTGTGATTTTAATTGAAACATAATGGGGTTTACCTTTTGGCTTATTTTATGGAAGAATAGAGCCCAAAAGAATTTCTTCATTTTTTTTTTACATTTTCTATTATTTATAGTATATTGTTTCTACGAGCAATTTAATAAAAGGATATGTAGTGTATTCTAGCATTTGGTTTTAGTCTAATTTATATTATTTTCATTGTCCAAGAAAGCATGATGGACCTTCTCCACTACCATTTGAATCTGTCAAGTATATAATCTTTTATAAATGACTTCAAAGTTTCAAAGAAATGGAAAATAATTTTTTTTTAAAAAGGATGAATTATACTAATTTCTTTTGAGATCTCTTAACAATTATATTAATTTTTTTTTATATTTCTGAAATTAAATTGACATTTTATTATTTTTTTAATAAACTACAATTACTCTCGTCCAATTATTTTATTTTATTTTTGCTTCAAAATGACGAAACTATCATACCATATTAACAATAATAATAATAATAATAATATTAATCTATTTGTGTTTGCCTTTACCTGTGTAACTATGATTGTATGGTAACAATGACATTTTCTTTCTTATAGTTATCTACTTTTTATGTTTATTGAATAAAAAACCGAAACTCAAATGATCAAGTCGCAATTTCAAGCATACATAGACACATACCCAATGACAGTGTTTGAACATAGAACTCTTTAATCTGTTGAAGTGCCAATTACAGTAGGAAATTAATTAGGGTTTTCAAATCAAGAGAGCCTTTTCCTAAATCCTACCTAGCATTTGATTCACAACTGTGGCTATTTCATCCACTAAAGTGCCTTTTAGCGACGCACAAGAGTGCATCGCTAAAAGTAATAAAAAAATTAGTTTCCCTGTGCGAAAAAATTCCTTAGATACCAAGGGATAGAAAAGAGAAAGAAGAAATTTAAGGCATGTTTTTTTGGAGTTGAGACTTGTAAATCTTTTATTAGTCTTAGGTTTTTGGAGAAGGGTGGTGCTTGTAACTAAATGATCATGTAACTCAATGTATAATTGCATTCATGTAAGCCTAGCCCCGTTCGGGAGTCATTTTCATCACATGTGAATCTTGTCGCGAAATTTATTCGCGATTGGGCTCGTGTGTATGAAAATCGATTCTTGAATTGTCCAGAGTAGGACAATTTGGGAATGCATAAATCTGCATTGCAATCAATAGCGCATGCTTGAATATTCCACTATGAGAAAATTTCAGCACGGTTTCTTATTGTTCTCTGGGTATATATTTAGGCAGCGTAACGTCTATGTCGTATACTTGGAGAACCGTGGGGAGATGCTGCTGAAATTTTCTCCGAGTGAAATCAAGCATTTGATTTGCTGCTGATTGCAATATAGATTGTGCATTCACGAATGGGATAGGACCACCTTACCCTTTAGAAAGAAGTTGGAGGTGCTAGGATTCATGTTTCATATTTATAATGAGCAACATTTTTTACTTGTATTAGGTAGATGAAAATGGATAAGAGTTGAATGGACTTGAGGGACAAACATTTGCTAGGATATGTGAAGGGGATCAAAGATTTTACTAAGTTTACTCGTGCATCTATCGATGGGAGAAATAGGATAAGATGTCCATGTAAAAGGTGCAATAATAGGGATTATATGCACATAGATGAGGCCAAAGAGCACCTACTCTACACGGGATGGACAAGAGGTATACGTGTTGGGAATTTCATGGGGAACACTGTGACGTACGAGTGGTATTTGAGGATGAAGAAGAAGATGAGGATGATGACTTAGATGATAATGTAGGGATTAGGTTACGAAGGCTTGCCAAAAATGCTGGCAGACTTGTAGGGGGCTACAATTGGGGCTCGTAGTCAAAGGAGTGACACAGGACAATCGGAAGCATTTGAGTCCTTGTTGAGGGAAGCAAGGCAGCCATTATATCCAGGTTGTGATAAGTTTTCGAAACTGGATTTTCTCGTGAAACTCCTTCACATTAAGACCATCAACCGATGGAGTAACAAATCTTTAATATGATCATTGAATTGATTAAAGCAGCACTTCCTACTGGGGAGACCCTTCCGAAATCATATTACGAGGCGAAAAGAATATTAAGAGATTTGGGCCTCGAGTATATTCCCATACATGCTTGCAAAAACGATTGCATGTTATTTTGGAAGGAAACTGAACAATGTATGGAGTGTACAGTGTGCCATGAACCCAAGTACAAGCTGAATGAAGGAAAGAGAAGACAATTCCGTACAAGGTGCTGAAATATTTTCCCATAAAACCGAGGCTACAAAAGTTGTACATGTCTCAGAATACGGCAGAAGAGATGCGGTGGCATAAGAAAAAGAGTGTTGCTGAGGAAATGTATGTAGGCATCCCGCAGATTCTCAAACTTGGGCTAAGTTTGATAGAAATCACAAATAGTTTGCAAATGAGCCACGTAATATATGACTTGGGCTGGCTAGCAACGGTTTCAATCTGTTCAGTGACATAAGTAATGCCTACAGCATGTGGCTGATGTTGCTTGTGCCGTATAACTTGCCACCGTGGAAATGCATGAAAGAACAATTTATCTTCATGTCGTTACTTATTCCAGGGCCGAAGTCTCCTGGTAATGAAATTAATGTATACTTGCGTCCTTTAGTGGACGAGTTGAAGGAATTGTGGGAGGTTGCATACAACGTCTCTAAGAATGAGACATTTCAATTGCATGCAACGTTACTGTGAACCATAAATGACTTTCCAGCATACGGTAACTTATCTGGATGGAGCACTAAGGGGTATCTGGCACTGTCTGGTTTGCAATAAGGATGCATGTTCCCTACATTTGTCCAATGGAAAGAAGATATGCTACATGTGACATCGTCGTTTTCTACCGCCATCACATGGCTGGCGAAATCGGCAGAAGCATCTGTTTGATGGAAAAATTGAGCGCAAATTGTCACCTCCATTGTTGTCTGAGAAAGATGTGTTGGCGCAATTGGCACTCATCCAACCAGTGAGGTTTGGGAAGATACCGAGTACTAAGAAGAGGAAGCGTACAAATGTGGAGTTAAATTGGACAAAGAAGAGCATATTTTTTTATTTGCTGTACTGGGAGACCCTTAAGTTGAGGCACAATTTGTATGTTATGCACATTGAGAAGAACATCTATGATAATGTACTGGAAACTTTAATGAACATTGAAGGGAAGACGAAGGATACTGTTAAAGCCCGGTTGGACTTGCAAGAGCCAGGTATATGGAAAGAGTTGCACCTAATACATAGCAGTGATAAATATATCGTGCCTCCTACGTGTTATACATTATCATCCAACGAGTGAATGATGATTTGTGAGTGGTTTAAATTGGTGAAGTTCCCAGATGAATACGCATCGAATATGTCTCGGTGTGTAAATGTTAAAAATGGAAAAATATCCGAATTGAAGAAGCCATGACTGCCATGTCCTTTTATTAACAACTTTTTCCGGTTACAATACGTGGATATCTCATCGATGACGTATCAACAACATTGATTGAGTTGAGCTGCTTCTTTAGAGAATTAAGTGCAAAGATGTTGAAGTTAGAAGTACTGGAAAAGCTCGAAAGGGACGTTGTCGTGATCCTCTGCAAGTTGGAAAAGATTTTTCCTCCAGCTTTCTTGGATGTAATGGTCCACTTAATTGTGCATTTGCCGTATGAGGACAAAAATTGGCAGACTTGTTCAATACCATTGGATGTATCCAATAGAAAGGTACATTAAATTTTAAGAATTGTCTTATCTATCCATCATAACTATTTTAATTTATAACTGATTAATTATTAAAACAGATATTTGCACACATTGAAGCAATATGTGCGTAACAAAGCACGACCGGAAGGGTCAACTGCTGAGGCTTACGTTGATGCTGAATGTCTCACATTTTGCTCTATGCATCTTGAAGATATTGAGACAAGGTTTAATCATGAAGATCAAAATTCTGATAGATGTCCAGGACAGCAACGAACTAGCATTGCGGTGTTTAATCAGAATGTGTGGCCAATAGGTGCTCGTATATATGAACGGTATCATCCTGAAGACTTAGAAAAAGCCCACTATACCGTGCTCAACAACTGCGATGAGACATTGCCATATTTTAAGTAAGTTTATCGAAATCATTGCAATACGACGTTAGTACATAAATGTAAGTTACATATAACATATCTAATCTTATGCAGTGAGCATACGATTGAGCTTCAGAGAGAACATGTTACTGATACTGATCTAGAGCAAAGACAACAAAATTTGTTTCCAAAGTGGTTCGGAGAATGTGTAAGAATAGGTTTTACTTAATTGTAATTGAATTAGTTAATGCATTTGTATTCAATTAATTTTGTACTTGTATTGAATTAATAGATGAAGCTATTACGCCACCAACAATCTCCTGAGGCGTACGATCGATTATATTCCTTGGCATGTGGCCCTGATCAAAGGATAATCCGCTACACTGGTTTAATTGTTGATGGTATTTGATTTCACACGAGGGAACATGAGGTCAGCCGGTGAACACAGAATTGCGGTGTCCTTGTTCAGGGAGATTATGACGCAGGACAAATTGTAGAGTACAATGGTGTTTTATAAGATATCATACAGTTACATTATTGCTTCGGTCATTCTGTGTATCTGTTTAAATGTGATTGGTGGGATGTAAGTAACAAGAAGACTGGAATGCAGATCGATAAGCACTTCATAAGTGTTAATATGTCATGTACGGCATTTAAAGATGATCTGTATGTATTGGCATCTCAAGCAAAACAAGTTTTCTATTTGAAGGACACAAAAATCAGAGGTGATTGGCATGTTGTCAAGAAAATAAAGTCTAAAAATGTTTATGATGTACTAGAAGTTAAAGAGGGAGATGAAGATTTGGAGTGGATTGAGGAGGCATTACAAGAAGAGTCTCAATATGCCTACGATGGTGTTGTCCGCCATGATCAAGAAGATGTTGCTTCGTATTGGTTGAATAGAACTGATGCAGAATCAGATCATGTCGTAGCTTTCGACGTCACCAATACCACACAGTTAGATCCAAGGGATGCAACTTTCATTAATGATGATGATGACAAGGAAAGTGATTTTGATGATGATACATTGTTAGAGTATTGTATTGAGAATGAAGAAATTTTAAGAACAGATGATGATACAGACTCAGATGAATAATTGTAATAGGAGTTACATGTGTTAGGATCAAGTGTAATGGATTTTCAATTTTATGATGTAATGGGTATTTATTTTTATGATGTAATGGATTTTCATTTTTACAATGTAATGAAATTTTATTTTTAAACTTTCTTTTTAGATATGGTTGGACCATCATCACGCAGACACACAGCCCGGATGGACCCATCAACCCCTTCCCCTTCATGTACAAGGTCGACCGATCCTGCCGTTGATGGTATGCATAGTTCCCCTTTTTATTAATGATTATATAAATATGGTACTAATTGTTTCTATTTTATTTCTTCTAAAGCTTCGGCCACCGCCTTTAGACGAGGGCACGGTAGGTCGAAGAACCGCAGTTTGCAGGTTTAGATGGAGGCAGCAGGGGGCGCGCGACTTCGGATTGAGATACCTTCGGGCTTGCTAAAGCCCATCGGTGGGTGGGCACAACAGTTCACCACTGAGGTCGGCATCATTTGCCGACTACGCGCCCCACTCCATATTAGTGATTGGAGTCACGTCACTGACGAGAAGCGACGGGATGTTCATGCTCATATCCTGGTATGTCTTGTATTCAACTAAATTTTAACATATCTAACGAAGTAATGTTTTGACAATGAAATGCTTTACAGGAGAAGTTTGACATCGATCTCCACTTGCCTCATGTCGTGAAGGCAGTGGACCGTTACTTGGGAGTCCGTTTCAGGGACTATCGACACAGACTCCACATGCACTACGAGGCGGAGGTGGCAGCCGGTAGAAAGCCTCGCGACAGACCTTACAGGGGGGTGACGGTGGAGGATTGGATGTTACTATGGGACCGGTTCGCTAGTAATGCATTCTAAGTAAAAATTGTCAAAATTAATTTTGTTTTATGATAAATCATTGTCATTTACACTAACCTTCTTTGTTTTGGCCAAGTGTAGGAACTTAGCAAGAAAAATAACGAGAGCAGAAGCAAGCAAAAGGTGACCCACTGTGGTGGATCACGATCTTTTGTTAGGTATAGGCATGAGATGATAAGTTAATAAATATATCAAGTTCTTATTATATAATCTTTTTATGAAATCAATCTTCACAAGCTACTGTTTATTTGTTGCAGCAAGACCAGGAGACCGGTGCACCACCCAGCCCCATTGATTTGTGGCATAGGACGCACTACAACCCCGAGAAGGGTTGTACTAGGCCTAAAGTTCAGCGGCTTTATGAAAGTTACTTACGTATATATACCAGTATTACTAATTTAAAGTTATAAAAGTAGTAACATATATTTATATTTTTATACGAGGAGATGGTCCAGATGCGTGCTCAACCGACCCTTGAGGGTGAGCATCCACCCACCGATGACCAGATACAGGAGACTATTCTGGGTAGGAGGCGCGGATATGTGCATGGCTTAGGGAGTGGGATGCAATCGACGGTATCGTCCTCTACCGTCGAGAGCGATGCTAGGTTTCACGAAGCCACCCAGAGAGCTGAGGCAGTTGAGAGACGGAATGCACAACTAGAGCAGATGATGACAGAGCTCTAGGCTCGCACGACCCAACTAGAGACTCTTATGCAGACAGTCCTCAATCAGCAGGAAGGCTCTATTTAGCCTTGGTAAGTTTTTAAAATTAATTACCTTAGTGGATTTATTATTTATAGAAAATGTTACATAAAAAAATAAAAAATAAAAATTGGATTTCGGCCTAACGGCCTAGAAACCACATGACACACTTCAAATATGAAAATAGACTAGCACAAACTTACTTAATTTCATCGGTTCTAATGACCGTTTAAAACTTATGTAACTTTCCACTCCAACAAGGCCCATTTTGGGGTTTTGACGGATCAAAATGCCGGATATCGGCCTACCGACTCCGAAGCCCCATCACACACCTCACAAATGATAAAATAGACTTAGACAAACTTACGGCACTCGGTTCAGATGCCCGATTTGAAACTTTTGCAAGTTTCTACTCCAAAAAGGCCCATTTTGGGGTTTTAACGGACCAAAATGCCAGATATCGGCCTACCGACCCCGAAACCCCATCACACACCTCACAAATGATAAAATAGACTTGCACGAACTTACGTCACTTGGTTTGGATCACCGGTTTCAAACTTATGCATCTTTCCGCTCCAAAAAGCCCTATTTTGGGGTTTCAACGGACCAAAACACCGGATATCGGCCTAACTACCCCAAAAACCCCTTCACACACCTCACAAATGATAAAATAGACTTCCACGAACTTACAGAACCCTGTACGGATGCCCTGTTTAAAACTTAAGCAAGTTTTTGCTCCAAAAAGGCTCAATTTGGGGTTTTGATGGACCAAAATGTTAGATATCGGCCTAACTACCCTGAAACCCCATCACACACCTCACAAATGATAAAATAGACTTGCACGAACTTACGAAACTCGATTCAGATCACCGGTTTTAAACTTATGAACTTTCCGCTCCAAAAAGTCCCATTTTAGGGTTTTGATGGACCAAAACACCGGATATCGGCCTAACTACCCCAAAACCCCATCACACACCTCACAAATGATAAAATAGACTTGCACGAACTTACGACACTTGATTTGGATCACCGGTTTCAAACTTATGCAACTACCCCAAAACCCCATCACACACCTCACAAATGATAAAATAGACTTGCACGAACTTACGGAACTCGGTTCAGATCACCGGTTTCAAACTTATGCAACTTTCTGCTTGAAAAAGCCCCATTTTGGGATTTTGACAGACCAAAACATTGGATATCGGCCTAACTACCCCCAAACCCCATCACACACCTCACAAATGATAAAATAGACTTGCACGAATTTACGTCACTTGGTTCGGATTACCAGTTTGAAACTTATGCAAGTTTCTGCTCCAAAAAGGCCTATTTTGGGGTTTTGATGGACCAAAACACCGGATATCAACCTAAAGAGCCCCAAACAACATCACATACCTCACAAATGATAAAATAGACTTGCACGAACTTACAGCACTCGGTTCGGGTCACCAGTTTGAAACTTATGCAAGTTTCTGCTCCAAAAAAGCCCAATTTGGGGTTTTGACGGACCAAAATGCCAAATATCGGCCTAACTACCCTGAAACCCCATCACACAACTCACAAATGATAAAATAGACTTGCACGAACTTACAGCACTCGGTTCGGATCACCGGTTTGAAACTTATGCAAGTTTCTGCTCCAAAAAGGCCCATTTTGGGGTTTTGACGGACCAAAATGCCGAATATCGGCCTAACTACCCCGAAACCCCATCACACACCTCACAAATGACAAAATAGACTACTGCGAACTTACGGTACTCAATTCGGATCACTGGTTTCCAACTTATGCTACTTTATGCCGTTCTTACTATTTATGCATGCAAAAAAATATATATTCATCTCCTATGTTCATATATATTTAATAAGTATTCTAATATATATCATTTGATCTTTATTTCAGATTGATCGTGATTATTATGCTGCCGTCTTTCTGTTCTGCATCGAGACTTACTATTCTCATTTGTTTTTTTTCTTTTCATGGATATCTGTAGTTACATTTTCTGAGACAATATTTTATTTTTGTATTTATTGATAAATTCTACTTTTACAATTGTAAGTAATTAGTATAATATATATATATATACGAATGCATTTTTCTTTTAATATATTCATTTCAAAATGTTTGGGTTTTATTGTATATTAGGATGATTAATACAGGTTTTAAACAGGAATTAAAAAAAAAAAAAAAAAACAAATAAATCAGGTCAAAATGTCCAAAAAAAAAAAAATTTAACTTTTAGAGACGCATAGAAAGGCATCGCTAAAAGACCCAAAAATTAGTTTTTAGCGACGCTTTAGATTCGTCGTTATCAATAAACTATTAGCAACGTACTAAAGGCATCGCTAAATAATTCTAAAAACATACTATTAGCGACGCACGCCAGTCATCACTAAAGAATGTCAATAAACTATTTGTGAAGCCCTAGGAGCGTCGCTACAGGTCCAAATTAGCAACGCTCATTGCGTCCTATGTATAGTATTCGTGACGCCCCCACCTGATTATTCGCGACACCTGTTGCACATCACTAATAGTTACCTTTATCGACGCATACAAGTGTGCGTGTCGCTAATAATTAGCGACGCTTATTGCGTCCTATGTATAGTATTCGCGACGCCCCCACCTGATTATTTGCAACACCTGTTGCACGTTGCTAATAGTTACCTTTACTGACGCATATAAGTGTAAGTGTCACTAATAATGTCGCTAATAGTATTAACGATATGCATATTCGCGACGCCTCTAGCGACGCACACGTGTGCGTCGCTAAAGGATTTTAGTGATGCATATTGCTATTATTAGCGACGCTCTCGAGTGTCGCTAAAAGTGGCTTTTCCTGTGGTGAATGGATGTCAGCATTTAATATTGCAAGCTATATTAATAATATTATCGCTTGAAAATCCTACCATTAGGAGCATACCACAATAGGATAAACAAAATTGATTAATTCTAAGTCACAAGCTCAAACCTCCGACTTAATAGAATCTACTGGTTCAATCAGCAAGGGAAGCTTGTCTTACCCAGATAAGAATCAACAATTTAGTCTATTTATCAATCAACTTACAAGAGTCTAGGCTAGAAAGCAAAAAGAATTACTCGAAGTTCAAATGTGTGAAACCAACCACCGAATCTAACAATTATTCACCACTTTCAAATCAATAGTGATTCTCTTCATTGTTTTTTTAAAGTTATTCCTTTTATATATTCCCTATTTTTCGTTTCTACTATCTCTTCAGGTTATTGTACGTGTGGGGGAGAATGGGGTTATAGAAAAGGAAAAAAGTTGCCTTTCAACAATAAAGTCAACCAGGCCAATATTACATTTATTTTATTTTTATTTTTATTATTATTATTATTTTTATTTTATTTTTTTTTTTTTGGGGGGGGGGGGGGGGTAGGCAGGCAGGCAGGCAAGTAGCAAATATGAAAGCTTACTCTTTGTAATATTCCCCGAAGTGATGCCAGCTCCAATTCATCAAGTGGCAGATGGCGTACCTAACAACATAAGAACATGAAAGAATGAGCTTACACTTCCAAATCATTCAAAGAGAAAAATAAAAGAATTTACAAGATCAAATTCCAACTAGAAAAAGAAGACAAATTCGCTATTAGGTCACAAGATATGTAGATGAGAGGGTAAGAACCTCCAAGTTAGCTGAATGTAGTGGTCGGTAGCAGACATTAGCTCTTAGGTGCCCCTTTTGAAGAGAAAAAGACAACAGTTTTCCATTCAAGTTTTCTTCAGCACTAGGTTGTAATGGTCCTACAACCTCCACAGCAAGGTTTTCATCTGGCCTACCTGTGGCATCCAACTGTATCACCAGAAAAATAAATAAATAAATAAAATTAATAATTCAGATTGGTTATTGTAACAGGGACAGGCACTACTTATGCAGCAAAAACTATACACATAATCAATGATGCCGGACCTCTCCATTCAGAATTTAGCTTTGCAACACGGATTCAAATTTTGCTTCTTTTCCATCGAAACAACTAAAACATTTCCATTTCTCAATGAACCGAAGCGAAACACAATTGGAATACAAAATTCACATGTTTTCATGAAAATAAAATTGTTTCTACCGAAACATAGTTTATTTTCATGAAATTTACCAAAAATGGTAAAAATATACTGAAATGATAGAAACATTTCCTTCATATCAGCAATAATTCTAAACGTTGGCAAAAGAAAATATTCATTTTTTTCTCAAATGAAGGAGTAGATTGAATGACTAAAACCCAAAATTATAAGAAGACATCTCTATTTTCTTTTCATAAACTGATAAGAAAAGGTAGCAGTGAAAATGAAAAATGTAGATGAACAATTATTTTAATACTTAGTTACTAATTATAATAGGTCCAACTTATTATTTGTTTTATTTAAATTGTTATTTTATGTGTAACTTATGTCAAACCGTTTATTTCGTGTATCTTACGTAATACATATCCCGGGAACCCTTGGTTGACGTGGCTAGGTGAAGAGGCGATGTCAGGTGATTTTGTGGCGATGGAAGATCCCTCCTTCATGAGGGTTTGGAAGACTGGAAACTAAGGTTCCTCCGAAAATTCCTCCTCGTAAAGACCGTCGACCTCTAGATTACGAGGGTAGAGATGATTGGGGGAACTTTTCCGAAGATCAGAGGGCTTTTTTCCAATCAAGGCGAGACTGGTAGGGGATTACAGCGTAGCTATAAAGAGGCTGCAGGCTTACCGGAACTCCCTTTGACTGGTACACTATAAAGCACGGATACTCTACTTTGGCTCACGTGTCCGTGTCAGACACATGTTGGACACCGACACTCTCGGACACTTCCCGAACACGTGTCTGGACATTTGAATCATGGATGTTGATAATTAAATGAAGAAGATCTTTAATTTTATTTAACGGCTTTGTTATTTTAATATATCTTAATAATTTTTTTAAAATTTGTGTTTTATGCTAATTTTAATTAAAATGACATTAGATTTTTATTATATTGTCATATAAAAAAATTATATATATTCAACATGTCCCTAACATGTCCGTGTCCTATTTTTTTTTAGATATAACGTGTCTGCGTGTCCATGTCGTATCATATTCGTGTCCGAATCCATGCTTCTTAGCAGGTACAACAAGATTCCGGCGACCGAGAAGAGGACTTTGCTTTGAGGTGTCTCACAACAGTATAGGAAAGAGACTGGACTTTTCGCAGAACTGTTTGGTTGAAAGTTTCAATAGCGAGGTGGGCTCTAGGGCAAAAATTGAGGAGCGGCATTCAAGGGCTGGGGGGTTGCGACGGGGGTCAGCGTAGCAACCCTACCCGATGATTTTCTGCTCTTCTAACTTCCTTGACATGTGGAAGCAACTGGGGTTTTGATGGAAGGTCAGCGATGGTGGGATAGGCATGGTTAATGTTAGATACCCGGTCCTTGAGTTCTGGAATGCTAACTCATCGGAAGGAGGTAAGGGTGGTGTTGTATGGGCTTCCGCTTCACCTTTGGAGTTGGGCCCTTTTTGAAGCAGTCGGTGATGAATTCGGAGGATTTTTTAAGGCAGAAACGGATATCAGACAAGATGCTTCTAGGGTTTTGCTGGTGGTTATGGAAGGGAAGACATTCCGGCAAACATTTTTGTTGCCGATGAGCATTCGTTTTTTCAGATCTCGGTGATGGTGGAGTGAACAGCAGAGTTTGTCCCAGATCCAAATTGGGAAGGATATTGTGGTGACTGGAGAGGGGAGAATGTGCAGTTTCCGGGAAATTTTCAGGGATCGGAACCCTAACGTGTCGCTTGAGTCAGAAGGGAACGACGGAGTGGGATGGACACGCTGTGAATGCGCGAGGAAGGGGGGAGAGGAGGTACACATGGTGGATCTTCAGTTGCATACCAGTTGCTTCCAAAAGATTCTTTGGGTATGAGGAGGATTGGTGGGCCAAAATTTCAAAACAATGGTGGTGGGCTGAATGGGGGGGGTCAGTGAATGGAGTGATGTTGAGCGCAACAGACCAACAGACAGTTTTGGAGGCCCAAGGAGGGAAAGGGGTAGTCCAGAACTTGGGGCTGAATGAAAAACCAAGAGGAGTTTGGCCTGCTCCACTGCAGAGGCCCTTTTTGGGTGACCAGAGTAAAGTAGCCCAAAGAAAAGCAAATCAGCCTGCTAAGAGGCCCAGTTTGCGGCATGTACATCTGAAATGGCTGGAGAAGGTCAAGCTAAGGAGCGTTGGGGGAAGGCCCAAGTTGTCATGCCCGCCAAGATCATTTAGTGTCTACAGAGGGTCAGTCCACGCAGAGCTCCAGTTTAAACCTCTTGTGTTGAATCACAACTCAGAGAGCTTAATTCCCTCTGAAGATAGGCTGGGAGTAGGATGTTCAGGAAGAGGCAGAGGATGAGTGGGGTCGCAAGGAGCCCAGATCTCAGGCAGACCATCAGAATTTGGATATGGATTTGGTTGAGGTCGTGGATTTGATGGGGAATGATCAACTAATTCAACTTCTTCTGAGCAAAGGAATGAAATTTCAGAACTCAGAGTCCATATTCCCTAATATCTGGTCTGCAGTTATTGATAACTGCAGAAAGGGTGATGGGGAGGGCACGGGCACTGTTAATCAGTCGCATGGAGTGCTGGGGTTGACAACTCCAGAGGGGGTTTCTGGTGCCATCATAGACAAGAATATCGAGATGGTGGTTAGGGAGGATCAAATGAAGCCAGAAGTAAATGGGTGTGTAGAAGATCGGAGTTTGATTCAGGATAAGAGGTGTTGTGAGGGAGATTCTATGCATGAGGGTACTGAGACAAGCTCTATAGTGCCTCTGGACTTCTTTCCTCTTCAGGTTATGATTGCAGGTTGATCAGGAGGGCAGAATAGAAGCAGATGGGAAGAAGGTAATTGAGGAAGTGCGAGAAGAGATAAATAATAACATAGAAGGAGTAGGTAAAGAGTTGGGTCTTTCATGTGAAGGTAAACCTTGAGATACCATTCCTATCTTTGATTCTATTGATCTTGAATGGAAGCTCAAAAAATATAGAAAGGGGAGCAGAAAGGGTGGTAATTGGAAGGGGGAGAGGGAACTCAAGAATCTGATTTTGGAGATAAACTATGCAGGGAGGAGAGGAAAAGAAGTTAGTTGGAGCAGCAGTGGAAGGTGCAATTGACGAGTTGAGAAGAGGCAAGGCAGAGGAAATAATCTGTGTTTCCAATGAAGCTCCGAATCATATCCTGGAATGTCTGGGGGTTGAATGACCCCGACAAGAGAGTTGTGGTGAAGAATTTAATCAAGAATTGGATAGCTGAAGTTGACTGTTAGCAGGAAAATAAAATGGAACAATTGACTCTCAAAGAGATCAGGAGTTTAGGGTACAGCACGTATGTTGATTGGTTTTGTTCAGATGCCACAGGAGCTGTTGTGGGGTGGTTCTGAATTGGAACAACAGAGTGATCACTGACGAAGACGTCAGGGTTGGGAAGTTTTCTTTTTCTTGCAGATTTTGTTTGGTTGAAGAGCAGTTTAGATGGGTCTTTTCTGGAGTTTATGGGCCCATGGAGGATGGGGAGAGGGGGAGGCTTTGGCAGGAGCTGGTGCAGGTCAACTCTTTGTGGGATGATCCATGGTGCATAGGAGAAGACTTTATTGTTATTCTCTTTCCTGGTGGAAGATCTTCTATTCCCAGACTTTCTAGATCTATGGACGAATTTTCAGAATTTATTGCTGAAAGGGGTCTCATGGATATTCCTCTCATTGGAGTTCAGTTTACTTGGTCTAATAACAGGCAACCACCACCCACGTTTTCTAGAATAGATCGTTTTTTTTATTTCTGGCAGTCCTGAAGAGAGGTTTGCAGAAGTCAATCAGCTGGCTCTTCCAAGGGTTCGGTCTGATCATGTTCCTCTATTGTTGGATAGTGGGGGAATCAAAAGGAGAAAATCTCCATTTTGTTTTGAGAATATGTGGTTGGGGGTTGATGTTTTCAGAATCTCATTGAGGGCAGGGATTTTCTGTGGAATGATCTGCTAGTTACATTCAGGCCAAAAAAGGAGTTAAAACGTTGGAACAAGGAGAGTTTTGGCAATCTGAATTGGAGGAAATCAGTGGCTATGGATGAGATCAAAAGGCTGGATGAGCTGGAGGAAGTGGAAAGGCCCTCAGAATCAAAACTGGCAATTGAGGGAAAAATGTAAAGTCGAGTTTGGGTAGTTGGTTCGCTTAAAGAGACTAGCTGGAGACAAAAATCGAGGGCCTTACCTAGGGTGAATGGGTAGGAGTTTAAACAAATTTCGACTGAGGATAAAGATTGGCTGGAAAGACCTTTTTCAGAAGAGGAGGTAGTGGCAGCTTTAAATAGTTGTAATGGGGATAATGCCCAGGGTCCTGATGGCATGACTATGGCCATCTTCCAAAAGTGTTGGCATATCGTTAGAGGGGACATGACAGCCATGTTCTCTGAGTTCTGCACTTTGAGAGTTTTTGCAAGAAGCATGAATGCTACTTTTGTTGTTTTAATTCCTAAGAAGGCGGGAACAACAGATTTGAAGGATTTTCATCCCATCAATCTAGTTGGGAGTCCATATAAACTCTTAGCTAAGATCTAGCATTAAGGCTTCGAAGGTGATGAATGGCATAATTTTGGAAGCTCAAAATGCTTTTGTGGGTGGTCATCAGATTTTGGATGTGGTGCTAGTTGCTAACGAATTCCCTGACTCAAGGTTAAAGTGTGGTAAAAAGGGGCTGATTTGTAAACTTGATGGGGAAAAGGCGTATGATAATGTAAATTGGGGTTTCTTGAATTATATGATGGAGAGGATGGACTTTGGGGTAAAATGGAGGGAATGGATTATGCACTGCATTTCTTCAGTGAAATTTTTAATTTTAATTAATGGCACAATTGAAGGGTTTTTCAGTAGCTCGAGAGTGTTGACAAAGGGGGATCCTTTATCCCCATTCCTTTTTATTATGATGATGGATGCTTTCAGCGGATTGATGTCTAGGGGGATGGAGAAGGGGATGATTAGAGGTTTTTTAGTGGGTGATGAGAGAGCCACCCTTATTGTGGTGTCTCACCTTTTATATGTTGATGACACTACTACTTTTTGTGACGCCGAGCCATATCAGTTGGGGTATCTAAAATGTATTTTGGTGTGCTTTCAAGTGGTGTTGAGTCTAAAAATAAACATCAATAAAAGTGAGCTGGGGGGAGTTGGCAATGTGGAGGATTGTGGTATTCATGCAGGTATTCTGGAATGCCTGGGACTCTTCCGATTGATTGCTTGAGGTTACCGCTTGGAGCCTTGGTTAGAGTTTCGTGTAGTATGGGATGTTATTGTTGAGAGATTTGATCCGCACTAAGTTGGTTGGAAGAAAGAAATATCTTTCAAGAGGTGGCCGTCTCACGCTTCTAAAGAGTACTTATCCAGTCTCCCACTTATTTCATGTCTTTATTTCCATTCCAGTATCCGTGGCAAAGAAATTAGAGAAGTTATAGAGAGATTTCTTATTAGGGAGGGGGGGGAATGGGAGATGATTTTAAGTACCATTTAGTTGACTGGGAAACTATTTGCAGGCCACTTGAGAGGGGATTGGGGATTCAAAAATTTGGGCTCTTAAAAAGCCTTTGTTGGGCAAGTGGTTGTGGAAATTTGGTAGAGAGAGGAATAGACTTTCGAGAAGGGTGGTGGGCACATAAATATGGAGTGGAGTAAGGGGATTGGCACTCTAAAGAAGTTAAATCAGCTTATGGGTCAAGTGTTTGGAAAAGCATTAGAAGTGGGTGGAAAGAATTTTCGAAACATATTAGATGGAAAGTGGGGGATGGAAGCAGAATCAGTTTTTGGAAGGATACTTGGAGTGATCGGGGCTCACTTTGTACAGCATTTCCAAGCTTATGCAGGGTAGCGATTAACAGAAAGGCTACTGCTGGGGATTGTTTGAGAAGATCCGAAAGCTCATTGGTGTGTGATGTTTCATTTATCAGGCCTTCTCATGATTAGGAGCTGGAGGAGGCCATGAATTTTTATTGTTTTTTGTATAGGATTCCACTTTCTGACTTTGGGGAGGACTTTCTTTGTAGGGTATATAGGGGGAGATTTTTCCGTAAAGTCATATTATCTTCTTTTGCTAGAAGAGAGGAGTTGGCAATTCCCGTGGAAAGCTATTTGGAAATCATGAGCTCCTTTAAAGGTTCCCTTTTTCGTTTAGGCAACAGTTTGGGGGAGGATCCTCACTATAGATAATTTGACAAGAAGAGGGCGGGTTTTGGTTAATCGTTGGTGTCTTTGCAAGGGACATGAGGAGACGGTGAATCATTTGCTTATCCATTGCCCCTTTACTTGGGAGATTTGGAGGCTTTTGATTGGTTTGTTTGGTATATGTTGGGTTATGTCGGCATCTACATCAAATGTTCTTACTTCTTAGAGAGGAAAGGCTCCTTCAAAAAGGGTTTAAAAGGTGTGGTTTATGACTCCTTTCTGTATTTGGTGGAAACCCCATTATGGAGAGTGACGGCTTTGGTTTTGAGATCCCTCTTTTTTTGGTTGTCAGGTCAATCCGTGGCTATAGATAGTTTTTTGTCCTTTTGGCTCAATGTTTTGATTCTTAGTTTCTTGTAATTATTCTCGTTATTAGGTCACTTGATGCTTCTTTAATAAAAGTTTACTTATCAAAAAAAAACATAGTACATATCTATTATGCTATGATATTTTATTTATTATAATAATTTCACATATTAATAGAAAAATTATTATAATTTCATATTACAGAAAAAATTTAACTCTGAAATTTTTTACACTTTTTTTAACTAATAAAGAATTATTTGATGTTAATGACTAATTTACATTTATGTTTATTTCTCAATTCACCTTACTATCCTCTTGCATGGATGGATTGTAACCTAAAACATTTTCAATTAGTTAATTTGAATATTTATCTTTTCACATTCATATATTTTACTTTATGTTTTCAAGTAGTTTTTATGCGATATTAATTTTTTTATTGTTTCCACTATATTTTTGAAATGTTTCCGTTTCTGGGGTGACTGAAAGTCTAAAACAACACTCCGAAATGATATTTTGATCCTTGAATTTTCAGGCCTCTCAGGTAACTCTTGTCAGACAATGTAAATGTCAGCCCATTGTCACATAGCCTGAAATTTGATCTGGGAAGTATTGTTGGATCTCTTGTAGAAAAACCCTGTCACGATAAATTACTTGTACAAAATGGCAAAGGTATGTTGTCTATGTAAGGAAAAGAGGGGAAAATTTTAAAATGAACAGAAATTTGAAGAAATAACTTGTTTGGAAGCAGAAGTTTTATGGCATACCTTGATACAGTCGCGTGAGATACTCAATAGTCCAACTAACTGAGGTGCCAGCATCAACTGATTCAGTTTGAGACCTGATATTGAAGCCTCCCCAACAAGCCTATGTGAATCTCCATTATCTTTCATTAGCACATTTTCCATATGCTTCTCAGAACCAATAACTTCCTCATCAGTGAGTCTAAAAGGTTTGATAACCTTTCCTTGAAACTTGATCCTTCCAGTTGCTTTCAGATGGATAGGCCTTAGAGAATCAAAAGGATAAGAAGAGACTAAGTTGAAAAACTCAAAACCACGCATACGTAAATCCAACTCAACTCCTTCTACAATCAAGGGCCCGGGAGCCTTCATTTCATGCTCTTCTCCGTTTAACCAGTATTCATTGGGATAAGATGTCTGAACTTTTGTAGACAATTCAAAAGCAACCGATGAAGAATTAACAGTAATGTAATCATGAGTGATTATGATATCTCCCCGAGCATCACTAAATGACCCTTCAGCTTTAGGTGTGGTCCACTTGATGTCAAACCTCCTACATTCGAAAGTCTTGGTGTATAAGATTACTTGACATATAATCGACATCCATAAATCAACAGACATAACATTCATTGGCAACATCAACGTTCTTGTCAACAATTAGAAAGAATGCCTAGAAATCTTACGGTCTCAATAGGGATCCAGAAAGTTTTGTTTCTCCACTTAAATCCCCCAATTTAAGTGGCATCAGATGAAGATAACCAGGTAAATACCGAAGCATAATTTTATCAAAGCATAAATTTCCTGAAAAATTCACATCAATTGCTGTGTCATCCACCTCACCCTGCAATGACAAAGTTTTCAACATTAGGACTTGAAAGAAAATTAAGAAAAATATTACAAAGATTTGCATCCTATCATTAGCTCATTACATAATTTCCAAGACTGTGGTCCGATCTCACAATTAGTGATTAGTCAAGCACCTTTCAATACAACTCAAATAATTCCACTACCTGTTCATAAGAGATTTGACAAAATTTTACACTACCTGTCAGCTGCCTGGGCAACCCTCCTTTTTACTGGGCTTGAGACCAACTGTGCAAGGATATGACACTAAGCACAACACAAGCAACTTTCACTGCTATGGTCCAATTTCCCATTTAGTGATCAGTCAAGCAAATATGATGCTTAGATATTAGAGTTGTCAGTCTGTACAGTGCAACTAATTTTATAAGGTTGGGCAGCAATTTATGTCCAACAATCAAGGCTACAATGTGAGAACGCGGATGCCATGCATGAGAACATGGTTTGAGTCTAATAGTAACCACTTTCTGCATAATAATGCCAAAGTTATATATAACCAATCCCCCATTCGCAACATTGTGCATAAGCAGGACCAGCACTGGTTAATGACCTTTAATCAAGTTATGACGTGTCAAAGTTGCCTACCAATCACCATAATTCAGTTATCCTAATAATAAATAAAATCACTAGAAGTGAAAAAATCAAACTAAATGGTAAAGAAACAAAGCAAGGACGCTTGTTGCAGAATAAATACGAATGTTTGGCATAGGTACTGTTGGAAGTTTCTACACCACCATCCTAAGTAATGGCCCATCATCTGGTAATACAGATTATACATATATACATGCGCACGGGATTTTATTTCCAACCCCCCCCCCCCCCCCCCAAGTGAGCCTAATTGGCTTACCTGTTCCAACACGCCTGGCCCCTATTGGGAAGTGCTTTGTATCTTCTTAATTGGGGTAGGTTGGGTATGAAAAAGGTTTATTCAAACGCGAAGTCAAGTTCAGACTGGGAGATAGTGCTAGAAAGCACCTCACCCAGCACAAAGGTAAGAAGAACAAGAGTAAAGTTTTCCATTGTTAGTGCCATCCTCAACAATTCAACCTTTCTGACATTGAAGCTAATGGAAAATGGTAAACATGCATGATTGTTAAATGGTGTCATCTTAAGATGCCCTGAAGTTTTAAGGCAGGTTGATGGGTGCTTTGTATTGAAGTGATAGGCATTGAATAGACCACATCATTCTGGATGGGAATTCTATATAGAATTTCTATTTGTGCATCATTACTCAAAGCTAAATATCAACTGGCGTCTCAACAACAGAAAATCTAAAAGCATATGATCTCTTTTTTCTCTGTTTCTCTCATTTTCTGTCTGTTTTTATCATCAAATATCAATCAATTCTATACCAAGAGTAGCCGCAATTCTGAAAAGCTACAAGAGGGGATTAGAAAAGTAAGAACTGATTTCCTTGTTTCCAAATAAAAACAAAGAAAATCACTGCTATAAGAAAGATACGTAGCATATCAGAAAGGAGATAAGGAAAAAAAAGACAAATCTCTAAGCAAGAAGATAAATTTGATTGAGAGTGGCCAGTTTTTTCTCTGTTCAATTCCAATAGCTTATTTTTCCTCTACCAATAGACAGCTAGTGGAATGCTTCTCAATCAACTTTTGAAAAATGGTTTTTGAATATTGACATAATTTTTCTTACACACAACTTTTTTAAAAATTTTCTGTGATGCCCTGCCTCAATTTCTCACCCTGCCCATACCTCCCTGCCTCTATTCCAGTATGTGACGGGTTTGGGAAGAATTTTCTTCTCATGAGGCAGGTTTGTGATGTGGCTGGCCCATTCCCAACCTTATTTGAAATTCTGTAAAATAAGTTTAATATCAAATAAAATGGGTCTACATTATACATTATTCCCTTCAACTAAGTGGAGCTATCAACTGTATTTAGGAAAACGAGAAAATTAATAACGAAAGCACATGTGCAAACATATACTTTTTGGAAAAGAAATATGAATATATAAAGGCAGGGAATACACACACAACATATAAATGTGTATGTACTTATCCAAAGAAAATAAATTTATACCTTGGATTAAAAAATAAAAAGAAATGAAATGAAATGAAGAAATTTGCTAAAATTTTAATTTCATTGTTAAATCATATCAAAATTTAGCGAATATATACTAAATACATATAGACTAGTGGCTTTCAACATTGAATTTCATGTGTTAAGCCAGACCTGACATAAAGAACAAGATCAAAGTGTTATTACATGCACTACCTAAAAAATTATTTACTTATTCTTAATGGTCTACAGCAGAAGAGGGGTGAGCATTGAGTGATGTAGCTTTGAGGCTACAACCAAGACAAAGAAACTCCTGCTTCTAGCTGTTCACAAAAATGTTGACAAAAAATTAAATAAATTTTTTGTTTTTTGAATCAACTCATGTTAAACTTGAGAATTGACTAGGAGATACTTTCATCCTGTAATCTTTTTCAAGGGCACAGTTAACAGTCAGGATGATGACTCTTTTCTTAATCCATGGCTCATATGCAAATCAAAGCCTTCATAATATCCTTCTGCAGTCTGCACAAGAAAGTATCCGAGGAGATACATTCATTCTTGAACATTCTTTCAATGTGCGATTGACGATCACCAGAATGATTCTTTTTCCTAATCCTCTAGTCATATCCAATTTCCAAGCCTTTACTTGTATTTTTTGCACAGAGTTGAAAATTCTACAACCTGTTCTCATCTTCTAAAAATGTAAGTCCAGAGAGTATCTTAAATTATTTGTCTATAGACCATAGAAAAGCAAATTAACTTAGCAAGACCTTAACTAAATTTATATCTCATCAGTTTCTCAAACAAATCGATCCAAGAATTTTAGGTTATTGTATTCAATTTTTTTGGCAATGAAACAAATGTGCATTACAAAATGTTTCCCTTTTTGATGAATAAGGATTTCATTCAGAAGGGCCAACTCAAGTACATGAGGCAAATACAAAAAAACAATCTCGCAGCCCCTATAAACATATTCCCCAAAAATATTCGAACTTACAAGATGCCAGATTATAAATAGAATTATTTTTTTCTTTCCTTCTCTACTCTCTACCCCTGCCAACCTAGGTCCTATGTTGCTTGTCTAACCTTCAACCAGACCACTGTTTCCTCGAACAAAAACCCCACTGGGGGCAAGCCCACAGAAAAAAGGCCAATAACCCTTAAATCACTCTAGGAGCACCATACAGTCACCCACTGTGTCATCAAATCACTTCAGGAGACACGCAAGTAGTGAATCCCAACAAACTTCAAACAAATATTTGCATAACATAGCGATCAAAGGTTAATACTTAAATCTATTCCTGGTCCACCCCTCCCAGCACCCAAAATTGATGGGATTAATACCAGGTAATGGCCCTCTACTTATAATATTGTATTTGACAAGTTATACTGAAGACAATATGAATCAATTTCTCTTTCTATTCCATATATTGTGTTACATACAATGACTCTATATATAATGTACAATGAGAGTTAGAATATAGAAATAACAGAGAAAAGGAAACAAAGGAAAAAAGGAAATAAAAATTATGTCACCTAATCAGCCTAAATCTCCTACCATAATCCTCTCTAAATCATAATCACATTCAAAAATAAATTCCACTCAATTATCCGGGATTTCCACACTCCCCCTCAAGTTGGGTCATAGATGTTGATCATGTCCAACTTGCAGATAAAATCTTCAAAGCTGGACCTCTGTAGACTCTTAGTGAATATATCTGCTAATTGTTCCCTTGTAGGGATATAAGTCATGCAGACTGTCCCTTTCTCAATTTTCTCCTTTATAAAATGCCTACCAACTTCTATGTGTTTCGTCATGTCGTGCTGGACCGGATTATGGGAAATGCTGATAGCGGCTTTGTTGTCACAGTAGAGTTTGATGGGAAGCTCTATTGTGATGTGTAGTTCCTCTAAGAGCTTCTGTAACCACAACCCTTCACACATCCCTTGTGCAACGGCTCTGAATTCAGCTTCAGCACTACTTCTGGCTACCACATTCTGCTTCTTACTCCTCCATGTTACTAGATTTCCCCAAACATAGGTACAGTAGCCTGTGGTAGACCTTCTGTCTTCTACTGATCCTGCCCAATCTGCATCTGTATAAATTTCCACCTTTTTACTGTCTCCTTTCTTAAAGAATAAACCTCGCCCTGGAGAGCCTTTCAGATATCTGAGAATCTTATATACTGCTTCTAGGTGACCTTCCTTTGGTGAATGCATATGCTGACTAATCACACTCACAGCAAAAGCAATGTCAGGTCTGGTGTGAGATAGGTATATCAATCTACCTGCTAGTCTTTGATATCTTTCTCTATCTACTGGTTTTCCAGCGTCTTCCATTCTCTTTCCTGCCTCGATCGGAGTATCGCTTGGCTTGCAACCAAGCATCCCAGTCTCAGTCAAAAGGTCGAGTACATACTTTCTCTGAGATACACTAATTCCTTTCTTTGACCTGGCCACTTCCATTCCCAGAAAGTATCGCATTTGATCTAGGTCTTTAACCTCAAATTCTGTGGCTAAGACCTTCTTCAATCTTTCTATCTCTCCTGTGTTATCTCCAGTAAGAATGATGTCATCGACGTATACAATCAAAATGGTCCTGCTTCCATCATTGGATTGTTTGATGAACATCGTATGATCTGACTGTCCTTGTTGCTATCCTTGATTCTTCATCACTTTTGCAAATCTATCAAACCATGCCCTTGGTGTTTGTTTAAGTCCATATAGGGATTTCTTCAGTTTACATACTCTGGTTTCATCTCCTTCCTTGTAAACTCCTGGAGGTAGCGTCATGAACACTTCTTCTTCCAGTTCACCATTCAGAAAAGCATTCTTGATGTCGAATTGGTGGAGTGGCCAATCCAGATTTGCTGCCAAGGACAAGAGTACTCGTATAGTGTTCAGCTTTGCCACGGGTGCAAATGTCTCGGTGTAGTCAATACCATATGTCAGAGTGAACCCCTTTGCAACTAGGCGAGCTTTGTATCGTTCCACTGTACCATCTGCCTTGTACTTCACTGTGAATACCCACTTACAGCCTACTGGCTTCTTCCCTTTTGGTAAAGACATTACTTCCCAAGTTTCATTTTTTTCCAAGGCTCTGATTTCTTCCATTACTGCTTTTCTCCATTCTGGATTGCCCAAAGCCTCTTGGATATTCTTAGGAATCTGGATCCTGTCAAGGTTAGACGTAAAAGCACGACATTTGGCTGAAAGAGCATTGTAGGAGACAAATTTTGAAATAGGATGGGAAGTACATGAACGAGGTTGTTTTCGAAGAGCAATAGGTAGATCATCAAGATTTGTTACCTGGTCAAGATTGGATTTTGGCTCATAAGGAGTCGGAGCTATCACCGGTTCTGACTCTTTTGGTGCTTCGGATGTGAAGATCTCATCAGTCTTTGATTTTGGTCTCCTTGAATAAACAAGTGTCTCCCTGCCTTTTTGTTTTTCCACATCTCCCCCTGAGTTCAAGATTCCTTCTGTGTTGGACAAGGAAGGAGGAGGTGTACTGTGAGGGATAGACTCAAAGATAGCCATATCAAAATCTATATCAGAATGTTGAGCTTCTCTCAAGGACTACTCCTGAAGCGAGTAGTAGGGAGTATGCTCAAAAAATGTGACATCCCGACTAACATATAACTTCTGTGAGAGAGGATCATAGCATTTGTAACCCTTTTGAGTAGGGGAATAGCCAAGAAAGACACATTTGAGAGCTCTAGGATCCAATTTGTTACGTTGGGAAGCGTGAATTTGGACAAACACTATGGACCCAAAGACACGGAGAGGGAGAGAGGAACTGACGCGAGAATTAGGAAAGATCTCCTGGAATTTTTGGAGAGGAGTTGCAAATGAGAGAACTCGACTAGGCATTCGATTGATGAGAAATGCAGCGGTCAGAATGGCATCACCCCAAAAAAAAAATTTCATGTGAGAGGTAAACATTAAGGCACGAGCTATCTCAAGAATATGTCGGTTTTTTCTTTCAGCAACCCCATTTTGTTGGGGGGTTTGAACACAGGAACTCTGATGAATAATACCTTTGTCTTGAAAGTAAGGGCTTAAGGAAGAATTGAAGTATTCTGTGCCATTATCAGTGCGAAGAATCTGGATTTTGGTGTGAAATTGGGTGTAAATCATGTTGTAGAAATTCATGAATACCGAGTGAACCTCAGATTTGTCATTTAGTAGAAATACCCAACAGAGACGAGAATGATCATCGATAAATGTTATAAACCATTTTTTGTGGGTCCGATTAGGTATTCATGAAGGGCCCCAAAGATCACTGTGTATTAGGGTAAAAGGCAGTGATGGTTTATAAGAAGATGTGGGAAAACAAGTACAATGATGTTTTGCGAGTTCACAAACTTCACATTGTAAATCCAAAGGAGTTTTATTCAAACAAAGTGATGGAAACAACTGCTTTAAATATTGAAAACTAGGATGACCCATTCGTTTATGCCATAACAAAAGATCACTATCCCTAGGACTAAATGCAGAATTACAAAGAGGAGGATGACACTGTTTATTCATGAGAACATCATCAAAGTAGTAGAGTCCCTCGCATTCCTTAGCACTGCCAATCGTTTTCCCCGATGATAGATCCTGAAAAACACAATGAGAAGACAAAAAAATAGCTGAGCAATGAGATTGTTTGGTTAGCTGACTAATAGATAACAAATTGCAAGAAATATTAGGAACATGAAGAACAGACTCCAAAGTAATAAATTCAGAGATACGAATACTCCCCTTGCCAGCTACTGGGGATAAAGTACCATCTGCAATTTTTATTTTCAAATTACCAGCACAAGGTGAATATGTAGTGAATAAATGATGAGCATCAGTCATATGGTCAGATGCACCTGAGTCAATAATCCAGGGAGTATGGTTTAAAGTGGAACTAAGGGCTGACAAAAAAGTACCTTTGTGGGCTAAGGAACCCGATGGCAGTTGATTAGAGGACTGACCCGAGGTTTGAAAGCTCGAAAACAGAGCATAAAGTTTCTCAAGTTGCTCGGGGTTAAACCCCCCACTAAAGGGCTGTTCAGTAGAGGCCTGGTATCCATGAGATTTATTGGACTGTCTGGGCTTCCAATCTGCAGGCTTGCCATGTAAGGTCCAACAGGTATCTTTGGTATGGCCCGATTTTCTACAATGCTCACAAAAGGGACGTTTATTTTGTTTTGGGCCAGATCCATGATTTGGGCCGGATCCATTATAAGGCCCATGAAGCCCACGGCTTATAAAAGCTTCCAATCCGCCAGGTATATGGGTCTGTCTCAACCCGTTGGACGACCCACGCGATACACCATCTTCTCCCTCAGAGACGAGATTCGACCGTGAACCAGATCTGCCCGTCGTCACCATCCCTCGACTCGCAAGGGCAGAGCCCTCAATTCCTGTCTCTGCTTTCTCCTTCAACATCACCTTCCGTCTCTGTTCTTCCCGTCACACCTCGGCGAAGACCTCACGGATGGAGGGAAGTGGTCGTCGACCCAGGACTCTACTGCGAACATCGTCGAGTTCGCGATTCAGCCCTGCCAGAAATTCGAACACCCTCTCGGCTTCCATTCGTTTCTGGAATTGAACACTGTCACCCGTGCACTCCCAGTCTTCACCGCAACTGAGATCGAGCTCTTGCCACAGTCCCAGCATCTCGGTGTAGAATTCTGTGACTTCCCGATCTCCTTGTTTTAACTGCTACAGCCTTGTTTTGAGTTCGAAGACCTGTGACGCATCTCCGGCATCTGAGTACGTCTCTCTCACAGCATCCCAAACGTCTTTGGCAGTCGGGAGGAACATGTAAGTTCTTCCGATGGTTGGTCTCATGGAGTTGATCAAGCATGAGGTGATGAATGAATTCTCGGAACGCCATTTTTGGAGAGCCGTTGCATCACTGGAGGGAGGCTGCTTGATCTCGCCTGTCAGGAATCCCAGTTTTCCTCTGCCGTCAATAACCAGCTTGATGGATTGGGCCCATTCTCGGTAATTCTTTCCATTCAATTTCTCTACGGTGAGATGGAATGAGGGATTCTCAATTGCTACAATCGAACTCATGGAAGTGATGGTCTCTGACTCTCCTTCCTGAGTTACCGACTAGGTAGATTCATGGCTGGCGGCCATATTTTGCTAGGGTTTTTCGTATCCCTGCTCTGATACCATGAAGACAATATGAATCAATTTCTCTTTCTATTCCATATATTGTGTTACATACAATGACTCTATCTATAATGTACAATGAGAGTTAGAATATAGAAATAACAGAGAAAAGGAAACAAAGGAAAAAAGGAAATAAAAATTATGTCACCTAATCAGCCTAAATCTCCTACCATAATCCTCTCTAAATCATAATCACATTCAAAAATAAATTCCACTCAATTATCCGGGATTTCCACATATACTTCAACTAAAGATACGGATTTTTATATCTTGCGATGGAGGGACAGGAACAGTGTAATCAACCCCGATTGACTGGGACAAGGCACTCCAAGTGATGAAAATTTTTACTATAACCTACTGTTCTCACTTCTCTGAAAGAGTTATGAGACCAGAATAAATAAAAAGGAATCATGAACAGAGAACACAAAAATGAATATACAAAATGCAACCAAATTAAATTTCAAGCAAGACAGTTTAATGTTTGCATGCAATTAAGTACCTCAGGACAAATCCATGCATTGCCTGCCCCACGAATTTCTCCGCCATCAACAAGGCTAGCTCTGATTCCATACAAATCAGCAACCTGACACGTGAAGAGTGAATTAAATAAGAATGTAAAAATTTACAAATAAAGGATGAAAATCCAAGTATTTTAGACATGTGCATTAGTTATATATAACAACTTACACAATTATCAGTGTTGAAAGTGAAATTGGCTGAAATGTAGGAAAACGGAACACGGTCAATTGCTGCCACCGCACCAGCCTCTTTATTCCTCATCATTGCCTCATATGCAGCTGAAGCAGGAAAATCAGAAACTGAATGTGCTATCTTCCTTGAAACCAACCCACTTCCCACAAATATAGGAGCATCTAAAGGACCTTGACAGTTGAATACAGCAGTTACTGAACCAGCCAGCTGCAGCGAGTGAAAAAAGAAAACTGAGATATATATAAACAAAAAGACTAAGGGCCTATTTGGGTGTCTTGCAAATTGGTTCAGTTTGGTTCAAACTTCAAATCCAATCTCACTTAAATAAATTGGGCTAAAACATATATTAGTTTGAATTGGTTTTAGTTTGAAAGTAGTTTGTTTCATATAAATTTATGTCCTGGTAAAAAATTAAATTTTTTTTTCTTGAAATGGCCGAAAAGTTTCCATTTCCCCCATGAACCAAAACGAAACATAAGTAAAAAAACCAAAATTCATGTCTTCAATGGAACACAGTTGCCATTGAAACATATGCAAATGACTAAAAAATACCAAAAGAATCAAACTTTTCCTTCACATCAACAATAATTCTAGAAACTGACAAAAGATAGCATCATTTTTTTTTTTGTTCTCAAACGAAAGGTGCAATTGAATAATTAAAATCCAAATATACAAGAAGATATTTCCATAATTTTTAAGAAACACAAACATTAAGTAAAAGTTGTGGAAATTAGGATGTAGGAGAACAGTTTATCATAATACTTAGTTGCAATTTATAATGAGCTAACTATGTCTTCTTCTTAGGTTGTTATTTTACACTGACTTATATTAAAATGTCTACTTCATGTATACTAATAGGCCATGCCTATTATGTCATAGTATTATATTTAATTATAACAATTTCATATTATATGAGAAAACTAGCTCTGAAATCTTTTGTTCTTGTTTTATTTAATTACTCATTCATATTTATGTTTGCTCCTCAATTCCATTCTGGTATTCTCGTATGTGGATTGACGTATATACCTAAAACATATTCACATATTTATATATTTTAATTTTATATATTCAAGTGTTTCCATGCGTTTTCAAATTTTTTTTCTAACTTATCTACTGTGTTTTTGAAATATTGTCAAAGCGTTTCCGTTTTTTTATCTTCCCAAATAATACTCCAATATAAAATTTTGACCCTTGGTCCTCATTCTCCATCACAAGCACACCCATCTCTGGTCTCCACCTTTGGCACTCCCATGGCAGCCATTATTCCTTTCTTCTTACCCCTCCAACTTAGCCAATCAATGTAGTTCCATTCCGAAGGAAAAGAAAAACAAATGTAAAAACTAAACATAAATTTGGCTGCTTTTTTTTTTTTTTTTTGAATAAGTAAAGAGTATCTTCACTAACAAATGCCCAACAGAGGCAAAATACTTACAAAATAAAGGGCCAGCTTCGATTAAAATGCTTAAACCCCCACCCTCCCAACAAAAAAAAAAAAAAACAAAACTACAAGTGTGTCAATACAAGAAGGGTAAGCTTCAATTTCCCAAAAAGTATAGTAATCTCAATAACCTATCTTTTAAGCTATTAAGGGGAGTTATCTCCCCTACAAAAATTCTACGGTTTCTTTCCCTCCATATACACCAAAAAATACAAAGAGAAACTAATCTCCATACTTTCCTCACACTACAAGTAACTCGGGCCCCTAGCCACATCTTCAACAAATCCACCACTCCCCTCAGCATCACCCAATAACATCCAAAAAGAAAGAGAAGAAGGTTCCACAAATCACTAGCAACCATGCAATGAATGAACAGTATGGATTCTTCCTCCTGGCACAAGCAACATCTATTGGCCAAATGGAATCCTCTGTTTTGCAAGTTGTCTAATGTTAAAATATTCCCCATGCCATAGTCCACATGAAGAATGCCATCCATGCAGGAGCTTTGACTCTCCAAATAGCCTTCCAACGAAAATCCTTTACCCCTCCATGGCACATGCACATCGAAGGACTTCATCGAGAAATCCCTCCATTTCCTCCCTTGCAAAGGAAAGAGTCTTCTTTATCCCTAACCAGCCACACCTTACGAAGGATAGACATTAAGCTTGCGGCCTCCTCCACTTCCTAATCATGGAAACCTCTTTGGAAACGTGGCACCCAAACAAAACCATTTCCCTTAAACACCACAAAGTCTTTTACTGAGGCTTCTTGATAAGAAGACATTTGAAAAAGGTTAGGAAATCTTTGCTCCAAAGTAAAATCTCCACACCATTTGTCCCAAACCTTTTTTTTTAATAGGTAAATCACACACACACACACACACTTTGCCCCTTAAGGGGACTTGAACCCTTAACCTTCCATATGGGAAGGTGGAGAAGATATGAACCAAGCTAAAGCTTGTTTGTTGGTACCATTTATCCCAAACTTAATCTTCCTTCCTTTCCCTACCACAAGGTCAATAAGCTTGAAGAAATCCTCCACACCATTTCTTATGGATTTCCAAAGACCCACATTGTAGGGACCTTCTACCTATTTTGAGCACCATTCTCCTTCCCCATAACCAAATCTAGCTCCAACAAGCAGTCTCCATCTAGCATTTGGTTCCTCCACAAAATGCCATAACCACTTTCCAAGAAGAGCTCTATTGAATACTCTCAAATTCTTGACTCCCAATCACCCACCCATAATTGGGTATCTCACTCTATCCCAATTAAGGATAAATTCCACTTACCTTCCCTGAGGTTTAGCGTTATTACACTGAGACCCGTCTTGTTTCAAAAAATAGGCCAAAACCTCCCCTATCGTTACTTGGTGTTAAACTTGTTGGACAGTCAAAGGATAAAATCATAAATGGAGATGATTAAAAAAAACTTTAAAAAAAAATAAAGTGCCAGGCTCCTCTTACAAGAAACCTACTTTTTCTATTGTATCAAAATCACTTCTTTGAGAGAGAAGTGGTGTTAAACAGCTGGTTGATTTGTGTTCCAAAGGCTCATAAAACCAATAGGAGAATTTTGTGATATTGTCTCCTATTCGAACGGATTTGAAATGAGAATTTGCCTTTGCATTGAAGTCTTAATCAGAATTTGCTACTTCTTCAATTGGTCGAACGACAAGAATGATGGAGAGAAAGCCTGGTCAATCAAAGACAAATCTAACTGATATGGCTAAAGTTATGAACGACGAGGCAGTGATTGTGGCGATGCATTGAACTGCAACTTCGTTTTGGAGGTTTGGGAGGAGGGGTGACAGTGGGTCAAAGGCATGGATATAAATCAATGCAGTCGCGGTGTAACGGTATCAGGAGTATTGGCCCATCTGTAAAGAAATTGGAAACCGTGATTGTGAATTTTTTTCAAATACTAGCAAACCTCTTAAAAGTTACTAATACGCATATTATGACAACAATTTATCACATTTTAGTTTTTTTTATTGTTAGTTTTAAATTCTCCTTGGAAGCTTATATGGAGATCTTGGGTCTAAAAAGCTACGTTTTTTGCTTCGTCGATAACATAGGAGGCTATTTTGACAACAGATAATCTCATAAGAAGGAGATTTCATCTCCCATGCCACTGTTGTATGTGCAAGGAAAAGGAAGAAATGGTTGACCACCTATTTATTTACTATAAAGTGGCTAGTGATATTTGGCATATGATGTTCTTATTGTTTGGGCTTTGTTGAGAAATGTCCGTGAAGGTTAAAGAATTGATGAAAGGTTGGAGATGTAAAAAATGAATTAACAATAGCGCGGAGGATGACACCTATATGCATTTTTTGGTTTTTGTGGAGGTAGAGGAATAGAACATTTGAAGGGATTGAGCTTTCTCCTTCGCATCTTAAAGATGGTTTTTCGAGGCTTCTTTTTTTGTGGATAAAAGAAGAATACCCATTGTATTTAGATTCTTTAGTTAATTTTTTGGGGGATTTTAGGCTTTAATTGTTGTAGTCGGTCCCTTTCTTTTGTACATGGATTAGCCCCCCTCGGGTTACTTTGTTTATAAACTTACCTTTACTGATAAAAAAAAAAAAAAAGATGTCTTACTATTTTTATATGAATTTTTTTTAAAATTAAACTAATAAGAAAGTATCATTTAATTTGAGTAATATTGCAACAACTAATACAAATAATAGCAAAAAATGATTATAAGCATGAAAACCATTTTAGTGTGATTCATTATGAAATGTGTGATTAATTATGGGGAAAAAATTAAAGATTGAGCCCAGAATGCCATTTCCAAGGTCAAATCGGCCTAAATTTATTGGTAACTCGTTTAAATATTTTGAATTATTTTGTTATGCATCTCTCTTGTACTTAAATCTCAAAAAAATGGGGATCATAAGGATTTTGCAAAAACAAAAAATGAAAAAAAAAAAAAAATGAAAACAATTGTATCAATCCTATAATGGCCGTAACGGTCCTGTAACAACTGTATCAACCGATACGTAACAGTATATGGTTGTGAGTATCGGCCAATACGTAACAGTATCAACCTGTATCGACTGATACGGTTATGAATTTTGGTATCAAAGATATATCGATCTGTATAGGTATCGAAGGGTCAAAAAACTGATACCATACATAACGGCCGTTATTTCAATCTATGGTTGGAGGTGGAGGTATTGGTGGGGGTAGGCCATGGATTGGCTTTTTTATTTTGACATTCAAGTTCCCAAAAAACATATATATACAACCTATTAATATTGTATACATTTTTTTATAGGTAAAGAAAATATCATTAAAACAGTCGTAGATGGGCAACAAGATACAGAAGGGCTTGACAACATCAATGACTAAGGCCCCCCAAAAACTTTACTAAAGAATCTATATATTGAGGAGAAGATTCTACATTCGAAAAAAATAAAGAGAGTATTATTCTATCCTTAAGCCTGTACTGGGAAGTAACCTTCCCTTGAAAAATCCTAATGTTCCTTTCACACCATAATCCCCAAAAAAACACAATAGGGAGTAAGATGCCACACTTTCTTCGCCTCACCCGCTACCCTGCAGCCATGTCAAATCTTCAAAAATTCTTTGACCTTCCCAAATATGTCCAAAAAGTAAAAGAAAGAGATTTTATACATCAATAGCAATTGGACAATAAGCAAAAAGATGGTTGATACTCTCCTCCCCTTACATGCACATTACACATCTATTAGCCATATAAATTCCCCCTCTGTAAATTGTCTAGGGTCGTGATATTTCCCCACCACACGGGCCAAACAAAAAAGGCCATCTTAGAAGGAGCTTTAGTCTGCCAGATTTCCCTTCAAGGAAAGCCCACTGCACCTTTCTTTGATAAAAAGGCACAAAAATTTTTACAGAGAACTCCCCTTGAGGGTCGAACCTCCAATAAATTGAATCAGCTCTATATCTATCAACATGAACACATAATGCCATAGCCATTTTCCAATGAAAGCTTTGTTGAATATCCTCAACTCCTTCACCCCCAATCCACTGCCCATCACTGGATATTTAACCTGTCTCCCAACTAACTATATTCTGACCATTTTCACCCTCAAACCTACTCCAAAGGAATGCCCTTTGAAGCTTCTCAAGATGGTTAGCTACCGCTGCCGGAATGGGAAAAAGGGACATGTAGTATGTAGAGAGGCTATCCAAAGTGCTTTTGATTAAGGTGACCTTCCCTCCTTTAGACAAGTATTGTTTCTTCCACCCCTGTAAGCTTTCTTTGAAACCTCTCTACCACCAGGTCCCAAATGGCTTTCAATCTTGAAGATGCACCAAGAGGCAATCCCAAATAAACCTTGCATCCCAAATTCCAAGCTAGCTATGTTAACATCACCATTCGTCATTAGTGTCTGAATGATTCCTATATTGTTGGGGACGGTGGCAGCATTCCTCAAGTCTTCGATGGGGATTAGAAACAGTGGAGGAACGGGGCTTTTTCACATCGTTGTTGGCGTCGATACCGAGCATTGGCGATGAGGCCGCTGAGTGTTAATGGTGAGATACGTGGTGGAGAGATTTTGATACCTTGTCTTATTTCACTCATATTGTTTGATTGGGGAATTAGCACTTACCCATTTTTGCCTAGTCGAAATTGGGAAATTTATGGATTGTTAAGACAAGTAAAAATGAAGAGAAGTTTGGTCTGTCTATGTTTCTTGTATATTTTCCAGTGACGGATTCAAATCCATCACTGTCTCTGAGAATATCTATCTACGCATTTGTTTCTCGTGTATTATCCATACCTAAGAGATGGATTCAAAACTACTTTTTCATTTTTCCAATTTTGTAAATATGAAAATCCGCCTCTTTCTCATGTATTATCCATATCTAAGAGATGGACTCAAAATACCAAAACTTCTGGCTTGGTTGGTACCTCCTCCACCTCCCCATATGGGAGGTTGAGGGTTCAAGTCCCCTTAAGGGACAAAGTGTGTGTGTGTTTGGTTTACCTATCAAGAGAGAGAGATGGACTCAAAATTTTGCTCCATTTCTCCAATTTTTCAAAAATTTGAAAATTCGTCTCCATCTTTGTTTCTCGTGTACTATCAATATCTAACAGATGAACTCAAAAATGTTTATCCATTTTTTTAGTTTTCCAAAAATTTCATTTTTAAGAAAAAAATGAAACTAACTTTTTTCTGGTGTTACTAGAATGCCCCCTAATATCAATAAGAAACATTAATTGTTTTTTTTTCTTATCAATATAAGAAACATTAATTGTTAATGGTAACACCATCTCTTCTTTTTATTATTAATTACGACTTTAGTAATTTTATGTTATACATCTTCTAACATTTTTTATATTTACTTGTTGAGCAGGGAATTTATAAAAATCCTACAAGGGCATTGATGTAATCTTGCATTACCTATTGAGGGGTAAATTGGTTTTTGCTAAGGGGTAAAATGTAATCTCACATTTGTTTTACTGTTTGAGGGCATTATAGACATTTTGTATGAATAAAGTGGTTAGATCAATGAATCAAGATTCCATTTGTCTCTATTAATAGCAAGGGAGGTTCCTGCCTATTTTTGAAACAAGATAGGTTTTAGTGTAATAATGCCAAACCTGAGGGGAGGTAAGTGAAATTACCCCCCAATTAACTAATTCTCTTCATTCTTCCCCCACAAGAAATCCCTTTGCATTTTTTCCAATTGCTTCTCCAACGTGGTTGAGAGGCTACCCAAAGTACTCTTAATGAGAGTGAGTTTGCCCCCTTTAGATAAATATTGTCTCTTCCAATCGGCCAACCTTTTTTGGAATATCACCACAATCAAGTCCCATATTGCATTTTGACTTTGATGAAGCACCTAGCGGCAATCCCAAACAAGTTTAGGGAAAGGAACCCACCTAACATCCCAAACAAGTGTTCCTGTCCCCTTCCTTAAGCCACAATGCCCTCAACTTTTGGCGCCAACTAATCTTTTCCACTTGCCAAATCCTGCCTAACTCCCCTTTCAACTCATCATTTTTGTTATGTTCCTCCTCCAAAAGAGGACCAATTTGCTCCTTATAATCCAAGCCATTTATGTCTCAGAGAATGCAAGCCTTCTTAACTGGAATATTCCCATAAACATCCTTATTCCACCTTTTAAAGTTTTCTTTCAAAAGTTTTAGCTTCTTTACAATACATAGCTTGGGTTCCCCTTACTTGGTACCCCGTCCACCAATTTCCCACCATTTTTTTAAACCCCTCATGCTTCAGCCATGTTCTCAAATCTAAGCAGACCTTTACCCTTCCTCAACCCCTCACAGTCCAGCAGTATTGGAACATGGTCAAAAACTGGCCGAGGAAGACATGTCTAGGCAGCGACTGAGAAATGCCTCTCTCAAGCTATAGAAACCAGGAACCCGTCAAGCTGCGACATTGCAGGGTTCCTCTGCCACTTGACAATGTGAGCTGCCCCCCTTCCAGTGGAAAACCCGCCAATTCTAGAGAGTTTATAAACTAGTTAAAATCCTTCACAGTTCATGCCATCCTTCCCCACCCCTTTTTTCATATGGAAATCGCACCACATTAAAATCCCCACACATACAAGGACTATTCCACAAATCCTTCAATTACTGTAGAAAAAGAAATATCGGGTGATTAAAGACCAAAAAAAAAAAGTCAAACCCAAAACCCTAAGTTTCCTTCATTTGTGGAAGTAATTTGAAATGTGCCCTTTTCCCCCCTAAAAGGAGAGAAGATCACCTTCCACAAATCACACTCCTCTGTTCTCTTAATGTCATAATTTTCCAAATCTCATGCCCTTGAAGATCGAAGACAACTTTTGTAATAATTGAAATGCAATTTAAAATTTATAAAGGAATTTCGAGAGACAAATAGAATTTCCAAGATGAAGATGATGATGATGATGATGATGATGAAGAAAAACAATAGGCACCAAATATTTAAACGTTTGACCGGCAAGGTTGTTGAAATTGGGATTCTAGTATCCTACAATGAATAGATGGGGGAGAAACCTCACGATTGTAGGATTAGATCAAGAATCGTAAAGTTTTACAAAATCAGAAAACTAATACCAACAAATATTTGTGCATCTTAAGGTTCATTAAATACACAATGGATATGGTTAAGACTCATGAGAAATATGACAAGATTAAAACAAACATTCAAATCACGAAGCAATGATAAGATTGCTCTAATTTGACCCAGAGATCATAGGTTTAACTCGCAGAAACAACCTCTCTACTTGCGGGGATAAAGATACGTACATCTAAGTTCTAAACCTCCCCAGACCCCGCAAGGCAACAGTCTCATGCACTAGGACTGCCCTTTTTATTTACAAGACGAAAGCTTCAACTAGTCCCTTTTTTTTTTTGTAATTAGCATAACAAATATATTATTTATATAACATTTAACTAGGATAGCACATTAATATCTTTTCTGGATCGGTAAAAGTATGTGTATATATAAAAGATTAGGGGGGTGAACCCACAATTACAAAAAAAAAAAAGGGAATGGTTACAAAAATTAAAGTCTTAAGTTTCCCCAAAAAATCAATATAAGACTCTAGATACATAGGCTTAGCTTCTTTAAACCAAAAGGAAAACAAATTTAAAAATTAAAAACATTATCCTTGAAGTTCCACCCCTTCAAAAAATCTTTCTATCTCTCTTTCTATAAACTCCAAATAATGCAAGGAGGAGACATCTTCCACACAATTCTTAGGTCTTTCCTCATCCCATGACATTTCCAACCCAAAAAAACCTCCCTAATTATGGTCGGCATCGCCCAACCATAGTTGTTGAAACTTGTATCGGAAGGCGTATCATTTTTTTAAAAATGTGTATTGTATTGTGTATCGTAAGATATATGTACTTTTTTAAAAATATATATATATATATGCACATAAATATATCTAATTTAAAATTATATAAATAACATTTCAATTCACTTGTCATAAAAATTAGATAAATAAATCATTATTATTATTATTTATCCAACAATTAAAAATCAGTAACACCAAGCATAGTTGTCTCATTTTTCAAAACTATTGTAACTAGTATCATCAGATATGCTCAATTTTTTTAAATATATACATATAGTGTATAAAATGATAAAAATAACATTCCAACTCACAACTTAAATTCCATACAACATAAGAATAAAGATTTATAAAAAAATCCAAGTTTCCAACATAATTTATCAATATCAAAATTTAAATACAAAATCAAAAATTATTCATTTTTATAATCCGTTCCATTTTCATCTCAATATCCAATTTCAACGTCATTGATATCACCATCATCATCATCATATGCCAACAATTTTTCACTTTCTTTTTCTTCTTCGACTTCTAGTATGGGCTCACTCCTCATCCTCATCCTCGTCCTCATTTGCTCAAAGTATTTCATTTCCTTCTTTCTTATTTGAAGAAAGATCTCTAGGCATTACAGAGACAATATAAAACCAAACAAAGCAAAAAATGTTTCCAATATAATAAAAAAAAAATAACAATAAAGATCAAAAAGATGTTCTTTAGCCTGATTAGATGTATCGTGTATCGTGTATCGTGCAATAAGGTGCAAATAGATACAATTATAAGATACATATCGTTTTATAACCATATTGAAACGTATCGTAAGATACGTATCGCATATCGTAAGATACTAACAACTATGCGCCCAACTACATCCAAACAAAGAAAGAATTCAGGCAAGTTTGGTAGGTAGAAATGGAATGGTCATTCCTAAGTTCATTCCACTCCTATGTTTGGTATAACAAATATAGCAGTCATTCCTACAAGAAGTAGGAATAGCCATTCCCATAACCCAAGGAATGAGATTTATTCTAATGGAATGGGATTAACAAAAATAAATAAATAAAAACAAACATATATAATATATATATGTACCTATAATAAATATATATGTATAAAAAATGTATAAATAAATATATACACATGATTGTATATATAAATAAATTAATATATATCAACTCAACTCAACAAAGCCTTATCCCAAATATTTGGGGTCAGCTTCATGAACCTTATCTCGCCATTCTTCTCTATTTAAGGTCATTCTTTTCGTTAAACCACATATTATCATATCTTTTTTAACCACCTTTACCAAAGTTATTTTTGGTCGCCCTCGCCGCCTAGCATTGCCCTCAATATTAACCATATCACTCTTCCTTATTGGTGCATTTATTGATCTTCGTTTTACATGATCATACCACCTTCACCGATGTTCTCTCATTTTATCTCCTATAGGTGCTACTCCGACCATCTCCCGAATATGTCCATTCCTAATTTTATCTTTTCTTATCTTACTATATATTCATCTTAACATCCTTATTTCGGCTACGCTAATCTTATTAACATGTTTCTTAACTACCCAACATTTTGTTACATACAACAGCTTGTCTAATAGTAATTCTATAAAATTTACCTCTCAATTTTAAAGGTATACATCGATCGCACAATACGCCAGAAGCACTCCTCCACTTAACCTGTGATACTTTAATTCTATGAGTAGTATCATCTCTAATTTCTCCCTCTTGATAAATAAGTGAACCTAGATAACGAAATTTTTTACTTTTTATTTTTCTTAACTACCCAACATTCTGTTACATACAACATAGCTGGTCTAATAGTTATTCTATAAAATTTACCTTTCAATTTTAAAGGTATACGTCGATTGCACAATACGCCAAAAGCAGTCCTTCACTTAACCCGTGATGCTTTAATTCTATGTGTAACATCATCTCTAATTTCTCCCTCTTGCTGAATAAGTGAAGCTCAGATAACGAAATTTTTTACTTTTTATTAACTCTTGATTTTTAATTTTCACTCCATCCCCATTTGTATTACTAGTTGTACTAAAATTAAACTCAAGATATTCAATTTTTGTCCTACTTATCTTGAATCCTTTTAATTCTAAAGCCTCTCTCCAAATTTCTAATTTATCATTTATCCTTCTTTTAGTTTCATCAATTAAAACAATATCATCAACAAAAAACATACATCATGGAACTTCATCTTGTATATGCTTAATCAACTCATCCATTACTAAAGCAAAAAGGAATGGACGTAATGCTAACCTCTGATGTAGGCCTATTGTAATTGGGAAGTCACTTGTTTCTCCTACAATTGTCCTTGCAATAGTGACCATCTCATTATACATATCTTTTATTATTTCGATATATCGTTTTGTAACTCCTTTTTTTTCTAAAACCCACCATATTAGATCTCAAGGAACCCTATCATATGCTTTCTCCAAATCGATGAATAGCATATGAAGATCCTCTCTCTTTTCTCTATACCTCTTCACAAGTCTTTTTAACAAGTAAATAGCCTCCATTGTTGATCTCCCTAGCATAAACCCAAATTGATTCTCCGATACCATTGTCTCAAGTCTTAATCGATGTTCACCCAGAGTTTCATAGTATGACTCATTAATTTAATGCCACGATAATTTGTGCAATTTTGGATATCCCTTTTATTTTTATATATAGGTACTAAAATACTTTTTCTCTGCTCATCAGGCATTTTCTTAGTTATTATTATCTTATTAATAAATTTGTTAACCAAGACACCCCTACCTCCCCTAAATACTTCCAAACCTCAGTGGGAATACCATCTAGTCCTAAAGCTCTACCAATTTTCATCTTTCTCAAAACATTTTTACCTCGGATGATCTATCCTACGAAAAAATATATCTTCCCGATTACTTAAAAAGTTCTCTACAATTAAGTTTTCTATATGATTTTCATTCAATAGCTTTTCAAAATAGCTTTTCCATCTACCTTTAATTTCATCATCATTCATCAAGACTCTTGAGTGCTCTTTAGGCATTTAATATTATTAAAATATTTGGTTTTCCTATCCCTTATCTTAGCAAGTTTGTATATGTTCTTCTCTCCATCCTTTGTACCCAATTTGTTATAAAAGTCATCATATGCCTTATCTTCTGCCTCTCTTACAACTTTCTTTCCTTCTTTGCATTTTTATATGCTTCCCAACTTGTTTTATTTCTAATTTTTTGCCAAGTTTTAAAACATTCCTTTTTTGCATTTACTATTTTTTGGACTTCTTCACTCCACCACTAAGTTTCTTTACATGGTGGCCCTATTCTTCTTAATTCTCCAACAACCTCTTTTGCTATTCCTTTCATGCACGTTGCCATTTCATTCCACATTACATTAATATATATACATACATAAATTAATGTTTATATACATAAATACATGTATATATATATAAGTATATATAAGAATAAAGAAATATTATTTAAATATATGTATGTATGTATATACCTACATACATATATATGTATATATATAAATATATACACATAAAAATACATATATATATAAATAAATATACACATGAATAAATCAATACATAAAAATTAATATACATATATGTATATAATACATACACATATACAAACATATATACTTAAATACACAAATATATAAATATATACGTAAATAATTATATATAAATAAATACAATATATTTAAATATATGACGGTGTATACCTACATACACATGTATTTCATGTATAAATACATAGTTATATATATATATATATAAATAAACACATATAATTAAGCTTATACATAAATATGTGTGAATATATACCTACATACAAATACATATATACTTAAATATATACAAATAACTATATAAAATAATTATATTTATACGTTGATTTATTTATATATATATATTTATTTAATGAATTCATACATAGATATATAAGTATATAAAAATAAATAACTATAAATATAATGTGAGTATGTAAATACATACATACCCAAGTATGCTTAAATCTATATAAACATATAATTATGATAAATATATATATATACATTTTTTTGACCGGTAAATATATATATATATATATATACATATACATACATATATGTATTTAATATTATTAATCAAGTAGAATTGTTAGTTGTAACCAAACAAATGAATGGAATGAACCAAGGAATGACTTGAGGTGGGAATTCCTTGTTCCATTCCATTCCTTTGTATTCCATTCCAATGTACCAAACATGAGCTAAGTTCCACACTTTTCTTGCCATTGCACATTGAATGAGAAGATGGTTTTCCTCCACAATCTTGCATAAACAACATCAACAAGGGAGTTGATAACCTCTTTTACATGAGTTATCCAGTGTCAATATTGTCCCCCATGCAACCCATGTAAAAAAAAGCCACTTTACTTAGAATCTACAACTTCCAAATAATCTTCCAATTAAAAATTAGATGCAAAATATAATTTAAAAAAAAGTTCATGAAACATCATTCATCAATAATCAATCATTATATTAAAATATTTAATTTACATAAGAAAAAAAATATTATTTTATAGTATTCAATTCAATCGGCCATGAAAGGCTCTATAATAGAACCTATCGCATAGGGGGAAAATTAGTAGTAGGATCTATTTGGGATAAGAGATCAATTTGTGAAAAAATTAGTAGTAGAATCTATTTGGAATAAGAGATCAATTGGTTCAAAACAATCTTGTAGAGTTTGTGTGTGTGTGTGTGTGTGTGAGAGAGAGAGAGAGAGAGGGAGGGAAGGAGAGTGAAGCTGATTAGCCTAAAGAAATTTTTTTCTCAGTGGCAATATTGGACCCATACTAATCATGATAAGGAATGACTTAAAGGAACTAGTAAACTTCTTAACTAATCTGAAGTAAATTAGAAGAGTCATTCAAAGAGTCAAAATGTGAAGAAAGTTTTAGCATAATTGTCTCACTTAAGTTATTTAAGTAAATCTTAGTATTCATTTTATATTATTATTATGGTCTCGGGTTGTAGCTTATCAAAGACATATGCAAGGATAACATTATATGGCTATATTGCAGAATCAGAATAATTAGGAGTTAACTCAAGATCCTAGTGATCCTATAGGGATTTCATAAGGATTCTACTCTCTGGCATTTTTATGCGATCCAAATCGATTTGATATTTTTGGATCATAAGATCGTAGGATCCAGACTGGGATTCTAACAACCACTTTGACAATTCAAATCTTATGCTCTTCAATGGGGGCTGCTGGTGAGGAGTTGTACTTAGTCTTTAAACAGAAGGTAGAATGTGGTTAGGGTTGATAGAATTATGAAGTGCTGGGAGCTTTTTACAAGAGTCGATTGCCAAGCAGAGAGTGTTGAACTTTGTTTAAAAAAAAACTTCCACTCGTTTTACAAGGGGCCTTGTTCTCAACAACAATTGCACCTGTAGAAAACCAGATATCTATATTGTTTGACCTTACCAAACTAAGGCTCATTTCAGATAGGCGGCAGTTATACACGATAAAACTGGTTCTGCGATTTCCCAAACAGCTCCTAAGGTGCTGTTTTACAACCCAATTAAGTGCTTACTGCCGAAATTTTTCAGTTGTTAACCTATTAAGTGCATTTGATAACACACAATTAGTTGTCACTAAAAAAATGGCATAAATTTTAAGTCAAAGAGACTTGACTTTTCACATAATACTACTAAGTGAAAAATGGTTTTAACTTTTGATCTGAACTTGCAAGTTTACCCTTAAATTTTTAACTTTAGATTTTCTGCTGCTTATAGTTTTCAAGATTATTCAACATTTTTTAGTGCTTAATTTTCATTATTACCTGTAACCAAGAAAGAAAATAATTCACTGTGTTATTCCATTCAAAATATACAAGTGTATTTATACACAAGTTGAGAGACTAAACTAGGAAAGTAGACTAATTAGAATCCCTATGATTGAGCCTATACAGTCAACCCTACAGCATGTATATTCTATAACACTCCCCCTCAAGCTGGAGCATAGATATTAATCAGGCCCAGCTTGTTGCAAATATAATCGACTCGAGCCCCATTGAGAGCCTTTGTGAAGATATCTCCTAACTGTTCTCCAGTTTTCACGTATCCGGTAGAGATCAAATTTTGCTGCCATTTTTCACAAACAAAATGACAGTCAATCTCAATATGCTTAGTCCGTTCATGAAACACAGGATTGGAAGCAATATGGAGAGCCGCTTGGTTATCACACCACAATTTTGCTGGTATTGAAGCTTTAAGACCAACCTCAATCAAGAGTTGATATATCCACATTATCTCACATACAGATTGTGCCATAGCTCTATATTCTGATTCTGCACTAGATCGGGACACAACATTTTATTTCTTACTCTTCCATGAAATCAAATTTCCTCCAACAAAAACACAGTATCCGGTAGTGGATCTGCGGTCAATCTTGGAACCTGCCCAATCTGCATCTGAAAAACATTCGATGTGAGTATGTCCATGATTCTTGTACAGTAACCCTCGTCCAGGAGCTCCCTTTAAGTAACACAAGATCTGTTCTAATGCTGCCCAATGGTGAACTGTTGGGGAGGACATGAATTGACTGACAATACTAACAGAGTATGCAATATCAGGACGTGTCACTGTAAGATAGTTCAACTTTCCAACCAGTCTCCTGTATTTTTCAGGATCTTCAAATAAGTCTCCTTCTTTCGTGAGTTGTAGGTTGGGAAGCATTGGAGCGCTGCACGGCTTAGCCCCCAACTTTCCAGTCTCAGTTAATAGGTCAAGCACATATTTCCTCTGGGATAGGACAATGCCTTTCTTGCTTCTCGTCACCTCAATTCCCAAGAAATACTTCAACACCCCTAAATCTTTCGTGTGAAACTGGCTATGAAGAAAGGACTTCAAAGATGAAATTCCCACAGTATCACTTCCAGTAATGACAATATCATCCACATACACAACAAGGAGAATGAGGCCAGATGTAGAATGCTTATAGAAAACTGAGTGGTCAGACTTACTCTTATTCATTCCAAACTTCTCCACTGCCTGACTAAATTTTTCAAACCAAGCACGGGGACTCTGTTTCAAACCATATAATGACTTACGAAGATGACAAACTCGCCCACACTCCCCCTGAGCAACAAATCCAGGTGGTTGCTCCATATACACTTCCTCCTGGAGATCACCATGTAAGAACGCATTTTTGATGTCTAACTGATGTAAAGGCCAATCATTAGTAGCTGCCAGAGAAATAAATAAACGAACCGAGGTCAACTTAGCAACGGGGGAGAAAGTATCAGAATAATCCACACCATAAGTCTGAGCATAGCCTTTAGCCACAAGATGAGCTTTAAGGCGAGCCACGGAACCATCGGAATTGAATTTGACAGCAAACACCCATTTACAGCCAATAGCTTTCTTTCCTGCAGGTAAAGGCACTAAATCCCAAGTATCATTAGCATCTAAAGCATTCATCTCTTCGCTCATAGCATCACGCCATCCAGGATGGGACAAGGCATCGTGGACAGTTTTGAGAAGAGACACAGAATCAAGGGAAGCAACAAAAGAACACGAAGAAGAAAACAAGTTAGCATAAGAAACAAACGATGAAATAGGATAAGTGCACTGACGCGTACCTTTGCGAAGGGCAATGGGAAGATCAAGATCACCAGCCACAGGATCCGATGGCGAAGAAGAAACCGGTGCGGGACATGGAGCAGATGGGTCTCGTCGTCGGGAATAGACATAGCGAATAGGAGGTGGTGGGGATGGTGGGGTAACAGGGGAAGGAGCTACAGTGGGGGGCGGAGAGGTGATAGTATAAACCAACAGATCATCATCGTCCCCCTGACTCGAAGGAGGAGAAGCAGTAGGGAAAAAAGGAAGATGTTCGAGAAAGGTAACATCAGCGGACACAAGATACTTGTGAAGGCTAGGACAGTAGCACCGATACCCCTTTTGTAGACGAGAGTAACCCAGAAAAACACATTTGAAAGACTTAGGATCTAACTTAGTGATCTGGGGACGAACATCACGAGCAAAACAAGTACTACCAAATATCCGAGGTGCAATAGGAAACAAGGGTTTAGTAGGAAAAAGGACATTGTAAGGGATCTCACCATGAAGAACAGAGGAAGGCATGCGATTAATCAAAAAACAGGCTGTGGAAACAGCATCAACCCAAAATTGTTTAGGAATGTGCATTTGGAATACGAGGGCCCTGGCTGTTTCAAGAAGATGCCTATTTTTCCGTTCGGCCACACCGTTCTGAGATGGTGTGTCAACAGAAGAGGATTGGTGAAGAATGTCATTTTGAATCATATAGGCCTGAAAGGAAGCGAAAAAATATTCTTTGGCATTATCACTTCGTAATGTATGCACAGAAACATTAAACTGTGTTTTAATTTCAGCACAAAAGGCACTAAAATGGGAAAATAATTCAGAACGATTTTTCATTAAGTAAAGCCAAGTCACACGAGAAAAATCATCAACAAAAGAAACAAAATATCGAAATCTAGTAGTGGACACAACAGGACACGGACCCCAAACATCTGAATGGACTATCTCAAAGGGAAAACTAGCCCGTTTATTGACTCGAGGGACTGACGGCAACCGATGATGTTTGGCAAACTGACACGACTCACAATCTAAGGAAGATACATGATGAAACTGAGGACATAATTTCTTCAACAGAGGCAAAGAAGGATGTCCCAACTGACAATGTGCTTCAAATGGAGTGACGACACTGGAACATGCAATGGGCCTAGGCACCTGGGTATCCAGAATGTAGAGACCACCGGATTCATATCATTTACTAATAATCTTCTTCGTCATAAGATCCTGAAAAAGACAATGATCAGGAAAAAATGAGATGCTACAATTCAGGGTACGAGTAAGTTTACTTACAGACATTAAATTAAAAGAGAATCGTGGTAGACTCAAGACAGAAGACATCGAAATCAATGCAGTTGGATTAACAGTACCAGACCCAAGCACAAAAGAGGTGGAACCATCGGCTAAAGTAACATTAGAAGGAGATGTGTGTGACTGAAAAGTGGAGAAAAGACTAGAATTACCTGTCATATGATCTGTAGCACCAGAATCAATGACCCATTGTGAGGAAGAGGAAAGAAGACACGTATTTGGTTTACCTAACTCGGCAATGGCAGTGACAGGTGGAGATGAATGCTGCAATGCTGCTTGATACTGAGTGAATTTAGCGAATGCATCTGCAGAGACTGTAATGGTTGGCTCAAATGTGCTAGGTGTAGGAGTAACCGCAACATGGGCTGAATGAGACTTCTGAGACTTATTTTGCAATTTCTTACACGTGCGTTTGGTATGGCCCGGCTCATGACAATAATAACATACAACTCCCCCTGCATCCTGACTACCTGTACCTCCTCCTCTGTTCTTAGGATAAGACCGTCCAATGTCAGATCCACCATGATGACTGACAAGAGCACTAGAAGCATGAACAGATGGAGCAACAGATGTACTAGTAGCTGTGCGAAGTACCCTAGTGAAGACCTCATGGAGAGAGGAAATCTCGGCACTAGAGAGAATCTGAGATTTAGCAATCTCAAACTGAGAATTAAGGCCAGCCAAGAAACTCATTACTGCCATTTGCTCCCGTTGAGCTTGCTGGACTTTGACATTAGGACTGAAAGGTAACAAGACATTCAATTCTTCATAGATTCGTTTGAAATTCATAAAATAGGCCTGAAAAGAATGATCTTGTTGTTCAGCCCGGTAAAAGCCCTTACAAACCTCATAGATACGTGACAGATTGCCCTTTCCAGAATACAGAAATTCTAAATATTCCATCAATTCTTTAACATACTCACAATGATTAATCAGGCTAACAACCTCAGTGTCAATAGAGTTTCTGATTTGCAAGAACAAGCGAGCATCATCTCTCAACCACTCCTGATGAGTATTATCCGTGGGGGGATCAGCCGTGAGATGATTGTCCTTAGAAATGTTCCGCAGATAAATCCTGACGGTCTTACACCAATCGAAATAATTGGGACCAGTTAACTTATGTTCTGTGATTCTGGACATCATGGAAATAACATCTGTCACAACCAAACTCTTCTGTTCATCAGCCATAGAGATCGAACACAGAAGAAATACAGAGACCACCCAAGGAATTACACAGAAAAGAAATTCACGAACAGCCGTGAAGCAAACAAGGCAACCAAAGTGCCCAAACGAATTGCTACCAAGCAACCAACTACACAGAAGTGCCGGAGAGAGAGAGACGACTCCAGCAAGGGTGATCGGAAGTTGAGGCGCAGTCACACGTGCCTCCACACGCCGGCGTGTGAGATCAATGATGAGCCTGAAATCTTCTGGTGGCGCGTGAGGCTCACGCGCGTGGTTTTTGGTGACCGGACTTTGGGAACCGACCGATCGGCAGGTGGCGATGCTCTCCTGGCTGGCGGTGAGACAAAGTGGTCACTCGAACAAGGCGACCTAAGTGTTTCCCTAATTCTGCTCACTGTGGGCAGAGTGGCCGGAAACCAGAGAAGAAGAAAAGAAGAAAAGGCCAAAGAAAAATTTTCTAACCCTGGCTCTGATACCATGTAACTAAGAAAGAAAATAATTCACTGTATTATTCCATTCAAAATATACAAGTGTATTTATACACAAGTTGAGAGACTAAACTAGGAAAGTAGACTAATTAGAATCCCTATGATTGAGCCTATACAGTCAACCCTACAGCATGTATATTCTATAACATTACCAAACCTCATGTCGTTGTGATCTTTGAAAAAGGAACAATTAAAAAAATAGTGAAACCGTACAAATGGTGCACCACAATTATCGCAATTATTGCGTCTAGAAATGGTATCGGAGTCGTTCTTTGAAATAGTGATGACATGTTGGTGTTTGTTTTCTTAGATGATTTTGATATTTTTTCCAATACTGTGGAGAAAATGCTTGATTAATATGAATTCTTTATCCATGCTTACCAAGGAATTTTAGTGGAGGTTGATTCAAAGTCAACAGTTGATTCTTTGAAAGGATATATCTTTCCCTTGGAGACTACATAATTAGCATAGCTGATAATGTTGGTATTCTTGGTTGTTCTTGGGTTATGCCGGTATCGGTCAAAGAAGTTCTTGCAGGTTGGTGGTGCAAAGGATCTATAAAGAGCTGCGAATTGCTTGGAGGATGGCCCCCATATGTCTTGTGTGGTGCCTTTGGCAGGAAAGGAATAGTAGAATTCTTGAAGGGGTGGAAACTCTCCCTTGGAGACTAAAAGATAGATTTTTGTGTTGTCTTTTCTTTTGGATTAAGGAAGAATATCTTATGTATTTAGAAAAGTTTCTGGATTTTTGGGGGGATCTTGGGCTTTAATTTTGTAGCCAACCCCTCTTTTGTATTGTGGGTTTGCCCTCCTCGGGCACCTATCTTAGTAAAATTTTACTTATCACAAAAATTATGTTGGTTTAAAGCTCACCAAACAGGATTTCAGAGAATGGAAAAAAAAAAAAAAAAAAGTTAACAAAATGTTGGACTCATTATCAAACTTGGAATTCTCTAAACTATTCACGTTTTTGAGCAAGAAGGTAGGGTTTCTTAGAACATTCAAGGTTCAATTAGGTTTATAGGCCAGGTTGCCCAAAGATTTTCATGTTTGTTAGGTTAGACATTCTTTGCTCAAGGAACAGTGTTCTTGTATATATTTATGAGATTCTAATAGCTGGTAGGGTTCTGTGCCTATCCCCTACTGATGATACCAGGGTGTCTCATTGTCAGAACTGAAATTTAAGAATAAAAATAAAAGAAGGATTGGGATTTGCAGATCGTAAGACTCAGATGCAATCATCCAATAAACAAAACGTACACATACCGGGAACAACAAAGGCTTCATCTTGAAAGTTTTCATCAGTGCATTCACTTCAACAAAAGGAACCTGAAAATAATCATACACAGATCACAATATGGACGCACAGGAAAGTTGAACAAAGGCACCATTTCAAGCCATAGCTAACATAAAGTCTTCCCTCAAACATATCAAGCTTCTTTGCACATCATAAATGTTTTGAAAAGATTTTCCATCAAGGCCATTAATCATTGGATAAACTAATTCCCCACTCCATGTCTCTCATAGCCTCAACTGTACTGGAGTATCCCTTCTCAATCAAGTTTAAATATCTTATCAAACAAGTACCAAAATTCAGTTCGCCTCCAGCACAAAGCTGCAGAACCACCAATTCAACTCAAATAACATGCTAGGTTCTTCACATCTACTAAAATGGACTAATTCCATTCCAAGTATCGAAGACACCCACCCAAGCCTTGAGAAACTTATACAGAAAAGACTATACCTGACACATGAGATGAAACTCTCCTTCCTCCGGATGAATGCCAAAATCTCCAGAAGCTTCTAGAGGAACATTGCCAAACCAGCCACTTGTATTGTGTAAAAATATTCGTTGACCACGGAAACATAAACTTGCTGACATATCCTGCAAAACAGGTATGCGTGTTCTCCAATAAAACTTCCAAACTGATAACAAGAAATGGTTTCAGAAGCAAGTCAAACGTGATGGACAACAGCTTTGATTATCAGTACAAGCCCAGAAAAATTAATGAATCAACATAGTAATAATCTTAAAGAAAACACTGCAGAAATTGATTATTGAATAATTTTGCCTCTCTTTGGGCACAACTTGAAAGATGAAATAAGTATCATCCTGAAACAAAAATAAATTTCAGAGAATTAGCACACTCATGGAGCACAGAAAGAAAAAAAAATGTAAAAAAATAAAAGATATAAGCAAAACACATGCTCAAATAATGGGAGCTCAACGTGTGGAGCAGATAGAGCACCATAGTCTAAAAGGCTAACCTAATGCACGAGGCTCCCACTACTGCAAGGTCTGGGGAGGGTTAGATATCTACAGCCTTACCCCCCAAGCAGAGAGGCTGTTTTTGCTACTCAAGCCCGTGACCTCCAGGTCACAATGGAGTAAGGCCCGCCCTCATAGAGCACCATAGTCTATCCCAGTAAACTCAAACAAGTAGAAAAATTCTTTAATGTTGTCATTGGCACAACTCAATAAAAGTTCTGTTCCAATTACTTAAGGTCATCAACAGGAATCTGCTATTCAGCTTTATACGGGGCTATAGAGTCTATTAAACCCTAAAACAACGTGTTTTTTCCTACAGAATTAACCCAAGTTCTGTTTGAACTTCCTGTAGAACTTCAGTTTTGTTGGAGTTCATTGAACATGAAAAAATCATTTCAAACAACTTTCTCTCATCAAGCCGTCGTTGGTGCAATTTATAGCTTCTCACAAATGCCATTCACTTCTTATTATATCCTTCCTCGTCTCACCAGTCATCAATCCCAACATCATCATTACAGCTATGCTCCTCTATAGACATTATTGAGAAACTTAAATTATTATAGATTCACTCCATCCACTTTGCTTTACACATAGACACTCTAGTTTCTTTTCCTAAATTTGATTATAGAGTTATAGTAACTGACAACTTTAACGTCTGGCAGCACCAATTAATTAAGAATGGAAAAAAACAACAAAAGCAATAATAAGGGGATCTAAACAACGGAAAGAGATATTTAAACATTGACGAATATTTCACTCTTGTAAAAATATATTTATCAATATTTTTTATAAACGCAATATTTTTTTAAGATTTGACCAGTAATCATTGAATACATGGGTTAATTATCAGGTAACCAATACTAGACCCATGATTTAATAGGTCCAGGTCCGATCATGCATATATTTTGCCCATATCCAGACCTGACAACAGATCCTCAATATTAACGGGATGAGGGTATGGACATGGTGGGAGTCATGTAGAATGCAACCCTTTGCCAGCTATAACCAACACATCACTACCAACATTACTCACCTACCACCAATTGAGACTGGCTATATAAATGACATAAACATGCAATAATGAAAGAGAATTCAAAATGAGAGCATTTAGATCACAACCAACTAACAAAATAATCTCTATTTCCTAACTAGCAATAACATGATACTAAAAGTCTAAACTCTAAAATATATAATACACAGCAAGAGAAATGTAAGGAGACAGAGAAGAACTACTAGCATTTCAGAACAGATGAAACTAGGACATACAGAAAACGATGATGGAGTATCAAATATCTGAAAAGCCACCGCTGTCACATCAAGCTGCCCGTGAAGATTAGGAAAAGTTTCTCCTCTTGAGATGCATATGTGAACCTGTAAACAGGTAAGTGCTAAATCGCATATGGTTTCTTCTTTAAAAAAAAAAAAATTAATTGATTGAAACATGCTGCAGATAGGAAATTTACATTTGCAATAAAAACAATTATCAAACACATTGAACGACTGATATAAAAAGAAGAAAAAAGTGAAGATGCAAGACTGAACAAAAAAAAACATCAGTAGAACCCCAAATACTTATTCTGTACTCTAATGTATGGCAAAATAAAATCCTAAGAACTCAATGGAACATTTTTATACTGGTTATTGCAAGTACTGATGAATGTCTGCTACCTAAGCCAATACCATTATATAACATTTTTTTGAACTTCGTAAAACAATAAATGACATACCCATGCTAACATCGAGAATTTTGGTGGATCTAATATAACTAGCAGAAGCTAATTCCAGCATAGTGTAAGCCAAGTTTGCTTCACTTTGTTTTTTAATAAGTAAATGTATTATAACTGTGACGTCTATATCCTAAAGCAAAATTGTCCCTTCGAATGTAATTCAGTCCTTTTTTAGCCATCTTTTCTTGTTTCCCTATGAGGATCTCTCTTCCTCCTTTTTCTTCCTTTCTCCCTTCTTTTTTTTTTTTTTTTTGAAACGGTAAGAGGCCCTTGGAGTGAGAGTTGAACTTCCTTTCTCCCTTCTTGTGATCAATTTGATTCCTTTCTATCAAAGATGATAATTAGTAATAATAACAACGATGATTATGACAATGATAATAATGACATGGACAAATAATTTCCCAATAGTAAAATGAAACAACATACATAAGAAAAAAAAATTACATAATTTTCCAAAAAATTAAATTCCACTGTAAGTCATAATATTTAGCTCTCACAATTTTTCTCTTGTTTGTCCAAACTTTATTTAGCCAAATATCACGATATATTCATTGATATATTGCAATTTTGGAAATTGCAATATTATATTTATATGCGAATTTAAATTCACAAAAAATTGCAGATATGTCGCAATAATTGAAGGTATATATATGTGCACATGGATATATCACATATATTTTGAATAAAACTCTCATTATATCCATGAAAATTGAAGGTATATATGCCCATGGATATTTATATGCAAATTTAATTTCTCAAAAAATTGTGAATATGCGATATATTGAAGGTATATATGCACGTGGATATATTGAATATATTTTAATAAAATTCTCATTATATTCATGAAAAGTTGCAATATATCACAAAATATTGCATACTTTAAATGTTAGGATATATGCTCTCACATCCAAGACATTTTGTTATTATTTAATAAATTTGATTTATTATTATTAAGTTCATATTATCATACATGTGAATGTTGTTATTTTATACTATGAGATAGTTAATCCTTGAATTGTTATTGGAAAAAATTCATGTATATAAATGAGATTTATGTACAGGAAATATAAACTTATGATCAAACAATTCTAGAATTGTTCGCTATCATTGATAAGACTGGGCATCTTGTCTGTAAGACTATAACACACTTGACCTCTATGTGATAGGGTAGTTTATCTCAACCACTAGAGTAGTAAACTATGGGTTATTGTATTGGTGTATTTGGAATACACTAAACTGAATCACCATAAGAAACACGTCATATAAAACTGTCATCTTTGATGTGATTCTTATATTCACTATTCGCAATAAGCTCTTAATCTTGAGAGAATAGTGGACTCGAGTTCTTAATGGTGATGACTTTAAGTTATCAATGAGTGAGGCCTTTTAGATCAACACCTCGGTATCTTGGGAAATCACTGTTTAGACTGTGAGAACACATATCCTCAAGATGGAATCTACACTCTCTAAATTAGAGAGAAGGATATCACTAATGTATTAATTCAATTGATTAATCACTAAAATCCGGATCAAGTCTTTTCAATATATTATTTATTGAGATGTTGACCATTTTATAGTGATTAATAATTGGTGAATTAAGTTGTAAAAATAATTAGGAATTGGTTTGACGGTGTATAAGCCCAAATCCTAATTATTGATATCCAGATAGAGGGGCCTACTGTATATGTTTAGTGATTATGGGTTTTTCTCTATTTCACCAAATTAAAGTGTAATTCTAATTATTTAATGGAATTAATTAGAATTAATTAGTCATGAATTAATTAAGAGTTAATTAGAAATTAATTAACTAATTGGAGCTAATTTGGTAGGGACCCTAGATCCCTCCTTTTGCCCTAATTCTGCAAACCCCTATAAATATGTGATTTAAAGGGGATAGCCGTATAACAACAACAAAAGATTATTTTTCTGCGAGAGAAAAAGAGGAGCCCACTCTCCTCTCTGGTGTACGGCTTGCATAGAGGAAAAAGAGCAACCTAGAGGAGTAAGAGAAGAAAGATTGCATCAATCTCTTCAAGAATGCTTATTCAACAATCAAGATTATCAAGAAAAAGGTAATTTTAACTCTCTTTTCAAAATCATGTAAAGAAAAAAGATCCAAATAGATTTTTAAAATCGCTTCTGCTGTGGTTATGAACCCAACTATTAAAACCCTATAATAATAAATATTTAATAACTTAATACCGAAAAAAAAAAATAACTTTTTTTTGATAGGTACAAGCACAATTCATAGAAGCCCCAAAAGGGCAAAAAGAACACAATTACATCATGATTTTAAAGCCCCCCAAAAAGTCCACAAAAGAACCTATACAAGAGGGGTATGCTTCTATCACCCAAAAATACAAAAGGTGTCAAATCCTATCCTTGAATCTACAAGGGGATGTAATTTACCTTTCAAAAATTCTATTATTTCTTTCTCTCCATATACCCCAAAAAATGCAAAGTGGAATAAGCCTCCACTCCTGCTTTACATCACGACCCACCCGAGTTCCATACCACACTCTAATCGCATCATCAACTAACCGAGGCATCACCCATAAAAAAACCGAACAACATTAAACCCACTTGCCAAACATCTCTAGCAAACGAACAATGAAGGAGCAAATGGTTGATATTCTCTTCCACCTCCCAACACATAACACATCTATTTGTCAAGGAGAATCCTCTTCTTTAGAGATTATCTTGAGTTAAAATTGCTCTCCAAAGAACGAACCATGCAAAGAAAGCCACCTTTATGGGGGCATTAACCTTCCAATTTCCACCAAAGTGCATCTTCTCTATCCTTGTCCACATGAAGACTATAAAGAAGAGCCATCAAATTAAGAGTCTCCTCTCATTAAGATTTCTCCTAAAGCAAGGAGTCCATTCATAGTTATTGCCATTAAAATTTACATAATCCTTCACCCAAGCATCTTGGTTGGAGGAAATGCGAAATAATCTTGGCAATCTAAGTTCCAAGGTTGTCTCCACACCATTTATCTTTCCAAAATCTCACCCTTTCTCCATTTCCTATCACCAAAGACGTACATTCAAAAAAGTTCTCCATCCCCATTCTTATGCTCTTCCAAGGCCGCACCCCATGGCACCCTCTTGTTGCACCATTTACCCTCTAAACCCGAAAATCCTTAATTCCCAAGCCACCTTTCTTCAAAGGAAATTTCACTTTTTCCCAACTCACTAAAGTCGTTTCTCCACCTCCTTTCTCTCCCAAAGAAAATCCCTTTGGATCTTTTCAAGTTTGGTGGCAACCGAGGCGAGAATAGGAAAAATAGACATAGAGTACGTGGGAAAACTTCCCAAAGTACTTTTAAGCAGGGTAATCTTCCCTCCTTTGGACAAGTATTGCTTCTTCCATCTCACTACTTACCTTTGAAATCTCTCTACCACCAAGGCCCAAATGGCTTTAGACTTTGGGATTGCACCTAGCAGAAGTCCCAAATAAGTAGAAGGCAAGGAACCCACCTTAAAACCCAAATTCCAAGCCAATTCTTCAATCCCCACCACATTGCCCACCAAGATGAGCTCACTTTTCCCCAAATTTACCCTTAGCCCCGACACAGCTTCAAAACACAACAATACACATCTTAAATAGCGAAATTGTGTTTCTAAAGCCTCACAAAACACTAATGTATCATCGGCGAACAACAAGTGAGTCATCTCCACCGCATATTCCTCATAGTCCCCAACCACAAACCTCATTAAGAAACCTTCTCCCGCTGCCCTTGACATCAATTTACTCAATGCTTCCATAACAATAACAAAGAGAAAGGGGGATAACAGGTCTCCTTGACGAAGCCCCCTCGAACTCTTAAAAAAACCAGTCACCTCCCCATTCACAATGACTGAGAAGGAAACTGTAGAAATGTAAGACCAGATCCAATTCTGACACTTAGTTCTAAACCCCATCCTCTCGAGCAAAAACATGCCTACATAATTCTTTGAGAAACCTACTTCATTTCATTTTCCTAGTAATTCTATTAATTAATGATTAATAATTTATATAAAAAGCTTTTATAATAATTAGAACAGAAAAATATTTTGGTATCTATCAAAAACAATAATAGAAATATTAATTTATGAATGATAAAAAAATAATTTACGATATTTCTTAACTTTTTTCTTGATAAGTGATATTTCTTAACTTAGAGTAGATATAAAAAATAAAAAATAAACAAAGACTTACTGCTTTTTAATTTTAATTAATAGTTTTAGGATTTTCATAATTGTTGGATGGTCAACTATATATTCCTTCAAGAGTCAAACCCTTATAGGTATGGCCAACAATACTGATCATATTGAGAGGAAATTGACTTACTAAAAAAATTTATCTGTAAGAAAATGATAGGTGTGACTACCACTAATTTGCACTGCTTAAAATTCTTGAGAATGTTTTCGTGAAGGAGTTGGAAGGATACCAATGGAAAGTTTCCTCCTAAAAGTGGTCTAGGTAAAACAAAAAAAAAGGAGTAATAATTTCAAATTCAAACTAAATAGGAATTCTATGTGGTACCCATTGTAAGAGAAAATAATGTTACCTTTTTACGATAAGTATATCAATAATAACACCAAAACGGGGGCGCACCCATGTATAAAGAATTACAAAAACTATCTCCTTGCATCAGACATACATCGCCCAAGAATCCTACAAAAAGAATCTATCTTTCTGTGGTTTTCCGGTATGTACAATCCAGAAAATAGTGTGTATTTAACAAAATCCCCTTTAAGTTATTCACGGACCTTCCTAAACCTTCAAAAATCCTCCTATTCCTTTTGCCCCATACATACCATGGGGCCACATCTCACACCTGCTGCCCCTTCTTGCACTTCCAAAAATGTCCTCAACAATAAATCAAATCCAAGAGCGTGCCTGGCATAACCCAAGTAATCCCAAACAAACAGAGTAGCACATTCCACAAAGGCTGCACTAACTAGTACAGTTGTGAATTTCATATTTATGGTATCATATTAGAAATGCATATTCATATTTGACTCTTATTTGATGTTGATATAGTTAAATTTTATAATATTACACCGATTGATGTTCATCATGTTTTGAGTAAATTCTTCGTACCCTACTCACTATATACTTATCAAATTTGTGCGATAATATTTTGATTCAAATCCATCTGTTAGAATCTGTTGAAATGTGGAGAAGAAAACTGAATATTCCACTAACTTATGAAAAAGATTACATTCCCTTTAAATAGATGATAATTCTCATCTAATTACTAGGGATATTTACAACCTACTGAAAATAGAATATCCTATTTAAAATGGAAAGCAGTAACATAGGAAAGACTATCTACAGAATTTGGTAACATGCTACTCAAATCCCCTAGTATCGTGGAACCAAATTTTGCTAACAAATCAACTGATTTGTTAGCTATAAATTTCCTAAAGATCAGCCTCTAATAAAGGCTGACAGATATCTAATAATTCTACAAAATCAATATTAACACTTGGGAAATTTCATTAAAAATTCCATGATTTGATGTTAATATACATCATTTCATACCAAAAAAAATTACAATATGATATGTGATTTCAATATATCTGTATTTTCGTACTTGTGATATATCCTCTTTCAATATTTTATTCCTTGCTCACTGGTTATCAACCATCCAAAAGATAAAACATCCCGTCTGAATGGTTCACAACTTACAAACATCTAAACCACAAACTGAGAACAAAATGGATTTTGACACCATATCTTTAAAAATATAGCATCAAGAGTTACACAATACTAATTCTCTTTGCAATAAAAGATTTCCCTGTTTTGCATTTCTGCGGTGATTTCTTATCCCCCCCCCCCCTGAAAGCAACTCTGAGCCCCTAAAAGGACAAGTTTTAGGTTAAACATGGGAAACAAAAGATCCAACTTCTTGCTTCAGGCTAATATGATTACAAGACTAAGAAGTCTGGCAAAATCCATCTAATTGCTTCTATTTTATAGTGTAAATCCAATAAAGAACATAGTCAAATGTACAGAAATTACTGAATAACAATCGAAAAAATTGGAAATCCTAATCCAAGAACAAAAATCAGATCACAAATGCAGCTTTTGACATTTCAAATGGCATGCATGTACTTCAACACTTTTAATAGAAATATCATTGTTGATCACCTCTCAAAGGGCTGTTATGAGACATATTCTGATAAAATTTCCTAAAAATAAGAAGACTTATTGAAGTTAGAGATGCACCTCACCAGTAGCTCTCCCTTTAGTCCATGTGATTGGAATTTCTAAAATCCTTTCAATGAGCTGCAGAAAAGACAAACAGAACACCAGGACATAAACAATCCATACAACTCGGGTTTCACACAGCAAATTCTTTGCAGTTTCAATGACAAAAACAGGTATCAAAGCCTTCTATATTTGTTTCCAAAATAATACAAGACTACATTAAACACTATATACCTTACCGGAACAAAAAGGTTCACAACTTTCAAATTAGCATGCCATTTCTGCTCAAAAATATCCACAAAAACATCTGAAGACAACCAACCACCATCTTCAGATTGTGCATCTGATCTCCACATCTTACAGTTTCCACTCAACTGTACATGCAACCGACCGTAGTGATTTTGAAACTTTACATGTCCATTGACATTCTCCATCTCTCTATAAAAAGTGTATAAAATAACATAAATGCGAGAAATAATGCATATTCATATCAATATATATAAACTTTCATCTTCCAACAGATATAACATCATCCTACACGAACAATTTGATTCTACTGAATAAAGCAATCAACAAAGATAAAATTCCATTCCATACAAATATTCTACAAGAATCAAAGATTTTTAAGACTATCCAAGGAACAAAGGGTGTTCTCAAAAAATCTGCAAGAGTAAGATGACAAGGTTACAAGGCAACCTCAACCTATTCTTATAACAGAAACTAATAACAATGTTCTTAGAAGATGAAGCCACAAGGGCAAGTGGTGGAAATCAATTTGTAAAAGGAGCAAGCAACAAGATACAAGGGTTAAACCTAGAGCTTATCTTGTCTTACAAAATAGATTAATCAAGATTTCAGGATGAGGAACTGATAAAGCGCATGATGAGAAGAAAGATACGAATTAAGGAATTTCATTTGGGGCTTGCTTGGGACCTTATATTTTCTTTAGGTTAGTTTTCTACTAATATTAAATCAAGGGTATCTTTAAATTTTCATATTTTGTGGGTCTGTGTTGTAATACTGTCCATGTGAACAATTGTTTTTTAGTATTTGGGATTGAGGGTGATAACGGGCCTTTATGGGTGGAATTATGTATGTTTAGATTAGCCATACTAGTCAAAGTTCAAAAAAAAAAAAAAAAGTCAGGGTCGTTGTAGAAATAAGAGAAAACTAGTAGTCTATACATATCCATGTCGTCTTTCAATTCAATAGAGTTAAGATCAAAACTCCAGCAGGTTTCGAAACCTCAGCTACACTATGCAAGTCTAACCCTGGGGGGATGCCAAAATGATTTTAGGCAAGATCCTGAAACAATTTTTACTTCTTTTTAGTCTTGTTCTTCTCTTCAATTATCTACAATTAGATTTTGCTGTTCTAATCACAACCAATTCTGCCATATTCTTCCAAACCCTGACCGCATAACCCCAATCTTCCTCTACCCTTTTGGCCTTTAACACTCCAACCCCTTTTAGGCATTTCCAGAACTCCAGCAAAATCTTCCCTGGCATGTCCAGCAGCTTAACAGCTTTAATCTGAGCCTATTCTACTGATCAAAAAAAAATGAAAAGAAAAAAAAATCTGAGCCTATTCTGATTTCTGACCATTTCCCATCTATAAAGCCAAAAACCTCCTTTCCAACTTTTAAAACCATTACAAGTTATCCTTAAAACGTAACCAGTCACAAAATCACAAAGTAGGCAGCATAGTTCTAACTTCCTTAGTGAGATACTATATTGAGAACATTGGCATAAAGATTAAGAATAAGAATATAAATACACATTCATGCAGACACCACATTAAGGAAACCGTGGCCCAAATACCTGTTAATTTACTGAACTCAAAAATGAAGAAAAAAGTGTAGCAAAAACTGGATCATAAGCCAGTTGAATACCAGAATCATAAATAAGGAATTTGAGTTTTAGGAGTACCCTGAGTTGATGTTAAATATTGAGATTTTGTATGCTACACGTAACTAGACTTTATCTAGAGGAGTCAAGATGTTGAGTTTCAGGAGTACCCTCAGTTGATGCTAAATATTGAAAATTCTGGGTTAGACTTGACCCAAAGAATTTCATTTGCTTGATTATAATTTTCCCATATCAATATTTTTATAAATTATTTGTCGACATTCTCTGTATGTTTTGCATTATGGATGCCAAGATAGGCCTAATGGTCAAACGGTTTAACCGTCTTTTTTTTATAAGTCAAACTTTTTAACCTGTGAGCCAGCCAATTATGTGTTTCAATGAGTGGTCATTATATAGGGCTGCTCTATTCAATCCAGGGTGCTTTAAGGACAAACCTCCTCCAGCTTTATTTGCACATAGTGACTGCCGTCAAAATTGAACAAGCATGCTCGTACCCATTAATAGATGGTTTTACTATTTTCTATGAAGCACGGACACTCTATTTTGGCTCACGTGTCCGTGTCGGACACTGACACTCTCGGACACTTTCCAGACACGTGTCTGAACACTTGAATCATGAAGGTTGATGATAAAATAAAGAAGTTCTTTATTTTTTATTTAATGACTTTATTATTTTAATATCTTAATAAATTTTTTTAAATTTGTGTGTTTTTATGTCAATTTTAATTAAAATAACATTAGCTTTTTATTATATGGTCATATAAAAATATAAAAAATTTATATATATTCAATGCGTCCCTAACGTGTCCATGTCCTACTTTTTTGAGAAATAACGTGTCTGCGTGCTCGTGTCGTGTCGTATCCGTGTCCCGTGTCCGGATCCATGCTTCTTATATTTTAAACCCACAATGAAGAATATTATCATCATTAATAAATGTAACAAAAGTGAACTCTAATTTAAAAAAAAAAAAGGAAGTAAAAAAAGTGAACATCACCTGGGCTCCCTGTCACCATATGCAAGTAGCATCAATGTTCCACCTTTGAAATGAACAGAATCCAGCGTTACTGGAAGCACTTTCTCAATGCCTAAAGTCTGCCCTTCATCTACCCCTTCGACAAGCTCAGCAACAATATTTTCAACTTTTGGACCCATTTCTGACTTAAACCTTTGAAAGGGACCCAGAATAAAGTAAGACCACAGCTCCCCAATGTTTTTATGCAAAAAAGATGAACTTGATTTCAGGCTCAAGGGCCAATTGGAGATTGAATGGTGCATTTCAAGTGAAGGCTCAAGCTTTATAAAAGTGGGATCTTGAGACGTATGGTCTCCTTGACTCTCTGAAATATCATCAAGAGACTTAAACATCTGGTTTCCTAATCTGCTGGACCTATCTCCAGTATCCATATGTCCACTTACAACACCAACTCCTAAATCTTCATCATTTACACAACCACCTTTAGTATTTGCTTCTCCTGCTACACCATTAATAGGTGAAAACTTTTCACTGATATTTCTAACTCCAGTTAGCCTACCTAAAGTCATAAGAAATGGATCACGTATAGAACTGAAACTATTAATATGATCTTCAGAATGTTTTTCCTCAGGAATAGACTGGATTCCACAATTTTCTTTATATACAGGATCATTCTTCTTATTGTTCTCCAATTCTGAGATTCCCTCACTAGTTGAATAATCAACAGAAGCTTCAGGTTTTCCATGCTCAGCATAATCCTCACATCTAACAGTAAGTACCCCATTCTGATTACCAGCTGTCATATGTTGTTCATAACTACTCGCAACAGAAATGCAGGCACTAATGTCATCCTCACTTCTTACCGGAAGAGTCTCAAGATTCATCACACCGTACCCTTCAGATGACTGAGTAGGCTCACCAAACCTCCCATGCCCCAAGAAATATGCACGTGCCGCTGATGCACTATGCTCAAGAATTCTTCTTTTGGCTGTAATACCAGCCGCAGATATGTCTTTCCCATTAGCTTTCCTCTTGAATTTATGCCTCACAGGACCTGGTATAATTCTAGACCAGAATTTAACCCCCGAGCCAGGAATTTTTACTCCAAATGATTTCTCTAAATCTGCGTGCTTCAAATCATACTCAATACCAGTGTCCATGCAGTGATGGTCTCGCCAGTGCAGCCTCTCATCCATGCTGAAAAATGACTCAGGGGTTGCTAAACCTGTTGGACGGCTTGCACTCTCCTTCAGAACATCAACCTCAGATGCGGTAGAACCTTCCTCAGAAACAATATAACCCATCTCTGCAGCTTCCCTCGCTGCATCATCTCTCTCTCTAGTGCTGCAAGCAGCTGCTTCCTCTCTAGCAATCCTCCTGGTTTTTGTACGATGATCAATTCCTTCTTCGGTTGACAAGTGTCTCTGTGGACTACCTTCAGAAAAGGGTATCCCCAACCAAGTATAATTCTTCTTTTGCGCGATCAACAAACTTGGATTAGACAAAACTGCATCAATCACAATCCTTCCCCTCCTTAAACTCGCAAATGGAAGGATGCGTAGTTTTACAGTTGGGACTTCACCACAGGAGAACTCTTCATTATGAGGCCCAATGGAACAAGACTCCAAGGTAATGCTTAAAGGAGAAATTCGTCGAACCTTACCAAAATCAAGCTCACGCTGAATATATTCACTCAATACTGAACAAACAGAAGGTAAAAGCTTGGCCTCAACAAAACTCTTGGCCTTTCCCTGCCCATACCATACCAACAAGCACACCCCAGATATCACAGCACAAAAAATAGAGCACCTAATTAGAAGTAAACCCTCTTCCCACAATGGAGCCAGAGACCTCACCAAAATCTTGCTTTGAGAAAAAGGCTCTTTCACGCATTTTACAATCAACCCACTTCTGAGCCCTATATTCTTCCATAATAGCTCTACATTTCTCCCACAAAAATGTGAAAACCTGATCCCTTGAGAAATCCAATTATTTTTATTTGCACATGTACACCGGCGGAAAGCTCTTTTGGGTAGCTTTACTCCGTCAAGATAAACTAAATTGCCATTATTTCTTCTATTTATAGAGCACTGAAGCGGAAACCGGAGAAATGGATTATGAAGTTCAACGCTCATTTTCTCTGCTTAGACACATTGACTCAACTTGCATCTCATTTGCCTGGGGACCAAGAACCTTCTCTTAGTCCCCTAAAATTTTCAGAATGTTAACCAGTGCCCAAATAATCAAAACCTGAGCAAGAACGAAAAGGAAACATTACAAATTTTTTATTAAAAAATGTATATTCATAAAAAGAGAAATAATTATAAAGTTATCAAGAATTTGCCCATACCAAAATGGTAGAATTTATACACCATTTTCAGGACTTAACAGAAAATTCAATTTAAAAAAAAAAAAGAAGGTGGCTCCAAAACCCTGGAAACAAAGCGAAAACCACCCACCACACACAATACACACGATGTCGGGCTTCAGTGATCTCCAAGTGCCCAATCTAATTATGTGACCTAACGATTTTGAAAACAGGATTGAGGGTCTCTCCCAGCTGCAACTGCCCAATCCAACTTTGAGGTTTTCTGAATTTATTCTGTCACATATACATAGTGTAAACACGTATAAATACGTAGGCATAACTTATCTACATGTATATATATATTTGCACAAAAAAACTCTAATTCCATGAGTTGAAACCAACGTAATAAGAAGCACTAATATGATTTTTCAATGGATTCAAGATTAGTAGGAAGAATTTAAGAACTTGAACCTGTACGAAAACAGTTCAACAATTCTGGAAAGGTAATATAGACGAAATCTCTCTTCACAATTTTTTGAGATTGCTTACGGTTTTGAGTATCCTGGATTCCCTCGCTTCCGTAATCTAGAGAGAGAAAGTAAGAGCGAGAGTGTCATGTGGAGAAACGGCCTGGCATTGCTTGTCCCGCTTGCCAATTTTGGTTTCCACGGAAAAGGAAGAGAGAAAATTTTGTTCGATATGACATAAATGCCCCTGACAAATACTTCAAATCACATTACATAACCTTATCTACAAAAACCAAAGAACAACGTGGATCAATCATTGAAAACATTTTTCTTTTATAAATCGTTGCAAGTTTGAATATTACACCAATATATCCATCCAATAAGTCATGGTTTTCACGGTGAGTTAATTTTTTTATTTTTAAAAATCTTTATATGTCATATTTTTAGTTTTTTTTTTTTTTTGATCACAACTGATTAATCTTACTCAATTTATATTCAAATTCGAATTCAATAAGTGTTATGATCAGAGACTGTCACAAAACTTTTATTGGAGGAATGTTGCAGTGTTTGTGTGTTGTTATGGAGCCTAATCTATCGGAATCTACAGTTGTCTTATATGTCTTATAATTTGTTTTGAATATGAGGTTAAAGCATGTTATATTGGAAGGTGATTATCTTGAAGTGTTATCTCATTTACTAATGATTTTTTTTCCATTGGATATCCGAAAATTTATATTCTTTTCCATGTAAATTTATTTATCATCATGCAAATAGTGTAGCTCATGAATTAGCAAGGTATGCGTAGACCTATTGATTCTATTTTGGTGTGATTAGGAAAATTCACCTTTTGTTGTAAAAATCCTCATGTCTGATATTTTCTCGTCTGATTAATATATCAACCTTTTTTCTCAAAAACAAAATTAGTCATATAAAAAACACCTTAATTTATTTTCAATACAAAAGTTTAACAAATTTCAAATACATAATGTTTAGGGTGGCAAAATATTCCACCCACCTCTAATGAGATGAATTTGGGGAGAAAATAAACAGGGTGGAACAGGAATGGAGAAGATACTAAAACTCAACATGAGTTCAAGTCAGGGATGGAGAAGGTAGCCCCGCCCCGTTTTGCTCCGATTATATATTTAAATTACATAAATTTTCTTTAATATTTTCGTAATTTATTAAATACACTCACAAGTTTAAATTTAAATATGTGTATGTGTTTATATATTATTTGTATATATATTTAAATATAGATTTATATTTTAATAATATTAGTTGATTAATTTTAATTTTGAAAAATAATTTTTAGATGGAGACGGGGCAAGGACGGGGCTTGGGGAACATAATAAATGGGACAGGATGGAATGGAAATGCTACTTTTAAATAGGGCAAGAATGGGAGAAGGACTCCCGCCCCGTTATCATTCTTAAAAAATGTCCAGTGCCACCAATGATCTAATATCATAATATTTGAAATACAAAATTTGCATGACACAATGTTTGCTAAAGGTGAAAAATCAATGAATTTCAACTTTATTAAAAACTAATAATTTTACATATAAATTAAAAAGCCTTCGTGACATGAGCCTCTATTACAAAGGTGTGCTAATAATGTAAAATTCAAAAAGAGATACTACACCGGTGGTTCTATATGTGTAGACTAATCCATCGGTTGGGCTGGACCAGTTCAAGATTTAACACATCTCAAACCCATGCCTGCCCAATGTCTAGTACATAACAATAAAGTCTTTCGATTACTTTGAGAGTGAGACTGAGACTGAGAGATTATAATCAGGGTGATTTTTGGGTTAATTCCACTGACACACGCTATGGTTTTTCATATTTTCATTGCGCCCTTCATTGTTTCAAAAATAGGTAGGAAACCTCATGTCGTTAACCCAAACAGACAAAATCTTTATGACAGTAATGTCTACAACTAATACAGTATACAAATGATCATTTTACCCTCAATTAATTCAATAAACTTCGATGCCCCTGATTCTTTTTATTAATTACCATTTTACCCTTAAAAGGTAATTGCTACATTGATCCATTAGGGGGTAATTACTGAAAGATTTATAGGGGGTGTAAGTGAAAAATTATGCACAATCAGTTGGCTATATATAGTTAAGGTTTTGTGATTTACAACTCCACTTTCTTTCTTTTAATCTCATTCTCTGGTAACGAAAAAATCAATACAAGTTAGCAATAGCTTCTTCTACTTCTACTTGTAATGTTTCATAAAATTGAAAAATAAATAATGAATAGTGTTAGTTTTGCATGATAATAAACCTCACGAACATAATAATAATATGAAAAGAATTTAAACAACATAATATATATAGTGTGATGATACATGGAGAATAATTGAAAAGGTAAAAACTTGAATTGTAGAAATTAGAAAAAAAAAAAAAATTGTTCGTTCGAACGAGCACCTGAAAGTTAGTGTGATCTTCGTTTGATACTCATTCAACACTCATTCGAACGAAAGGCACTTGTTCAAATGAGGACCTTGTTCGTTCAAATTAGTGTGCAATAGAACATTTTTAAGTGCAGGCAGAAAACCACTTTACCAAAAATCTCTTTCTTTCTCTTTTTCTCCAAACTTTCTCAAGCCAAGGGAGAAAAATTAGGGTTTTTGGAGATTGATAGATTCCATGAAATCCTAAGATACACTCATACCTTCTGGTGTAAAGATCCAAGCTTAGGAAGATTTCTACCGATTGAAAAGTTAGAATTTCAAGATTTCTTCAAGAACAAAAAGTAAACTTTGAGGTTTTTCATTTCCTTTTCAAATTTATTGCATTTCCTTGTAGATCTAACTTGGTTGAGTGAAATAAACGGTGTAAATCATTTCTTAGGTTTTGGGAGTAAGGATTCAGGCTTGAAATTAGAATCTTTTTCTCTCTCTACACACAAATCCACACTTGTTTTGAGGTAGGGATTCTAACCTAGGTTGAAGGTTGGGTGTTTTCCATGTGAATCATAATGCAATTTACTCATCTTGAGATTTCTTCTACAATGTCATATGTTGCTATATTGTTCATACCTTGGATTATAATGAAATGTTGAATATCTTAATTTCATTAGTATTGATATATGTTTGTGTGTAATCCTTACATAAGTCCTATGAGTGAGTATCTCAATACTCGTTCTTCTCTAAGTTCATCTAAGAAACATTACTGTATATCACTACCGGTCGACTTGGTTCTTGAAGGGTATATTGGACTTTTGTATTTAATTTGGATCTCACACACTCACATCATGCATGCATTGAATATAGTTTTTAACATAACATCATGTATGTGATTGACTTGTGGTTGTGAACTAATTTTTCCAAAATGCATCTTTAAAATACCTAAGGGAAAAATTCAATTCACAAGACAAGCAAGAATGAGCAACTCTCTATTTCTTGTTCGAACGAACAACAGAGAAGTTCGTTTTCATTCGTTCGAAGACTCTGTATCAAATGAAGAGTTGCAACCTCAGAGTTGCACTCATTTGATATTCGTTCCTTGTTCGTTCGAACGAACTAGTACTTGTTCGAACAAATGATGGTTCATTCAAACGAACCCTAGGCGACAAACATATTTATATTCTATTTTCAAGCCATTTAGGGATCAAACAAGCTTTTTGCGAAAATGCACGAAAATACAATTTAGAGCAGTTAAAAACAAAGTGAAAAAGTCTCATATTGTGAGAACAAAATTGTTGATAGATCATGAAGCTCTTGTGAGAGATCATTCGTACATGTCATTCATACACATCTCTACTTTTGTTCATTGATCGATTTAGATCATCCACTAGATCCAAATCAGATCTAAGAGCCTTAATTCACGTCAATTTCACTATTGACAAAAGATGGAGTTCAAACTTGAGGATTCGGCGTTGAGTGATCGATGAACATCGAGGTCGTGAGGATTTGTGATTGTTGAGCGGCTTGATTGGAGGATTTTGAGACCGTCGAGGATTTCGGTTGTTTGAAGGTTCTGGTTATGAGATGCTTGCGGATTTAAGGGGAATTTGAAGACGTGATTGGAGAGAATGGAGCTTAAGATACTAAGCTTGTTCGTAGATACGTTGTATTCCATTTTCCATCATAATGAAAGTATTCATTGAGCATTGGCCTGACTTCGGAGTTTTACTCCAAGAATTGTTGTCCTTGGTGGTTTTTCCGTCATCAATCGGTTTGCAAATCTTTCATTCTCTCAATCTCTTTCAATTTACTATTTGCTTTAATTGATATGCTTCCACTAGAATATAAAATTTTAGTTTTCATGAAATTCATACTTGTTCATTAATTTGATAATTTGAAAACTTGATTGAGTAATTGATTGAAATCATAAATTGATCACTTAGTTGAATTAGCTTTGAATTGTTAAATTGCATATAAAATCAAGCTAGATTGATCAATTTGGTAAAGGTTGATAGGTTGGTGTATTTGAATGATTTTTAGATAATTCATTGGTGGATGGGTATAAATGTTGGATTAATCACATTGAGTGATTTTATTGATTGTGTCAGCTTTTTTCTTAACTAAGAATTGAAATCAAAATAGAAAAAAAAAAATTTATTCAAGACCTATCTATTCAACCCCCCCTCTCTAGGTGATATTCACAAAAATTATGAATTTTCCTCAAGTGACTAGGAAATCCTACTAAGGGTAGGATTATGCCAAAATTACCAAAATGTTCTTAGTGGGCAAAAAAGTACCAAAATTATCAAAACGCCCCCTGATAGGCAAGAGAGTCCTAATGGGAGTGTGACTCTATTGGGAAGAGTCCTACTTGGACTAGGACTCTGTTAGGAGAGTCCTAACGGAAGTGAGACTTTATCAGGAAAAGTCTTACTTGGACTAAGACTATGTTATAAGAGTCCTAACAGAAATAAGACTCTGTTAGGAGGAGTCCTAATGAAACTGAAACTGTAGTAGGAGAGTCTTAGCGAGAATATGACTCTGTCAGGGCATATATATTCAAAAATATGTCGTGTTCAGGAGGAGTCCTACTTGAAGTAGGTTTCTTGGCATAATTACTGAATTGCTACTATTTAATCAAGGGTCACAAAATGAGGTGTTTACAGCTGAAACAGTCCAAAGGTTCATAATGGAAAACATAGTTTACCATTTTGGCATCCCCAAGGTAATTCTATCTGACAATGGCACCCCGTTTGTTAATCACCAGGTCACCACTTTGATGGAACGACTCAGCATAATTAAATTCACCACAAGTCCAAGCCATATTATCCCCAAGGCCACGTACAAAACTTTAATTAGAATCCTCAACAAAATGGTTCATGGCCACCGAAAGGATTGGGCCGAACGTCTCCCAGAAGCCCTATGGGCATATAGGATATCCAAAAGAAAGTCCACGAAAGAATCACCCTTTTACCCTTATCTACAGCTCCGAAATGATAATGCATGTGGAACTAACGAGACCCTCAGCGAGGGTGGCCTTAACCTGCGGCTTGCACCCGGAAGCAAGAATCCTCGACCAAAGAATAGGTGACATGGGGGAAAGGGCAAGGATCAGAATCCAATCTTACCACGCGCAATTAGCAAAAACCTATGCCAAGAAGGTCACGCTAAGGGATATCCTAGAGAGCGACCTCGTGCTCAAGACCGCGACCGAGATTATGCAAGGCCAAATCATACCAAAGTTTACACCAAAATGGGAAAGGCCTTACGTGGTAGCCAAGGCAAATCAGTCCAGGTATTGTGAATGTGGGCTCTAACACCAGAAAAAAGAAAAATATGTCATCCTTTTTATGAATTTAGATGGATCCCGACTGTCCCCTTCCCTTAAGGTGGGAAGGAACGCCTCTTATAAAAGATAGAGAAGTTAAGGAGTCACCAACTTGTTTTTGGGCAAGAAACGAGCAAACCCGTTACAGCATAACATAATTAAAAGAAAACTTAAAAGGAATGAAATAGTCAAAATTTACATCGCCTTGTCTCTTAATTACATTTTAAAGATCCCTTGACATGGATCAAATAAAATAAGGAACTGAAATAGAGTGAAAATCAGAGAAAACAAATATCCAAGGGCTAAGGTACGGAGTGGGAAGGTGTTAGGCACCCACCCCACCTGATCCGAATAATCGGCCTCGAATATTCACTTGCAAGGCCATTTTGTCATGAGAAAAAATGAAAAGAAAGATATGAGTTCGAAAGAGATAAATAATAAAAGATCTAACATAAAAAAATAAAATAGAACATGAAAATAGAAAATAGATCTAACTGGGGCCCAAAGGCTTCCTACATATCCATTTAGACAATGGAATCAGAGTCACGTAGTTCTCCGGTTTACCCTATTTTATCAAAGGGATAAAAGATGTGAGATCATTTGGCTCTAAAGAAAATTGTTAACATTTGAGGGCATACCTTGTTCAATCGTGGTATTCGGGCAGCATTTCGGTAGGAAATTCTAAATCAGAGACTTTAATCAGGCAGATCTCTAGCTTGTTCTTCGGTTCAGAAAGAATCGCTTCAGCTGGCTTCACAGAGGGAGGCTGTCACTTCGGCAGGGCTTCGGCCATGGGAGGGGGAAGGTTCTTATAGAGAGAACCCTAGAATTAACCTAAAAGCGTAAAGCTATGGAAATCATCTTCCTTTAGTATATTTTCATCCCTAAAACTGATGGTCCAGGGGCTCTATTTATAGGGAAATATAGAGATTTGATCCAAGAGTCTAAGATGAAACCCTAAAATAGAGGGCTAGGATCATGTCTTGAGTAATAATTATCTAATTAAATAAATAAAAAATTAAATAAGAGTGATTATCTTAACTAACTAAATGAATTAATAAATAATTATGACAATGCACGAACCAATAGAATTAGTGTCTACATGCTAGAGCCAATGAGATAAAAGAGAAATAGAATTTAATTGGAAAATAAACTCTAAAATAAAAATGTCTAGGTTCAATGTATTTCTATTTAAGGAATTATCAAACAATCAGATTTATGGAAACTCTAAGAAGTGAAAAGTCCAAATTAAGCCTAAATAGACTACTATCACTCAAGATTACCAAATTACTCCCAATTTAGTAGAGAATCTCTAGATTGCCACAAGATAGGTGAGATAAACAAATTATCCCCAATTTGTCACCAAGGGGTTAAAATTACCAAATTACCCCCATGTGGGTAAAATGATATGAAAATTATGAAAATACCCTTCAAGTAACTAGGAAGTCCTATTGAGGGTATGATTGTGCCAAAATGCCTTTAGTGGGTAAAAATGTGCCGAAGTTACTAAAACACCCTCTAGTGGGCAGAAGAGTCCTAACGGAATTGGGACTCTAGTCAGAAAAAGTCCTACTTGGACTGGGACTCTAGAAACAGAGTCCTAACGAGAGTGGGACTCTATCGAGAAAAGTCCTACTTGGACTAGGACTTTAATGAAAGAGTCCTAATGGGAGTGGGACTCTATCGGGAAGAGTCTTGCTTAGACTGGGAATTTGGCAAGAGAGTCCTAACGGGAGTGAGACTCTATCGGGAAGAGTCCTACTTGGACTGAGACTCTGACAAGAGAGTTTTAACGGGAGTGGGACTCCATTAGAAAGAGCCCTACTTGAACTGGGACTCTAACAAGAGAGTCCTACTTGGACTAGGACTCTGGTAGGAGAGTCCTAACGGAGTGAGAATCTGTCGGGAAAAGTCCTACTTAGACCGGGACTCTGGCAGGAGAGTCCTAACGAGAGTGGGACTTTGTCGGGAAGAGTCCTACTTGGACTGAGACTCTCGTAGGAGATCCTAACGGGAGTGGGACTCTATCGAAAAAAGTCCTACTTGGACTAGGACTCTGGAAAGAGAGTCCTAACGGGAGTGGGACTCTGTTTGGAAAGAGTCCTACTTCGACTGGGACTCTAGCAAGAAAGCCCTAGCGAGAATAGGACTTTTTCAAGAGAAATTCTAATGGAACTGGGAATCTAGTAGAAGAGAGTCCTAGCGAGAATAGGACTCTGTCAAAAGGAGTCCTACCTGAAGTAAATTTCTTAGAATAATCATCGATTTTTACTACTTAATCACGGGTCACAAAATGAAGTGCCTACAGTGAAGTTATAGATTTAGATAGTGGTGGCAATGCCAAAATTATAAATAATAGGTGATTGAAGACGTATTTTCCCTATAATACAATATAATTGTGGTTCAAAACTAGTTCACTTATAAATGATATGAAAGCCACAAAATTACTGACTATGAATGAAAGTTGTAGAATTATTAAAAAGCACAGAATTATTAATAATAAATTTGTAGTGCAAAAATTTAATTCGATCATCAGTAATGTGAAAGTCGTAGAATTACTAACCATGAAAGAAAGCTGCAAAATTATTAATTATGAATTCATATTACAAAGTCAGTTCAATCGCCAGTGATGGGACACCAAACCATGCAAGAACAACGAACAATTTGTTTTGGTCATTTCATAAAAAAGAAGATTACAAAAAGAAAGCCTCATAGGCATAATTTACAAGTCAAAATAAGCCTTCCAACACCAAACTCTCATCATTGATGTCTCCTACTAAGGCCTAAATCCCTCGGCATTCTTTCGCCAACTTGTTTTCCTCGACCTCGGCAGTCGCAAGGATAGCCTTCTCACGTAGAATTGTTTGCTGCAACTCAGAAAGTTGATTTCTCATATCCTGAACCTTCATGGCCAAGGCCTTGCGTCGTGAGGTGGCCTCTTTCATTTGGTCGAAGAGAGCAGTTAAGGACTATTTTTGTCACACACACGTCAAAACGCCTCTCGAACCAAGAAATGTTAATGGCTGCCTATACAAAGTCCCTCAACATTCTCTAAAATTCCCGAATGGCAGTATCATCTAAATCACAAACTCAGGCGTGGCCATAACTCCTCATGTAGCCACAGATAGTGTCAAGGTAAAAGAGTTGGATGGTTAGGGTCTCTATGTTAAAATCTCTTAAAGTCTCGGGGTGTATCTTCACGACAGAGTCCAAGAGGGCGACGTCATCCTTGCTTGCAAGGAAGCCATGCCAATATGTGCTCTCGTCAGACGAGGAAGGCAATTCTTGCGGGGTAAAACCTAGTGATTCACTAGCACGCCTAATCGGTGTTGTGATCAATGTCGCGCGAAAGGGGGACGAAAACCCTAGTGCGGTGCCCAATTTCAAGATCACCACCCGCCAAGGCCGCCTCTCTGAATGTTATCGTAGGCTTCTCTTTTGAACTTCCGTCTTCCTCTCGATTTAAGGTGCTAAAGATCTCACCGACCATCTCATAATTTACAGCTATGTCTTTTATGCCTCCCTCTAGCGAAGGAAGATATGATGTGTCCAAAGAAACATTGTCGTTTATGTTGAACAACAGAACAATATAAGAGTTTCCCGTTATCAGAATAAGACAATAAAAAGAAAACATAGAACCCCAAAAGTTACCAGCATTGACGCAGTCCTTTCCATCATCGGCAACGGCGTGGTCTGCTTGCGTATTTAGAATAGTTAGGTCTGCAATATCTGTCTTCTCACCTTTGGTTGGAAAGTTTAAAGATAATAAATAATGATGTGCATCAAGGATAACCACCAGAGGTTAGTTTTAATTATCGAGGTCAGCTAAAAGGGAAGAAAAGGCACCACCGTCATAAGGACTGGCCCTCTGTGTAAGACAAGAATCTAAGTCTTCGGGATCAGAGTCATCATCAGTGTCCTCCGTAGAGGAATTAAGTTATTTGTCAGTCAATATTCTTATTTGTTTTCCCTTGCCGAATGTGTGGTTGCGAGGTATTTGGAATAACCCTGGTGGCTCGGTGTGGAAAGATGGAGACTTACTCACAACACCTCATCGGGTAGTAGGTCTGCATGTGTATAAAAGAACTTTTAAAGTTAGGAAATATATAGTGTAATTTTTTTAAAACTAACGAGGAAAGTCGAGGCACAAACCTAGATTATGAAGCGCTTATGGAAATGGGATGGCTGAGGTCATCCTCTTCCTCAACTTCGGGGGACTGTTGCACAAAAAAGATAAACCACTAAACCATGAGCATACTTCGATAAGAGAGTCGCGATGAAATCAATAATAAATACAAGTCTTACCATTCTCTTATTAGACGATTCAATCCTAAATTCTGAGGAAGAAGTCTGAAGGTGCTTCAAATAAAGGGAATGGTAGGACATCCACCATCATCTGAGCTCTTTTCCTATAAAGGGTTTATGGCCTCCTCAGATTTTGCTAACTTGCTACCTAAACCCCAACTCACCTTTGTCCGATTGATGGGTGCTTGGAGTGATCCATCGTCATTCCACACGATGAGCACTAGGGGCACGATCGGGGTACCGAGGCAATAAGAAGGAAAAACGTCTAAATTAGCATGCCAACAAAGCCTCTAAGACTTGAGTATAAGCCAGCACAGGAAAAAGAGGGAAAAATGAAGCTGCCACCATAAAGATGAGAGTTGTGTGCCTCGAAAATAATAAACTAACCCATAGTCTAAACAAACGTTATGGGGGGGTGGTTGCACTGGCACCTCTTGATCAAACCCAAACTGTCTCATTACCCTATGAGGAAGATAACAAGAAATGTCAAAAATAGGCTTAATCCAACTCAAAAGGTGAGAACTACACATGATGGTGGCCAATATCCAGTTCAAAGTGGTTGAGCCGAGGTCGAAAAGTATTTCCCTATCGGAAGGGAAATAAAGGCTGGAGTGAAAAATAGTAGGAACAGACAAGGCACAAGGGCTGGCGACAAAGGTAGAGAAGTCATCTATGTACTCAGAGAAGTCCCGAGAACACACCACCCTGCTTGAACAATCAGTGTGGTTGTGGATTTTCAAGGAGGCTAAGGGGTCAAAAGAAATGGTTTGTGAAACAAGTGAGGGAAACGTTCGTATATAAAAAAGAGCAGGAATAAGCAACCAAGGTAGCTATGTATGTCACATCTACCTACAGAACATATCATATCCCTGTGGAACATGTCCATCCTCTGATACAGAATGCCCAAGAAAAGCGGGGCCAACGGCAGACTTCAACTAATAAATAGTTACGCAGCTAAAGAAAAGACACGCAAACTAATACCATATTCTAAGGGGCCCTCGAAGATGCACCTATCTAGCCAAAAGGCTAAAAAAGCTATAAGGTGGTAATCAAAGTTTAACATCTGACCATCGAAACTTCGCTTCGTAGCACCACTATGCTTCATCTCGCTCGTCTCTGCCTCAAAGTCCATGAAAAAGTACCTTAACTAATGTGAATAGATGCCCTTCTTGGAATTAGAAGAAGGGGCCACCTCCATCCATCCTTTCCAAAACGGCTACCAATCTTTCCCATGGCAACATAAGAAGATCCAAGAAAGCTCATAACTTGTTGCTCTTCTTTAGAAAATGCCTCAAAAAGTAGGGAGGATATCCCGAGGACCTTCAAGCGAAACAATATAAAGACATCCTTGAACGTGGGGGTAAATTCGCCCACAAGGCCACAAAAGTATGGGTGTCTTTGGTTTTTGTTCCACCTTGACAAGAGGATCGAAAGCAAGGTGTCATCTCGGTGAAACCCCTCGCAACGAAAAATATTCACAGAGTTAAAAACCTTAACACTTCTCAAGGTTCTTCAGTAGTCCTCTCAAGAGATCACGTGGTCACACCATTCACTCCAGTCCACCGCGAGGAATGAGTAGGACTTGAACTCGCAGAAGGAAAAGGGAAGGTCGTTAAGCTCAATCGCTAGGCGAGGAATAGATTTTGGGATAATGAGACAAGCATCGTCCTAAGGTACCTCGAGCTGAGCAAGAAAAAGGGCCTCAAAGACATGATCAGACGAAAACAGAGATTCGGCACGACCCCAAAACTCGTCTGCCAAAGTCAAGAAAGGCCCTCGACCCCACTTTGACAGAATAGGCACTGCAGGAACAACCTTGTTCTTAATAAGAAGCTTCCTTGCCTTAGCATGCGAGTAATAACCTCAAGATTCACCAAAAGAAGGGGGAGAAATGGCCGAAAAATTGATCAGCGGCGGAGAGCAAACTACTTGTGCGATGAAACAAGGGGCTAAGTTCTCTTTTATAGTAAAAGGTCTAGGAATATGAAGAGACGTGTAAAAGGCAAAGAGTCTAGCACGTGCACTGGTCTAATAACCGTTAGAAATGAAGCGACGACATTGGATAAAGTGCACATTAATGCTCGAATGACTACCGAGGTGAATGTGCAAGGGGCAAAATGTAAGATCATATCCGAGGTAGTCAAAATCCCCATGACATTACACGTTTCGAGGTGACCAAGACCATTGATGTACTCATAAAAAGACCAATTGACAGTGCCATCTCCCAAGGGACACCAAAATAAAAAAGGAAATCTCCACATCGGTCTAAATATCCTTTCCAAATAGTATTTGTCATGGTCATCGAGGAATAATAATTATAACTGAGGGTGTTCAAAGCCACCAATATTTGTTGATGTTAGCCCGAGGTAGTGGCTAAACAATGGTCGTAAGGCATCCACCAAAAGTGATAGCCTCGGACCAGTTGTTAGGGCACGCTCCCAAGATCCGACGTGCCTTAGCCCACGATTGTGGTGACCCTCCAAGCTGAGATATGTCACAATCTAGGGATGCGGTGTTAGCGCGCCATACCCCACCTCGCAGTCATGGTCACGCTCCAACAAGCGACCTGGTCATGGCCCGCGGTGCAATCTTGTGTGAACTGTCATACACCAGGTTATAGCCCTACCATGGGAACACGAGATTTAGTGAAATGAAGGCTAGTGAGGGTGGCTCGGTACTGAGTGATCAAGAAACCTTCTTATCAGGTACCTAGGCTAATGAAGGAAGGACAGATGTCATGGCAAGCACGAATGATGGGAACCCTAGTCGCCATACACACGGGACTCCTATAAATAGCACCCTTCCCCAAAAGGGAAGGGGAATTTTTTTGAAAGTAACAGAATGAGAGGGAACCTTAATCATTCCTGTTGGCAAGGACAAACGACCACCATCATTGCTTCATTGACCCTGACCTCTCACTCACCCTCTCTCTCTCTCTCCAGTCTCGTGCACCCCTGTATTGTCCAAACTCCTTTGGTCATTCTGGAAAGAAGGCTCGTTACAACCCTCCCCCTTTTTCTCTCTTATAGTAGGCCACTTAAAGGATGAAAAAATAGTCAATGACTAAGAGAGAGATTTTGTTGGGATATAACCCACACCCTCACACATTAGAGACACACATATACAACCCCAAAAATCTAACTTCTTTCATTCTCTCTCTCTCTCTCTCTCTCTCTCTCTCTCTCTTTATTCATATCCAATAAGGGAAAATGGGAAGGGAAGCTAGGGTTCTTCATCTTATACTCAAATTTCTCCAAATCTCTCCCAAATCAAAGCCTATAATGAAACCTTACTACTAGAATCTTTCTATTGAAAGCCTATATTGCAACTTTGGAGCAAAGGATCGAAAGTTTTCTACACAAATCACAAATAACAAGCTACGATTATACTTCTCTATCACTAAAAGAGGTAGGATCTTCTAACCTAATGTTGAGAACGTGATGTCTAGGACATCTATAAGCATGTTGTGTTCTCATATGAACATTTTCACGAATTTTGCTAAGTTTTACATGCTTCAGGCCAATGATAGTGTGTTATAATCTTGATGTGTTTCATATTTATCTTTATTTTCCATCTTTTATGATCATATTGTGCATTCGAATCAAGTTTGGTATGTGGATGGTTATACATATTGTGACTTTTTTGTATATCTTGTTGGTATAAGCATGAGGAATTACCTTGCGTAAAATGTGTTTGTCAAAATACCATTGTTGACTTTCTTGATGATCTTGACTTCATTTGCTTGATGATTTAACTCTAAATGATATATGTGATGTGGGTATCATTGTTAACCTTGTGCTTATAAATTGAATACGCATGTTTAGTTTTATATGTGTGGAGTGTTGGTGTGTGTGATTGGGTTATAGCATGATATTGCCAATGAAATACCTCCATTATTGCCACTAAATATTGTGCATGATAGAGATGTCATATGCTCACCACTACACGAGCACAAGCATACACCATCACAATCTCATTTTTTTGTTAGATTTCCTCTACGGGGGCATTGTTTTAACCCCCTACTAGATGCAGGAAATGGCTCAAATTCACGAGTACGACCATGAGTGCGATGAAGTCCTTGGAACCACTTTTATTAACTTACTTGAGGATAATGGTTTAGGCATAAATCATTAACGGGTCTTATGTTTTGTATATTTGGAGGATGTAGATATGAAATACCTAAATTGTAAACTTATTATGATCTTTGTTTGTAAAATATTATGGAAGGAATGATATTTCAATACAATCAAATGATTGAAACTATGATGAATGGTTAATTTGATTTTAGGTATATGAACCAATTACCCAATGATATATTTTGATATGAGAAATATTTGAAAGGCATAAACCCATAAACGATATGTATGTGTGGTGTTAGGATGAATTGTGGAACATGAACTTAAATATGTAGTAATGGAACACATGAATATAAGTAAAGGTTAAATTAAGGGTATAATTAATGAAAGAGTAATATTATGAATGATCTAAATTCATGGAAGACCATGAAATCTCAATTTAAGATGTCGTATAATATGTGTATTGAAGTTTCAAGATGAAATAATGAGAGAAACACAACAAAAATGACATAAAATCCATAATATAGCAGGTTATTTACAACCAAACCGGTCGACTGGTCAGACAAACCAGTTGATCAAAAAAATGTAGCTCTCAGCATCTTGAAATTGGTCTAAGACAAGTTGGCCGATCCTGAGAACCGGTTGACCGATAGTACATTCCTTTGTCCACCAACATTTGGTTAACTTCAAAAATTCGTAGTACATTTATTTTAAACTCGATTCCAGCAAAATTTGGGTTCAAATTAGAGGTTTTCGAGTCTACTTTCATTTAAAATTTGTTTCAAATCCAAATTTCCTATAGAAAAACAATTATAAATTTTATAGTAAGGAGAGGTCAGATCTCGATTTATGAAAAAGTGACATTAACAAAAGATATTTTCAAAGAGTCATATCTAACTCATTTCAAAAGTGAATTTAGCATTTCTTATGGCTAAAATGAATATTTTTAAGTATAGTATCAAGTGGGTATAGTTTTAAATACATTTTATAAGTGGTCTTGGAATTATGAGTTTTCAAATCTAGTTTGATTAATAGGATGACTTAAATGTAACTATGTGAAACGTTTCAATTAACTTAATTAAATCATGGAATAAGAGTCAATTTTGGGTCTTTGGGACTTGGGGAGTGATACATTCATTTGAGAGAGAAAAAACTTAAGAATTTTCGCTGCCAACTAATCATTTTAAGAATGCAATTTAACTTGGGACAAAATTGAAGGTCTTGCGGTTGGTCGCATCTCACAATCTGCATAAGGTGGGTTACGGGATGTGACAACTAGCAGTGTTCCCACTCAAAGCAACAGTGTAACTGCAATGACCCGCTCCATGTGTCACAATATTGTCCGCTTTGGGCTTTCCACCCTCACGGCTTTAAAACGCGTTGTAATAGGGAGAATCACAGTCCTACTTATGAATCCTTCACATTTTCCTTCCCAGGCGATGTGGGATGCATTACCCTTTTCCCATTAGCCAATGTTGTAACCCGTATTTTTACTAAGGCTTAACACTTTATGTATTCGAATGAAATTAGTTTTACGAACTTATTAAAAATGAAATTGGATATTGATGGTGGTATGATTTAATATAAAAATATAAATAAAGTTATATAATTGAATTAAATAATTCAGGTTAGAACTAAGTTAAAATATAAATAAATATGTGATACTAATATAATAGTAAAAAGTTTAATTTATTATAAATACATGACCATAACAAACCCAAACCTCTATTTTACGTATCCCAAATTCTAAAGAGAGGGGGAGAAATGCTATACTATGAAAGATTAAAGAAATTTAATTTTGGAAAAAGGCATTAATGGAGGTAAGTTTATGATTTTATCAAATTTGTATGACTATTTTATTGTTGTGATTTAGTAAGAAAATTTATGAATTAATTATTAATTTTTGAAATTATAATTTCTCATAATAAAAGAGGTCATAGAACAATCAAGTTAGGGTTTGATTTTGAGTATGAATTTGATGGTCTTTGAATAAATTGGAAACATAGTTTTATTACCCATGAAATAAGCTTTAATTCGATATATAATGTCCCTAATATGGGGATGCATTTAAAGAGATATAAATGATCAAAGTTTTGGAATAAAACATTGTAACCGCAAGCTTTGGGTTGAGTTTTCTTTCAAGTTTGAAATATTTAATCTAATTAAACTATATGGTTGGATAGATCTCGGAAAAATGATCAAAATCCATATATAACTTGCATTATTTGGATAAGAATTGAGGGAGAAATTTCATGTCAAAATTTGAAAGAAAAACAAAAATGGTGGATTGCTCTAATTGTAAAATTTGGGTGTTAAGAGTATTGTTGAAGATTTTTTGTACCTAATAAGAATATTAGATATGATTTGGTGAATTAGTGAGAGAAAAAAAAATGAAGATTGTTTGAATTATAACAGTCAGATTGTGATTTATGGAAATGAGGATCATTGATTGTTATTTTTATTTTTAGATTTTATGTTGGGTAGAGTTTGAAAATTCTGGGTATGGCGTTATGGGGATCTTGTGTATTTAAAGAGTTACAGATTTTAAACTTTACAACATTGGGTTAGCATTTTTTGGATCTATAGAAGCGATTGTTATCTTTGAGTTATTCACTTTTAACAGATTGACGAGTTTGATGAGTATAGGTGTTTAAAAAAAAGTGTGAATCCCTTGAGCATTGAATTTATATTTAATGAATCTGCAATAACAATGGAATATCCATACAATATCTCATCTTGATAACTAGAGAAATACAACAGAGATAACTAGTACGAGTAATGATATCATCTCTTAAGTGTTTTTAAGCCTCTAAAGTCTGTATTAGTTATTATGTAATGAGTCTTGGTACAATGTACACATATACCTAGACAATTATTGGTTAATAGTGGTAGATATATCATTGGGTAATATTCAAAGCTAACTTTTCTTTTAAAATGATTAGACGAGGAAGTCATATTTGAAATGACATAATTTATAAGTTATAATAGTTCTTTTAGTGAAAATCTTGAATGATATGATGTTAGAAATTTCTTTTAATGGTTGATAAGATAATAATCAGATAAAAAAAAATTGTCAATGTTTTATGGAAATAACCTCTTATTTAGAAATGTTATTGGTTAAAGAAAAACTTATATTTCTATATGAAGAATGATATACTTATAGTTACATGATTTTAGTTAAAGTATAAGCAGTATAGTGAAAGGGAATTATAAATGTCTTTGAGGTTACTGAGGAAACAAAAGATTATCAGTAAATACTTTCATATTACAAGAGAAAGTGAAATATTAGAGGAGATTCAATAAGAACTTTCAAGGGGATCAATGATAGAACTTTAACATGGAAAGAATTTTCGAAACTATTTTATGAAAAGTATTTCTTCAAAATAATACGTGATCAATAGATACAAGATTCGGTTAATTCATTATAATATGTTATAGTAATGTAGTTAGTGATATTCTATGGTGAGATAATGATATATAGATAAAGTTAATTGTGTGATATACGTTTTGGAGATAACATCTCATAATTTGGAGATTTGAGATCACCATAGTGTCAATTGGGAGAAACTTTGAAAAAGTGATTAGCGTATAAAATATTACTTACGTTTGAGAAGGATATAAGTTTGATAAAGTTTAACCTAATCTAATGTATTATTATACAATGTCTGAATCTTTTCAATTAAATTTCAAGACAAATTTTAAGGACAATACATCGATGATATACAATTGAGTGACATGATTCTAAGAATTAAGTATTCATAGTTAAAATGATGATTTTCAATCTAAGTATCATTAGTTTAAGTGATTATCCATGGATGATTTCCAATATGATGTGGCGTTAGATGGATGAATATTTACTTATGCTTTGGATGACACAATATCTGAATAATCTTATTGAATTTTGTAACTCTTTGTTTAAAGTCACAGTTAGAAAAATTAATATTCTACTTGTCAACAATATTTTAGATTGGTTTCCGTGATTTATGTAATATTAGAGTAAAATTTCAATACCGTAAATTTTAAGAGGGAGATCATTATAATTAATTGAGGGTGTGTGGAATTCAAAAGACATTAGATATTATGCCTCAATTGCAGTACTATAGCTTTATGACCTTAGACATATCATTATTATCTTTGTGGCTTGGATGGTGTAAATGGATTTATTTTCTGAAATGCTATGGAAAAGAATGATATCAAGCGTTATAGCTTAAGTTTGGTGGGTTTGTTGCGTGTAAGAGTTAGTTGAGAATTTACTGCATTGATTTTTTGAAAGGTTCACGATTGATACTTTATTTGATTTGTGAAGTAAGATATTTTTAGGAGAAAAAATGCTCTATATCTAATATGGAAGTTTCAAATATAGTTTTTATAGTGAACATTTCAAGTGTTATCACGATCTAAAAATACCCTTAAGTTGTTGTACTTGTTCTTTGTTGTTCTCATAAGATAAACTATTGAATTTGATTTCTGAGGTTTCTATCAACCATAGGATCATAAATTAACTCTTAATTGCATCAAATATTTGTGGTATTAAAAAAAAAATGGATATATTAGAGTAGCGCAGCAGAAGTGTGAAGATGGTTGCACGCCCGCCCAAGATGATGGTGTTCTTATAAGGGGAGGGAGTAATGGGAAAGGGTAATGCATCCCACATCGCCTGGAGAAAGAAAATGTGAAGGATTCATAAGTAGGACTGCGGTTCTCCTTATCACAACGCGTTTTAAAGCCGTGAGGGTGGAAAGCCCAAAGCGGACAATATTATGACATGTGGAGCGGGTCGCTACAGTAATACTCAATTATCATGTTGTCATAACAATACTTATCAGGATTCACATTTGAAATCACATATTCACCACCTAAATAATGAACAAAATGTCGAACATGACTCTTAAAGAAATAGAAATATGTTGTTAACATAATTGATCAACAAAAATTAACATTTCCGATTAATAGTGTACATATTTAATCGATGGCAATAAAACCCAGAAAAATATTTGAACAGTTAATAAGCCCTAAATGAGTACCAATTTGTAAAAGTAAAACCTCAATTTTGGTGAAAATAAACCCTAATTAGTCCCAATAAAGCCCTAATTAAGCCCTAAATTAGTACCAATACTAGAACCCTAATTACGAATTAAACCCCAATTCAGTACCAACTCTGTAAATCTTAAACAAAATAAACCATTATTACACTTACCCAAGCCCTAATATCAGAAATCGTAAACATTAAACCCTAATATTTTGTAGAAATTAGGTAACCCTAATCACGAAATCAATTTTGTTAACAATTTCTAATAAAACCAACCATCTAATAGCAAAAATGTACATGCCTTGTTTCGACTACTTTCAAAAGCTTGATCCTCGTCGATGGCTTCAATTTCGATTGCCTTCCTCTCTTAGTCTCTATTTCTTGGCAAAAAAAACTTGAAAATGACAATGAAAAACTTAGTAGTAAAATGACGATTGAAGTATTAGAAGTCCATTAACTGATTTAGGTTATAGATTTAGAGCGAAAAATCGTAGTTATGTATGAGGGTTTTGGTTTTCTTGAACGCAATGTATGAGATTTGGTAATGGACTTTGGAGGGAAAGGAAAGTTTGGTTTCTTGATTTTTACAAACTGATCAAGTACATTGTTGCATGAGGGTTTCTTAGGTTTTACAACATGATCAAATTACTTTCCTACCCCTTTACTATCAATTTGACCTAACAACAACTAATGGGAGGGGTTTCTTGCCTATTTTTAAAACAATGAGGGGCACAATGAAAATATGGAAAACCACATAAGGTGTTAGTGGAATTAACCCTTTTTCTTAATGGTTCAGCGTTTCGTGCCCATATGGGGGAATTTCAGCTTGATGAATAATTGATTTTATGAGAAGTAATCTTGGAAATGTGATTCTAGGACGGTGTACATACAGTAATTCCGTCTCTCCCTCACACATAATTACTAGATGTATTAAAATATTTATAATCTTATAATTATTCTCTTCTTCTTTTTCTCTATCTCTGATGCATCTTTTATCCAAATATACACTGCCACCACCTTTTCTTTCTTTCTTACAATTTTTTTAACTTGTTAAAGCATGCCTATTTCCACAAGTAAATGTTAGAGATATAAATTTTTCGTCAATAGATTAGTGTATATCTTATCTCTAAGAAAAAAATTAGTTTATGGCGTGAAGGGGGTTTGTGGACTTGGTGGAGCAGTTGCAGCATAATACTTAATTTTAAATGTTAAATTTCCTATTTTAAAACCCAAAAAAATGTTCAATTTTCTTTTAACCCACCCAGTGCACTCCATATATTCTCGAAATCGATGATTTACATATCTATGCCATCAAAATTCTTTCCTACAGGTTGCAAAAAAAACTTGAAGACTATATTCACAACTTTTTCAACATTTACCTGATTGTTTTTATGTATGAGCATCTCATGGAAATGGAGATGAATGAGTTTCTCTAATAATTTAGTTGTTTGTGGACGATTAAAATGATGAAATAGCAAAACTATAAAATTTTACAATTTCATAACTGGTAAATTTTTAATCACTCTGCTTTAAGTGTCTCTTTTGACCATCCAATATGTGGCTCAAAATTTCAATAAAACTAATAACAATTGAAAATTTTCTCTATTTTTATGAAATTGTAAAATTTCATAGTTTTAATAGGAAACTGTAAAATTTTTCTCTCTCATTAGAATGAAATTTTACAACTTTGGGGCATTTTTTTTCAAAATTTCATATGTAATATGAATGTTGTTTGATAGATCTCGATTTTTAAAGTCTAAATATATAAACTTTATTAAAAATGAATCTATATTTTGCAAATTATTGAATTTTGAAATTTGTAAAATTTTCTTGAAAATGGTTCCTATAAATATGACAACTTAGTTAGAAGAAGATATTTTAGTCACAAACCAATTGAAGGACTTGTGGGGTTAATATATTTGGGTGTGAATCCGATGATAATTTTCATTTATTTCCTAGACTCACAACCGAACGACCCAAATATTTATTGAGTACTTAGTAAAAGAATTATTCAAAAGTGATTCTTGTTCTGAAAAATCTTTTTGTTCTTTATTTTGCATTAGATATTTTAGGTAAAAGAAACACACTTCAACAAATAAGAGTGGTATCCCAAAAACAAAAGCCTGCACCTTTTTTTTTTATTATGACCGAACATACAAGAATATCTACGTATCAATATATCATATATTAAAGAACTCTAATTACTATTATCAACCAGAAAGGCCACTCTAATATGAATCCCGGAACAGACAAGCCCAACCCAATAACATGACTAAAAAGAGACAAACTAATTTAGCCATGTATTTCATATTATCATGTAATCATTCCAATACAAACTTTCCTTACCCCCCCCCCCCCCCCCCCCCCCCGGGGCTAAATATTTCAAATTTCCGACGTTGTATTAGAAACAACAATGAATAAAACATCACATCTTCTGTCTCCACTCTAACATCAAGGTGTTCACGAGCTCTATTGGTAACAAAAAGACACGTATGTCTGAGAGCAATTATCGATGACTAAGTGAACAACATAAATAAAATCATAGAAATCATCGAACAGTCTCTATTGGTAACAAGAAGACATGTATCTCTGCGAGCGAACAGATTTTAAAGGTTTCTAAACAAATGATGGATAATGATTGAGACAATTTCTCATAGAGTTGAGAATTGCAAACAAATCAAATTGATGGCAAAGAATTGGATCATTGAAAAGCCCTAGACTGCAGCAATATTGGAAACAAAAGAAATATCCAAACGCGCTGAGGCAAGGAGCTGTTGGGCTCAGTGTCGTGCCATTTTGTGCTGCGTTTCACCTCCAGCGTATGCACCACACAGACAACTGCGTTTTGGAAGGAGCATTCTCCAACGAGTAATAAGTTTGAATTCTTGTAGAAACAAGTACGATTAGTACCAATAAGAGATTGCAAAACCTTTCTCATAGTGACATCCATCAAGATACAAGAGCAATATATAGATGTCAGAGAAAGTACTATGATACAAATGAGCTATCGGGTCCAATTACCATCATGGAAACAATTTTCAACCAGAAGAAAACTGTCTAAAACATGATAAACGGGTGAAAAGAAAAGAAATAAAAAAAATTCCTGATTGAATACCATGGAAAAACTCCTGAAGGTAATCTTTCATGAAACCAAAGCCCAAACCCTGCTGCTTATTTATTTCACATCCCAATGAACAATCAGAGATAGCTGCCTGTATGTGGCGTCAAATAAAATGGGGCTTTACCGCACCGGCTGCTGGTTGTAATGGTTCTTCTCTTTCTTTTTTGCTGCTGCAAGTTTTGCACTCCTTGCAACAGCCTCTATAGCAGCAGCTTTAGCAGCAGCATCGATCTCTTTAGATGACTTCTTCTTCTTCACAGATGCCATCTTCTTTAGCCGCTCTTTTACGTCAATGGCAGATGCATCATCTTCTGCCTGCTTGGTCCCAGCATTTTCCCCAGGTCCATTAGTGACATCTGACCTGTTAGCCTGATCTTGTGGTTCCTTGAAAGATTTATCCTTCTTTTTCTTCTTCTTTGCACTCTTGGACTCTGCAGGGACATTTTCCTTCTTTTCTCCGTCTCCATTTGGCTCCGCCTCTTTCTTGTCTTTTGCAAGATCTGCAGATGCAAGCAAAAAGAACAGATCTTCCATGTTTAGACAAACATTCACCATAATTAGAATTATGGTAAAAATTTAAAATATTACATATTAAATTACATCAAAAGCAAGAATATCCAGTTTTCACATGGCCAACAAGAACTGCCAAGGAGGAAAACATCGGAGTCCCGTCTTCAATCAGTAAACACAACATGATATAACTATCACAGGGAAATTAGAAGTCCAACAATTATACAGATGAAACTGATTCAGGGATAACTGTTTTCTGCTATATGTTCAACCACAATCTTCTCCTCTTTTGGTGCATGCACTATTTTTTTTTTGGAAGAAAAGGGGGGTAGGGGGTGTGTGAGAATTGAGACAGCCAACTTCTTGAAAGGCTATATTATAAATGGACTCAAGTGTGTGTGTGTGTGTGTGTGTATTGGGTGTGTGTTTGCAACTTTGCATCTCTCTGAACCCCTAATCTTATGATTCGGGATTTGACATGAATTGTGTCCAAAAATTGGTACAGGTACATGGAAATGAACATTTAAATACATTATATTTTATATAATATTTATAACATAATAAGTTAATATTATCCAATGATATACTTGAGAATTGTTAAAATAAGATGGGATGCAGTGAAAAACAAAAAAAAATAGCTTTCTAACTATTTCTCCAATTGAGAAGCAAGAAATCAATCCCTATCAAATATGAGCTCCTTCTCTTTCTCCAACCATCACATGTAGAGGATCGGTGTCCAATTTGGGTTCATGTGTCAGCCATATCCCATACTCATATCAATATTGTGTTGTGTCGATACAAATGACGAGGTTATGGAACAAGAGAATCCATGAAACAAAACTAAAAGTACTAGCAAACTGTGTAAAACTCATTCCCACACTAGTTGAAACACAGTGAATAGAAAGAAAAATCAGTAAGAGAGAGACTCAAAAAAATTCCCTGAAAAGGCACAATTGCATAGTTTCACCTTTCATACACCTTCTGAAACCTCAATTTTAATTGCATCAGCAATGTGCAAACAAAGAAACTTAACCACTTCTTGGAAGGACATGATTACTCCATGATTAAATAGATTCAATTTTCATACTGTTTTTCTTTTGATAGGTAAGTGACCCTTGGGGTGGGAGTTGATTCAATTTTCATACTATCAAAAACCTCAGTTTCTTGCGTCAATGACTAAAAAAGGGAAATTCCTTGAGATTGTAAGACAGAAAAGAAATGTAAAGCAAAAATCTAGATTGGAGCAGGGAAACCATAATAACCAAAATCAGAGAGCAAAATAGGAGGTGTTAGTGTCAAAATTTTGACCAAGTAATTACCCCTTAGTTCATCTTGGGCATTATCCTCTTTGGGGGCAACTCCAAAATCAGCCAAAAGAGCCTCAAGTTCCGCAAGCTCCTTTTTCTTCCTTTCCTTCTTTGAAAGCTGTCTTTCTGTCTCTTTTGGTGCTGAAGAAACTTCAGGTGCTTTATTCACCACTGGCTCAGGATGTAATGGAACCTCTGGTTCATGGTCATGATCTTCCTCCACATCATCATCACCTTCATCAAGAATATCTTCTTCACTTTCACTTTCACTTTCCTGCATAACAGAAAGATAAGCACCATGTCAGGCGTATAGTACCAAAATTATAAGGGAAGGCAATTTACATTAATCCTACATATGATCAAAAACATGAAAACCATGTAGTTCACACATCACCGTCATTTGCAATCCTCATTAGGCAACTTAAAAAATGAAAAAATATGTTAGCGCATTGACTTCTTCCGTGATCTTTGAAGCAAATGTTTACTATCTTAACTATAAAATTACCTTCCCAAAATCTATGATAGAAAATTTCACCTAGTCACAACATTACTAGCAAATAGAAACCTTCTAGTGGAAATTATTAATGTTGTTCAAATATTTATTAAATTTTTTGTTCTCTTTATGAGAAGAGATCATAATTGGGAGAACTTGGCAGAATCCTTTCAAGCAAAAAAGTAGTTCTATGTAAGATTTATATCATCTGGTCATGATGTACAATCTCCCATAACAGAAGTTACATGAATGCCCTTGTTTCTGCATGTTGTAGGTCTCTTGGAATTGTGACAGGATCCATGGTAACCATGCACATTTGGAGTCTTTCCAAGTCCAACAAGGGTCACAAACTAGGCCATGTGCCTTCGTGATTACCCATAAACTCCATCGAAATAAGTTTTCTATTTATTTACTTCCACAGTTCCACCTTTCTATAAAATGAAAATACTAAGGAAATGAAAATGATGCAAATTTTAAAAGCAGGTTGTTTGCATTTTCTAGTGACCTTGAGCTTTTGAAAATGCATACAAATTCTACTAGTTCCTGAAAATGGGCTACTTTTCAAAATAATAAGAACAGTTTCAAAAAATGTTCCACCAAATGCACTTTTCACGTCACTAGAATAGAAAATGAATTTCAAAAACACTATCAAACAGGCACTTTGGGTTCTTTCCCCCTCACACCTCTTGCTTAAATTTAAAATTTCTCTTTTAAATTCTACATTTCCCAAAAATTTCACAACCTTGGTCATTTTCAAAAATATTCACAATTTTCAATATACATTTACTTTATTCTTCCTGTGCTATTGTTTAGAAACTTCTGGTTCTTGATTTGTCTCCTAAGACCCCCCGTCAGTTGCATCCACAATTTCAATTCTAACAACCTTGAATCCAAGACTCAATAAACATCCAAAGGAGAGTAGGAGACAAATTAAAAGCATGGAAAAATTATTCATGCATCTATATCCCTTTCATTGATAACTTTTCAAAAAAAATAAAAATTTCCCTTTCTTCGAGTATTATCTCATAAAAAAAAACCTTTAACAAAATTCAGTCAGAAATACGAAGATAACAATGATTATGCAAGGGACGGTGCATATAGAGTGATAGAGAGGAAGGGACAAAAAGAGGAATTAAGTACCACCAAAACCTTTTTTTTTTTTTGGGGGGGGGGGGGGGGGAGGGTCGAGGCAAAGATCATGATTTAACTATAAAGGACTACTAAATTTGCATGTCATGGAAATAAACCCAAGAAATAGTTTAAAAGCATGATAAAAAGTTTGGGTCAATAAATTTTGCAAATTACAGGGACATAAATATATTGGCTTTGACCTATGATAGTATGCAAATCATAGAGGCTTGGTATAATTTAAAGTGAACCAACAAGATTTGGTTACTTGCTGTGAGCGAAGAAAAAAGAAACTATAAGATAATTAAAAGACCAAATAACAATAAAGCAAGAAAAAAAAAAAGCACCTTTTAACCCCCAAGGATTGGCTAAGTTGAAACCCAAGATCTCAGGTTCAACTCCAAGGGGCTAGCCTCATGGGATTTTCTTAGAATTACATTGGACGTGTCTGTGAGGGCATGCAATTGTGTGCAGGGGGATTTTCACGTGGGATACCTCCCGTCACCAAATATAAAAATCAAATCAAATCAAAGAAATAAGCATAATACATGCCACGAGTCTCAACTTGTCGAAAGCGTTGGTCCACAATAAAAAAGAAGTTCAAATTCAACACAACTTGGTGTTATGATGTTATCATACCCCCCCCCCCCCCCCCCCCCCAAAAAAAAAAAAACCCAACCAAAAAAAAAGGAAAGGAAAAATATATTTTACATAAGTAGGGGATATATGACTGTATTGATATAAAAATAGCAAACTTTCTTATTCAACAACATTGAATAGTTGCTTCATGAAAAATCAAGAGTTTCATATCAATTTGAAAATACTTCTATATAGTATATAAAGAGTACAAAGCTTACTAATGTAACTAACCAATTTTTTTTATAAAAAAAAAAGCCTTCTAATTTCAAGAGACCTACCTAACATATTTATATTGCAAAGAAGGGAAAAAAATGGTATTAACTAATATTTACAAAATATTTGTGAAAAACGTAAATAAAAACCGAGTAATCAAATAAATTGTGTTTCAGGTTCCTGATTATTTTTACATAAGTTCTTCTTCTTCTTCTTTTTGACAAGTGCTTTTACCTAAGTTCTGAAAAGTTTTTAAAATTTTCTAATCTTATACCTTAAACACAATTAATAAATGGTAGGGGTGCCAATTCATGTTAGCGTGTTTTTTTCGGGTCCTGTGAAGACATATACACACACACATACAAAAATATGTGTCAACCTTGACCTGACACGATTAATTAATCATATCAAATTTTAAATCCAAACACGACCCATTTATTAAGACCAAACGTTGGATGTATGACAAAACCAAGTGAAAACTTCTTTTATAAGTGAAAAAGTCTCCAAACTTTGGTAAGCTTTCAATGTGGGACAAATTATCTTACCTCGTGGTCTTTTTTTAATAATTAACATGGATTGATATGACAAAAACAGTAAAACCCTAACACTACTTATTTCTTACTCGTGTTGAACGTGTCAACTCGTTTATGACACAAACTCATTTATACTCAACCCAAGCGCGTTAATTCCGTGTCGTATTCGTATCTTGTTATCTTGTTGTGTCAAAAATTGACACCCTTAATAAATGTTACCACATGCATAGAACACATTACCAGTTAATGATATATGAAAACAAGCTTCTATATACTACTAGAACAGAAAATATTGTATTAAATACATATTTACCAATCAGCAAACTCAATGTTATCACTGCCACGCCAATCAACATGACACACTTCAGCCACATGCAATCATGAGTCATGAGATACATGTTTTGCGTTAATACCTCAACAGTCATAAAAATTAAATTAAATAACAAACCAATAGACGAGCCAGCACATAACCATCAATGAAATTCCCACATGTATAGAATATTACCTGATTCCACACAGGCTTCCAACGAAAGAAAGCCATATATAGCATATATTGCAATCAGTTGATGATCATAAAGTAATTTCATTGCTTAACCACATGTATACAAGAGACTGGTGGAAAAAAAATAATGAAATAAATTTATATTCCCACCTCCACAAGGGCTGGCTTCTCCTCGGTCTGCTGAGGCTCCGACGAACCCCAAACAAACTGAGGCGGAGTTGTGGTTGCATAATAAACGTCATCATCCTCATCATCCACATCTGCCCACGACTTCACAGTTAGTGGTGCCGGGGACCAAAAAACCGGCAATTCCGGTTCCTTCGCTGGGTCCTTTGAAGAACTCTTACCCTTCGACTTATCAGTCTTCTTCTTCCTCCTAAGACTCTCAAGCGCTGCAAACACATTGGTGTTGTTGATCGGCAACGACCCTTCGTCTCTCCTGTTACCACCTCCCACCATATTTCTCCCAAATCCAAATATGCCACAGATTTCTCAAAATGACAAAGATTTCACAGTTTCTGAAATATCAAACAACTTTATAGCAATTGGATTAGGGTTATAGAAACTGAAGATCAAAACAATTATTAGAAATTTCAAAAAACAAAACTGAGATATTTAATTATGTTTATATAGATATTCAATGGTTTGGAGAGAAAAGATATTTAATCACACTTTACAGTCCTAGGTAGAAATCAAGATATGATTAGTGTTTCAGAACAGAAATATAATATATATATATATATATATATATATATTTGTGTGTGTGTGTGTGTGTAGATAGACTAATCTTGTATAAAAAAGTTTTTATGAGGAATTAAGTATAAACGAAGAATTGAATGCAATTTATAGAAGTCAGAAATCTATGGCATATCAAAGGTTGGATGAAAATTAGAGGGTTTGAGGTGATGATTAACGGATTAGAATTATAGAGATAAAATTGGGAAATTAAAATGCAGGGTTTGAGGTAAATGAGACAGAAACAAAGGTATACAATGATTTGTCGTCGAATGAAGAATTAGGGTCCGATAGGTTAGATTTAACTTTTGGAAGAGATGATGAGTTTGCTGCGTTTCAGAGTGGATTGAGATGGAGGAGGCTGCAATGCAGATAACGCGAATGGAACACGAAAGCGACCATTATATAGTTGTTTGTTATTTACAAAATGGTACTTTGAAATATATGTTTTTGCTAATTAGGTGTTGAAACTTCCGGAATTGCATAAATATGGTATTTTCTACTAAGTTCATAACAAAAGAGCCAAAATTGTCACAATTAAATGTTTATTTCTTTATTTTTTTATATTGGAAAATGTTATAAATATGTATCTTAAATTTTAAGTCTCAAATAACGTGACACTCTAATGTCTCATAATGATCTACTGTCACATTATTGAAACATAAATTTGGAATAAAAATTTAAATAACTCTTTTCTTTATTTTTATTTATTCATTTATTTTTGTTAGCAAAAAATAAAATCCTTATAACTTCACATAAACTATGCTTGATTTGTAAATGTATTGTTGAAATCAAATGAATTTTATCCTATGCTTAGGAAATAAAGTAGTAGTTTGGGATTTTTTTTTTTTTAGGTAAGAAACTGTGAAAATTTACTAATTTTTGCGAGATTGTGAATTTTTATAATTTCCATCAAACTGACCTTAATTTTTGCCAAAATTTAGTGTTTTGCAAATAAAGTGTGGATATTGCTAAATTAGAGAATTTTTATGATTTGATAAAAAAAAGATTTAATTTATGTAGTTTAATCTTGTTTTTTTTTATCAAAATAAAAAACATGTGAATAATTTATTTCTCATATTAGTTTAATAAAAAAGAAAAATAAACTTTCTAGTAAAGATATATAATTTGAAAAAAAATTGACGTTTCACCTCTCATAACTCACTCTTATTCCATCTTTCGAGTAAGAGTAGAGTCTACTAACGGATCTTATGAATGACAGAATATTTATCATTGCTTATATAATTTTAGGCCAGATTACAAACAAAATGCAAATATACAATAAAATTTTCTTTCAGTTGTCTTACACTAAGGGGACATGACTAAACTAATATTGACTTATTCATTCTTATTTCGTTTTGATTCTCTGTTCAATTACAACATAAATGAAATATAATGTTCTTTCACGTTTTAAGCAATTGCATATAACTATTAAATTTAATAATTAAAATAATAATCTGTTTTTTTAATTTTTATTTATGAAAATAATGGGAATTAGTACATTTCCAACAAGACATTCATGCATCAAAATAAAAATATGATACAACTCCATTAAATTTACCTAAACTTCCCATATTGGAATAAAAGATTTCATTAAATTATTTTATTACTTCCATAAACCAAATATCGTTCAAACCTTGTCAAAATTTTCACAATTTGTTTTCAACGCATTCCAATTAATATATATTGTTTGAGGTTGATATGAAGAAAGTAATAAAATTCTTTCAATTTTTTTTAAAATTTCTCAAATTTATTTCAATACTTTTATTAGAAGAATGAATTTTAAGTTTATTCCAAATAAAAAATCTCAAATTATACTTTCAATATTATGAATAATTCTAACATTTTTCTTAAAATTTATGAATAATTATATAATGGGAACTCCGTGATTTTTGAATATATATTGATTTTGTATTTATTTTATTTTATTTTTTAAAAATAATTAAATAAATATTTTTAAACAATTCCTAAATTATGAATCATTTAAATGTCATCGAATATGTACCAAACTTGTCACTGTGGATAGGAATGGAGTTAGATTTTTTATTTTTAATTTTTTTTTTTACAATATGCTAGTTTTATTTAATACAAGAAAAATAAACTTAAGATACCTAATTTAGAGTCCAGTATTATGGGTAAACTAGGGAAACTAATGCTGAGCAATACATTCCCAAAAATCTTATAAAAAAAAAAAAAACTAGGGAAATGAATTCTAAGCTCCTCGCGAGAAATGGAAACCTATATCTATCTCTCAAGAGAACAGCCATGGAAAATCCATTCGGAAGTCATCACCAGACAATTCAAAATACTTCTAATTTGACCCCAGTATATAACAAATTATGAGATTAAACAAATACAATTCCACCATTCGTATCACACAAATGAAATCGTGCACCAATTTCACACGCATTGATATTTAAAAAATATATATATGTGAAAAGAATAAAACAGGCTTGTCTCCCGTAAAATTACATCATCACTATTTTTTTTTATAATTCTGTTGATCACCGTTCACTTTTGTTTCTTTTAGTTTTTCAAAAGGTCATCACCGCTCACTATGCCACAAAGAAAAGGAAAATCATGAGGAAGAAAATCAACACAAAGAATATTTTGATCATCAGCCACCGATTCGACGATATGCTGTTAAGGTACTTAAGCAGAGCCCCTTGAGCCCCCTCCACATTTGCCAACGTGTCATCCATGTTCTCGTCAATCCTGCCACAAATACATCATTCTACTGTCAGTTTAACAGTAAAATCAGTGACACAGTGTTAACATTAAAGGATTTAAAACCTGGATCATGAATAACAACTAAGGATCTAAATCTCAAGCACGGTCAATGTGTTGCATTACATCATCAGGAAATTGTTAGTGATCGTAACGATTATGTGATCAGTTGTAAGTAGCCGAGTATAAAATCATCATCTCATCCTCTCCCTCCCTGCCTCGCATATATCTTTAATTGACCTTCACACAATTATCATCCTCAATCCCATGGGAACATCCAATAAATTGGAACGATGCAAAGAAGATTTGCATGACCTCTGGAAAGTCCTTATGTTGCACCCCTAAAGGCAGGTAGGTAGATTCAGCTTTCTAAACTGGTCTATAGTGCTATTCCCATTTCCAAATTCCCAAGTTCCATCATTTCTGGTTTGTTCGATCACTCTAGCTAAGCCTTCCAGAACCGTTTCAAGACATCTAGGGTTTTGGAAACTGTGGGAATGTGCCTTAATGAACTCCTTTCACCGGTCAATTCTAGCAGGAACATTGGACTTCATTTGTCCATTTAGATGTAATTAGATTATTATGAAAGGAAAACATGCCTACCATGAGACTATAAGAAAGCTAAGCTGGGAAGACTTTTCAGCTCGGTCTTGCCTCTTGACAATCTAGTCAGGTAAGGTTTGGCCAGGCTGGTCAGAGCTTTGACAGACATTCTTAAATAGGGAAAAAAAAATTGCCCACAAGATCTTTACTTAATGCCAGAGGTCTTAAAGTCCTTCAGTGCATCCTTTTTGAATGGGGGAAAAAACAAAATAAAAAATACACTAACTACATTTCTAACGAATGTCATTTTGTCAAATGAATTTGGTGCAGGACTAGAGTTAACTACCAAATGATTGTCAAATTTATTTAACAGAACATTAAAAACTGGATTTCTAACATCCACACCAATGAGGCTACTCTCTCCTTTGTGATGAAAAAGACTACTGTTGTTTTGTGTGTATGGAGCATATGGATAGAAACCGGACTAGAAACTCTGCTTGTTCAGCAGACACCTCCAGTATAGACTATCCAATAAATGTCACAGGCAATACCTGTTAGGAGCTCCATCATATTCTGGAAGTTCTATTACCACGGCTGGTGAATGTACGGCACATGGTAAATAGGTTTTGGCAAATAAAGAACCATGAAGTAGAAGAGAGGAAGACTCAAAAATTGTAACCACAGAAATTCTGGGATTCAGTGCACAATATTCAAATTTTATTGAGATTTTGATGTTCAGGTTAGTGATTTGGTTCCTCTTAAGGATAGGATTTGATGCACAGAGCTTCACCAGTTAACTAAAAGACTAACCACAGAAGATAGCCAGAAAGTAGCTTTTCCAAGATGTATTTTCCCTCAGTATATCGTATGTGCTTAAAGGGCCAGTGCTTAATTTGCTTGGTGCAATGGTAAAATGATCTGTCAAGTGTGAGAACACGGTTTCAAGTTTGAAGCCCCTTTGTGCAAAATAATATCAAAGATTAGGTCTACTCTTATCTGTGATCTACCCCTCCCAGCACCCCGCATCAGTGGCCTTAACTACATCACAGTTGCTTACCCAAAAAACGGGGGGATGATTCTTCAGAGTTATGGAGAATGGGATTGTTTGAGATGTGCTTTTGCACAGCCTCTTTAGGACTGAGAGATGGAGGAGGTTGAGGAGTGTTTTGTTATTTTGTATGGCCAGACTATTGATGTTGGATTGGAGGATTCCATTAGATGGGCTAGGTTGAGGGGTGGAGTTTTTGAGGTGAAATCGTTTTATCAGTCCCTAACGAATGGAGAGTTATTTGGAGAACTAAGACCTCTTAGGGCTTTATTAGTTCAGACAGCTGTTGTAGGAAGTAATTTGACCAATGACAACCTCAGAAGGCAGAGGTAGATTATTACTTATTGTGGTTGCTTATGCAAAAGGAACAAGAAGGAATCATTAAATTGCAGGTTGTTGCCTTGCCCATTTGTTTGGTATATGTGGTCTCTCCTTCTTTGTTTGCTTGGGATGCAATGAATGATGCCCAGTTCCACTGGAGAGGCTTTGTCTAGCTGGTGGGGAAGAGGGTTACAGAGGTGTAGCAGGTGGCACCCCTTTGCTTGTGGTGAACTGTTTGGCATGAGAGAAATAGGAGATCTTTTGAGGACGTTGAATCCCCCATTAAATTGTGAAAAATGCACTTATAAGCTCCCTTTGTTTTTGGATTTCAGGGAATTACTCTTTGTAAATAGACTCTTTTGTAGAATTTTTAAAAGATGCAAAGGTTATTTTGTTTTGGGGTAATATATTTTTTGTATAGGGGTTTTTGCATATATCCCATGTATATAAGAGGACAGTGGGTATCAAAATAATATATAAAAACAATTTACTAGTAAAATACATGTCAAAAGACTTTAAGCTGATTTTTTCATGTAATATTTGAGTATTATCATCAATTATAACACCACGACCTTAACACCATAACATAATAGACATGAACTATATAGTATACACAAAGAATAGACATGTTAACATGAGTTACAAATAACATAACAACCTAAATAAAACAATTAGCTAGTTAGGCAATAATTATGATAAGTTGTTCCCCTACCTCCTCTTTTCCTTTGTTCATCAACTACTTATATGTTATTTCTCAGAAAAATCATAGATATTTTGTTGCATGTTTGGTTTATAATCCTTCAATCCCTTCCCCCAAACAAAAAAAACATACACACACACAAACAAGATACTGACTTTTATCTATTTTTGCCTTTGTTAATGACACGGATGAAAAAGTTCAATCAGTATATCTTCACCATTGTTCCACATCTTTCTACCAACACAATTTTGTTTCAACGAGGACATGTGAATTAAAACTTTCCACCAATGTTTCATTATGCCTTACCACAAAACCAAAACATTTAGGCTTGTCTTGACGGAAATGAAATGAGAATTTGATCCTTGACTTTGATACATCAATTACCAAGTTAACTGCAAATAACAGAGATGCTAGCACAAGTAATAGGCTACGAGCAATTACTTATAACCATGCCAGGCAACCCTAGCACATCTCATCAAGCTAAAAGACACTTGTCGCCCATAATTTGCTTAAAACTCTTGAGCAATCCCAAACTCAGTATGTGGCAAGCCAACCCATCAAACTTTAACATGTCCAATCAGAAGGTAAAAATTGATTGGTAAATGATGATTATGCAGTTAATCCGATTATTACAAAAAGAATATAATGCAAATTTAAAGTGAACCTGATGGCAATTTCTCCTTGTTGAGAAACCAAGGTTGCCAATTGGTTAAAGATGTTGCTCAGCTCATGAATTGTTGACTCCACATTTTGAAGAGCTTCAGCTCTGCTCTGCATGTAACTGTCTTGTAAAGGAACCAACTGTTGTTGCTGCTGATTCTGCTGCAGCAATGGCTGTGTTTCCCCATCCATCTGCTTCCTGTAAAAAGATAACCAGATATAAAATCTTGCTAGGGCTGTAAAACGAGCAGTGCTATTCAAGCTCAGCTCAGTTAGAGGCTCGTTCGAGATTGGCTCGCGAGATAAACAAGCCTTCATATTTTGACCTCATTAATTTACTGAAATTGGCTCGAGCTTGGCTTGTTAAGGCAAAAGTAGTTTAATACTATATAAAAAATCAAGCTACTCGCGATCGGCTCGATTAGAGGCTTGTTTGAGACCGGCTCGAAAATTTAACAAGTCAAGCTTGAACACAATTTGAAGCTCGTTTGATTTAGTGAGCCAAGCTTGAACAGTCTACTACTCGGCTCGGCTCAACTCAACTCATTTACAGCCCTAAATCTTGCATGCGCATTTATCAGTTTCAGAACATCAATTCATATTCTAGTATTCTACAATTCCACTATATGAAAATAATTTTCCAAACAATGGATATGACTGAAAATTAGTGATCAACTGGAGTCCCAATATCAAAAACATATAAAAGGAGAAACCTTCCAAAAAAATCAAATATAGAATATATATTTTCTAAATATAGATAATTCAGAATGATTCATTTCTATGAATATCTAAAAATTAAGGATTATTTGGGAGTTTGTGGAAAGGAATAAAAGAAAGTAATTCAAAATAGATTGTAAAATATTTTTCTACAATTTCAATTATGTACATTGGCTTAGGGTCCATTTGGACATCCAATGACAATTGAATTGCTCCATGGTCTTCAAATCACACTTGAGATATATATCCATCATCAACAAGGCAGCCAGGGAAGAAAATGAAAGACACCATCAAAACAATCGGAAGCTGATGAATGAAGGGGCAGGAATAGGTGTACGAGCAGTTCGGGGGGGTAGGGTGCTTACAGTGAAACAGACATGTCGCACTCTCACAATGGTAGAAGAAGCAGAACAAATAATTGTGGCTTCCAGAATGACAAGAGTGACAGGTCAGTTTAATTTACAAATTCTCATCAAACCATCACAATAAATGGTATAATATCACATTTAGTTCTTGAAATTTCTTGAAATATTCAATGTTACCATCACTTGATTAATGCGAGAAGAATGGTGAATTTTAACCAACAATTAATGATGATACTGAATATGCACTTACCAAAAAAAAAAGATACTGATGCTTTTTACCTGGGGAATAATTGGGATTGGGATGAAGAAGGTGACCCATTAGCCCAGGGAGGAGGGGCAGTTGAGGCACTACCAGCTGATCTTGCAGCCATTGGACGTTGGCGAACAAAAGGATTTGTAGAATCCTTCGAAGCATTAGAAGAAAACAGCTGTCTTCTGTTCTCATGAACCTTCAAGTTCTGCATAAATTGAAGAGAATGCAATTCTAAGGATAAAAACATAACAAAAGAAGAGCTGTAAGTTAATGCCTCTGAGATGGTCCCATTGCAATAACCAGCCCAATTAAGCAAGCAAAGGCATGTAGTAGTAAAATTTGGCCCTCACTTCTGTCCGCATGGTGAGGACTTCCTTGAACTCTTTTGTAGTGCTCATCAAACGGTTCTTCAAGTCATCTACAACTGTAGTTGAATGACTGGTGGTGTCACTAGAGATAGTCCCACTTTCATGTCGAGAGTTGCAGTGGAGCTGAAGGTCAACCACAGCTGAGTTCAGTGCAGTAATATCCTGCTTGATAACTGCCGTTAGCTCCTGGATTTCCATGGTGGGGTCATCAAAAACTGAGGTCCTCTTTGCCACTGCAGATAAGATGTGACAATTATATAATTGCTTCCACCTCATGCAATTACCCAAAAAAAATAAAAAAGAAGATGATAGTAGATAATCAAGCCAGCTGCCCAACGATGACCAACTCCCACACAAACAAAACCGCCCAATATTTTTAATAACCTTAGGCATCTAGGAATAACGCATAAATGTCTAGGGAACCATTCATGAGCCGGTAAAGCCCAAATTTAATCTTTCAATACACCAAGCAATGCAACTTGAAGCCTGATAATAATCACTTTAAACCAGTGCATTACCTCCAGGTATGATAAATTCATGTTAAAAGATCAATATGGGAGGAAGATCCATAAAAGTTGTTTGTTAAGCTGCAGATGACAAAATGAAGCCCACAAACATGACTCCTAACATCTCAGGTCAGAAACTGAAAACCACATGAATGTTGAAACAAATAAAAGACAGATGATAATGGAACAGAAAAAAGTGTTTAACAAGGTAAAAATAAAAAATAAAAACTAGTTAAAGAAAAGTTCCAAGGATAGGAGTGATACACACACACACATTGTAAAACGTTTGTGGTATGTATAATTTATAATAAACCAACTCTTAGCCCAACAAAACAACAAAAATGAAAGCATGGTGTGTATAGAAGAGAGCATTGCTTGGTTCAAAGGCATCAAAAGAACTCAAAGATCCATCTTGCAGAAAATCATTAGAATCTGCCCTGAGATGGGGACTGCTGATATGTTGGGAATCCAGACTTGAGCCCAATATAATGAATACCTATACCATTACACACATATTATAGGCAACCTCCTCCACCTTCCTGTGTGAGAGGTTGAGGGTTCAAGTCCCTTTAGGGGCAAAGTGTGTGCATGTGTGTGATTTACCTATCAAATATATATATATATGATAGATAAAGTTTTCATTCCAAACTGCCACAAGGAGGTGGAAGTGGAACCCCACTACATAAGGCATATACAAAGCAAAACAGTTCCTTTATTAGTAATGGCACCGCAAAGTTCTCAAAGTTCTCAAAGTTCCGCCTGTTTCAAGGTTTGGTTATTGACACCTGGAAACTATTATATTAGCCGGTCCTCAGTGTGTCAAGTGCAATCCTAGGCTCACTTTCTGTCCAGAAATGAGCCTTGGTGGCACATGATTTGACAAAGAAAATGCACTAGATGTAGGCATGTAGCAGAATGGAGATACAAAAAGAACCATCAAACCTATATTCACCCTAGTCTTAAGAATAATATGAACATCTCTGAAGTTGTTTTCACGGTGTCATAGAAACTTACAAAACAAATAGAATAAAGGGAATGAACCTACAATTCGGTCCTAGCTCAATGAATAGTTCCCCTCTCCCAATTCCCCTTCCTAACTTTGAAATCTTGTGATAGACAGTATCATCGTCAGCCAGGTGATGTTGCCCCCCTAACATGAATTGATGGTGGTTGATCAAATATTGTTTTCAAAGTTCATACAATAGATGCTAAAATGCATTGTTTAGTTCCGGCTACTTGAGGTGGTTGAGCTATAGATACTACTTCCAGTCGTCACCTAGAGCTCAATTTTAATTCAAGCATTCTCTTCCCAATGTTCCCATATATATTAGGGGTGTCAATCGTGTCGTATCGTGTCAAGGTATGGGTATTTGATTATATGGGTCAACCCGAACACGACAAGATTAACTAATCATGTCAAAACTTTCGACCATAACACGACACGATTAATTAATCGGGTCAAAACTCTCGACCCTAACACAACATGTATAATAAACAGGTTGACACGACACATATAACCCATTTAATAAATGGGTCGTGTTAACACGAGTTACACGACACAACCTGTTTAATCCATTTAATAAATAACCGGGTTAAAATCAACATAATTAACATGTGTAACGGGTTTTGACACGTTCAACACGTATAACCCGTTTAATAAATGTACTTGTTAAGATGTTCTCCTTTTATTGTGTTTTTTCTTGTACATTTTTGTTAAATTAAAATATAATACCTTTAAATTTTTATATTAATACTAATAATATAAAATAATATTACTTTTTTTCTTATACTTACAAAAACTGTTAATTATTACATTTAAATTCATATTTATCCGTGTTAATCGTGTCAACCCATTTATGACCCAAACCCATTTAACCTCGACCCAAACCCACTAACTTCATGTCATATTCATGTCGTGTCATAAATTGACACCCTAATATACATTGATAAGTAATAATTTCATTAAAGGCACCAACAGGTTGCACCCATGTACAAAAATGGAACATTTTGGGATTGTTTTGTGCCACAGATTTTCTGGAAGTTGAATGGAAAATTTTTGGCACATGACTCCATTTTCATTTGGTGGATTATCTGGAGGGAGAGAAACAATAGAGTTTTTTAAGGTGTTGAGTCTTTGCAAAGGCAACACCAATTCACCACCACTTGACCTCTCCTTCTAAGATTGTCCATAGTCAAAATTTTCCCCCAAGCCACCGTTCACACAAAAAAGGCTACCTTTAAAGGAGCTTTAGATTTCCAAAAAACTTTCCAGGGGACATGATGTCCCCCCCCTCCCAAAAAGCAAACAATATGAAGATTTGACATAGAAATTTCCTCCCTATAAATCCAATCAATCGTCTTCTTCAATTTTTTGAAGAAAATGATTTTGTACAAAAAGTTATAAAAATCCATAATCTCATCTATCTCTCAATCGTGTTACTCGTGCAATCGTTTACAAAAACTAACATCCCAAACCGTGGCAATATTAATGCAAAAATACTCACATGCCAAATGTATATGAGGTGATGCTTGTGAGCTTAAGCAACAAATGGCGCCAGTAAATAGGCATTTTGACAACCACAATGTGCTACAACTATAAGAATCAAACCTTCAACCCACCCTTTCTTTGGGTGCCATGCTAGCACTTTTACACTGTATTACAATGACTTTGGCACTAGTTAAATTTATCCATAGGGTCACTAAATCAGGTTCAAACGGTTTGGAACTGCTTGATTCACCATCCTCACCATTAGAAAATTATAAATATAAAAATAAATAAACTTACACTAAAGTAATATAGATATGCAAGGATTTCAGCTCAAACAGGAAAAATGCAGAATATATGGGATGTAAATTAATTAAATCTAGAAGTAGAAATGAGCATCTAGCAAAAACTGCCAGCAATGGTATACCTAATAATAACCATTTCCATTGTCTTAGCTCAATTAGCAATATGAAAGAAAGAAAAAAAATGAAGACAACGATGCCATAAAAGTAAAATAGCATGAATGACCAATCAAAAAAAAAAAGCATGAACAAACTGAGAAAGTGCCTTTAGAGAGTTGTGAGATTGTCAAATGCCTATCAAATTAAAGCAAAGGTTTATAATATGGCTGTAAAGTCAACTGTGCTTCTAAATGTAGCATGTTGAGCAATTAATTATATATGTACAAAGTGGCAAAACAAGAAAAGCTAAAATAACAAATGAACGCATTCGAAAGAAGTCGGAAGTTAGAGGCAGCGGCAACTAAAGCAAGATGAGAGAAAAGCATCTAAGCTTCCATGCACAACAAAGACCAATGATGCATTAATATGAATAAGCAAGCAGGTTCAACACACAAAAGGACAAATTGAAGGCCAAAAGAATTTGGGCTGAAGCGATGCATAGGTAAAAACTAAGGGTGCACAATCCCCAACCAAAAAACAGAACTAACCAAAGACGATTCTCAAATTTTCAACCAAAAACTAGGCTGTACCTTTTAGGGCGGTCATTAAAAAAGTGACCAGGTTCAACACACAAAAATTACATGAAAGCCAAGGAGAACATGGGTCAGAGCCAAAAAAAGAAGACGGCATAACTGCAAAGAATCAGACCAGACCAAGGAGAACATGGGTCAAAGCCACTGACTGAAAAGCCAAGGGAAGGAAACTGGTTACTCGTTATTTTGGACAAGGACTGAACCATGCACGAAAAAAATCAGACCAAAACCAATCCAAGCTACTGCCTACTCAACTTCAATTTAGGTTTCAGGTAGCACCAGATCAATTTGCACACACAGTACACATAATTCAAGAAGCCACGCAAGTAGTTGGGGGCAATAAGCCATAGCCAAACCTGACCCCCCATATTTTTTCTTTTCTTTTCCTTTGTAAGTCTAACTTGACCCCAATTAAATATGTTCAAGTCCCAAAGTTAGTCAACTATAGAGCCTATGCAAATGTAGAAAAAAAAAATATTAAGTAATTTTTTTTTTTTATAAGTAAATATAAAGTACTATATAAAGATGAGGTATAATGCATGTATTAGAATTTGTCATGGACTTGCTCCCAAATATTCTTCATTAAATACATACATCTATGCAAATATATTAAATCTCTAATTTTAGTATAACTAAAAGTCCAAGTTGAGCCCTTTAGTGGTGTGTTCAAGCTTGTCAATGGGGAGGCAACAGGTTTCTTCAAGAGTTTGAGAGGATTGAGAAAAGGAGATCCATTATCACCCCTCTTGTTGGTGGTAGTTATGGGACCTTTGAGCAGGATGATTTACTGGGCTGTAGGTGGAAATTTGATCAAAGGATTTTGAGTGGGGCCAAGGGTAGAGGAGAGAGTGGAGGTATCCTATCTCTTGTTTATAGACGATACGTTGGTGTTATGTGGGGCAGATGAAATCCAACTTAGATATTTGAGATGTGTTCTTCTTTACTTTGAAGTAGTGTCAGGATTGAAAATTAACTTGAACAAAAGTGAACTCATTCCAGTGGGCAAAGCAACAGGGATTGAGTGTCTTGCTTGTAATATGGGGTGTAAGGTTGGACCTTTCTCTTCAATGTACTAGGGGATGCCATTGGGGGTAGCAGCAAAGAGTAAAGCTATTTGGGATCCAATTATAGATTGGTTTCAAAGGAGATTGACACGATGGAAGAAACAATATCTTTCAAAAGGAGGGAAGATAACTTTGATCAAAAGTACATTGGCGAGTCTTCCAACTTATTATATGTCGTTGTTTCCAATCCCAACTTCGGTAGAGAATTGGATATTGTGGGAGGATGGAGAGGGGGTACAACGGAGTTAAGGGTGTTTAATAAAGCTCTTTTGGAGAAGTGATTTTGGCGGTTTGCAATGAAGCAAGGGGTGTTGTGGAGGAGGGTCACTGAATTTAAATTTGGTTGTGATGTGGGTGGCTAGGTTGCTAGCAGGGCTGAGGGGTCTTTGGGTTGGAGTTTGTGGACAATCATTAGTAGGGGGAAGGACAGTTTTCTTCCACGTATTGGTTTTACTATAGGAAATGGGGCTCGGGTGTCCTTTTGGAAGGATGTGTAGGTGTGGGGAAACTACCTTGAAGGATAGATTCCCATGATTGTATGGTATTGCTTCGAACCAAGATGCTATGGATTTGATGATCTAGAGGAAGGATAGTTGTAGGAAATTTACAGTTAGGTCTTATAAAGACCTGGTTAGGAGGGGGGTGAGTAATTTCCCTTGGAAGATTGTTTGGTGACTGAGAAAACCTTTAAGAGCTGCTTTTTGTTTGGTGTACAGCTTGGGGAGCAGTTTTGACGGTGTAGAATCTTCAAAAGAGGGGTTTTGACCTTGCGGGAAGATGTAGTATGTGCTTGAAAGAGGGAGAATCAGTGGATCCCTTATTTCTTCATTGCTCTTTTGCAAGGGAGATGTGGAATCTTGTATTCGCAATTCTTGGGTGTAGTTGGATCATGCCACTCTGGATGCTTGATTTTTTAAAGGGATGGCATGGTGTTAGTAGGAGGAAGAGGAGAAGGAATATGTGGGGGATGGTTCCATCTTGCTTTTTTAGTGCATTTGGAAGGAAAGGAACCATCACATCTTTGAAGAAGATGTCGATGGATATTTGTAAATTTAAAGATAGTTTTTTGAAAATTTTGTGTTTTTTTTGGTATATAGAGTCATACCCCTCATATGTTAATACTTTTGTAGATTTTTTGGATAACTTGAGACTTAGTTGAGTCTTCAATGTAAATAGGGCGGTCGCCTTAGTCGGTTTAATACAATACTCTTTAACTTATCAAGAAAAAAGTGCTCTCATAGCCTCTGCTGCAGAATGAATACACAACCAAGGGAAGCATAAGCACTAACTTTTTTAAGGCCCCATTTGTTTGTCGGGAATATTGTGCCAAAAATTGATTCCCAAGAAAAGTAAAGGAAACAATATATACATAAAGGAAATAATATATATATATATATATATTGATAAGTAAAGGAAACAAAATATATATATAAGAAGTTATTTTTCCCACATTCATTTGGTTTATAGGAAGATTTTCTAAAAAAATATAATTTAAACTTTTATGTTATGCATAATCATGTATAAAATGCAGACACGATATGAGATAAAGTATTACCTACAGAAAAATAGTTGGTGGTGAGGCCCACACCCTCCTAGGAAAACCAAATGCACAAGAAATGAAAGCAATTTAAATTTTATTTTTTCTTTCCTTTCCCGCCAGTCAAAAGAAGCCTAAATATGTCTGTGAGCTTAACGAGCCAAACTGGGTTTGTTTGGACTCGGATCCTATATAAAACGAGCTTAAACTTTCAAATTGAACTCAGTTCATTTATTAAGTAAATGAACTCAAACAAGCTCCTAAGTCCTAACAGCGTCAAGCTCATTGTTCACAAACAAATTTGGTTCTTTTGCAACACGAACCAAAAGTAAAAAGTATAAACATCAAGGAGTGTGTATGTATGTATATATATACACCCTCCATCGCTGATTCCACCTTCATGTAGCCTCCCCAATCATGTTTTCTTCGCCACACTCTGAGACTCCTCCTCTTACCATGAAACCCCCTTGGAAAGCTCATCCTCTTTTTCTCCTTTGAAGTTTCCCCCAAAACTGTACATAGCCACTCCAACTCAGATCTCTTTAGCCATAATTGTTGAATCACCTTCACCCTGCTTTTGATAACCAGATATTTCTCCTCTCTGTCGGTACGTTCATCAGAGATCTCGTTGGTCTTCTCACCGAATTGCGCAATCATCATCTGTTAGCTTAGTTGGAAGGGTATTCGCATTTACATATATAACTCAAAAAAGGATGAGAGAAAGGATCTATTTTTAGATTTTTTTTTTTTTTTTGGGGGGGGGGGGGGTGTTGGTTGATGTAACACATACATGAATTATACATTTAAAGCTTTTGCATATTTTTGGGCTGTGTCATAAGGATTAGGTTTTTAATTTTTCATTTCCCAACCCACTTACAATATGTGATGTTATGTATCCTTTCCTATTATCTTTGCACACTAAAAGCAATAGATACCCTACTATATGACTTATCGAAATTGGGGAAGGCCACAAATTGTAATATTCAAAGAAATGTAGTGATCAGCCCTGATTTGCTAGCCAGGTTCTTTAAATAATAATTATCCGACTCAACTTTTTTAATAATAGGGGTTCTCAGCTTAATTTCAAGATCACCACAACCACACATTGGTCCCCAAAAAACATAACATTTCCTCCCTATGGTCAGCACTTCTTGTCCAAACAAATTTATGTGCTTTATGTCCATAACAAACTGCAAATATGAATGCAAACAAGCTTCTTTTGTGTCAAAGACTCAAAGGGTGATACATTGAATCAGAAATTTCAAATGCATAAGGATTCAAAGAAGCAAACAAATAATTACACATACTTTCATTTGATTACTTACATTTTGCCAGCTTTGCAAGCTTCTGCGATGTTTGATGTATCCCCAACCCAATTTTGGAAGCCCTTCTGTTAAATTCCGACTGCATAGAAACCGTTGGCAGATGTTCCTCTGATTTTGAACTATTACTCGGCCCATTCTGTGCAGACGAGAATGACTTCTTTAACCTCTCAGCTACACTGAGAAACTCGGACGTGCGATCCCGAAAAGACGAATTTGCAGATTTCACATGCATCTTCCAAATTTACCTTTCAAATTCTGCGCTGGAATGACACAGAGACTTCCAATTGCAAAATTTTGCCTCGAACTTTTATATTTACGGTTTCAAACAGCAAAATAACTCTGGATCAGAAACAACTGGGCCACCTCTCCCTCTCTCTATAACTCTCTGCCTCTGTCTAAATTCTTCAAATCTCTCTCTTAAACTCTCTTTGAAGTCTCTTCTCTCGCTCTCTCTGGCTTAGCATTCAGTTCGTGTGATTAAAAAAATGTGTCTGAACTCTTAAAAAAACGCTCCTCCTCGTCCTAAAAGCTTCAAACTGTAAGGTTTCAGACGGCTAAGTTTACCTCCAAATTAAAACCCACTGATCCACAAATGCCACGTCTTGAACCCTAAAACCACGAAATAAAATCTTTCTTCGCAGAAATACAGAAACCAACTCGAAAATCACCGAATACAAAACCCTAGATCTGGTTCGCGATCACCAATCGTGACTAGATTCTCACCCTTCAGACTTCCAACAACTCCGAAGATCATACGAATGTGAACACGCAGATATACGTACAAACATATATCTATATCTATATGTACATGAATTTTGATCGACTGGGGTTTAAGAGCTGAATGTGGGGAGGGCAAGAAGATTGACAGAGGAACAACGATGCCACACAATATTGAACACGAAACTCCAAGTCTCCAACCACCGTGTAATAAGGATTTTTGCTATCGTGCCCCTGTATTTGTTTTAAACTCTATTCATGCCATGATCTTTACTGTAATTAGCACCAGTTCCTTCAAAGTTAAAAACTTGTCAATTTAAGTACACGTATGGATTCCACTTTTCTTTTTCATTTATCTCTATTTTTTTAATATAGAAAAATCACTTTAAAAAGTTTGTTCAATTAAAGCATCAAAATAAATAAAGGTTTGCTTGTGTAAGTTATGCTTTTATAAAGTGTATTCAATTTTTATTTTTGGTAAATTTTGCTAACTTGTTCTAGGTTTGTGACAATTATAAATATTTATTTTAGAATTTTTAAAATTATATTATCATCTCCTATTTTTACTAGTAAACTACATATATTTCTTATCACCATTTTTTTAAATTACAAAACTATTCATTTTATTTTTTATTTTTTATATTCTTTCTATTTTGAATTTTTTAATTTTTTTATTTTCAAATAAATATTGATTAAAACATTCTTTATCAAAAATAAAAATATAAGCTATCTACTTTAAGTTTAGAGTAAACTACACTGATAATCTCAAAAAAATTTGATAATTAAAAAAAATTGAAATTTTTAAAATTATGCTCACCTCTACGAACTTTTGGTACATAAAAAAGTGTGAATTCAATATTTTAAGTATTTAGCTAATTCTTTTTAAAAAAAAAAAAAACAAAACTTTGTAAGGGGACCATGAAATCCTAGTTGCAAGACCATGATTTGAAATTTGAATAAGTTAAAAGAACTTGCTTCTCAAAATAAGTTACTTTTACTTATAAACTCATTACATATACATTACTAGATAAAAGGTTTTTTAAAAAAATGATAAATTATATCGACTTCTTTTCAAGTTTCTGACAATTATACTAAGTTTTTCTGAAGTTTCTAAAATTATATTGATTTTTTTTACTTTATTTAAAAAATTACAAATATCCCATTCAATCAAATTTTCTTTTCAAAATGACAAATTTTCATTTTCATGTTTTTTTAATACATTTTTTCAAATTGACTATTTTTTTTGATTTCTTTTATCATTTTTAAATAAATTTTGATTAAAACCTTAAATTTATTTTTATATAAAACGAAAATAAGTTATTTACCTTAAATAAAAAAATCTTTAAAAAGCTAAAAAATTTAGTCAAAATTGAAAAAATACGAAAATTTTTTATTGCAAACTCCCAAATGGTAATAAAAAATTAATTGAATAAGTTATTTATAGTTTGTCAAGTAAAGTATAAGAATTCAATATAATTTTAAAAATCTTAAAAAATGTCAGTGTAATTTATTCATATAAAAAAATGACTAAACAGGCTATTTATAATTTGTCGAGTAAAATATAAAAAGTCAATATCATTTTAAAAACCTTAAAAAATATCAGTGTAATTATCCAAAAAAAATTACAATTAGAATTAGTTCTATGAATTTTTTACTAAACTCCCAAATAACAAATCAATTATATTCTTTAAAATTCTTTCTCCAATAATCTAATTGTTGGAAAATTTGAAACTTCCCAAACAAAATGAACAGCTCAAATGGGCCTTTCTCGCCACCTCAATAGAATTTCAGTCTAATTTTACAAAAAGCTTTATTTTAAAAAACTTGCTGCTTGGCAACATAAAGGTGAAAACTAGAAAATAATATTTTTCTCTTTGCCACTTTGTCTCCTTTTGTTCCGGCTATTTGGCTATATCATTTGCTTGAAAAAAATAAATTTAAAAATAAAAACTTTGTCTCGCTCTTTCTTTCTCATTCATTCTTCTGCTTATTATTATGTTTATTATTTAAGTTTGACAAAATGAGCGGGTTGAGTAAGTTTGGATAAATTGAAAATGAAGCGGATCACAAACAAGTTGAACTCCTATTTGACCGTAATTAAACGGATCAAATACGAATCAACTCAAATGAAATCAATCCGTATCCAACCCGTTATTTTTAAAACAAAAACAATTACACATTTTTGCACTTCTTTTTTAACTCATGAATACTTGCTACATATTTGCATCATATAGAAGTATCAATCAATCACAATGTTATTAAACCCACATTTGACCTCCAAATAAATGGGCCAAATATGGATTGGATTAAATGACTCGGGTCAACTCATTTTTGAAACCCAAATGTGATTTTTTAAAGATTTTTTTTAAATGTGTTAAATTGTTTCCTAAAAATATACATGTCTGAAAAACAAAATTAATTAAAATTGCTTTTATGTCATCACATTTACAAAGTCCATATATGAAATCAGCCAACTAATCCACTAATAGAAACACCAACCCTCCATCACCCTCCATTCCCTTGGCAAGACGTCAGATTTAAGACATTTTATGCAATAAAAGAGAGCAATTCACAAAAAAATTCAAATAAAACCTCAAAACCATCAAAATTTCCGTGAATTATAAAACTACAGAAAACTCACATTATCAAACCCAGCAATGTTCTAATTTAATGAAAAGAACTCAGTTGTTGATTCTGCAGAAAAAAATAATAATAATAAATCACTCAAACACAAAGTGTAACGCTCAAATTTCAAGCAATCACCCATATATATATATATATATATATATATATAGAGGGAGACTAACTCTGTTTAAGAACACTTTTTTTTGGGCTTTCGTGACTGTTGCTTGCGGTGAAGCCTGCCGGCGTCATTGGGGGACGTGTTTGTTTTGGTGAGGAATATACAGACGGGATCGATCAGGGATGCGGTCGATGGCGAAGAGAGAGGGGCGGCAGAAGGGGAAAAGATATATGAGATCATCTCCGGTTTGAATCAAACTTAAATTCAATATAAAATTTGAGTAGAAAGTGAATTTAAGTTTAATATTCTTCAATGATCACTTAAGTTTTTATTTAAATTTATTTTAAAAATCTCACATTATTTCAAAAATTACTTTATATCATTTCCTTTAAAAAATCATTTCCTTTTATTTTTCCTTCCAAACCTCTTTCAGTCTTAATTTTCATTTCCTCCCAAATTTTCTCACCAATTTTTTTCTATTATTTTAATTTCTCGCCAATTTCTTCAAAGCAATATTGAAAATAAAATAACATTGCATTGAAAAAAAAATATTACATTAATTAAAAGAAACATTGAAAAAAAAATAACATTGTACTGAAAAAAAAAATATTACATTAATTAAAAGTAACATTGAAAATAAAATAACATTGCATTGAAAAAAAAATATTACATTAATTAAAAGAAACATTGAAAATAAAATAACATTGCATTGAAGAAAAAAAAACATTATATTAATTAAAAGAAACATTAAAAAAAATTATTAAATTAATTAAAAGCAACATTGAAGATAAAATAATATTGCATTGAACATTACATGGAGTTTCGAGCAATGATTTGTCTTTAGAGATCCTCATAATAAGACATTTGCATAGGAGTTAAATTAGTTATATCCATTGACATTATTTTATGATCCTCAAATCTCTGTTATCTCTCATTCATCATTGTCAATATCTGTAATTGTGTTTCTCTATTTTCTGTCTTTCTCTGACGATCCGCAGCCAACATGTTTTCTTTTTCAATATAATGAGAAGACATACTCGTCAGCACTTGAAATATATTATTTTGTGTGGATTCTAAAGTAGTATACCTAGCTTCATCGATATCTTTATTCTTCCGCTGTTTTTTTCCGGCCTTGATACCAATTGGACGCTTTGATTTATCTCCTAAAAATTGTTGTTCCAAGTCAATATCAGAATCAAGAGATATCGGAGTTTGAGGACTAGAAGGACTTGAATGACTCGAATAGGATGAAGTTTGGACTTTTTGTTTATTGCTTTGAGTATAAACTTCATCCCATTTGCAACTATGTCGTAGTATTTCCCAACAAATTTGAAATGTGAAATGTCTCTTTTGAATGGGTTTTGTGTGACCATGCTCAACCCGTTCCAACCCCATTCAATTAAATGGGTTTAAATGGGTACCCCATCTTCAACCCGTGACGAACTTGTATACATCCAAATCCATTTATATTCGGGCAGGTTTGGCGGGTTCGCGAGTTAGGTTTGAGATTGCCACCTATTGTTTATGCAATATGATTTTGTTATGTGCTTCCATATAAGATGTCATTGGATTTACGATTAGCGCACTTAAGTCCTTAATTTTATAGTATAACAAGAATGTAAATGGTGAGAGGCGCTCTTTGTCAGATGAAATTATATTTTATTAAAATAAATATTATATTATAAAAATAGTTTTAAAATAATATTATAATTTATTTTGTAAAACTAATTTTATAAATAAAAAAATTAATTTCAGAATCACATAAAATAAAAATCATTTTTTTTAAAATACTGCAAATACAGAAATTGAAATTAAATAGAAACAAATAGAGATTATAACTTATTTGGTTTCATGAAAATACCAAAAGTACAACAATAGTAATTGACCAAGGCTAGTATCTTACACTATGTCCTTAAGACAATATCATCCTCACACTACTGCTTTCAAGTTTTCAATAGCAGTTGTCTCACAGGATACAATGGTCACGCACAGTAAAAAAAAAAAAAACTCTAATCTTATGTGCATAGCGAACCAAAACTTATGTTAAACTCTCTCTATATACAAACTCATAATATGTATGTATTGAATTCTAGAACTCGTGAATTGAATGAATGATGATAAAGGCAGATTGGGTTTATATAGGTGACTTGATGCCTATTTAAACAAACACAAATATAAATAGTACATCTGTTCACGCAAATAGATATAATGTTTCAATTTAAATAAATGTATCTATTGGTGAACAAACGCACCAATATGAAGGAAAGCAACTATCTTTTGAATTCAAAGGGATGCACCTGTTCATAATTACTGTTAGTCAAAATAAAAAAAATGTAACATTTTGAAAATAGAATTTAAATAAATTATCTCTAAAAAAACATATATATATATATATAGCAAGCTAAAACCCAAGCCCAACCCAATGTAATTGTACATATCATCTTTAAAAACTTTGTTCCCAATCTATATGAGACACAAGTTTTTCACAAGCTTTAAGTTTTGTTACCGTTTCCAAGTGGTAATATTTTGAATCAATTTCTCATTCACTCCTTAATGATTTTAAGCAACCCAATATCTGTGCTTAATTTTCTTATGGAGAAGAATATATTTCTATGTAGACCCACATAAAATAATGTATTGGGTCTACTTTAATTTTGGCTCAAAAATTACTAAAAATTCTTGCTCAATAATCTATTTTTCCAACACACTCTAATTAGTTTTTCTCTCACATGTTTCTTTTCAATTTCATTTTGTTTTATATTGAGTCAAAATTATAAAACATGATTAGGAAATCATCAAAATATAATTTCAATCAACAATATAAAATACTCAATTTTTTTCTCATCTTATTTGATATTAGTGATTAATTACTACTATCTACTCCAATTTTAGGAGCAAAGATTACTTAAAAAATTTATCTCCAATTTTGTAATGCATTATACATGCTAAAATAATTGTGTTAAAATAAGATAAAGCAAAAATAAAAGGATTGAATGGGTCTTTTATGTTTTTCACTATGTACATAATTATTATACCTCAAACAACAAAAATTCATGTATTTTCTTTCTTTCTTTTTTCTTTGGTTGCACAACTGGCTGTGGGCATTGAAGAAATTATTGAATGTATTGGTTTCAATAGTTCCAACAGCTAGATGACATACCATATGTATATGTATAGTACACTATTACAAACGTAATCATTAATCTAACTGTTGAGACCATGGTCCCGAGAGACCACCGAATAATTGTTCGTGGGCTTTGTTTTTACTCATCATGACAAAAAGAGGTCAAATGAGAACTGAGTTTCTATTCAAGTGGTGTGAATACCCATTTTATACATAATTGGCATAAATTCGATTTCCCCTCCTCCATTATATACCCGAAAAAGAAAATAGGGCAAATGGTCAATTAATAAAATAAGGAAGCCCTTGTGCATTGCCTCTTAAATAGATGTTGGTAAAAAAATCTAAAGTTTGATATGTAAATTTATCTTTTGTCATTTATATTATACATGTCGGGTAATGTATAAGTGGGGAGCCACGGATAAAGCTTGGAAAATTCAAAATTATTTGGAGAAGTAAGATTTTTAGTTTCTTCAAAATTCCGTTTTGCGATCAAAATTTAGTAGGTTTCATTACAAAACGTAGTTTTGAAATAATTAGTAAAACACCATCAAAACTCCATTTCCCATTTCTCCATGTACAAAATGTTGTTTTGAAATTCTTAAATTTATTTTTATATAAAATAAAAATAATTTATTTACCTTAAATTAAAAAAAAAACTTTAAAAAAGTTTAAAAAATTATTCAAAATTGAAAAAATACAAAAAAAAAAAAACACATGAAATTGGCAATTTTGTCATTTTAGAAAAAAAAAATTGATTAAATCATGTATTTATAATTTGTTAAGTAAAATAAAAGAAGTCAATATAATTTCAAAAAATCTCAGAGAATATCAGTGTGATTGTCAAAAATCTCAGAAAAGTTTAGTATAATTTAATTAGAATTAATTTTACGAAATTTTTACTAAACACCCAAATAACAAATTAATTATATTCTCTAAAATTCATTCTCCAATAATCAATTCTCCTAATTTTGAAACTTTTCAAACGTAATGTGTAATACCCCGGCCCGAGTTAGCCGGTATCCGACCCGGTAAACCCAGGCCATGGCATAAAAACCCGAACTATAATAAATTAAAAATAATAATAATAATAATAATAATAATAATAATAATAATGATAAATAATGAAAAAGATATAAATATATATTTATGTGAACAGTAGTGTGGATGTGAAGGGTGTGTGTGAACAGTGTGCAAGTGGGTGTGTGTGTCGGCAGTGTGTGTGTGTGTATCTTGATGTGTTAGTGTGTGTTATATTCTATATATATATATATATAACATATAAAGATCAAGCACAAGATCCAAAGGAAATTAATGCAAACTGAAAAGGAGAAAAAGCAGAGAAATTTATGAGAGAGGAAGTCAAGGATAGAAGCTGTAAACGTGTGAGAGAGAGAGAGAATTTAGAGAGAGAAAGAGGTCGGTTGGATGACCTATAAAAGCAGGTCATGCATTGCATGCTTGCTATCATTCAAGGAAAGGAGAAATAAGAAGCTCAAGAAGAATCAGAGATTGAGAAGGATCAAAACCGTGGCAAAAAAAAAAAAGGTAAGAAATTTACTGTATTTTTATGGTTCGAATTTACTGGTTTTTTGTAGAATTGCTTAAAGCATAGAGATAATTATATGGTTTTAAAGAGCATGAAAAATGGTGAGTGTAGGAAGAAACTGCATGAAAAATGGTTAAGAAATGAAGAAGATATGGAAGGTTTATCGGAAAGTTGATGTTGGAGAAATTTGAAATTTGAAGGTGTTTTTGAAGGTTAAATTGCTATATAAATGTATTAAATCATATTCTAGGGTGTATAGGACTGATTTTAGGCTTCAAATCATGAAAAAATGAAGGAAAAACAAAAAGAAAAAAATAGAAATAGGTGCAGGTCACCGGCGCCGAAGTAGTGACCGGAGCTGCACTGTTCTGGCCGGAAAATGTGTGGGAGAAGAAGAAGCAGCAGGCTGGGCCTTGGACTGGGTCATGGGCCTGGTCTGGGGCGCAGTGATGGACCGTTTGGAGCTGCACTGTATGGGTTTGGCTCATTTGAAATTTAACTAAACTGATTCAGTTTTTGAAAAAAATGGAGGAAGAAGCGTTGTTGCTGTGGGTCGACCCTGAGAGCGGGTGGCAGTGGGGAACATGCCCACCACTGTGCCACGCTAATGCTTATGAATAAAAGTGGGTAAAGTATAAATATATTATATAATAAAGAAATTTAAATAAATAAATAAACAAATATTTAAATAGTTTTCGATGTCCAAATTAAACAAATAAATAGTGTAAATTTATTATCTTAGGCCTTCTGGACTCAACGGTGAAGTCCGTTTCACGAGACAAAACTCCGAAAAAATAAGACACGTTAGAGTATAAATTACCAAATTACCCTTAATGTCCCTAAAACCAAATGGAAGTCAGAGGGAGTCCAAATTGACTTTCTTCGACGTTCCGGACTCAATGGTGAGGCCCGTATTATGAAATAAGGTACGAAAAAAAAAATATGACACGTAAATATATAAGGTAATAGAATCAAACTTTAAAACTTAAAGAAGCTACCCAACAAATGTAACTAAAATAGGAAAAAGAATTAATGATAATTAAATCAGAGTAATATTATGGAATGTGACCGGACTTTGAAATGTGATTTTAGGGAACTTCAAAGGAAGGATTTTTGGAGTTAAGTCTTTGGAATTCAGGTGAGTATTTCATACCATATTGAGGTAGACAATTTCAGTATAGATATAAATATTGAACTCTTTTATGATTTATCGTACTATACTGTATACGTTTGAATGATCTATTGACAACTATATTGTCTTCTTTGACTTCAGAAAATGTGTTCGAAAGATACTTAAATGTTTTACGATATTCTTACAAATGTTTGAACTGTTTGAACTAAATGTCAAATAAAGAACCTTGATTTGAAATAATTGAACTGCTATTGATGATTATTGATTTTGGATATAATTTGGATATGATTTTGATGCTTTGAATAGAACACTCTTCTATGATTGGTCACTATCGAATAGGTTGTGATTTATCGAACCCATCCCACAGGGTATATTGTGGTGAGCCGGTTTTGATACGGCATATCGAACTAGCTAGCCCATCGATCTCAGTCAGCGAGGTTCTAATTTGCTGGCCATAGAAGTAGAATATATCATTTTGAATATGAATATGGAAAATCGAACCATGAATCTGAATTATTGAACTATGAATTTGAGATATTGAACTATTATTTATTGAACTATGAATTTGGACTATTGAACCATGAATCTGAATTATTGAAATATGAATTTGGGAATTGAACCATGATATTGAACTGTGATTTGGATTTATTGAATTATGTTATCGATTATCGATTTATGATTTTCGTTAAATTGAGATTTATTGGAAGCAAATTTGATACTGTTATCTTGTACTATAAATTAAGATAACATATGATATTTGATCATTGACATTTCTATATTGAATTATATAGTAGTTTTGAAACCCCTGGTATGTTATGGAATGTTCACGAGCTGGGATACTCACGAGCTATTGAGCTCATAAGATATTTTTATCCTATTTCAGGTGATGATATCGGACAAGAAATAGCAGGTTCAGTCACACTAGTGGGAAGCTTGTAAAGCTATGGACCCTTTTTGTAATAGGATTTTGCTAGTCATGATGTAGTTGCTTTTGGGAACTTTGGACTGTATATCGAATATGACATCAGCAGGCTTTGGAAAAATTACATCATGTACTTTTGTAATTACTATGGAATGTAGAAATAGATGACTGATGTTGACTTGTGTATTGATTAGCGCTTCCGCAATAGAAAAACAAATTTATTCCGCTGTGTTTGATCTAAAGGAATTATGATCATTAGCAGAAAGGCCTCGGTGGCTGATCACGAACCCTCGATCCGCATGGACCGGATTTGGGGTCGTGACATAATGTATAACTCAAATGTGCCTTTCTTGCCACCTCAATAGAATTTCAGTCTAATTTTACAAAAACCTTTATTTTAAAAAGCTTGCTACTTGGCAACGTAAAGGTGAAAACTAGAAAATAACATTTTTTTTCTTTGCCATTTTGTTTTCCTCTTCTGTAACCGTTTGGAGACCTCCTTTGCTTGGCCAAAAAAAAAATTATCTTGCTAATCCTCTCTCATCCACTTTGCACTCAGCATAGTAAATTTCATTCTTCTGCTTATTATTATGCCTATTGTTATATGCAATATGATTTTGTTTTGTGCTTCCATATAAGATGTCAATGGGTTTATGATTAGAGCACTGAAGTCCTTAATTTTCTAGTATAACAAGAATATAAGTGGTGAGAGACACTCTCTCTAATTAGTTTTTCTCTCACAGGTTTCTTTCATTTTGTTTTATATTGAGTCAAAATTATAAATACGTGATTAGGAAATCATCAAAATATAATTTCAATCAACAATGTAAAATACTCCATTTTTTCTCATCTTATTTGATATTAGTGATTAATTGCTACTATCTATTCCAATTTTAGGAGCAAAGATTACTTAAAAAAGCTATCTCCAATTTTGTAATGCATCATACATGCTAAAATAAATGTGTTAAAATAAGATAAAGGAAAAATAAAAGGAATGAATGGGTCTTTTATGTTTTGCACTATCTACATAATTATTATACCTACACACCAAAAATTCGTGTATTTTCTTTCTTTCTTTTTTCTTTGGTTTCACAACTAGCTGTGAGCATTAGAGAAATTATTGAATCGATCGGTTTCAATGGTTTCAACAGTCAGATGACAGATCATATATATATATATATATATATATATACATATATATACAGTACATTGTTACAAACATGGTCCTTAATCTAACATCGAGACCACCGAATAATTTCTTGTGGGCTTTGCATTTCTCATCATGACAAAAAAAGTCAAATGAGAATCGAGTTCCTATTCAAGTGGTGCTCTAGTACCCATTTTTCATGTAATTGACATAAATTCGATTCCCCCTCCCCCTTCATTATATACCCCAAAAAAAAGAGAGATCAAATGGTCAATTAATAAAATAAGGAAGCTCTTGTGCATCCCCTCTTAAATGGATGCTTGGTAAAAAATATCTGAAGTTGATATGTGAATTTTTCTTTTGTCATTTATATTGTACATATTGGGTAAAGTATAAGTGGCGGGGCCACGGGTAAAGCTTGGAAAAATCAAAATTATTTAGAAAAGTGATTTTTAGTTTCTTCAAAATTCCGTTTTGTAACCATTTTGTGTCTTCATTTTAGTTTAGTAGCCAATTTTGTTCTCGTGAGGCCGGTTTAACACAACAGTAAAATTGTTCTATTATAATATGATAGTTACGGATGATTTGAATTGTGAAAACAATATTTTCATTCGTGAAAGCAAGAATGTATACATCTAATCTAACTCTCCAAAATTCTGCAATGACAAAAATATCGTGCACTGAATTAGCCAATTCTATTTTAGTCGCATTAGTAAACGTAACTACCTATAAACCAGCCAAAATATAAGGCCTAGATGGTTGCATCTGGTCAATTTTAATAGATGCAAATAGGCCTAGGTAGATTTGCCCAAAAACAACCCCAACTTGCCTCCTCATTCTAGACACGAAAGCACTGTTATGCCTAATTTATGTCACTTCAAACCCTAAAAACAAGTCTTCAAGTCCTCTCAAACCTTTTGTAAGCTTACAAAGTGAAAGAATGTGAGAGAAAGTGAAGGGAAAAGGGAAAGAAGACTAACTTTTCTTGCTTTTATATTTTGTTTGAATTCAAAAAGTGGTATTCCTTTCCCTATTAGCTTTAGGCTTTTATTCTACCCATTTTTTCTTTTCTTTTCTCTCTCTCTCTCTCTCTCTCTCTCTCTCTCTTTTTTTTTTTTTAATCATTTTAAGCCTTCCATGTGAATGTTAATCTCTCTTCATCATATCTGGCTAAAGTATTGAAAGATAATGCCTATTGAGTGAAAGACATTATTCTGAATCCATGAAAATGAACATAAAATCATGTTTCATGTTTTAAGTTATTTTGAGCATTTTGATATTTCTCATACCTTGTACTCTCAAGGAAAAAAGTACAAAGTTTTTTAAAATATGTTTAAAAGAACTAAATATGCTTCTGTTTTCAAAAAGGCCAAAACATGTTTTTTGACTTCATTTTTAAAATTTTGTATCTCAAAAGTGTTTTCAAAATGTTCTTTCTTGAAATGTGTTTTCTTTTGGGAAATAAATTAATAAGGTGACTAAAGAGTAAACAATATTATTGCAATTTAATTACTAAAATGTGACAAATGCACCCAAATGATGTCGAGCGTATCCAAAATATAAATTTTGTTTCTGTTTCTACAAAACAAACTATGTTTTAGTTTTGCCATTATAAGCACTCTTTTACAAATAACATTTTTCAAAATATCTTGTCTTGAGAAACTTGTTTTTTTTTAAAAAAAAAAAAAGAAAAAAAAAGAAAAAAGAAAAAGAGAGAGAGATGATGACTGTGGAGTCATCAGTTCTCTTAAATTACAAGCTCCATTCAAATGAAATCTAAATTGTCTCTAGAATATGTTATACTTACTTGTTTCAATCAGATTTCAAGTTTGTTTTGTAATTTTGTCTTCAACTATGTTTACTTTAATTTTCAAAAATAATTAACACTCCCACTTACCCAAAAGCCTTCTTTTCAAAAAATAAAATAAAAATTCAAGGAATAACTTGCTTGAATTTTCAAAATAATTTTCAAACAGAACTTGCTGGGAAAAATACACTTACACTCCTGATCGATGGCACTTTATGGCTTGTAATTTACAAGTAAGATTGGGCCAGGGAGGGGGGGGGGGGGTGTGAGTGCATTTCACCCTCACTTATTTTCAATGTTATTATTTTTGAAAATAACTTATTTTGTATGTTTTATTTTTCAAAACATGTTTTTAAAAAAATGATTTTTTTTCACATTTTTTTTTATAATTTCCTTAATTATTGTCAGATATATCAGTACAAGTAAATGAATGATATCATATCACATTCTGGCGTGGTCCTATTCATAACAAGTGTTGGTAGAATATTATATTTAAAGTTTTTAAATCTTTCCTATTTAACCTGTTAGATGTAAATTATCTTGTATAAGTTAGGGTTAGGGCTATGATACTGTGTTAGATTAATTGTTCTAAAAATTTAAATCAGTGAATTAATATGGTATGTGAGCTTTGATTTTAAGAGATCTTTAATTCAAGTCTCTCCTCCGTTTTTGTGCACAATGTCCCATTCTATTTCTTCACTCCTCACGTGAAGACGTCACACTCTATTTCACTTCTCATGTAAAAGACGTATTATGTTTCATCACTCTTCACCTGCAAGACAATATTGTACTTGAGGGGGTGGGGGGTTAAACTAGTTCATATACAATGATGTCCTAACTATAGCTTATACACAATAGTATACATCTAACATAACATACTGGTTAAATTACTTATCAAAAGATAAAGTTTCAAAACCCAAAAAATAAATAAATAGGTAAATTAGTCTCATCTCCCATAAGTTTTTTAATAATTACAAATAGTGCCTATTTTAAAAGTTTATTTTCAAACTGTTGTTTTAAGTAACTAAGCACTCCTAAACTCAATAAAATTGGACAATCATAAGTATAATAAACACAATGCAACAAGAGACAATGCAAAATATAAGAAGAAATACTGATTCTTTTTAATTTTTGCTTTTCTTTTTTTACCTTAGCTAGCCTATTAATACTTTTTCCCAACAAATTTATATTATTGTATGTGGTAGCCTGTTAAAAAAAGAAAAAGAAATTGCATTGATGGATTACATCATTGGGAGGGATAACTTTTTAAAGTGATTTTCAGTCACACCTACCCAAAAAAAAGCTCATATACTTGGATTTTTTTTTCGAGTAACAATGGGATCGGGAACTTGCGCATGGCTTGTGTCTCGAACGGGTAAACCTAACAACCCCATACTAACCGGTGTGAGTTCTGATGGTATGTACATGGAGTGGCTCCGAAGAACTTACCAAGAATCGACCAAGGAACATGAAGTCCCTGCAAAACTTGGGTCTCTCCCTTTTCACGATCTCGATTTTTACTTTGAATAGTTAGCGGTGATTAATCACTATATCAAAATAATATGGGCAGAGAAATAAAGTATATTAAATTGTTAAAATGATGGTTTTTATGATCATCTAATGATATTTTACAGCATTGACTCGATAAAAAAAAGGTGAAGCAAAGAAATACGTGAAAGAAAACTAATTAATTTGCTGTTGCTTGTTCATTATCGCTAAACAAGAAAATTAACTTATTTTATATTATAATGAGAAATAAAATATATTGTATGATAGTTTGTATATTGTCCAATTTGAAATATATTTAACTGTTTTATGAATTTTTTTAAAATAAAATTATAAGAATCGAATGGTTAACTCTGGCCCACTTTCAAAAAAGTCATGATAGTCCTTGACAAACTTATACATTTGAAAAACAACACAATATCATTTTATTCTATTTTTTGATTGACATGCATGTTTTTTATTTTAGCATTTGTAATATCTTATTTGAAATTTTATTGATTATAATTAATTTAATAAAATAAATAAATATAAAAAAGATTAAAAATAAATAAGGACCCAATAAGAACCCGTCCCGCTCAACATAGGGTTTAAACAGATTTAAAGACAATTCTTTTTTCACAGGACGAGATTAAAGAAGGGATCCCGCCCCAATCGGCCTGTTGCCATTCATAAATAAAAGTGATGGGTTTTGCATAGAGAATATAAAAAATAACCCATTGTCTAGAACGTTTGATGTGCACAAAATGATCCCATTAACCATCTTATTCATGTTGTTAAATATAATTGTTAGTGAGAAAAAGTTAATTGCTTTAATTAAAATTTATGTTTTTAAACAAGTAACACGTTTTAAACATGTAAAAACGTATAACTCTACTGTCATGTTTTTTTGAAGGTCATTGCTAGCTGCACAGATGAAAGTTAAGCAAGGCATAATAAATTTTTTCCATACATTCTTCAAGTGAGATTGCATGAGGGGGCTACTATTGCTACAATAACAATAACTCTTTTCATAACATGTCTAATTAATTTTGGGTTGGTGGTTTAGAGGTTATGGGATCAAAATTAGGTTCGAGTCATAAATTTGGATCGCTTGAAGTTCAAATTGACACTTGTAATTTATGAGTAATTGTAGGTAGCGAAATTTATCCAATCGAACAAATGTACAACTATATTTCTCGTCACTTGTAATTTATGAGTAATTGCAAATAACGGAGTTTATTTAGTTATACAAAAGTACAATTATGTTTCTCGTTACAAAAAAAAAAAAAAAAGTCTAATTATTTTATCTTATAAGACAATATTACTTTGCAATAACTTTTTAATTAATTCTTAGACCTCAAAAGTTTTTTTTTTTCTCTAAGGATCACATACATACAGATACATATACATATGCATGTATATATAGCTGAACTAATCTACTAAAAGTAACTATATTGAGGAATAGATTTACACCAATGACCATCAAGCAAGTTATCAAGGCTAAATTTCTCAATCAGAATATCCCTATTTCCAAATTAACAAGTTTTTTACAAAAATTTCAAAAAAATAAACTTGCCTTCTATGAGCTTTTTTCTTTTCATAAAAGGCCTCAACAACAAAATCTTCACAAAATAAATAATTTTGGTATGAGCAAGGCAATATAAAAGTGTCACTTGAATAAATGCTCAAATAAAACAATCTTATTTTAATAAATAGGATTGATCTAGCTCGAAACGAGTAATTAATCGTATCGCATTTAACTCAAAATATTGGCATATAAAAAATATTTGTTTGATGATATGATTTTACTCTGTTAAATTCGATGACAAAATCAATACAATGGAAAAACTTGTAATATGTTAGTAAAATAAAGAAGATGATAGTGTAATTTTAAAAAATATACATTTTTTTTGTATTTGTTAGATATTTTAATGTGTGTTTGGAATTACTGTTTCAGGCATGGAAAAGTGTCTTTGAGAAAAAAATAAATAAATTCAAGACTGTACTTCTATAAAAACAATTTTGTATTTTTGAAAAAACAAAATTATTTTTAAAATTTTATAAAATAGTGAAGCACATTTTACAAACGCAAATACAAAAGTAGTATGTTATTAAAACCCGAGTCTTTGATTGTAGGCACATCTTTTTTTAAACATATTTATTGCATTCATGTACTTTTCTACTTATTTTTAAAATTTATATTCTTAATTAAAGGTATCTATTCAAGAAACTCTTATTTATAATTTTTTGCATAAAAGCATACTTTGAAGAAATATTTATAAGACCGAACTCTTATCAGAATGATGTGAGTGTCCACTCCTCACAAAGTTAACATAGGTTCATTCTCCCTCCCCAAAAGAGTATAATTTTTTTTATAAGCGTTTATTGAAAAGACATTTATAAACTAAGTTGACTCACTTTGATTTATACAAGTGTAAAAGATTGAATGATTATTCGAGAGATGCATTTATTTAAAGAATAAATGGGTTAATTATACTCTCTTTCTGATTTTTGATAATTATAGATATCTCTTCTCTTATTTCTAAACCTACATTGTCTCCCTTCTACTTTGAATTTTTGTTACAGATTCTTTATGCCGTTAGTTATCGTTATTGACACGAATGGAAATAACTGATGCAAGTCAAGAAAATTTCTTAAATGTCCAAATTAGCCTTATAAGTAATAGAATGACTATTTACTCTCACATGATAATGTTAAATGCAAAACTAACCTTCTAATAATTTAAACCTATATAACCCTCTTTATCTCAAAATCCATCAACCGGATTTACAGCAAGCAAATCCCACAATACTATACAAATTAGTCACACACACACATACACACACACACATATATATATACACAAACATATATATATATAAATGTATGTATGACTCCTTTGGCACAAGGAAGATTCGAATTTGGGTTCTTATAAATGCAATTGCAAATTTATATATATTATATATACATGTTACAATTGTAGTGAGTTTAGAATTGCATTCATAAAAATCCATTTATGGTAGTGAGTTTAACAAGACCGATTCAAGATAATTTGAGATCTAAAGTGACAATTTTAAATGATATATTTTTTATTTTTTAATATTTATTTAAAATTTATTTTTCTTGCTTTTTGAGATGCAAAATTACTAACTAAATTTTTGTATTCAAGTTTTCCTAGCATATCCTTTTCAATTGATAATATGGCTAATCCACTTAATTTTTCTTGTGAGATAGTTGATTTTATCAATTTTAAATAGGATTTTATTAATTTTAATTTAGCAAAACTTCTTTCTGTAGAAGCAACTATTACAGATATGGTTAATAATACTTTATAAACAATGTATGTATTTGGAAAAGAATCTAATCTTTTAATATAATTTAGTACCTCAATTGGAGTATTTTCTTCTATTTGTAAAATTTCTTTTAAAACTCTTAATTCTGAAAATAAATCTAAACCATTAATATGAGAAAAACTATCATGTTTTAGGAAATATTCAAGATTAAGACAATATTTTTCTAAACTATTATCATCTAGAGATTTTAACTTTTTGAAATTGAATAAAAATCCAAAATATTTACATATGTTTGAAAATTTTCATACCTACTTTGAATTGAAGAAATAGCTTGATCTACTTTGTATATGAAATAATCAATTCTAAAGTATCTAAAGTATTTTTCAGCTGATTGTGTTATCTCTTCATTGACATTCTCATCAAATTGTTTTTTTTTTTTCCTTTTTCCTACGAATTATACGTTTTTTACGAAATACCGGTTATATTTCTATTTCAGTTGCAATCTCCTTTGCAAAAATCATAGCAGATGTAAATCCATTTTTTCTATATTTTTCACAAAAAAATAATAATTCAAAGAATGTTATATGATGCTCAATCAAATAGATTCGAAGAGAAAGAGAAAGAAAGAAAGAGAGGAATAACAGAGAGAGAAAAAGAGAATACATAAGTTGATGTCTTGATTAAAAAAAAGCAATTGACGTTTTAGTTTCTACATGACCATTCAACTTTTTTTTGGTATTTTTTTTTTATAAAATATAATTGGTCAAATTGAGAATTTTATTTTTCTAGGACTTAAACATTTATGAGACTTTTTATGTGAAGTTTTTATAAGTTTTAGACTCCAATTTAGAGTTGTACAAAATTTAGGGATAGAGTTACATAAAATTTAGGCCTTCTCCATAAGTAGGGTCTAAAGTGATTATTTTCCTTGCTTTATGCTTGAGCCAGCACAAGAGTTTAAGAAACTCATTTATGGGTTATATATATATATATATATATATATATATATATATATATATATATATATATATAAACACACACATTGTTGAACCCTTTCAAACCCTTTTATCTCTCTCTTTCTCTTTTCATGTTTTTCTTAGTATATTTATGTGGAATCCATGAGACATTTTTTAGAAATTTTTTACAAGTTATGTCCATAGAAATTTTACCTTCCATTCTCCAGTTTCTCTTTCACACAACTTAACCCAGACTCTAAATAACCTTATCAGTACCATCATTGAAGGCCGCCGCAGATCTAGATATGAAATTTGAGACCATCTGCAACCATTTGAGACCATATGAAAATTCCAAATTTAGATCTAAAATTTCCACATTTAGATTTGAAATTTCCAGATTTAGATATGAAATTTGCAATTTCAAATCTAAAAATTCCAGTCATACCATCGTCAAAGAATTCATTGCGACAATATCGTCTTCAGAAAATCGTATCATCGTAGATTACTCTGGCTCGTTCCCTCACCGTTGCAACTCCAGTTACTGCCACCGCCGATTACTCTGCATCATTGACGTTGCTAACTCCAAATGGGAAAATCTGGAGACTAGAGGTCAATCCACCATTAGGTTTAGTTCATGTGACCCCCTACGACTTGCACTGAACTAATAGTTTTCTATACTAATTAATAATCTTTTTTGTATTAGGATTAGTATAAAAATAGGAGTTTTTATTTTCTAGTCAAAATAATAGTATTCTATGTAATAGGTCTTTATGGTAATTTTTTTATCAACAAAAATATTAATTTCGAATTTTAGAAATTTTATTCTTTTGTTTGGGTGAGGAGTTCCTATATTATTTGATTTTTAAGAAATTCGACATGTTTAATTCTCTTTCACATTTTCGTGTTGCATTAGAGAAAGAGAGAGATGAGAGACCATCGGGTTGTAGTTCGACAGAGCCAAATTATTGGATTAAATTAGTTTATATACACATATATATGATTATATATATAATAAACTTTTTAATTAAAATATTCATATTAAATACATGGACAATTTGGTTAATTTACAAAAAATTGTTAACACCGATTCGATAGAGGCAATGCTATTTTAGAAATTATAAGAGAGGTATTTGTAATTGTTAAAAGTTTGACTCAAAATAATAAAAAAAGAATAGGTAAAGAAATTTGTTTAAAAGCACCCTATCACGAGCTTAATATTTTAAGCACCCATGCGGCATTTAGCAACTCACAACTAAGCTTGTAGTGCTAAGTCAACCTACCTAACTAGTACACATAGACCTTGCGGCTAGAGAAGAGGAATGTATAACGTTTCGTAAAATTAGAAAATAAATAAAGAAATAAATAATGAATAATATTATTTCTGCATGATGATAAGCCTTACGAACATAATAATGAGATAAAAATAATTTAAATAATGTAATATGAAGTGATAATACATGAGGAATAAATGATAAATGATAAAAAAAAACTTAAATTGTAGAAATCAGGAAAAGACAACTTTTACAACTTTTGCTTGATATTCGTTCGAGAATCATTCGAACGAAGGACACTCATTCAAACGAAGGCCTTATTCGTTTGAACAAGCATACGACAAAACACTTTTAAGTTACGGGCTAAGAAGCAAAATAAACACAACTCTCATTTTTTCTTCCTTTCTAAACTCTCTCAAGCCAAGGGAGAAATTAGGGTTTGGGTTTTTCATAAATTTTTAAGCCATAACAACATATCATAGCACAAGGGGTCATCTTTAAGAAGAATCTCACCGATTGAAAAGTTAAGATTTCAAGATTTCTTGAAGAACAAAAGTAAAATTTGGCTTTTCATTTCATTTTCAAATTTCTTACAATTCTTTGTAGATCTAGCTTGATTGAGTGAAATAAATGATGTAAAATCTTTCTTAGGATTTATGGGCAAAAATTGAAGTCAATATCTTGAAATCTCTCTTTGCACACAAATCCACACTTGCTTTTGGGGTAGGAATTCTAACAAAAGTTAAAGGTTGAGTGTTTTCTATGTGAAGCATAATGCATTTTACTTATCTTGAGATTTTCTCTACAATGTCATATTTTGCTATATCGCTCTTGCCTTGGATTTTAATAAAATGTTGAGTATATTGATTTCATTAGTATTGATATATCTTGTGATAAAAGATGGAATTATTGAATGTCATGTATGTGTGTATTTTCATGCTTGAGTTAAATGAGTGAATTATTAAAAGTTATGAATTTGTATTAGCATTGTTCTGTTCTGTAGTGAATAATGAAATAATGTGAACTTTGGGCATGGTTGTAAATAAAGTGGAAAATGTTAATAAAAGATGAAATGTTAAAATGGAAATGGAAGACGGGAATGTGAATAATTAATCCTTAGAACGAGTTAAGGGACAAAAAGAATGGCATGTTGTGAGGCCGGATTAGAGACCGAAAATATTGTGTGATGGGATTATGTCTCCTTTTCGGTTGCAAACTGTAACCCCGCGCAGGTGGTAGTATATAGCCAGTGGGTTAGTAGTTTGTGAAGTACTAGGTTTTTCCGGGGGGCCATTAGATGATTATGTTTAAGTGAGAGGAATAACGTGAGGCTTGGATGGCAATTTATTTTGCATATATTTAATTTTAACTATATGATGATTCCCTCATTTATTTATTGTTATATTTTTTTGTGGTTGGATTAACGGTTTCAATTGTTGGAGACATGATGAATAATCTATTGATATGCATGCATGTTGGTTGGACACTTGTTTTATAATTCACATCTCACGTGCCTACACATTGCACTACTTTAACTTTCCCTATTTTAGAATCTTTACTGGGGTTGTTGTTTTGATCCCTACCAGATGCAGGTAATGGCAATGAGCTGACACCTTGATGACATGGACTAGAAAGACACTTTATTTTGGACTCTTTTGTTGATTTTAGGATTTATTTAAATTCACAACTCTCTTTTGTCTTTTGTTTATTTTTTAGAATGTTAAAAAGGCTTATGATCTTTATATATTGATGTGAAGGCTCAGAAGCTTCAATGAGACTAGCATTCTTTTGACTTAGAAATAGCAATCACAGGATTAATATACTTTTAGAATTTATGTTTGAAAACCTAATTGTGTTATATATATAGAATGTGAATGAATATCTATGTTATGAAAAATCAAGTGAGAATATGATAATTACAAGGTGGTTTGAGATATACAGAAATTATTTATTTAGTCTAACTTTGATTTAAAGGGTCACCCAAGGGTCTTTGGGGCTTGGAGCGTGACAAAATAGTATTAGAGCTCTAGGTTTAGAACATTTAGGGACGACGGGTTTAGGTAACACTAGAACACTTGAATAAAATTTTAAAATGTTAAGTTTCAAATATTTCTTACTCTTGATTGTTCTATGCTTGTGAAATGTGAAGTGTGATATATGCCTTGATGTGAGCATGCTTGAGATATTGAATTATTAGATGATTGATGTATCGTTTTAAATTGTTTGAATGTTAATATAAACAATGACTTGAAATATTTGATGCGAAAATAGTTGATGTATTAAATTCTTAGATGTTTGAGACATTATTGGAAAATCTTTTAAGTGGTGGTATGAGTATTGACTTGAACACGTGGTAAAATGTATAAATAAATTGAATATTTACATGTATTTGTGTTAATATGCATGTGGTTATTTGGAACATTATTTAGAACACGAGAACCAAAAGGGGAAATGACATTTTTAAGGATTTATAATGTTCAAATGTTGTCTTTCTTATATATTGATATAGAATGCCACCAAGAGTGAGTGGTAGAGGTTGAGCCCGAGGTTGAGGTAGAGGGAGACCATCTACTCTCGAGCCTCTACCACCTCCGCTTCAGCCACAACATGTTCTAATGGTTCATGTGGACGGAGTTGAGATTGTACATAGCATGATGGACTTTATGAGACAGTTCCAGTAGGCCAATATGGATGAGGAACAGTCACATCCTCAAGGTGGCTAGAGTAGGGCCACAATGGCTATAAGAGAGTTTCAGCGGCTTAATCCTCCCAAGTTAAGGGGAGAACCCGACCCACTAGAAGATGATTATCGACTCCGGACCATCACTAGACTTCTTGACATTGTTCGGATTGATGAGGATGATCTTCAAATCAATTTTGCCACCGTATTGTTTGAGGGTGTGGCCATAGACTGATGGGATGTAGTCAGGCCTTCTATGATCATGTCTTGGGATGTGTTCACAGTTGCCTTTCTCGAGAAGTACTTTCTCATTGTCACAAAAAATGTGATATGCTAGGAGTTCCGTCACTTGTACCAGGGCAACATGACCGTGACTTAGTATAAGTCCTGATTTTTTGTATTTTCTTGATATACACCAAGGGTGGTTATGGATGAGGCTAATAGGGCACATACTTTTGAGTTCGGACTCAAGCCTACTATCCAAACTAAAGTAGTACCACTCAAGCTGCGAGAATAATCTGAGTTGGTAGAGTGAGCCTTACTGATTGAGGCAGAAATAGAGCATTCTAGGAGAATTTAGGAGGTCCAATACTCGACTAGGACCATCAGCTTTTATCCCGAAAGACGGGGTAGTTAGGCCTTTTATGGCTATGTCTTGGGATGTGTTCACAGTTGCCTTCCTCAAGAAATACTTTCCCTGCAGTCGCTAAAAATGCGATGCGCCATGAGTTCCTTTACTTGTACTTGGGCGACATGACCATGACTTAGTATAAGTCCCAATTTTTTGTATTTTCCCGATATGTACCAAGGGTGGTCATAGATGAGGCCAATAGGGCACAAAATTTCAAGTTTAAATTCAAACCTACTATCCGAACTAAGGTAGTACCACTCAAGCTGTGAGTATATTCTATATTGGTAGAGCTAGCCTTATTGACTGAGGCAGAAGTAGAGGATTCTGGGAGAAATCGGGAGGTCCGATACCCGACTAGGACCATCAGTTCTTATCCCGAAAGACGGGGTAGTAAAAGGTAAAGAGAGATAACAGCTCAGTCCTAGGGACAAACCCAGTCATTTTTACGATCGACACCTTCTACCCATCCAGCACTAGGGAGAAATTCCCAAGCAGAGATTATTTGCTTTCTATATTAGTAGCTACAACACTATAGGACAGATTGCCTATAGGGAGGACAGACCCAGACATAGGGATACTTGTAGGGCAGAGGCTAGGGACACCCTCAGAGTGGAGGCCAGTCACAAAGGCGTGACAAGACCCCCACTTACTTTCGATGTGGTTAGGTGGGACGCATTTCTAGACAATGCATGACACCACAAGGAGTCGAGGTTTCTTTGGGTCGTTAGTGGCCTTACTCTTCACAGACGGTTCAGTCCAGCTAGAGTACCCGTCCACCACTCCTATCAGCGCCAACATTTTTAGCCCATAGTTCTAGGCCAGCATTAGGACCTTCCTCATCGGTAGCCAGGCTGCCTACTTTTCAAGAGGGAGTAGGATAGTAGAGTTATACACAAGTTCCTATTCATGGGAAGGTGTTTGCAGTTTTTGTGACCGAGTCATATCACGCCCCGAATTTTCACAAACCTGTGGAGTAAGTGAAATAAAATAAGAAAAGTACATCAAAGGTCATAAGGTGAATTTAATTGCTCATTTATTCATTTTCCCATGTTATCCCCAAAATTAGAAGTGAAAACTTATTAACTAGGCCCACCCAAGATGAGTTCCAAATAGTTTTCAAACACCTCCCCCAACTAGAGGTCAAGGTAGTCCAAGTAGTGTCCAAAAATGGTTTCTAAAATAGTCCCAAAATGCCCTTAAAAATGCCTTGAAATGATAACCCAAATGGGTCCTAAAATGTCCTAAGACATGGTCCAAGAATGGGTCAAAAGTCTACCAAAATATGCCTAAGGAAGTGGCCAAACATGGCTCCAAAAAGGTTGCCAAAAACACCCCAAAGGGGTGGCCAAACATGGCCCAAAGGTTGGCCAAACATGACCCAAAAGAGTGCCCAAACATGGTCCAAAAAGGTGCCTAAACATGGCTCAAAAAGGTGGCCAAAGGGGCTGTAAAGACCCGGAAATTTTTTTTTTTTTTTATATTAATTTTCCTGTTCTTTAATTTAAGTAATCGTTTTCATTTTATTTTTTTTTTTTGGAATGAAAATTTTTTTTTATTATTAATTGTTATTATTATTATTATTATTATTATTGTTATTATTATTATTATGTACATGTGATTAAATGTATGCATGTGATGTGTGTAATATATGTGTGAACATATATATATATATACATATTAAATTATTTAAATGTGTATGTATATGTGTGCACAAGTGAGTGTGTTTATTTAAGTATGTAAATATATATATGTATATATATGTATATAAGACAGATTGTGTGTGTACGGTTGTGTGTGTGGGTGTGTGTAGATTGAGTGTGTTACACTCAATGAGGAGTGGGGGATGGAGTGTGTGAGTAGAGTTGTGTGTGGCAGTGGGTTGCCAGAGAGTGGGTCGGATTTAGAGAGAGAGAGAGAGAGAGAGAGAGAGAGAGAGAGAGAGAGAGAGATATAGAAAGAGAGAAAATAAAGAGGAATATGAGAGCTAGTCTCGGTTGGAGGAGAAAAGTGAAAGAAGGGGAGACCGAGGGCAAGGAGGAGAGAGTTTTGGAGAAGCAGAAGCAACCAAGAGGAACTGAAGGGGAAGGGAAAAACCTGCACAGAGAGAGAGAGATCCGAAAATTGGTAAACATATACGGTTCTGTCTTTAATTTTTTCAATGCATAAATTGTGTATTAGAATATGGGGGCTGGTAGAGTATCAAAAATGGAAGATAATGCAAAAATAATTATGGAAAATGGTTTAGAAACAAGAGAGATATAGGGAGTTGCAGGTCACGGTTGGGAGAAGTGAGTTGTGGTATTTTATATGTAAACCTTAGTTTAAAGGAGGGGAAAAACATGGGGTGAGGTGCAGAAAGTAAATGGGATTGAATTGGGTTCAAAACCGTGGGGGAAAATGGGGAAAAAATGGGTGGCCGGAGAGTTGACCGAGGGTTTGACCCTCTATTTCGTAGAGTTGGAGAAGGTTTTGAGGGAAATGGGGGTTGGGGATGTGATCTACGTGAAAAAAGGAAGGGAATGGCATTTTAAAAAGGGGGAAAACACGCCGGAGGTCGGTCGCCGGCGCCGGAGAAGGCACCGGAACCCTACCGCTGCTTCGCCGGAGAATCGGGGAAGAAGGTGGGGTGTCGGGTCGGGTCTCGGGTCGGATCCGGGTCTGGTTCGGGCGGGTACGGGTTGCCCCTGCCACGTGTCAGCCATTGTTTTAAATTAAATGAATTTGAACCTTTTAGAAATTAAACCTTTGGATTTGAACCTTTTAAATTTGAACCTTAACCTGAACTTTCAGAAATTACGAATTGACCCCCCAACTGTTAGAAATTACACTTTGACCCACCTGATTAAATTATTAATAAAATATTAATTAAATTAATTAATTAATTATTTAATTTAATTAATTTAATTAATTAAATATTCAAAAATATCCCGGAGTCCAAATGGGACAAGTCATAGGTGTATTTTGACTATCTCGACCATTCTGAGACCAATGGTGAGGTCCGTTTTACGAGACGGGGTCCCAAAAAAAATAAAAGACCCGTAGTAACCTTTAAAATTACCAAAATGCCCCTAGATTGAAACACAGTCAAACGAACTCCGAATTAGGTAAACAAATAGTGGAATTTTATTATCTCGAACATTCCGGACTCAACCGTGGAGTCCGATTTGTGAAAAGAGTTCACGAAATGTAAGGACACGTGTAAAGTGCAAAATGACTGTTTTGCCCTTTTGAACCCCGGTGTCCGAATTGAGTTCTACGAGAACCTAGACTTACTTTCTTAAACGTTCTAAAACCAATGGTAGAGTTTAATTTAGCAGAATAGAAACCTATGAATTTAAAGACATAAAAATTTGATGAATAGCATACATTCAAACAACAATGGACTGAATTGTAATTCCTACTTTTAGGGACACTGACAGGACAGGAGGAGGCGATCTGATCTCTTACATTTTCATCCGTCTGTTCAGTTACATATAGTTCACGATCTTCTAGGGTTGATACCAACCCATCAGGTATGGTGTTTTGCTAGTGTTAGAAATGAAGTTAAGTTAGGAATATTTGTGAATGACTGGAATGCTGTATGTGTTTATCTGTAATGTGTTTACCTGTTTATTTGGAATTGGTTGTTCACATGTTATGTGTTACTTGTAAGTAAATAAAGTGAAGAACATGAATCATGATGTACGAACATACGAGATATGCATGTATATGAAACTGACTAGTGATTTATTTCTTATTGTCCGAGCATGTTATATTATTGAGATTCATGTTCATTGGGATTGCATTGGCATATTGGCATATGATGAATTCCTTGAGAACATGGCGTGGGTAAGCACATGGTGCTTTGCATTATGAGGGTGTAGATCCTGTGGTGAAAAACCCAAAATTGGCCATTGCATTGGTACTTCGTGCCATCGGGGAGTACCCGTAAATGAGACATGGGTGTGGCATAGAGTTGTGCATGGGTGTGTCATGCATACCATTCATATATATTACTGCTATGTTTGAATGTCATTTAGAGGTAAATGTACACTTTGCACATGCCACGCCTTAGCTTTATTTCTGGCATTAGCATTTCATCATACCAGCAGTTGTGCTGACCCATTCGTGGGCAACATTTTCAGATGAGGATCCTCCAGCCACTTGAGACTTAGTGATGCCCTGAGAGGGTGAAGCACGTGATGTATTTGTGACCCATGAGACTTGTATTTTGTTATGTAAGGGCTTAAGCCCGAATGACTGATGAACAATGTATTCGATATTACTTTATGTATGGATGATGATGGACGCATGTTTAGTGAATTTAATTACTTTTGTCCTTTTATTTATTTTACTTTCTGTCTCGTTACTCGCGCCCCGGGTTCGTGGGAAATTTGGGGCGTGACAGGGGCAGGTGTCTGGGGATGTCAGGGGTTGGGCGCCATGTCACGACAAGGCAGCAGTAGGGCGTGCGGCGCACAGGTGCGCGCGCGAGAGGGGCGCGCAGAGGGTTGTCACAGGCGAGGCAGGCACGCGTGGGCACGGCGCATGGGCACGCGGCACGGGTGCGAGCGTGGGCCGCGGCTGGGGCTTGGCCTGGGCTACTGCTACTGGTTACTGTAGCTACTATTCATTGCTACAGTAAACCAGTAGCTAAAATGCTACAGTAACCAATTTTTTCAACTTTGGTCAAAAATCTTGATTTTGATATTTTGTTACCCAATTCAATTTATTTCATCACCAAGCTTGGTGTGGGACCCTATAACATGTAAAATGACCATTTTACCATTTTTTTTTATTTTTCAACTTCAAGTAAGTTTTGACCAATTAGCCCCAAGTTTCCTCCTATGCCCCTATTTTCATTTCCTTACATTTTTTCATTTTTCTTAAGTCCTTTAATCCCCTACTTAGAAAGTATGGGCATGTTTTCCTGCTGCACTCATTCTAGTTACTATGTTTTGAAAAAATTTCACCATAGTTCCCTTTGTTTTCTAAGCATTTTTCACATAATATTTTGCAACAATCCATACATATAAGCATGTGTACATCCTATCCTCACTCAATGGCCACAACCTCACACAAATTTAATATACATCACCTAATTATACAATTATTCACACAAACACATATACTTTGAATTTAAAACATCACATTCTCACTTTCATTACAATTATAGGGCCTTGCCCACTTTGTTCACATTACACAAGACTATTACAAATTCATTTTACAAGTCTTAGGGCTTATGCCCTCATACAACTCAAACTATGCCCAAAGGGCCAAAAATCTTCTATGATCCATGTCTCCTCTGTTCTTCAAGACTTCATCAAGTCTCAAATACCAAGAGCATCATCTGTAATATGATATCCCATGAATGGGTCAGCTCAACTGCTGTATGACAAAATGCTAATGCAAAGAATAAAATTAAGGCGTGGCATATGCAAGTGTACATTTATATCTACATGCCTTTCAAATCATCCATACAATGCAATGGCAATGTGCGTAACGCACCCATGCAAACTTTATGCTACATCCATGTCTCGATTTCACGGATCGCTTTCGATAGTCAATTGAGTACCACACCTGTTTCACGGATCGCTCTCGTTAGGTCAATCAGGCACCAATGCAATGGCCAATTTTAGGTTTTTCACCACAGGATTTACACTCTCATAATGCATAGCACAAAGTGCTCAACCTACACTATATTTTCAAAGGATTCACCAAATTCCAATATACTTTGATTTCACCATGCAATAATATAGTCTCAATGAAGTATTCTATCAAACGCATGGTATATGTCTTAAACAATGCAATTTACTTAAAGCAACCATAACTTTTACATCACAAGACTTTGCCTACATGAACCTAACATGTAATCCCATCAATTTCACAAATAACACATTACATATTCACAACCTTGACAATTTCTCAAAGATCATAAAATACATAAAGCACCAACAAATAGAATAAATCATAACTCTCAAATCACAAGGATTTCCCTACATGAACCTAAGTTAAAATATGAATCAAACATAGAAACAAGTTACATGTTCATCACTTTGACAAATTCTCAAAGATTACAAAAATGCCTAAAGTACCAACACCTTGAATAAATCATAACTTTCTAACCATAAGAGTTTTTCTACATGAATATAAACTAGAATACAATGAATTAAACATATAGTCATAGTTTATGTTTATTACTTTACCAAATTCTCAAATAATAACAAAGAACACACAAGTACATAAACGATTAACTCTAGGTTTTTTAAATCAACTATATCTTAAGTGATTTTCTAACATCAAATAAACATATGAATCATTTAATCAACATGTAAATCACTCCTAAACTTAATCATATTCCTTACTTAGAAAAATATCATACTTAGAATGGTTTTTCTCAAATCGAGGAAGTTGTATTCGCTGCACAGTCAAACCGATCAGTGAGAATATAGCTCTTGTTGAGAGAAACAACTTTCTAGAAGGAACTTTTGTGAAAATCCAAGCCTAGAAGTGTGTTTTGGAAACTTGAATGTTGAAAAACCTAGGTTTTCTCTTCCCCTCTCTCTCCCTGCGTGTATTCTACTCTTCTCCAGACCAAAATATATATATATTTTTTTACTCTAAGGGTTGTATTTATAGTCAAGGGGAAAAGGGGCAAAATGACCTTTTTGCCCTTAATGAATTCGAGCCCCGTTACACTACAATCCGTCCCAAAACGCCTCAATTTATATTTTGGTTTAACTAAAGTTCTTAAAATTATTTTAAATGAAAATTTTTTAAAAAATAAATTTTTGCCTGCGGCCGGATTTGGCCGGATCCACCCGGATGCCCTTTTGGTCCAATTTTTGAAATTGTCTCTAAATAGGCTCAAATTTTTACAAGAGATGTATTTTAACATTCTAAGCATATTTATCTTCTATGACATACTCAAAATATACTCCTAAACATGTCTTACATCTAAAAGTGCATGTGTAATGCCCTACCGTCAAACGGTGCATAAATAGTGTCCTACCGGCAAAAACGAAAATTTATCCTCAATTTTCAGGTCTCTACATCCTTCCTTCCTTCAAGAAATTTCGTCCCGAAATTTAAAAATGTACATCTTCTACAAAATTTAGAAAGATAAAGACAAAATGCGTTGTAACATGGAAACGTGTAGCTTTACCTATGGATCCTTCACCTCTCCTTTCGCCAGGCGATTTAGAATGAATTACCCTCTCTCATTACCCTTTTCTCCCAAAGGAACCTCGTCCACTTGGGCGAGCGTGCAGTGGCGTGCAAACATTGCCTCACTTCCTGATAAGGTCTGGTTCTGATCTCATCTGTAACGGCCCACTCCACATGACACAACGCATAGTGAAATCCTCAAACATGTTGGCTTATCAATGCCAATTTCCCAAATCCATCCAAGCATCATGACCCACCTCAATAGTGCAACATAAAAAATAAAAAAAAAAATTCTCAATGCTCACAAGGATACCTCAAAGTCTCTCACACATGTGATGACCATCTAACTAACCTCAAATCAAGTTATGCAATCATCTAGTAATTCATCACAATGTCATCAATATATCACCTGCACTTCAATGTAATTCAATAATCTAATATTCTTCAAGTACTATAATCATCTACAAGACATTAACAACATAATCTTAAAGTAAAGTCATCATCATCCACCTTAATCTATATATAATTGGGACTAAATGTCATGCATTAATAAAGACTAGCCTATTAATTTCAATCATTCATATATCAATAGAAATCCCAATGTAGACAACGTAGTCTATATATTCCAAATATAAACTAAAGGCAATACATCAAGGTTTAAAAATCTAAAACATCAAAGAAGGTAAAAAAAAAAATCCCAATTCCATCCAAGGTTATTCTAACTCATCATCATTCTAGTCAATATATTAATTAAAGTCTCATACCAACTGAGATTCTTAGTGAAACTCTTCACAAATTTCAACTATGTATATATATATATATATATATATATCAATCCTTACACACATGTATCAAAACACACATACATATAAACATGTTTAAACATACCCTTATACATGCATTAATACCAATGTTTTCAAAACTGGACTGTTCATCGAACCGAAAAATTGTCCGGGTTACGGGTTACCGGTTCAACCGTCGGGTCAACCGGAATCAAACCGTGATGTCATAATTATGTAATTAATAAATTTAATAATATATATTATTAATATTTTAAATTTAAAAAATTATACAAAAATTACTAAAAATTATATAAAGTTTTTTTACAAAATATGAATTTTCTTAATATATAAAACTTCAAGAAAAAAAATTAAAAAGTATAGTAGACATACTTTATTACAATGTTGAAAGTTAAAACTTCATTTCCATTCTTCCATAATAGCAAAAGACCACAACAAAAATCATTTTAACATTCAATCCAAGCATAATCCAATAATTTAGTCTTCAACTACATGAAAAAAAAAAAAATACAAACACTAATAATCATGCATAAAATAAAATAAAATATCACATGATAGAAATATATAATACTGGAGTTTCAAAGTTCAAATTTCAAGGATTTAAAATTTTAAATACAATCCAAAATAAATTTAACACATAACATAGTTGATAGTTCTCAAAATAAAATAAAACAACAGTCCTCAAACATCATTGTCTTTTAGTTTTTGCTTAAATCTTTTCAAAAGCCTCTACGTAACCAATCATCTTCATCATTGACATTCTCTCGATTGTTACTAGGCCCGTCATCATTGTTGCCATCACCTTCAAATCCACCAAATGTTTCAAAATTGAGATCTTCATCAATCCCCACAATCACATCACCTTTATTATCACCATCATCATCTAAAATAGTAAAAAATGAAATAAGTGATTTTATTATAATGTTGATTCTTGAGTCTTAATACAAAGAAAATTTTAATAGTAAGTTACTAACCTTCTCTTGGTTGACGGCGTTGTTTTTTACTTCTTGGGATTGAACTTTCATCGTAGAGCATTTTTTCCAACTCATCATAATCAAGTAATGTACCATCATCCTTTTCCTCAACAATCCAAAATTCAGTTTTGTCAATACATTCAATGTCAATTGGATCATCATTTTTCTTCTTATAAAAATGCCTAAAATAAATAATTAAAAATATAGTTAATGATTCTCTAATGAATAATTTAAAAAAACATATATTTAGAAATACATAAGAATCATTTACCTATTTTTCAACTGCAAATTATAATGAATATATACAAGATCATTAAGCCTTTGATGCTCCAACCTATTTCTTTTCTTTGTATGAATACATTCAAAGACACTCCAATTTTGTTCACAACCAGAAGAGCTACTTGTTTGCCCAAGGATTCTTACTGCTAGTTTTTGCAAATTTGGAGCACTATGACCGAACATTCTCCACCATTCATCTTAGTTGCATGATAATTGAAAAAATAAAAAAAAGTAAGAACATAAGAAATGAATATATTAAGATTACCATTATGAAAAAATAAAAATACATTAATAATTTAATAAACTTACCGGGTTGGGTTTTCTTGCAATTAGAAAGAGCAAGATCTTTTCCAAAACTCTCCAAATGATCCCGAAACCATCTACTCTCATTCAACAACTTTGTCTTGCTACAAGTGGCTTTGGAATCTATGACATCAAGAAAACCTGCCATTACCTCGGGTTTGTTGCAAAATGTTGCTTGATCATATTGGAAAGCCAGATTCAACCAATAAGCAGCTGCATGGATATTTTGACGTAATTGCCTATCCCATCGTTCTTTGAGTATTTTTGTATAAGGCTTGTAACATCTCTTTTTATGCATGAACAACTTCTTAATTCCCAAACGTGCCCTATACATACCCTTGTAAACATATCCCATTGACGGCTTAATATCCCCATCAACAATACGCAAAAGTCTCATGAGTGGTTCCACAATTTTCACAATGATCAAGCAATCATTCCAAAATTTACCATTTAAAATAATATCAGTAACTTCTTTGCCTTTCCTATCTTTTGCATATCTTGAATCAACAAATCTCTACTAGTTACCAAAGCCTTCAATTCATGCATGTGGTTATAAAGGCTATGCAAAGCAATGAATGTGGTGGCAAAACGAGTTGCTCTTGGGCGAATAATTTCTGTCCAATTCTTATTTTTCCTCAACAAAGCCAACAAGTACACATGATTATAAATAAACTTTGTTATCTTGGATGCCTTCTTTGCAAGTTCAACAATATGCTCTAACTTTGCAAGATCGCTAAAAATCAAATTTAAATAATGTGCCGCACAAAGAGACCAATTGATAGTTGGATAATTCTCATTCACCATCCTTCCTGCAGCAACATAAGCTGATACATTATCTGTCACCATGTGAACAATGCCACCCACTCAATCACTTCTTGAAATAATTTAAATAAGAGAGAGGCATCCTTCACAACATCTGAAGCATCAACAGATTTTATAAATATGGTTCCCCTAGGACAATAGACAAGAAAGTTAATCAATGTCCGATGTCTACCATCAGTCCAACCATCACCCATAATAGAACATTCAGTAGTTTCCCAAATACTCCTCATAGGGTCAACAAATAGTTGCATTTCTTTCTTAGAATCCCTCAACAAGTTAACTTGAATATCATGATAAGTTGGAACCTTAAAGCCTGGACCAGTTGCAATTGCGGCATCAAACATAGACTGGAAGTATACAGAATTTAAAGCATTCAGTGGAATGCAAGTGTCGTACACCCATCTAGCAACAGACATATGTGCCCTCCACACAGCTTCTTTACTTGCAAGAGCACTCTTAATAGTCGGTTGGGAACCTGGAGTAGTCCTTAGAGCAAAATAATCATTAACATGTGTCTTCCCCTTCCCCTTTTGTGAAACTCCTACATTACTTCTGTTCCCACTACCACCATATTCATTGATTGAAATCCTCATATTCCTAGGTTGAGGTATTTCTTTAACCTCCACATCTTCATCCATATCACCTTCAAATTGTGAAAGACTAGGGCTAAATGAATTTTGGAAATCATGCACTTCTTCCCCTTGTTTTCTCTTATTAGAAATAGATTTTAAAGATTGCTCCATTTGAAATTTAATATCTGCAGGGACCTTTTTACATGATCCAATTTCTCCTTTTACCCCAGCTAAGTGTTGCTTCATCCTATTAATTCCTCCACCTTTAATGGTCTTTGTGCAATATAAGCATGTATAAGTCTTTTTCCTATCAGGGGCATATCCTTCACTTACATGTCCCCATGCAATATCAGATTTTTCCCTTGTGGATTGTGAAGAATTAGCAGTTGAATTTTGAGCAGATGAAGACATTATAAGCAAGCTACAAAACAAGTGACAAAATATGTGGTTTTATATTTAAAATAAATTCAGCCAAAGACTAACATTTTAAATTTTGATAGGTCAGACCATTAAAAAATTGATAGAAAGAGTGTTTTTTTTTTGTACCAAAATGACTACTGGTTTATACCTTAATACAAATGGAATGCAGTTGTTAGACTAGCCTTTGTTCAAAACTTACAGAATGTGAACTCAAATAATGCAAACCAGTTTCTCTCACCATATTTTCTGACATGCTCATACAAAGTATTAGACATCACATCAATAAATTCATGGGTGCCCCACTAGTTTGCATCCACAAGAATAGTCAATTTGTGTAGCATTTTCCATCTCATTTAGGTTCAGCTTTCCACAATCTGCTGAATAAAACATATTTTTAGGTGGTGTTTATATACACATTTATAGCTAAATAGAGAGTGCAACACTTCAATTTTTTATTTTTTATTTTTTTTTAGGACCCAAACTCAACAGAAACCAAACCCTCAATATCTTTGCTGAAATGTCTCAAAACTTTTTCAATCATCTCATCAATATTGAAAGACAAATCCTCTGAAAAGCAAACCTCTCCCTCTTCAACCGCACTCTTTTCCATCTTTGCACCAAAATCCTAACCCCTCAAACATCAAATATGGTAGAAAAAAAAACTGCTCCGAACAACCAAAAATGAAAAATTGATGCAAGAAAAGATCTAAAACTGATGAAATTATCAAAAACCAGAAAAAAAAAATTTAGAACATGTGGAGCGAATACGTACCGTTTATCAAGAAATCAAATCTCAACCCTTCAAAAACAATATCAGAACTTGATGTGCAAGCAATCCAATGTCACTAGCAATCCAAAAAAAAAATTAAATTAAAGGAAAGAAAAATTGGAAAAGAAAACAGGTCTTGAAACAATGAAATTAGACAGGAGAAAATAGGTCTTAAATTACTGATTTACCTTTAGATTTCAATTTTCAACCGATCTATGAACGACGGACGAAGAACGGAAGAAAGACAACCGAACGACACCGTGCGGTGCGAGTCGCCATCGTGCGGTGTGAGTCACCGTCACCGTGCGGTGTGAGTCACCGTTGTGCCGTCACCGATTTACCTTGAGGCTTTAGGGTTGAAGTGATGAGATGAAGTGAGAAACAGAGAAAGGGAAAATGGGAAATGAGAAATCTGAGAAATGAGGGATTCAGGGTTTCATTACGTAGGTTTTATATATATATATATATATATATATAGAGGTAAACCGGTCCGAACCGGTGACCTAGTGACGGGTCGAACGGTTCACCGGTTGAACCGCCCGGTTCGGACGGTTTTCCATTTTAAGCCCGATTTTGAGATTGAAACGGTTTCTCGGGTTCGACCGGACCGTTCCTTAGACCGGTCGAACCGTCCGATCCGGTCTGGTTTTGAAAACATTGATTAATACCAAATCCATCTACAAAACTACCACAAGCTTATGGAAATAAGGACTAACGATGTGATGCATCAAGTCCATAAATGCCGACGGGGCATTCGTCACATCGAATGGCATAGCTACAATTCATAATGTCCATAACGAGTGCGAAAAGCTATGTTCGCCATATTTTCCTCCCATACTCCCAACTAATGGTACCCCGATCTAAGATTGATCCTCGAGAAACATCTCGAACCCCTGAGCTGGTCAAACAAGTCATCTACCCTCGATAACGATTACTTGTTCTTGATGACAGCCCGGTTCAGTCTCCTATAATCCATACACAACGTAATGTTCCATCTTTCTTCTTCGCGAACAATGCCGAAACATCTCACAGTGAAGTACTAGGACACGTAAAACTCTTACCTTATAAATCAGTCAACTATTCCTTCAGCTTTCTCTCAACTTAGCTGGAGACATACGGTAAGGTGGAAAGGAAATAGGCATAGTGCCTAGGATAAGCTCTATCGTGAACTCTATCTCCCGTCTCAGCGGTAGACTAGTCAAGTCATCCGGAATGACATCTGGAAACTCATCCACTACTGGCGGTAACATGCTCTTTATAGTCTCATTCCTATCTACTATCAAACTAGCCAAAAAATAGCTATGGCCTCCCCAACTCCTCGAGTCACACAAAGGAAATCTCCATGAACCCCCATGAATTAAAAGCTATGTCCTATTCAGGAGTACACACAGTCACTCTCCCCCTATAGCAATCTAAACTAGTCCGGAAAGCAAACAACTAATCTATCCCTAATATAATATCAAAACCAGACATGTCAAGCAGAATGAAGTCAAAATAAAGGATGCTATCAGCTATCTCTATCGAGCAATCTCTACAGATTCTCGTCAAAGTCACACTACCCCCAACTGGTGTGTCAACATGCAATGGTGGATCTAGCCGGGCTATTTCTAACCCTAAGCAACAAATATAATAAGTTATGACACACTTGCCTAATCCACTTATATAACTCACGTCAACCATTTCCACCCATTGTTTACACTAAAAAAAAAATAACACCAAGTTCTGACACAACCTTTACAAAAAAAAATTCATTTAAGCAATACAATATACACATGCTCCAGTTATCACTCAACCCTAGGTGAAATGTTATCCAAAAGGAATACATCTTTCCACAAGAGAGTTTAACACAAGGATATCTCTAAAATTTTAGATACAAATACCCTGAGCATCTACTGTCTAGTCCATACATAAGAATCTTCACAAGTCTTAATTCTTATTTTAGCATTCTAAGATCTTATGTGTCTTTTAAATTTACGGTTTATTACCCTATTAGAATTTGTTTATTTAAAATTTTATAATTCTTTCATTATTTCTTACTTTCATAGCTAGGTAATAACCCTCCATGGATCACAACTCCTTTTGTTACTGGCTGATGGGGCGCCATCCATCAATTGTAACGCAAGACTTGAGACCAATCTAGTCTGTATAGATAACATAGTCATAGTACTAAAACCAATGAATATCAGTTACTAACCTAACATACATATATAAAATCAACAAGCCACAATCAACAGCTAACACGTAGCCTATCACATAAACATGCAAGTATGCAATTCATCCCAAGAACACACATATACATATGGGAACACAACCGATTAGGTATATAACTAAGTCCACAACCTATCTCATAAATAACTAGGCATACGACCTATCCCATAAAACATACTGATCTATCACGTAGACATGAGTTTCTAATCTTAGTCAACCATTATATCAAACAATCACATACTCCCAGTCAATTGAAAAAATCAAGTATAGTGCATACCTGTGCACACTAATGCAATTGTGCACATAAAACATACTACCCAAACTAGCTCAAATAACTTAAGGTCTAAACTTCTTTCACTATTACAAGGCATTAGATCCTAAATTATACGTCAATAGGGGCTACCAAGGTTGATAGAGGTTCAAGAACTAAAGTTCCCCCTCTCCCTTAACCTACTTTACCTCAACCCAATGTTTTGGATGGCATCCTATATTAGGAACAAGTATTATTTCAAAATTCAGCTTTTTTCTCATCTAATGTGTTTCAGATCCTATGGCATTCTTCCATAATGGTACTTGCTATCATAAAAGCAAAACAAGTATCATCTATCACACATGTAAACATATACCAAATCACATACGGTCATGCCAAGTTATCAAGCAAACATGCATCATAGTATACATCATAGCATAACGTACATCACATATTATGTCATTACATACCAAGTCATCACACATGGTTATGCCAATATACACATTACACATATCATGCATCTCACTATACCAAATCATATAATCATGCCTTATAGTATAATATCAACTACCACATAATCACACATGTGATGCATCAAGTACAAATAGCCACATAACACACAAGGTCCTATCACATGCCACTGACAGTCATACTAAGTCACAAACTTTCCTCTAGGTCTCATGGTGTTCAACAACACCCTATCATCGCTAGGTAGTTCCAAACTAGAGCTCTAATATCTAGTTGTTAGAGGTTACACATTTCACAAGGTTTACACAAATTTCAAATCATACGTCATAGTCTCGTTGTGTTCAACAACACCCCACAATTCCTAAGTATTTGAACCTAAGCTCTGATAAGTCATCTGCCAACCTATATGTTGTCTGAGGTACTCTTTTAGTGTTTAATTCATGGGCTAATGTTTTGATTGACACCAGTGCTTCACACTTTTTCATTTCATCATCATTTGCTCTCGCATTGGGATTAGAAGTGGATATTTTAGATTGTCCTCTCACAATAGAGACTCTAGTTAGAGGCAGGGTAACACTTATGAGGATTTGTCACTCATGTGAGATTGAGATAGCAGATCATCGTTTTGTCTTTGATTTTATCGTGTTAGATATGATGGGATTTGACCTTATCATAGGTATGGATTGACTATCCACTTTTTAATCGACCATCGATTTTTATTGATGAAGGGTGACTATTTGTACCCTTGAGGAAGATTGCTTTTACTTCTTGGGTGATAAGAGTGACCTAACTACTCTAAGTCATTTGGACTTGCATGATTTGAGCAAGCTCAGTTGTATGTCTACTAGTTGGGTTTTAGATGATGGTAGTAGCATTCGGAAAGGATTACCACCAGTAGCACGAGACTTTCCTAATATGTTTCCTGAGGATTTATTTGAGTTGCCATCGCCTAGGGAGATCAAGTTCTCCATTGATCTTTTATCAGGCACCGCATCTATTTTTATTGCACCTTACCACATGGCACTTGCTGAAGCTAAGTGAGCTAAAGGTACAGATTGAGGAGTTATTGAGCAAGAACTTTATACGACCTAGAACTTCATCATGGGCCTAGCGCTATTTACGAATAAGGGGGATAGGACACTTCGATTGTGCATTGATTACCGTAGGCTCAATCGAGTGACAATGAAGAACCAATATCCTTTACCGTATATTGACAACCTATTTGACCAGTTGAAGTGACCCGTTTGCTTCTCAAAGATTGACTTGAGATCGGGTTACCATCAATTGAGGATCAGGGATGAGGACGTTCTAAAGACGACATTCCGAACATGATACTACCATTATGAGTATCTTGTCATGACTTTTGGGTTGATAATGTCCCAGCGACGTTCATGGATTTGATGAATCGCGTCTTTCGGGCGTACGTTGACACCTTTATCATTGTATTCAGTTGACTACATTCTCATTTACTCGCTTTTGAGAGAGAAACATGAAGAACATCTTCTTATTGCAATGCAGACCTTACCGGAGCATTGACTGTATGCCAAGTTCGAGAAATGTGATTTTTGGCTTACAAAGATGAAGTTTCTTTGGCATGTTGTCTTGTAGCATGGGGTATCCGTAGATCCTCCTAAGATTGATAGTAGTTTACCTAAAAAGCACACACTCCACTGACTCCATGACTCCACTTCATTGGAGTGGCATTCTCGTACTTAAGATACAGACAAACACGTGTCAACTGATTTAAGCGAGTCTATATTATTTCACCTACTCGGGTGGGTACCATCACCACCTTCGCTATGGCGCGTTATTACTTCTCTCTTTTTGAAAACATCTATGGGTATTTCTGCAATTAACTAAAATATCAGGGACAATTCACAAACACATAAAAGGAATAAAGATAATTTGAAATTAACGTTTTCGTAAATACATATGAACGTAATACAGTAATAGTGACCCTATCGCTTAACTATCGAACAACTCTCCAAACTCTCTTAAACCGTACACCGTCCACGTCGCCCATCTCTCCACTAAAGAGCTCGATATGTATTGTATATTGTTAGGGTTCCACCGACGCAGAACCAATCTCAACCCTAGAACTCTCAATTTAACGGTCCAGATCATCTCAAGCAGTTTCGAACACGTTATTTTTTAATTTATTTTGTATTTTTCGCAAATCAAAACACTTTACTCTCGTGAGCCCAAAGAAACCCTAGGGTCTCTCTGTCTCCGTCTGTCTCTCTCCTCTCGGTTAAAAAAAAGAAAATTAAGTTCAAAAAAATTGGAATTCATTTGAAAAATAGACAAACCAATTAGGGTTTCAAATCGAACTCTCTGTGATTATCAGTTTTAGGGTTTAAATCTGCGCTTCATGTGTTTGATCTTCGATTCGGTCGAGACGTCAACGTCGATGTTATCTAATGCAGGTATGTGTGTGTCTATATGCATGCAGGCTTCTTTGTTTTTTCTTTTCTTCTCTTCGTGATTTGATTGATTTGCTTCAAGAAATGACTTAGTTTCTTTGTAAAATTGGGGTTAGTTTGTGATTAATGGCTTGTATACCTCATTATTTTTGAAGTTTTGATCATTTTTTTTGTGTGAATTTGTTGTCACAGATCTGAAAACTTGGGTATGAATATGTACGATGGGATAGAAAAATTGGGGGTTTTGGTTTGGGGTGTTTGGATTGAGGGACTGTGATGGAAAATAGCGTGGGAGAGTCAGGTGGTACGGAAATTTCCAAGAAAACTAGATCTTTGGATCTTCAGACTCTTTATGAATCTAGCGTTGCAAAAGAGGGGCAAAATAAGAGGAAGAGCGGTGTAGAGGATGATGGTGTCTTCAGGAAGAAGAAAAGGAAGAGTTTGAAAGAGGTGTCTCTGAGTAGTTTTGAGCCTGGGGGAAAGAAGAGTAGGAAGAGTTTAGATGAAGTGTATTTTGATGGAGTGAGTTCAGATTTGGGCGATTTGGACAAGTCGCAGTCAGGTTCTAGTCAGAAATTGGATAGCAGTAGTGGGTTGAATAGCATTTCGCTTAATTTGGATGATAATGGTAATGTTATCTGTATCCCAAAGCGCCGGCGTGGTTTTGTGGGGCGCAAGAAATTGGAAAGCAGTCATGTTTCAAAGCGTTCAGGGATGTCTAGTAGTAAAATTGGTGGTTCTCTCGATCAGATTGCCAAGTTAAACGGCAAGCGAGAGAAATTTGAGAACAATCAAGTTGCTGAGACGTCAGGGGCATTCTGGCAGTAAAGCCAGTTTGGCCGATCAGGAAGTTAAGTTAAATGGTGATTCTGTGGGAACAGTTGTTTCTACCAAGTCCAAGCGGAAGGCAGGATTTGATGATTTCAATGCAAATAGGACTAGGAGGGTTAATTCAGATCGGCATGCCAAGGAGGTGGATGGTCATTTTGTTGTAAATATTCATGATGCATCTTCTAGTAAGTGCCGGAGCAATCATAGGAAAAAGAAGGATTTGGCGTCAGGCAGCGAAAATGTTGCACAGAAGGTTGAGCCTTCAGTTGATAGTTTGATAAAGTTTTGTGACGATTTCCAAGACGAGGATGAAGAAAACCTTGAACAGAATGCAGCAAGGATGCTATCATCTCGATTTGATCCACGCTGTACTGGGTTTTCTTCAAAAAGTCGTTCTTCTGCATCACCATCTGCAAATGGAATGTCTTTCTTGACTCCTCCAAGTCAGGATTTTGTTGGTCGTGGGGAGGACTCCTTAGCTGGCTTGGAGTCGGCATCAGCTGATAGTGCTAGCAGAGTATTGCGACCAAGGAACCAGCACAAAGAAAAGGGTCTTGCCAGGAAACGACGCCATTTTTATGAAATTCTTTCCAGGGACCTGGATGCATGCTGGGTATTGAATCGGAGGATCAAGGTTTTCTGGCCATTGGATGAGAGTTGGTATTATGGCCTTGTGAATGATTATGACCCTGTTAGAGAGCTTCATCATATCAAGTATGATGATCAAGATGAAGAATGGATTAACCTTCAAAATGAGAGATTCAAACTCTTGCTTCTCCCTAGTGAAGTTCCTGGTAAGGCAGAGCCAAAACGATCTGCCACGGGGGATAACCATGCTGCCAGTGGAAAAAGAGCCATGAGCATGGATGAAGATAGCTATGTAGGCAGCTATATCGACTCAGAGCCGATCATATCATGGTTGTCTCGCTCTTCTCGTCGCGTCAAATCTTCTCCTTTTAGTGTAATGAGCAAACAGAAAACATCCCATCTATCGCCACATTTTGTGCCACCATTGTTGTCTGACAAAACTGACAATGCAAATGTGTGTTTTGATGTTGTTTCCTCGGAAAGGGATACAAATAAATCATATTTTCTTTCTGCATTACCAGAAAGATTATTTGATGCTGGTCGGGGTGATAAGTCTGTGTTGGAAAGCACTTCCAGCTCCAAAGATAGCAAAGTACCTGTTGTTTATTACAGGAGGCGGTTTCGAAAGAAAGGTGAAGGATTGTGTCACATTTCTAAGGACAACAATGCACGTGGAAGTGCACCTGGATATGTTACTTCTCTTGCTCCTGTTTTTGATAACTTCCAGGCTTCAAAAGGATATGATATTTGTTTGGGAGGCTTGGATTCTGACAAGCTGTTGTGGTCTATTGATGATTCAGGCTTGCTAAAATTAAATATTTCATTGATAGAATCGAAAGAATTTAGGTTTGAATTACACTTCCCAGTACCTTCTGTTCTGAAGTACACATTTGGAGCAGAGAGTTTTTGGCTTTCACACATCGTATTTCTCCTTCAATATGGTACTGTTATGACTACATGGCCTATGGTTCATTTGGAGATGCTTTTTGTTGATAGTTTTGTTGGATTGAGGTTTCTCTTGTTTGAAGGTTGCTTGAAGCAGGCTGTAGCTTTTGTTTCCCTGGTCCTGAAAGTATTTCATCAACCAGATGAACCGGGGAAGTATGTTGACCTGCAATTGCCTGTAACTTCAATCAGGTTTAAACTTTCTTGCCTTCAAGATCTTAGAAAGCAGCATGTGTTTGCATTCTACAGTTTCTCCAAAGTGAAATATTCTAAGTGGTTGTATCTAGATCAAAAGCTCCTTCGACATTGTTTGCTCACTAGGCAGCTACCTGTGTCTGAATGCACATATGATAATATCAAGGCACTGGAAGGTGGATGCAGTCAGTTACACTTAAGTTCTATTAGCGGGGAGGCCTCCTCATCTGAGGTATGCATTACTTCTCCTTTTTCTCTTCTTTCTTCTTTTTTGTTGTATGCATTTGCTTCTGAAGCTCTTCTTTCCGAAACATTCAAGAAAAAAGAAAAAGAAAAAAAATGCTTCTGAAGATGATCTTGGACTTTGATTCCAATTTATTTTTTTTTATAAAAAAGTTGTGTCCCAGCCTGAGTTCAAGCTTTGTGCTCTATTTCTGATTTTTCTTTTTCACTATTTTGAATGCATATACGTGTATATACACACACACACACACATATATATATTCTAGAAGTGATCAAATATCGAGCAAAAGAACTTGTAACTTATGCTTGCTGTCGTATAGTTAGCAGCAAAATGTTGGTAATGCACTTCAATTAAATTTCAATTCAAGCTGGTATTAACTGCTATGAGTTTTCTATCAACCAGGGTTCACAGAAGAAGTCTATGCAGGGTATTATGCCCATGGCTGTTTCCAAAGAATCTTGCAGTGTATATATGAGTCAATCCTTTTCTAATTCTGATGTGAAGCCTGGAAAACTTCCTCCGTTTGCTCTTTCTTTTACTGCTGCACCTACTTTCTTTCTTAGCCTGCATCTCAAGCTGCTTATGGAACATAGCGTTGCTTGTGTCAGCCTTCAGGACCATGATTCTATGTATTCACTTGAGCATTCTGAAAATAATGGTCAGCCAATTGCAGATGACAGTACACTGGCTGGGGATTTCTTTGAGAATACTTCAGGAGTTACTCCTGGTAGTAGTCTGGGAACTTCTATGGGGGAAGCTGCTTGTTTTGGATGGTTGTCTCGTGCCAAACCACAGTTGGGGAGTGATGCTATCTCTGTATGGAATGATGGTGGTCAGGTAAAATCATCTAGGAATTTCCAAAATGGCAAATTACTTGTTACTGAAACTTCTGCTTGCCCCAAAGATCCTGGGAAAAATGCAGTTGATGTAGTTATCCAATCACCACTACAGGACCATGTCTCTCCAGGCATGTCTGATGCCAGGTGCAATTCTAGTTTGAATGGTATGATTGTTGAAATTCCATCATTCGACCAAGTTGAAAGGCATGTTGATGGGAGAGTGCATGGTGCCCAACTGTCTGCTGATATGGCTTGGAATATGGGTGATGGCATTGTCCACAGCCCCAACCCCACCGGTCCTAGAAGTTTGTGGCATCGCAACAAAAATAGCTCTACTTCTTTGTCCTTTGGGGATTTCTCACATGTATGGCCTGATGGAAAGGCAGACCTTTTACGCAATGGCTTTGGCAACGGACCTAAGAAGCCTCGAACCCAGGTCCAATACACGACGCCTTTTGGAGGTTTTGATTTTAGCTCAAAGCATAGAATCCATAACCAAAATGGGGTTCCTTACAAACGAATTAGGAGAGCTAATGACAAGAAGTCATTGGATGGCTCTAGAAGTTCTCAAAGAAACCTGGAGTTGTTAGCTTGTGATGCAAATGTGTTGATCACACACGGGGACAGAGGGTGGAGAGAATGTGGGGCACGAGTGGTATTAGAACTTGCAGATCAAAATGAATGGAGACTTGCTGTAAAACTTTCTGGGATGACAAAGTATTCATACAAAGCTACACATTTTCTGCAGCCTGGGTCAACGAACCGCTACACACATGCTATGATGTGGAAAGGAGGAAAGGATTGGGTGTTGGAATTTCCTGACAGGAGTCAGTGGATGCTTTTCAAGGAGATGCATGAAGAGTGCTACAATCGGAACATTCGTGCTGCTTCAGTTAAGAACATCCCTATTCCTGGAGTTTGCCTGATAGAGGAGACTGATGACAATGGAACAGAAGTACCATTTGTTCGCAGTTCTCCCAATTACTTTCGGCAGGTTGAAACTGATGTTGACATGGCTATGGATCCATCACGTATCTTATATGACATGGATAGCGATGATGAGCAGTGGATTCTGAAAAACAAAAAATCTTTGAACAGTCATGAGAGCAAATGTGAAGAGATTTCTGAGGATTTGTTTGAGAAGACAATGGACATGTTTGAGAAAGTTGCATATTCCCAACAGTGTGATCACTTGACATCCGATGAAATAGATGACCTTATGGCTGGAGTTGGTCATATTGAGGTTATTAAAGTCATCCATGTGCATTGGCAGCAGAAGAGGCAAAGAAAGGGGATGCCATTAATCCGACAACTCCAGGTACCTTCCAATTTACCCGTCTTTTTTTTGTGGTCATTTCCTTGTTTTAGGTTTTTGAATCATTTTTTAAAAGTAAAATCTGTAGTTAATATAGATGGAACATCATTCCCTTAATAGAAGTACCGTTGTGATGATTGAGTTATTGACCAAGCTGGGATTATGCAGACATAATTTATTCCATCTGAAATGCAATTTTTTTTCCTTATATCTTTCCTTTCTCTTCTATATCTTTCCCAAACACTTATCAAAAAAAAAAAATCTTTCCCAAACAAAAATTGGAGGATTACACTACCCCCTCCTCTCCCTTCTGGGCCTCCCCTCAGTTATCCAAACACGAAGGATTACCTTACCCTTTCCTCTCTCTTATAACTAATGCTCTCATCTCTCTTGTAACTAATACTCTCTTCTCTCCCTTTGCTTATACAAACGAGCTGTGAGAATCGATTAAGTGAAAGTCCAGAAATTATAGGATTAGGGTCAAAAGAGCGCCCCCCCCTCCCCCCCTCCCTCCTTTTCTGCATAGGGGGTGTGGGTGGTTAAAGATTCACTACACACATGGTATAGCAAAATAAAATCCAATTCACCAACAAAACTCGTATTCCTGAAGAACCTTACAAAAGAATACATAGATAAAGGCCAAGTCTCTACAATTCCCTCACCCCACCCCAAAATGGGGAATGCACAATTATGCAGCCTATGAATAAGCATGCCAGACTTGAATTATGCACCTTTTTCTTGTTGTATACACCACATGAGGTACGGGAACCTTTTGTGGAAAGCTAGAAATGGAACAATAAAAGTGTGTGCTTTTTCGTTTGCATGGAAAATTTGGAATGTGGATCAATCTCGGAACTGTTCTTTAGAAAAGAATCAATTATTAAATAAATGGAACTTGACATGATTAAATGTAATACAAACAACCTGAGATGGAAATTGGCTACTTTTCAAACTTTAGAAAGTGATACAGAGTTTGTAGTTTGAAACAATAATTAGGATTTCTCTTGGTTCTTATCTTAACTAAACAATGAATCCTTGTACATAAATTGAAGAAACAATGTATTAAATAAACATTTGGTATATTATTTGCTTATTTTTGAAAATCTGAGTTATTGCTGCTTTTTTTTAAAAATTATTGTTCAAAAAACTGAAAAAAGAGATTTTTTTTTTGTATTTGATAATCAAATTCAACAACTATTTAAATGAAAGAAAAACTTCTGATTATAAGAATCATTAACAAAAAGGTTTTATGGGATGGGTGAAATTGATGATAAAGAATTTTATAGGTTGGTAGGTTTTGGAAAAGATAAGTTGGAGATAGAATTGCAAGGCAATGTGGTTAAGTGAGGGGACATGGAAATGAATGTTTTTTTATAATTTTATTGTCAATGCTCCGTATGACCGTCAATATTAAATTGTGTTTGATTGGAGCTATCTAGGAAGAAGAGAGGAGAGGCTTAAAGAAAAGTTGGCTCAGTCCTATGAGTTGTTATTATATCAAGGCAAAGAACAAAGTGGCTTTGAAAGGGCTTTTTGAGGAGGAGCTGTTGATTTCTTTGAGGATGTTGAATGTGGATAAGGCCTTGATCTAGGTGGCATACTTTTAGCTTTCTATCAAAAATTGCCAGGATGTGGCCAGGGTGGGTGTTACAAGAGTTGGTCAATGGTAAGACTAATAACTTGAGACTGAAAAGTGGCCTTCTTGAAATTATTTGCAAATTCGACCTTGGCAAGGCTAATACTATCTTGTAATTTTTTTTTTTGGGGGTGGTGGTGGGGTGTGTGTGTTTCCTGGTAACTTTCTAAAGCAGGGTGAGATTTGGGGTTTGTGGCACAATTAGATTTTTGCTTATTTTTTATTTTTAACTTGTGTTTTGATGCTTACTTTCTGGGGTTGCTTGTGTTTTTCCTGTAATTTGATGAGTTTGAGGCAGAGTGATCTGCTGTTCTTGTTACTGTTCATTTTATTGATGGGGCATCCTTTGAAGTGTTTAATGTGATGGAAGGTTGCTGTTGGGGGTTATTATTCCTCGTAGTATTATGCATCCCAATTGATATCTCCTCCTTGTCTTTCTCTTTGTATTGATTCAATTTTCAGCTTGAAGCTGGACTTGGGGAGAGTGATGGGCATTTGGGGAATTATTCTTTTTTTGTGCAATTTAGGATGTTGACAATGGGTTTGTTTGGGTTTCGGGCTTTCGAAAGATTTCCATGATTGGGAAGTGGAGGCTATAAGCTTAGTGACTATTCTTCATAATGTTCGATTGGTTAGGGACAAAGAAGATTCTCTTTGGAATGGGGAAATGGGGGGAAGTTTTCAGTGAAGTTGTTGGACGTGCACATGACCTGAAGAGGTGTGAAGGAATTTCCTTTGAAGGCTATTTGGAGAACCGAGGCTCCTACAAAGGTGGTATTCTTTACTTGGACCATAGCATGGGGGAATATTTTGACATTACCCAACTTGCGAAAAAGAGGGTTTTCGTTTGGCCAATGGGTGTTGGTTGCATATGCCAAGAGGGGGAAGAATCTGTTAACCACTTGTTTATTCATTACTTGGTTGCTAGAGATTTATGGGATCTTCTTTTCTCTTTTTCTAGGTGTTCTTGGTTAATGCCTGGGGCGGTGGTGGATTTGTTGATAAGGTGGCAAGGGACTCGAGTTATATGTAGTGTGAGGAAAGTGTGGAGATTAGTTTCTTTTTGTAATTTTTTGGGTGTACTTGGAGAGATAAATTGTAGGATTTTTGAAGGGGAGAACTCTCCTTAGTAGCTTAAAAGAGGTAATTGAAGCTTACCCTTCCTATATTTACACTTTTGTAGAGTTTTAGGTGGTTTAAGCCTTTTCTTTTGTAAATATTTCACCTTTCTCGGGTGCTTGTTAATGATGGTATACTAATAAAGAAAAGGGGACGTGGAGATGGAAGAATTTTTGCACTTTATCATAGGCTTCACTTGGGGTGTCTTTTTAAGGCTAAGGTTGTATGTGATTCAGTTAGTAAGAGTTTCGAGGTAGGTTGGAGGTTGAAAAGCACTTTATTTGTGGAAAGGACGGAAGCTTACTCTTATTAAGAGCACTATCTCTTGCCTTTCAATTTACTTTATGTTGTTTATTGCCCTTGTGTGGATGAAAATCTGTGTTTTTTTTTTTCATAATGATGAGAAGCTCTGTGGGTGGCTTGTACTTCGAACGGGTAAACTTCACTAGCCCCCCCCCCCCCCCACCCCCAAACCCAACAACACAAACACACACACACCAAAAAAGGCGTTTTCACACTAGGTTGCACTTGTGTGTGGGGTGGCTGACCAACCACTCGAATCAGCGACATCCAGAGACTCTTAGTTGAGCTACCCGTGGGGGTTGTTGATGGAAAAATGTTAAGAGAATATTAAAATGAACTTTTGTGGGGGTCTTTTTCGGAGTAGTTGAAGATTCATTTCTTTGATTTTGATTTGGTGTGTTCTTGTTGTGAGGAAGGTGCATTATGAATTAGAAAGCTATAGACGATGAATAGAACTCTATGGTGATGTGTGGTGGAAGTGGGACAACTTGTGTACTTAGTATGGCAGGTTCAGTGAGAAATGTTTATCTTGGGAGTTTTAGGGGTTCTCTTGGTGTAGATTTTTAGAAAGGTTTTAGAAAATCTTGATGATTTTGCAACACTTGCTACTATAGCGGGGGATTGTGGTATATTGTTCTTACTGCAGCATAGATGTGTTATGATTCTTGATTGGGGTTAGTCTTTTCACTTCGTTTCTATATGTTGCACAGTAGTTACTGATTGTATTGCTTGATGAGGGGACATGATGCATTGTAATATACGAGGTTTGTGAGGGCTTTGCAAGTTTAGGAATCGGTTTGTTTATTCTTTGTCATGTTAAATGGGGCTTCAGTTAGGGCGGATGGGCTGACAATGTAGTTTGAATGGGACATTTTAGTGAAATTTGTTTTAATGCACCTTCTTTTCTTTTTTAATGAGGAGAAAAAGAGAGGATTTCCCTAAAACTGAAAGTTGGGGTACTAAAGCTTCCTCTTATATTTCATATTTTATTTGACAGAAACTATTTTACATTGTCTTGAAAATTGATTGTTGAGTAGAAATTTAGTAGTGCTACATAAATGTTGTATCATGTATCAAGCAGGATGCAGGTTTGGTAGATCTTTTATTAGAGTCGTGTAAGGTGGCTGGGGAACTCTGGGCCATGTGGTTAATTACTATTGGGGTTGTTATTTGTTCTCTATCTCCTTTCAATTTTTTGGTACTTCATTTGGGGAATTTTTAAAGGTGGCCTGTGTTCCTTATTTGTAAAAGATATTTATATATATATATATATGTCTTTATGGAAGATGTCTTCTCTCTGTGCTTTAGGGCAAATAATTGATTTTATTGCATCTAATAATCAACCTTTTGAGAAGTCCCTTTTCTCTTTGTGCTTCAGAGTTTGGTTTGTGAGTATGATGTCTTTTGAGGAGTTTACGAGGTTGACTTATATGGTTTAAGCTGTTGAGGGTGGTGTTTCCTATTATCTTCTCTGTGTGGCTTTATTTATCTATTTATTTTGATGAGTTTCAATGTCTTTTATACATTGTGTATAATTGGGCTGGTCCTCTGGTGCATTCTTTTTGATATTTTCGTTAATAAGAAAATGTACATCTTAGCATAGTTTTTGAAATTTGTTTCGGAGGGTGTATCAATTTCCAAAAAATGTGTATTGTAGATATGTGCGAGTTTTTTTTTTTAGATATATTTACATATAAACATATATATACACTAGTGTAGTTTAAGGTAAAAGGCGCTAAGGTCCTAGATTACCCAAAAGGCGAGGGGACAAAAAAACACTAGCCTTAGCAAAGTAAGGCACTAACTTGTAAAAATAATCAAAAAAATATATTAGACATTAAAAGTTAATTTATAATGAGTAAGTGATGTTTTTTTTTTTTCTTTCGATAAAAGTAAATTATATAAACAAGGAGCCCGAGGGGGGCTTACCCGTATACAACAAAAGGGGTTGGCTACGTAATCAAAGCCTTCTATCTAAGTCAAATAATGTCTTATATATTAAGTATTATGTAACACTAAAAAGTTTAACTTATAGTGTGCAAGTGATGTGATCATTTTAAGTTTGGTGCTTTATTCTCAATGAAATACAAAATTTTGTTATCTGTTCAAGTCTCATACGAAGATCTGATTCAAAATACAAAATAATGAATGTTGATGACCTTTTCTATGAGTGAAAAATATAACAGGAAGTTGAAAGTATAATTTTTTTTTTTTTAAAAAAACTGATACAAAAAATAGAGAAAAAAAAGATAAAGAGAAAGGAAAAAAAACTGATAAAGTGATCTCCTTTGCTGCTGCTACTTTATTCCTTCACGGTGGTCCCTAAACTCCCAGCAAAAAGCCCTAGCTTTTTGTCTTCAAACAAAGATAATCGGGCTGCATGTCTATATTCATGCCCTTTATTCTTTTAACTTTAGTTGGACAAAATGCTTCTCTACTTAAAATAAGAAATCAATAAAGAACAGGGACATTAAGTAAAATTTGGTAACTTTAAAAAGGTTAGCTCCTTAACGCCTCTCGCCTTGTGCAACGCCTCTCGCCCATATGTCGCCTTCTTCAATCCGCTTCGCTTGTACCATAACAAGGCGATGAGCGGCATGAGCCTAACGCTTCGCTTAGTCGCCTAGACAATCGAGCGAGCGCCATGGACAACACTGATATACACATTGTTAATAATGATATAAATAACCTTTCCACTCAGTTATGAAAGCAAAAATTCAACTTAAATTTCATAATTCATAGTCCATACTACATATTCCATATTCCATACAAAACAAGAAATAAGAAATTATAGATACTACAAGTTCATCAACATCAAAATATCAAATATAAAAACAAAATCCAAATTCATCTCAATCTCCAATTTCGAAGGCATCCACATAAACATCACTATTATCGGATGCCAACAACTCTTTACTTCATTTTTCTTCTTCATCTAGTTTTTGTATCTCTGCATTCTCATCCTTGTCTTCATCCAAAAGTATTTGCTTTTCTTTGTTATTGTTCAAGGAAATATCCCTACGCCCTACAAATAGCAGTGTAGTTAAAGGCGAAAGGCGCTCTTAAGGCGCAAAGGTCTCACATTGCCAGAAAAGCAAAGTGACAAAAAAACGCAACCTTGAGTGAAGTAAGGCGCTAACTATTAAAATAATAATAATAAATATATATTACACACTAAAAGTAAATTTATTCTAAGTTAAATAATATCTTGTCATTAAAATAATGATCACGTAATTCTAAAAAGTTCAAGCTCAAAGTTACATATGACGTATTTAAGTAATATAACCATTTTAAGCTTTAGTGCTTTTTTTCTAAATTAATATTCAAAATTTTGTTATCTATCTAAGTCTTACGTAGAATAAATTTTTGTAAAACTTGCTAGTGCTAATAACATGGAAGACATGATGGGCCAATTTCGTAGATATCTAAACTAATTCTAAAAAATCAGCCTATGTTGAGAAGACTTCTCATATAGGTGATTAATTTGGTTGATGGAAGGAAAATGTTTTATTTTGGGCAGGCTCAGATTTTGTGAAGAATGATGATACTGTGCTAGTAATACAAGATGAAATATCAATCCCTACTTAAACAAAAAATTCATGTTGAGAGTGTTACTCTTCTCAAAACTTTGAATTTTTGGCAATATTTTAAATATTTATTAGGCCAATTTTGTTTTAATATTTGATAATAATACTTATATCAATATAATAGATTGGACAATAACACTACTAAACTATAACTATATTCTTTTATATTGGTATGGCTATTGCATAACTATATTCTTTTATATTGATATGATTATTGCAAAATTGTTAAACAATTACATAAAACATTATAAGCATAAGAATATACAAGTGAAATATGTTATAATTAAAAAGGCTATTGCCTGGTTGCCTCTCAACCTTGCTTAAGGCGATCGCTTAAGCATTGCCTCTTTGAAAACGCTGGGCCTGGAACATGTTAAGGGGATAAGATTGAAAATTGTCTTGCCCGATCACTTAGGTGACAAGACGATAGCCTTTGACAACACTAACAAATAGGCAACATAAAATGTTTATTAAGTTATGGAATGAGTCAATAAATTGAAATATATATTCAAATTATGTATTTTACATTGTTACCTCTTCTTTTCTTTTTACTACTTTCTCCTCCTTGAACTTCAAAACATTTAGGTGCTTTCATTCAAGTGGTGTTATCGGTAAAACCGCACTTTCTTTCTTCGTTATCCACTCATCATTTGATTCCATATCCGATAGAGAAATAGGATCATATGAATCACCCTCCAATATTCTTCTTTGGCGCCTTGCCTGTAATCGAAGATTATACTTCACAAACATAAGTGCACTTAGTCTTTGTTGCTTCAATCGATTCCTCCTCTTAGAATGCACTATTTGAAAGGGTCCAAAATTAAAACTAAAAAAAATAATAAACTAATTATGAAAGTTCTATAACATACACCTCATGAATCATATACCCGATCAAATGTACTTCGATTTCTCCCACATCCTGTAACATTACAAGTCAAACTAAGGATGCAAATGACAAGTCATAATTCTGGACAAGCTCCTCTAGCAGATTCCCACCACAAGGCCATTGAAATTACAAGTAATATATTAACTTATTAATATGATAATCCAATTTCTTAACATCAAGACAATTTTTATCAATTTACCTGGTTGTTTCTTATTTCTCATTTGAATTGCCATGTCTATCCCCAACATCTTCTCAGTATTATGGAAAGTATCCAACTATCTATCTACTTTTTCTCTCATAATTGGAGATGGACACATTCTTTGAATGGTCTCATAGAGCCCTGTCTTTATCTCATAATCCGCATTAAATTCGGAAGAATAGTGAAATCTATATTAGGTATTTAAATTAGTAAACTAGAATATGGAAATAGAATGGTATAAAAACTCAATTAACTTTTTTATTTTTATCTTGGATTGAGATGGGGCCTATGCAATTGCATGTTACATCTCGTATCAATGATATCCCATATAGGTTTGTAATGCTTTCTCACTCCACGAAAATTCTTTCTATTTGCTCCTTTGCTTTGTCCATTGATTCATAGATGTATCCCATGGCTGGTTAAGATCCCCATCCGCAAGCCTCAACACCTTCACCAAGGGCAAGACACACTTCAAGCAATACTTGATAGTTGTCCAAAAATTTGGATAAGATAAAATTATGTCCGTCACTTTTACGCCATCGCCTTTCTTGGAATATTGACTCTTTTGCCACTTTTCGGAAGCAGACAGTGCACTTAGGCCAATTTTAGTCTCATGTAAACGCCTCAAAGTCAAGTATGAGGTCGCAAATCTTGTCACAGGAACCGCCACTAATTCCTTGTCCCTTGAATGCTTCCTCATAAGATTTAAGACCCAATAATGCCTATAGATGTAGATGGTATTCTTTATTGCCTTTGACATTGTATCACTGTGGGTGAAAATGTCCCTAATGTCTGTCAAAATTAGGTCCAAGCAATGTGCAGTGAACAACTCCTCGACTTTTAGCCTTAGTCCTTGTCCCTAATCTTTATTGCCCAAGGAGACCAAAACAATTTCTTTCTCTTTGCCATTAGCAACTCCTCGGCTTTTACATAAAGCCAATGCACTATCTGTCACAAATTGCATAACATTGTCCTCACGAATCTTCGCTACCATTGAGTCAAGAAGCTCACAAATTATCTGCATGCTTGCTAATGTCTGAAGTATCAATGCTTTTAAGAAATACAGCCCCCCTTGGACTTTTTACTAAAAAATTGGTGATAGATCAATGATTTCTATCAGTCCATCCATCAGACATAAGGGTACAACCTGTCTTACTCAATTCTACGTTATAATTTTTCAACAAGCCTTTGTTAATTGTGTATGTTTCCTTCTTCAAAAATGTGCATCGCACCTCATGATATGAAGGCGGCTTCAACCCCTTCCCATAGGAAGCAACAGACTCTGACATCCTCTTGATATAGACAACCTTCACCAAATTAAAGGGAAGGGCATTTGCATACAAAGATCTACAAATATCCAAACCCACATTTCTGTCCTCCTTCAACGTTGCATTCAAAGTGAGGGGAGGTGCTGCTGTTTGTTTTTTAGCACTACCACTTCCAACTACTTTTACATCAACATCTTCATCATCCCAAATATTAGCATTTTTGCTTCTATCTTCTAACAATTTCTTAAATAATTAAACCGCTTACAATGTGCTAGATCTTTATGAGTGGCTGTTAAATAATTTTTTATTCTTGAAATGCCTCCCCAATAAACACATTTCAATTTCTCACACACTTTTTCACAATGATCCCAAGCGGGAACATATGCGTTTTTTGTAGACTACTTCATCATTTTTTCAAAGTAGCAGTGAAATATAACCCCAAAAAAAAATTATAGAAACTAGGATTTAATAATTTAATAAATATTTCCTAAATGAACACAAAATCAGAGAAAGACACATGTGACAGTAAACAAGCAGCAAAAAAACATGAAGAAGAATGACAGTAGTAAAACAAGCATATTTGATATTTGTAATCTGTATTTTACAAGGAAATCAAGTATACAGAAAAATAGGGCTTGAGAAGTACCTAAGGGTTTAAGATGAGAGATTCGAAAGAGCTTTGGGGCTTCAACAAGGGTACAAGACTTCAAAAAGGAAGCACAGAGCTTCGAATTTCAGAGGCCTGCCACTAAGGCTAAAAAAAATGAAGAAATTTCTGGTGAGGAAAAGACGCAGACTTGGGCCTCAAAAATTGAAAAACAAGGATGAAATTTGGAAGAAGAAGAAGGTGAAATCGAAGGAGGAGATGAGTAACTTACCTGGTCTTCGATCAAAAGCACTGAACAGGTGTGGAATTGACAGTCGATCGAAGAGACGAGGGCTGTCTCTCTCTCTGGTGCGTGAGGGCTTGCTTAGTCGATTGTCGAATAGGGTGAGAAGCAGGCATTGATCGATTAGTTTTTAAGAATACTAGATACAACGCCGTTTTCTTATTGCCAACAAAAAGTGGGAAAAAAGAGAGCAGCAAACGATCTCATTTTAATTACTGCATGTATTGTGCTCGTATCATGTGATATGCATACCGTATCATACAATATGGTGAAAATCGATACCAAAATACGACACGTATCATTTTATTGGTGTATCGAAATGTATCTTACGATACCTATGGCGTATTGTACGATAATAACAAGTACCAACTATGCATCCTAGAAGTTTCCTATATAATTTATTGATAATGCTTTTGAATGAAAGACCAGATTTGGAGGAGATTAATTTAAGAAAAACCACCATATATCTAATACCTCATTGAAAGAAATAAAAAAATTACCTTGAATTGAAAGATGTACCACCGTGAATCTCCTTATATTGTTCAATGGCTATGAATACTCCATAGGTACTTGAATAACTTCAAATAATTTTGTAATATTCCTATAATCCAAAAACAGATGGTTGCAATGAGATTCTATTTAGAGTCACTTCAGAACTCTTGAGGTCAGAATTCTAATTCATGTCAAACCCTAGTGGACTTTCTGGAAGTTCGCGCATGTGAGGACTTAAGAGCAGATTCATGTTTGTGGATTTGCTTCTTGAATCTGTGGATATCAAGAAGAATTGGGGGATGGGTTCAGAGTTGAAAAATTAAGGAGACTTGAACCCTCATCAAAGGTGGGAGAATTGTGCCCTGAACCTCTGATTTATGGATTTGAACTTATTAAGCTGGTGAAAATTTGGTAGGATATATACACAAGACACAGGACACAAGACTCAAAGCACAAGAATATTATAGTTTATCCAACAATCCAACTATGCTATGAGAGAATAAAATTACCCAACTTCACATGGATAGTACAGCTTATGAGAGCACAGATTATTCTTATCACCTACTAAAATATACCTATGCTAAACAATGATGAGCAACTGCTGTTTTGGAAGCTATATGGTGCTACACATATTGGTAAAGCTTTATTACTTTTGATTCATATTAATCTTGTCTTGGTCTTGTCCCTTGTAAATGTTAAAACTGTATCTGATGTATTTTTACCTGAGCTTGCAAGTCCATGTTATTGTCACCCACTTATTATCTATGTTAGACCTTTCTGCAGTAATGGATATTAATTTTGAATACCTGTCTTTTTTTCTTATCAGTAAAAGTATTGTCGTTAAAAGGTACCGAAAAGGGGGTGCTCCCATTTACACGAGATGTATATACAAAAATTTTGAAATTATACAAAAAGCCCCAGACTACAAAAAAAAAACCCCCAATTTACACCTTCCTTTGGGTGCTTTAGTCAGAGAAACAGGAGAGTGGGATGTAGTGGTGGAAAGATTCGAGAGAAGGCTTGCAGGGTGGAAGAAGCAATCTCTCTCCAAAGAAGGCACTTACTTTGTTGCAGAGGACCTTATTTAGCTTAGGCACTTACTTTATGTCCGTGTTCCCCATCCCACGAGCGGGGTGGTGGACAAGCCAAAGAAGCTACAGCGTAACTTCTTGTGGAGGGGAAGTGGTGAGGAGTTCAAATTTCATTTGATGGAATGGAAAAGGGCCAGTACTCTAGTAAAGGATTGGGGGGGCCTGGGGGTTAGAGACCTTAGAATTTGTAATAAGGTTTTCCTTGCGAAATAGTTGTGGAAGTATGCAATGGAGAGGAATAGTGTTTGGGGGAGAGTGATAGATAGCAAGTATGGGCCCGATGAGGGAACTTGGTGCTGTAAGGAGGTGGGAAGCTCTTGTGGGATTGGGGCTTGGAGGAGCATCAGCTGTGGGTGGGTTGAGTCTTCAAAACACGTTAGATGGAAGGTGGACAATGGCAGAAAGGTCAGGTTTTGGACAGACTGGTGGTATGAAATTGGTCCTTTGCAAATGGTGTTTCACCCCATGTCTTTAGAATCACTTCAAATAGATAGGCTTCAGTGGCTAATTGCTATTGTAGGATACGAGGGGAGCTGGTTTGGGACATCAAATCTATCATACGACGGTTAGGATGGGAAGTTGAGGAGATTAGGCATGTTTATGGATTACTTTATAGACAATGCATTAAGGAGAACGACGAGGATAGACTATGGTCAAGGGCGGAACCAGGGGAAAAAACAAAAGGGGGCTAGAAATTTTTTGGAAAAAATTTTAGTTGAAATTTTGGGATGAAAATGAGAGAATGAGGAGTAAAGATTGGGTTGGGCAAAATTTTTTTGGTGTGGGCTAAAATTTCGGGTGAGCAATGAGAAATAATGGGTAAAAATTGGGTTGGGCCAATATTTTGGGATGGGCTAATTTGGAAAAGTCTAAAACTTTACACGTATAAAAAATATTTCTTAGAATTTGGGGTGGGCTAGAGCCTGGCCTAGCCCATTGGTGCTCCCGCTCTTGACTATGGTTCGGTCCACGAAATGGGAGTTCTGTAAAAATTTATTGTAGTTCTACAAAGGAAGAAAGGAGTTCCTTTGGAAAGCAATATGGAAAATGAATGTGCCAACAATAGTGGTTTTTTGTATGTTGTGCAGCATTAGACTGGATTTTGACAATGGATAATTTGCACAAAAAAGACGTTAATTGTTGCAGCTTGTGTAAGGTGGATGAATAGACTGCCAATCACTTGCTTGTCTATTTACATAGTTACTATTTCATTTCTCTTTGGTATCATTTGGGTTATGCCATGGTTTATGGTTGAGGTGTTGGCTTTGTGGAGAGGCAATATGGTCAGGAGAGAGAGAGAGAGAGAGAGAGAGAGAGAGAGAGAGAGAGAGAGAGACTTATGACTCCATTGTGCTTATCTAAGAGGAGTAGTCTTTAGTTTTTAGGTTAACCTTTATTTTTTGTAATCAGGGGGCTCTGCATTGTCCCTAGATATTTTTTTAATCTTTTTTTTGAACTCGATGAGGGTATATTTATAAGTGTGTGTGTATATATATATATATATATATATTTGTATGTGGAAGCACTCCCCCGGTGCCCTTTTATAATGGACTTTACCTATCAAAAAAATGCCAAGAAATTCAAAAAGATAAAAAAAATAAAAAAAATTCCGTGCACATGGCTGACCTCCCTGTGAGCCAAACACTCCACGCCTTAAAAAGTCTTCTTATTTCGCTTCCTCCAAATACTCCACCAGAGACATAAAGGCACCGCTTGCTGCACATTCCTAACTCAAGACCCACTCTACATCCTCTCTAGCCAGAAAGAAGGGAATTTGGCAGCCCCAACATCACCCAATTTATCCCAAATAAACTTGAGCCAAAGGCCTCACAACTATCTAAAAGTTGATCAGTGTAACAAAGGATGATTTACAGATTTCGAATCCAGTTTACATAGGCAATACCAATTTGCCACGATCTGCCATCCTCGAATCAAATTGTCAATAGTTAGGATTGTGCCAAAGTAGTTGTCCACCTGAAGAAAGAAACCTTTAAAGGGTATTTACATTTCCAGACTGCTTTCCAAGGGAATCCCTTTTCCTCTCCTCCACAAAGAGCACAATAGAAAGATCTGACCTCAAATATACCTGTTTGAGATCTGACCCACCACAGAATCATCACCACCCCTGCAATGTCCTGTGCATGTAAGACACCAAGAAAAGTCACTATCTTATCCAACTCCCAATCCTACATTTGACTAGGAAATCAGATGTCCCAAAGTTTGCCGTTCTCTGAGACTCAAAAGAAATCAGCAACTAAGGCTTGTTTGTTAGCTGCTAGTCTGAACAAATCTGGGAAGGCTGTAGAACAGGACTATCCTTGCACCAATGATCAAACCAGAAATGAACTTGATGACCACAGTCCACCATCCGTGCAATGTACTTGGAGAAATCATCCCTGATACTCTTCCAAACACCAGCTCCATACCACAGCCTCACCACTATAGAATGGCAATCCCCCCTCTCATTCTCTTACTTACCTTCCACCACCCTCTAAAATTATCACTTTCTAACCTATATCTCCACAACTATTTCCCTAACGAAGCTTGATTGAACAATCTCAAGTTTCTGACTCCAAAGCCTCCCTCCTGCACCGGTAAACAAACAGTCTTCCAATCAACTGGGTGATACTTATATTCGTCAGTGAGCCCACCCCACATGAAATAGCACTGCAATTTATCCAGCCTCCTCACCACCTTTGTCGAAACTGGATACGACATTAAGTAGGTAGGAAAATTGGATAAAGTGCTCTTAATGAGAGTAACTTTTCCACCTTTTGATAAATATTGTCTCTTCCACCACACATGACTTATCTCAAATCTTTCAATAACTGCATCCCACACACTAGTAGCTCTAGTAGATGCTTCAAGAGAAAGGCCCAAATACTTGATGGGAAGTGAACCTACTTTGCAGCCCAAAACAATTGCCAATCTTCCCATGTCATATATTTGCCCTGTTGAAGAATCTCACTCTAAGGTTTCTCGTTAAACTTGATATGGGCCTGAAAGCATTTCAATATACACCTAAGAAACCACAATTTTATTTCCTCATCATCGCAAAACACAATCATATCATCCACGAACAGCAAATAAGAAACTGCCAAAGTCTTGCCCCTCACTTCCCCAATCTGAAAACCCTCGAGCAAAGTACTATCAACTGCCCTGCTCATCATGCGGCTAAAGGCTTCTATCACCATAATAAAAAGAAATGGAGAAAGAGTTCCCTTTGGTTAAGACCTCTTGAATTATTAATGAAGCCTACTGGAGAACCATTCCCGTCGAAATACAAAAGTCAATCCATTTCTCCCACCTCCGACTAAACCCCGTTCTATCTAACACGTACAAGAAGTTCCAATTCACATGATCATTAACCTTTTCCACATCTAACTTGCAGATTAGATTTGCTTTCTAACTTCTTAATCACGATTCAAAACATTCATTAGCAACCAAAATTGCATCAAGAATTTGACTAACCCCCCCCCCCCCCCCCCCAAAAAAAAAAAAAAAAAAAAAAAACCAAACACACACACACATGAAGGAGTAGTTAGCAACCCCATCAGATATGATTTAACTATATCCCAATATTGTAGAAAGAATGCTAGTGTGAACTAACCCGCCGCGGGGCTTTGTCTTAGTTAAGCAACGAGTTGCTCCAAAAGCTTAAATTGTTAAAAAATGGGCCAACTTTGTGTATCTAGTTCTCAACACTCCCCCTCAAGTGTGACCCCAGACTTGTATGTGGAGAGGCAAACAAACTACAACAGACATGGAGTAGAACAAAAGCAATCAAATAGGGGAATAAATGCAAATGGAGAGACTTGAACCCAAGACCTCTCATAACCAAGGCTCCAATACCATGTTAAGCAGCCAATTACTCCAAAAGTTTAAGTTGTCAGAGAATGAGCCAAGAATGTATATCAAATTCTCAACACTCTTCATCACAATTCCTTAACACCCCAAGCAGCTCTTCTTCCTCAAAGGTCCTTTAGAACAAAACCTTATTTTCCTTGCTAATCTTGTCAAACTCTATACCATCCATTCTTGGTCTTCCTTGAGTCGTTTTAGAATAAAACTTCTCGTAGAAATGTACAATGCCCTCCCTTATTCTATCCTCTTTAGTAAACTCAACCCCATCGATCATGACCCTTCCAGTGTGGTTCGTATAACAATGAGACTTAGCCAATCGATGGAAGAACTTTGTGTTTCTGTCCCCTTCTTTATGCTATGAAGCTGTGGATTTCTACCTCCAACCTACCTCTTCTATAGAGCTATCTTTCAAACCTCCGCCTTGCATTCATCGCAGCGTGCTAAAATGAAGCGTGGAAAGCCCCCTCACCCCAAAAAAAAAAACCCTCTTAAGAATCCCTCTTCTTGAAATTATATATTCTCAAACCTAAACAGCACCTTCCCCCTCTGCTGTCCATCAATAATCAGGGAATGATCAGAAATCACCCTAGGCATAGCGATCTGGACAACCCTCTAGAATTTCTCCTCCCAATCTCCCAACACCACAGACCTATCAATACGAGAAAAAGTGGGAGGTGTCCTTTTACTAGACTCTGAATATAGCTCCTGTCAAAGGCAAATCCAGCAAACTGTGGTTTTGAATGAACATTGAGAACCTCTACATGTCCCTATTTAGCCTTACACTCGTTAGGCTTTCATCTGGATACCTGTGTTAAAATCTTCCCCTGTACTTCTAGGATGACTCCAACTAGCATGCACCCTGTTCAACTCCTCTCATAGTCGGTCCCTATCTCTAGCTTCCATAGGACCATACACCCCTGAAAAAACCCATTTAGATTTGTCTTTGATAAAAGAGAACCGTTAAGAAATGGAATACTCACCCACCTCCTCCTCATCCTTAACTACAACTCTCTTATCCCATAAAACAAGGAACTCTCCCAGCTGTTCCAATACCATTCAAACAACTCCAGCCCACAAGTCTCCCTTTCCATAAACTGCTCAATATTCTACTAGACATGGACTCCATCTTGGTCTCTTGGAAACATGCTACTGCAGCTCACAACACCTTTAACGAAGACTTCACCACCATCCTTTTATCCAGGTTGTTCCAGCCCTGTACATTCCACGTAACTATTTTAATCTTCACTAATATTCATCCAGATCTCCCCTCCGGTTCTTCTTTGCTGTGCTTCCACCACCATCCAAACCTCCTCTTGCCTCATATTTGACATATGAGTAGATTTTTTAGCTCCCTTGCTCCTTTCCAACTATTGCCCCTACTCCCTCGCTTTCTTGCCTCCCCCTTCTTGGTCTATATAGCCTGATAGTGTGACAGCCCCATTAGCTGCTCGACTCCTATCACATTGGCTTTCAACCATTCATCAACTTCCAACTCCCTTTGCCCTTTCCCTGATATCCCTGTTGCTCTCAGCACCACTTTCTGATGGTGCATACATCCCCAGCGAAATGCAATTCAAAGGGATTTCATCACCCATCCTCTCTCCACAGGAATCAGCATACTCTGCAGCTGATCCCCCAATGGAACTGTCTAACTCCTAGTGTCTGCTGCCCCTCTCCCCTTCCCTGTCCTGATTTAAATTTGTTCCTTCATTCAAACTCTCTTCTCCAGGATCTGGCACACACTTCTCGTCCTTGCCCTCACCCTCACTCCCTACCTCCTGCAAAGCCCCCTGTATTTTGAGCAACTTCCTTCTGAAATCATTTATATTCCCAGGGTACTTCCCTGATCCCCTATTTGTATCCTTCTCTGGTTGTAACAAAGACACCAATGCTGGAGGTGATTCTAGTCTTGCCCTACTCCCCAGAGATACAGTTACTGATCCACAATTAGAGACCTGAATTCCATCTGAGTCACCGTTCTCCTGTAATTTCTTTTTTTTTTCCGGTAATTTTTTAAGTTTTTAGGTAAGCCTCCATTCTCCTGTAACTTCGACCTGATGCAGAAATTAGTGACGCAAGACTTAGGAATCACACCTAAGGATCTATTGGCATCCATATCAATAGCAAAGGAAATTTAGGCATCTGCACCTAAGGGAAAGAAGTTATTGGCATCCACACCAATACCAAAGGAAATTTTTTTATTTATCAAAAATTGAACATTCCATTACAATCAGCCTATTTATAGACAAACACTAAAAAGGATAAATTGCTGAAAAGGAAAAATAAAAAGATACTACTAAATAAAATTCTGAAATAGAATAATAAAGTTCTATCCTCCAGAATGATGAATAGCCCGTGGGGTGATCCTTTCTGTTCCCCATCAGGACATACTTTCGTTACCTTGTGAGAAACTGCCCAAGGCATTGCTAACCTGGTTGGTAATAGCATCCCTCCCTGAACTGGGAGTTAGCTTCAGTGTTTTTCCTGGCCTTTCTCCGTTTCAATTCCAGCTCAGAACCCTTCTGACACTTGCCCTGTCACGCCCCCGAATCCTGACCGAACCCGAGGCGCGACTGACGGGACAGAAAGTAAAATAAATAAAAGGACAAAAGTAATTAAATTCACTAAACATGCGTCCATCATCATCCATACATAAAGTAACATCGAATACATTGTTCATCAGTCGTTCGGGCTTAAGCCCTTACATAACAAAATACAAGTCTCATGGATCACAAAATACATCACGTGCTTCGCCCTCTCAGGGCATCACTAAGTCTCACGTGGCTGGAGGATCCTCATCTGAAAATGTTGCCCACGAATGGGTCAGCACAACTGCTGGTATGATGAAATGCTAATGCCAGAAATAAAGCTAAGGCGTGGCATGTGCAAAGTGTACATTTATTTCTAAATGACATTCAACATCGCAGTAATATATATATATGAATGGTATGCATGACACACCCATGCACAACTCTATGCCACACCCATGTCTTATTTACGGGTACTCCCCGATGGCTCGAAGTACCAATGCAATGGCCAATTTTGGGTTTTTCACCACAGGATCTACACCCTCATAATGCAAAGCACCAAGTGCTTACCCACGCCATGTTCTCAAAGAATTCATCATATGCCAATATGCCAATGCAATCTCAATGAACATGGATCTCAATAACATAACATGCTCGGACAATAAGAAATAGATCACTAGTCAGGCTCATATACATGCATATCTTATATGTTCGTACATCATGATTCATGTTCTTCACTTTATTAACTTGCAAGCAACACATAACATGTGAACAACCAATTCCAAGTAAACAGGTAAACACATTACAGATAAACACATACAGCATTCCAGTCATTCACAAATATTCCTAACTTAACTTCATTTCTAACACTAGCAAAACACCATACCTGATGGGTTGGTCTCAACCCTAGAAGATCGTGCACTATATGTAACTGAACCGGCGGATGAAAATGCAGGAGATCAGATCGCCTTCTCCTGTCCGGTCAGTGTCCCTAAAAGTAGAAATTACAACTCAGTCTATTGTTATTTGAATTTATGCTATTCATCAAATTTTATGTCTTTAATTCATAAGTTTCTATTCTGCTAAATTAAACTCTACCATTGGTTCTAGAACGTTGAAGAAAATAAGTCTAGGTTCTCGTAGAACTCAATTCGGACACCGGGGTTCAAAAGGGCAAAACAGTCATTATGCACTTTACACGTGTCCTTACATTTTGTGACCTCTTTTCACAAATCGGACTCCACGGTTGAGTCCGGAATGTTCGAGATAATAAAATTTCACTATTTGTTTACCTAATTCGGAGTTCGTCTGACAGTGTTTCAAGTTAGGGGCATTTTGGTAATTTTAAGGGTTACTGCGGGTCTTTTATTTTTTGGGACCCCATCTCGTAAAACGGACCTCACCATTGGTCTCGGAATGGTCGAGATAGTCAAAACACACTAATGACTTGTCCCATTTGGACTCCGGGGTGTTTTTGAATATTTAATTAATTAAATTAATTTAATTAATTAATTAATTAATTTAATTAATATTTTATTAATAATTTAATCAGGTGGGTCAAAGTGAAATTTCTAACAGTTGGGGGGTCAATTTGTAATTTTCGAAAGTTCAGGGTTAAGGTTCAAATTCTAAAAGGTTCAAATTCCAAAAGGTCCAAATTAAAACTAGTTTAATTTGTTATTCTAAATCAAGTTAACCAAACAGGGGATAGGGCTAAAACTGGGATAGGATATCCCTGTCTCCAATTCAATTTTCCAATTTCAATTTCTCATCCCCGTTGCCAAACACCCCCATTCCCCTTTTTAATTTAAAACAGAATGTGACACGTGGCAGGGTGGTTCGGCCCAAGCCCAACTCGGACCCGAGACCCGACCCGGTGGCCTCCCTTCTTCCCCGTTTTTTCGACGATGACCCAGTAGGGTTCCGGCGCCTTCTCCGGCGCCGGCGACCGATCTCCGGCGAGTTTTTCAACTTTTCAAAATGCCATTCTCTCCCCCTTTTCACGTAGATCACACCCCCAACCTCCATTTCTCTCAAAACCTCCTCCACCTCCACGAAATAGAGGGTCAAACCCTCGGTCAACTCTCCGGCCAACCTTTCTTCTTCATTTCCGTGACTGGTTGGTCACTGTTTGGACTCCCTCTCTAACCCAATGGGTTCCTGCACTCATGGGGATCATCTTCCCAACAACCAAACGTGGTTTTAAACACCTTTCTCCTAGCCAACCGATTTTCGTCCCTACCTGTCACCCACTTTTCCTCTCTCATCTCTCACCCATTTTAGCCCATTCTTGTGGTGTTGTTTCCCATTTTTCATGTCCTACAAGACCTAGGAGTTTATATTAACAGTATGTTACAAAACAGATGGTGCATACATATTAGGTTTCTAGTGAGAGAAAGCAAGTGGGTCGAGGTGCTTACCTCAACAATGGTGCCTCCTTCTTGTCTTGTCTCCGTTTCTCAGCCTCTACTTCTCTTTCTTATCTCCTCAGCCCTTCTTTCCTTTTTCTTTTCTCTCACCCGAGACACACCATCATTTGCACAAGTTCACTCTCCCTCTCTCTCTATCATTTTCTCTCTCTCTCTCTCTCTCCAAGACCAGCCTTTCTGCATCAGTACTGCCCCTCCCATGCCCTGAATCCTCCTTCTACACTCCACCAACTATACCTGCTACACCATCCCTTGTTGAGTGTGTAACACTCAACACATGCACAACACACACACGGCACACACACACACACACACTGTTTTATACACATGTATATATTTATATACACTTACATATTTACATATTTTACACACACACTCACATGTATACACATATACACAATATATAATTTAAATTATATATATATATATACATATATATATATATATACACATACATACATTATCATTATCATAATAATAATAATAATAATAATAATAATAATAATAATAATAATAACAATTAACATTTGCAAGAATAAATAAATTTTTTTTTTTCATGTTATAACATCCCGCTGCCTGCGTTTCACTACTCCCCTGCATTGATTCACAACCTGTATCATTCCTCAAATCAGCACCCTGAACACCCCTCCTGTTGGGCTCGCTGGGTTACGAATGTAAACTTATCCCAGGCCTTTGATCACTTATTCTTGCTTTGTACAACTGACCGTTTAGTCTCCCGGCCACTTTCACCCTTCTTCAAGGCCGAGCTGGTGTAGTTCCTTATTTCCAAAGCCTAGAGTCGCTCAACATCTTTCCGCAGGCCATTTTCCTTGTTCAACCCGTGTAACGTTTCTGGCCCCTTGGCTTCTACTAATGGAATGGGCCTATTGCTTGTTGTTGGATGCTGCTGGGCCTGTCTTAAAGAGTTCGGCCCTCACTCGACTTTGCTGTCCCGGTCCAACCCAATCCAAAATTCAAATGTACTCCAGCTGACTCATCTGCCTCCCGAACAACCTTGGAACAAAGTCTTTCCCCTGTGATGTACACCCAATCTGGCATGTCACCACCTTCGCGAACCATGATTGTCACTTTCTCTGTGTCGATTGACTTGTCGGCTAAACCGAAACAAGTCCTCCACATGAATCCGCCACTGCTTTGAAAAGGATGGTGGAACCAGAGATGCAAAGGCAGTCTATACATGATTACCTAGCCCATCTACGGTTCCGTTCTTGTAACACACATGTAACCTCTGCTTGCGAAGGTTGCCTAAATAATAGCAGAGAATCAGGAAAAATCATGACATCCACTGCATCAATCCTCCATGCCCTATGCGCTCGTTCTGCAGTTTGACAATTCATCCCCACCTCTCTGTAAAATCTTTCAACTAGGCAGGACTGAAGAAAGACCTTTTGTGCACTGATGTCCTTGTTTGAGATCTCAAAACACAGACGATCTCTCACCAGCACTACTCCACAATTGCCGGAATGAGACGCTGTAGCCAAATTAACTCCATGAAAGGCTTTTTTTTTTGGGATAAGAGTGAGTTTCATAAAAAGGCCAAGGGGGGCGAATCCTCTGCGAATGACTTCATCTCTTTTTAATCCACGATGTCTTTAATTTGCCACTGTTTTTCTTTATAATTGCTTCCTGGCTGATTGAGTTTCTCTTGAACTCTATTTGAGTACTTTTTGTTCTTGTGATCACATGCTTTTGAGAAGTTATGGTGATCAAATGGAAACAGTAGCACCCTTTTTTTGGGTTAAAAGGTGGCGGTGTTTCCATATGATCACTTTGCCTCAGGAAAGGTTTTGGAAGGCCAGTTTTCCCCTGTTCCTAGATGTCTGCCTATTGGCTATTGAAACAAAAGTTTCTTTTGCATTTTTTTGATAAGTAAGAGTAGTATAAAAGAAGCCCAAGGGGTGCTACCCAATACAATCAACAACTAAACTTTACAGCAGCTTTAACGACTCCAAAAAGTCAACAAAAGGGAAAACATTTACAGGAGAAACCTCTTTGTCCCAAAAGAATAATAAGTACAAAAAACTATTTTTAAACAAAGCAATGGACTGCTCTTCCCCTTCAAAAATTCTTCTGTTCCGTTCTTTCCAAATCCTCCACATAAGGCAGCTAGGAGCCATTTTCCAATTTTTTTTTTTGCATTCTTCTTGATCTTACAATCTGACCAAATCAACATTAAGCACCTTACTGTCTTTGGCATTACCCAGGTCATCTCAAAAAGAGAAAATACCAAGTCCCAACAACCACTAGAGAAGGTGCAATGAAGAAGAATGTGGTCCACCGATTTTGTCACTTGGTTTCAAAGGCAACATCGGTTAACTAGCTGGATTCGTCTCCTCTGCAAGTTATCCACTGGAAAAATGGCTTCCCAACAAGCCTCCCAGACAAAAAATGCACTAACTTTAGTGGGGATACGGGCATGCTAGATAATACGCCATGGAAACTCCACATGTTCAAAATCCAGTAGACGCTTGTATAACGAGCACATCGTGAATCCTCCGTTGTCTAGCTTCTACTCAATTTTATCCTCGGCACCCTCGAAAGCTTGAAAACTCTGTAGATGGTTTAGAAAGCTCCCGACTTCTTCAAGCTCCCAATAAAAAAGCACTCTTCTAAAAATAGGATTCCAAACCAGACCATACCTAATTCTTTCATAACAATCCTTTACCCAAACTTCCTTGACTCTAGCCAAACCAAAAAGCCCTAGAAACTTTACTTTCAAACTCATTCTTGCACCAAACATCAGACCAAAATTTGACCCGAGCTCCATCTCCTATGACAAAACTCACTAGCTCCCTCCACCCTCTCACATTCTTTTGGATGCCCCCCCCCCCCCCCCCCCCCCAAAAAAAAACACCCCCAAGGCCCATTTACCTCCCCTGGCTGCCACCCTCCCTCCACACTCCCATACCTAACCCTAATGGCTTTTCTCCACAACGAACTTAATTCCACCCCAAACCTCCAACTCCACTTGCCGAGAAGAGCCTCATTAAAAATCCTCAGGTCCTTTACTCCTAACCCTCCCTCAGAAACAAGCTTCTTCATTTTATCCCACCCCACTAAATGCATTTTCTTAATACCCTCCTCGCTACAAAGAAAGTATCTCTGAATTTTTTCTAAACTCTTGCTGACCTTCTTAGGAATAGGAAATAATGACATGAAGTACGTGGATAGATTCCCCAAAGTGCTCTTCAGAAGAGTTAATCTACCCCCTTTGGAGAGAAATTGGCCTTTCCATCCTGCTAACCGCTTCTGGAACCTTTCCACAATTGGATCCCAAATGGCATTGTATCTCGCCGAGGCACCCAGAGGAAGCCCCAGGAACGACGTCGGAAGATAACCCACACAGCAGCCTAATGTCCTAGCTAAAGTCCCCAAACCACGAACGTTCCTTACAGGAAGGATATTGCTCTTAGTCAGATTGGTTCTCAAGCCTGAGACTGCTTTGAAATAGACTAAAATACAACGAATAAAGCGCAGTTGATGAATTGACGAATCACATAAAATAATGGTATCATCTGCGTACAAGAGATGAGAGACCTCTTTGTTATTGCCACCATGATCCTCCATCCTTGAAACCTTTCAACAACCCAACCTCTCCTGCCCTGGATATCATTTTGCCAAAGGCCTCCATAGCAATCACGATAGAAGAGGGGATAAGGGATCCCCCTGTCTCAGTCCTCGAGATGGTTGGAAAAAACCCGCAGGGCTCCAATTAACAAGCATCGAGAAAGAGATAGTAGACATGCAGAACTGCATCCACCCCCTCCGTTTATTGCCGAAACCCATTCTAGCCATCAAATCCATCAAGAAATTTCAGTTCACATGATCATAAGCCTTTTTAATGTCAAGCTTACACACAAGCCCTTCCTTTCCCTGCTTCCTCCTTGCATCAATACATTCGTTAGCTACCAGGGTAGCATTGAGAATCTGCCTACCTTTAACAAAGGCATTCTGGCTATCAGAGATTATGCTGTGGAGGACCTTCTTCTGTCTTTTGGCTAGAACTTTCACCAGGAGTTTGTAGACACTACCAACCAGGCTAATGGGCCTGAAATCTCTAATGCACTGCCCCTTCTTTCTTAGGGACGAGAGCAATGAGCGATGCATTTAGGCTGCGCTCAAAGCTCCCAGACCTGTGAAAGTTATCAAAGAAACCCATAACATCCTCCTTCACGACCCCCCAACACTTCTTGAAATAAGCCATAGTAAACCCATTGGGGCCTGGAGCCTTATCCCAATCACAGCTCTCTAGAGTCTCCACTACTACTTCCTCAACAAAGGATACCTCTAAACTAGCCACTTCATCCCCATCTAACCTTCCCATCGCTAAATCCTCCAGTCTTGGGGCACCACCGGCTTGATGCAGAATAAAGATTCTGTTTTGCATTATTCATATGGTCACTTTGCCTTCTGCATTTGTAATTTCACTCTTGACAGGTTTCCATGTAATTTATTGATTTGGTGCTGATATCTTTCTGTTGTTGATTCAGAGGCAACCTTATGACTGTCTTTCACCTATTAGGTATCTTAACATAAATCTTAGGATAAAGATTTCCTAAATGGTCGGGCAGCCCAAATTGATTTAGTACCAAAAGTTGTAAATGTCACCATGCTCCTGTTTTATCCTTGTTTGACATGGTTCTTTATTATTACTGTTACCATTGTTGTTGTGTTGTTCTCATTATTATTACAATTGAAAGGAGGGGTGGAGTAGTTTTCTCTAATCATTATTTTGAATTTAGATTGGTGTTGTCTAGCATGATATCTGAATATCTTGTGCTTTATCAGCCTCCACTGTGGGAAAGGTATCGGCAGCAAGTGAAAGAGTGGGAACAAGCAATGACCAAAGCCAACACTTCCTTGTCCAATGGATGCCAGGAGAAGGCGCCACTCACCGAGAAACCACCCATGTTTGCTTTCTGCTTGAAACCGCGGGGTTTGGAAGTGCCTAACAAGGGTTCTAAACAAAGGTCTCAGAGGAGATTTCCAGTTTCTGGACACTCCCATGCTGTTATGGGAGATCAGTATGCTCTTCATGCGTTTGGTAACTTCTTTTTCCCATTGCTGTGTACCATTAGCTAATGATCACTTTCTGCTTAGCTTTTAACTTTTCTTTAATCTGCTTTTTTGTGCCAGGGAGAAGATTAAATGGGTTTGCTTTTGGAGATGAGAAGGTTTTATTTCCAGGCGGTGGCCCTGAATCCTCAGATGCTTCCCCACTGTTTCATACATCAACGAGGGCATTCTCACCACGGGATACTGGTGGTCCTGGATATTTCTCATTGAGTAATGATGGGTCTGAGTGGAATCATCACCCCAAACTTCATAGAAACAAGTCAAAGAAAATGGGGACATTTCTACCCCCGAATAATCCACAGATGGCTGCATACAATCAGAGAACAATTGGCAAGAGAAATGCAGTCCATCGGTGGAATATGGGCTTACCTGAGTGGCCAAGTCAGAAGCATTACCAATTAGAAGGATCTCAGAGGCATGTCATTGAACAGTTGGATGGTTCAGATGTTGACGAGTTTAGGTTGCGTGATGCCTCCAGTGCAGCTCAGCATGCACTTAACATGGCTAAGCTCAAGAGGGAAAAAGCTCAGAGATTGCTTTACAGAGCAGATCTAGCAATTCACAAGGCTGTGGTTGCTCTTATGACGGCTGAGGCAATCAAAGCTTCTTTTGAGGACTCAAATGGCGATGGATAGAATGACCAGATGAATTATGAGTTGGCGTAGGAATGAAATTACCCAGCCTCTTAATCTGGCAGTTGCGGCCCAAGAGTTCATATAGCTTTTGAGTTGACATTGTTTATTTTCGCTAGAGTGGCGCTGGTTTTTCTTGTCGGTGCTGGTTGCCTTTCATCATCACTGGCTCTAGATTCCAATGTAAATTGCTAACTTGATGGCTTTCAGTAGTCAAGGGAGCAGAAACTGTTGCTTCTGCCCATTCATGATTCCAAATTTGCCAACACACCATATTGTCATTACCAATGCAGTTTTGGTACATAACTTCCCAGTTCTATCCACTAGTTCTTTTCCCAAGCTAGTAGTTTTTCTCAGTGCAATGCGACTGGCATATGGTTCATGCCAGTTAAGGGGTGTGGAATTTTGGTTGCCGATTATTGTACAGATTTTTGTTTCTTTCCCTTTTCACCCTTTTTATGTCATTGTTCCTTTTTACACCTTAACCTCTGTTTTAAGTGTTTGATATTGAAGGAGCAATTGGCCCAAATAATACAGTACACCCCTCGGAAACAAATTATAGATTCTTATGTGAATGGACTTTGATGCAGTTACTATATATGTACAAACCGGAGAGTTCTATCATTAGAAAATGGAGAAATGAAGTGCCGCTAAGTAATTGTTCCATAAAATTTCGTGGGACTCTTGAGAGGCTTGTCTTGTTGCTTTCCGTATGTTCATGGTATTTTTTTCTATTTTTATTTTTGGCTCAATAATATGTACAGGTATATGCTATACTCTATGCGTGGCTTATTGCTTCTTGATCTCCTTGGATGAAGTGGATCGTAGTCTCTGGGATATCACTTCACCCTCTTTGGATAAAGTGCTTCCAAGTTTTTCTGCAGCATTTCACAGGACATAATATGGGAAACGATGGCAGGAGGGGTGATCCTGTAACAATACAGAATTCTTGTCATAGATGAAAACAGTTTGGAGATGTTTGGAAGGCCTAGAGGGACTGTTATGTTTAGAAGTGTGCACTTGAATATAAATGTGTTGTCTTTGTAAATTTGGTAGTTCAGCTTGACAATATGATGTTGGTGAAGCCGAGGGATGATAATGGTGATGGTGGTGGGTGGGACATTCTTATGGGCAGGGTGTTTTGGAGAATACATTGGGGTATGTGATGGCAATGGTGGGTTTTTGGAGGTGAGGTTATGGTTGTGGTTGGAATGAATTGGATTTATAAAATATTTTAGTTTGAAGGTAAATTAAGTTTTTGCTGATTTTGTTTAATTATGATGAAAAAGATGATGCTAGGACAGGGTTTAGAGTTCTTTTTCCTTGAAATGTTTTGAATTTCACTTCATAAGCAACTCCAAGAGTGGCTTTAGGAGAGAGTCATCCTCCTCAATTATCAATATGATTTTGATTAATGCACTATTCACATTCCAAGAGAGTATTTGTCCTAACACCTGTTTCGGATTCAGTTATGAATAGTGAAGATGTGGACGTAGACATGGAGATTATGGAGAGATCTAAAAATTAGTTAGAATAGAGAGAGAGAGTTAGATTGGTGGGAAGAAATATAAAAGTGAGAAAAATATATTAAAATGTTAAATGGATATTTTTTTTGAATATCACTGTTAGAGTGATGTATAATGTTGAGAGCCATTAATATATGCATAAATATTGTAGCAATGTCCAAAAAAAATTTTTGGGTCCAAAAATGTATCCCACTCTTGGGAATTGCTCACCTTTTTTCCATCCTATGTCAGTGTTACATTTTCTTGGGCACATTTGATGATTTGAAAAGCTCATTAAGAAAAGGTGTGTTGCCTTGTGTGAATTGACTCTTTACCAGCCAATCAGTTTCACCAGCGTTATATGGTGCCTAATCAGAATGTAGACGCCCCTTTTTGTTCACATTCTCGTCGTCGGCATTGTACAAATACAAATTTTACGAACCGGCCACAAGAGAAAGCGGTGATATTATAATTAACGGATGACATGAACAAGTAATTTTGACATTGAATTTAACATGTATTTGCAAATAAAGAATTCACAACTTTTTATTTAAAATTAACAGTTGGGTCCTTCAATCTTTTGGTCTCATTCGTCAATGGAGCATTTGGGACTTAGACTTTACAGATTGGCTCACGAAGATGAAGAGCATGGAAATGGATAGAAGCTTACTGTGTGAGAAGTGAATAAAGAGTGAAAAGAGGGAAACTAGAAGACTAGACATTAGATGAGAACGGAAGGAAAGAGTCGGTAAGCTGTGGAGTGGAAAGATAATGCTGTAGAATGTAGAGACAAAGAGGGCCGTAGAGAGAGAGAGAGAGAGAGAGAGAGAGAGAGAGATAATGCTACACACACTGATATATACATGTGTGTGTATGTGTGTATGAGAGACACGAGCGGCTCAACTATAAAGCCGACAAAATAATCAATTTAGGCCTCACTTAAAAATAAGATTCCAAATTTTATATATTATAATATAATTAAATTAGAAATTTAAAATTAAGAAAAGTCTAATTTTACAAAAAAAAAAAAAAAATCCAAATTTTATAAATTTATAGTATAATCAAATTAGAAGTCTTAACTTTAACAAAAATTGAACACTATTAAAGGTCCCATAAAGACTCCATAAAAAAAACCTTAATTCTATTAATAAAATTTTATTCGTATTTCACTCTAATCTTTTATTACTATCTATTTAGATAAAAAAATTATATTAATATTTAAAAATATTTCGTTTAGAGTTGTTCTTTTTATTGTTTTAAGCCTCCAAAGCCGACCCTAATGAAAGAGAGAGAAGTATTAGCACCAGAGTTTACATGAAAGTACCTTTCTCCACCGCATTTTACATGCTTTGGATGGAAAGAAAATCTAGATTGGAAGCAATCCTCAAAGCTTCCCGATGTTCTGAAAAAATTCATTCCTTTTCCACCTTAGGTTGAATTTTGAAACGTAAAATTTGCTAAGAAGTTAAAGAGAAGTACTTTGTACACCATTTTTGTTTTCTCCTCTTTAGGACCCAATAGCTCATACCTCGTATCAATTACAACTGAAAAAATAACACAATATGAAAAAAAACAAAACATTTTTTAAAAATCCGTGCTGAAATAATTCACTCTATTTTTAAAATTTTGTGGGTTTTTCTTTTTAAAAAAATCACGAGTTTTTCTGGGTGTCTTACGTTCTCCAAGAGAGTTGACTGTAGCTTCTTGTTGCCTTGCCATTTCTTTCTCATTTGTCCAAAACAGAAAAATAAAAGATGGGTTAATATGAATATGAATAGAATGATAATTATATGTATTAAACAACTAATGTATGTTTTGAAGCACTGTTGTTCTTTATTTCCAGGTCTAAAAAAACTATATTTTCCTTTTATTTTGTAATTCCTTTGGCCATTATCCATTATTATTATTTTTCTTTCAAAAGAGAGCAATGCTAAATGTCAAGTGCACTAGCAGACTATTTCACAATAAATCCAAAAGGATAAAAAATTATAAAAACTAACCTTGAAAATATTTTACTCCTTCCGCATCTCGATTGCCTTACAAAAAAAAAAAACAGAGCTTTTATTGTCAACGATTCATTTGAATAAAAGAAAAACAATAAACAGAGATCTAATGTCATTTGCTATATATTATGTTTCGTGAATAGTGGGCTAGAACATAATGGCTCCCCGCATGGTACTCTGTTCTCCAATGCTCTTTCATCTCCATTTGCAATGTTTCAACTGATTGTTATACATGGTGCATTAATTTACTAAAATGCCCTTGCCAAATGAACACGTGAGAAACGCATGCTCATTTTTCGTCTGATTTTTTTACAGCATGAGGTGATTGGATTAATTTGATACCAAATCAGAAATTCAAGATTTAATGTGTTCAAATTAGAAATATAGGGACTAAATTGACACTTACCCCAAATTAGGGGGATGAAAAGTGAAATTTACCCTTAAAATATAAAAAAAAACTCATACCTAAAAACCCATTTCTGAGTTGTAACCACTTTTTTTTTTTTCCAGTTTTCTTCCTTATATACATATATCTATACATTTACACACACACACACACATATATATATATATATTTACATATATAAATAGATCATCCAAGCAAAAATAGAAGCTCTTACTATAGTACCTGTAATGTAGTTTTTCTTCTTTTCTTGCCATGTTGTCTCTCTTTCTCTTTCTCCTCCTAGTTTTGGAAGTGGGTGTGTGGGGATGTGTTATGTGTGGGTTTACAAAGATGTGTTGGTAGTGTGGTTGAGTTAACATTTACTCACCATTAACTTGGGTTAGTTCTAGTTTTTTTGGCACCCAAGTTGATGACATCATGTAAGTGATGTCATCATTTAGATTTTTTTAAAAGTACTACAAACACTACTCATTTACAACCTTAAGTGGGGGCATGTTTTAAATTTTTTTGAAATTTTTGAAAATTATGAATTGACTTTTTTTCCACACACACACACACACACACACACACACACATATATATATATATATATATATATATAAGTAGAGGAGATGAACTTGTTGGAAGAAAGAAGACAAAGAAAAAACACTATTTTCCCTTTTAAAAACTTTAATAAGGTTAAGATTGATATTTTAGAAAATACTTAATATGACTTCAGCATAATCCATTTGGTTAACTAATAATCGACTAAGAGAGGAGAGGTTTTTGTTACTGACATTAAAATAAAAGGGATGTTGGTGTAACTTTTTAAACTAAATATAGGAAAAAAGTGTATAATATCGACAATTATCAAGGGAGGTCAGTGTAATTTATCCCTATCAAATTTAATTGCTATGCAACAACCATGAGTCTAGTCTCACCGTCCCATGCCTCGATCTTAGCCAGTCATGACATACAAGTACAAGTTAAGTTCATCGAGTTCTTTAAACCTGGGTAACATGTTTTTTTTTTTTTACCATGAAAAATAACCATTTTGACACTACACATCACCTTTTGGTGCAAAAATGAAAATTTCATCGGTCAAAAGACTCAAAACTATGCTTTCAATGTCAAAATAAAATAACCTTACCGTTGAGTCAAGACCCACTTCTAATCAAATTAATAATTTAAAACAACTAAATAGAAAACACAAAAAAGGCTGACTTCGTGAGGATATTCCTATAATTTTTGTGCTAGACTGGAGTTTTCCCATCTTAACATTTTGTTTTGAATTCTTTGAGTGTAGTTTGAGAGTGAGTTACCACTGCTAGCACTAATACTTGCCACTCACCCATGAAAGCTTAAGAGGAGTTAAAAGTCCTCCATATATTATTCAACCTAAAGTTTCCAATAATTTTTTCACATATAAAAATAATTACACTTTTATGTTTGGTGTTTGGTACCGCAGAATTGAGACATTAGGATTGGAAGCAAGTTAGTTTAAATTTTGAGTTAACTTGGCTTCTATAAAATCACCAACTCATCTAAAAGCTTAAGCTATTAAAGATAGTGTAACTTTATTATTATATTCTCTAACACGCCCCTTCATGTGGGGCTAATTTGTACCTACACGTGTCAATTCATATTTTCAAGGTGACGGAGAGATTTGAACTCACGACCTTGACTTGCTCTGATACCATGTGAAATCATAAACTTATCTAAAAGCTTAAGTTGTTATAGAGGGCTGTAACTTTATTATTATATTCTCTAACACCTTCAATTCTTATTAATTCGAATCTAAGGCTCCAAATCTACAATGCCAAACCCATCATTATTTTCTAGTTTTCTTTTCCAATTTTTACATTGTTGCACAATAAAAATAGTCATATCAACTAAATTAGTTAGTTTGGTAGGAATAATTATTGAGTAGAACATTCATTCCACTTTATCATTTAATGTGATACGATTGCTTTCACAAATTTTAAGACTTTATTAATTTTATGAAAAAACTATTTAGGGTTATTCGGCCGTAAGTTTATAAAATATATCAAAATTGTCATAGAGTCCAAGTCCAAACAAATTAACCCACCAAGTTCTTCAATCACTTTATGAATAAAATACCCTTACCTACATCTAGCATTGATATTAGCACATGAATGGTATGCATGTATCAAAAAGGTTTTTCAAAATTTCAAAATTCAATAACTCACAAAATATAATCGATTTTCAATAAAATTTATATATTTGGGTTTTAAAAATCGAGATTTATCAAACAAGATCCATATTGAATATGAGATTTTGAAGGAAAAAAATTGCTCCAAAGTAGTAAAATTTCATCTAATGAAATTGTAAGATTTTACAATTTCTCAATGAAAAGTGTAAAATTTTTCAATTTCATAAAAATCAAAGAATATTCTCAGCTGTTATTAGTTTTATTGAATTGTTGAGTCACACGTTAGATGGTAAAAAAAGAATTTCAAGCTAGTAGACATTTTTCAAAAAAAAAAAAAAAATTAGTATTTGAAACACGATGATCAAAATATCATCAGTTGTGAAACTATAAAATTTTACAGATTTTTAAATAATAAAATTTTACACTTTCATAAAAAATTGAGATTATGCCGTATTTCGTTGAAATCCTCATAAGAGTTGCTTTGATTAAAATAGTATTATTCAATTTATATATTATTCAAAATTCATGATCGCTTGTGCATGTTTATAGATGCTAGCAACCACTTCTCTTATTTGAAAGAACCAACTCACACCATACAGAATTGTGACCGAGTATAATATGAGTTGCCACCTTTATTCAGTTTTGTTTTACCTAGCTTTGATATTTGATTTTTATATGCATAATAAAGTTTTGTTTAGATTTGGTTTTCAATATATAATGTGCAAGAAAGATGCTTAATTTCTAACAAATGACAAAATTATTAATTTACTTATCTAAAAAAATAATAATGAATCAATTTATCAGTTCACATTAGTCACTGCCTATACTAACTATAGCTCAACAAAACTAGTCCCTATCCCAACTATTAATCCTGGTCCCAAGTTCCAAACTGCTTGATGTTTGGCTACATAATCTCAATGCCATCACTCCTTGATAAGAAATCACAACAAACTCATAAGAAAAGCTAGTTCTGTTTTTCATACAATACATCTAATACAAGACAGAGAGAGATATAGGCATTTTAATACTGAGCATGCACAATACAGATCATAGAAGCACTTAACATACCTACTTTGAATATGTGATGGCAATTTACCAAACAAAGAAACATAATCTAGTCATCAAGAATAGAATAAATTAGAAAATACATTGTGTAACTGTTGAAACACAATACATTATATGGAGTAATGTTCATGTACAGAGAGCTTAAGAAACTCACCTTTATTCTTCAATCCTTTTTATGATTGGGCATGGTGATTGTCGTCGGTGACAAGGTGGAGGAACGACTGCGGTGACACTGGGTGGTTTAGGAGTGGTTGTGATGGTGAGATGAGAGACTTGAGAGAAAGTTTTGTAGAGGGAAATATCAACGAGAGGTGGAGAAATATGAGGATGATCACTGTCCATCAGTGACATCATGTACAAGGGTGTTATTGCCATTTTGAAAAAATTAAAGTGCCAACTAATTAAAAAGAGATCTCATCTCAAAAACTAAAAACCATTTGTCCGTCACTTCAAAAATGAAAAGTATCTTGACTCTACAATAATTAAGCATATTTTAAAGGAACTTAAGACCACTTTTCTCAAATTTTTATTGAATTTGTAAGGAAATTAGATGATGACACGGAAAGACCGTCTCACTAGATAATTCTTCATGTAAGTTTATTGACACATTCTATTATTTAATTTTCATTTTCATTGAAAAAGTGTAAAAAATTTTGATGGTAAGGACTGCATGTTTATTTATTATAGAAAAGCACTACCCTACCACACAATTCTTAATTGAGAAAATTACAATAAATGAGCTGAATAGTTTCAACAATTTACACTTAACTTGACAATGAAAAAATAAATTCCACTTAGGCAGGTGAGTACCACCTAGAAGTTCATTATGTACTACTAGTATTCATGATATGGTACTTGGCGAACAACTGGTAATAGTGGAGAATCTAGACCATAGAGTTAAGGGGGAAAAATATAAAATTTAGAATTTTAGGGGGGTCTTTTAAAAAATTTGAGAAATTTCTATAAAAACTAAAGGTAAAAGACTAAATTTTGAAAAATTTGGGGGGCCATTGCCCTCCTAACCAATACCTAGCACCGCTTTTGACTGGTAGCACATAGAGTAGGTTACTATGTGCGACCAGTAGTTCAATGTCACATCATAAACTATATAGTGAAATTAATGTCATCCAAGTATAAATTATTTTTTTCTTGTTAATTTACGTGTAATTTCATCAAATTATTGATCCCACTTATAAATTACATCTAGCAATAGAAGCCAAGATTAAATTTTGAAAAGTTCCCCCCCTCCCGCCCATACCTACCACCGCTTTTGACTAGTAGCACATAGAGCGGTTTACTGTTTATTAGCTAAGTGTCACATCGTGGAGAATATAGCTAAATTAATTTTCGTTATAAATTATTATTTTTTCTTATCAATTTAGGTGCAATCTAACCAAATTATTGATCTCACTTATAAATTGCATCTAAGCAGTAGCAGTCCGTTTGGATAAGTAGGAGAGAAAGGAATGGAAAGAAGAGCATTAGTTATGAGGGAAAGAAGAGGAGAGGAAAGACAAATATAATCCTTTCATTTTGTTTGGGAATGATAAAGGAGAGAAAAGAAAAGAAATAATTTTATATTATTTTATTATTATACTCTTTGAATGCTTTAAGATAGATGTGTCATTTTTATTTTGACTTTTATAATTTTAAGGATAATATTAGTATTGTTAAAAATTTATTAAATCTTTCTTTCATTTCCTTCTATTTTCGCCCTACTTTTGAAGGAATACCAAAATAAACATGATATAAACTCTCTTTCTAATTTTTAAAATAATGAAGAGGGTTAAGCTCTCTTCATTCCTCTTCCTAATTTTTAAAATATACATAATATAAACTCCTATACCTTCTCCTTCTCCTTCTCCTTAGGAGTTCAGTTCTAGTATAATTTTTCATTCTTAATTTGACAACCCCAATTTCATTTCACAACGGCTAGTCCCTTCCCAAAACCAGCAAAATACCGGTCACCCCACCGTAAAAAATGGCAACATTCCCTCATTCTCTCACCTCTCCGCAGCTCTCTCTCCCATCTCTCTATTTCTGGGGCAAAACCAGCGAATTCCAGATACAGATGTCTATCTCAGCGATCAGACCCACCTATCAACCTTCCTCTCTTCCAAAATCTCCATACCTCCATTTTCTACAGCATATATTTCATTGCATATATAGATATATCCACCCCATTAGGTCCGTTATCTCCACCTTCTTCATTTCGCCCGTTTGGTAGTTGAGAAAATTAAGGAAAATAACAGAAAATCTCGAGTCATATGTCATGTTTTCATGCTTAACAGAACATTTAAAATTTGTTCTCTTTTCCTGCATTTTTCCAGAAACAAAACTAAGCGTTATTTATAGTTGTTTTCTTTTCCTGGGTTTCTAGAAGATGCCGATTTTTGTTTATATATATATATATAATGTATGTATTATTACATTGATTGTTTTCTCATTTTGTTTTGATTGTTCTTAAATTAGGTGGAGGAGAATTTGTAAAAATGTCACACCGAATAAAAGAAGATGAGAGAGTAGAAAGGATCATTCGTGGGCTTTTGAAGCTTCCAGAGAATCGGCGATGTATCAATTGTAACAGTTTGGTATGGATTTGGTATCTCATTGTCAAGTTGTTTTAATCTGTTTTTTAATGTCGAACCATGGACTGGATTAAATTAATTTTAATATGATACATTGTGGATTGTTAATATCTTATAGACAATATGAATGTTCAAAACTTTTTAAATATGATGTGTGTCTATGATTTATTGCAATGGAGTTCGGTGTTTTCAATGGTGTATGAGCTTTATGCCTTGAAGAAAAATTTAAAAAAATGTCCAGATGATTATCCCTCTGGGATTCCTTCCCCCAAAGAAAGAAAAAAAATGAGAGTGAAAGAAAAATGTCTCTTGTTATTGTTCTTCTTTTATTTTTTGAGTTATAATGCCAGTAATATCCATTTTGACCGCCCCTTACCTGGCTTGATCTGAATGAATGCCTACTAGAACATTTGTCTTCACCTTAAATCTAACAGTTTTTTTTTGACGGGAGAGATTGGTCATAAAGAAAAAGGGCAACCCGGTGCACAAGGTTTCCACCACTACAGGGTCGGAAGAGAGTTGGATGACGCAGGCTTACCTTGCAGGTGAAGAGGCTGTTTCAGCTACTTGAACCTGCGACCTCTAGGTCAACAAGAACTAAAGTGAGATTTATTGGGGAGGGGTGAATAGGACTTCTAATTATTTTATGTTTCTCTTGATCTTTCAAGTCAATTACATGTAACTTGATTGTTCTCAATTTATCCCATTCCTTTTTTCTTTTGTTTTTTTCTTGTAATGTGTTAAGTTGTTGCATTACTTATGATAAAGATTTAACTCTTGCAAATAGAAGTAAACACAATTGGTCATACATTCAACGTCACATTTCTGCTTGATTGACTTATTAAAGGATATACTAATATAATATTCATTCAATCAAAATTCTACACCATTAATTCATTTAAACACATTAAAGCATATGGTGGTTGTATTGGTAATTCAAGTCACACATCCAATCAATGTATAAACACAAATACAATCATACAACGAACACAAGCATTTATAGTGCTTCGACCAATTTCCTACATCCGTTTCCATCTCCTCTGGATTTTCACTATGTCAAAGGGTTTTCAAGTTTCACCCAAAAACCTTTGTAATGTAAGTTTTATACCTAGGGTGACTTACATCTACCTAGTTGACACACTAAGGTTTGTCTAAGTTTTGATGGCTAATTTTAAACCTATATTAGTTTTGTCCCAATTGGTTTACAAACCTAGTGATTCAACACTAGGGTATGTGTTCAAGGTGTTTTATTTGTTGTCTAAGTCAAATTTGTCACCTAGAATCACTAGTTTCTCCTCACTTCACTTGTTAAGATGAGGGTACTCAAGTCCACACTCTATGTGAGTGATGGATATGGTGGTTGAGGTAATGTATCTAATTTACACAAGTATAAAGTGTAAAGGTTACCTCTTGTAAGTTTGAAAGGCTATGGATGTAACCATGCCTTACTCTTCTTTCAAGCTTTGTGCGTGAGAGAGAATCACTGATGGGGAACAAGAAGGATCTAATGCATTGTGTATCGTTTTGTCCCTGGATGATAATTTTATTTATGTTTGTTTTTATTTTATTTTGGGACTTGATCTATTTTTATTATCATGAGTTATTTTATTTTAGTAAGTTTAGGGTTTGGCTATTTACAAGGGATAGACAGGGATGGAGCCAGAAATTTAGTTTAGGGAGAAAATCCTTGTTATAATTTTAGATCATTAACTACAAAATTTAAAGAAATAAAAAATTTAATATTAATAAATAATATTTTTGATAAGTAACTAAATTTATTAATATAAAGGAGTTTACAAATTAAACAAGAGTCTAATCAAAGAAAGAGACCATAAAAAACCTTAAGACCATACTAATAAAGTCTCAAAAAATCAATAAAAGTTAGATTGAATAGGTCAAATTGAAATTACAATAAGGATAAAATGTGAAAACTTTAATAGGGGGGGTGATTGCCCCCTTTGGGTACATGCTACCTCGTCCATAGGGAAAAATGTGTTGAAACAAGTAGTTTTTGATTATTGACTATTGAATATTAAATATTGAGATTATTTCCCTTGGCTTCTCTCTCTTTTTGGTCCTTAATCAATCAACCTTGGTATATGTATAATGAGTTTGTAATGCTTCTTTGAGTTATCTTTTGCGTATATATTACTTGTATGTATATGCCCCCACAATAGCACCATTAGTCTTCAAGAATGGAGACATTGGTATATTTAGAGCTCATGCCTAATGGCTAGTTAACAGCTCTATTTTTTAAATTCTGGACAGATTGGTCGACCAACTTGCACAAATTGGACCAACTTGGTAAACCGACTTGTGGTCTGTTGGAGATTTTCAAACTAAGCAACCAAAGAAAGTGATTTAAAGGTAAGACTATGTAGTGGGACTTGTCCCACATCAGAAAGAAGAGAACACTTGAAAGAGTATATAATCTCTTAAGTGGTAGAAGCCTTTGCTTCTTAGCTGATGGGTTACACCATAAAGCTGGGTCGGCCAAAGACTCCACATGAGCGGGGCCGAGGCAGTGGGTTGTGTGGCTGCATAGTGGTGCTTAAATGGTGCACTTTACATTTCGCACGCTTGCCGCAGGTTCGTGACAATGATGCAGTTGTTTGTTGCTCTTGGGTGTAAGTTGGGTTCGAATTGGTATTAACTTTTTATGACCTGGTACATTGATTGGATACCCAATTAATTAAATGGGTAAAATACTTTCTGGTAAGTTCGTTCAAACGAACTTGAAGCTTATTCGAACACCTAGTAGAGATTCAAAGTTTGTCTTCAAGAATGCTACTTGCAGATAAAGTTTCATAGCTTCATTGTATCTTGAAATCAGTTTTGCAGAGATTTCTATTGCGTACCAGTACTATATCTGGTGGGGGCAAATACTGATTTTAAGAGAGTGTCAATTTTATGCCATGAAGTCTTCATCCATTGCAGTGTAGTTCCTACAACAAGTCTGCCATCTACAATAATTTTGAAGCCCCATATTTCAACATGTTCTCTAGTGTAGATTGGTTGACCAACCTTCTCATTGGTCGACCAATGTGTATTGCCTATCTAAGTTGACTTTTTTCACTTATTGGTCAATCCTAAGTTAGTCTAGACAATTCTTAAGGCTTCTAAAAAGCTCCTTGGTCTTCTAGCTTGATTCCTTTGGCCTTACTTGTTGCTTGCACACTCATCTATGTTATTGAAGCTTTTAACTAATTGTCTTCATCTTTCACTTCCTTGTTTCCTTAGTTCTTAAAGAGTTCTTGTAGGACCTCTAGATTGTTCCAACCTATCAGTCTCATGCTCATGAATTACTGATCTATGCTAGTCCTAACATCTACACATGGCTATCATTTGGCCTTATTTTTCTTTTACTATCTAGATTCAAGCAACTAATTGATTTTTAAATCCATTTTAATATGACACATTATGGGTTGTTATCATCTTATAAAGAATATGAATGTTCAAAGCTTCTTAAAATTACATTTACTTATGAATTATGAATTTCTTATATGTATATATATTCCATCTATGATTTATCATTATGGAGTTTGGTTGCTTTCTTTTCAATGATTTGAATTCAAATTAGAGTTTTCAATGGTGTATGAGCTTTATGCCTTGAAGCAAACTTTAAAGAAAATGTCTAGATGGTCACCCCTTTAGGCTTTCTTTCCTCGAAGAAAAAAATGACAGTGAAAGAAAAATGCCTTTTGTTTTTGTTCTTTCTTTGATTTTTTGAGTAATAACGTGAGTAATGTCCATTTTGACCATTCCTTACCTGGCTATAGCTGAATGAATGGCTACAAGTACATTTGTGTCTTCATCACCTTAAGTCTAGCAGTTCTTTTAGCTACAGAGACTAGTCAACAAGCGCAAAGTGAAATTTATATCCCTTCAGAATTTATATATAGCATACCCTACATTTCCCCTTGCTTTTCTTTCACTATCTGGCTTCAGGCAACTAATTGGATTTTTTCTAAATAAAACTCTGATTAATAATTTAGAAAAAATTTGAGCATTGATCAACTATACTTGATGCTTAAGCTTTATCTAACTTCATTGTTTTTTTTTACTTGAGTTTGATCAATTATGTGTTATAGAATTTATGTTTCTTTTATCTTTAGGTCTCTTTCAAACTCCACTCAGACCAATCAAAGCTCCATGGTTCATATAGATTTATCAGTGCTGAGTTTGAATTATTTAACTTTTAATATAGATCGATCAATGCTGAGTTCAAATTCAAAACCGAAAGGACATAAGTAGATAAGATCAACAAAAGTCAGATAGCCTAATATCCCGTGTCTGTAGTCTTGTTCCTTTCCCTGTAACTTAATCATTTTGTCACAGAGAATTTTATAGGAGGAAGCAAATGAAGAGGTGATCCTCAATGACCATGCAAATTTGGTGTGAAAGAATATTAACTGTTTGAAACTGCAGGCTATTGACACCAGAAGTTTTGAGTTGAACTTCTGATCTTGTGGTGAAGAATGGCTTGGTGGAAAATTTGTCCTTGCAATGATAAAGTTTGGCAGGCTAATGTGTTAGCCTCATGCAATGCTAAACTATATTCTTTGTTTTAGTTTGCCAATACTGATACTTAGTGTGAAAGAACAAGTGCCCAGTATCCCTTGTTCAAATCACCCTGGCAAACAATTTGCACATGAGTAGCCAAGCTCCACTATGGCTTGTTAACACTGCTGATTATTGAGGGTTTTTCTGTAAAATTGTTGGGATTTTCATTTTTTTATTTGCCAGGCAAAAAGTATTTGTGGTACATTGATAATGGATTTGAAATAACACAGTTACTACAATAAACAGTTTTATGACAAATTTAATTTAATGGCATCAGAGTAAAATAAAATAATTATTCCATACTTGAGGTTATTCATGACAATGAAGAATCCTTTATGTAGTACGAACTAAGGGTGACATTTTCTTGAAACAGGGACCCCAATATGTTTGCACAACTTTCTGGACATTTGTTTGCACAAATTGCAGTGGAGTACAGTAAGTGTTGATAAAAGTTCTCATTCTTGTTGAGATTCTGCCCGTTATTGATGGGAGTTGGGGCCAAGTTTATTTTAATATTATATCACCTGACATTAGTTAAAAGAAACTTTCCAGGGCTGACTGATTTTTTTTGAATTAATTCCAGTCGGGAGTTCACGCACCGAGTCAAATCAGTGTCCATGGCTAAATTTAATGCAGAAGAAGTCAATGCTCTTCAAGCTGGGGGAAATGAGGTGTGAATGCATACTAAGTCAGATTGATCTGGTGCTTTGCTCTTTTTCATCTTCTAATCAAACTTCCACGTTTATCATTGTCTAACATGCATGTCATCAACATAGCGAGCAAGGCAAATTTACTTCAAAGCCTGGGATCCACAACGTCATTCTTTTCCAGATGGCAGGTTTTTATGTATTCTAATTTATTTCTGTTAGAATATATCATAAAGAATGCAATCTAATACAATTTTTTTGCAATTCAGTAATCTTCACAGACTCCGGGATTTTATTAAGCATGTCTATGTGGATAGAAAATATACTGGAGAGAGGAATGACAAGCTTCCAATGGTGAAAGTGGTAAGCCTGTCTACTACCAACATGCTCACAGCTAATATATTTTGTTCCTTAAATAGCCTCAGTTACATTAATTTGATCTACTTATTATGTTAACAACCAAATCGTGATGTCTTCTTTTTGTATTTATTATTTTATTTAGTAATAGTGGAGTGGATTCTAAGTGCTCTGGATCTTCTTTATGTTAAAGCCATAGTTTTAAACAAGAACTTTTGTGTATACTATAGGGTGCCAGGGAGGACTCCTATGAGCGACGTTCTATTGAAAGATATAGTCCTGGTGTGAGGAAGGATGATAGAAGATATTATTTTGATGAAAGAACTCGTCCTCGATACAAACAGGAGAATGTAAGATCTAGTGGTCCCAGGAGTCGTCCTCTTCACTTTGAGATTGTTGATGATAGGTTTCGAGATGATGAATTTGGAAGTGGCAGGAGATTTGAAAGCCGCAGGCTTTCTAATGCAGAGTCCAGGGCAGCGAGCTGGTCACCAGATTCTCAAAGAAGTAAAGAGATCACAAGTCCCCAGATGGTACGCGCTGTGAGAGATATTTTGGGCAAAAACATTCCACCTCAACGGCTGGGCAGATGTACTAAAGCAAATGATGAGAATGATACTGATGGTTATGCTCATGTTCAGGTGAGAGTATTTGCTGAACTATGTTGTGATATTATTTTATGTTAAAAATAAAAGGGCGATATGTTTATTTCTCTAATTTAGTTTGGGTGTAACTTTCTCAAGATGTCTTTCTTTAAGTTATATGTTATTTTCATATTTCCATATGTTTTCCCGCTCTTAAAGTAATTTGTTATTTGAGTAATATGTTCTTCTTCTTCTTCAAGTTGCATAGAATTGGCAAGCTGAAAATGAGGAAATTCTTATTGGAACCTAACATCTATTATGACAATTTATCCTTTCATGATATCATTCCAACATACGTTTTCTCTAAAAACTTTAATTTTGTATTAATGGTGCTGTTCTATGCCCAAGATGTGGCTAACGCCCATGTAAAATGGGGTGCTAACCGTATCCCCTCTTGATCAGTTTATCTTTGAGATGCCTTGTCTAAGACCCTGATCCCAAAACTCGAGTGTGAATCTCAAATTAAATTAATAATTTCGTTGGTTCGAGGTTGCACAGAACCCCTAGGTGGATCCATGCCTCAACATTCATCCAATTTAGTCCACTTAATCATTCATTGTAATGCAAGTATAGTGGGTTCCGTTTAAGTTTGAAAAGAAGTACCTTTGTTTTAAAGAAGAAAATGTTTGAAAACTGAAACAGGAACCCACCTATTAGGCAATTTTGCCTGTCAAGTGTTCAACACTTGGGAAAATTTCCCTTCCAACTTCTAAGTCATTTTGCCAACCTAATAGTCCAATTTTACATACAACTACCTATCCCAATGCATGCTTCATTTCATCATTTCTCATGATCATGCATTCTAACATATGAATTTCATAACTTCAAAATCATGCATTTTCCACATATGCATTTCATCTCCCATTACACATTTTCATACATTCACATATTCAAGAACACATTCATTCATTCATTCATTCATACAACCTCTAATAGTAGTAGGCTATCATGTCAAACCTATTTCCATACTTCAACATAATCAAATAAATAAAGTGTCACGTATACATATGCATATACCAAAAAAGGGAGTGAAGTTAACACTTCATCCAACACCCAAAACACATAGTCTTCATGTCATCAAAATACATGATCTTCACACATAACATCAAATCCAAAATCCACAGTACCTACATCTGGTAGGGGTTAGCACCCTAGTAAGATAACTAAACCAAAAGAAACATGAACGTTGCAATAGTGCATGCTTGTGTTAGTGCGTGGTATGCAATGATAATTCATAAGCAAACATCAATATACAATGTAACTCAACTCTGATTACATTTTATGGCGTTCTCTTTTGTTTTCACTTGAATTCATTCACAAACCTCTTTGATTTCCTAATCTCTAGGTTTCATTAAAACCTAAAATACTACATCCTAATTCATCATTTACATGATCATTCTCCCTCCGGCAACCGATAAGGGTTTTATAGGCTACTGACCCAAAGGCGACCACAACCAAATACCTTGCGTGGGTTTACGACTCGCAAGTTGAGGGGGAGTCTCGCTTCACATATCACAACATAAGCCCGAATTTGTGCACTCATAACTCGAGTTCACACATAGCCATTTCGTGTACTCACATCATCTCAAGAATGCACAAAATGAATTCTAAACTATCTCTCTTGGTTCTTTTCATTCTCACTCATCAATTCATCATTTTCAAGGATTTTTCCCAATTCACCATAATCAAACTTATGGTTTTTCTCACATTCTTACTAAACATTTCACACAAGTGTGAGTAGTCACAATTTTATTCATTATTCAACATGCTTAGGGTAAATGAAATTCTAGCATGCTTTCATGGCAACCGTAACATGTTTTCATGAATGATGCAACTCTAGCACCCTATTCATCCCCATTTCTTAAGTTTTAGAAACCCTACCTCAATTCAATAAAGAAAAATGAAGAGATTGAGAAAACCCTAGCTTGTTCCCCTTGATTTCCTCCGATTGATTCCTCGTAAATGTGTGTAGACCAGTATCAAGAAACCGAAGTCGGATTGCCAACAATCCCTTCTTCTCTCTTCTTTTCTTCTTCTTTCTTCCTCTTTCTCTCTTCTTCTCTACCTCACAGTTTGTGTGTGTGTGTGTGTTTGTGGTCTAGACCTCAATTTTGTGTATAACAAGTGTTTTGTATGGCAATCTTCCTAAGCAAATACTCCAAATCCTCCTCTTGTCACCAAACACACAAAGTCACTACACTAACTACCAAACATGTAAAGTTCCTATCTTTGTAACCAAACTAGTAAAGTAAGTTTGCTATCCTTGTAGCCAAATATCCCAAAACATCTTTTAGAAAATATCTAATTCAAGCTATTTTACCAATTTACCCTCACTAGCCATTTCTTTCATTTGAATTTATTAAGGGTTAAACCGTAATTTTCCCTTTTATTATTTGTTCTAATTTAATATCATTGAATTTAATTATATTTTATAAAATTCCAATTTCGTCCCCATCTAGGTTAATCATGGATTGTTAATTTAATTGACACAATTCTCTATTCATTAATTACATGCCTCTTAGTGCTGAAGCTGATCTCACCTTACATAATGCTGTATTGGGCTGATTTGTGTTTCTTCAGACAATTTTGTTGTCAAATGCTATGAAGTAGCTCCATATAATTCTCTAGGACAAGAATTTTTTTTGTTATTGTAATAATAGAAATGATTATCCTTTTACCTGAAAGGGATTTTCCGCACTCAGTATCTATACATGCTATAAGATGTTTGTATCTTCAAGCCTCCATGCTTTATTGGTAAAGGGTATTACCCAGTGTTGATGTACATATGCAGAGTGCTAGGAGGGTAGACTAGAGACAGGCCTAACCTTTGACATTATGTTTTGCACAAAGTGGCTGTTCTCAAGATTGAGAGTGGATTTTCGGATTTGATAGTGTCTGGAGCATTTGACCACCGGACTGCACCTAGTAATGGCCTCTAAAATTGTGAATAACTATGCTGATAATGACTCATCATGTCTTTGTTTCTTCCATTAAGAATCACTGAAAATTTAAAACATGCCATTGTAATAATAATAGCAGACCAGCTTCTGTGGTTATATTTAATGGTGAAAAAATAGATTTTATTTTCACACTATATTATTTTCTCTTGCCCCAATTTATTGATATAAGAAAGCAGAGCATATTTCCAAATTACAGTCTGGAATCAGGAATGATTCGAAATGGTACTTCTTGAACAAAATTGGACGAAGTTTCCAGTATAGTTTAGTAGAAACAAGGATTTTGGGACCTACCTTGCATCAAATTAAAACAATAATGATTCACAAAAAGAGCAATGTCATTACTTGTGAAGTGTGACAGTGCATATAAATTTTTTAGAACCATCTTTTCACTCCATTGACCAATTTCACGGAGGAGAGTCTCTTTTTGCAGTAATTGGATTTCTTAAAAAAAGGATTTGAATTTGTTAACAAGGAATTTTTTTTGTTGCTTTCATGCTCAAATTACTATTTGATGCTTGCAATGGTGTAGATATCCAAAAAGATCATCCTATTGCCTCCCTCAAGAAGACAAGCCTGACATATTCTATAATTTCAAAACATGACGCATGCTCTAATCTTTCAATATTTTCCATTGCAGAAGACAACAACTTCCAGTAATCGGGGTTCTGTTGATGGGAAACTAGTGGAACAGAAAAGAATGAACTCAAGTAGCTTGATTGATTTCAGCGTTGATCCTGAGCCTTCTGTCGCTGCAGCAGCACCACAAACAGATCAAATGAATCCATCCAATATTGATCGTGGAAGCTTGGTCCTTGTTCAATCTTCCACAAAGAAGAAGGCTTCTGATGCTCCAAAGGCAAATTCTTTGGAATTTTTATTATTCGAATTATCGGCTCCTCCAGTTGAACCTGTAGATATCATGTCTGAAGCACCTGCCAGTGGTAACACTTCACTAGCTGCACCTGTAGCAGTACCCAATAGTATCAGTGCTACTGTAACTGCAGCAATAACCAATGTACCAGCAGTCCATACTAATGGGGGTGCTCCAACAACTTCATCTGTAGGAATGACACCAGCATTGCTTAGTAGCAGTGGTGATTCCTTAGTTACCGCTCCACGACCGTTGCCAACCAAGCAGCAAAATCAACCTGCTGTGGATACTAACTCTGCTGCTCAACAGATTTCTCCAGTTGGAGCTTTCAATAATCAGGTAAGAAACATGTGTTGCTTTTTCCATGTCAAGTTTGGCACTTGAATCTAATATCAAATCCTGAAACTTCTTGAAATGCTGAAATTTTCATATAAAAAGGGTGTGAAATTGGTTGGATTCCCAATATGTTGAAGATGGAACAGTTGATTTTTTTTCTTCTTCAGATTTTAAGTTTAAGCCTAACTTTGTTAACGTAGTGGAAACAGAAAGAAAACAAAGGATGAAACTGCAGACCCAATCCTAGAATCCAATAGGGGCCCTTGAATCCACAAGGCAAAATAAGTGAAGACTCTGAAAAATTTATTTATGTTATCCCTTGGTTGCCTATTTATGGGCCATATAAAACTTGGAATACAGGAAATAACCTTCCTAAAATTTTTAAGGATTCTCATTCAATTATTGAAAACTTAAAAATAGCTGGAAATAGGGGTGTCAATTCGTGTTATCGTGTCGTGTTCGGATCGTGTCAAGGCATACAAATTTGAAAATATGTGTGAACCCTAACCCGATACTATTAACTAATCGTGTCAAGTTTCAAAACCCAAACCCAACCCATTTATTAAACAGGTTACATGTGTCGACACACTTAACCCGTTTGTTTTAATTTTTTTATTTTTTAAATAAAAAAATTTACCTATCTTTTAATATGTATAGATAATTTTCAAGTTTAGTAACTTTGGATATGGGCCAAAGCAAAGTAGAAACCTCTTTTATAAATAAAAAATCTCAAAACCTTGATAAATATTTGATGTGAGACGAATTACCTTAACTCATAATATATTTAATAATTAAACGTGTTAAGTCGTGTTACGTGTTAAGTCGTGTTAAACGGGTTGACACTAGTAAAACCCAAACGCGACCTGTTTATTAATCGTGTTATACGTGTCAACCCGTTTATGACCCAAACTCATTTATGCTAAACCCAAACCCGTTAACTTCGTGTCGTGTTCGAGTCGTGTTAAAAATTGACACCCCTAGCTAGAAATACCAAAATAAAAACCTATAATTCTAAAAAGTGAAAATTACAAAAGGTAGAATACTCAACTCAATAAAGTCTTATCCCAACTATTTGAGGTCCACTACTACATGAATCTTGTCTTACAATTCTGCTCTATTTAAAATACATAAAAACATTATATACGAGCGTGAGTATCCTGTCCTACATCAGACCTCTCCACTTAAAATAATTCATCCTCGAGTTTCCATCTTGATCTTGGTATCTTTCTTCCCATATGAAAAGATATTTTGAATATATCAGCTGCTTTGACTTCTGCCCAATATTATATTTCATAACTTGCATGATTTGAAATTTCCTCATGTTGATTAACAATATTGATTAAATAAGGATTGATGAAATTAAATATCTCAACCCCCTTATAATCAATTTCGTTGTAACTCACTCTTCAATGGAATGTCAGTCAAGGAATTATTAGTCATTCTAAGGATTTCAAAAATATATATGTTCCTCGATATATATAGTATTATCTATCTTGGTCGAATCCCACTTATCAACAGCCACCTTGGATGATTCTTCTGCATCAATATTAACTTTTGAATCTTCTTGTTCCTCAACTTCTAACATATATTTATCACCACCAAACGACACAAACTCATTACTATTTTGATAATGCAATGTCTCACCTTCAACAACTTGTGATAGGTTATCCCCATGATTTTCAACATCAATTTTAGAATTTGAATTTGACTTTGTGCTTGTAAAAGCTGTACACAAGCCTTCTTTTATCTCTTCATAGTAATCATGAACTTTAATAGAAATTTAAGTCGATCTGTACTTTTCTTCTAAAATTCAAGATAATTCCAAGGATAACTATTTTTTTTAATAAATTTTGACCAAGAATGAATATGATTTTTACCTTAATATTCTTTAAAGTCCTGTAAAAAAAAAACTACCAAAGAATCCCTACACTTGTGAGCTTGTAACCTGCCATACAACTTTTCGTTGTTCTGGAATTCTCATAAAGTCAAGACAGTATCTAAATCAAGTATCCAGTCAATAAAATGTTCAAAGTAAGACAGACCATCAAACTTTGGGAGATGTTTTTTGAAGTTGATCAAATCCTTACGAACAAGAACATTTCTATTAATGGGTCATTTGCGAAACCTATCATCAATGCTAGAGGTGTCAAAAGCGGTGGGACACTGAACGAAGCCAATTAGTTCGAATGTGCCGGGCCTATTTTTGGAACAGGCCTACCATTAAATATACCCAGCCTGGCCCAGCCAATTGGCATGGCCTGTGATGGCCTGAGCTGTGCCTTGATAGGTCATGCCTAGGTCAGCCCGATCCATTTTGTTTTCACTTTTTTCAATTTTAGTGGTGTTTGGGCAGTGCCTTAACGGGCTGTGCCGGGCCTGTGCCTAAAATGGGCTTGTGTCGGGCTGTGCTTGTAGGGTGGGAGGGGTAGTTTTAGTATGGCCTAGGCCCAGCATGACCTGCTAATGAATCTTGTTAAGCCCTTGCCTTGCTCGGGCCAACCCGACCACTTTACATGTCTAATCGATGCAATACCTATTTACTTCACAATTCCATGTCAAGTGTTTTTCCTATGACCAATGTTGCTAGGAAGGATGCCACCATTTAGTGGGATGGGATAAAGCTAAGAAACCGGTCTTCTCGAGAGGTCTAGGGTTAAAGGACTTGAAATTGTTTAATGAGACTTTGTTGGGTAAGTGATTGGTGGAGGTTTGGAGTGGAAGTGCGAGCTTTGTGGTGGGAGGTAATTTGTACAAAATTGAGGGAGGGGGTTGGTTTTCGGGGATGATGAAGGGGACTTGGGGTTGTGGTTGTGGAGAGGTATTCATAGAGGGTTGAGGGACTTTAGAGATTGTGGTAGGTTTGATGTAGGTAAAGGGACAAGGGTGGAGTTCTAGGAAGATGCTTGGTGTAGGGACGTGGCCCTGAAGGTCAAATTCCCCCTTATTTTTGCCTTGGCCTGAAACAAAGGCACTTGAGTTTTGGAGAGGTGTGATAGGGTGGGGGTGAGTTGGTGTGGAGCCATAAGTTTAGAATGATTTTTTATTTATTTATTAGGAGATGAAGGAGGGGAGGAGATTTTGGTTGAGGGACTTTAGAGATTGTGGTAGGTTTGATGTAGGTAAAGGGACAAGGGTGGAGTTCTAGGAAGATGCTTGGTGTAGGAACGTGGCCCTGAAGGTCAAATTCCCCCTTATTTTTGCCTTGGCCTGAAACAAAGGCACTTGAGTTTTGGAGAGTTGTGATAGGGTGGGGGTGAGTTGGTGTGGAGCCATAAGTTTAGAATGATTTTTTATTTATTTATTAGGAGATGAAGGAGGCGAGGAGATTTTTAGAGCATCTTTAGTGATTCCATGTGATTTAGGATAGGGAAGATGAGCTTGTGTGGAAGTTGGCTTCGAAGACATTAACTATGTAGTCTTACTACAAAAACTTGGTGGGCTGAGATGATTTACAATTCCCGTGAAAACTTATTTTGGCAATTGCGAGTTTCCATTAAAGCAGTTTTTTCTTTTCTTTTGGGAGGTCATCTTGACCATGGAAAATTTGCAAAGGAGGGGAATCTAGTGGCCAATAGGTGTTGTTTGTGCAAGAAGGGAGAGGAGTCAGTTAACCATCTCCTTATTCATTGTTCGATGGCGAGTGATTGTTGGTGTTTTGTGTTTGCTATTTTTGGGCATGCATGGGTGATGCCAGCTTCCGTAAAGGATCTTTTAATGGCTTGGTTAGGGTGAAGAATCAGGATGGCTGCCAAGAAGGTCTAGAGAATGGTGCGCCTATGCCTATCTACTTAAATATTATAAATATTAAAATTCTCACACTTTTTAACCTATCTCATTTTCCCCGTTCTCTCTCTACCGTATTGTCTGAGACTTAGATTTCTCATATTCCCTCACTCTCAAATAATGTCTCTAACCTCCATGGGAGGAGCTCACTCCACCCTATGGTCTAACCCACTCCACCATCAGAAAAACCCTCTTCATCTCACTTCTCTGTCAAACCACCAACAACACCACCATTAAACCCTCCCTCCGTGCGCTTCCCAAGCTCACACCGCCACCCACTGCGGTGCTACTAGCTTCCTTCAATTTTGGGAATTTAGGGTTTGAGGAAGAGGAAGCTTGAGCCCTAGAGAAGCAAATAAAAGGGCTTATTTTTTGTGGTGTATTTAACCTCAAGCCAATCAAATTATTGCTGTGTACGACAGTTCCGTGAAGGGGCAGGGGTCTATGATCCATGGTAGTGGGTTTGTGTCTTTGTGATTTATTTATATATATGTAAATATGGATGTGAGAGTTTGTGATTTGTTTATGAGTTTGCAATAAAATAATGGTTGTACACTCTTCTCAGAAGCTCATGGATTGTTTACCTCATGGTGGTAAATCTTCCTCTTTCTGCAACTCTCTCAAGCTCGTGGATCTTCATACCCCCCCTTTTTGGATTTGAGCAACAATAATTTTGAAGGTGATATTTTAAAGAAAAAATTGGACAATTCTTGTATTGCGAAAATTAATTTGTAGGTAAGTTATGCTCCTCTGGAATTTTAATACCTAATATTTCTCTACAACACTTAAGCTTCAACAAACTACAACAAATCATTCCAGGTGGGTTTTATTCATTTGTTTCAAGCTTTAGATATCTCTCCCTTTCAATCCACCAATTATGATGGTGAACTAACGATAACCACTAACGATGAGAGATGCGTCAATCCTGCAATCTTGCAATTGGGTTATACTTTGTTCCAAGTTCCAACCAAGATGCAATCTTGCTTACTGATTTGTTGTTGTGAGGCTTTTTTTTTTGGAAAAATTGGATCATCTTTTTTTTTTTAATTAGATCATCCTTATCAGGTTGCTCCGTTCTATCAAAACTATTTGAATGCCTAAATATCTTAATTGAATGCTGGGGGACTTGTTGGAAAGTAGGAAATAGAAAGGGTTACCAAAATTAAGATTATATATCTATATATGTATGTGCGGATGTATGAATTTGTGTATAATCTGAAGATTATATATTGTTATGCGATGGGCTGTGTACAATCTGAAGATTATTATGGTTATATAGGATTAAATCGTTTGAAGGTTAATTTTGTCATTTAATATTGTCATGTAAAAGTAAAATACTCAATTTATTATTTTTAAGGACAATTTGGATATTTAAGTAAAAAATTTGACTTACATCATCAACTTCTGTCCTTATCATTAACGAAAACTAATTGTAACTAAAGATCGAAGCAGAATCTGGACAGTGTAGGTTTTTAAACTATAAAGGAAATATCAAATCAGAGAGGAAGTAAGTAACCTAATTATTAATTATTTATCATAGAGCTTAGTTTCGTAAAAATTTATTAATTATTAGAGATTATTAACTTAAATATTGATTATAAGAAGATTAATTGTAGTAAGTTGTATTTTTTAGTTCCCCCAACCTTTAATATACATGCTAAGTTTACTTTTTTTTTTAAAAAAATGTTAATAAATTCTTACTCTAATACTAATTGACTTGATGGAAGGAGAAAAAAAAAAGAGGAGGATAAACCTGAAGTGTTCAACCCAGATCCTAAAATACACTATTGATCCACAAGCCAAAATATGAAAAGACTCAAATTTTAATAAAGAGGAATAACAATACATTCTTTTTTCCCCTGGGCACCTATTTCTAGGCCTGGTAAAACTTGGAATTCAAGAAATAACCTTCCAAAAAGTTTTCATAATGACTGTAATTCAACTACTTGGAACGTAAAAATAGCTAAAAATACCAAGAAAATACCTACAATTTAAAAAAAAATTACAAAAGGTAACCTAGGAAAAAAATTACAAAAGGTAAAATTAAAACATCAAAAGATTAAAGAATGGTGGATGGGTATCTTGTCCTACATCATCTATCTTGTTATCTTTCCGGCCTTTAGATGTAGTAAGTAATTCTGTCTCTTTTTGTGCATATTTTCAGCCATGGACTTCACCACTTGCACGAAATGCTCAAGTACCTTCTAATGCTTCTGCTGACCAATTTTCTGAAGCTGCCTCTAAACCAGCCCAAGATACCAGTTGTAGAGTTGGGGCACAAGCACTTCCAGAAGTAGATACAAAGTCTAATGGAAGAAAGGAACTTCCAGTGGTAACAGCAATTTATCCCATACAATTTTTACATTATATGGTTAATTTTTTTCCCCAAATTTTATAAATGAAATAAATTGAATTCTTCAGGACCTTTTCACTACAAGCTATTCCTCATTCCCAACACCAGTTCCAAATTGGCAAATGCATCCACCTTACGGAATGGGATTTAGCATGCAGTACCATCCTACTGCAATGGTATCTTACCCCACCAAGGTGAGTAGGTCGAATGAAATTGTGTCAACTCTTGACTTCCTAATGAAAATTTTAGTTTAAATATGGGTTTTTTGTTACAGCATGTGGCAGCATTTCCCAAATCAGCAAAATCAACAAACCCATTTGATATCAGTGATGACACAACCCAAGTTCCAGCACAAATGGTATGCATATTCAGTCCCATTTTGTCTATTTGGATTACTGATCTTGCCGCTCACCAAAGTAAAATTAAAAATAAAAATTAACAAATTTCATCGAAAGTGTAAACTCTACCAATGAAGGCCTTCTATGAATGTTCATATTTACATGATATTTATCTGCAGTAGGCTGAGAACTATATCAAAACTTTACCTTACTGCTTCAAATGGAGGAACAAAGGATAAGATGGAGCAGAAAGTTAATTTGTTTAGACAGTACAAAACTAATGGCTTTTGTAGAAATTAGTTGCACACTTGTAGATGTACCCGGGCTGAGGCATTTTATGTTATTTGATTTCACTCATTTGTAGAATGCTCCCATGTGTTCAAGTAACTACAGCATGGATGGTGTAATTTATCCAAAACTAGTTTTGCTTGCTTCAATCACTCTCCCCAGCATCATGTTGAACAGGTATTCTGAGGTGGATGATAAATAAAAGTATGTCATGCACATGTCTATCATGTTTATGCAGTATGCTGAGAATTTTAATGAATAAATCTCGCTGGTTTGATAAGAGAAAAGGAAACAGTAAAGTGAAGCTGGAACTGATCTGTTCAATGATTACAACTTAAGGCATGCATAATTGTTATGACTATCCAAAGATTGCTTTGGATTTAAATTGATGTGAAAATCAGGCATGAAGTGTCAAGGAAAATGATTCATAGCACGTGCAATTATACAGTTCACTGATTAGAAATGTACACGTGATTTCTTGAAGTAACCAAGCAAAGTTGTCTGTCCTTTGTAATATCTTGATCCCTTTTTTAGAACTTTGGTTTCCCATTTACCAAATCAGATGGGGCCTTTAGGAAGGAACCTTCTCACTTAAAACTTCACTGGAGGATGCTGATGAGTGACTGCTGCTTGCCTAAATCATCTGGTGATATTATTATATGAAGTATTTTTACATTAATTGATGGATAACATATACAAAGACTATATAATATGATACTTTAGTCACTCTGAAATAACTTTTCTTGTGGATTGTTTGAGAAGATTTTATTTGTTTTAAATTACATCTGAACCCAGTAAAACTTTGTTTTGGCTTCTAACCTTCAAAATGTTGTGTTTCCTTTTATGTAGTTTCCTTCCATGTGTCACTCTGAAATAACTTTTCTTGTGGATTGTTTGAGAAGATTTTATTTGTTTTAAATTACATCTGAACCCAGTAAAACTTTGTTTTGGCTTCTAACCTTCAAAATGTTGTGTTTCCTTTTATTTAGTTTCCTTCCATGTCATCATTGCAAGGAGCACTTCCAAATGCATCAGCTCCTACAGCTAGCTTTGGCATCCATTCATCCCAGTTGATGCAGCCTCAGTCATTTCCTTATGCATCCACTGTGCCTCCACGGGCACCTTCTTATGGACTGACCATGTCTCCAAGTAAAATCATTATCATTTGTCTCGTCTCATGTGAAAATTGGTTATTTTTCTTATGTTCAATTCAATTATCTCAGGTGGATTCATGGGGCAACAATTTCCAAATAATATGCCATTTTCCAGGTAAATTATCACTTTAGGCTATGTCTTGTAAAACATTTCTCTGAAGATACTCCATTAAAAGAGTTTCCTTAGAAATTGAAACTTCATCTTGCTCACCATGAAATTGCAATGACTAATGAGCCCACCAATCTACCAGTTTTGGGCTCTGCCCATTCTTGAAAAGAGAACATTTTTCTTTATATAAGCATTCAAAACGGCAACATTGCCCCTTACGTAACAAAACATGGTCAAAAAATGCCTCATCTAAGAAGGGCTGGGGGCCCCTATTTGTGTGTGTGGGGGTGGGGGGCTCCCATTTATTGAGATCGAAATTGAGTCTGTACCAACATGCTCCATTCAAAATGCTTTAATTAACTGCACAGCTTCTTAAAAAACTGCGTAGTGTATACATTTATATTTACTGCCGGAAAGAAACACTTCCAAACCTTGCTATCTGTCATTGCAGACCACAAGATACTGGTGAATTTGGTGGTAGTGAAGGGGCTTTCGCATCCTTAAACACAACTCAGCAATCCAATGGTAGATACACAGAACCCGCTACTCCAAATTCCTTTTCGTCAATGAGTGGAAATCCATTTGGATAGTTGAAAGATTACATTTCTTAAGTTCCATTTCGGCATCATGGTCTTCCTGTTTTGTCCCCCTAACATCTTTTGAGAGGGTTGGTACTTTCTGGTTGAAGATCAAGCATAACAAGCCATCTGAATGAAGAGCTTTGTTTTCAACCTCTCTGGGCAATGAAAAAGGACCAGACTGTAGCATATGAATGGAAAGGAGCATGGTTACATATGTTAGAGACCAATGTATATTTTCAACATCATGGTACTCTTCGAAGAATTTAATGTTAACAGTTACCGGCCGATCAATGCATATTTTTCTGTTCCTGTCTTGGTTAGGGTGTGTATTTGTTGGTATCAGTTTGTTGTCTTGTTCCTCTGCAAGTAAGGTCCTGTAATATGCATTAGGCCACTGTCACCATTCTCTTCCACAACAATAGCTAGTTGATTTGTCTGTTAAAGGTTGTACATTTGGGAAGGTATTGCTTGATTAATTAATAGACAGAATTTATGGCTTTGATTAAGTGATGGTCTCGGTTTGGGGTATTTTTTTTTCATGAAATTTGTTCTTCCAGCTCCTGTTTCATGTCTTGATGGTGTTATTTTAAAGTGTGTTTTAGTCCTGAATATTGTTCTCCTGTAAGTAAATTTTAGCATATATTAATCACCTAGATGCTTTATCTGGATTCAAATTGGTTCTGTCGGACTAATCAGATGCGATCTAATTGGTAATTGTTGAGAAACCTTTTCATATATCCCATTTTTCTCCTAATGTATTTTAGTGCCGCTCCCAAACACCACTTTAGTTGCTGTATGCATTTTTACAAGGGATTTGGCCAACCTAGTTCTTCTAGATAAAAAATTTAGTTGGTTGGTGTAAACCATGACTAACTTTCTGCAGATGGAAACTTAATGAGGGCCTTGGAGTTCTCACTAGACTTTAAAACATTTTGAGGACTGAAAAGAGTCAATCTTGGTGAATCTGAAAGCATTAACAACGTTAGTTGTCAACAGAGAAAAAGATGTGAGAAACAATAGAGAGAAATATAACAAAAGACAAAAGAACTTATTAGGGAAAGTAAACAAGGTTAGACAGGCAAAAGGAAATGGCAGTTCTGAAACATAAAGAGCATGAGGTCAAAATTGAACTGCATTCTGTTTTTCACTTTTTGCAAGTGGAGGTGGATCGTAATACAAGTTTGAATTCAGGCTGTATGGTATATGGTGTCACAAGTTATTACTCGATCAAGACAATTCACTAAATCATAACTAATTATTTTTACTCGGAAAAAAAAGGTTTCTTAGGTTGACGCTCAACATACATCATACATGTCACATGTTTTTTGACATTGGGGTAAGGTAGGTCTTTAATATGACTACTTAGTTGGTTTCTTTCAGTTTTAGTTTCATTAAAATCCCACTAATACAAAAATCATGACAATAAATTTATGTGATCCACAGATATACAAGTTTTTCATTTAAGGTCGAACATTGAACTTGCCATGTATCTGTTTTGCACTCAATAAATGAGAGCATTAAATCAAAAGAGGTTTTGGGCCCATAAATTTAGTCATTTGGTGCAGCATTTCAAGAAAAAAGGATAGAAGGGTAGGCATGGAGATGGAGATGGAGAAAAGGAGTGTGAAGCTTTGGGGTGTGATGGTTGTTTTGATGGTGGCGATGTTAGCACAACATGGCACAGCAGCAGGAGCAGGGATATATGCTTGCTGGGGAGGATGTTACAATGACTGTATTCTAAGAAATGGCAAAACTCTATCAGAGAAGTTTCCGTGTTATTTGCAGTGCTCCAGGAACTGCGTTTCTCACTCTGCTTCAGTTTACCAGGACTACTGTCTGCTTGGTTGTTCATTGGAGTTGTGCAACAGATTTGCCTCTGGTATAATCTCGATCATCCATCATCCCGGCCTCCCATGCATGTCTCTCTCTACACACACACACACACACACACACACACATACAGGGGGGCACTTTACCCCAAAGGTTGATCATGATAGATACATACCATGTCACTTGAAAATGACCTATGGCATACAGGTAAAAGCAATTTTTTTTTTTGCCTACTCAAAAGTAGACAATATTTACACATTACATGATTTAATTGGTCGGGTTCTTGCTTCCGGTCTATTGAAAAATTCTTGTTTGCTTGTCCATGAGTATTATCTCTTTTTTATTTTTTTAAAATTTGTTTTCTAAACAATTATTTGTCTTTGTGTATGTTTGGACCTGGCAGATGGACAGACATTGGAAAGGTGTATGGGCAATTGCACCAATATCTGCAAGACTTAGAAGTCTCTTGCAATCTTATGTTTGTAGCAGCTTGGCCATTCACATCTAACTAGATGGTGTAATAAATAAACAAAATGGTGCCTGTCCTTATCTTTGGTTCAATTTAGCATAGAAATGAAGTGTTTTTTTTTTTTTTTTCAGGGAAGAGAATAAAAATGAAGTTAGTTTCTGTGGAACTTATTTGGTACTCTTTTCTTTTTCCTTTTCCTCTCCTTTCTGTGACTCTGTTATTCTTCATTTGTCCAATTGGGATTTTGGCAAAACCAACACCACTATTTTCTAACAAAAAAAGAGAAGAAAATAACCACAATGGCATACAAGCATCAAGATTTTTTTTTTATTTTTTCATTTTTTTGTCGTGGAGGTATCCAGGTCCTTTGTAAGACTACTCTTCCTTGTGCTAGTAGAAGTCACCACTCTCCGAATGCAAGTAATCTTACAAAAATAATTGATGACAGACTCTCAAAGAAAATAGAAAGTCGAACCTAAAATCTCTCAATATGCAAACTCCTTACAAGAGGCCTTAGACCAACAAATCACAACATTCCCTGCTTAGGAGACTTGAAAATGTGACATCTACTGTGAAAAGAAATACGAGATACCACTCGGTTGACTAAGAGCTTTGGCATCTAGTTCTTTATTCACAAATTATAAAAGAGGCATAGAATACACATTTGCTATGGGTTGTCATGCATTCATACCGTAGAAGAACAAGATTGATCTTTACCCCATTTTCTAACCCTCAAAAGTAAGTGCGCAACAATCCCGCACACAAAACCAAGTGCTGCACTTGATCCCACAAGCGAAGCCGCAGTGCTGACAAGCATCACAAAGGACTCCTCCTTAGAATTCATGTCCCTTGAGCACATGGCAAGCTCAATCCCAGCAAACAATAGAAGAACCCCCAACACACCAACAGGAAATTGGTCCAAAACCTTCACAATAGAGCTCCCCAACACCAAGCCTAGCACCAACTTGGCTGCACCAAGCAAGGCAACACACACACCACTCCTCCCACCAAACTTGTACTGCCCAGCTAGTCCTCCTGCACCATGGCAGCATGGCATCGCCCCAAACCAGCACCCCACCAGATTCATCAACCCTACCGTCACTGACACCGACGTTGCCGAGATGTCTTGTCCCGGAAACAGATCAGATGACAATTTACACACTGCAATGACTGAATTTAGGATTGATAAGGAGAGTTGAGGAATTGTGCCCTTAATGAATCCTTCCTTCCATGCATGCTTGGAAATCTTCACAACTTCAATAGAAGATGGCCCAAATTTAAAACCTTTGAACACTTTAGGCCCCTCTTAAAATGGCCAAAACTACACCCAACAAAAAGATGATAAGAGCTGAAGGAAGAGAATCTATGATTTTTCTCAATATTCTCCATTTACTAACCCTTTCTTCATTACCCAAGTCAACATTAATAGACTCTCTTTCTTCACTTTCATCACCTGCACCATTGACAATTATTATGAAACAAGCACAAAACAGAGCCAAAACCAACCCATCTAGCCCCAACCAATGCCTCTCCCCACCAGACTTTGAATTAGAAAAATTTTGCACTTTCCTTATGTACTTCACAGCGGTCATCGCGAATGACAAGCCTTGTGCTAGCTGAATTCCCCTAACAACAGAGAGTGGAATGAGCTTGTACACAAGCTGCATCAACCCCGTGACACCCAGCAGGAGGAGAATCCCGGCGGTGCAAATTCCAGCCGCCATGACCTCCGGGATGCCAAAGCTCGCGTCTGATATGGCAATGGCGGCAATGGACTTCATGGGTTGGACGGGCATTGGGACGCCATATATCGCCCCGGTGACAATGTTGTAGATGCCGGTGAAGATCAGTGTTGTGCCAAGGTTGAGATCCTTGGCTAGTGTCAAGGCCAATACTATAGGAATGTATGTGCCCAAGTCTCCCATTGCACCGCTCAATTCCGCCCATTTTGATCGGAAAACCAAATTGTTTTTCACTTTGTGCATAACGATGGCCGGAAAACTGGAGGTGGGTGCTGTTTCGGGAGAGTTTTCAGTGGTTTCACAATGTGGATTTTGGTACTCCATGGTAGTGAGCAATGGAGAATGTGAAGCGAATGTTGTTATATATATATATATATATATATATATATAAAAGCACATGAATGTATACAAATACATAGCATGAAAAGCTAAGTTCAGAGGAGAGTGATGAGTCTGTCCTTTTAACTAGTGAGAGAGGCCGTTATTGAAAGAGAAATTCGTGCCGTTTAACTGTGGAGTGGGGCATCTTGCTAGTTGCTACTAATGATCGTATCACTCGCAGGTGCCGTATACGGGTCACCAACGTTTATTATTGGATAATTTATGTGAATAATTTTCTCTGTTTGAATTAGTTTTAATCACATTTAATGTATTTTGAATTTGAATCATTGAATGGAAAAAAAAATTTAGTGAGACGGTAGTATTATGGTACTGTCATAGTGATGTGTTGTTTATGTAAATTTATGTAGGTTCTACTACCATATTCATATCACAATGATAATAACATAATACTATTGTACCACTTGTTTTTATTTACCTTGAATCATATTTAATTAATTTTGAATTTGTTTCAAATTTCAAATTGTATTTACTAGTCACAAGTTTTTTTTATTGAATCGATTAACAGTATCAAGGATCAATTAATCACAACTTTTTTATTAAATACGGTTTGAATTAAGTTGATAAGTCTAATTTTTTTCATTAAGTTGGTCAAATCTATTATAAATGTCACATTTGATAATTGTTAAACACTTTTTAACAAGTTTCAAAAACACTCAACTATTTAAATAAAAAACCACTTTACATAACTGTTAACTCAAACCAATACTTTAACACTGCTTAATTAAATGGGCACGTTCATTTGAAAATAAAAAGCATAAGTTTATATTGCAAACAGATGTTGTCATTATAGTTAGAGAGTAAATAAAGTTTTAAAATGAATCAAGTTATTTGAACTGGATACTGATTAATTCGATTAAAAATTCGGTGGAGAACTACTCATAAAATACATAAATTAAATTTGAATATATTTTAAAACTTGTTAAACTTATTTAAATTGATTCGAATTCAGCTTGAAAAGTAATAAATAATTTAATACTATATACAAAATCAAGTTACTTGAACTCAACTCGCAATTAGCTCGAATAGAGTTGTTTGAAATCAACTTAAAAAATAAACAAATCAAGTTCAATAACAATTTAAATTTTATTTAATTAGTCAAATTAGGCGATGTGGGATGGACTTAGTGCCTCGTTACAGATGGTATCAAAGCGTGCCCCAGCCGGAAGAATGGAGGTGGCGAGGCCCAGCCAGAACCCTGCTGCATACAGCAGAAGTCCAAAGGGGGGGAGGAGGTACTAAGTCCATCCCACATCGCTTGGGGAAGGAAAAGCGGAGGTATTCATAAGAAAGGTTGCGCCTCTCCCTAGCACAACGTGTTTTAAAGCCGTGAGGGCCAGGCCTTGTGCAGCCCAAAGCGGACAATATTGTGCTGAGTGGATGCGGGCCGTTACAGATGGTAGGAGGCATTAAGTCCATCCCACATCACCTGGGGAATGGAAAGCGGAGGTATTCATAAGTAAGGTTGTGCCTTTCCCTAGCACAACGCATTTTAAAGTCGTGAGGGTCATGCCTTGTGTAGCCCAAAGCGGACAATATTGTGTTGAGTGGATGCGGGTCGTTACAGATGGTATCAGAGCATGCCCCAGCCGGAAGAGTGGAGGTGGCGAGGCCCAACCAGAACCTTGCTGCGAACAACAGAAGTCCAAAAGGGGGGAGGAGGCACTAAGTCCATCCCACATTGCTTGAGGAAGGGAAAGTGGAGGTATTCATAAGTAAGGTTGCGCCTCTCCCTAGCACAACACGTTTTAAAGCCGTAAGGGCCAAGTCTTGTGCAGCCCAAAGCAGACAATATTGTGCTGAGTGGATGCAGGTCGTTACAATAACATATATACAAACAAACATACATACATACATACATATATGTATATGTATGTATATAACAAGTTATATATATTATATATATACAATATGTTATATATATTATATAAGATTATATGAATTTATATATACAACAGGTTACATATATATATACACATATATATAACTTGTTATATAAAATATACATATATATACATATAAATTGGAATCGGAATTGAATTTTTAGAGAGAGAAACAAATAGTGGATTTACTATTTCGAATAGAATCGGAACCAATCTAACCCGAGCTGAATAATTTCGAGTTGAGTCAGTTCGGTTCTATCATTGTTGCAATTGTATTTTAATTTTTGTTTTTTAGAGCTGTTTAAGATTGGGTCAGTTCCGATTCTTTTGTAAATTGACCCAACTTAACCCAACCGATGTGCACCCCTACTTGTTATTACTTGTTTGGAGCAAAGAAAAAATTGCATTGGAAAAGCTTTCTCAAAGACGGTCTCATAGTTATGAGTTTTGGTGGGAAGACCAAGCACATTTGGGGACAACTTTTGTACCCTTAAATACAAAAATGTATGGACAAATGTTGTCCCAAATCAAGCACATTTGGGAAACATCTTTTTTACTCTCAACTGCTAAAATTGAGATATAAAATTTGTTTGGCTTAAATCAACTCAAGGCTAACTTAATTGATCATCCATGTCCTTTTCTCAAAAGGTAGGTCATGAATTCAAGTTTCACTTTTCTATTAAGAAGATGTGAGTACTATTTCTATCTAATCCGGAGTTTGGTTATATTGTTTATCTAAGACCCATATTTAAAAGGCTTCTGATTGTATCTTTATTATGTTATTATGTAATGTTGTCATGTATTGTAATACCCCACCCAACCATGAGTTGTGCTAAGTTTAGGGGTGCAACTTGTGTGGGTTAACCCAAAGCCAGCCAAACCCAAAAAATTTCGGCCTTGGATAATTTATTTTATAAATCAGGACGGGCTTGGGCAAAAAAATACAAGCCCAACTTCAATTCAGGTTGGGCTTGGGCATGGGCCTTGGGAATTCGAGTCCAACCCGAGACCAACTCGAGAGCAACCTTATATTATATATATTTTTATTTTTGTATAAACCGTAGCACTATTTAGACAACAAATCTAGGAACAAGGCTTCTATATAAACATTCAACAAGCCTTATACATACATACATACATACATATGTATAGAGGTGTCAAACAAGCCAACCTGACTTAGTTTGGCCTGTTTTAGTCGGCCCATTCGTGCCAATGTGTCGTATTGTGTCTGTGCCATCCCCTTGAGAAAATCATAGGCCTAGCACGACCCATGTCGTGTTGTGCCGTGGTGACACATGGGCCCACCATTTTTCTTTCATTCTTTTATGTTTTTATTTTTATTTTTAATGACTAATATGGACAGTGATTTTTATAAATGTTATATTTTTGTTAGTTTAATTATATCATATCTTTATTGTATTTTGTTATTTGTAATTATAATATTTTGTTTAACTTTTATATTTTTTTTACTTTGTTATTTCTTAGTCTAATATTATTATGATTATTTATTTTATTATTTGTTATTATAATATTTTGTTTAAATTTATATTTTTTTCAAAATTGTTATAATTTTTCATTTTAATATCTTTACATGATAATATAAATGACAATAAAATAGAAAATAAATCGGGTCGTGCTAGGCGTTCAAACATGCCATGCCGCGAGCTTGGGATGGGAAGTTCGGCATGGCCTACTAAGTCGCGTCGTGCTTGACTCAGTCCACCAACTCTTATGTTGTGCCTTTGTCGTGCTCGGACTGGTTAGTCCGTTTGATACCTCTACATATATGTGTATGTGTATGTGTGTGTGTGTGTTTGTGTATATATATATATATATATATATATATATATATATATATAAGGAACAAATATGAATGCACTTTGGTTATAATGACAGTGCACTTTAAAATTTATGCTTTTTTATTATCTTTTTTCTAATTTTAACCAAACTTTAGATACATGCACCATCTTTCTCTAGTAATTTAATGATTATATTCATACATGTTTCTTTAAAAATGAAAATAGGTTTTTTAATGAAACATGGTCGAGTTCGGGTTGATTCCCATATTAATAAATTTTAGTTTGGGTTTGGCTTGAGTTAACTTTTTTGGGTTCAAGGTTGGGCTCGGGTTTATTATCTCTACAATTGGGCTGGGCTTAGACATATCTCTGTCCACCCTCGCCCGTGTCCCTGCTTGAGTTACATATCTAGCTAGGCTGTTTCTCTAGGATTTATATTTGAGAAGCTTCTAATTTTGTCTTCATTTTATTGTTATGTAATGTTGTCATTATATTGATGTGTATTGTAATTTTTTCATCGCTGTAATAAAAAAAAATTTTTTAGCTAAAAGTTCACAAATATATTATTAATTAGAATGAAATTTAAGACAATTCTTTTTAATTCTAAAAGTATCTCAAACAATTTTGTTACTAAAATACACTTCTATCTATCTTTTGTATACCTTTTTGACATTTGCGTAACAAAATCGAGCTGGAATTGAAAACGTGTATCAAATTTTTTATTTCTTTTGGGAAGAGAATAAAAATGAAGTTAGTTTCTGTGGAACTCATTTGGCAATCTTTTCTTTTTCCTTTTCCTCTCCTTTCTTTGGCTTTGTTATTCTTCATCTGTCCAAATGGGATTTTGGCAAAACCAACACCACTATTTTCTAACAAATAAAAAGAAAATAACTACAATGGTACATGAGCATCAAATTTTTTTATTTTTTATTTTTGCGGGATATCCAGCCTTTGGGCAGCTATTCCCTTTCGTACAAGTAGAAACTGTCTTTGAGCAGCTATTCTCACTGTAAGTAACTTCACTCAAGTGAATAATGATTGATCCCTAACAAAAATAGAAAGTCTGAATATAAAACTTCTTACTAAGAAAGCTTTTTGTAAGAGGTTACACTAACAAAACATAATATCCTGTCTTTCCTTTTTGTGAAACTTAAAAACGTGACATCTCTTATAAAAAAATGTCACAAGATACCACTCGTTCACCATAGCTTTGGCATCATGTTCTTCATTCACAAATTATGAAAGGGACATGGAATACACATTTGCTACAGATTTTCACTTTTTCATGTAGTTATACCATAGAAGAACAAGATTGATCTTTACCCAATTTTCTAACCCTCAAAAGCAAATGTGCAACAATCCCACACACAAAGCCAAGTGCTGCACTTGATCCCACAAGCGAAACCGCAGTGCTGACAAGCATCACAAAGGACTCCTCCTTAGAATTCATGTCCCTTGAGCACATAGCAAGCTCAATCCCAGCAAACAATAGAAGAACCCCCAACATACCAACAGGAAATTGGTCCAAAACCTTCACTATAGAGCTCCCCAACACCAAGCCCAATACCAACTTGGCTGCACCAAGCAAGGCAACACACCCACCACTCCTCCCACCAAACTTGTACTGCCCAGCTAGTCCTCCTGCACCATGGCAGCATGGCATGGCCCCAAACCAGCACCCCACCAGATTCATCAACCCTACCTGTCACTGACACCGACGTCACCGAGATGTCTTGTCCCGGAAACAGATCAGATGACAATTTACACACTGCAATGACTGAATTTAGGATTGATAAAGGGAGTTGAGGAATTGTGCCCTTAATGAATCCTTCCTTCCATGCATGCTTGGAAATCTTCACAACTTCAACTAGAAGACGGCCCAAATTTAAAACCTTTGACCACTTTAGGCCCTCTTATAATGGCCAAAACTACACCCAACAAAAAGATGATAAGAGCTGAAGGAAGAGAATCTATGATTTTTCTCAATCTTCTCCTTTTTCTAACCCTTTCTTCGTTACCCAAATCAACATTAATCTCTCTTTCTTCACTTTCATCACCTGCACCATTGACAATTATTATGAAACAAGCACAAAACAGAGCCAAAACCAACCCATCTAGCCCCAACCAATGCCTCTCCCCTCCAGACTTTGAATTAGAAAAATTTTGCACTTTCCTTATGTACTTCACAGCGGTCATCGCGAATGACAAGCCTTGTGCTAGCTGAATTCCCCTAACAACAGAGAGTGGAATGAGCTTGTACACAAGCTGCATCAACCCCGTGACACCCAGCAGGAGGAGAATCCCGGCGGTGCAAATTCCGGCGGCCATGACCTCCGGGATGCCAAAGCTCGCGTCTGATATGGCAACGGCGGCGATGGACTTCATGGGTTGGACGGGCATTGGGACGCCATATATCGCCCCCGTGACAATATTGTAGACGCCGGTGAAGATCAGTGTTGTGCCAAGGTTGAGGTCCTTGGCTAGCGTCAAGGCCAAGACTATAGGAATGTATGTGCCCAAGTCTCCCATTGCACCGTTCAATTCCGCCCATTTTGATCGGAAAACCAAATTGTTTTTCACTTTGTGCATAACGTTGGCCGGAAAACTGGACGTGGGTGTTGTTTCCGGCGACTTTTCAGTGGTTTCACCATGTCGGTTTTGGTACTCCATGGTGTTGAGCAAGTAGAGAATGTGAAGGGAATGTTACATATTACAATACAAACACATGAATATATATAGACAGCTAAGGCCCAGGGTGCAATTTGTTTTTTTAACTGATTTTTTTTTTTATACTTTTAAAAAAAAATTCAAATATACCCTTTAATTTATATTTTTACCTAAGTCTAATTTTTTTATTTATAATTTACCCTTATTTTAATTTCAATTTCACCCCTTGATAAAATTTTTATTAACTTTTTTAGATTTTTTTTTTTTTTTTGTATAGTTTAAAGTTGTTGAGTTTTTTTATTAAAAATCTTGTCTAATTCATAAATTTTTTTATATCAATTAATTGATTAATATTAAATTATTATAGTTCATTAATTTTTGGATTTATGATTAAATGTTTAGTAAAATTTTTTTGGCTCCCTCGTGTAAATTCCTACCCCGTCCTTGCACACGCATTCATACATATATATATATATATAATAATTTTAAATATGATAAATAATTTTACAATTAAAGTAAAAATTAGTAAATTGAATTGAATTCTAAATTTAAAATTTAAAATTTATAGTTTTTGTAATTAGAAAATTTTGAAAATAATTTCAAAGATAAATTTTTATAATCAAAAACTACTATGTACTTAAAATAAACGATACAAAATCAATATTTAAAATTTTAATTTACAATATTTCCAAGATAATTTAAAACCTAATTAGAACATAAATTGATAAATTAATTCAAGAAAACAAACACTTAACAATTCTTAAGTAATTATAATCAAACTTTTTTTTTTTTCTAGAAAATTAAAGGAAATGCCTATAGATAGCTGTATATTAGTCATAATAAGATAAAAAAGAAATGCTTTTGGATAATGACAACATTTAAGCAACAGTTAGTAGACTTCTAACCAAACTAAAAACACAAACTTAGAAAATAAAAAATTATCTAAAAACTAAATTAATAATCCAACTAATATAAGTTATCGACCATAGTCTCCACCCAATTTAATATACAGTCTAATATATATAAAAATAAAAGAAGACATAAGTATATTGGTTTTGCATATGTAAATACATGATTATAAAGTAATATATATATATATATATATATATATATATATATATCATGAAAGCTAAGTTCAAAGGAAAGAGGTGGAGTCTGTCCTTTCCATTATTGAGAGGCCGCTATTAAAAGAGAAATTCGTGCCGTTTAATGTGGAGTGAGGCATCTTGTAGCTAGTGATTGCATCACTAGCAGGTGCCGTATATGGGTCACCAAGGAATATTATTGGATAAATTATTTTAATTGAATATTGATAACTTCGTTTGATATTAATTTATTAGATAAATAAATTAAGTTTTAATATATTTTAAAATTTGTAAATTTATTTAACTCAATTCGAATCGGATTTAAAAAATTAATAAATAATCTGATATAATATATAAAATTAAATTACTCGAATTCAACTTACACTAAAATCAATTACCGTCTCGTTTAAAATCAACTTGAAAAATAAATAAGTCAAACTCAATCACGATTTAAAATTTATTTACTCCTGTTTAAATTACTCAAATTTGAACAATTTGTTATTCACTTGATTGAACTAATTTTTTTCTAGGAGAAAAAATTTATGTATTAAAATTTAGGAAAAACTCTTATGAATTATATAAAAAATTAATTTGAAGACCAACTCCTAATTTTTAAAAAAATTATAACAAAATAAGTTGTAAAAGATGCAATTCCAAATTTTTTTTTTTTTGGAGGGGGTCCGACCCCTCTTTAATCTTCTTCCTCCACCAAGTTCATAAACTAATTAAAACACATAGCATTACCAATGGAACTAAAAAAATATAACTGAAGGGGTGTCATTTATTTTATATTTTTTGTCATGGGTCAACCTGGAATTTATTTGGCTGTGAATGTAATTTTGTCCACTATAGGTGATGGGAGCGAAGTATTCTCGGGAATCTGATTAAAGGGTAAGAGGCACCTACTTTAAGGTCGTTTTGGCCTTTCTCGTTGACCAGAGGTAGTGCCTAATTAATTGACAATTTATAGCTTACGACCTACCCATTGACATAGTCAACGTTTTGGTGATGAATACATGATGCAACACCAGGAAAAGCTTTTGTAAGGGTAGACACAGGAGTCTCAATTTTTAAAACGATGCGATAACACGATTACATCACGATATGAAGTTAATAAGTTTGAATTTAGTATAAATGAGTTTTAATTATAAAAAGATTAGTAAGTATAACATGATTAATAAATAAGTTGTGTTTAAGTTTTATTAGTGTCAATCCGTTTATCATGACTTAATACGTTTAATTATAAAATATATTATGAGTTAAACTAATTCGTTTCACATTAAATATTTATCAAGATTTTGAGATTTTTTATTTATACAAGAGGTTTCTACTTTGATTTGGCCCATATCCAAAGTTACTAAACTTGAAAATTATCTATACATATTAAAAGATAGGAAAATTTTTTTATTTAAAAAATAAAAAAATTAAAATAAACGGATTAAGTGTGTCGATACTTATAACTTGTTTAATAAATGCGTTGAGTTTGAGTTTTAAAACTTGACATGATTAGTTAATAGTGTCGGGTTAAGATTTACACATATTTTTAAATATGTATGTCTTGACAAGATTCAAATACAACACGATAATACGAATTGACACCCCCTAAATATATACGTGGCAAATCCAAAACCTTTCGATTTGTTGACCTGTTTCAACACCATTGCCGACATACTTGATTAATGATTATTCTCTAAATACTTGATTAATGATTATTCTCTAAATACACCATTGCCGACATACTGGATTAATGATTATTCTCTAAATAAAGCAACGGTAACCATATGTAAGTGCGAGTAGACGTAAGACAGTGTGTTTTTAGTATTAAATAATTTAAGAATTAAATTTTTATTTATTTAATTATTTTATCTATAATTTTTAAGTCATTTAATAATTAAAATATTGTATTTATAATATTACTTATAAAACAAAGAATATTTTGATTGACAAAAGGTTTATTGTTCCCATTGCAATGTACACATGCTAATAAATAAATAATAATGCTAATTTTTTTTAAATTTGTATCATAAATAATGTGGTATAATTACATTAATTATATAATTTAAAATAATATTAATAATGCAGTAACATATTATGTCACATCATTTAAAATATAAATTTGGAAAATGTATCGTTACTCTCTTTTTCAAAATAGTTTATTTTCTTTACCGTTTTTTGGATACAAAGGAAATTACTGATTGATGCAATCCCCAAATCAAAGAAAAATATTTATTGATATCAATTTAATGCATTCATTTATGTGTAACACTGTATTTTTTAAATTTGTATTCCAAATAATTTGACATTAATATGTCAATGTATTATTGATATTATTTTAAATCATACAATTAATGTTGCTGTTGAAAATCAAAATGCACAATTAAATCTTACAAAAATCAGCTATCTTTTTTCAGGGAAATTCAATAATAGGTACCCTATAAAATGTTTAATTAGTCTAAAGCCCAATCAAAATATTTTAATCTCAAAAGTCTCTAACTATTTTTCTTGACAAAAATACTTTTCCTTGTAAAAATACGGAGAAACATATCTTTTCATCCCAACATGCTCTCAGGCTATGCTATTATATTTTTGAACTCTAGAAATAGAGATTTATTAAACAAAATTCATATTGCATAAGAGATTTTGGCTATAAAAAAAAAAAAAATTTCATGTTTCTTAGACAGAGAAATTTCTTAAACAAAAAAAATATTACATATGTTTTTAACAATGCATCAAACAATATTTGTTCATTAAGAAAGTGGTAATATTCCAACATTGAAAAAATAAAAAGTTAGATAGAGAAAAGAATATACAACTAAAAAAAAATAACAACGAAAAAATATTTCTCAGACTTAGAAATTTGAAAAAAATTTTCTTAAACAAAAAAATATTACACATGTTTTTAACAATGCATCAAACAATCTTTGTTTCTTAAGAAAGTGATAATACTCTAATATTAATAAAGCAAAAAAAATTAATTAAAAAAAAGAATACACAACTAAAAAAAATATAGCAACAAAAAATTATTTTTTAGACAGAGGAATTTATGTCAAGTTTAAACAAAAAAAAATAATTATAAAAATTTGAGAAATTTATCTAGACAGATATTTTTGTATAATTTAAACAATAAAATTTATTACATAGTTTTTTTAATAAGAATTAATTTAATTTTAATTAACTTGATTTTTTTTTTAAATAACTTCAAAAGTCAAATTCAATATTTTAAGGTGGGTGGTTCTTAATTGTGACCTGTGAGGTTTGTGAGTGAGACCTTGGAAATTTAATCAAGTGGTGGTACTTTTAGATGAAAAACATTTAAGCTAGGCTTGTCAATTCATACATTAAACATTTCGTATTTCAGCAGTGCTTACAGTTTGAAATATCCAAACAGTAAAAGCAAATTGAAAAAAGCTTCTGCAATGTCGTTTGGTCACAGGCGGTTGGGGAGCCTTGAGATTCAGATTTGTTGAAAGAAGAGGACCCTCGTCAAGCATGCCACAACTTGGATTGAGTTATCTATTTAAGGTTTATATTTAAAAGGTTTTTAGTTGTGTCATCGTTGTATTTTATATATATATATATATATATATATATATAAAGAGAGAGAATATACAAGAGGGCAGAAAAAAACAAGTTACAAGTTGCAAGTTGCAGCTTCTTTGAACATCGTCTAGTTGTGTTATTAAAAAAACAATGATGCTGCACTTTTCGGCTCGCAATAAGCGGGGGTTTCGTGACCTGTAGAACACTCAGAAAGACGATCAGAGGTCCACCGGATTGGCTCCGGCGGTAGCCGCTCCGATACTTAAGTAAGTAAAAGGAATTGAAAGACTGTATTGAAAGCCAAAAAATGAACATGAAAAAAATAAAGCGTACCTTTAGGGTTTAATTTATAGACCGTGGCCTTCCTAATTTGATTAGGATTCGATACCATGAATATAGGGATTTGATCATCGGAGATTGCAGTTACCTTGTGGAGTATTGCATAGAGATAACCATAGATGGTAGTTCCCTTGTTGAAGACTGTTTCCTTGTTGAAGATTGCTTCCTTATTGAAGACTGCTTCCTTATTCCCTGCTCGGCATCCGCTAAGTCGGCGACGAGGTCTGGAGTGTTGGTCTGGACCTTATGATAAGTTCTGAGACCCTTGCCCGGATATATGTGCTCTGAGAGCATATGTTTGGTCACTTCCGACCTTTTGTGCTGATCTGGATGCTTGAGCTTTTAGTCATTGGCTGAATGAGAACCGTGTTGGCCGAGCATGAGTTGGATTATGGTCATACATGTCACGTGCTGATTGGCCTGCTCTTTATGGTATATCAGACAAGTTGCAAAGAGGCAGCTGTCGATTCCCATCACGTTATTAGTATTTTATTAACAACATGCTTCAACCCCCACAACTTGGGTTGAGTTATCTATTTAAGGTTGATATTTAAAAGGTTTTTAGTTGTGTCTTCGTTATATTACTATGTAATATTGTCATTGTACTCATATTGTCATATACTGCATTACCCCACCCAATCATCAGTTACCACCCAATCATGAGTTGTTCTTGGTTTAGGGGTTTAATACGGACGGAATAATCCAAACTCAATCCAAGCTTAACTCAATCTAATCCAATTCAAAAAATTTCAACTTCAAACAATTTATTTTATATATCGGAATGAACTTGAACAATAAAACATAAGTCTTACATCAATTCGGATTGAACTTAGACATGAATCTCGAGAACTTGATCCATCATTTCCAAAGAACATTTATATTTGTTCCTTCTATATATATGTATGTATGTATGTATGTATGTATGCATAAGGCTTGTTGAATGTATATATAGAAGCTTTGTTCCTAGATCAGTTATCTAAATAGTGCAATGGTTTATACAAAAATACAAATATATATAATATAAGGTCGATCTCAGGTTATTTTTTAATTTTTTTCCATACTTTAGAGATGTGCACCATTTTTCACTATTAATTTTATGATTGTATACATGCATGGTTCTGTAAAAATGAAAATTGATTTTTTATGAAACATGGTCAGGCCAAGTTGAATCTATTACTAAATTTTTTTAATTTGAGTCAAGTTCTAAAAGAGGTGTCAAATGGCCTGTGCCAGGTCGGCCTGCAGGCCTCTCAGTTTTTTTTTCTACTCTTTTGTTTTTAATGACCAATATAGATCATGATTTTTTAAATGTTTTATTTTCTGTTGTTCTAATTACATAATATCACTATTTTTCAATTTATTATTTGTAATTATAATATTTTGTTTAACTTTTATATTTTTTACTTTATTATTTGTTAGTTTAATATTATTATTATTCAATTTACTATTTGTAAATATAATATTTTGTTTATATTTGTATTTTTTTTCAAAATTATTATAATAATTTCCTCGAATATATTCACATAAGAATAATAAATGACAATAAAATAGGAAATAAATCAGTGCCTAACGTGCTGTGTCAACTGGGCCTGCTGTATTGTGTCGTGCTTGGGAGGGCCTGCCCCAACACGGACTACCATGCAGTGTCGTGCCTGACCCAACCCACCGACCACTGTGTTGTGCCAGGGTCGGCCCAATTGACTCTTCTGAACTCGGGTTAACTTTTTCAGGCTCAAGATTGGGCTCGGGTTCACTGTCTTTACACTTGGGCTAGGCTTGGACATGCCTCAGCCCAAGCTCACTCGAGTTACATCCCTACGTGGGTTGTCTATCCAAGGCCCATATTTTAGAGGCTTGTGATTGTGTCTTCGTTTTGTTACTATATAATGTTGTCATTGTAGTGATGTTGTCATGTATTGTAAAACCCCCATTGCCTGTAATTAAAAAAGGGATAATTATTGATGGATCTTCCATCTATCTACATATATTATAGCAATGTTGTTTGATGTGTTATTTTTCCTTGATTTTTTTGAAATAAAAATCCTAAGTGGCACTCTACTTATTTCTCTTTACATACTTTCACCCTTCTCTGCACTTTTCTCCCATTCTTTCGAGTTATGTTATGGATTTATATAAAAATAAATAAATTTAATTTTCTAATTATCTACTAACACGTTTCTATCACCTACCTTTATTCACTTCAATTTTAATTTTACTTTTTAAATAATTCAATTATTTAATGATATACCCAAAATTCACTCACAATGTAAGTGTGACGCGTGGCAGCTATACTTGAAGAGATAACTTCCAGACCTCATGACTCAGTACTGAGGTATATAGGTGGAGAATAAATTACTCAGAAATATGCAGTAATTGACCAAGTCAAAAGAATCAAATCAAATCCTTACTTTCTTGGGAAGATCTCAGCAAAGATATTCATTATCTACAAAAAGAGTAAGACCTCAACTAGAAGAGGAACGCTTTTATAAAAACATTACACTCATTCTTAATAGTTCCTGGTTCAAGCTACTAACTTGTCCATCGGAGGATTCTTCTTCGGACCTCCACTGACGATCTTATTATCCCTTCTTTGCAGATACCTTGGAGAAAGAATTTTGAGTATCGACTATCAAGGACAGAAAACGACATCATCAGTTTGGCGCCGTCTGTGAGAACTCGACAAAGTTCTCTTATTCAATAAAATCTACCAAACAACCAAATGGCTCAAAAATTGTGACCAAGGCAACCTACCCCGGTCCGAGCATCGACTCCTACACCAAGACTGATTATTGTGCGTCAACCTCGTCCAAACACAGTTGATCGAAGGACAAATACCATGTCTCAGCAGATTGAGAATCTGAGCCAAACTATGGCAAATTTAGTTCAAAGTCAGCAAACTATAATCGTACAGATTCAACAGTTGCCACAACTAGTCCAGCCATCGCAGCTGGCTCAGAATCAGTAGCCCCCACAGCTCGTTTGCGACCAGCAACCGACGCTGTCGGTTCAAGACCAACTGATACCCTAGCCAGCTCAAAATCAACAACCTCTAAATGGCCAAAACGATAACGTGCCTCTTGGGCAGGGTTCACCTCCTTAGCAAATAAACCAACCAGAGAACCTAGATCAATTAAATGCTAGGGCGGCATCTCAATAGTCCAGAAGTCACCATCATTCATGACAGAGCTGAGATCAGGAGGTAGAGTCAGGAATCCCTGCCAGGTTTGGAGTCAGCCAACATGCGGCCAAACAACTCTACAATCTGTTTGGCATGCGAGGGACTCCCTTTACCTCAGCCATAATGGTAGAGGTACCTCCAAGGAAGTATGTCTTTCCAAAAATCGAACGGTACGATGGAAGCACTGACCCCATGGATCACCTGTCTCATTTCTAGCATACTATAGTTCTCCAAGGAGGTACAGATGCACTGATATGCAGATTGTTCGTTACGAGCCTTAAAGGAGTAGCGCTAGAATGGTTCCACCATCTACCTCTAAACTCAATCTCAAGATTAACAGATCTGAGTAGGAAGCTCTTGAGCATGTTTATCACCAGTAGGAGGTTTAGGAGGGGCCCTGAGTTTCTGTTAACAATCAACTAGAACAAGGGTGAATCTTTGAGGGACTTCATAGGAAGATTCAACAAAGAGCTCACCTTGGTGGAAGAGTGCGAAGAACGATTTTTAGTCGCAGCTCTGACCTCTGGTCTCTTTTTTGGAAGGTTCAAGGATTCTCTCGTCAAAAATCCTTTGACTAACATGCTTGAACTACTGCTAAAAGCTCAAAAGTACATCACTTTGGAAGACGTAAGGTCATCCTCAAGGGAAACTAAAGAATTAACCCCCCACAAGGTCGACTAGAGACGAAAGGAAGAGAGCTTGAAGTCTTGAGAGGCGCGAATGGAAGGAATTGCCAAGCATCTCAAGAAAAAGTGACCCCTACACACCTCTGAATGCATCACTGAGGCATATTCTTTACCAGATACAATCACGAGAAGAGCTCAGATGGAAAGAAAGAATGAAGCGAGACCCTAGAAAAAGGAATCAAAGTAAATACTATGATTTTCACAAGGACCACGGCCAAACCACGAATGAGTTTCAAATTCTGAAACAAGAAATCGAAGGCCTAATTCATAGGGGAAAGCTACGGAAGTTCACCTAAAATACTCAAAGAACTGATGGCCGACCACATAAGGCCGGCGAGGACCAACATAGAGCCTTTTATAGGCAACAAGGTCCTAAGCCTAATGGACCAAATGACAAAGGTGGGCAGAACCTTAACACCACGCCATCTATGTCCTCCATGCAGAGAACTAGAGGAGTGGGATGTCGAATAGGGCTCGGAAGAGGTATGCCTAAGAGGCTAGGTAGCAACCAGAGGTTTTTAGTATTAATGCACTTGAGAAAAAGTATAAAGTAACCCCCACACTCTTGTTCTTAGACCTGGACCTAGTAGGATTACATTTCCCCCACAATGACTCACTCGTAATATCCCTTCAAATCTCAAACTTCTATATCAAGAGAGTGCTCAATTGACACTAGGAGTTCAACAAACCCCTTCTTTTTAAAAAATGAAGATAGATCCAAAAGAACTCCAGCCCACTTTAGCAGTGATGACGAGTTTTAATGGTGATATTAGCTCTCCACTTGGGACCATCAAACTTCCCATCACTATTGGAGAGTCCCAAGATAAAAAAACTATTTTGATCAAACTCATGGTCATTGACGCTATTTCTCCATACAATTGGATCCTCGGAAGACCTTAGATCCATAATCTCAATGCCGTGACAGTCCACTATGCATCAATGCTTAAAATTTATTCTAGAGGGAAATGTGGTAACTGTCAAAGGCTTCCAACCTACACTTAGGGAATGCCAAGTGTCACGGCCCAAAACCCACACTATGCGAATTAGGAGTCGGTGACTGACATTGTCACTCGAGCAGGCCATACAAAATCAAATGAATTGCATAAGAGTAATAAATTTTATTTTTTCCTTTTATGTATCAAGCAAGTGCGGAAGCTACACATGTGCAACTCAACTAATAACAAATCGAACTCTAACAATCATCAATAAGATTATCTCCAAGTACAATTTCTATCATCACAAATCACCATTCAAGTCTCATATCATTTCTAGTGTTACCATGTCACAATATCTAGTATTAATATTAACCTAAAAGGATATATACATTCAAATTATGACTTGGAGTTATACATCCTCAATGTTACCCACAAACACATCATTAGCTCTACTAGTTGCCATCATTGCATTTCTTTTCATATTGTGTTACTTGAAAAATTGTTATAAATCAGGAGTGAGCTAACTTGGCTCAGTAAGTAAATCCTTCACTCTGCTATGGGTTACACAAGGGTGTATAACAAGACAATAATCATAGGATTTCAAATTCAAAGGGATTGGTCATCAAGCCCAAATAACACGGTTCATAAGAGGTTCACAAATGTAATAAGAATGACTAAGCAAGTCAATAAGCACAAATGTATCAACATATGATGTTTAGTTGCCCAAATCAAGAGATTCAAATCGAATACAAAAGATAAGCCTCAAAGGCGTATTTCACATCCAATGACAATGTTACCAAATTAACAAAAGGGTGTGTAATCAAACATATAGAATCTTGAGTCAAATAGATGCTATAAACAAATAAGGCTTGGCTACCCCCAAATGACACTCATCCAGGTTTTACCCTGAATAGCACCAAGAGCTCTTATCAAATCATGACCTCATCAGGCTATGAGTTGGGTATCATTCCCAAGCACTGACCTGTAAGTCATCAGTATCACAAACGGGCGTTATGACCAATACAACTCTAGGTAGTCACAGATAGCATTATCAGACAAAGGATTCCATAAGGTATGTACAGTATACAGTGGGTTACAAATATCCACAATAGAAGGGATCACAATAATCACAAAGATAGTATATAGTCAAGGAGTCAAAGAACTCATAGGTGTTCACAACAAATAGGATATCAACAATCATAAATTCCCACATAATGGAAACACTAGTAATCAATGATTTGTGGACTTGAAGTAATAACAGATATACAATTTCAAGAAACAACAATTGACAATTATACAAGTAGGCCACATTGGTAGAGAAGAAATCCACATATTAGAGTTCTGGTTTACTTACATTGGGTTCTTAGCATTGGCATTCCCATACTAGTACCATAGCAGCTATCCCATAGCCTTGTTCCATTTTTTTTTTATAATTTAGGGTGATCTTATATTCATAAATAAAAAATACATTGCATATTGAATTAGTATTCATTCTAATTCCTAACATTCTTATTCAACGTTTTAAGTTCTTTTGAAGTTAATCTAATTGATTAAGAGATTATCAAATTCCCAATTTTAGGCTTCTTAATGCTTTATAGCTTACTTTTCCCTTTAGGGGAAAATTGGTAATTTATACTTTTAATGTCCTATATTTCTCCGTACACAATTTTATGTATTCAGACTTCAATTTTGAGTCTAATTGTTCTCTATAACATTTACATGGAGCTTTTAATTTCATCTATACACTTCTGGTAACTTTCATTAAGTCTTAAGGATGTATTCGTCTTTTTAAGTTTGTTACCTAGGTCTTATTTTTCTCAAAGGATGTCAGCGTCAAGTTCAGAATGTCAAATATAATTAATTTATACTTTTTCAGGATCTTAATTAGCTTATTTGTGACTTACATTAAGCCTAGAGGCATTTTTGTAATTTTACACTTTCACGTGTCACATTTTTTGATATTTTTTTTGTTAAAATGGACTCCACCGTTGAGTCTGGCATGTTAAAGAAATTCAAAATATGTCACTTTTGACATTTAACTAGCTTTTGGATTACTAAGGGCAAAATGGTAATTATGACATTTCACGTGTCTATATTTTTTGGATTTCGTTTCACAAAACAGATCCTACTATTAGGGTCCGGAATGTCCCAAAATGCTAAAGTATGTATTTTCATAGTCATCGAAGTTCAATTGGTCATTTAATTAATCATTAGGGCATATTTGAAATTATTCTAGTTTGCCCGTTCACATTTTTTGGGATCTGATTTCATAATTCAAACTCCGCCGTTGAGTCCGAAATGCCCAAAAACATTGGGTTAGACTTTTCTTTCATTTTAATTGACCTATTTTTGACTCAAGGGTATTTTGGTAATTTTTTATAATTAAAATGATTTAAAATTAATATTTAATTAATTTCCTGGGCCATTTTGTGATTAACAGAAGGTTATAGGGTCATTTCATAATTAACAGAAAGGTCTAGGGGGTCAAAACACAATTTTAGAAACCTTAAAACCCTAAACCATCCGGTTCAGTTAGGTTCCAAGTAAATCGGTCTTATATAGAGGTGAACTAACCGATTCATGTGATTCGTTGCATCATGCTGATGTTAGCATGACATCAATCCTATTTTTATATATTTTTTAATTCTTTAGGCAAAACGACGTCGTTTCAATTAAAACCCAAATCCATTTAAAATTCAGTTAAGACCCGACCCGAATCTGACTCGAGACCTGACCTGCATAATATCTTCTTCCTCACATTTTCGGAAGGGTTCCGGTCACCCTTTCTAGCACCGGCGACCGTCGTTGATCATTTTCGACGACCAAATCAATGGGGTTCGAACCTTTTTTCGACAAGGATTCCAATTCCAAGGTTGGTTTCCTGATTTTGTGGGTTTGCAGACACGAAATAGAGGGTTACAATCAAGCTCCGGTGAGGGCCCTGACTTTTTGACGAAGGTATTTTTTCTTATTTCGTGGAGTTTGAGTCACTATTTTGACCTACTCTTTCTTCCTATGGGTTTTTAGGATCCCAAGGAACCTTTTTGCTTTCTTAAAACCAAACAAAACAAGTTTAAATCCATGTTTTCAATTTTCCTTTCCTTGGCTGCAACTCACTATTTCTCAATGGTTTCTTAACCATTTTTAATGATACAAGTTACAGAATACTCCAAATTTGATGCTTTTTGAGCCATGCAATTATTTTTAAGCTTTAATTAAGTTTTCTTCATGACCCAATTCTTCTTAGGTTCAGCCATGGTGATTCTTAGGGTTTCTCAAGCCTAAACTATTCCAGTTTTCTCTCATTCTATTCTATTACGCATTATAATCTCATGCATGTACATTAGCTTCATCAAATTACACAACATAGTGACATATTCCTTTCTTTTTTCTTAGAGAGAGAAATTGGGTTTTGAGGGTCTTACCTTCAATGGTGAGTCTCCTTGTTTGGTTTTTGAGCTACTAATTTCCTTAAGGTTAGCTTCCAAAACTGCATGCAAGCCCCCTTCCTTTCTTCTTCCTTCTTCTTCTCTCTCTCTAGTCACACATTACATGCACAATTCGGGTCCCTCTCTCTCATACGCAATATGCAAGATGCATATATATATATATATATGTATAATTGGGTTTTCTGTAAGAATTCTAATTAGAAAAGGTAAGAGTCCAATGAGGTGTTGATACCTCAGTTTTTGTGCATGCAGACATGTAGATTTATATGAGTTATATATATATATATATATAGGATTATATAGAACAAAAGTGCTTGTAGCCTAACTAGTAATCTTTTTAGAGACTTATCATTACCTTATACAAGTGCATGGTTTAAGTCTTGGTGGAAGTATTTTGGGTCATTTTCCTTCTATTTTCTCTTTTTATGCATTATATAACAGTTTTAGTGTATTTCTTGGACTCCCAAAATTGTATTTTAATTCTCATAAAAGTCTCTTGGAATTCCCTCAAGACTTCTTGATTTTACGTGCTTCATCCATGCATTACTAGTCTTGTCTTGGTATATTTTAATGAAATTTATTTATTCCAAAAGTCTATTATAATTATTGGAATAATCTTGATTAAACACATTTTATTCAAGCATCGCACTAGTCTTGCTTAAGTGCACTTGTGTACTAATTTTCTATAGTTATTTGTGTGTTAATCTTTGATTAACGCTAATCGTAACTTACAACCAAGTTATGACATTTGGCATTAGATCGTATTCCTTAAAATTTCTTGTCTCCAATTTGAGCAATTTGCTCGTCATTTGTATTTTTGTTTCCATATTCATAGACTATTAGTCTTAAACAGAATTGCCTATAATTATTTAGAAAATTATCTTATGATAATTGTCATTATTGTTAATTGCTTTACTTAATTGGGTCGGGATGTTACACAAAGGCACAACTTTGAAGCCTAAAGCAGAGAAATAGCAACTCCAGAAGTTTGCTAGCTCTGTCAAGACTCCAAGCTCAGATCTAGATAAACCATATCTAGAGGAATTAGGGGAACTGCTTAGCCTAAGAGGGACAAACAGTTCGCTCCAACCCAAAGAAGAGGCTCGAAAGATCCAAATTGATACCTAAGACTCCAGTTGGGTTGTCTAGATAGGCTCAACTTTGAGCCTAGAGGAAGCAAAAGTGATAATAACTTTCCTAAAAGACAATGCCTCAGCCTTTGCCTGGAATGCAAAGGATATGAATGGCATTGATCCTAACTTCATCAGCCATAAACTTATGGCCGATCCATGCTATCCCTCAGTACGTCAGAAGAGAATTCGCACCACAACGACACAAAATAATCAATAAAGAAGTTTAGCGACTTCTGGAGGCTGGGATGATCAGGGAAGTCTACTACCCAGACTGGTTGGCCAATACAGTTTTGGCCAAAAAAAAGAATGAAAAGTGGAGGGTTTGTGTTGACTATACCGACCTCAACAAAGCATGCCCCAAGGACAGCTTTCCGATCCCCAACAAAGCATCGATTCTTTAGTTTTATGGATTCATACTCAAGGTGTAATCAAGTGCCAATGTATCCCCCCCAGACCAAGCGATGACATCCTTCATATTTGAAAGACGAATTTACTGCTACAAGGTAATGCCTTTTGGGTTAAATAATGCAGGAGCAACTTATCAAAGGTTGGTCAAAGAAATGTTCCAAACTTAAATTGGTAGCACCATGGAGGTTTACATCGATGACATGCTCATAAAAAGCACGAATCGAAATGATAATGTCCGACATCTGGCTCAAACATTCAAGATTTTGAACAAACATGACATGAAATTGAATCCCATCAAGTGCACCTTTGGCATGATAGAGGGGAAGTTCCTGGGGTACCTAGTCTCTCAACATGGGATAAAAGTTGACCCATCTCAGATCAGAACCTTGTAAGAAATCAGCTTCCGTAGTACAAAGATGGAGGTCCAGATCTTAAATGGAAGATAGCTACTCTAAACCATTTTATCTCCAAATCAACCGACTAATGTCTGTCATTCTTCAAAGCACTCAAGGGAGACAAGTCCTTCAAATGGACCACAGAATGCGAGCACACTTTCCTATAATTGAAAGATTACCTCGGGTCCCTAGAACTCTTGTCAAAATAAATTATGGGCAAGAAATTATATCTTTATCTTGCGGCTCAGATCATGTAGTTAGCTCTGTATTGTTGAGGAAGCACAATGGAGTCCAAAGGCTAATTTTTTGCATCAGCAAAGCATTCGTGGGAACAGAGTCTAGATATCCAGATTTAAAAAAATTGGCCTATGCATTAATTATCTCAGCTTGGAAGCTTAAACCTTACTTTCAAGCACATACTATAGTTGTGCCTACCATATACCCCATTCGGAACATGTTCCACAGACTAAAACTCTCTAGACGTTTGATGAAATGGTTAGCGGAATTAGAAGAGTTTGACATTTAGTACGAGCCCAGGACTACGATTAAAGCACAGGCTATGACCAACGTTTTGGTTGAGTTTTCTGGAGTACTGCAACAAAACAGCAACAACCAACCCCCATCTCAAATTTGAACCCTTCAAATAGATGGATCTTCCACTAACAAAGGCGCTAGTGTTGGAATAGTCTTACAGACCCTAGAAGAAGATGTGCTGGAAAGGGCCATATCCTTAGGTTTTCATACATCTAACAACGAGGCAGAATATGAAGCGTTAATCATTGGAATCAAGGTAGCTCTAGAGAGTGGAGCTCGGGACCTGAAAGCTTATTTTGACTCACAGTTGGTGGTTAGCCAAATATCCAGAGAATTCACTAAAAAATAACAAAGAATGAGACACTATGCCAAAATTGTTAGATCTTTAGGTAAGTCTTTCAATAACTTCTCTCTCGAGAATATAGATCGGGCTGAAAATTCTAGGCCAAACACCTTAGCAAATACTGCATCTTCCCTTAACTCAGAGGTCATGGTAAGATCCTTCAGCTCAGAATCCTGGGTTGATATTAAAATATCATTCCAAGATGTTCCAAACACAGCCTAGAGTGATCAAATCCTATAAATTCATAAGGAAGACAGCTGGATGACTCCTATCATCTGATATTTAAAGGATGTGGTCTTACCCAAAGAAAGAGATTAGTCTGGACAAATACGAATCAGATCAGCTCGATATCTAATTATCAACAACAAGCTCTGTCGAAGGTCATACACTTTTTCTTTGCTTCTATGCCTCACCCCGGAGGAAGTTCATTATGTGCTAAGAGAAATACATGAAGAGATTTGCGAAAATCACAATGGGGCAAGGAGCCTATTCCACCAAGCTTTTATGCAAGGGTATTATTGGCCAACTATGTAGAAAGATGCTAAGGATCATGTCAAGAAATGCGACAAATGTCAAAGGTTTCCACCTTACCGACATCAGCCTCAGCAACAGATGGTCCCAATTACAAGTCCTTGGCCATTTGTTCAGTGGGGGATGGATATCATTGGACCACTTCTAAGGGCATCTCAAAATAAAAGGTTTCTCTTAGTAGCTATAGAATATTTCACCAAATGGGTAGAGGCTCGTCCCTTAACCAGAATAATAGAGTCCGAAGTAAGAAATTTCACTTAGAATGAGATAGTGTGTAGGTTCGGAATACTTAAGGTACTGATCTCAGATAACGGGACTCAGTTCCAAAGTAGGATCTTCAAAAGATTTTGCACTGACCATAACATACACCAGCACTTTTCCTCTTCAGCGTTCCCTCAAGCCAATGGTTAGACAGAAGTTATCGACAGGCCTGTCTTGGAGGCTTTCAAAAAAAGACTAGAGGAAGCAAAAAAAAAATGGGTAGAAGAGTTACCTGGAGTTCTTTGGGCTTACTGGACCACTAAAAAAACTCCCACCGAGGAAACGCTATTCTCCCTAACATTTGGAACCGAGGCCATCATACTTGTAGAAATCGGCCTACCCTCCATCAGAACTGATATGTAGCATTCAGATCAAAACGAAAACCTACTTTCAAAAGAAATAGATCTCTTAAAAGAAATGAGAGGGCAAGCCAAGATTTGGATGGTTTTTACAAATAGAGAGTGTCAAAATATTTCAATAAAGCAGCCAAGTTAGTCAATTTCTAGGTTGGGGATCTCATACTCAGAAAAGTTTTTCCAAATACTAAGGAACCTAGTTCAGGAAACCTATCTCCCAACTAGAAAGGCCCCTACCGAGTGGGAAAAACATATAGGCCAACCACTTATTGGTTGGAAGAACTCAATGGAAAACAAATTTTGAGGCCCTAGAGTAAATCTTTCTTACCTTTAAATTTCACAAAGCATTTAAGTTTTGGATGTTACAGCTCTGAATAAAATCTTTATTAACTTTAAATTCCACAAAGCATTTAAGCTCCGGATGTTACAACTTTGAATAAAATCTTTGTTAGCTTTAAATTCCACGAAGCATTTAAGTTCTGGATGTTATAACTCTGAATAAAATCTTTGTTAGCTTTAAATTCCACGAAGCATTCAAGCTCTGGATGTTACAACTATGAATAAAATCATTTGTCAGCTTTAAATTCCACGAAGCCTTCAAGCTCGGGATGTTACAGCTATGAGTAAAATCTTTGTTCAACTTTAAATTATGCAAAACATTCAAGATCAAGATATTACAACTCTGAATAAGATCTTTTAGCTTTAAATTCTACTAAGCCTATGAGCTCTAGATGTTACAGCTCTGGGTAAACTTTGTTGGTTTTAAATTCCACTAAGGCTAAATGCTCGGGATAATATAAGCTCTAAATAACAGCTAAAACTCAATAAAGCTCATTTTCAAATGTTGTCAAGTATAGAAGTAAAAACAATCATAAAAGGTGGTAAGTGTTCCATAATTTCATGGCAAAGAAAATTAAGAAACCATAAATATATGTTAAGAGCAAACGTTTAAAATCACTACAGAAAGACTATTAGAAAGAAAGCATGACTAAGGATCAGTGAGGGCAATTGGGTCTTCAGAAACTTCATCATCTTCAAAGTCCTCGCTCTCAACATCAGAAACATCTATATGGTCTAGTACCTCTATAGCCATCTCTAGGTAGGCTTTGGACATTTTCTTGAGACAAAGATTGTAACTATGAGAGGCGAGCTTCCTCCCAAGCTTCAAAATTTTGTCTTTTTTTTCATCAACTGCTGCAACATTGGCAGCTTCTATCTCCGAACGATGCATTGCTTCGGCTTCAGAAGTAGTAGTCTCAACAGAAGACATTTTTGACCTAAGATTTGATATCTACCGCTTTATGTCAACAACCTCATTACCCAGAGAGAGTATTTCTGAGTCCCAAGTTGATACTGTGTTAGAAGATTCGGCCAACTGCCTCTTAAGTTCGTCAGTCAAAGATCGGAAGGTTCCGAGTTCCATCTTAACTTCTTCAAATCTCTTTTTCAACTTCTCAACTTTATTAGCCGCCTCGGTGGAACTCATAAGTTGGAGCTGAAGCTGAGCTTCTAAGTCGTGAGACTCGTTCTTGATTTTACCTGGAGTAGCTATAATCTGTAGGGCCTGCAAAGTGAGAGTTGTTAGAACTGACAAATGCAAAGGGTAAATATATATATATATATATATATATATATATATATATATAAGACTTGCATATGTTTCAAACTGGTGATTTGAATCGAGTGTCGTAAGTTTGTGCAAGTCTATTTTATCATTTAGGAGGTGTGTGATGGGGTTTCGGGATCGGTACACCGATATCCGGCATTTTGGTCTTTTAAAATCCCAAAATAGACCTTTGTGGAACAGAAACTTGCATAAGTTTCTGATCTGGCATCCGAACCGAGTGTCGTAAGTTTATGCAAGTCTATTTTATCATTTTTGAGGTGTGTGATGGGGTTTCGGGGTCGGTAGGCCGATATTCGGCATTTTGGTCCGTCAAAACTAAAAAACAGCTCATTTTGGAGCAAAACCTTGCATAAGTTTCAAACCAGTGATTTGAACTAAGTTTCATAAGTTAGTGCATGTCTATTTTATTATTTGGGAGGTATGTGATGGGTTTCGGGGTTTGTACGCCAATATCTGGCATTTTGGTCTGTCAAAAAACCCAAAATGGGCCTTTGTGGAGCAGAAACTTGCAAAAGTTTCTGATTGGGCATCCGAATCGAGTGCTATAAGTTTGTGCAAGTCTATTTTACCATTTGGGAGGTGTGTGATGGGGTTTTGGGGTCGGTATGCTGATATCCGGTATTGGTCCTTCAAAACCCCAAAATGGGCCTTTGTGGAGTAGAAACTTGCATAAGTTTCTGACCGGGCATTCGAACCGAGTGTCGTAAGTTCATGCAAGTGTATTTTATCATTTGTGAGGTGTGTGATGGGGTTTTGGGGTAGTTAGGCTAATATCCGGTGTTTCGGTCTGTCAAAATCCCAAAATGGTCCTTTGTGGAGCAGAAACTTGCAAACGTTTCTGATTGGGCATCCGAACCGAGTGCCGTAAGTTCGTGCAAGTCTATTTTATCATTTGGGAGGTGTGTGATGGGGTTTCAGGGTCGGTACGCCGATATCCAGCATTTTGGTCCTTTAAAATCCCAAAATGGGCCTCTATGGAACAGAAACTTGCATAAGTTTCCGACCAGGCATCCGAACCGAGTGCCGTAAGTTCGTGCATGTTTATTTTATCATTTGTGAGGTGTGTGATGGGGTTTCGGGGTAGTTAGGCCGATATCCGGTGTTTCGGTCTATCAAAATCCTAAAATGGTGCTTTCTTGAGTGAAAAGTTACATAAGTTTTTAACGGTCATTCGAACCGATGAAATTAAATAAGTTCGTGCAACTCTATTTTTTTTTTTTTACAAAAAATTTTCTATAAATAATAAATCCACCAAAGTAAATAATTTTAAAAACTTACCAAGGCTTAATAGAGCTTCCCTGCTAGCTAAGCATCGTCTGCAGAAGAGCCTCTATCTAGGCTTGGCGCTCCTCGATCGCTGTCATCTTCTGCTCCAACTCTGCATTCCGTCTCTCAGCTACCTTAGTTCTCTGGGTGGCTACGTGAAACCTAGCATCGCTCTCGACGGTAGAGGACGATGCTGTCAGCTCCATCCCACTCCCTGAGCCACGCACATATCCGCGCCTCTTGCCTAGAACAGTCTCTCGTATCTGGTCATCGGTCGACGGATGCTCACCCTCAGGAGTCGGCTGAGCACGCAGCTGGACCATCTCCTCCTATAAAAACATAAATAGATGTTACTATTTTTATAACTTTAGATTAATATTAAATTAGTAATACTGGTATATATACATTTGTGTAACTTACATAAAGCCATAGAGCTTCAGGCCCAGTCTAACCCTTCTTGGGATTGTATTGCGTCCTATACCACAACTCAATGAGGCTGGGTGGTGCACCGGTGACACATCACATGAGTGAAGATGGTTGGACCATAAATTAGTACTCTCAAATGATATCGTCAAATCATAACATTGAAAGGTAACAAAGTGACAAACGAAAGGTACCACGTGTCATTTAAAAATCAAATAGACTTTAAATCTCAAATGATATGGTCATAAAATCGTATCATTTTGCATTCAAAATTTAAAAGGTAACAAATCTAATAGATATCAAGTGAAACTCGAATGATACAAACAATGAAACTTAACAAAATCGGTCAATGGTAGCTATTAGATTTCAAAAATAATGAAAACTTAAAAAATCCGCCAAATGGTTCTCAAACGTATATTCAATGATAGTTATCGGAATGAAAAAAAAAAAACAATGTAAGTTTATAAAACATATATCCATAACAAGTCCACCAACACTTTGAGCTGAAAGTACCTACTTTATTTCAAAATATGGCCTATCTCGTGATTTTAGGGTAATAGACGAGTGGCCAAATTTTGCACAAATGCATTTTGATACACTATAAACAGACACTGGCTTGATATGATGACACATGTTCATTATGCTTTGAACCACAAAGACTAAGCTGGCTCGGATGCCTACCGAACTCAAGGATATAAGACATTGGCAAAGAAGGATTCCTACTGGCAGAGGGATGAATAGGTTGAGGTCACTTTTTCAATTCTTGACCACAACACTATCTACCACAAAATGAATAATCAACTTGAATTGAACTAATTTATACAATTTTATTATTCATTAAACAATTCAATTCATGATATTCAATTCACTCAATTATGTTTGAGATCAAGTATATAATTCAATTCAACAATTTCTCAACCTAATTGATCATTTTGACAATTCATCAAGGCAAATGTTCAAACCAACAAATCATCCAACTAATTGCTTAAGTTAATTGTTGAATTTAGGTTATCAATCAGGTAATTACAATCCAATTAATCAAATTTCTTGATAAACTAATCTAGTTAAGCGGAAGCATTCATGAATTGATCAATTTAGGGATTACAAAAATTGTGGACAGTAGAGACTTGCAAACTGAACTTGGTGACGAAGAAACCACCACAATCAACTCATTGTGATGGAAAACTCTAGGTCTCTCTTACCCAAGTAAAACTTTACTAGAAGGATTTGATCGATTACACAATGGCAAGATCCGATCCTAACTCTCTAGCACCGTTCCAATCTCCCGAATCAATCTTCCTTAAATCCACAAGCTTCCTCCGGTGAAGAATCTCTACACAAACATGAACTCCACACGGCCTCAGAATCCTCCGATCACTTAACCTTGAATGCCACAAGTTTGAACTCCAATAATGATTGAATGATTCATCTAGGCTTTTTGTATGATTTGGATCATGTGTATATGTGAAAATCTATGCATGAGATGAATAGATCACATAAGACTCTCAAGAACATTTTTTTAATTCAGCTTTCCTCTCTCTCTTTAGGCCTCAAGGTCTATTTTTTGCGCTCTTTTCTTTGATTTTCTAAACTCAACTAGCAATCAGTTTTACAAGACATTCGTTCAAATGATAGCCTTGTTCGTTCGAATGAACTAGCCTTCGTTCGAACGACCATCGAATGAGAGCTTACAGCTACTCGTTTGCTTAAGACCACTCGAACGAATATCAAACGAGGTCAAATGGCCACCCTTAGTTGTTAGTTCTAATGAGCCCTTTGGTTGTTCAAATGACCAACAGAGGCTAGCATTTCTTGATTGTGAAATCAAGTTTCCCAAGATAAAAAAAAACATACATTTCAAAAATTAAGACTTTGGGAAAATGATTACACTATTTAAGTAATACCAAAACACACACATGACAGTGAAGAAATATAAAATGTTATGCATGTCATGTGTGAGTGTGTGAGATCCAAATTATAACAAAGTCCGAAATTATCCCTCAAATCCGAAGAAGTCCGGATGATGTATACGACAATGTGGCTTGAAACTTCTTGGAATGGAACAAGGGTTTGAGAGAATCTAAGCCTATGACAAAGTTACAATTACAAGAAGATAGGTTTTATCAAACTGGATTAGCCAATTACACAAACGGACCCCTTGGTCCTAACAATAGTAGCTTCTATCTATAGATATCCTCGAATCCCAACTTTCATAGTTCCTAATCCCACTCGAATTGGGAGATCAGCAACCTATAAATATAATCCTCATGGTACGCTTCTGATTTATGTTCAATTACTCTCTTCAATTTATTGTCATTATTCATTTTTAACTTTATCATCGGAGCGACTACCACTAGAACCTTTCTGGTGGCCCTCTAACCTTTTGTTCTTAGCAGGAAGTTGAAGGGAGTGGAACCACCAATTAAAAATTGACAACATCACTTTTTTTTAATTCTTTGTCAACTGTGTTAAGTCGACACTTCTAACAAGGATACGCAATGTATTTAATAAAATCATAGAAGATTTCTCTCTAATTGTTAGAAATTCAGGGGTCTCAATGTAATTTATTCTTCTTTTTTTACTATGTTGAAACACCTAATTCCATATCAAATAGTGGATTGATCATTACAAGTTGCCCATCTGCCTATTCTTGATATATGGAATCCAACATCCTTAACATATAAGGTTGACATGCGTATACAGGGGATTCAGCAAGTCGAATAAGGTTCTTATTATTCTCAAAAGAACTTTATCATTCAAACCTATACATGTAGCAGCATTGATACTTGTTTGCCCATAGATGTGACAAAGCTTTTTTAAGTGGGGAATTTTTCTTCGAGTCATCACATTAGTTTCTCTTCTCTCACATTAATTTTGGCCTTCACTTTTTTTTTTTTTTTTTCTTTTTCGATAACTTGGTATTTGATCTTTTGGACTGATTAATTCGGGAGAGCAATCTCACCGTCCACTAGCGGGGGCCTAATCAAAGTCGAGGTAGTGCCCCGTATGGACTGCTCCCAAAAGACAGTAGCATCTGCTAAATTTCGACCTGACGATCTTGGAAGGGACAAGCCTCTTAATTCCTATCTACCATCTACTTGACCACCTTCCTTGGGGTTAATTTTGGCCTTCACTTACTGTATTCTCTTCTTTTAACCCATTCCACTCTTTTTTTAACTATGAATGCAAAAATTAGTGTGAATACCAAAGGTGGAGCAAAAAAAAAAAAACAAATTATGGGGCTAAAAATTTTCTTTGCAGAAATTTGGTTTTTCTTGAATTGAAGGAAAAATTTTCATAAAATGGGTTCAAATCTTGAATGTATTTTTTTTTTCAAATTGAAGAAAATTTGTTCAAATATTACATGTAAAAAAAATTCTCAAATTTGGAAAGGGCTATAGCTCCCAAGTCTAGCTTATGCTCCGCTCTACGCTAATACAAATAGGAGTAAAATGGCAATTTGGTTATACCTAATGGTGGATCTACGCCACACACTTAGGGAGACAAAAATAAAATTTGAAAGGTTCTTTTATGAAAATATAGAAAATTTATGGGGGCGACTTCTCTTTTAAAAGAAAATCTGTAAAAAATAATGGTAAAAAATCAAATTAGACCAATACAATCAGTCATTATAAAATTGTTGGCATGTGAGGAGGGTAGGAGTGGTCAGTTAAAAGTGGTTACCTTAAAAAGAGAAAACACAAATACTGTATAAACTATGAAGTTTTTAATCCAAAGTTAGATAATAATAACATTACTCAACAATATAGTTTTTTAATAATATTTAAAGGAATAAATAATAAATAATAAAATTTGAAGAAAAAAAAAAAACAGAATTAGCATTGGATAGAAGAGATTTTTAAATTCAACAATGATGATATTAAGTAATAATTAGCAAAAACTTGCACCCAAAAAAAAAAAAGAATCTATGTATAATTAGACTAATTGATAAGTGAATCACACTGTAGATGCTCCCTAATCACAAGGCGTGCGATGACTCCTTGTTGAAGCCAAATTTGAAAGATGAAAAGGTTAAAGGAACGTATGTTTTGTTCTTGGTACAAAGGATTAATCTTAGATTACATATGAAAGCTCCACAATTTCGGCAAACCTTACTCCTTTGGCCGATTATGTTGCGAACGTGGGAACGTGTGTAGGGGCTTTTCTGTGTTTGTCAAATGGCTCGATTATGTGTAAGCGTTCTTCAAATTTTTGTACCCATTTGTGATGTTGTTGAAATATGACACGAGTGGATAAGATAAAGGTGTATTTTTATTAAATATAAAGATAAATTATACTGATCTATTTTGACCTTTTTAAAATGAAATTGACCTCCCCTCTTACTTTTTTTTTAAATAACAAAAATATCCTTAAATAGAAAACGTGTTTGGTACAACAATATCATTTGTAAAAAAAGAAAATAAAAAGAAAAAACGTGTTTGATAACCAAATGTTGCATCGAACCTAAATTTTATAATATTTATTCAAATTTTATTTCAACACAGAATTGTGTTATAAACAAAGCTATTTCAAACGTGAAAGACGAGGGTGCATGTTATTCAAAATTGATAATTTGAGAAACATAACTTTTGAAACTTTGAGTGGTATTTGTGGGATAGAATTTTTTTTAGATGTATTTAGGTCACAAGAAATGCGACGATATGTGTATATATATAGTTTCTTGCTCTTGGTTTCTGTAAGTTTGTTTTTGGGTAAGTTTGTTTCTGTAAGTTATATATATATATATAGTTTCTTGGTTTTTGTAAATCACATCACATAGGTTTGTGACTTATGGCTGTAAACCACCTATTTCATTGATCAAGGTTTTTTTGTAAACTTCTTGGTTTAACAATCAATTGGTAGAAATCTATTTACGAAACCAAAAAAAAAAAAAATTATTAGATAGAGTAGTAGAGAGCTTTGTCACTGTTGAGGAGGTATTAGGAATTGACCGGGATGTTGGAGGGCTCAAGAAGAAAGTAGTCATACGGGAGAGATAGACATGCATCGAAGAGTTAGAGAGAAATTAGAAATCTTTTAGAAGTGTTATAAAAAGTATAAAATTGTTGTAGCTAATGAAAGTCGATATCCCAATATTAAAATTGTTTACACATTACAAGAGTAAGGTTAAGAATTAACTTAAGAAGAAGATTAAGGTACTAAGAAAGGTGAACACAAATCACTCATTGGTAAGTTTTTTACAACGTGGTACTATTCTACACGTTAGTCATATTAGAAAAATGAAATTGATGAATGAAAAAATAGAACTTTTAAAGATATACTTAATACACTACAGGAAAAGGCACTATTAGCGACGCATGCGTGCGTCGCTAATAGTGGCAAAATGCGTCGCTAAAGTGATTTAGCGACGCACACAAGGGCGTCGCTAAAAACGTCGCAAATAGTCGCGTCGCTAATAGTATTAGCGACGCACACATCCCTATGTGTCGCTAAAGGTAACTATTAGCGACGCTCATGTGCGTCGCTAATCATTTTGATGGTGCGTCACAAATACTATACACGATCGCAATGTGCGTCGCTAAAAGCTACTATTAGCGACGCTCTGTGTGCTTCGCTAATGGTATCTTTTAGCGACGTTCACTGTGTGCGTCACAAATAGTATCTTTTAGAGACGCTCACTATGTGCGTCGCAAATGCCAATCTTTAGTTTCCAATTTGCAGTGTCGCTATAAATTGATTTCTTAGTTTTTAGCGACGCATTTTATGCATCGCTAAAAGTTTAATTTTTTTTCCCTTACATTATTTGTTTTATTTGTTATTTTATTCCTGTTTAAACCTGTATCAATCATCCTGATATACAGTAAAAACCAAACATTCTGAAATGATTATATATTGAAAAAGAAAAATACATTCATATATATATATATATTATACTAATTAATTAGTTACATTTGTAAAAGTACAATTTAAGAATAAATACAAAAATAAAAAATTGTCTCAAAAAATGTAACTACAGATGTCGATGAAAAAAAACAGATAAAAATAGTCAGTCCCGATGCAAGCCCTAAAGACCCCGACGCAATAATCCCGATCAATCTAAAATAAAGATCAAATAATATATATTAGAACACTTATTAAATATATATGAAAGTGAATATATTATTTTTTTCATGCATATATAGTAAGAACGACATAAAGTAGCATAAGTTGCAAAACACTAATCCGAACTGATTGCCCTAACTTTTTGGCAGTTTATTTTATCATTTGTGAGGCGTGTGATGGGGTATCGAGATAGTTAGGCGGATATCCGGTGTTTTGGTCCGTCAAAACCCCAAAACCCGCCTTTTCAAATCAAAAACTTGCATAAGTTTCAAACCGATGATTCGAATCGAGTGCCATAAGTTCGTGAAAGTCTATTTTATCATTTGTGAGGTGTGTGATGGGGTTTCAAGGTCGGTAGGCTGATATCCGGCATTTTGGTCTGTCAAAACTCGAAAATGGGCCTTTTGGTGCAGAAACTTGCAGAAGTTTCAAACCGGTGATCCGAACCGAGTGCCGTAAGTTTGTACAAGTCTATTTTATCATTTGTGAGGTGTGTGATAGGGTTTCATGGTAGTTAGGCCGATATCCGGTGTTTTGGTCAGTCAAAATTCCAAAATGGGCCTTTTTAGAGCAGAAACTTGCATAAGTTTCAAATCGATGATCCGAACTGAGTGTCGTAAGTTTGTGAAAGTATATTTTATCATTTTTGAGGTGTGTGATGGGGTTTCATGGTAGTTAGGCTGATATCCGATGTTTTGGTCAGTCAAAACCAAAAAATGGGCCTTTTTGGAGTAGAAACTTGCATAAGTTTCAAACCGGTGATCCGAACCAGGTGCCGTAAGTTCGTGCAAGTCTATTTTATCATTTGTGAGGTGTGTGATGGGGTTTCATGGTAGTTAGGCTGATATCCAATGTTTTGGTCAGTCAAAACCAAAAAATGGGCCTTTTTGGAGTAGAAACTTGCATAAGTTTCAAACCGGTGATCCGAACCGGGTGCCGTAAGTTCGTGCAAGTCTATTTTATCATTTGTGAGGTGTGTGATGGGGTTTCATGGTAGTTAGGCCGATATCCGATGTTTTGGTCCGTCAAAACCCGAAAATGGGCATTTTTGGAGAAACTTGCATAAGTTTCAAATCGGTGATCCAAACCGAGTGCCGTAAATTCGTGTAAGTCTATTTTATCATTTTTGAGGTGTGTGATGGGGTGTCATGGTATTTAGGCCGATATCCGGTGTTTTGGTCTGTCAAAACCCGAAAATGGGCCTTTTTGGAGCAGAAACTTGCATAAGGTTTAAATCGATGATCCGAACCGTGTGTCGTTAGTTCGTGCAAGTATATTTTATCATTTATGAGGTGTGTGATGGGGTTTTGTGGTAGTTAGGCCGATATTCGATGCTTTGGTCTGTCAAAACTCAAAAATGGGCCTTTCTAGAGCAAAAACTTGCATAAGTGTCAAACCGGTGATCCGAATCGAGTGTCGTAAGTTCATGTAAGTCTATTTTATCATTTGTGAGATGTGTGATGGGGTTTAGTAGTAGTTAGGCTGATATCTGCTGTTTTGGTCCGTCAAAACCCGAAAATGGGCTTTTTTGGAGCAGAAACTTGCATAAGTTTCAAATCGGTGATCCAAACCGAGTGTCGTAAGTTCGTGTAAGTCTATTTTATCATTTTTGAGGTGTGTGATGGAGTTTTGTGGTAGTTAGGCCGATATCCGATGTTTTGGTCCGTCAAAACTCAAAAATGGACCTTTTTGGAGCAGAAACTTGCATAAGTTTCAAACTAGTGATCCAAACCGAGTGTCGTAAATTCGTGCAAGTCTATTTTATCATTCGAACTGATGAAATTTAATAAGTTCGTACAACTATATTTTTTTATTTTTACATAACATTTTCTATAAATAATAAATCCACCAAAGTATATAATTTTTAAAACTTACCAAGGTTGAACAGAGCCACCCTGCTGGCTGAGCATTGTCTGCACAAGAGCCTCTAGCTGGAAATATCGCTCCTCGAACGCCGTCACCTTCTGTCGCAACTCTGCATTCTCTCGTTGAACTACTTCAGTGGCTGCGTGTGCCCTAGCATCACTCTCGATGGTAGAGGACGATGTCGTCGGCGCCATCCCAGTCCCTAAGCCACGCATATAGCCGCGCCTCTTACCTAGAACAGTCTCACGTATCTGGTCATCGGAAGGCAGATCTTGACCCTCAATTGTCGGCTGAGCACGTAGGTGGACCATCCCCTCCTATAAAAACATAAATATATGTTACTACTTTTATAACTTTAGATTAATATTAAATTATTAATATTGTGGCAAGTTACATAAAGCTGTTGTGCTTCAGGCCCAGTCCAACCCTTCTCGGGGTTGTAGTGCATCATGTGCCACAAATCAATGGGGTTGGGTGGTGCACCGGTCTCCTGGTCTCGCTGGAGCAAATAAATAATAGCTTGTGAAGATTGATTTCATTAATAGATTATACAATAAGAACTTGATACATTTATTAACTTACCATATCATGCCTATACTGTACAAAAGAACGTGATCCACCACAGTGGGTCACCTTTTGCTTGCTTCTGCTCTCGCTATTTTTCTTGCTCAGTTCCTACACTTGGCCAAAACAAAGAAGGTTAGTATAAATGATAATGATTTATCAGACAACAAAAGTAATTTTGACAATTTTTACCTGGAATGCATCACTAGCGAACCGGTCGCACAGTAACATCCAATCCTCCACCGTGACCCCCTTGTAGGGTCTGTCGCGGGGCTCTTTACTGGCTGCCACCTCCGTCTTGTAGTGCATGTGGATCCGGTGTCAATAGTCCCTGAAACGGACTCCTAGGTAACGGTCCACTGCCTTCGCCACGTAAGGCAAGTGGAGATCGATGTCAAACTTCTCTTGTAAAGCATGTCATTGTCAAAACATTACGACATTAGATATGCTAAAATTTAGTTCAACACAATAATAAAAGACATACCAGGATATGCGCATGAATATCCCGTCACTCCTTCTCAATGACGAGACTCTAGTCGCTAATATGGAGTGGGGCGCGTAGTCAGCAAATGATGCCAATTGTTGTGGTAAATTGCTGTGCCCACCCACCAACGGGCTTCAGCGAACCCTCAGGTAGCTCACTCCGAAGTCGCAAGCCCCCTGCTGCCTCCATCTGAGCCTGCAAACTCCGATTCTTCGACCTACCGTGCCCTCATTTAGAGGTAGTGGCCGAAGCTTTAGAAAAAATAAAATAGAAACAATTAGTACCATATTTATATAATCATTAATACAAAGTGAAACTATGCATACCATCAAAGGCAAGATCGGTCGACCTTGTAGAGGAAGGGGAAAGAGTCGATGGGTCCGTTGAGGCTATGCGTTTGCGTGAGCCTGGTCCAACCATATCTAAAAAGTTTAAAAGTAAATTCCATTACATCATAAAAAGTAAAATCCATTACATCATAAAATTAAAAATACATTACACTTGATCCTAACACATGTAACACCTATTACAATTATTCATCTAAGTCTATATCATCATCTGAACTTCAATTTTCTTCATTCTCGGAACAATACTCTAACAATGTCTCATCATCAAAATCACTTTCCTCGTCATCATCATCATTAATGAACGTTGCATCCCTCGGATCTAATTATGTGGTATTAGTGACGTCAGAAGCTACGATATGATCTGGTTCTACATCAGTTCTATTCAACCGATACGAAGTAACATCTTCTTGATCATGCCGGACATCACCATGGTGGGCAGTTTGAGACTCTTCTTGTAGTGCCTCCTCAATCCTCTCCAACTCTTCATCTCCCTCGCCAACTTCTAGGGCATCATAAACATTTCTAGTTTTTATTTTTTGGACAACATGCCAATCACCTCTTATTTTTGTGTCCTTCAAATAAAAAACTTGTTTTGCAACCGATGCCAAAACATACGGATCATCTTTAAATATCGTACGTGACGTATTAACACTTATGAAGTGCTTATTGATCTGCATTCCAGTCTTCTTATTACTTACATCCCACCAATCACATTTAAAAATATACACAGAATGACCGCAGCAATAATGTAACTGTATGATGTCTTATAAAACACCATAGTACTTTACAGTTTGTCTTGCGTTACCATCTCCCTGAACAAGGACCCCGCTATTTTGTGTTCGCCGACTGACCTCACGTTCCCTTGTGTGAAATCGAACACCATCAACAATTAAACAGGTGTAGTGGGATATCCTTTGATCATGACCACATACCAAGGAAAATAATTGATCGTACAACTCAGGAGATTGTTGGTGGCGTAATATCTTCATCTATTAATTCAATAGAAGTACAAAATTAATTGAGTACAAATGCATAAAGTAATACAATTACAATTAATTGAAACCTTGTCTTACACGTTCTCCGAACCACTTTGGAAACAAATTTTGTTGTCTTTGCTTTAGATCAGAACTTGATACATGTTCTCTCTGAAGCTTGATCGTATGTTCACTTCATAAGATAAGATATGTTATATGTAACTTACATTTGTGTACTAGTGTAGTATTGCAATAATTTCGATAAACTTACTTAAAATATGGCAATGTCTCATCGCAGTTGTTGAGCACAGTGTAGTGGGCTTTTTCTAACTCTTGAGGATGACATCATTCATATATACGGGCACCTATTAGCCGCACATTCTGATTAAACATCATAAGGCCAGTTCGTTGCTGCCGTGGACCACTATCAGAATTTTGCTCTTGACGATTAAACCTTGTCTCAATATCTTCAAGATGCATAGAGTAGAATGTGAGACATTCAGCATCAACGTAAGCCTTAGCAATTGACCCTTCCGGTCGTGCTTTGTTACGCACATATTGCTTCAATGTGTACAAATATCTGTTTTAATAATTAATCAATTATACATTAAAATAGCTAGGATGGATAGATAACACAATTTATAAAATTAAATGTACCTTTCTATTAGATACATCCAACGGTATTGGACAGGTCCGCCAATTTTTGCCTCATGAGGCAAATGCACAGTTAGGTGGACCATTACATCAAAGAAAGCAGGAGGGAAAATCTTTTCCTTGCAGAGGATCATGACAACATCCCTTTCGAGCTTTTCCAGTACTTCCAAATTCAACGTCTTCGCACATAATTCTCTAAAGAAGCAGCCCAGCTCAGTCAATGTAGTTGATATGTCATCGGTGAGATATCCACGTAATGCAACCAAAAGAAGTCGTTGTAAAAGGACATGGCAGTCATGACTCTTCAATCTGGATATTTTTTCATCTATAACATTTACACACCGAGATATATTCGATACGTATCCATCTAGAAACTTCGCCAATTTAAACCACTCACAAATCCTCATTCGCTCTACGGATGATAACGTATACTGTGTAGGAGGCACGATACATTTATCACTGCTACGTATTAGGTGCAGCTCTTTCCGTATTCCCAACTCTTGCAGGTCCAATCGGGCTTTAATAGTATCCTTCGTCTTTCCTTCAATGTTCATTAAAGTTCCTAGCACATTATCACAGATGTTCTTCTCGATGTGCATAACATCCAAATTGTGCCTCAAATTAAGGGTCTCCCAATACAGAAAATCAAAAAATATGCTCTTCTTCATCCAATTTAACTCCACATTTGTACGTTTCCTCTTCTTAGTACCCGGTATCTTCCCAAACCTCATTAGTTGGATGAGTGCCAATTGTGCCAACACGTTTTTGCCAGACAACAATAGAGGTGACAATCTGCACTCAATTTTTCCATCAAACAGATGCTTCTGCCAATTTCGCCAGCCATGTGATGACGGTAGAAAACGACGATGGCACATGTAGCATATCTTCTTTCCATTGGACAAATGTAGGGAACATGTATCCTTATTGCAAACCGGACATGCCAGATACCTCTTAGTGCTCCACCCAGACAAGTTCCCGTATGCTGAAAGTCATTTATGGTCCACAGTAATGCTACATGCAATTGAAATGTCTCATTCTTCGAGATGTCGTATGCCTCCACTCCCACCTCTCACAATTCCTTTAACTCATCCACTAAAGGACGCAAGTACACATCAATTTCATTACCAGGAGACTTCGCCCGGGCACCGACATGAGATGGAAGTATGGACAACAGGACATGGAGCAGAAAATGAAAGTCGTGAAAAGACAATAACACCTTCAAAAACACTACATAAGCTAAACCGAAAAAAAATACATTACCATCAACTCTAACGATGGGCAAAAAAACATAGGAATCAACAACGTAAATAATAGACGTATGTTTAAAGAAAAACGAAAACAAAAAATAAGAAAAATGCAATCACCTTCGCCAAAACCAATACGCTTTTTATCAATACCACATGGTACGGTGCAAATCCCAACTGTGTTGTAGGCATTACTCATGTCACCCTGAACGAATTGAAATCCATCCGCTAGCAAATGCACCAATTTTGAGAAATGCCTGATCCCTGGTCACATGCCTACCCCTCAAGTCCCATCCAACTCTTATCCATTTCGTCTACCTCATACAATTTCAAAATGGTAGCTTATTATAAATATGAAACATGAATCCTCTCACCTCCAACTTCTCTCTAAAGGGTAAGGTGGTCATATTCCATTCGTGAATGCACAATCTACATTGCAATCAGCAGCAAATCAAATGCTTGATTCTACTCGAACAAAATTTCGGCAGCATCTCCCCACGGTTCTCCAAGTATACGAGATAGACGTTAGCACGCCTAAATATATACCCAGAGAATAATAGGAGACCGTGTTGAAATTTTGTCATAGTGAAATATTTAAGCATGAGAACCTATTGATTGCAATGCAGATTTATGCATTCCCGAATTGTCCTCTCTGGACAACTCAAGAATCAATTTTTATACACACGAGCCTAATCGCGAATAAATTTCGCGACAAGATTCACATGTGATGAAAATGACTCCCGAACGGGGCTAGGCTTAGATGAATGCAATTACTAACTTACAAAACAATCACCAAATTTTTTTTTCATGAAGTAATCCCTAAACAAAAAATTAGGCCACACTCACAGCGGCCCTGCTGAAAAGGAGCATTAGCACGCAATATAGGAGAAAAGAGAACTGGAATCTCTTCTAGCCAAAACTCATCTAATCCAATACCTACATAGGGTGTGAGTTGTCAAACTCACTAGCAAGGTAACATGGTTCCAAAAATTATATATGAGTGTGTGTGTGTGTGTGTATAATGTATATAGAGTATAATCATATACGTAAATGTGATAAATGTGTTCTGGGAGAAATGTGTCTTTTTATTTTTTATTTTTGCATTTTTATATTTTTAAGGTTAAAATTGGTAACTCCAAAAATTTATCTGGAATACTAATGTTTTTTCATTGCAAAATTTATTCAATTGAGGCATAAAAGATTTCTTAATTTTTTTGAACTAAATAAATCATTTTATTATGTTTGTTCATGTTGTTTTACTATATATACATCTTTTGTCAATAAAATGATATTTTAGTTTTGCTAGACTAATTCACTCATTACTCATGAGCTAACCCAGAAATTCCAAGAATTGTAAATATAGTGAATTGAATTCAAAATTTTCAAATTTACAACACATCTTTCAAGTCAGCTCGCTTATCACCCAGACTCTATATATACAGTTAACTTAGGGGGGATTTCCACTATTTATCTAAAACTCGAGTCCTATCCTAGTTGGTCAAAGACTAGTGTGAGTTATAATTTCCTTCTCACTTTTATCATTTAAAAAAAATAGTCTTTAATTAATGATAATTAAGACTATTATTTTGTGAGTGACTTATCATAATGAGTACCCATTTGGTGATAATGAACAAAAGCCCAAATGGTTATCTTAGGGGGGATTTTTACTATTTATCTAAGAGTCGAGTCCTATCCTAGTTGGTCAAATACTAGTGTGAGTTATAATTTCCCTCTCACTTTTATCATTTAAAAAAAATAGCATTTTATTAATGATAATTAAGACTATTGTTTTGTAAGTGACTTATCATAATGAATTTGGTGATAATGAACAAAAGCCCAAATGGTTAATTTGTGTTATGAATGAATATTTGGTAAGTTATTGGAACTTTTTTTTAAGTGCCCGATCAAAATTTGAAAATAATAGCTCAAATGATTATTGGATTAGAGCAGCTCTTAAGTAGCATTTGGGATTGTAAATGAGTTGAGTTCGGCCGAGTGGTGGGTTGTTCAAGTTTAACTTGTTAAAATAAATGAATTTCAAATTATAATCAATTTTGGTTTATTTATTTCTCAAACGAATCTTAAACGAGTCTCTAATTGAACAAATAGCAAGTCGAATTTGAGTAACAATAAATTTTATATAATATTAGATTACTTAATAACTTATCGAGTCGAGTTCAAGTTAGACATTAATATATTAATGAATTTTAAAATATGTTTAAATTTAACTTATTTATTTTACAACCCAAGTTCAATGGCGAAACAAGATCTTCCAAAAACACCACAACTTACCCCGGTTCAAGAAACACAAAACACACCAAAGAAACAACTGATATTCCTGGCTGGGATCAAAAAACATTTGGTGCGCAAGATGAACCCTTATGTTTTTAACATCGTCAACCTCATGTAACAATACATTAAAACTCAAAGCAACTACAGAAAGTTAAAAGGGTAACAAAATTTGATTCAAAGAAAGAAACCAACTCATATAAAATTACCAACCATAGAACTTAATCTAATGCATAGAACCAGAATCAATCGTTGAAAATTATAAAAACAAAAGATCATACCACCAGGCATAAATAAAACACAAATTACAGAATATAATGAATACAAAATATTAAGTATAAGTGAGAAATTAATTAACACACAGAAAAACACAAACAACAAAGAATCAATTAAAAAACAGGGGAAAGGCACGACAACAATAATAATTTTCAATCACACAAAAACCCTAAAACATCAAATAACATAAATAAATAAAAAACGAAAACGAATCCAGGAAGAGAAAAAAAATATTAATACAAATGAATCACACCATAAAATCCCAAGACGAATCAAAGCCTGAAAATCTTACCTGGGGGAGATTGATAGAATGAAGCTAGAAAGAGACTGTGAGCCGAGTACGAGAGCCCTAGAAAGAGAATATGAAGGAAAATTGGCAAAAATGATAGCGAAACATCGAAGAGGGAATGATGAGGTTTATGTAAAAAGCTTGACTGTGGAGAGAGAGAGAGAGAGAGAGAGAGAGAGAGTGTATGTGTGTCGAAAAAAGTTGGGAATCGAAAGAGAGAAGAAAAAGAAATGCCAACACGTCTGAACTGTCGTCACCGTCGAGAATGTTCCGTCAGTCGCCGCCGTCGAAAGGAGTGAGAATGGAGAAGAAGAAACCACCGCGCCACCGACAGATCGAGAGGAGAAGAGGAATATGAGGGGTCAAAGTACTAATCAAGAAGGGAAGAAGAAAATGAAAGGTCGGGCACATATATGGTGACCTTTTTAGCGACGCACATTGAGCGTCACTAAAAAACCCATGAGCGTCACAAATAGTGTGACAACACGACATCGTTCCAATTAAACAAATATTAGCGACGCACATTGAGCATCGCTAAAGTTTGGTGCGTCGCTAATATTTGTTGGTCCGTCGCTAATTGTTTAGCGCCCTTTTTTTGGGCGGGAAATGACTATTTTTTGTTGCTTTTAGCGACCCTCACGGTGTACGTCGCTAATAGTGGCCTTTTGCGACATACACCCATACGTCGCAAATAATGGGCGTCGCAAAAAAATGGGTATTTTTGTAGTGATAATATGTTAATGAGTTCTAAATTATCTCAAAATTTATGGGAGAACTTATGTTCTGCCCAAATTATATTTTCAACTAAATACCTCAAAAGGAAAACCAATGAAAACCCCTTATGAATTATGGAAAGATCAAAGACTTTCCTATAAATACCTAAGAAACGTGGGGGTGCTTGGTTAAAGTAGTGGTTTCTATTCCTAAAAGATTTAGATGGGACCCATAACAGTTAATTATATATGTTAATAATAATAATGCATTTCAGTTTCTTATTTATAAGTATGAAATTCTTGATATGCATGTTAATATTATTATTGAATTAAGAAATGCATTATTCTTTGAACATGTATTTATTTACAAATCCACATAAGATGCGAGTTCTCTTAAAGGAACTCATGACACTACAAATAGTAGTAGACAAAACCAAGAGAAACAACAAGATAATGATGAACCTAGACGCATCAAGAGGGCTAGAACATCAAAATCTTTGGTCGAGATTTTCTAACTTATATGTTAGAAAAATGAACTTCAAAACTTTAAGAAAATGATGTCCTGTTATGAAGTTCTATATTGGAAAGAGGCAAGTGTGTGTATCTCAAGGATGATGAAAATGACTGTCATTAATTGTCTCTATATTAGTGATTTGCTCATTATGGGTAGCAATAATAAAGTTATTAAAGTTACAAAGAGAATATTGAACAATAAGTTTAACATAAAAGATATAGGTGTTATTGATGTCATATTAGGGATAAAAATCTCTAGAGCATTGGATGGACTAGTATTAACTTAATCGTTTTATATTAAGTGAATACTTAAGAAATTTAATCAATATAATAATGGTCCAGTGAGAATACCTATAGATGTAAATAAACATTTATCTAAAAATAATGACAAAGGCATCTCTCGATTAGAGTATGCAAGAATAATTGGCAGCTTAATGTATGTAATAAATTGTACTTCTCTAGACATAATATAAGATGTTAGTAAGTTAGGTAGATACACAAGTAATCTAAGGCGACCAGATCACTTAAAGGCAATAATTAGGATTTTAAGATATTTTAAATACACTCTGAGCTATACATTGTATTACTCGAAGAATCCAGTTGTGCTTGAACACTATTGTGATGAAAATTGGATATCGAGTACCAAAGACTTCAAAGTCTACAAGTGGTTATCTCTTTACACTTGAAGGAGGAGTAATATCTTAAAAATCTTCTCAACAAAGTGCATTGCTAGATTCACAATGGAATCTAAATTTATTGCACAAAGAAGTTGAGTGGCTTCGTCGTCTTCCAAAGTGGCCGGTCAAAAATGTATGCCCGCAATATGTATATATTGTGATAACTAATTTGTAATTGGAGGGGCACAAAATCATATGTAGAACGGTAAGTCTTGCCTTAAACATCGAAAACATAATATCGTATTATAACTACTCTATAATGGCATTATGACCATTGAGTACATAAGGTCAAAAGCCAATATAGCAGATCCGTTAAACAAATATTTGACAAAAGAGCAAGTAAATTAAGGAGAATGTGTTTAAAGCCTATACATTAAGAATCGCCATAATGGCAACCCAACCTAGCTGACTGGAGATCCCAAGATCTAGGTTCAAAGGGACAACCGAATTATGTGAGACTCATTGAGATCACTGTAGAGATAAAATCTCCTACTCATTCCTATGATAAGAAGAGTGATGCCTGCAGCGTTGAATAGGATAAGCTAAGTTTTTAATGATTCTTATACCTTGTTAACATAAGTGGGGTATAGTAGAATACTCTTAATAAGAAATCACCTATGTGAGTGTGAACTAGGCCGGTTCTATGAGAATGATAAAAGATAAATTCTCTAAAAGCACTCATGAAACCAGGAATTGTTCAGGGCCAAAATGAACACAATCATGAGAACCAACTATGTAAGGAAAGATTCTGTGTGAATACTATTGTCTTGGTTGACACAAACAGTTGAACAGTTCAAGACATCATGTTCACTAATCAACCAATAACTTCGATAGTATTTCACAAAAAAAGGTTCAATGTCACAAGCTACCTTTCTCTATGCAAGAGATTTCCAAATGAACTTTCTTAATGTCTGCATATCATTTGCATTACTTTTAGTCAATTTCATTCAAAGGGGGATTGTTGAAAAAATATATTATTGAGCAAGAAATTTTGGCCATCTTCGAGCTAAAATTAAAATGAGCCCCACACATTATTTTAGGTGGGTCCACATGGAAATATGTTCTCTTCCATGAGAAGATTAAGAACATATATTGAGTTGCTCAAAAACATCAAGGAGTAAATGAAAAATTGACTTCAAATATCACTACTTGGAAACAGTAACAAAGTTTAAAGCTTATAAAAGCTTGTGTCTCACATAAGTTAGAAGCAAAGTTTTTAAAGAGTATATATACAATTACTTTGGGTTGGGCTTGGGTTTGGGCCTTGGCCTATATATATATATATATATATATATATATATATCTTTTTGGAAAAAAATTATTTAAAAAAAATTATTTATTTAAATTATATTTTTAAAATGTTACCTTTTTGAGTTTTGACTGAGCAATCACTATGAATAGGCGTGTCCCTTTGAATTCAAAGAATAGTTGCGCCCCTTCATATTGGTGCATCTGTTCACCAATGAATGCATCTATTCAAATTGAAGCATTATATCTGTTCATGTGAATAGATGCACCCTTTAGGTTCGTGTTTGTTTGAACAACCACCAAGTCACCTGTATAAAACCAGTCCACCCTCATCATCAATAATTCATTCAATTCACAAGTTTTATAATTAAGTTCACGCATACTGCGAGTCTGCATAATTTGAGAGAGTTCAAACACAAGTTCTGGTTTAATATACACAGAAGATTGAAGTGCTCCTTCTATTGTGCGTGACCATTGTATCCTAGGAAACAATTGCCATTGAAAACTCGAAAGCACCAATGCGATGGTGATATTATCTTAAAGACATAGTGTAAGACACTAGCCTTATTCAATCACCATTGCTGTACTTTTGGTATTTTCATGAAACCTATAAGTTCTAATTTCTATTTGTTTTCATTTAATTTCAATTTCTGTTTATTTTCATTTAATTTCAGTTTTTGTATTTATAGTATTTTGAGAATTGTGTTTCTCTTCTATATGATTCTGAAATTAATTTATAAAACTTGTTTTTAAAAACACAGATTACAATACTATTTTAAAACTATTTTTATAGTATAGTATTAATTAAAGTGTCGTAAGTTTTTTAAATACAGTATTCTGATAAAGTATAATTTGATTTAACACAATTATCATACAATTTAAGTGTATATTCTCTTTGAAGGTAAGTTAATAACATTTGACCGTAAGTTGTTTTAAGACTATTTGAGTAATCTATTTTTGTTAACAAACATTATAGAAAAAAAAAACACAATTCGTCCTAAGGTCTATTTTGTTGTCAAGAGTGTTTAGTTTAATAGTTTATAAGAAATAAATTCTTATAATTATAATATTTTTTTTAAAAGGTGAAAATATTTTAATTTTGTGTTATATTTTTAAATTTTCTAATAGGGGTGATTTTAATAAGTTTTAAAAGATATGTTTATTCTAATTAAGGTACAATTTAGGTTGTTAAGCGTAAATTGAGTCTAAGTTAGTACTAAGGAGGTGTAAAAGATTCAGGCAGTAGATCGATACCATTCAATTATCGTTTGTTTATCGTTCAATATTATTTTTTACCACAATCATCGTTGGAACGTATTGGACAGTAAATACCATTCATTGGCTATTTGAATGTTGTTCGTCGGATCATATGAATTTGATTAAAAAAGAGGGTAAAAAAAGATGATAGCTTTAAAGTAAATTGAAAAAACTCAAATAAAACTCTCACTAAACTTCAAAGAAAATTATACACTCAAATGTTATGTCAGCACTCAGTAGTATTTCTTGACATGCAATTGCTAATGCTAAAAATAAAAGAAAATTCTTCTAGATCTTGGAGCATGGGCCAACTTCCAATCCCCAAAAGTTAAAGTCTTCATCTTGATGAGGCTTCATTTGCTTCCTATGCATAGGATGAGCAGAGATTTAAACCCATCAAGAAAGATTTCTGCTGGCTCTCTGACTCTAGTATTCCAAGCTTCATATCTCCATATCGCAATCATACTTTTAGCCTCGAATATGAGCACTACTTCATGCCATTTTTCTTGCAGTTGAGGACTTCTCATCCCATTTGTTCTTGCACCCGAGAATTTCGGTCGGGGCCTATGCCCGAGAAGGTTGACGAATCCTTTAAGTAGGGAATCATGTGTGCTCCAACTATTGTACATTTTACTGGAAAGTGTGTTACTATCCTCATAAGGTTCTCATAATATTTGTTAGTAAATTTAAGTTGAAAATTTTTAAACTTTTTTTATTATCTTTAATGGATTTATTTTGGAAAATTGCATTTATTCTCGTCAAAATTTAGAAGAGCGAATTTCAATAGACTCCCCATTTGAACGGAAGTATTTTTTCCCAGTCTTCTTTCCCGTTCGAATGTGTCTAGAATTTTAGTGGTTCTGGTTGGTTACTGAATTGTGAATTTTATTAGGTTTTGAGGAGCTTATATATTCTTATAGTACATAATTTTTATGAAGAGAGCTAAGAAAGCATAAAGTTTTACAGTGCATTAGGTGAGTTGCTTCAATCTAGTCTTTTATTTGAGTATTTTGACACTCTTTATGAATCCTAGAGTTTAAATTCACACTCAATTAGGATTTCATATAGTACATGTATTATAGAGAAAATTGTGATGCATTTTTCTTTCTAAGATTGAGTTTTAGGTCCACTATTTATCACAACATAGAATAGTTTCGATCTGTGGGGCTCAGAGTGGTGATAAAAGTGGTTGTTATGAAAAAGATCAATGTGAATATGCATGTTAGTAGTATGGAAGATTACAACGGAAAGGATTGTGGACATTGACTAATGGTGAAAGATTACGACGAACTGTAATAAGGTTAGCTTATCAAGGTTTGGTATATCTTTGTACGGATTAGTTTCATGATTGAGTTTTTTTTGTAGGTGTCGATTTTATTTCCCAAAAGAGTTTTCCATGTAAGACTTGGTGTTATGCACTTACTGATCTATTTTTGTGTTTGATATTATGCTTGTTTAAATATCTATTATACAACACTTGGCCATATTTTATTTAGACTCTGGTATCAAATATATAAATCTAGGAACAAAACTATAACAAACTTGCCAGATTTATTTACAACGTGCATCGTGTCCGTTCAGTTCCACGATTTCTATATAATTAAACTGACTGATTAGAAAAATAAACTTGGGACTATTTGGTACTCTATGGACAACTAGTTAATTAATTGAGATCCAAAACTACTTCAATATTCTTTTTAACACGATTATCATTCGAATGAATCGGACAGTAAATACCATTCGTTGGTTGGTTGAATGTCAGCCGTTGGATCATATGAACTTCATTCAAAAAGAGGCAAAAATAAAATGACATCTTAAAATAAATTGAAAAAACTCAAATAAAAGTTTCTGACTTAACCTCAAAGGAAATTATACACTCAAATGGTATCTCAGCACTCAATAGTATCTCTTGATAGGTAATTACTAATGATTAAAGAAAAAATTAAAAATTTTTCTAAATCCTAGAGCATGGGCAAACTTGCAATCCCCAAAAATTAAAGCCTTCAACTTGATGAGGCTTCATTTATTTCTTATGCATAGGATGAGCAGAGATTTCAGTCACGATGAAATCATGCCCAACAAATTTAAATCCATCAAGAAATATTTCTGTTGGCTCTTTATCTTTGGTATTCTGAACTTCAAATTCATACCTCCATATCGCCATCATATTTTTGGCCTCGTATTTGAGCACTTCTTCATGCCATTTGTTGTTGCACTTGACTTGAGAACTTCTTCCTCATTTGTTTTTGCACTCTGAGCATTTCAACTGGGGATCTAACGCGTGAGAAGGTTGATGAATCCTTTAACTGGGCCGTTGTGTATGTTCAGAAAATTGTCAATTAATTTCATTAGAAGTGTGTTACTATATATCTTCATATGCTCATACCTCTCCCCTCTTCTTGTTCTAAATCTTTTAACCCATCTATTTATACTAACTACAATAATTATTCAAGTGGTTAAAATGTAAATAAATTAATTATAGATTCATTTAGACGATTCATTGGGAATTTCATGCATTGATTGTATATTGGTACCACTCAAGTGTAAGTTGTAATGTTTAATTGCATTTTAATACCATATTCATGTGGTTAGTAATACAAATAAATTAACTACTTAGACTCTTTGTTTTCACTTAGTTGATTCATCGATAAATTCGAGCAGTAATGACATATTGGTACCACTATTCAAGTGATTAGTAACTAATATAAATAGATTAATTGCATATTTGAAGACTCTTAAAATTTGGTTCGAATGTTGGTTTGACCAGGGACCATTTACTATCACATTGATACCATTGTAAAAATGTAAGCGTTAAGGGAGAAGGATGACCGATTGATATAATGCCAACCAAGAAAATGCAAAAACCACTTATAAATTTTTTGGTCAAAAAGTAATACTAAAATATTATTACCTTTATACATTTTGATACATGACAGACGGGTTTATATATTTTAATAAAAAATAATGTATTAATATACAAATAATTTCTAATATTCACATGGATTGAAATGGATCTCGTTAGTATGATCCACGATAATGAATCTCATTTCACCTGAATGTTGAGCATCATTTGGATACAAAAATTTTGAGTTGTGAATTATTGTCCTCTTAAAAAAAGAGGGTATATGATAGATACATGCAGAACCATTGGAATGTATCAAGAATTTCCCATATTATTTCATCTCGAAATTGAATGTAAAATAGAAGAAATAAGTAATGTAAAATGTTAACAAATAGTAATAATAGAACTCATCATCAACATATGAACATAGAACTTGTTCTATGAATGAAACAGACTGCATCTCTAGTACTTTTAACATTCCTGGCCTGTCACATCTTCTTTGAGCAACCCTTGAATTCCATCCATTTCTTTGACAAATTGAACATGCTCGTGTTTTACATCCTTTGTTTCCTGCTGCTCAACTTAATTTCATTGGCATGAAATGAATATTCTATTCCATTATGAAGAAGAATGTAGAAAGATGACCATTTTTTCAAAGAATATATCACTAGAGAGGTGGCGTTGCAGGAGATGCATGTGAACAGCTAGTACTACCGACGATTCGCTGCAAGGGTCCCTCAACTATTGAAGTTCGGGGTGGTGGCGGTGGTGATTGTTCTGCACATGGTGGCGGAGATGGCGGTGGAGGCGGTTCTACGCATGGTAGGAGGATTGTGGTGGTGAATTTGGTGGGGGAGATGGAAGAATGATTGGTGGTGGTGGTGGTGGTGGTGAATATACGGAAACAGGAGGTGGTGGCGGAGAAGATCGTGGTGGGGGAGATGGCGGTGGTGGAGACTGAATTGGTGGTGGTGGCAACCGCGGCGGAGGTGAGAAAACCGGCGGCGGAGCACATTTGAAAGAATTACAATAAACCGGCTGATTCAAGAAAATCTTACACTGCAATGTAGATCTCTGCATCGGCCTCCCTCGCAAACAATTCCTCCGATCATCAAAGTCAAGTAAATTCAAACACGTTGGAGGCTCATCGGTAAAGAAATTGTAATCATACGTAAAATTAATCAAATTCGGAAGTGAACACACCCTCGCCGGAATTTTACCAGACAACATGTTATGACCCACATTCAATTCCGTCAAACTCACCATCGCTGCAATACTCTCCGGCAATGTCCCCATTATCCTATTAAAGCTCACATCCAACACAGTCAAATTCTTCATCATCCCAATATTGATAGGCAAACACGATTGAAACCCATTGTTCATCAGAATAATCTCGTTCAATGTTCTCGACATATTGAGCAAACTCGCCGGAAAACATCCACGAAACTTATTGTTTGCCAAAACAATCACAGACACCGGCGAGTTTCCAATATTTTCCGGCAGGTCAAAAGCAAATCTATTATCGTTAATGAATATGGCATCGAGATCTTTGTCAAAGAGCTCTTTCGGAAGCTTACCTTCAAACTCATTATATCGAATGTCAAGATATTTAAGCTTTGGCAATTGCAGGACGACTTGAGGAAACTTTCCGGCGAAGCGATTGTTGCTCAGATCAAGCTCAAACAAGAGCTTCAAGTTCAAGAAGCTTCGAGGAACTGTGCCGCAAAAGCGATTTGAGTTGATATGAAACACTGCGATATCATATAGCAGGCCTAATTCATCTGGGAGGTACCCAGCAATGTCGCCACGGTTGAGATCAATGCCGGCAATGGTGCGTTCCAGTGGATCGTCGAGTGAACGCCAACAGAAAACGCTGGTGTAGTTGCAGACGTCGGACCCAACCCAATTGCTAGTCATGTTGTATGGATCTGAAAGAATGGCCAGTTTCCAAGCTTGTAGAGCTATATAAGCGTTCTTGATTCTTGGGTTTTCAAAAACAAGAGATGGGTCAATGACCAGAAGGTCTGCATTGTAGGACAAGAGTTGTCTGTGCCGAATTTGCTTGACTTGGGAGTAAGTGAGGCCGCCATTAGAGGACATGGAGACCTGTTGGGTAGTGGAGGCATTGATGAAAATGATAAAGATGGTGTTCAAGAGAAAGGAATTCAAGCATGGAAGGTGATGAAAATGGTGGCTCTTTTTCTTCATCACGCACTACTAGCTAGTTAATATCTGTGTATTTTTTTGGCAACAGAAGTTTCTTTTAGTATTTGGTAGAGATGAGAGAGAAGGGATTAAGCTGATCAGAAAGTGGAATGCGGTTGGATTCAAGAATTATGGAGTGTGAAGAAAATGAATGGTATTAAGGTCGAGTTCATCACCTAAATCGTAGCAGAAAAGTCAGACTGATTTGTTTCATTCTACAGTTAGTTTTTGATGAGCTTTCTGCGCTTCCCTCTCGGCTTTATTTTCTGGATATGTATGGCAACGAACGTGTGGACATGATCAGAGCATTCCACGTTTTGGAATTGTAGGAAGATTCATGGAGTTCAAATATAGTTAACTCCATGTTAGATACAGGGGATAATGTCAAGTGCTTCATGTATTTTTGTTCAACAAAAACACAACAACAAAATGCACTATTAGCGACGCGCATGTGCGTCGCTAATAGTCCAAATGTGCGTCGCTAAAGGTATTTAGCGACGCTCAAACGTGCGTCGCTAAGGCGTCACAAAAAGTGATGTCGCTAATACTATTAGCGACGCACAAAACCGATGGCGTCGCTAAAAGTGCATATTAGCGACGCTTAGAGAGCGTCGCTAATAATTGGACCCATGCATCGTCAATAATACCCAAGCACGTTTTGAGCGTCGCTAAAATTCACTTTTAGCGACGCACATTGAGCGTCGCTAAAAGTGATTATTAGCGACGCACAGTACGTGCGTCGCCAATACTGACTTTTAGCGACGCTTACTGTGCGTCGCTAAAAGTGAATTTTTGCGATTTTTAAATTAAATTCAGACTTTTAGCGTCGCTATAGTGTGTGTCGCTAAAAGTGTTTTTTTTTTTTTTTCCAACCATATCTGTGTTGTTTTAATATTGTTTTGTTCCTGTTGAAACCTGTATCAATCATCCATCCTGATATTCAATAAAATCCAAACATTCTGAAATGATCAATATTTTAAAGCAGAAAAATACATTCATATATATATTAAACTAATTATGTACAATTGTAAATGTACCATTCATCACTAAATAGAAAAATTAAAAATTGTGTCCAAAATGTTACTACAGATGTCCATGAAAATAAAAAATAAAAATAACAAGTTCCGATGCAAAACATAAAGACGGCCCCGCGACAATAATCCCCGATCAATCTGAAATAAAGATCAAACGACATATATTAGAACAATTATTAAATATATATGAACATAGAATGTGAATAGTTTTTTGTTTTTTTTTTTTTTGCATGCATAAATAGTAAGAACGACATAAAGTAGCATAAGTCTATTTTATCATTTGTGAGGTGGTTTCAGTGCAGTTAGGCCGATATCCGGCATTTTGGTCTGTCAAAACCCCAAAATGGGCCTTTTTGAGGCTGAAACTTGCATAAGTTTCAAACCGGGCATCGGAACCGAGTGTCGTAAGTTCGTCCAAGTCTATTTTATCATTTGTGAGGTGTGTGAGGTGGTTTCGGTGCAGTTAGGCCGATATCCGGCATTTTGGTCTTTCAAAACCCCAAAATGGGCCTTTTTAAGGCTGAAACTTGTATAAGTTTCAAACCGGGCATCGGAAACGAGTGTCGTAAGTTCGTCCAAGTCTATTTTATCATTTGTGAGGTGTGTGAGGTGGTTTCGGTGCAGTTAGGCCGATATCCGGCATTTTGGTCTGTCAAAACCCCAAAATGGGCCTTTTTAAGGCTGAAACTTGCATAAGTTTCAAACCAGGCATCGGAACCGAGTTCCGTAAGTTCGTGCAAGTCTATTTTATCATTTGTGAGGTGTGTGAGGTGGTTTCGGTGCATTTAGGCCGATATCCAACATTTTGGTCTGTCAAAACCCCAAAATGGGCCTTTTTGAGGCTGAAACTTGCATAAGTTTCAAACCGGGCATCGGAACCGAGTTCTGTAAGTTCGTGCAAGTCTATTTTATCATTTGTGAGGTGTGTGAGGTGGTTTCGGTGCAGTTAGGCCGATATCCGGCATTTTGGTCTGTCAAAACCCTAAAATGGGCCTTTTTGAGGCTAAAACTTGCATAAGTTTCAAACCGGGCATCGGAACCGAGTTCCGTAAGTTCGTGCAAGTCTATTTTATCATTTGTGAGGTGTGTGAGGTGGTTTCGGTGCAGTTAGGCCGATATCCGGCATTTTGGTCTGTCAAAACCCCAAAATGGGCCTTTTTGAGGCTGAAACTTGCATAAGTTTCAAACCGGGCATCGGAACCGAGTTCCGTAAGTTCGTGCAAGTCTATTTTATCATTTGGAGCTGAAACTTGCATAAGTTTCAAACGGGGCATCGGAACCGAGTGTCGTAAGTTCGTGCAAGTCTATTTTATCATTTGTGAGGTGTGTGAGGTGGTTTTGGTGCAGTCAGGCTGATATCTGGCATTTGGTCTGTCAAAACCCCAAAATGGGCCTTTTTGGAGCTGAAACTTGCATAAGTTTCAAACGGGGCATCGGAACCGAGTGTTGTAAGTTCATGCAAGTCTATTTTATCATTTGTGAGGTGTGCGAGGTGGTTTCGGTGCAGTTAGGCCGATATCCGGTATTTTGGTCTGTCAAAACCCCAAAATGGGCCTTTTTGGAGCTGAAACTTGCATAAGTTTCAAACGGGGCATCAGAACCGAGTGTCGTAAGTTCGTGCAAGTCTATTTTATCATTTTTGAGGTGTGTGATGTGGTTTCGGTGCATTTTCTATAAATAATAAATCTACGAAAGTGCTGAAATTTTATCATAGTGAAATATTCAAGCATATGCGCTATTGATTGCAATGAAGATTTATGCATTCCCGAACTGTCCTCTCTGGACAATTCAAGAATTGATTTTCATACACACGAGCCCAATCGCGAATAAACTTCGCGACAAGATTCACATGTGATGAAAATGACTCCCGAACGGGGCTAGGCTTACATGAATGCAATTACATAATTGGTTTCTTAATCGTTTAATTATAAAAATGGTTGATTCATGGAATCAACACTAATTTATACTTGTACTTTCTTAGAGAAAAGGGGTAATTATATTCCAATATCAAAACAAAATTACTAATAACGTACACTGCTGAGTCAACAGGTTTGACAGTATTCAACCACATTGATGTGATTGAATGGCCACTATAATACTGCCGAGTGACAACGATGAAAACTAAAAGCTAAAAATAAGGAAGCGACTACATCAATTTGACCTCTCACAAAAGCAAAACAATACATTGATTACATCATTTTCAACATTGAAAGGGAAACATGCATAGAGAGAGAATCAAAAGAAAAACTAAAAATGCAACAAAACAAATTCAGAATTATTTGGTTAGGCAATGATTTTTATATCCATGTACAAAATACAATAAACAAATTCAATAACAAAAAGATGAAGAGTACAAAATACAGGAAACAAATTCAATAATTAAAGAGTAAATTATACTAATTTTTCTTACAGTTTCTGACAAATACACTGACCTCTCTTTAAATTTTTTAAACTAAACTAATCTTTCCTACTTTATTTTTCAAATTACAAATATCTCATTCCAGTCAAATTTTTTCAAAATAACAAAACAGTCACTTAAATGATTTTTTTTTTACTACTTTTTTGATTTTTTTTCATTTTTAAATAAATATTTATTAAAACCTTAAATTTATTTTTATATAAAATAAAAAATATCTTTGAAAAAAAGTAGAAAAAATTGGTCAAAATTGAAGGAAAAAAAAAACTTGAAATGGGTAATTTTGTCATTTAAAAAAAATTGACCGGAATGGAGTATCTATAATTTATCATATAATGTAAAAAAAGTTAATACAATTTATGACCCATATTGAGTGTGTGCATAGATTCACTTTCTTTGACACAATGTTCTTAAATTTTGTGATAATGATATTTCTATCAAATTTCCTTTTTTTATATAAAGAATTTGAAGGCAATCAGACGGTGCGTGGTCATATGAATGCAAATTTTTTTATAAAGCATGTTTACTTTTTTATTTTTTATTTTTAATCTATGAACAAAAAAATAAAAGCATGTCATCATGTTCACACTTCACATTTGGTAGTAAGAAGGTGTTATCCATCAGGTCTTCAACTTAAAAAATTTATCTATTAGATGAATTAAGGTATCATAATTATTGAATTTGTGACATTTGTTCTTATTTGAATATGTTACGAGAGCGTTGCACTACCCTACCACTACTAGTACGGATATCAAAGGGAATCCGGGACCTGCCTTTGTGAAAACTGCTATCTACTGTTTTCTTATTTCCCTTGCACCCAAAAAAAGTAAGGTGTAACAAACATCTCTTATAAAGGACCCATTCATGGAGGATTTGTTTGAAATTTGAATGCATCACCAGTTCAATCTCCACGCGAGGCTCAAACTTGGCCCAAGTTTGAATAGCATTTGCACACTATTGGGCCCAAGTCTGGTGATCAAAAAGAGGAAAAACAGCCTTAGCAAGCAAAGATAGCCAATTTTTTTTTTAAAAAAAAAAGATTACAAGCCATTATGTTTATTTTGATCTATTATTACACGCATGCACTAAATCTCAAAAGTGAATCACATCTGTGTAAAGAAAAGAGTTTTTTATATCATATGAGATCTCATCTTCCTAACACGATAAGAGTTAAGATCTTGGCAGATCCAACCGGGCAGGGGAGGGGGCCTATATTCACTTTTATATTTTTATTTTGTTAAAATTCTTCAAAATTTAGGAATTACTCCAAAAATTTTGAACTTTCATAAGATCCTTTCTTAAAAGTCTAATGTCACCCAGCACGATTTCTGGATCCTTTACCGCTGGGCCAGTTTGATGCAGATTTTGCCTCTTCCTATAACAATTGTCTTCACCCAAGTTATAAGCCTATTCTTTCTTGTAAGAAACAAGAAATTAAAGTTGATTTCACCACCGGTTTTGGCAATTGGTAGCACTAGTAAAATCTTTATACCCAAGGTGGCATGGGCATGGATCATTGATCATTCCATGACCTAGAGCCTTCTTCCTAAAACAACTAAAGATGGGGCACTCCCATTCCCAACTTTGGCATTAAATGTTGATTGTTGGACAACGCTGATGGGAAAGGATGGGCATCAAATACATGTTTGGCCTTTATCTAGCTTCTCTGCCTAAAATGTGGGACCATCCGTGAGTCTCCTGAGTGACCGGTCTCACTTATAGGAAGAAGTGGTATCAAGATAGCAAAGAAAATGTGATTTCTCAATGATTTACCTAATTATTGCACACAGACGAAAAGTGAGATGAAAAGAGAAAGAGGGTGAATACACTTAGAAATGCAACTACTTGGTAAATATGTTTGAAAACTCTACTCTACCCTACACGCACAAACACACAACACAGCTTATTTTTTTAGTTGTTGGGTAAAAATGCTATTTTCTTATGCATATCTACATTTATTTTCACACACTTATTTTTTTTTTTAAATACTTTTAAACAAAAGATTGCAAGAGTCATATAATATTTTGTATTTTGTATTTATACATATAAGATAATGGGGCCTGCACAATAAATACATAATTTATGTCTATAAAAAAAAAGCGTGTGATGAGAAAAATAAAGTATTTTCCCCAAGATTTTAATGGATTCTTTTCAAAAAAAAGAAATCAATATGTCAGTTAGTTTCAAGATTATCCTTGAAATATCAACACCAAGCATTTTCTTGTGACTTGTGAATATGCAAAATTACTCCACAACCTGCATCACTAATTATCCATCCCTCATATTTTTTAAAATTAAAAAAAATCAGATCAAGGAAGACTGAAAATTTCAGTTAATGAAAAATTATTGACATTGTGGAATTAAAATCTTACAATTAGACTTAGAAGCAATCAGATACTCAAAATTTTATCTAACTTACTTTTAATTCTATCCAATTTTACTTTCAAGACCCAAATTTTGCAACCCCAACAACAGAGTAAGTTAAACCAAAAATCATATATTACAAGAAGAAAAATAAACAACTTTAAAACAAACTCAAACCTGATTGTCTCAAAGTCGGTGAAGTGGTGATAGATCGGAGATTGGAGAACCAAGAGATCGGAGATAATCCAACGACCGAATCGAGCGGCTGAGAGATGAGAACCAAGAGAGAGCAACCGAGCGACGGAGAACCAAGAGATCAGAGATAATCCAACGACCGAATCGAGCGTCTGAGAGATGAGATTTGGCAATCACAGATCGTGTTGGAAAGAGAGAGAGAGAGAGAGAGAGAGATATATATATATGAAATAGCGAAACTGATCAGAGAGCGCATAGAGATTCGACAAACAAGGGTGCTATATACGGCCTTATTAGCGACGCACACAGGGCGTCGCTAATAGTTAGTGTGCGTCGCTAATAATATGGAAAAACGGCACCGTTTCCCTCCAAGACACCATTTGCGACGCACAAACGAGCGTCGCTAAAGGGAAAAAATTATTGGAGACGCAGTGTGCGTCGCAAATACTCTTTTGGGGCATCGCTAAATCATTGGCGCCCTATTTTTTTTGGCGGGAATGGCAATCTACACTTTTATTTGTGACGCACCAATGCACGTCGCAGATAGTGACTATTGGCGACGCATTTTGTGCGTCGCCAATAGTGTGCGTCGCCAAAAACCATTTTTCTTGTAGTAAAAGTTTTTGAATGATGCGGCTAATATAATACCCCAACTCAAATTTATTGAGATTGTTTTAGAATCAAAACAATGCTAATTAATAATATAATGTTGAATTTCGCCAAAAAAAAAATGAAATTTATGCGTCAAAGGTTAGATAACAAAAAATCTTTTTTGAAGCTGAGAAGTGTTATGTATAGTAATAATGAATTAAAGTTAGAAATATGACCCAATCAAATACAGACTTAATCTAACCACGGTTAATAAGGATAAGTGATTTAATACATTAATAACTAAATAATACCAAATGTATATGTATGGACAACGATAGTGTGTGAACAGTACCTGAGCATGGCTTTGAATAGTGTACGTAATGATATGTGCATTACTGTACAGACAAGATGAGGGGACGGTCAAAAGGAATCGTCACCCTACCAGTGTTTTGTGCATATGAGTAAATAATGTATATTACACATTCAGATAGTAAAAAGATATATATACACATAGATATATATATATATATATATCCATACAAGTAAATGAATTATTGGAAAGAAAAGAAAAGAGAGAAGTGAAAGAAAATATCTACCACCAACTGAAATGATAAAAGAGAGGGACTGAGGAGACTTATAAAAACTCACCAAGACTGACTCTAAACTCTACCAATCAAAAAAGAAATAAGAGAAATATAGAGGATATGAAGTGGCTCGAATAGAGGGATAACACCTAAAGAGAGTGAGAAAACAACTTCTAAAGAGAAAGTCAGGAAATTCTCCAAACGGGTTAGAATCGAAACCTCTTCGATGCATTTCAATTTCTGAATGATACCTATGTATGCTAGATCAGTTTTAAGTAAGTTAAACCACCAAATGGCCATAACCAACACAATCGCCATTAAAGGACCTCTAAGATAGGTCTAAATCGAATGAAACCAAAGTGGTTTTTATGATATGGGGCTGAAACTAGATGATGCCAAGATTCTAGATCCACGAAACTCAGCTCAAATGGCTCAAAGATAAAAGAGAAAAAACCTATTACAGGTCACAGGTTTAAGATCGAGTTTTACCATTAGAGCTTTAAATTCAATTTTATCAATAGAGAATGAAACTCCATCATGAGAGGGTTGTGATAGACCAAAAACCACTCAATTTGGCTAAGAAATGAACATATACCATAAGGATTACAATCGACCATCAAAACTCAAGCTTGAGCTATTCAGTGGGATTCGATCCACAAAACCAAAGCCAAAATGTTTTTGGAACTCACAAAAAACGAATAGAATCCATCACAGATCGAACCCGTAGCCCAGATGCAACGAAATAGAAAAAATAAACACTCACCGAAAAAATGACCCTCGCTGGAGTAATGGATGTAACCGATCGTTCAACGGTCTTAACCTAACCTAACCTAAAGCAAAAAACAACCTTGGAATTGAAATACCTAGGTAAAAATGGCCCAGAATCAGTTGGATTCATCGCTAGGAAACTATTGTTGACGATCACTGTCGCCCAAAAAGGTGATCAGTGCCAGCGAGCTTTTCTTTGATTAGTCAACGAGCCGATCGAATATGTCCGAATACAGGTCGGGTCATGACCCCTTCAAAAATGGATTCTGGGTCAAAACTAAACAATGTCGTTTCATTTAAATGATTATTGGCGTCACAACAACGTAAACATGACGCAGCAGACTAGCTAAACCGTTTGGTTCTTAACCGAACTGAACCGGTGCACTTGAAATTTGATCGGACCAGACAATTTATTTTCGATTTTCCCAAAATCTCATTGGAACCTAAAATTTTATGTTAATTACGAAATTACCCCAAAAAATTAATTAAAATTAATTTTAAATCCTTTCAATTAGGAAAATTTTCTAAATTGCCCTTAAGCCAAAAAGAAGCCAAACCAAGGCCGATTAAAATGCAAGAAGGGTTTAACCCAACGTTTATGGGCGTTTCAAACTCAATGGCAGAGTCCAATTTAAAAAAATAAGGTCCCAAAAAAAATACAAATGGACAAACTGGAATAATTCTAACAATGTTCTAACGTATTAATTAAGCTACCAATTGAACCCCGATGACTATAAAAGTACCTACCTTAATATTTTTTGACGTCCCAGGCTCAATAGTGGAGTCTGTTTAGTCCAACGAGGTACTGAAAATACAAACAAATAAAAATGTAAAATTCCTAAACTACCTTAGTATTTTATGGGCTATTAAACAGATTGAGAAAATATAGGAAGGGGCATAATTAATATTTTTGGACGTTCTGAACTCAACAGTGAGGTCAAACTAAGCATCCGGGTACCTGAACATGGTCCCGCATGAAAGTGTAAAATTAGGAAATGCCCCTAAAGGCTAAAATGAGCACACAATGAACTAAGAAGTATTGTGAACCTTGATTAAAGACCATAAGGGAGTTTTAAACAAGAAAACTAAATCTAGAAGAGACTAAGAACATTAAGTAAGCCAAGATTAAGCCGATTATTATACTAATATAGTACCAATGTATTTTAACCCATGCTTTAGAAATGTTGAGGCATGTCAGGTAGACGAATAAAGGAGTGACTGTGGACACTAGACCACAGGTGAGTAACCTTGAATCTTGATGTGGAGACATTTTCGTGAAATACAGTTCTTTACAGTTTTGTAACACTACATGTAGTTCTTTATAGCTTTATAACATATTTTCAACTACTATGCTAAATGTTTTAACTGCATAACTGTTTATAGAATACTGAAATAAATAATTGAATTGCATGCTTTTAAGTAGCATCTCTTTAAATGTTTCATAGCATGGATAGCCTAAAAAATGTTTTGCAAGCATGTTTTAGTTTTTATGTGTCCTACGACACCTTGTCCGGGGTTAAGAGCCGGTAGATTTCTAGTAAGTCTTCGTAAGCGACTCGGCTAAGAGTCTGAATCTAGTGAGAAGGCCATGTAGGCCCAGAGCTATAAATTACATAGAGGTCACCAAGGTGACATTATAGTCCCCAGGGACTGAACGTATGAGATGTATAGTACAAAAATATTTTCACAGCTTTAGTTTACAGGTTACCATGTGACAACCCAAAGTCCTAAAGGACAACATTTTAAAAAATGTGGCATGTTTTATTCGCTCACAAGTATCAAATTTTATGATATCATGTTTAACTTGCAAAACTATCTAGCATAAAGTCTTGCATGATTTTTAATATATATCTTGCAACTCCCAGTTATATGTATATGTTTTAAGAATGTCAATAGCTTCTAATACAGACACTTTCTATTGCTATCCATGAAAGTTTACAGAAAGAAATTTTTTCAGAAACCCATAATAGAGGACCGGTGTTACTCACGAGTTTTTCAATAAAGCTCGCAGGGTTTTATTCTTATGTATTTCAGGGATTACCAAAAGGTTTTCAGACCCAGCTTCTATTAAATTATAATGGATAGGCACTGGCGGAAGAGGAATTTGTATCCCAACTACAGAGGTGACAACCTGAGACCATAAATGCTAGAATTATGTGTCAGCAAAAAGACAGTGAGACATATTCATCAATAATGTAATAATTAAGGATTATGTTATTGTAACTTTGGTGTACAGTTTAATTATACTCTGTCAAGTATGACTGTATTCAAACAAAATTTTTAACTAATGAGAATTTTGTTATATGATTTTATGTATAAGAATGTAATCTACTTGGAAATGATAAAAAGGCCTTTGGTTAGACATGTCATCAACATGATATCAAGATTAGCATATTAGCGAAGTGTCTAACTGACCAATCATTATCCCTAATCCGCATAGGGTAGGTTTTGGGATGTGACAGAGTTGGTATGAGAGCAAAGGTTAATGGTCTTTTAGGAAAAAACCAACCTAAGAACATCAGAGCACGAGATTATTATGTTACTCTTAGGGATATCGGGTTAAAAGTTTCGTACTACCAACAAGGTTGGTATGTAAAAAGATTAGGTTATAAAGGCAGCCATACTATCCAAATCAGTATCACAGATTAAAGGTTAAGTGACCATTGATGAAGGATAGGAAGGATGGCAGCGTATGCTGGTGTGCTATCAGAACTTTAGTTATGAGTGAAACTGATCACCTTCCTATATTCCTTTGGGGCTGAGAAACATATGGGGCATGCATTATCCGACCATCGAGTTAAGATTCATAAAGCATGAACTCAGTGAAGAATACGAGTAGGCATAAATGACTGTCCATAGTATGTAAAGTTATAGGGACTACAGAATTAGAGTTAAGGTATTAAAGAACTAAAGTAAAATGTTGCCTTATCCAAAGGAAAAGGAGAATAATGGAAAAATTTGTAAGAAAGCTAAGTATAAAGAACCACAGATTCTCCTTGAACCTCAGCTAAGAGTCTTTCATATTGTTCTCGTAATCGACTGTTGTCCCTTTCGAATTCTAGTCTCCAAAGATTGATTAGAATTATCCACAAGTTTTCCCAACTTTTTCTTTTCCCATGAGAACTTCTTAATCCTTTGATTGGATTCAGAGAGCAATCGTTGCAAAACAGCAATGTGGTTGTTTAGGGATCGAATTATAGCATCCCTGGTGTATAAATGCAGAGCCATATTCGAAACAAAGTTCATGGCACGAACATAAAGAGCCAAAGAATCATATACAGCATTAGCGTTAGTCTTGGCTGCCAATAATCCCTTATCACGGGGAGAAACAAGACCCAGGGCAACCACTATGGCAATAAGGTCATCCTACATCATAGAGTTATTAACTATGATAGGACCAGTCCAAGTTGAGAAGGATGGTTTCCATAAAGGTGACGGTACATTAGGTGTGTTATCCGAATCAAAACGATTCTGAGAAGAAAAAGCCATTAGATGAGTGAATGAGGATAATTAGAAAACATGAGGTTGATAATATTATAAATACTAATAAGCCTTAAGTATCAGTGAGTAGGATTCTTATAACATAAGCCGGAGCGTAAGGTCTAGGACCTGTTGCATTGATCCATGAGCTAGTAGAGATCCAACCCGCAATAACCTCAAGGTAGTTGGTATGCCAATTAATTACCATAAACAATTTACTAAAACAGTGACTATAGTAAAATAGTATAGTTAATGTAAATCCAAGAATGGAACTTTCTAGAAACTAGTAACGGTTAAAAGAGTTAGATCAATCACTAACATTGGACTACTATGGATTAAAACAAAAATTAAGTTTGCGAGTGATGTCGGCCACACTATTCAGTAATTAAGGTGTTGTGATCATAACAATACTTTTGATCCAACAATGGAAATACTTTATGAATAGTCATATAACGTTACCACAAGACACATCATCTGAAGTTCAAGGAGCAGGAACTAAAAGATTACAGTTCAAACATCCTCTGAAGAGGATGGAGTGATAGTAGATTGGTTGCAATGATTAACATGGTAGCAATTAACAATGAAAAAAGCACCAATTTAAGCTTCTCTCCCATCTAGTAAAATTTGGAATAAACAAAAATCCCTGAAACACATCAGAAACCAGATTTTGAATTTATTCAAAAAAATTCAAAACATTCCCAAATAAGGTCGAAGAAAAAGAATATATATTATAAGAGTCAAAAATGAAGTAGCTATCAACATAAAAAGAAACGGTAAAAGAACATCTCTTATTCCTCAGAGGAATTCCAACGACATTAAATTACTCAGCTGAAACCAAGAAAGAAGATACCTGAAATACAAAATATATATATATATATATATATATCATCAACAAGTAAACCCCGTTGATCAGACCTAGAAACTTATGACCAAGAATCATGTACCTGTGACGGAAAAGAATGAAACGGGTGGTTGACGACACACAGATGATATAGGAGAAGTCATCGTAATCGCCGATGATGGATCCGATCTATAGGGAAACCAATAAGAAATATTTGTGAGAGCAAAAACTATCGGCAACAAGAAAATAACCGAGTATCAGAACCTTAACCTTGTAAGAGAATAAATAGAATAAAACGGATAGGAAAAAGATTTCAAGCTTCTCTTCCACCAGTGTGAAGACGAAGTGAGAAAAGAGCACCTGAAAACGCAAACCCAGAATTTAGATATATAGATCATGACCTCAAGAATGGTAAACGATTAATACCTGCGGAGTAAGAAGCAGGAATCGATGATCAACAATAAGGCAATCAAGACCAAAGGAATAGCCACAACAACCGCGTTGAAAAGCCGATGTTGCAAGATGATGAAATGGAAATAGCGGCCAACGAAGAAATCGTGGAGAGTAGGAAGAGGGTAACAATAAGAAATGATGAAGGAATGGAAGAAATCGATAGCAGCCCAATACGACGACGTACTAAAAAGAATGAGAGATGAACAATTAAGGGTTATACTATAATTAAAACTGTCGGTAAAAAAAAAAAATATATATATATATATAAAAAAAAAAAGACAATCACTGAAAGTTTTGGGATTACCACCGAATTTCACACATCATGCTTTACCACGCAAATAAGGACACGTATGTCCGGACACTTTCACCCATCTTCATCATTATCAGTTCACCGAAAAACAACCGTCCAACTAAGCTTTGTTGACATAAGGCCTAAGGTAGGAATGACAACGAGACAGCACAGTGTAAACCAATCACCCTTAACAAAGGGACTAATGGCCTATAAATGAGAGAAGTCCCAAAGAACAACTTACGCTCGAAGGGGAGGAAATAAAGAAGAGTGATGTGTGTATGCTTGCACCTTCGCCTTACTCTAATTGTTTATATGTATATACATTTATGTTTACAAGTCACCGAATATGGATTCTTCGAAATTGAAGAAGAAATGCAACCTTCACCCACTTCATGAAATGAACAAGGCCCTCGGTTCTATGCCTTATATGAATTAAAGAAGAGGGAAAACCCAAACCGATACCGAACGATAACACAATCATGGAAATATTGGTTGTGTGGAGAAGCTGCAAGTTCCCAATAATGGAGCTCATTTGGGAATAAAGCCCAATAGTCCAAGAAGCAGTATTAGTCATGATACATAGTGTTGCAAAGGTTGTCTTACCTAAAAGATGACCAGGAAGTGGCATTGCCACCAATAGAAGCTCATGTTCATTAACATAAGCTTCATCACTCCTCACCATATCACTCCTCGCCATAATTGACACTACCAATTTGGGTCATGATCACACGAGTATTAAGGAGTATGGTTTGAATAGACCCTGAAACAATGGAGGCCATTGCAGAACAAGATGAACAGTGGGAGAACACCAAATATACAAGTTGTTCTGAGTTTGAGGGACCAAACTCCTTGTAAGGAGGAGAGAGTGTAACACCCCAACCCAAGTTTATTGCGATTGTTGAAGAATCAAAACAATATTGATTAATAGTACAATGTTAAATTTCGCCCAAAAAATGGAATTTATACAATGTGTCAAAAGTTAGGATAACAAAAGATCTTTTTTGAAGCTGAGAAGTGTTATGTATAGTAATAATAAATTAAAGTTAGGAATATAACACAATCACATGCTAACTTAACTTAACCACGGTTAATAAGGATAAGTGATTTAATACATTAATAACTAAATAATGCCAGATGTATATGTATGGACAACGATAGTGTGTGAATAGTACCTACGCATGACTTTGAATAGTGTACGCAATGATATGTGCATTACTGTGTAGATAAGAGGAGGGGACAGTCAAAAGGGACCGTTACCCCGTTAGTGTTTCGTACATGTGAGTGAATAATGTATATTACATATACAAACAATAAAGAAATATATATATATATATATATATCCATGCAAGTGAATAAATTATTGGAAAGAAAAGAAAAGAGAGAAGTGAAAGAAAATGTTTGCCACCAACCGAAATGATAAGAGAAAGAGAGAGAAGTGAGGAAACTTATAAGAACTCACCAAGACTGACTCTAAACTCTGCCAATCAGAAAAGAAATAAGAGAAATATAGAGGAGATGAAGTAGCTCGAATACAGGGATAACAACTAAAGAGAGAGTAAAAAAGCAACTTCTAGAGAGAATGTTAGGAAATTCTCTAAACAGATTAGAATCGAAACCTTTTCGATACATTTCAATTTCTGAATGATGCCTATGCATGCTAGATCAATTTTAAGTGAGTTAAACCACTAAATGGGCAGAACCAACCCAATCACCATTAGAGGACCTCTGAGTTAGGTCTAAATCGAATGAAACCAAAGTGGTTTCTATGATACGGGGCTGAACCTAAATGATGCCAAGATTTCATATCCACGAAACTCAACTCAAATGGCTCAAAGATAAGAAAGAAAAACCCTATTACAGGTCACGGGTTTAAGATTGAGTTTCACCATTAGAGCTTTAAACTCAACTTTATGAATAGAGAATGAAACTCCATAATGAGAGGGTTGTGATAGACCAAAAATCACTCAATTTTTCCAAAAATAAATGAACATATACCATAAGGATTATAGCCAACCATGGAAGCTCAGGTTTGAGCTTTTTAGTGGGATTTGATCCACAAAACCAAAGCCAAAGCCAAAATGTTTGTGGAACTCACAGAAAATGAATAGAATCCATTATAGATCGATTGAAACCGTAGCCCAGATGCAACGAAATATAAAAAACAAACACTCACTGAAAAAATGACCCTCACTGGAGTCATGGTTGTAATCGACCGTTCCACGATCTTAACCTAACCTAAACTAGAAAACAACCTTTGAATTGAAATGCCTAGGTAAAAACGGCCCAGAATGAGTTGGATTCGTCACCGAAAAATGATCGTCGATGATCACCGTCGCCGAAGAAGGTGATTCGCATTGGCAAGTTCTTCTTTGACCAGTCAACAGGCTGGGTCCGAATACGAGTCGGGTCCTGACCCCTTTAGAAATAGATTCTGAGTTAAAACTAAACAATGTCATTGCTGAAACGTTTGGTTCTTAACCAAACTGAACCGGTTCACTTGAAATTTGACCAGACCAGACGATTTATTTCCAATTTTCCTGAAATCTCATTTGAACCCCAAAGTTTTATGTTAATTACGAAATTACCCCAAAAAATTAATTAAAAATTAATTTTAAATCCTTTCAAATAGGAAAATCTTTTAAAATTCCCTTAAGCCAAAAATAGGCCAAACCAAGGCTGATTAAAACGCAAGAAGGGTTTAACCCAACTATGGGCGTTCTGGACTCAATGGCTGAGTCCAATTTACAAAATTAGATCCAAAAAAAAAAAATAAGAACGGACAAACTGGAATAATCCCAATTATGTCCTAACGCATTAATTAAGCCACTAATTGACCCCGATGACTATAGAAGTACCTACCTTAACATTTTTCAACGTCTCAGACTCAATAGTAGAGTCCGTTTAGTTAAACGAGGTACTGAAAATACAGGCACGTAAAAATGTAAAATTCTCAAACGGCCTTAGTGTTTTACAGGCTACTAAACATACTGAGAAAATATAAGAAGTGGCATAATTAATATTTTTGGACGTTCTAAACTTAACGGTAAGGTCAAACTAAGCATCTGGTTACCCGAACATGGTCCCGCATAAAAGTGTAAAATTACTAAATGCCCCTAAATGCTAAAATGAGCACACAATGAACTAAGAAGTATTGGGAACCTTGATTAAAGACCATAAGGGAGTTCTAAACGAGAAAACTAAATCCAAAAGAGACTAAGAACACTAACTAAACAAATATTAAGCAAGTATTATAATAATATAGTACCGATGTATTTTGACCTATGCTTTAGGAATGCTGAGGCATGTCAAGTAGATGAATAAAGGAGTGACTATGGACACTAAACTACAGGTGAGCAACCCTGAACCTTGAAGTGGAGACATATTCATGAAATTCAGTTCTTTACAGTTTTGTAACACTACATGCAGTTCTTTATAGTTTGTAACATATTTTCAACTACTGTGTTAAATGTTTTAACTGCATAACTGTTTATAGAATACTGAAATAAAAAATTGAATTGCATGCTTTTAAGTAGCATCTCTTTAAATGTCTCATAGCATAGATAGACTAAAGAATGTTTTACAAGCATGTTTCAGTTTTTCTGTGCCTAACGATACCCTGCCGAGGGTTAAGAGCCGGTAGACTTCCAGTGAGTCTTCATAAGTGACTCAGTCGGGAGTCTGAATCCGGTGAGAAGGTTATGTAGGCCCAGAGCTCTAAATTACATAGAGCTCGCCAAGGTGACATTATAGTCCCCAAGGACTGAGCTTATGAGATGTATGGTACAAAATTATTTTCATAACTTTAGTTTGCAGGTCACCATGTGACAACTCAAAGTCCTAAAGGACAATAATTTTAAAAAAGTGAGGCACGTTTTATTTGCTCACAAGTATCAAATGTTATGATATCATGTTTAACTTACAAAACTATCTAGCCTAAACTCTTGCATGATTTTCAGTATATATTTTGCAATTCCCAGTTATATGTATATGTTTTAAGAATACCAATAACTTCTAATACAAACCTTTTCTATTTCTATCCATGAAAGTTTACGGAAAGGGATTTTTTCTAAAAACCCATGACAAGGGACCGGTGTTACTCATGCTTTTTTCAATAAAGCTTACAAGGTTTTATTCCTATGTATTTTAGGGATTACCAAGAGGTTTTCAAACCCAGCTGCTATTAAATTATAATGTATAGGCGCTGGCAAAAGAGGGATTTGTATTCCAACTACGAAGGTGACAACCTGAGACCATAGATGTCAGAATTCTGTGACAAGAAAAGGATAGTGAGACATATTCATCAATAATGTAATAATTAAGGATTATGTTATTGTAACTTTGATGTTCAATCTAATTATGCTCTACCAAGTATGACTGCATTCAAACAAAGTTTTTAACAAACGAGAATTCTGCTGCACGATATTATGTAACAGAATGTAATCTACTTGGAAACGAGAAAAAGGCCTTTAGTTAGACACGTCATCAACATGCTATCAAGATTAGCGTATTGGCGAAATGCCTAACTAGCTAGTCATTATCCCTAATCCGCATAGGGTAGGTTCTAGGATGTGACAGGTGATGTCAGAACCGTTGATCGATGAGATGAATTTTTAAAAAATAATTGATGTGATAGCAATCAATAACTATCTTTTATTCGAGTAAAAATGTAAGCAAACATGCATGGACCATAAAACACCACTCTATATATAAGCAGGGGCAATTAAGAATCTTTTTTTACATAATTAAGAATTAGTCAATAACAAACTAATATTTAAAAGAAATAAAAATTAACTTTGTGATGAAAACTATAATTACATCAATTTTTATTGTTTAAAATTTTTTGGTCCAAAACTACCCTTTAATGAGTTTGCAAAATGTATATTTTGTCTATATTATACAACCCTAAACTATCTATTTTTTATTTATATTTTTCATAAAAATCCATTATCGGTGAGAGCCCCTAAGAACTCAAAAGATAAAGGTACAAATATAAACCAAGGATCCACGTTCTCATCTTTTCTTTCTGCATTCTCATCTCTTGCTCATTTATTTTACCTCTCAAATCGTAGATATATATACAAACACACACTTTCACATGTGTAGAAACAATGTGGGACAATATATTTGTTGCATGTAGTGTGTGTGTGTGTGTTTGTATTGCGGTGCATATAGATGTTGTGCAAAGCGAGACTTTTTTTTTTTGGGGGTGGGGTAAGAATTTTTCTAGAAAAATTTAGAGGAGCTTTTTTTCATGTAAATTCTTTTTTTTGGGGGGGGGGGGGGGGGTGTTAGATTTACATGTAATTTTTTTTATTTTGCAAAATTTAGAAGGAATTTTTTTTGTAAAAATTAGTGGTAAAATTTGCACATATATACCCACATATACATTCTCACACATGCTAGGTATGATTCAATCTTTGAAAATGCTAGTTGTAAACTCTTGTAAAACTTACTTTTTTTTGTATAAGTTAAATATTCTGTGTTGTATGAATTGCACCAAACGTTATGGTGAGTTACACCTTACGTTGTAAAAATTTGTACAAAATGTTATGAGTTGCACTTATTTCTAAAAATAATTTACACTTCTTGCATTGGATAAATGCGTTGCACCTCCAATATATACTACAGCCAATGTTGGGATTTTATCAGATTTTACTACAATCGAGACGATGCTTTTGCCTCCTATAATTAAGCAGCCTCCCGATAGACTAAAAAAAATGCAGCAAGCCCCAATACCAAGAAAAGAAGGTTATTCATTACTCTCATGATCGTAAGGTCGGTCACAAATGAAATATTTGCAAGAGAACCTACACAAAATGTTAACTTTGTTTACAATACAAAACTACATGATATCTGTAATAAAAAACCACCAATAAGTTTCAACTTATTCACAATTACAATACAATCAGTACAATCATTTTGCAATCCCACAAAAATTTCCCTCAACCGAATAAACACATGGTATGAACCATTACACCAAGCATCATAGAATTTGTCTTGTTACCCTAATGACGCACCCCAATACTAGATCCTATATCTGGTTTAGAGGATGAAGTGCCCAATCCACCACGTAACCTTTTCTTATGCAGTAGATGTGTTACTACATCAAAACTATACTTTTTTTCCCTAATGAAACATTTTTAAACCACCAATTAAGTAAAGATTATTTCAAATAAAGATTCAAATCTCACATTTTTTTATTGGTTTTTAAATTCGTTAGCCTATTCAAATAAAAGTTTTCCTCTTTATTTCATGCTTGAGTTTGATTCGAATCTTTATATCCACAGGTTTGGGGAAATTTACAATTACATGAGAGATTAGACCTTAATAGTCAATAGATGTTTTTTTATTGCTTTGCTAATCCTTACACATCAGCATTGATAACTTTAGTTTAAATATCTAAAATGGGATAAAAGTGGAATAAAAATAATGGGTTCTCTAACATTTCTCTATCTAAAAAGTATCTGGACTATCATGACAGGCAAAGGGCAAGCAATGAAAGGAGGAGATTTTTTTCCAAATTAGAGAAATTTCACACGTAAAATTTTTTTTTTTTCAAAGAGGAAGATGATACGGGAAAAATAACTAGTTTGTATTTTCTTTCCTTATTCTTAAATTTTCTTAGCTATCAAACAAAACTTAAATGAGAAAATTTTAGCAAGAAAACATCAAATTTCATTAAATAAAAAGTAAAAAAAAAAAAAATCTGAGCACCCAAACAAATATTAAAGGAGGAAATTTTCAAGAAAACATCCAAACCCATTAAATAAATGACAATGAAAAAAACCATGACCCAAGATATACTTTAGGAATTAAGATGATTAATGGGTTGGGCTAAAATTTTGGAATGGCAAATAAGAGAAAAGTTGGGTAAAAATTCGACTTGGCCAAAATTTTAGGATGGATTGATTTGAAAATGACCAAAAGTTTATATATATATATATAAATTGTTTTTCCTATATTTTGAGGTGCCCACCCTAGCCCGGTCATGGTTCCTCTATTGGTCAGGTGTTAAAACCACATTAAAAGCTAGATTTGGTAACACACATGATCATTACACTCTTTTTCTATCCTCTCTTCACCAAACTTGTAAGGTCTTGCTTGAATGACTGGAGAAAAGGTTTGAATAAGATATTTCTTATCCAATTCTATGTTTGTGTTTTTAATTGGCTTGAATAACTATATCCGGTAAATCATTTATATCTCACCCCGCATAAAAACTAGTTTATACCAAGTGGGCGGTGATATGTTTATCTAATTCAATCATGTCTTTTTATCCAATCATCCAAACAAAGAAAGAATGAAGGTGCGTTCCCATCATCCCGAGAAGTAGGTTTTCCTCACACCACCACGGTTGATCATTCATTCGATATTACCAACAATTCAAATAGAAAATGTTGTTAAAAACTCATTTGTATGACAATTTTGCCCCTATTTCTATATTTTCCTAAATTTTGAGGTAGCCCACCCCAGTCATGGTTCTACCCTTGAACGGGTTTCAAAACCAAATTATTTGGTAACATGCATCATCATTACACTCTTTTTCTATCCTCTCTTTCCCAAACTCGTAAGGCCTCGCTTGGACAATGGGATAAAAGGCTTGAGTAGGATAACTCTTATCCAATTCTATGTTTGTGTTTTCAATGGACTTGAATAAGTATGTCTTATAAACTATTTATATTTCACCCGCATGAAAAATAATTTATACCAAGTAGATGCGGGTATCTGTTTATCCTATCTAATTTTTTATTTTTAATCGAGCGTCCAAATAGGAAAAAAAGTGAGGTGTGTTCCCATCATCCCGTGGAGTAGGTTTTCCTCACACCACAACCGTTGATCATGTATTCAATATGACCAACAATCCAGATAAAAAAAAAAAAAGGCTGTTAAAAACTCATCCACATGACAGTTTTGCACCTATTTCTATCCTTTTCCTTTTCTTTGTAAAATTTATTTTTTTAAAACAAATTAATTGTTCGATTAAATTTTTTAAATAGTTTTTGTGTTAAAAGAGAACTTTGCTAAGCACACAAAAGTGCATGTAGAAAATAACTCTATATATACACCCGTTAAATTAAAAACAAATCGCTTATTAGAAAGTTACCGTTTAGAGTATTGGATTCATTCTATCTCTCTATCTTGCTTGCCATTTGATTAAATCATAAGTCCGGTACCTTTTTCCTTTCAATCCAAAATGGACCTTCTTCATTTTCATTGGAATTGAGAAAAACCCAATTATATTATTGGAGGGATTCAAATCATTGAACTGCTTCAAATCCTCTTCATTTTTAGTTATAAGGCAATATTTGGTACGTAGAAATGAAATGATTATTTCATAAAATGAAATATGAAATAGAATGAATTAAGGATTACTCAATTAAGTTAATAGAATACTTAGAATAATTTTTAATTAAATGTTCATTCTATTCTATGAAATAAGCATTTATAATCATTACCAAACAAGAATAAGAAATGAAAAAATTAGAATGAAATTTTTAAAATGCTTATTCCACTGTAACAAACATGACCTAAGTTCTTTTATATATATTTGAGATGCACTTAAAACATGAGCTACAAATTCCTATATAAGCCAGGTCAGGAGCGGATGCACGGGGCAGGTGGGGGCCATGCCTCCCCCCCCCCCCAAAAAAAAAAAATTGATATTGCACTTTTTAATATTATATTTTTTTATCCCTAATTTTGTTAGAATATTTTAACAAAATAGAATTTGATCCTTCTAAATTTTTTTACATATTCATATGAACTCTCTTAAATTTTAATGTCTACAGTTTAGCCTCCCTAACTAAAATTTCTGGATCCGTCACTACCAAGCTCAAATAAGATAAGCGACACCACCCGAAGGTGTGGCCGGACGATAAAAACGTTGAGAATAAAATTTAAGCGTCTCGAATTCAAGTCTCCCCTGTGCCGATCATTGACAATTAGAGCTTAAATGATGAACTTGACCCTCACAAGAAAGAGAATTTAGTGAGCATAAATTGATCCAGAATACCCCATACTACTTTATAAAAAAATAAAAAAGATACGTGACGGCTGAATTTACTATTTAGTTTTTGGAAAAACTTAACTCTCTTATAATTTTGCTCTATCCACATTTTATGACTTGTTTGAAAAAAAAGGCTAATATCAGTTTAGTAAATTACATATAAACTAAATTTTTAATGGTTACTAAGCACTTTTAGTAGTATGAACATTCTGATTTGTTTCTAAAAATGCTTAAAATTAAAGAGTCAAACAAAGGTGTTAATTTTTTTAAAAATAAAATAACTTAATAAGAGTAAACTTCACCTTCCTCAATTTGAAGATTTCCTAAATAATTTCTTGATCATCTCTTGAAACTACTATAGGTAATTGTAAATATTAAAATATTTCAAACTAATTTATTTGTATTATATTGAACTAATTATAGTTTTTATCAACCGGTTGCCACTAGAGGAACAAATTTCTAGTGCAATCTGTTGAAGAAATGGGTTATTGAGCACAATTTTTTGGTCATCTTTAAATTAAAATTAAAGTAGATTTCACATATTAATTTTGGTAGGTCCAAATAAAAATGTGTTCACCTCTATGAGAAGATTAAGAACATATATTGGATTGCTCTAAATCATTAAAGAGTGAATGAGAAATTGATTTCAAACATCACCACTAGAAAATAGTAACAAAATGTGAAGCTTGTGAATTTCTTGTGTCTCAAATATGATGAGTTATAGTTTTAAGTAAGTATATACACAATTATCTTGAAGGAGGGTTCGGGCTATTAGGGGCACCCAAGTTTTGTGAAAAAATAGGGCCTACCATGTGTTTGGTTCACCACGTGTGCTGCCAAACCAAGTTGGGTTTGGGTTTGGACCTTGGCTTATAGTGTATATATTTTTTTGGAGAAAATTTATTTAAATTATATTTTTCAAAACATTATCGTTTTAATTGTTATCGTTTGAACCGAAACACGGTCGTTTTATTTTGTACCATTTGAACCAAAGCGCAATCGTTTTGAATAAAGGCTGAACAATCACCATGAAAAGTTGTGTGAGTGTTCGCATTAACATGTGCTTGGTTCACTACTTGCGCCGCCATTGTCTCCAAACCAAGTCGGGTTTGGATTTGGGCCTTGGCCTATAGAGTATATATTTTAAAAAAAAATTATTTAAATTATAGTTTTTGAAATGTTATCGTTTTAATTGTTATCGTTTGAACCAAAACACAATCGTTTTATTTGGTACCATTTGAACCAAAATACAATCGTTTTGAATAAAGGCTGAACAGTTATCATAAAAAGTTATGTGCGTGTTCGCATTAACAGTGGTGACTCTGCGAAGAGCCACACTAATTCAACAATCATGTCAAGTCAATTTGATAAACCACAACTTTTGGAGGCTGTGACTATTTGAACAGTCACCAATCCTTCTATAAATATAACAACATCATTGCATTCATTTGATTGATTTTTTTTTTAATTTAAGTTTTCACATTCCATCAGAGAGAGTTCAAATTACTAATTTGGCTCACCAGATTGTAGTGTTTATATCTGTTTGTAAATAATCATTGTATTTTGGAAGACAAAAACGTCTGAGAATTCGTAAGCATCAATACAAATGACATAATTCGTCTTAAAGACATAGTGTCAAACGTTAGCCTTGATTATTTTTGTATTTTCAGTTCTGCATTACTACTACAAGTTAGAATTTTACAGTTTCTGTAATTTTTATCTGGAAGTTCAAATCTGAATTACTGGTTTTGATAAAACAGTTGTCTGATTCAAGTTTAATGATTTCTAGTCTTCGAATCAAATACTATACCATATTTAATCTGTTTCATAAAATAAAATTGATACGAGTCAACTAACACGGTATATAAACATTCAAATTTAAAGGTTGATCACGATGCAATTTTTGTATCAGACTTCTTTTTCCGAACTGAGAGGATCTTCCGTTCAAAGGAAAATGAACCAATGTAAAGTTAGTGGTTGAGGTATATTCGGTAGGCATGATTATATAATAGTGTCGTCATTATTTTTATTACCATATATATATATATGTTAGAGTTATTTAGGTAAATTAATTCAAAATAAATAAAAAAATCATCTCTTTTAAATAACCTCAAGCATTTTTTAAGGCAGAAATTTTCAGATGTGTCCGTGTGTAAATTAAACTGTTTGTGTTTTTCATGAGGTGTTCTAGACTTCCACGCTAAAATGACACTAAAAAACATGCCAATTTTGCACAAAAGAAGAGGGAGGTCATAGCTAGCTGTCTGTCCAAGTCATTGCAAATTTCAAACCAAGTGTAATTGTCACCTCCAGATTTGTGATACCCTTCTATTGTTCTGTTTGGTTGTCTGGAAAATGATGCTCGAGAAAGAAAAACAATTAAAGAAGAAAATCGAGAAATATTAATCTTTTAATCACAACCATTTGGTCTACAGAAAAAGACTTGTAAGCAAAAAATAAATAAAACAGAGTTACTTTTTCTCACAATCATCTGGTTCTCTCCCTCTTCTGCTGCATGAACCAGTCCCCCTACTACAACAATAGGTGTAAGGAGGTGGACTGGGGCAGTTCTCAAGTTCAAGGGCAATAACATATAACTAACATTTCAAGTCGTCTAAAGTATATTGTAATCTTTTCCCATTATAATCACTTTTAAAAACACTCATCCAAATTTCAAATTACTTTTTTGAGAAACAATTCTTACAAATTTATTTCTCATACAAAACAAACTTCTCTAACAGTTTCAAGAAATTAAAACAGATTTAAATATTAAAAAAAATAGTTAATTACACTTTAGTGTCCTAAAGTTTTATTCCGGTCTCAAATAAGGCACTCGATTATCAATTGTAATCATTCAGTCTCTCAATTTTAAATTTTATTTCAATTGAGTCCAATTGCAAACAGAGGTTAACAGTTATTCCAAATTGATTACTCATTTTATTACACTATAATTTCATATGAGTTTCAAAATATTACCATTTAATTGTATACAGGCTTCAAATAAGGCCATATAATTTTTTACGGGTTTCAAATGAGACCCTATAATTTTAATGCGTAAACAATTATCATTAAAAATTTTGGACAACTGTTTACAATTGGCCTCAATTGAAATAAAATTATAAATTAAGAGACTAAATTGTTACAATTGATAATCGATTGCGTTAAATAAAATTAAGACTAAATTTTAGAGTAGTAAAATATAATTAATCCTAAAAAAATGAATGAGGTTTAAGATCATGATCCCACGAGAAGGAGTAGAGGTGTCAATTTGTACTAGTGTGTCATATCAAGGCATATATATTCTCAAAAATGTGTCAATCCGAATCCAACATTATTAATTAATTATGTCAAGTTTCGAAACTCAAACCTGACTTATTTATTATACATGTTACATGTGTCAACGCGGTTAACTCGTTTATTTTAATTTTTTATTTTTAAAATAAAAAAGTTACTTTTCATTTTATATGTATAAATAATTTTCAAATTTGGTACACATTCGACATGAGATAGAACAAAGTAAAAATCTATTTTTTAAATAATAAAATCTTCAAGTCTCAATAAACTTTTAATGTGAAATGAATTATATTAACTCATGCTATTTTTTTATAATTAATCGTGTTAAACGAATTAACATTACAAAAACTTAAGCACGACATGATTAACATGTTTATTAATTGTGTTATATGTATTAACCTGTTATCATGTCTTGTAAAAAATTGAGATCGTGTTAACCTGATATTGTGTCGTATTAAAAATTGACATTTACCCCAAAAAGTGAAAAATGTGTATTTGTAGACAAAACGGCACCGTCTTACTGATTTCGCATTAGGCTTTTCCGTCATTTCAAGTTTTTACTCGTCTGATCCAAAAACTCGCTCTCACAAAAGGAAAATGGAGGGAACCAATGGCCAATATTCGAAGATGGCCACAGTCATCACCACCGTCTACTCTTCCCCTCCTACGGTGAAAACCACCAGAAATTCCATATCCATTTCTGACCAAACAACACACTGCATCTCCTTATTGAAATCTTGTTCAAACATTAGAGATTTTTTGCCAATTCATGCCCATTTGATCACCACAAATCTCATCTCTGATCCTCTCATTTCCAAACACATTCTTCGGTTCTTCATCTCGATCGGAGATTTCGATCATGTTCGCCCTATCTTGAGTCGAACAGGCGTACCGGAGACCATTACTTGGAACACCCTTATGGAAAATCAACTTCAAGAAGGTTCAGTAAAAGATGTGTTTCTGACTTACCATCAAATGGTTACTGAAGGGGTACCATTAGATGTATCCACTTTTCACTTCTTGATTCATGCTTGCTGTCGCACATTGTCTATTGGACAGGGAAATGAAATTCACGGCAGAATTTTGAAATCTGGGTTGGGAATTTCTAGGTCCCTGAAGAACAATTTGATGGGTTTGTACTCGAAAGCTGGGAGATTAGAAGAAGTACGTAAACTGTTTGAAAAATATCCTGATAGAGATGTTATTAGCTGGAATACCATGATATCATGCTATGTTCGGATGGGATTGTTACAGGAGGCATTGGACTTATTCAGGAAGATGATGGTGGATGGAGTGGTACCAGATGATATAACTATGGTGAGCTTAATTTCGGCTTGTACAAAGTTGAGGGATTTGCAAATGGGGGAGAACCTACATGCCTATGTTGAGCAGAATGGTTTGGAGGTTAATGGGAGCTTGTTCAATTGTCTGGTAGATATGTACATCAAGTGTGGGGAAATGGAGAGAGCACACGAACTCTTGGATCGCATTAAGTGTGAGATTGATGTCGTTTTGTGGACTACCTTGATTAGTGGTTATGTGAAAGCCGGTGACTTAGTTGCTGCTAGGCGCTTGTTTAACCAGATGACAGAGAGGAATTTGATATTGTGGACAACTATGATTTCTGGTTATGTTCAAGGTGGGTTCTATAATGAAAGTTTGGAAGTTGTTCAGACAAATGAGGCTTGAAAATGTTAGCCTAGATGAGGTTGCTCTCGTGACAGCACTTTCTGCTTGTGCTCACACAGAAAATAGCATATCGGGCAGATCCATCCATGGCTTGATCGTGAAAAATGGAGTGGTTTTAGATGGGTTTCTGGGGAACTGCTCTGATGGACTTGTATGCAAAATGTGAACTAGTAGATGAAGCTGTTGCAATCTTTGAGCAGTTGCCCAGCAAGAGTATTGTGTCGTGGAATACCTTGTTGGATGGGTATTGCAGAAGTGGGGATACTGAGAAGGCAAGAACTTTTTTTGATAAGATTCCCGAGAAGGATGTGGTTTCCTGGAACACAATGATCAATTGTTATACTAGATGTCATCAATTTGGAGCATTGTTTGAGTTGTTTCGCGAGTTGCAGATTTCAAATGTGAAACCCAATAACCTCACTTTAATCAGTTTGCTATCTGCCTGTGCTTCTGCTGGAGCCCTAAATCATGGTATTTGGGTCCATGTTTACATCAAAAAGAATCATATCAAATTGGATAACATGTTGGGTACTGCCCTAATTGACATGTATGGGAAGTGTGGAAGCATCGATAAAGCTTATGAGTCATTTTCCGAAGTAACTGAGAAAAATGTTTTCTTGTGGACCACAATGATAGGAGCACATGCCATGGAGGGCCAAGCCTGGAAAGCAATTGAGCTTTACACAGAAATGGAAGAGATGGGGATAAAGCCAGACCACATCACTTTCATAGCTCTTCTGTCTGCTTGTAGCCATGGAGGCCTAGTTGATGAGGGCTACAAGTATTTCACCAAGATGAGCAGTTTTTACAATATTGGTCCTAAGATTCAGCACTATGGGTGTATGGTTGATCTCCTAGGTCGAGCAGGATGCTTAGAAGAGGCAGTGAAGTTCATAGAAACAATGCCGATTAAACCGGATGCCTCTATTTGGAGTGCTTTGATGAGAGCATGTTCAATCCACCATGACATTCAATTAGCAGAACATGCATTCAAACATCTTACAGAGATGGAGCCATTAAATGATGCAGCTTATGTGCTTCTTTCAAATATATATGCAAAGGCTGGAAGGTGGGAGAATGTGAGCTGGGTGCGAAGGAAGCTGAAGGAATTAGGAGTGCAGAAGCAACTGGGATGTAGTTTGATAGAACAAAATGGAGTTGTTCATGAATTTATATCCGGGGATTTTTCAGACCCTCAGGCTAGAGAAATTTACTTAATGTTGGATGAGATGGAGGAAAGAATAAGCAAAGAGGAACTACAAGAAGCATCATCATCTCCTCATAGTGAGAAGCTGGCCGTTGCTTATGGGCTTATAAGCAGCCCTGGAAACACTACTATCCGAGTTGTAAATAATCTTCGAATATGTAACAATTGTCACTCAGCTATGAAAATCATATCTCAAGCTTATGATAGAGAAATTGTTATAAGAGATAACTATAGATTCCATCGATTTAGTGATGGGTCTTGCTCATGTAAAGATCAATGGTAATGCCAAATTTTGGTTCCAGAGGTGTACATAATTAGAACAAGGATTGCTCAACTTCTCATATAATCACACATTTGAAAATCAAGGGGGCAAAAAGGACTCTGCAAAAGTAATTTATATTCAGTCAAAATCTTGTTGAGTTTGGAGGTTAATGCATCAACGCCAACCAAGAAAGAACAGGTAAAAAAAAATGGGGAGCCAGGAAAGAATGGCTACAACCCTTTTCAATTGAATACTCAGGCAATAGAAGTCTAGGATTATATATCCATGTCAGAATTATGAAAAGCAAAACTAGCCGGTTGCCGCCCATAAATCCACTAAGACCATGAAAGTGAAACACAATCAGCAAAAGGAACAATGTACCCAAGGATCATCCATGGCTGCAGACAGATACACATTAACAGCTCTTGGTAAACAGATGATCAGAGGACGTCTGTCTACCTTTGTGAATTGTGATGGTTTCATCAATCATGGGCATAGTGGCTATGGCAACGTAATCACGGCACCTTTATGTAGCAATGAACATTTCAAAAAGTTCCCCGCAATTGTTCAAATTGGAAGAGTTTTTGGAAGAATCATTGGCAGTTTTTTCCATTGCCTCCTCAATCAAAATCTCTTCCGAGCGGCAACTCCAACTGCAAAAGGCTTTCTCACCCCTGCAAGATATCAAACAACCCCGAATCTCAACATCAAAATCCTAATTATGTAACAGGGCACAAAACAAAGAGAATATTACAGATGCTGCTGACAAACCTGTACATGTAAATATCTTCTCCCTCCAGTTTCTTCATGCAAGAATAACAGAAGCTCAGGAAATCACTTGAGGGATGTGGAGGGGGGATTTTGGAGCACTTAACCTCCACTGACAGAGGCAATTCAATCTCCTTTTCCTCATTCTTAGAGAAATTGGTCAAGTCATTGTCGTGACATTCCAAAATGCAGTCACCAAAAATATGAGTTGTTTTGGGGTTGGGGCCATATGTTTTGACACAAGTATAATCCTCAGAAAGCTCAATCTCACTTGCTGAGAGGGAACCAATAAAACCATTGCCAGAACCAACTGATATTGGGATTGAATTCAGCTTTCTAACAGAAGAATTGCCTAAATTTTGGCTTCCACCAATGAATTGAGGAGGTGAACTCAATGGGTTTGTTCCATTTTCTAAATGAAGATTCCCAGTACTTGAATTGGTGAAACGGTTCGCTAAACTGGCTAGATGCGACCCAGACCTTCCCGAGTCCAGTGAACAAGACCAGATTTTGCCAAATGGCTCAGACTCTACCGGAGTTTCCCCAATCCCAAACAAAACATCAGAATTGCCCATTTGGAGATTGGATGGTTTGATCTGGGTAGAAGGAAAAATAGCATAATTTTTAGGCAGTGATTTGGATGCTTCAAAGGAATGAATATGGCTTCGAAAATGTGGGGTTTTAATCCTCATCTGTGGTCCAAAAAGAATATTCTTACTATCCGATGCTTGGAGAACCTTCCCCGATTGTTTCATATCATCATCAAGCGAATCTATAATGCTCAGGCCTACTTTACTGCAATCCCAGCTCTTTTGATGCCCCTCATGGGTTGATCTTGGGGACCTAAAGGGACTGCCTAGATTTGAAAACACCCTAAAATCTAATGGAGAAGTGGGGCTTCTAACTGAATCAGACTCTGAAGCCTTAGGACTAAACCCTAAAAACAGACCAGGGACACTGAAAATAGAATTGGATTTATGTTTCTGGCCCAAAACATCAGACTGAAAATTGGAATCAGAAATAGCATCAGATATCAGGTGACCCATGTGTTGATCTTTCTGATGTGATCTGGTCCTCTTCCTCAGCATTATCTCAAAACCTCTAACCCACTTGAGATCAACAAAAGCCCTTTCTGTAACAAAATTAACAGAGTTTTCAAAAAATAAATACCAACTTAAAATTGTATTAATCAATGGACATTTCAAGACAAAGAACTATGCAAAAACATCAAATCCATAAGCTGCATTGGACAAACAAAATAAAGAAAAGATTTATGAAACAAATACTAATTTTAGGAAATAAAATGCTTTCAATGAAAATGTTAACGAAGACAACTAAGCAAGAAAATCAATCCAAAAGCTGCAATAAGGCCAAAACATAAGAACAATGATCAAATATATAAAGACCCAAATGAGAAATCCCTCATACATCAAACAGAAAGACGAAATGGTGTTTGCATGGACTAATGATCATATCAGAACTAAACCAGTAATTATAAATTTGAAATCCCCAAACATCAAGATTAAAAGTTAGATAAAAGCAACAAAAGAGGTCTGCAATGACAGGGAAAAGTCAAAATCAAATGGAAAGTAAAGTGAATAACAACTTCTATTGGGGAAAAAATGAAGACAAAAAACTCTTTGAGGATCATCTGAATCTTGTTGTTACAATCACATTCAAACTTACTTTTCTACTAATAAATCGAAATCCCAAATGGAAGACCCCTTGATCATCTCTCCATATATATTTACTAATTCCCAGGTATATGAATTGATTCATGATACACTCGAACAAAAAAAAAATAATCAGATGATGAAACTCCATAGATGCATAGAGAAAGCTCTAAGAACAGAGAGATTTTGCATAGATTGATGATCAATAACAGAAAATATTTATAAAAAAAAATAAACTTTATAAATCTACCTCAGTTCAAAGCAAGAACTTGAAGAATGCATCATAGGGTTCAGTGGAATAAGGAATGAAATCTCAGAAAGACTGAGAGGGAGAGATGGGAAAGCCCACCTGGTTTTCCGTTCTGGGAACTTCCCAGAGTAATGTTAGGGAGGAGAACACCCAAATGCAGTAAAGATAGGAGTAATGTTTTGACAAGGCCCCTCGCTGTGTGTGAGCGAAGCTTGTGCAGTACTCCCCTCTCTCTCTCTCTCTCTCTCTCTCTCTCTCTTACATGCATCAAAATCAGAGAAGCAGTGAGCTTCCCAAATCCTCCTCCTCCTCCTCTTCTTCCTCTCTCTCTCTCTCTCTCTCTCTCTTTAACTTTTTACGTATCTTATACGATATTTGCCACAGATATACTCTTCAAGAAATAAATACCTACATTTCACCCAAGAAATCTCTCTCTATATATACACACACCACCAAAAGACTATATGTATATATATGCATATATAGATATATATATATATATATGTATCCTACATGGTAGGTGTGTATAAAATATGTATGTATATATGTAATTATGTATTGCCACATATATATATATAAGTATTTGGTTTGAAATAATAATACTACTAATGAAAAAGTGTTAATTTTCCAAAAAGGGAATCCTTTCAGTTTCTGTTCTACCCTTTCTGAGGTGATGAGTCATCACAAACCGACAAAGACGAACACCCCAAAATGTGTGAAAGATGGGATGAAACCCAGTAACTTTAACGTTCACGGTTCTGAACCACGGTTAATTCAATTAAAACACACGCGAGTTGGAAACCCACTGCTACGGGTTAGCTATGAAGTGACCCATATGCCCCTCCTCGTGGTCTGGCTTTTATGGGACACAAGACGGTAAATAAGTCAAGCACAATTGAATAATTAACATATTAAAAGAAATAAATTTTAAATTATATTTAATTTTAACTTAATAATTTTTTGAATGAATTTGAACAAGCCTCTAAAGCTAGCTGAGTTCGTAATAATTTGAATTTTTTTATATAACATTAAACTATTTTGACTTATCAAACTGAACTCAAACTGAATTTAATAAACTATCAAGTCTCAAAATATGTTCAAACTTAACTTGTTAATTTATCTTGCAAGTCGGTTTATAACAAACCTCTAACCGAATCGAGTTCGAATATCTTAATTTGCTTTACAATTTTATAGATCATTCCTTCAAATGTAATGAGTGACACATCCAAAAATTAGAGTCAGTGAATGAGAAAATAAATATTAAAATTTGAAAATAATTCTTTTATATGTATGTGTGTGTATATATATATATATATATATATAAAACTTGAGAGGATCAAGTTTTAATTTTTTAAGAAAATTCTAACAAATTAAAGGGTAAAATTACAATTTTTCTTTGAATATATATATATATAGTCAAGTTTTAATTTTTTTAAAAAATTCTAACAAATTAAGGGATAAAAATTACAATTTTTTTTTTGAATAGCACCCCTCCCTCTGCCACTAAATGCAATAGCAATGGTATGCTTACAATTATGAAAATGCAAAGAATAACAATAGTACAATTATCAAAATCTTATGTAATCACGTTGTATTACGTGTCTTCCTTTAGAAAAAAAAAAATCATAGTTTTAAGTCCCTTAAACGTGAGTGGAGAATTATTAAGTGTACTTTTAATATAACAAATTTAGTTTTACCCATCTTTGATTATTGCTCCACACATTATTTAATTATTCTATACTTTTCATTTATTTTATTTTCAATAATTATTATATAGAAAGTGGTTTTAACTCTCTCCATATGCTCCAATCTTGCCTATTAACTTAGTCTTTCATGTTTTTAAGGTAATAGCAGGTTAATTTAATCCGGATTTAAAGACTAATAGGTCATGTTTAGACGACGGGATAAGAGGGTCAGATAGGTTAAATATTATTTTATTCCATACTTAGTATCTTCAGTTAGATTGAATATTTATATTTCGTGAACCATTTATATCTCAAACAGGTGGGATATAACTTATACCAAAGAGGTAGTGATATTTCAGTTATTACATCTCATGGGATTAAAAAAAGATCCATATCATCAAAAAAAATTGTAACACCGCAATATAGAGAGGCGAAGACGTCGAAGAGTTAAATTAAAAAATGAAATTTTTTTTTTCATTATTCAATTTTATCTTATTTTTGATATGGTTCAAGTTTTTAATGTATTTTTTATATCAATAAATGGATTGTTATACACACACACACACACATATACATATGGGTAAATCACATTGACCTCTCTTGAGGTTTAGTGTAATTATAGATATACTCTCGTAATTTGGGAAATGACACTGACCCTCCCTGTTAGTGTTTGTCAGAAGACAGAGGTGACAGTAGTGAGTGTTTTACTTAAATATCATTCATTTATTTATGAATAATAAATTACAAACTGTCATATCTCATGTCAGAAATTCACTATTCAATGAATTTACTTAACTATCCTTCATAAGAATCAATGCCCTATGCGCTCTATCAGAACTTCATATGATTCACATCAAGAGCCTTCCATTACTCAGTGAAGTCCCTTTCGATTTCTTGTCGTTCCTAGTGCAAATCCTTTCAATTTATTGTCATTCCCGTTGTAAAGCCCTAGAAATCAAACGGTTGATTTTGGTGTTCTAACATCTAGAAGAAGTCATTGAAACCGATAACCTGTGAAGGATTATTGCTTAGATAAGTTATATTTGGAGAGTATATGTGATCTAAAGATAAGTAACCTTATTATATATGTGTGTTCGCCTTCGATTTTTTGATATAAACCCTAAAATGATTTGCACATTTTGTTCTGTGTGGTCGTAGTTAGGGTTTGGATTTGTGATGTCTACTAAAGAAATTCTCAAATCAGTTAGGGTTTCTTGATTCTCTTATATTTTTCCCAAATTTCTATATTTATGGTTATGGAATTAAGGTTTAGGATAACTCAAGGATGATTTTCCCCAATTTTCTTATAATTAAAAAAACCAAAAATTAGGGCTTTTGGTTTTTGTCTTATATTTTCCCAACATTTCTTGCAATTGCGTTTCACAAATTAGGGTTTCTTGGTTTTCTCTTATATTTTTTCTAAATGTATGCACTTATGTTTATGCAATTATGTTTCACAATCGTGCTTAATATTTATTTGAACTTGAACTTTGCTTAATATTTGTTTCAACCTGAGCTTTGCTTAATCGTTGTCTGTTATTTCAGGATTCAATGGGGACAGAACTTGGGCATGATTTGGTTGTCCACTATTATGGAAATATACAAAGAATAAAAAAATGTAGACCCTGATAGGTATAACCATATGGATATGGTCACTGAGGTGTGTGAAATAGCATTTCATAATGTTCTAAAGACTAGAGAAATGGTTATGAACATGACTTATGGAATTCCTGAAACCAATGAAAGATTTCCTATAGGGAGTGATAATGATGTCTTAACAATGTTTAAAATTTGTGATAAATATAAAGAGATTGATGTATTAGTAGAAGTTGATCAATATGGTTTCCTTTTGGCTAAAATTGGTAAGAATGGGTCTAGGTTTGGGTCTGGGTCTGGTATGGGTACTCCTATAGTAGGGGATTTAGGCAAAGGTAAAGCTACAACTACTACTGCTACTACTACTACCGCTACAGCTACTGCTAGGAGTAGTGGAAGGGGTGGCAGTGCTAGGGTTACTGTAACTAGTACTTCAACCGGTGTTGCAACTGTAACTACAACTACAATTGGTACACATACTAAGGCTGCTAGTATACATGATGAGGATGTTGATGATGATGATTCAATGTATAGTTTTATTGATTCTGATGATTCAGATAGGAAGTGTCATATGTCTGGTAATGAGGATGATAAGGATGTAAAATGGGATGGGGATGAGGATATAAAGACTATAGGGGATATCGATGATGGTCAAATCTTAGACTACATGTTTGATGATACATGTGGTCTTTATTTTAGTGATGATGAGGATATTTAGAAAAGAATAAAAGACAAGTACATGAAGGGGAAAATATTTGATGAAAATGAAAGAGATAAAATAGTTCTAGAGAAGGGTTTGTTCTTTGTGGATGTCAACCACTTTAGGGCTATTTTGAAATATTATTCAATTCATCAGGGTTTTAAGTTAGTTAAAGACAATAATGAGAAAAGTAGGGTTACTGCTTACTGTGGTAACCAAGGCTGTAATTGGAGAGTACATGCATCTCCTTTGCCACATGAAATCACTTATAAGATAAAGAGTGTGGGTAAACACCATACATGTGTTAGGAAACCAAAGAATGCAGAAGCTAACTCATGTTGGCTTGCATAAAAATTAGGCAACAAACTGAGGGCAGATCCTGACATGAAATATGAGGGTATTATGAGGTTTGAGAGATCTCTATTTAAAGAGAAACATATATGGGTGGAGAGGGAAAAATTAAAAAAAAATGAAATTGACAGCAAAATTGGGCACAATCAAAATAAAATTTCAATAATGTAGTATTAAAAAATCCAACAAATTAAAACAAAAAGGAAAGATACCTAAACCTAAAAGCAAAGAAATGGAGATTCATTGATCTCAAGCAATCTTATTTGTTCTTGTTCTCTAAGCTTCCCATAATCATCAGAAGCAATTGTTTATACGAATTAGTAAAACCTCTTCAAGGTTGATTCAATTGCCTATAATCATCACAAGCGATGTATTCCATCATCGGAAGTAGACAAAGGTAGTGAGCATCACCAGCAAGGAGAGGGGCAGGTCCTAGAAGGAGAAGGTATATTATGGGAGATAGGATATAGGGAAATAAAGACAAAAGAAGAGCGGGCATCACTGACAGCGAGAAAGTTACAACGAACAACATCGGCGACAAGAGAGTTGCAAAGGGTTAAGGCCTTTAAGGGGCAGATCATGGGAGGGAAAAACAAAGAGGAAAGAGGAAGAGAGAAGAGAGAGAAAATCTTAGTTTTGGGAGATGCAACCTGTTGTGTATCATTACTCAAGCTTAAATAATTAAAAGGTATAAAAGACATGTCATTAACATTGTTTTCTCTGTTTTCGAAAACAAACTCTAACAAGGAAGGTCAGTGTAATTTTTCAAACCTCAGGGGTCGATGTGTATTTTCACTAAACTTTAAGAGAGGTGGGTGTAATTTACCCTAAATTATAAATCAAACTATAATAAAACAAATATATTTGAACTCTAAAAAATGAGATATATCAAATAAGATTCATAAAGACCTAATCTTATTAAAATCATACAATGTTCCATAACGCCGAAAGGTTACTGCATAGATTGATCGAGAGACTATTGCGGTACCGACAATAAAGACAGTGGTGAAAGCTATCTCCGACAATGATCATGGTCATCATGTTGGATAAGATCTTAACGTAACAAAATGCAGGGATGTTGGTCGAGAAAACAAAGAGACTACAACCCTATATGTTTCTTATAAGGGCAAAACTTTCATTAAAAAATACATCAATGATAGCTCATCAAAGTGTGTACTTTGTCTTAAAGAAAGTCAAGTACAGTTAGACTTAAAATGCTAAAAAAATTGGCCTTGGATTCACACTCCAAAATTGTCCATCCAAGAGACTTATCACTAATTTACCCTTATTTTTATTATTGATATGTTAATTGCACGTGGTAATTTTATTTTATTCTAAAGAGCATGAGGTTTTAGAAAAACCTAAATTAGATTAATTATTAAGTGAGTATTTGGAATTATTTCTTTAATTCAACACACTTTTGTGTGTTTGGAAAACGTCTCCTAACACAAAAAACCTTTAAAAGTTTGATCGGATAACTAATACTTTTCTCAAAATATCTTTTATTAGTGTAAAAGCAAAATGAAAAAGCCATTGAAAACATGTCCTAACAATAGTATAACATGCAATTACCATGCAGGCCATTCAATTCCATTGAAATGATTTTCCCTCAACCAACTCTTGTTAATGATACATTGAATATGATTTTTCACCTCCATAACATAATTCATTTAAGGTGTTTTTGGTTTCCAAAAAATCAAAAAGCAAGAAAGTACTAGTTTCAAGATTTTCTTGTGTATCTTTATCTTTCCATCTTTGCTTTATACTATTCTTACCTTATGCACAAACTACCTTTTATTAGTTTACATGTTTATTCCTCGTGCCGAATTTTTTATATTCTTTTTATTTCTTGTCGAACGAATGGCATCTTCTTCTAGAAATCTTAGCTATTCTTAGCATGATATTAGGGGAATTTGGTTATTCACTATGTACCAGGATCCTCATTAAGCATCCATAGCTGAATGGTTAAAACACCCAACTCAAAAGCTCTAAAAAAATAAAAATAATAATTAATTTTAAACAAGATAGGAGAAATCTTCTCCTATTTAAATGTGTCACAACCTTAATCAACTACCCATATAATCATATAAATATCATGTGATTATTTAATTTTAATTAAATTAAATTAAATAAAAAAAGTACATATATATTACATACGTGACAATTATGATTAAGACATATTAAGTTTCTGATACTTAATTTGAGACTAAACATTGTTGATATGATAATTAACAAAGATAGGTTTCCTCACAAATTTTGTGAAAAATTGCTGAAGGGTATTATGGACATTGCACATTCAAATTTTCAGACACACTTATCCCTCCAAATCACCAAACTAATTACAATAATTTCCACGGTCTTGATTCCTAAACCAGGTATAAACGGACAACCCTCTACCCATAAATCTTAAATCTAGATAGTTACACATAGCACGTTAACGTTATCAAGCAACTATTAAATTATATTGATTTCTCATAAAAATTTTAACAATTACACTAACTTTTTTTGAAGTTTCTGAAATTACATTGACTTTTCCTCCAGTTCAATTTAAAAAAAAGTGACAATATTGCCCTTTTATGGTTTTTTGTATTTTTTTTAAATTTTGAGCAATTTTTTCAAACTATTTTTTTCATTTTCAAATTAGAATCTTCATTGGCCAAAAAATATAACTTATTTATTTAAGATTTAATTTTATATAAAATGAATAAAATTTCTTTTAAAAAATTTTAAAACATGGTCAAAATTTAAAAAAAAAAAAAAGGTAATAAAAAAAATTTTAGAGGGCCAATTTTGTTATTTTCAAAAAAAAAATTTGACTAAAGAAGAGGTCAATGTAATTTGTCAAAAAAAATAAAAGAAGTTTGTATATTGTTAAAAACTTTAAAAAAAGTCAATGTAATTATTAATAATTTCAAAAAATGTCAGTGTAATTTATTTTTAATAATTTGTCATTCCTTTCACGCGCCATGTCATCTGAGTTAGTTAACCTAATCAGAGTTAAAACCCAACCCAGCATCATAATCTCTCTCTCTCTCTGGCCTTTCTTTTGTTCTTTTTAAACTTTTTACTGCTGTCCTTTTTTTGTCATTTTCGGTGACTCAGCTTTTCATATTTTAAGCAAGGAGAGACGACAACCGACACGTGTATATTCAATTCACAGATCTTCACGCAATCCGACGGCTGTGGGCCGAAGATTCCCTCGCAGTGGACCGGTCATCATGCGGTTCAGTTACCTTTTCCGTACTACACGAACTGCAGGCCCGTCCTCAGCCCTTGACTTGTGGGGTCCACAACACGTGTTGGCAGCTTACGTGGCACATTTGGAGTGGATTAAGTTCATTAAATTAAAACAAATGCTATTTGCCCTCCACATTTTGCTTCTTCCATTTGTTTTAAAATTGAGTGCGGCTGTACAAATAAAAGACAAAATTACAAACTAATAACTTGGGAAAAATTATCACGTTTAAGTGTTTTTAATCATATTTAAAATTATTCCTTTTTTTTAAACAAATATATTAAATGTAATATTAATTTACTCTATTTTTTCATTTTAAGTATACATTTTATCTCTAAGAGTAAAAAATTCAAATGAAAAAATTTATTATGCATTTTTTCTTTTCACTTCATTTGTTAAATGGGTAACTCAGGATCAAAGAGAGATTAAAAGGTATCATTTAGATTTTAGTGTGTGTATATATATAATTAGCTATATATCTAACCAGACCAAGTCCATTTTTTTCTTTCACTTTTTTTTTCCATCTACTCAAACATATTTGGTTGAAATGAAATAGGCAGGGGTGGAGTCCAGAATTTATTTTATGGGTAAAATTTAATATTATTTGATAATATTTTTAATAAGTAATTAAATTTATTAATATAAAAAATTTTATAAATTAGACACAAATTTCAATCAAAGCAAGAAATACTTTAAAAACTTTAGACTATATAAAATAAATTCAGAAATTCAATAAAAGTTCTATTAAGGTGTCAAATTAAAATTAAAATAAGGTAAAATATGAAGAAAAAAATTATACATGGAAAGCAAAAATATAAATTAAAAGTGTATATTTGAAAATAATTTTTAAAAATAAAAAACATCAAATAAAAAAATTGAAAGGGGTAATTGCCTTCCAGATTTTGCTTGTTCTAGTAGCTTTAAAATGGCATACAGTTGTAAGGCCGAAATCTTATTTGAGTGATACAAGTGCTCACTTCTCACGCAATTGAAGTGGATTCAATTCCCATAATCTATCATTGTATCAAAAAAGAGTTGAGTGTGGTTGTGTGTGAGAGAGATTAATGGGTATATGGGTATCATTTGGTGTGTGTATATGTACAATTAAAACTATGTATCTAACCATGCATGTCTACTTTTTTACTTGCAATTGGGTTTTTTTTTATTTTTTTTCCAACTACCCAAATGTATTTGGTTGAAATGAAGTAGGTGTAATCCATAAAATCAAGGTCTCTTGAGGTACATTCCACCAACTAAAAAGCTCAGCAAGTAGTATCCTTGTAAATTTGTAATAAGATGGGGTCATACTCATACTAGTAAGTAGTAATAGCGATAATTTATTGAAAAGGTAGTTAGATTTTTAATTAACCAATATCTACATTGGGTTGTGGATACTTGGATTTTTTGGGGGGTAAGTAATATATAGATTCATCAAATCTCCAATATAAAGTGCAATAGCAAATGTATGCAGGAGAAGGTTTCTTCATGAGAAAATACGGAGTAATTGTTTAAAATTAAATAAGCATATTACTAAGTAGGTATTTGAAATTATTTCTTCCTACATATAAAAATACATTTACCCAAAAAAAAAAAAAAAAGCATAAAAATATTATTATTTTTAATCAACCAGAGGTCTCTTTCATTGTATGTCATGAATAATGAAATGAATGCCTTTGCTTTATCACATGCTGACTTTATTTATTCGGACTTGTCAACTTCAAACTTAAATGGGCCTGAGCCCCTCTACTAAGCAGTCATTTCACAGTAAACAAAAATTGTTGTGAAATACAATACAAACACAATGGGTATAAAGTATAAACAAATCCCAAGACTCACATCATATTAGACTTTTATAAATGTTTACACTTTCATGTAATCAGTCAGACTTCGATTCATCTTCCTTTATTTATCTTCTTCCATTATTGTATTGAATAGCAATTTGAAAAAAATAAAATAAAATAAATCCAATAGAGATTTGAATAAAATATATAGAAAAAAATTCATTCAAATTAAAAAAGATTGTGAAATTGAAATGAACCACTTAGCATTACCCATCACCCATAAAATACAAAAGAAAAGGCTAAAAAGAGGGTGCAAGGGGATCCTCATATACCAATTTTGGGCCTTTGTATTTGGACACTAGTATTCCTTATTTATGCCTAAGATAAAGTTGGTTAATCTTGTAGCTTTAAGAATGAGATGCCCAAAAAAAAAAAAAAATCATAATTTCTCATCAAAAAGGACATTTATCATATATTACTCGTATAACCCAACCGTTATACGACTTTACGAGACAATGATCTTGCGTAGGGAGAAAAATATTAGTAAGGCTCTAACTCCTTAGATAACTCATTTATACCAAAAAAAAAAAAAAAAAAAGTAAATAAATTAGAAGTGAGATTTGCTTGTGAACTTTATCAATGTATTATATGTTTATAGTAGGTAACATATTTTGAAATTAATAACTACAAGGAGAATTCATTGCTCTAGAGTAATTTAAGGTGGAAGTAGTAAAAATCCTAGGCTATTTTGACTTTTGCTTTGCTTTCAATTTCAAAGCATTGAAACTTCCCAACTGTTCCTCCAATGCTAGACACGTGTAAATAATATTATATTACTTAATTAGTACATAATTATATTAATTAATTACTTAGGCATGTTACATTACAAGTAACGAAAAATTCCAATGGTGTAGAAACTTATGGAAAAATGTATTTTTTTTTTTCATTTTTTATAATTATTGTTGTGATAATTATTATTATTTATTATTAGAAGATTTTCAGGAAGATGCGGTAGTTAGATATTCTCATGCTTAGATTTATAAAATAAGGATTAGTTTAATAATAAATTAATTTTAAATTTTTTAAACGAGATGCTATTCACACTCCTAGATGGTTACTTGCACTCCATAGTTATATATGAAATCTCAACATTACTCCTAACTAGAACTTAGGTTTTTTAAATGCGAGGACAATAATTTTCTTAAATCAGTAGAGTATTGCATCTCAAGTTAGGTGGAGTGCGTATAACGCCTCCTTGTTTTAATAGAAACGTTATTGTAATTAGTGATATGACTTCACTTTAAAAATAATTGATTCCCCAATGCAAGGATATCGTCATCTATTCGTTGGGTCGATTCTTTGTATTGCGTTTGGATAGTAATTTAGATATAATTTTTAAAAAAATTTTATAATTAATTTTTCAAAAATTATGAAAATGTATTTAGATATAATAATCTAAATTAAAAAAATTAAAATTAATAACTTGTCAAACGAGTATCTCACATTTTAAAATTAAAAATCTGTTTTTAAAAACTTAAACAAATATAACTGGAGTCAGGTGAGAGGTACTTCTTCCATTACAAAAAATTTTAAATCGCTTTTAATGACTTGCACAAACTCAGTTCTAAAAATCTTTTATTTAAATATTTGACGAAGAAAGAAGTGAGAATACTTGAGAGAATTAGGAGTGAGATTGAGTCTTTACATTCTCTTCTTCAATCTTCCAGAAGTAAATAGATATAAAAAGAAAAAAAAAACTCGTTTAATGAATTTTTTCTAAACAATCATTATGTCATTAATTCAAGAACTAAAACTTACGACTCCTAAAGACAAAAAGAAATTGTTATTATTAAATAATATGCATATACTTTTTTTTTAATTATTAAATAATATGTATATACTTTTTTTTTTTCCTCCTGCTAGCAATCCAAACAAAAGAATAATGAATTTCTTTTCACTTCTTTTTTAAATATTTAAAGAGGTTTATTTTTTTTTCTCTTTTATTCAAAGTTAATTCTTTCTTTTCTCTCCAAAACTTCCATAACTTGAACTCGCAAACAAGACTAAGGGTCTGTTTGGGAAGGGCCAACATTAGTCCTATACAAATTAACTAGTTTTAAATTTTTTATTTTCCGGTAATGATCTTTTAGCAATACATTAGTTTATCCAATTTGGAAATTTTCCAAACAGCCTCTAATCATCCTACTTAGCTTGCTTTGCATATTAAGCATAGCCTGACCCAACACTAGCTTGACCCAAACTTTGCCCAATCCCATCCATTACCACTCTTAATTGGGCCAGTTTTGTAACGTTTGCCACAGACACTAGACAAGGGCTCCCAAACAAGGACTAGGTGGTTATAACTTATACCCCACAAAGGAAAGAGATGTTCAACAAGAATTGGACCTTGAACCCTGATAAGAAACTCAGTACAATACAAATTTTTTAGATTTCTATCTCTTTTTATTCAAAATGTCCTTTTTCTCTATAATTTCCTTCAAGCTTCAGCTTCTTCTTTTTTTAGCTTCTAAGCTTCTTGTTTGCCAATGTTAATATCCATTTTAAGCAAAACTGTAATTTTTGACTCTTTGTTATTCACAATTCAAGTTAGGATTCGTTTACAATAACTTTTGTATTCCGTTTTTACGCTTGTAAAAGTTGTTTGGTAAAACGTATTAACATGTGGTCAAACTTTTAAAATTGTTTCTTGTATTGATTTTACTTTCTTAAATTCCCTTTGAGAAAAAGACAATTTTGAACTATTACACTTCTAAGTGTGTTTACCGAAGTAATTCCAAACACCAACTTTGCAAATTTAGTTTTCATTTACTTCCTTTAGCACATCCTTTTTTTTCTTTTCAATTAAAGGAAATATATGAAATAACAATAGGGTTGAACCCGATTACCTCTTGTAGTTCGGGTTCACGGAAGCGAAAAGAACTAGCTTGTATTACGAGTTTCTCTGTCATATACGTCGATGTAAAAATCTTTCTCGTCAATAGGACGGCTACAAAATGGAGTAGCCTATGTGTTTTCACAATCCAAGTCCAAAAGTCTTGCGATGGTAGCCTCGGAAGAATCTCAAAAAAAAAAAAAACAAAGAGAGAATTCAGGAAAGTTGACGGATAACCAAAAATCATTTCACAACCATCGCATAATTGAAAACGCGGTCTATATATGCATTGGTTGAGATTCGAAACCAACCAAATAATAATAAAAATTTTAATCTTATCATAACTCTTATTTAGATCTTGTGAATGCCCAAATAAATATGGGTTGGGATCAAGCCTGTCCAATATCCAACATCAATAGTTTTCACTTCAAGCAATAGTCTATTAGCTTCCGTAGCTGTGAGCCAATTAAACCAAGTTATATTTTTAATAGTTTTTTTAAAGTTGAGTTATGGTAGTAGTAGGTTTTGATTTATTTTAATCCTAATGAGACTAGGAGTCCTTGTCCTAGTGGGAGTGGTATTTTAATTCAATTAGACTTAGAAATCCTAATTGTATTAGGATTAGGCTTTACATAATTTATATATATAGGTGTGTAGCCGTGTGGTAGAGTGTGCCAAGGTGTATGTGTTGTGCGCTGTATGCCGCAAGCCAAAAGAAAATATTGTTAGAGTGTTCTGCCGTAAGAATGGCACTGTCAAAAGGTGGGTGATTTTCTTGGTGAAGGTTTCTTTTAATAAAGTAAATTTGTGAGGTTTTGCAGCCAATGTATTTGATTGTTTCAAGAGAATACTATTTGTTCTTTGTCTTATTCTCTTTCATTACTTTGAGTTCCTTTATGTGAAGAATTGGTTTCTGCTCCATCATTCAACAAAAACGGTCCTTTCGTATTCCTTTTATTTCAATAATTTATATTTGAGGGTATTATTTTTGGGTCCAACAATTGGTATCAGAGCTTGGTTATTTTTTTTCGATTCGTGAAGATGACTTCAATTATTTGTACGGTATATAAATTTGATGGAAATCTCCTTTTTATATTTGGGAGAATACGATGATGACTTTTTTTGGTTCAAGTGGTTTGACGATGAAATTCATTAAGGAAGAGCTTGCAGCAGATGCAGATGAGGCAACAAGGCAAGTACACTTCAAAACTTTAAATTGTATTCATCAAGCTTTAGATATTTCTGTTCTTAGTAAAATTTCTCATGTTCAGTCTGCGAAACAAGCATGGGATATTCTTACAAAAATATATGTTGGTGTTGATAAGGTGAAAAAGGCTAGATTACAAAAATTGCATAGAGATTTTGAGTTGTTGCAGATGGAAAAATCAGAAACTATTTCTGAGTATTTTTCGCGGACCACGGCACTTGTTAATGAGATGAGGACTAATGGTGAACAAATAACAGACCGTCAAATTGTTGAAAAAATTCTTCGAAGCTTGACACTGCGGTTTGAATATAAAGTAACAGCTATTGAAGAGTCGGCTAACTTGGAGTCCATGACAGTGGATGAATTACAAGGTTCGTTGAGAGTTCACGAACAACGCTTGAATGAGAGATCAAAAAATTCTGTGGAGGAAGCTTTGCAAGCTCAATTAAATTTGAAGAATGAAAAAGGCGAGTCTCAGAATAATGGAGGATTTAATCAACGTTTTCAAGGCTACCAGAATAGAGGGCAGAATCACAACAATAGAGGAGGCAGAGGCAATAATGGGCAAAACAGATTTAGTGGAGGAAGAGGCAGAGGCAACCAGTGGCAGAACAACAATCAGTGGCAAAATAATAATTGGCAGCACAGACCAGTCCAAGGAAGAGGAGATGGTAACAATTCTAATCCACAATCTCATAAATCCAATATTCAATGTTTTAATTGTGGCAAGTTTGGGCATTAAAAGTCTGAGTGCAGATCTAGAAGGCCAAATAATAGAGATCATCAAGCTAATGTTGCTGAAAATAATCCTGGTGGTAATAATGAAGTAGAAACCGTGTTGTTGGCTTGTAATGTTGTGGATAATGATGATAGTACTAAGTGGTATTTAGACACTGGCTGTAGTAATCACATGTGTGGTGAGAAAGACATGTTTTCTGATTTAGATGAGTCCGTTCGATCAGAGGTAAAGTTTGGAAATAATTCAAAGATACCTGTGATGGGTAAAGGCAGAATAGCAATCAGATTGAAGAATGGGTCTCACAAGTATATTTCAGATGTGTTTTATGTACCAGGTTTGAAACAAAATTTGTTGAGTATGGGGCAACTTTCAGAAAGAGGTTATGATATGCGAATCCACCATGGAGTTTGCACAATTAATGATGACCGTTTGGGGCTAATAGCAAAGGTAAATATGACTCAAAATCGTTTATTTCTATTGAGTATTAAATGCGACAATTTACCTTGCTTTAGTTCTATGATTGATGATGATAGTTGGTTATGGCATATGCGGTTTGGGCATGTAAATTTTGGCAGTCTTAATTTTCTTGCTAGAAAACATTGGGTTTCTGGTTTGCCTGTTATTGATATCCCAAATAGAGTTTGTGAAACTTGTGTAATGGGAAAGAAACATAGAGATGCTTTTCCTACAGGAAATTCATGGAGAGCCAAGAGGCCTTTGGAGTTAATACACTCAGATTTGTGCTCAGTGGAGGTACCTTCTAATGGTGGCAGTAGGTACTTTATTACTTTTATTGATGATTTTAGCAGAAAAGCATGGGTTTATTTTTTGCAACATAAATCTGATGCTTGTGATACTTTTAAAAAATTGTAGGCTTATGTTGAAAAACGAAGTGGATTTCAAATTAAGACTTTGAGAACTGACAGGGGTACAGAATATCTTGTTTGTGATGATTTTTTGGAGACACATGGTATTAGGCATCAGTTGACTGCTAGATATACTCCACAACAAAACGGAGTGGCGGAAAGAAAGAATAGAACTGTTATGGATATGGTTAGATGCATGATGAAATTTAAAAATTTGCCTAAAGGATTTTGGGCTGAAGCGGTTGCTTGTGCTATTTATGTTTTGAATATGTGTCCTACTAGAAGTGTTTCTAACAAAACCCCGCAGGAAGCTTGGAGTGGACAGAAGCCTGTCATTAAACACCTAAGGGTGTTTGGATGCATTGCATATGCTCATGTGCCAGATCATCTTAGAAAGAAACTTGATGATAGAGGTGAAAAATATATTTTTATTGGTTACAGTCAATTGTCAAAAGCCTACAAGTTGTATAATCCAATAACAGAAAAGGTGGTTATTAGTCGTGATGTGACTTTTGATGAGCAAGGAGTTTGGGATTGGTCTCAGAATAATCAAATCCAGCCACCTTTAATTTTTAATAACGCAGATCCACAGATTGAAGTACAGAATGAGCCTCAGATTAGTGATCATCCATCTTCAGATGTGTCATCACCTCATGCAGAGTCTTCTAGGCGTCCTCAACGCCAGCGCCACTTGCCTGCTCGCTTACAGGATTATGTTGTTGGTAGTGATAATGAGCCAACTAATGAAGATTTAGTGAATTTTGCTTTATTTGCAGATTATGATCCTATGACTTTTGAAGAAGCCTCTCGTGATGATCATTGGATTAAAGCCATGGATGATGAGATCCATGCAATTGAGAAGAACGACACATGGCAACTTACTACTCTTCCTAGTGGTAAGAAACCAATTGGTGTAAAGTGGGTGTACAAGACAAAGTACAGGCCCAATGGTGAGGTAGATCGCTTTAAAGCGAGATTGGTGGCTAAGGGTTACAAACAAAAGCCAGGTATTGATTATTTTGAGGTGTTTGCTCCTGTTGCTAGACTTGATACAGTTCGTATGTTTGTTTCTCTTGCTGCTCAAAATAATTGGAGAATTTTTCAAATGGATGTTAAATCTGCTTTCTTGAATGGTGTACTTGAAGAAGAGGTTTATGTTGAGCAACCTGCTGGCTATGTGATAAAAGGGCATGAAAATAAAGTTTTTAGATTGAATAAGGCCTTGTATGGATTGAAGCAAGCGCCAAGAGCGTGGTATACACGCATTGATTCTTATTTTGTTGATCATGGTTTTGAGAGATGTCCTTATGAGCATACTTTATATGTCAAGTCTAATTCACATGGTGATATTCTTATTGTGTGCTTATATGTTGATGATTTGATATTTACTGGCAATAATCCAAAGTTGATTTCAGAATTCAGGGAGGCTATGATAGCTCACTTTGAGATGACAGATATGGGACTAATGTCTTATTTTCTTGGCATTGAAGTTGTTCAAACAGATGGTGGAATTTTTATTTCACAGAAAAAATATGCCAGTGATATTTTGAAAAGGTTCAAGATGGACAAGTCCAATCCGATTTTGACTCCAGTTGAGGAGAGGTTGAAGTTGGTGAGAGATGGTACAGGTGATCTTGTGAATCCAACCTACTTTAAAAGGTTGGTGGGAAGCTTGAGATATTTGACTTCTACTAGGCCAGATATTGTGTTTGGTGTTGGATTGATTAGTAGATTTATGGAAACTCCACATCAATCTCATTTGCAAGCTGCTAAACGGATTTTGCGATACATTAGAGGTACACAAAGTGATGGTATTTTTTACTCATCTTCTAACAGTTTGAAACTTGTTGGATATACAGATAGTGATTGGGCAGGTGATATTGAGATGCGAAAGAGTACTTCAGGATATGTCTTCCATCTTGGTTCTGGTGTATTTTCTTGGTCTTCTAAAAAGCAGCAAGTTGTTGCTCTTTCAACAGCAGAGGCAGAGTACATTGCAGCAGGGAATACTGCTACTCAAGCAGTTTGGTTACGGCGGATGCTTGGTATTCTACAACACAAGCAGGATGGACCGACAACAATATTTTGTGATAGCAAGTCAGCCATTGCATTGACGAAGAATCCAGTTTTTCATGGGAGAAGCAAGCACATTGATATCAAGTTTCACTTCATTCGTGACTTGGTAAATGACAAGGAGATCCAGCTTGAGTTTTGTCCTTCTGAAGAACAAGTTGCAGATATTTTTACAAAGCCGCTCAAAACAAATTCCTTTTTGAAGTTAAAGAGATTACTTGGCATGGTGAAGCTTGAAGACCTTGGTTTAAGGGAGGCAATGTGAGCCAATTAAACCAAGTTATATTTTTAATAGTTTTTTTAAAGTTGAGTTATGGTAGTAGTAGGTTTTGATTTATTTTAATCCTAATGAGACTAGGAGTCCTTGTCCTAGTGGGAGTGGTATTTTAATTCAATTAGACTTAGAAATCCTAATTGTATTAGGATTAGGCTTTACATAATTTATATATATAGGTGTGTAGCCGTGTGGTAGAGTGTGCCAAGGTGTGTGTGCTGTGCGCTGTATGCCGCAAGCCAAAAGAAAATATTGTTAGAGTGTTCTGCCGTAAGAATGGCACTGTCAAAAGGTGGGTGATTTTCTTGGTGAAGGTTTCTTTTAATAAAGTAAATTTGTGAGGTTTTGCAGCCAATGTATTTGATTGTTTCAAGAGAATACTATTTGTTCTTTGTCTTATTCTCTTTCATTACTTTGAGTTCCTTTATGTGAAGAATTGGTTTCTGCTCCATCATTCAACAAAAACGGTCCTTTCGTATTCCTTTTATTTCAATAATTTATATTTGAGGGTATTATTTTTGGGTCCAACAGTAGCCCAATGCTCTAGCTCAATTTATGCCATTAGTTTAGCCTTTTATTTCCACTTTGCTCACTCTAAAGATGAGCAAGTCAGCTGATTTGATTCATTTTCTCCTTGACTTGGAAATTAAGTCTTCAAGGCATTTGCAGCCCAAAGAATTTTTCTTGCCTTCCAGACTAGACTTGACCCCTCTATGATCAAGGGCGAAGCCAGAATATTTTTTTTTAGGAGGGCTAGAAAGAGATTTTCAGGAGGTTTGGTTTTTTTTTTTTTTTTTAAAGTTGGGGTGGGTTATTTTAAGGAAAAAATAATTTATTCCCAAAATTGGAAGGGAATTTACAAGCTATTTTTCTTTTTGCAAAACTTTGCGGGATAAAATCGAGCAATGTTACTCTTTTTAAAGGCGTGTGAATCGTGATTGTGTCATACAGGCTACAGCTTAGTAAGGCGCGCCTTAGCATGTGATAAAACCTGGCCAAGCGCGCTCGTACCTCTGCAACTCTCCCTTTCTCTGTCCCTCTCAACATGGAACCTTCAAATGCTGCAATGCCGTCTTCACCATCTCCCTCGTATGATCAACTTCTTCCACGTTCAGAAGCTGAATCTCAGCTCTCGTCTCTTGTCTACGGTACTCTCTCTATATTTATATACTTATAGGCATATTTGTGTATAATGCTGTTCTTTTCCATTTCCATTTCCATGTCGATCGATGCTTATGCTTATTTTAAACGACTCAAAAATATTTAAATTTGTTCTATTTTACATTGTATGAACTTTTCTTCGCCGTTGATATGAGAAATTTCATTTTCTTTGCTCGAAGATGCAATTGGTGTCTGTGAATTTTATTTATTATTCAATTTTCAGAATGATATTTAGCAGTTCCGTTAATGTCATCAAATGCTTGAAGTTATTATCATTATCGTCCATTGAATTTGATATTACTGTGTAATTTTTGTTGTGACTCAGACTTGTTTACTTATAATCTTTGCTCGAAGTTACAAGCAAATTTTCTTTTGATTTTTTTTTTCTGTTATTTTTTTATTAAATAATTATGTAAGTTATGAAGTACTGTTAGACTTGGATTTTCATCAAACGATTATCACGAGTAGTGTGATTTTGATCGGCATCATCAATTTATTGGATTTTCGATGACTATCTTCTGTAAATTTTGAAATTGCATTTGTGAATTTTTGTCGTGTTTCAATTTCCAAGTCTGTTACCATGCGTATTGAATAAAATTTGTTAGACTCAGAATAACTTTTAGATTGATGAATTAAGAAATTCCACATGATCTTCTCTATGAAGGTTTAAGTGGCGTGTGTGTGTGTGTGTGTTTCATTTTGTTTTGCGTAACTACGTGAATTGTATATTTTTCTTGTTCAAATCATATTTCATTTAGACACTTCTTACCGTAAGAATTGTAATTTCACTCAGTTTCCATGAACTACAGTAAGATCTGATGATGATCTCTTGTAACATATATAGTATAGTATTTTCAATTATCTCTTGTCCATAGATCAGAGAACATCACTTTGTGCTTATGAAGCTGTGGTGTTACTGTGTACCAGGCAACACTAAGCTGATAATAATGACCTTGATATTGTGATTTTTCCAAGTGTTTCCACCTTACCTACTTTTAGAAGGTACATAAACTAAGAAAAGAGTTTGTGCTTATTTGCTGAAAAGTTGCTTTCTATAGAGTATAGATAGTTAAATAGCCTTTGTGTCTTAACACACTTTTCCATATAGTTACTAAATACTAATACTGTGGTAAACAATATAATATTGCAGTTGTTTAGAAATATAATATTACAGTTATTAATATTATTCTCTTATTTCTCTCTGCTCTGGTTGAGTCATTAATATTGTAAGTTGCTTATGTGCTAGAAATTAAACATCAGTGGAAGTGTCTCAAAATATGCTTAGTGCGTGTTTAATAAGTATGTTAAGTTAAATATACTGGTCTATAAATATACTAATAAAAAAAAGGGGTTAAGTATGCTGTTCTATAAATATATGTGTTGGAGACTGGGCATTTGTCTCTGTATAGATATGGATGTGTTTTTTGCTTATTAGAATCCCTTAGTTTAATGCACTTCTCATCTGCTGATATTGAAACTTGTCCTTTCTTTTTATGAGTGCAGATCTCTCACAGCAGGTGCAAGCAGCAATGGAGAACATGCTTAAGATGACAAGGTAAGCTTATAACCAGTGTTAACTAAAGAAGCATTTGTTTCATGGCCACTAATGAACTATCTATCTGAGATAAAAGAATAAGCTTCTCGCTAAGAATGCTGTTCATTGCAAAAAGAAAACTTACATTCACACTTTCTGTATCTATATTTCTCAACGGCCTTCTTTCCTTAAGTGCTCAACTAAATAGCTTGTTTCTGTTCCGATATAACCATCTCCTCCTCCACCTGTCTTTTCTTTGCAGGGGAGATTATACTATCTTATAAAATAATGAGGAATTTCAACATCATAGACTCTGTATTTAACTTTTTTAATTACCTCCTTTCCTCTACTGTACGCATAGCAAGCCTGGTGGTCTTCCCTTTCCTCCTTTTCTTCCTCTTTCTCATTGCTGTTATGCCTCTATTTTTCCAAAGCAAATGCTTTTTAGTTTTTACCATTTTTTTTTTAAAAGAATTTAAAATTTGTTGTCAACTTCCCCTTCATTCAGAGCAAAGCCATTGCTTGTTCTCTTTTAGTATTTTATTCTTTTTTTCTGGTTTTGTTTAACTGTTAGAGTTTCAAATTGTTGATGGATCTGTTCTCTCTCTCTCTCTCTCATGGTTTCTCATTGTCAATGGTTAAAGTGTGGAGCGCAATTTAATTCAACGGTCCATTATTTACAGCAGTTTGCAACAATTCTGTTTCTGCCCATGTTTCCCTTTATTATCACTTCTTACCTCTTCCTTGATGGAAATATCCACAGTGAAATTGATCAAAACTCTGCTGGAATAATGGAAGAGATAGAAAAATGCAAAGACTCTGCCCTTGAGAGGAAGAGAGCTCTAGAGGAAGAGAAGGAATGTTTTCAGAAAGCTGCTTACACTGTTCTGGATTTGCTCAACAACAGGGAGATCAGATAAAAGCCGTAAGCCCTGCCATTTTTCTTTGATTGCCTTTGCTGTTTCTCATATGAAATAATATGTTCATGAAATCATTTAAAGTTCTCATGTCGCGTCCTTGCTGTACTTTTGTCTAGGTCATATGGGTGATTATTGATTATGATTCATAAGTTACTACTTTCATGTTACAGCCATAAACATTAGGTTTACTCATCATAATGTAATGTCTGTCGCACAAGCTATAATTTTTTATATATAAAATATATTTCTTTGTTGCCATGTCTTGCTGTGTCCATGTTCTACTTTTCTTGGATTTGTCATGTAGTGTTTGCCTCCTGTGTCTGTGTCCATGCTTCGTCGTTCATTTTTGTAATAGTCAGTCATTGTGATTTTCCTATTAATATTTAGGATTGTGATTATGCCTCCTGATGGTAAATATTGATTACTCACCTGCTAATCTCAGAAGGTCATCTATTGAATCAGGCAGATGGATAAGTTTTCCCATTCTATCACCTTCCGTTTTATCATCTGGATGATGCGCATGGATTACCATCCGCGTGGGAAATGTGTTTGATAATGGAGGTTTTGGGCTTCCTGCAAGATGATAGCTTGAAGTTTTCCATACGAAATTGCTTACCAATAGCTATAGAATCTTAGAGCTTCTATGGAAACAAAATCTGGATTACTATAAATTGACAATTTTTTGACCTATTCATAATGTGCATTTAGTTAACCATAGGCAAAAGAAATTAGTTGTGCTAAATGACAATAATATTATAACTCCATATCACCTTTAGGGATGGTGTGGTCTGAATAGGCTTCATTATGTAGATTGATTTAAGTCTGAAAGGTGAGCGGTATTCACATAAGGACAGGCCTCACAGCCTGATTAAGGTTATGTGGTGAACTTGATCTCAATTGCACAAATCAGGGTCTCTAGGATCCAAATCAAATGGAGCTGGAATTCATTTGTTGGAGGTCTGTCTTTGTCTAAATGGTAAAAACTTACTCTGTTTTTACCAATCATCCAAGGGCCAGCCAGTTCCTTCTAGTTATTAACGTCCGCTAGTATGTAAGGCATTTGCATAATTATGAGGGGGTGGCTTGGCTATTTTTTATTTATGATAAACCATCTGAAATGTATGGTTTGCAATGTTATGTATAAATTTTGGGCCAACATGTCTCCTTTACCTCTACCTGGATTCTGGATACATGCCCAGCTACCCTACAATGTATAGATGCCAATATGGAAATATTATAGTTTGGCCTGAGCTTGCTGACTTTCTGCCTGTGTTTCTTGACCATAATTTGATGCTTCTTGATTTTGTGGTTCTTCAACTGATGCTGTATGCTCCAAGAAACATATCAACTTATCTACTATTTCACTTAACCACTGAGAATTTGATATGGTTCTTTCACTGTGAAAAAACAAATATAAAATGCATGATGATTTAGTTGAACATTGCTTTATGTTTCTATTGATGTCAATATATGGATTGCAGCAGATATTGATTTTATTGCTTAGATGTTTAAGCATTGGTGGAACTTGGAAGGCATAATTATGGTGAAATCTGAGAAATTTTCCTTGAAATTTTGCTATTTGTTGATTAGAAAAATAAGTATTTCCCTTCTCTTATTTTTAACAATATTTCGAGTATACGATGAACTGGAAACATCCCAAGCAAAATTTTCGATAACAGGTCAAGGTTCAAACCCTCCCCCCCCCCCCCCCTTTTTCTCTTATCTGTTTTTCTCTATTAAGAATTAGTGTATTAAACATTATCACAATATATGTGCTTGAAGCGTTGAACCATCTCTTTTTCTGACCTGTCCTTTGAACAGTTTCTTTTTCCTTTCCTTTTTTTTTTAAAAAAAAAAGTTGAAGAGATAGGATGTGAATTTATGTGAACTTAATGTAGTATAATAGTAGCTGATTGATTGCGTTGAGACTTCATAAGAATTTAATTCTTAAATCATGCAAGATGTTGTGACAATAAAAATTTTATCAGCTAGAGTACTATATTTATTTCCAGCTGTAAATTTCTCATACCATGTCTGGTTGTTCTTGTTTGTATCATGAGTAATGACTTGTGAGTATGCTAATGCATCTCATCTCTAAACAATTCCCATAATCTAAATGGATATACCCATCCATTCTTTTATCTACTTTTTTCAAAATCTCAAAGAAACTGCAAGCATCTTTGTGAGATAAGAATTTTCTTGTATTCTTTACAATTCCCCAATCCATGAAATTGCCTGCATAGCTGTAATTTTAAACACTGGCCTTCCACAACAGGACAGTCATTCTGATTCATCATTTAATGGATTACCTTACACAAGCCTACATGATTCAAGATGATGAATTACCTATATATTTCACAGTAGCCCATCAATTCTGTTAGAAATGGTATCTCTACATGATTCAACATGCAAGGTGGGTGGAGAGTATTATGGAAAAATGAAGGAACAATAAATTAGTTAGGCTCCTCATTCTATTTGAGTGGAAAAATACCACAGCAGAAGAAAAAAAATAGAGGGTCAGCCTATTTTACTTAATTGGTGATTGTGGTTCTTCCATGACAAAATTGTGGTTTTTCTTTTGTCAAGTAGCTATGGTTCTACAATTCCATCATAATATTAATTGCATGAGAAAAATGTATAACTGATAGTAACTGGAAAATGGATGGGCAATAAAATATTTGAGTTCTAATATTTGTCAAAGAGTTCCGAACCTGAAAAAAAAAGTTGGAGATATCATCTTTCCATCTTCACTATGTGGCTGCATGATTTGCTTGAGATGATGATGACTAATCCACACGACCTGTTAAACACTCTGACTTCTCACTGTAAAAGGTTGTGGGATATTGAATATTACCCCTATTTTCTTGCCATGTCTGTAGCTTCTCACTTGTTCATTTATGAATGTAGGATGCTTTTTTTGGAGCTAACAGTTTCTTCGGTCGAAAGGTATGAACTTGCTGAGCAGTTCCTATACTATGGTGGGGCATTACCAGAGTGATACAGTAGAGGATGTGGCAAGTCTTTTAGATATCTCTTTAGGACTCTTAGATATTTCTTCAATTGGAGATTGGCTTCAAACTGCTTCTCATATAATCATCTGATGATATCCTTTGTTTAATGGACATATGGTAAGGCACTTCACCTATTATAAAATTTGCATTGGTTGTTGGCTCTTTGTTATATGATTTTGTTGTTACACATCTTTTAAATTTAAATTGACAGCTTACAGATTTTGTATGATGAATTGATAATAACAAAGAGCCAACAAATATATGGAACTATCACACTAATTTCAAGGAGAGCAAAATCCATGGAAAATAATCCAAAGACCAAAAAAAATCTCAATCTTTAAATGACTGGTAAAATATGCAAGCTAAGCTTGATAGTCATAATAATATATTAAAATTGATTTAAACTCAGTTTGTAACGTGACGAGGTGCTCCTTCCTGCAATCCTGCCTCATCTAAAGATTTACCTCAATTTTGATTGTAATTCCGATTTTTTTTTAAGTTAATAAAAATAATAAATAAAATAAAATTTTAGTGTAGGGTAACCATCTTCCAACAGGATTTTAAAACCCTATCCCAACTCTGCCAGACCCACACCATTAACGAGGGGCAGGGTAAAATGCTATAGTCAAGCTCGAGTTAATATTTATTTCGGAGCCCATTAATATTTTGAATCAGCCTCTTGTTAAAAAGGCCCAACAATGAGACAAGAAAGAGACAGGAAGAAAAACTTTAAAAAACGAATTGGGCAAGGCCCAAAATGGGACAAGAAAAAAGACAAGAAAAAAACTTTAGAAAACGAATTGGGCAGGGGCCGCGCGAACGCAGGCCCCCACTGTCACAAATTATGATGTAGGTTCCACCACTTGGGCAGACCTTAGGCGGGCACCCCTCCCAAGTGCAATGGAGGTCACCAACCTAGGCCATGGGCCTTGATGATCACCCATTGACCCCATCCAGGTAAGTATGTTTTCAAGTGGCTCGGGCATTTCCTTATAGATGCACTGCCTGGTCACTTCCCCTCTCACATCATTCCGATGTGGGACTGCAAAAATCATCAGGCACTTAAAAAATTCAATACCCTTCCAATTCCAAAATTTGTGTATTCAATTTCAACAGTAACTCTTCATAGGAGAATGTATTGTTGCTTCATTGCATGTTCATCTGGGCTAATAAGTTGCAGATTTGGCACCTCTTGGAGTCATTCAAGAGCTATGTGTGGTACCAAAAATGTAGTAGATGATGGTGGTGTCTATGCCTATTCTGAGTTTCTAATTGTTATTTCTAGTTTCATGAATCATCAAATATCAAAATTATTTAGCATAAGGAGAATATACAAACACATGCCCAACTGTTGGGAATATTTTATATTGAACAATCCAGCAAAAATAGGCCCCAAACAGTGTCTTCCTATTCCATCTGAAATACCAAAAATGGCATTAAAACCACTCAAATCTAATCCCTATGCGACAAAGTGCATTAAGGAGACCAAAAGAAGCCTATAGAACAGGTTTGAACCAAAAAAAATTGCAACTCAAAAGCGCTCCAAACAACCAGATTTGAAAATCGGCTTCCCGAAATTGAAAACATTCGAAAAATAAAAAATGGCATAAAGAAAATGAATCAGACATGCCACTCTTCCTTCCTGAAATTGAAATCCATGCATTTGCATGTGTTCACATTTTTGTGTGTCAGAAAATATTAAGAAGTTGGGGGCCTTGGGGGTAGGGCAGAGCAAGGATTATGTGTTAGTGGGCCGATTTAAAATTGAGTAACAAAATTAAATTAAATTTCATAAAAATTATAGGGGGTAATTACCCTTATCTCTCATGAGTTACTTGATAATTACATGAGTTTTTCTTTCTTTTTTTTAAGTTACATTAACATCCTTTCTATTATACTGACAATATACAAATTTTTTCTCTGTACAAAATTCATCATTGACAGTATTAGAGTTTTAATCAATTTTTTTTTATGTGACTGAAATATCCTTATATATTACACTGATATTTTTTATATTTTTAAAGATTATAGATAGGTTTCTGTAATTATCAGATATCACTGAAAACGTCAGTGTAATTATTCTTAAAAGTAAAATAGTAAATTCATGTTTTTCGTTAACGTTCATCTTCTTACAATTCTAACATAAAAATTCAGTGTAATATTAGAAATTATAAAAGATATACTTATAATTGTCAAATATTATAAAAGAGATTGATGTAATTATCTTAATCTATAAAATAAAGGATAAGGGTAAATAAAGAATTGGAAGAAAAGAGAAGAAAATTAACGAGAATGGATAGGAACTTATTTCATGTTTGATTTAAAAAACAAAGTACGGGAAGGGGAAAGGGAAAGGGGAAGGGAAGGAAAAGGTAGAAACTTAAAAGTTTATTTTTTATTTTTTTCATTTTAAAAGTGAGAGGAGACAAAAAAAAATAAAAAAAAAATTAAGGAATTAATGATTATGCTTTACACTTATTACTTACATAATAAAAGATCCCATTATTTTTTCTCTCTCTTCTCTATCTTTCTTAAATAAAATGTTTCTCTCTCTTCTCTATCTTTCTTAAATAAAATGAAAGATTATATATCCTTCCCATTTCCTCTACACCCACTGAAAAACACCTCTACGAGGGTACATAGTTTAGAAAAAGAAGCCAATACCAATCTACATGATCATGCCTCATGCCTATGTGCTATAACTGTTCTTCTTGAATAATTTTTCCTACCATTGAGTTCATATATATAATCAACCAGTCTTATAATTATTAAACATAAGAAATTAAAAATTTATTAATTATTAAATTTTTTGTACTTTCATTAATTAATAGATGTTTCTTATATATAAATAATTTTCAATACAAAAATAAGATCTTTTTGAAGTAAAAAAATTTGTGCTTCGTGAAGTCATAATTTTTCAAATACATTTGGCTTCAATAATGTAAAATTAATAAATATCTCATAAATGGTATATATATATATATATATATAATACAAATATAATTATTTTATTTCTCTAATAATTAATACTATATATTTCTTTTAAAAGTATTAATTATTAGGTAATATAATTATTAATTATTTATCATAAAACTAAGTTGATTCTATAAAAAATTATTCATTAGAGATTATTAACTTATTAAATATTGATTATAAATGGAATCAACTATACATGCGAGTTTTATGATTTGGCATTACATTCAAGATATAAGAGAAGCAAAGAGATAGAGTAGAACATTAACATGATCAAATTGAGAAATAAAAAATGCTTATTTATACTTGGATTGAAGGAGTCAGAAGGAAAGGAAAAAAGAAAATGAAAGAGAGTTTATTTTATATATAATTTAAAAATAAGGAAGAATATAAAAAGAGAGAAAGGGTTCAACGTTCATTTTATTCTCCTTCCAAAATAAAAGGAGACAGGAGAAACGATTGAGGAGTTAGTAATTATTTATTTTATTTTTATTTTTATATTTTAAAAAAAAGTTATTCCTATTTTATCTTTTTTATTTACAGAATTACACATTCAATTTCTTTCTTTTTTTGTCTTATATTTTTCTCAAACAATATGAAAGGAATACATTATTTTTTTCTCTTCGTTCTCTTTATTGCTCATTTAAACATGAAAGAAAAATTATCCTTTCTCTTTCTCTCTTCTGTCCTCTCTCCCTCTGCTTATACAAACAAGAAAATGTTGAAAATCCTTTGTTTGGGTGGAAGTTTCAAAATTGAGGGGCGAAATATATAACAATTTTTTTTTTTTTTTTGGTTTTAAAAACTCAAAATTGTTAAGAAGCTCACTAAACACAACAATGAAATGCAAAAACTGTCCCAATCGAAGACTTCAAACCATAAAAGTTAAAAGTTTGCGTCAGATAATATTATGGAGCATAAATTAAGTAATATGGAATATTTATCAATTATATGTATGATTTCATCACAATCATTAATAAAATATTGATTATATACACTACTGGAGAACATGTACTTCACTTCTTCAGGTGGCAATGGCAGATTTACAGCTTATTGGAAAGAATGAAAGGGGAAGTTGAGAGATAGTGATTTTGTGTTTGATTTAAAATTAAGGAAGGAATGGAAAGGGGATGGAGGAAGATGAAGAGGTCTTTTAATCCTTATTTTATTTAATTTGTTTTTCTTCTAATGAATTTTTTATAATACCAATTTTAACCTTAAAATTATAAAATAAAAAATAAAAATGACACCTCTATTTTAGGATATAATAGTAAAGAAGAATATAACACAATTCTTTCATTTGTTTTTCTGTTGTTTTTAAGCAAGATGAGAGGATTACACTCTTATTTTCTTCATTTGTTATCTAAATATAAAAGATAAATTACACTCTCCTTTCATTTTACTCATAACTAATGTTATCATCACCTGTCCTTTATTTCCTATTTATCCGAGCATAATTACAGAGGTCAAAATTTAAAAAATTAAAAACTTTTTATCCTTATTTTCTGTGGCTTTTAAAAAAAAAAAATTAGAAGTTGTCCCTATCGAAAAATAAAAATAACAATGCTTTCATTTTATCTTCCTTTTTTTATCTAATTTTATCTTCATTTTCCTTTCTCAACCAATCAAATAAAAATTTGTATTTTCACTCTTCCCCTATTTTCACTTTTTTATTCTCCTTTTTTTTTTATATATATTATGTTTCTCCCTCACAATAGACCGTGAAAAGTTGCAATGTACGCTCATCCTAAGCTAATTGCTCAAATTACTTTAATTGAAGTAATTTAATAGGGAAGAAAATTGAAGTTCCACCTTGACAGCAAGCTTTTGCATTGAAAGATGTTGTGCATGACTATTAAATTTTTTTTTAAAGAATAATGTTACACTTATGAAAAATTTATCTCAATTTTTTATTCAAAATGATTTGTTATTGATGTAATATTGTATTATTAAAAATATTTTAAATTATATAATTAATGTGGTTGTACTCGTATCACATAAGTATTATATTATTAGGAATAGAAATTTATAAAGTATAATATTAGTAATAGAATTTGTTACTCTTATGTAGAGGAGTTATTTAGTGGTTTTGGCGAGTTGTGACTATGGTTCTAAAGAGTTAGGTGATAGATTACATGTGTAATAATATATTGTGGATGTATATATGATTTATCATTTAATTATTGGTGCGAGTAGTAACAAATCCAAAAAATTTCGTTAAAGAGAGCTAAATTAAAAGTATTTAAATTTAGAAGGGTTTGTGCGAATATATAAAAAAAATTATGGGAACCAAGTCCTGTTTTGTTAAAATATTTTAACAAAATTAATGGTAAAAAATACAATATCAAAATTTTTAGGGAAGCCCTGGCTTTCACTTATTGCCCCCCTTGTATCCGTCACCACGTGCGAGAGCAGTGAATAATATTTTTTTAGAGCCTGTTTGGAGAAGTTTCAAGTTTTAGAGTATAGATTCTAAAAAGAATAAATTTTAAAAAATATAATAATTTGTTATTTGGGTGTTTAATAAAAATGATGTAAAAGTGATTCTAGTTTTCATTTTCTATTTTATACTTTACCATGTATATATTGAGTAATATTTAAGTGGTGAATTCATAAGAAAAAGTAGTAAATGTCAAATGAATTATGAGAAGTTGATTTTTTTAACTTATCTAAACAATGATTTTGTTTGCAAATTTAAAAATTATAGTCAAACATGATAATAAAAAAAAATTAGTCAAACATCTTAAAAATAGTTTTCACACTTTTTTCGTGCACCAAAATCACCATTTGGTTGCAAACGCTTCCAAAGATGCTCTAGACATGAAGAGGTTACCCAATGATAGAAACTGCATGTAAAACTTAATTTCTTGTTATATTATTTATTGTTTAACTATTTAAGAGCATTTTCGAGGGACGAAGAAGTAGCAAAGTTATTATTTGTTATCTACATTAAAATTAGACTCTCTAATTGAAGTAACAAATTTTAATATTTTAATAATTTTTATTTTAGATAAATTACAATGATTTTTTCTAAAATTTCTGACAAGTATATTGATCTCACTTATTTTACATAATAATATATAGATACTTCTTTCAGTCAATTTTTTTTTTATTCAAAATGATAAAACTATCAATTCCATATTTTTTTTATTTTTAAATTTTGACCCATTTTTTTTAATTTTTCAAACAAATATTGATAAAAATCTTAAATTTATTTTTATATAAAATAAAAATAAGTTATTTATCTTAAATTTATTTATATAAAAAATGAGACATGCTAGAGATCCTATCACTTTTATCCCACTTTAATCTCACCTTCTCACATGAGTGAGAGCTACTATTTATTAAATGAATAATATTCTCTCAATCATGTGAGAGAAATGAGATCAAAGTGAGTTCCGTAACATTGTTCATAAAAAATAGTACAATTGCTACTAATCTCTTAATAACAAATTTGTTATGTCTCTCTTTTGGTAGCAAATGCACTTCATTAATTAGAAACTATTTTGCTAATATAGCCATCAAATATATGAGTTTCACAGTTTTGTTACATTCCTTAGAAATTGTCAAATAATAGATACATGATGGACATGTATCTATTATCACATTGAAATATATTGTGAGAAAAAAATTATTGAATCTTAACATTGTATACAAAATTTAATGTGGTGCTCAAATAGCATTCAGACATTCATACGTGTGAAATTCATTATCATTGTCCTACTAACCAAATCTATTTCATTCGAGTATTGGAATGAAAAATTATTATATGATTTGGAATCAATAGTTCCACCAGTTACAGTAATATATATATATATATATGTATTATGTTACGTTTACGTAAAATAATAAAGTGACTTTTGTTATCATGAGTTGTGATTGGAGACACCATTTGAATACCACCACTTGGCCGTTCAAATATTACTATTTTATGCAACATTTTCCTTTCCATGCGGGGCCGTACACAAACTCACCGAGTAGGTGACGAGTGTCACGAGTCAGGACTCGGGCATACCGAGTTAGAAAAGAGGGTTAAAACTTGAAAACAAAGCTAATTAACCCTAGAAAACTAACCTAACCAGAACCAGTAGTAAAAAGGTTTAGGCGGGAATCCCTCAAATTACATCCACCTCTTTCCCCTCTCCGACTCTCTCTCTCTCTCTCTCTCTCTCTCTCTCTATCCTCGGATTACACACTCTCTAGCTACATTATCCATTTCATCTTCCATCAAACCCTAGATCATTTCGTACTTCCCTTGCTCTGGTTTCTGTATCTTACCCCTCTCTCTTTCCAACCATGACCGATAATCACCGGCAGCCGACGCCGACGGTGACCGTTGGAGAAGAAACTGGAGAAGGCCTAACAGTGGTTTCGGAGTCATTGCCTACGGAGTCGGAGCTTGCGCAGCGCAGGCTTCGAGACCGATGGGAGTTGGCGTCTGTTCTTAATTTCTTGAATGTAAGATAGCGTAATTATGGTGAATTTGTACTGAAATTTGTGGGCCCATAGTCGTGTTGGTGTATCTTCATATATATGGTGTATCTGTATGTTTATATATGTTTGTAGGTACGCGGAGATGTATGCATTTATGTATTTGTATGCATCTGTTATAGTTTGTTTCTGTATATGTAAAATTGGAGTATTTATGCATATTTATGAGTTTATATTCAGAGAGGGAGAATCTCATTATATATATGTATGCACGCACGCACGCACGCACGCACAGTTTGATGGTTTTCTGAACTGTGTTCAGGTTTTTGAGCCGGTTATTGGGAGTAAGATGAAGATTTCAGCTGAAGAGATTGAGATGGCTCTTATTAAACCAAATACTTTGCTTTCTCAGCTTCACATAACGCTTTTGCAGGTTTTAGCATTCTTCATCATTTATGAACTCATATTACATTTTTTGAGGGTTAGTATTTGTTGATTTCGCTAGTTATGTATTTAGTATTTGGGTAATTACTTTGAACTATCTAACAGTATATTGGGCTTTCATGGTTTTTTGTGTTTAAGTGGGGAAAAGTTGAGACGTGTACATAATGCCAAAAAAATTGTTGAGCTCTAGAAATTCAATTGGCAGTCACTGACTCACAAGAAGAAGCAATCAAGTTGATGAAATGATTATGTTTAGAAGAAGTGGTATTGAAAGATACAACAGAGGAAATAATTTCAGATACATGGATTAAATGTCGTATATATTTAGAAATAAATCTGCAAAATAAAAATCTTTATTGATTCCAGAAATAAATATGAATCTCAAGTGTCGTTGAACCCATGCAATGGGCCTAGCTTATTTTTCCGATAATTACTTTTGAGACTAACAACACGTAGTAGGGTCTAAGTTTCTTTATATTTTAAAATCTTGGGGGCCTTATCCCATGTTGTTCCCTCTTTTGCATTCTGTATGTTAGTTTGCAATTGTGCTACAATATTGTATTTATATTAAACTAAAAAAACATTTCTCTTAATGCATATATGTATATGTCCAATTGCATCATTACAAATATAGTTTCAGGTATCCCCCAGTTGCATAGGTGGTAGCTTGATAACTGGCTGGGATGCTTACTTTTGGTTGGTCCAAGCAATAGCTCATTTATCCGGTGGTTGCTCAGTTGCTGAAACAATTGTATGGAAAATTGCTTGTAAGAACAGTAGTAACAAGTACAGTGCATGCTTGGATAACAATAGTTTATGTATCATTCTCTAGAATTACTACCTGTTTCCCTTGAATTTTCTTACCTCTAAGTTTTGTTTTTGGTTCCTGTTTCCTTGTTATGAACTTTTATGGGTCAGTTCCCAGACATGTATGTTATTTTACATTGTTTGGATATCGCACATCTAGTGCCTAATGCTGCCATTAGTGAACATGATCCAACATATCTGAATATTAGTTAATGTTCTGTTTTTCAAATAAATATATGAGATTTCTGTAGTATTTATGGCGCATAAAAGTCTCTCTTTGCATTGTGTTAAGGTTAAGGCTTTCCCTCTCTCTTCCCATGTAAAACTGTGTTGAAATGGCAATATTAACTATTATCCTGAAATATCATAAAGGGTCTTAGGATGAATGGATCTGTTAACTAGACTTGACAAATGATTTTTTGCAGAGAGAAAAGAAAAGATAGGCCGCATCCCATTGTTCTTTATGTTTGATTTTGTTTATCCTAAATATCCCCCTGTTTCCCATGATTTTTTTTTGCTAATTTCTCTTTTTGTTTCTTATTTGTTTTCCACTCCTTGCATTTTTTTTAAACATTAAATGCTTCTTTTCTCATTTATGTATTCTCTCTCTCCCCCCCCCCCCCCCCCCCTCTGGTGCAGATTAGTTGGAATAGCCTTAACCTTATTAGACCATTTTTGTCTGTATTGTGTGAGTGAGCAGGAGAATACATGTGGGCATCCTCCTTCAGCAAGCATGCATGTGTATTTGTTTGTTATTTTTTATACTATGAAAAAATAGTGTTTTAACAGTTGAATAAGGTCTCTGAAGTTGCCATGTTTACTAACCAGGATCAAGCAATTTTTTTGAGTTATTTCTTGTGATCCAGATCTTCATTTACAATATATATATATACACACACACACACACACACATAATTATATAATTTTATGCACCCAGTTGTCTTTATGTATTCTTTTTTTTTTTTTTGTACATGTATTTTGAAATTTTTTTGATTGTTAAGTTGGACTTAGAGACCTGGCCTCAGGTTTGCAATTTATTTTGTCAACCTGTTGAGCTCTTGAATCAAGTTTTATTTATTATTTCTGTTATGTTCTTGTTTCATTATTTTTCTCAACTAGTGTGAAACACTAATTAAATGTTATCTGTTTCATTATTATATGCTTTTTTATTTTTATTTTTATTTTCTTTTTCTTTTTTGATCATAGAAATTGAGCCAAAGAGCTTAATTATAAGCAAAGTTTGGAGTGAAACTCTTTATGATGAGGGTGTATGTGTATTCTAAAGCTGACAAACACTGGATGGTGGAGACCGGAGAGTGATCTAAGATGTGTTTTATCCTACCATTTTTATTTATTTTTCTTTGTTGTCCCTTCAAATTCTGTGTTTCCTTTGATGTTTCTCATTCTTTCTCTTTATAAATTTGCATTTGGCTTTCACTTTCCATGTTCTCCGAGAGGGTTGCTTCCCATTTATGCATCTGACATTCTACCCAACCTCGTCTTCCCTTTTTGCAACTATGTTGGATAGGCTTTGTTTGGGGTGTGTCATGTGTGTGTGTGTGTGTGCGTGCATGTGGATGTGAGTGTTTTGCATGCATGTGTGCATGTTCATAATTATAATGTACTCTCACTTATCCAAAAAAAGTACAATGTACTTTAAGAAGAATTAGATGCTAGTAGGCACTTGCTTGTGCATGTGTATAAATCTATTCTATTTTATTTAATGATTATATTTGACCAAATGCATACTTCTCATACTTTGACATCTGAATACAATATGTTGACATGTTTAATAAGTGGGTTTCAAATTGGGCCATCCTGTTAATTTAGCATTATTTGTAAACTTTTAATGCTTCTTTTCTTTCCTTTTTTTTTTTTTTTTCTTCCTTTCGTTTTCAGTTTTAATGTGTTTTCACTATTGATTCCTGAAGTGGATGCAGACACACTGTCTTGTTTTTTTTTTAAAGCCATTTTTCATGTTTATTTGTTGGGATACTGCATCTAGATTCCCCCCTCTTTCTATTGTGTTCATTTTTCTTATGCGGCTCCATCCATTGTAGGGTTTGGGGAGGGTCAGATGTACGCAGCTTTACCCCTCCGGGGGAGTGAAGAGGCTGTTGCTTGTTGTTTCTTTATTTTCATTGACTAATTAAAATAATAATTAAATGTACCATGTATTATTAAGGAATAATAAAATTTCCTCAGTAGTAATGCCTCACATATTCCTGTCATTGCATTAATTCATGAAGTATTGCTTGAATGGAAATACAACCTCCAGCAAGTCTTGATGTTTTTGTGATAAATGGTGTATTGCAAAATGAAACCTGATAATTGTCATGTTGCGTAGATTGAATGAAGATGGTTTTGTTGTTAACATGCTCTTCATCCTTGATAATTTTTTTCTTATTGCAGTTCCCTCTATTTTTTTTTAATCTGGTCCATCATACGAGTATTTTTGGCTTTCTTGCAGCTGCTTCTCATTTATTTATCTCAAATTGTTTCCCGAACTCAATTCTCTTTCTTGAAAATTATGGTTGCATGGCTTCGATGTATCATCTCTCTCTCTCTGATCTTGTGTGCATGCACATGCACCCGCTTTGCATGTGTACTTGTTTTGTATTTTCCATTTTTTTATATTCAAACCAAGTGGAAACTTTTTCTTAATTTTGACAAAGGTTGTAGTTCTTGGTGTTACTATGTTTAGTTAATGGGATGCACTGTCATTGTCTGATGTATATCATAATCTATTGTTTATTTGTGATAATCCTTTTTTTTTTCTGATAACCCCCTCTATGATTACTGTCATTATTATTATTACTGTATGTATGCTGATTATTTTTTTCTCCCTATGGCTAAGTTGGATGCAGACACAATACTTAAGCCTTCATTTTACTATGCTTATTAGTTCAATTATAGAAATAAATTTAATTCTTGTTTTTATGTTCAGTTTTCTTTACTTTTCCTAGTTAGTGTTAAATATCTGTTGGACAGCAGAAAAAGAAAAATGGTGGTACGATAAGAGCAGATTAAGTTAGTTGCATTTATTGGAAAAACTTGAGACCTCATGTGGCAGAGTCTATAAATGCCAAACTTTTGGTAGTGCCATACCATATCATGAATTTTAAGTTCTTAAATGTTTTATTTCATGGGGTTTTCTGCCAATTATATTATTTTTTCATTATCTGAATGCTTCACACTACACGAGTTTAGAATTGTTTGTTTATTGAAAAAGGTTCAGTGTATGGAAAGGAAAAATTGTTGTATGTACTATTACCTCTACTTTTGTTTAGAAGATTTTCTTTCTTTTTTTCGACAAGTCAGTTTTGTTTGGTAAAACTTTAATATTCCATGCCTGCTTTGCAAGGATAAGGAAGACTATCTAAGCTGCTAAAGGAAGACTATCTAAACTTTATATTTTTGTTACTGTTAAAGATTGTGTAATAGTGTTACAGATTTCTGGACATTATATCTTGCTCAATAGAGTGGCAATCAGTATATGGGTTTTTGGACATCCCTCTTAAATTAAAACATTTGATTGTGATTTTCATAGCTTTTGACAGCTCAAGATTGTTATGTAAAATACAGTTATTACCAAATTCATCAAAATGATACAAGCAAAATAAGAATTGGGGTAGTTTCTTGAATTTTTTGAATGATCATTTTTAAATTAGGTGTTGAAAATACATGCATTCAAATGCTATGAAAAAACTTAAGACAATCATTATTAATATCATTAGAAGAAAAAATATCATGAAAACCAAAGTGGAATGGTTTTGTGTACTTGTGGTTCCCAAATGTCTTTGCAAAATTCTGAACTACTCATCTGTTTATCATTACTTATATGACTTTACTTAAATGCTCGTCAGGGAATACCACCTGTAAGTAAAAACTATGGTTCTGATGCTTGGGTGACAGTGCTTTGTAAGAAACTTGCTATGTGGTGGCCATGGGTAGGTCGTTCTACATCTTGATTGCTACAGAATGTACTTACTCCTCTATGGCAAAACCTCACTTAAAATTCTATGGCCTCCTGTTTCAGGTTGCTGAGGGGGATATTCCACTAACTGCAGCTAAGGGGTGTGTTTATCCTTTTCTTTAACTAGGACTCATTCCTGATGCCATAAGGGATGTAACTTGGGACTAATTGTCTTTTTGTTGCCATTGATTGTGCAGGGAGGAGATCTCCAGATACAAGGAACTTGATCCAACAATACGTCTACTAATTTTAAAAGCACTCTGTGAAATCCGAGCTGATGTAATATGTCTGGCCTTTTTTGTGTATATGTATATGTTCTCTTGTATGCCACATTGTTCGGATGATCCTTTGATAGTTTGCTTTACCCTTCGGAGTTGTTTTTTTTTTTTTTGTGCAATTGTTGTTGGTAGTATGTCATTTAAATTATGAATGTCCAATTTTATTGTTTTATTATGTCCCTAAGAACCAAGTATACTATAAGTTGGTTACAATTTCTTGGATTTTTGTTTTTGTTTGTTGAGATAATGATATTTTTTTTTTGTTACAGCAAGATGATACAGTGTCTTATATTAATGACGCTCTAAAAAATGGAACTGAACTTGCTTGTTTCCGCAAAGATAAGATAGGGGGAAATGGAAATGGAATTGCATACTGGTAATTATTCTGTGTATTCTCATTTTAAAAATAAGCATGATTAATACTGATAACTCCTCCTCTGTGAATGGTAGGTATGATGGAAATACAATTATTGGTTATAGATTATACAAGGAAGTAAATAAGATCGAGTCCAAGACAAAAGGCAAGGGAAAAGGAACCCTACCAGTGATCGTTTCTCATTGGGAAACACTTGCAACCAATCTTGAGGAATTTCGCAAAGTTGTGGTAAGGCCCCAATTTCTGTTGTTTCAAGACAATATATCTTCATTCACTCTTTTTTTTTTTGGGAAATGGCAGGATGAGTTCTTGTCTAGCAAAGTTAAGGTGGAAATAACTGTTGGTAAGACTATTGAAACTGATACCATTCCTGTTCTTGAGAAGCTCCAGAAGGTCAGTTTCTAGAATCCTTTTCTAAACTAATAAATTTAATTGTGTTGGCACCAGCAACTGTGGACCTTGCATCATTAGTCTTTTACAGTCTAGTTTAATCCGTGTTTATATGGTTTGTACCCAATGCATTTATGTTGGTGCCTTCAACAGAAGAAAGAAAGGCTACTGAAACAACAAAAAAGAAAAGAAAAGCTTTTGAATGGTTTTCAAACTTCTGGGATCGCTCGTTCTTGCCGCAATCGTAGGCCCGTTCGTTACACATTTGGTAAGGCATTGAATTTGCTTATGTACCTTATTTTGTCTGTTTGTATGATTCTAAAGAAATTACAGATTTAACAGGGTCCTGTTTTTTGTAGTTTTAATTTTATCAACCATTGGGTTGCATGCAAAAAATTTAGGACTTCCTCTGTAAATAGTTCATATCTTGTAAAGTTCCATATTTTGAATGGAAAGGTTATTTTAAGATATAACAGAATTTCATTTGTGATTCGTTTTGAATGTCATCACATAGAATAGATCACTCATAAGGTGTGTTACACTTAGAAAGGATGGCCATGGTTCAATGGAAACTGTTAAGCAACAACCAAAATTCAAAATCCCATGCATGTGCAAGACTGTGCGCATGTCTACACATTTTTTTTGGTAAGCGCACACACATTAGTTTTATGTAGAAAGTTTTTTTAAGCCTCCTATAGAGGTACATTTACAAATTTGCACTTACAATATTATCACCCTTTTTTTTTCTTTCAATATGTACTATTTAATCACCATATCAGGCATTATGTTTCTTCCATCTTCATTTTACTTTCTACCTTTTAGTTTTGGCAAGTTGTACAATATGAAATCCTGCCAAGTCATGGTGGTAGTGGCGCTTATCTGATATGTAAGCATACATTGCTCATGGTGTATTTGTGTATGTGTGTTTGTATGTATGTATGTTGAGTAGGTATAGCTTAAGATAAAAGGTAGAAAAACTTGGCATGAGTGTGATTAAATCAAAGAGAAATTAAAGATGTACCCCCGAGGGATTTGATGCAAACTTTTCAGTGGACTAGTTGTATATATGCACACGTGTATTTGGCTTGTGGTGTTTGATTTTTTTTTTTCCCTGCTATATTAGTAAGGCTTCTTATAATTTGAAAACTAATGTGCAGATGAGTATGACAGGGCCATTGAAGAGGCTATACAGATAACAAAGTGAGTTTTATTACTTTATTACAGTTGCCTATTTGTATTTCTTTGCTTTCTTCATCGTTTTCTAAGTTCTTCTTCACATGACATGGTAGTCCCAGGAGTTTATATTTTTGTTGTTTAATACATCCTTGCTGAGTTTGAGAAGATGATAAGGATGTTTCAAGTAAACTAGTTGAGAGAATGAGAACGATATGGGTTTCATTGGTACTATGTTTTTCCATATAGTACTTAAGCAGACTTTGCTTTTGCTATCTCTATATCTTATAGAAAAAAAATCTTGATGGTTTAATTTGTGGTTCAGGAAAAGGAAGACTTCTGATGAGAGAAGACATGGGGAAAAGCATGGTGAATGCGGAGAAGATAACAAAACCAACTTAACAGACTCTGCTGTTGATAAATATGACTCCACAGAAAGTAACACTGAAAGTGACAAGCTTAAGGAAGGTGGTGATGATGATGACGATGATGATGAGTATGTTGGTAAAATTGATGATAATAATAATGAGGATGGCAGCTCTTCAAGTAATTCAGACGAGGAAAATAATGATCTTGACAACAGGAACCATGCAACACTTGATTCTCAGAAGCAGATCAGTAGCTTTGCCCATAAGCCTGTGGGGCCACGCTGGAGTAAGAGACTAGCTGGGGTTGACAGCCATTCTCATTCGGATGCCAGAAACATGGGTGCAAAGAATAGGTTGAGACAAAGACCTACTCGCAATACTGCTCTTGAATCTACTGTTGTTCCTGATTCAGAAGATGGAAACTCACCAGATGTGAACAACAGTATGTCAAGTGGTGAAAATTTGTCTCCAGCTGCTGATCCCAGTGATGATAGGGACAACTGAAAGGCTGCTGAATGGGCTTGTCTGAGCAAGTCAGTGCACATTGAATCTACATGAATTTCCTTAAATTTTGTAGTAGTGTGAGGAAATTTAGAACGCCGCATTTATTTGTAGAAGTGACCTGAAAGTTGTGTCTTTTCTTCTTGAGGTTGTCTCCCGGAAGAAAACAGATGTATTTTTGTGGTGGTATTTCTGAGAGCCATGTTTTCTGGATCACTGCAATAGAGGTAAATGGCTCTCAACTAGGCTGATTGAATGTATTCTAAGTGTTTTTTTTCGACTAGTCTAATTGAATCTATTCTAGTCGAGTTTTTTCGACTAAGCTGATTGAATCTATTCTTGGTGCTGAGCCTGATATGCTTCTTAATGCTAATACTAATACCTTGTTTCTGGCTGATGAGTGATGATTGTGATGTAATGTTCAGTGCACTGACAGTTTGCTCTTATGTTAATGGCAATGAGTCTATGATCTTTTCATCTGGTTGAGAAAGATGATTGTGATAGATAGGAGATTTGTTTCTTGGGTCACAACTGGTACAATTAATGCCTGGATTCAAAAGCAGTATTACTCCGGTCGGTCCGATTCAAGAGATGGACATGTTAGTCAACACGTTAGGCTGTAGAGTGGGATGCTTCCCCTTGGTTTATCTGGGTTTGCCCTTAGGTGCTCCTACACGTTCTATTGGGGTTTGGGATCTTGTGGTTGAAAGGTTCCTTAGCAAGTTGTCAGGTTGGAAGGGCTAGTTCTTCTCAAAGGGAGGCAGGTTTACCCTTATTAAAAGCACTTTGGCTAACCTCCCCACCTATTTCATGTCTCTTTTCACAATGCCGAAGTTAGTCAGTCGAAAGCTAGAAAAGATTCAAAGGGAATTCTTATGGGGACAAGATGGGGAGAGTAGGAAGTTTTATCTAGTGGCTTGGGACAAAATCAAAAAGCCGGTGTCTTTTGGTGGACTAGGGGTGAAAGACTTGGCTCTTTTCAACACAGCTCTCTTAGGTAAATGGTTATGGAGGTTCGGAGAGAGCAATGGAGAGATGTGGAGAGAGATCATCGTTGCTAAGTATGGGCTTGATAATGGAGGTTGGTGCTCGGGTAATGTGGAAGGGCCTCATGGTTGCGGTTTGTGGGGTTCCATCAGAAAGGGGTGGAGAGGTTTTAATGCTCAGTGTTTTTTTTTTATCGGGAATGGTGGCCGTGTTAAATTTTGGGATGACATATGGACCAGGGACAAGCCGCTTAGGATGAAATTTCCTTCTTTATACAATCTGGCTAGCAACAAGGAGGCTTGGGTCAGTGAGTACTTGGAAAGAGTTGGGAACAAACTTGTCTGGACTCCTTGTTTTAGGAGAAACTTCTTCGATTGGGAGTTAGAAGAGGTGGGCTCCTTCTTTGGACATATATGCCATTACCAAGCTAGGGAAGGGAGGGAGGATAAGAGGGTGTGGCTGCCAAGCAATCTTTCTTTTTCAGTTAACTCCTTTTACATGAGCTTGGTCGCCTCGGATAGCACTCTTTTCCCTTGGAAACTCATTTGGCACTCTAGAGCTCCCCCTAAGGCCTCTTTCTTCGCTTGGGAAGCCTCTTGGAAGACCATCTTAACAGCGGAGAACTTGAAGAAGCGAGGTTTCATTTTAGCTAGTAGGTGCTATCTCTGTCAAAAGGAAGAGGAGACGGTGGATCATCTTCTCATTCATTGCCCTTTTTTTTGGAGCTGTTGGAACATTGTCTTGGCCCTCTTTGGTGTCTCCTGGGTTATGCCTGGCTCCGTAAGGGATCTCCTTTTGGCTTGGGCAGGGCACAACCCTTCAGCAGAGATCAAGAGAATTTGGAGGCTTGCCCCTATTTGTTTGTTGTGGTGTCTTTGGAAGGAAAGAAACAACCGTGTTTTTGAAGATGAGGAACTCTCCGCTCCTTTCTTCAAAGACGCGTTTTTGCGCTTTTTATTTTTTTGGGCCAAAGAGGCTTTCCCTGTTACTGTTTTTTCCTTCGTTGTTTTTTTGGGGTCGTTAAGACCTTTGTAAAGCTTCTTGGGGCTTTGTCCTTGTTGTCCTTCTTGGACACTTTTTAATATACATCTTACATTTACTTATCAGAAAAAAAAAATTGCCTGGAGATTTTTATTTATAAGTTTTGGCTGTTTATTCTCAAATTAGTTGAATTTTTGAAAGATTTATAATTGAAAAAAATGGATTAAAGAAGAATTCACTGGGTGTTGTTGGATTGTCTCACATCGTCCGTGTTTAGCTCCTCTGGTTTATATATAAGGGTCCTCTCTTTAATACCTGAGTTTTAAGGATTGAGTTAATTTAGAGTTGGGCCTCCAATTTTCAATAGATGTAATGTTGAAAAGGATTAGATTTTGGATTCTTTATTCAATTCTTATTTTGCCATTGATAATTGTTTATTTGAGTGTTATAAGTTCATGTCTAACCTCTAATTGTTAATTAAAATGAAGTTTTAGGGCTCGAGTAAATATTAAAACAAGTTTAAATCCATCATGTGGATGTGATTAGACTCATCTATTGGCTAGTGTTACGAATTCATGTTCACTAATGCCGTTTTTGGAACAGCAAAACTGATGCTGTCTTAGAATTAGAACTGAAAAAAAGTTAAAAATACTATAATTCTAATCTTATATAATATTAATTCCATATTGCCAAACACTTTAATGAAATTCTTATAGGTACATTACATCAATGTATCAAAGATTTTCTTATGCATATACTGAACTGAATTGTGTGCTCTTTGATCATTCAGATACACCCACTATTAGCACAATTAATTAAAGTTTTACTTAGCATTCTAAAGCAGAAGTCAGGATGGCCGAGTGGTCTAAGGCGCCAGACTCAAGTTCTGGTCCTCGTGAGAGGGCGTGGGTTCAAATCCCACTTCTGACATATAAAGCCATAAATTTTTTTACTGTAAGGGTGTGTTTGGGTGGCATGGAACTTGGAATTTGTTCCTACCGTTTTCTCTTGTTCCCCCTCTAGACTAGACTAAGGTCAAATTTCTTTTTCTTTTCAAATGTTGTTCTTTATTAACTTGGGATTTCTTTGAAAGACTAGTAAATATAAAAAAAAAAACACAAAACAAATATATATTTCAATAATGTAACGTAGAGAATTAAGAAAATCTAATAGTGAAAAGTTAAATTCGTTGTGTACGGCGACTATTTTTTAATTGGGATTGAGAACAATAAAAATGTAAATTTACAAGTCTCCCCGGACGAATTTACAATGGGGGAAATGGAGGCACCTACCACAACTGAAGGAGTTTTTTTTTTTTATATAAAAATAATTGAAGTTAATATACATATTTGAGGTTGATATAGTTATTTTTAAAAAGTTTTTAAACTTTTTCCCACTGAATGAAATTTCTAAGCTTGCCCTAAACAAATTTTTTTAATTAATTATATTGGGGATGAACATTGGGAAAAAGAGAGGGCAAGATTAAAAAGTTATCTAATTCAAATGAAATTTCTAAGCTTGCCCTAAACTCTAATTTTACTGTAGATTTTATGATACACTTGTTTCTAAAAGCATATAGATTTGTCTAACAAGTAAAAGAAATGTCGTATTTACATATGAAAAGATGTTGGAATTGACTTACTTTAAAACTTATTATGAAATGTAAGGATTAATACATAAAAAGGGAAAACTCCTTGAATTGTATTAACTTTTTCTCTATGTTATTTCTTTTGATTTTCTTATGCAAGATAATATATGTAATCTCTCAGATATTAATTTTGCTAAGCTCTAAAAATGTTGTTCTTCCATATCAAAGATAAATGACAATAAAGTGAAAAAGAAAAGAAAAGGAATTTAAGTGAAACATTTCTACATTTTTTCATATTAATAAAAATATAATAATATATTCAATTATAATTTCTTGCTTATGAAAGATGTATAAATCATCATCTTCGTTAGTTTCTAATAATTTCACTAACATTATACGTGTTGGACAAAATTTACTTAAATTGATGAATTATTACTTCTATTATATATTAGCATCTTAAATCATAATCTTTACATTATATTTGAGTTGAGGGATTGGAGGAGGAGTTTGAGGCTAAAAAGAAAAATCTTTTTTTGGGGTGAAAGGTTTTTGCATAAACATTAGGACTATTCAAAGCAGACCTTACATACAGTACTAGTATATATATAATTCTACCAACCCAAATCCTAGGAATTATAGTTGTCAAATTATCAAGTAACCGCAGACGATAGACTAGCTTATCTCTCAAGTGCTCGCCCAGCCAAATAACATGACATAAAAGTCTCTTAGTTATTATTTTTATTTATATAATCTATCTAACATGTCATATTTATTTTATTTTAATAAATTACTATGTAAAAGTATATAAACAATCATTAAAAAATTTAACTTGACAAAAATAACATATAATAAAAAATCAATTACTCTAGAATGCATACAAACATTTATTAAAAATTCTAATTTAAAATAACGTGCAACAAATAATTCATCATATTTAAAAGAAGAAAAAAAACTAAATGCTAAAAATTGGAACTTCATCATCATCAGAATCTTCGCATCTTCAATTATATCAAACACAGGTAGGTTATGGCCATCGAATGGCTGTGTACCTGATCCACTGCATCACTTGATCCTCCAATCTAGTGAAGCTTATTCGACAGTGGCCGATCACAAAGATTTTTCTTACTTTCATTAATAATAATAAAAAAAAGAGCCAGCCAAAAACAAGAGTCTCTCGCAAGGCTGCAAATGACAGGATCTCAACAGATTAAACATCCTTACTCTACAGTGAAGATATTTTCACAATTTTTCCTACAAGATTAAACATTCTTTCAAATCATGAAATCCTATTAGCATAACATTCCTTTTAGGAAAATCCTATTAAGATAGCATTCATTTCAGGAAAACCGTTTCACAAGGGTGTAATTTCACGAAAATCCTATTATTATAGCATTACTTTTAGGAAAATCCTGTTAGGATAGAGTTTCTTTCAGGCAATCCATTCATAAAGGCGTAATCTCATAAATCCTATTAGGATAACATTTTTTTTAGGAAAATCATGTCTAGGATAACATTCCTTTCAAGAAATTCGTCCATAAGGGTTTATCTCAAGGATCACCTATTAGGATAATATTCCTTTTAGGTAATTTCCCAATTTGAAGGATAACATTCCTTCTCGATCATCTTTCCACCATCACAAACTATAGATAGTCTGATTTACCTTAGTGTGATATCTAGGAAGCTAATGGGTAATGAGTTCGATCATATCCGTATCCAATCCACAATCAAGGTCAAAATGAGTATCTTTTTCTTTGAGTTGACATTCGTTTACTTACAAACTCCACCAACGAAGGGCTCTATAAACACCCTATTTTGGGACCTTTGTTTATATAAAAGTGAAATCATAATTCCACGATTTCAAGGGCATTTTAGTCACTTTTGTAGCATATTTCAAGTGTTTTCTACCTAAGGGTATTTTGGCCCCTAGGGATATTATAGTCATTTTCATCCATTTTGGTCCCCAAGGGTGTTTTGGTAATTTTTTACATTCCAAGGGAGTTTTGTTAATTTCTAATGTTTCCCTACCCTTTAGGGATAATTTGGAAAATTCTAGAAAATTTTTACTTTTTAGGGGTATTTTGGTAATTTCAACACTATTTTGCCATTTAGAGGACATTTTGGTAATTTTGGCACAATCTTATTGCTAGGATGTCACTTTGGTCATTTAAGGCCATTTTTGTAAATTTCATGTCATTTTATCCCTTTGAGGATAATTTGGTAATTTCTAACTCTTAGAGGACAATTTGGGTACTTTTTATACCTTGGGGGTAAATTGGTCACTTTTCATACATTTTGCTAATTTTGGCACAATCTTACTGCTAGGATGTCACTTTGGTTATTTAAGGCCATTTTTGTAAATTTCATGTCATTTTTATCCCTTTGATGGTAATTTGGTAATTTCAACTCTTTGAGGACAATTTGGGCACTTTTTATACCTTGGGGGTAAATTGGTCATTTCTATGCCAGAAGGGTGGCCTAAAGATTCTCCACCAAATTGAGGGCATTTTGAAAATCTTGGATAAAAATTATCATTTTTATTTTTAGGATTTGCCATTTTTATTTTAAGATTTATCATGTTTTAAATGAGATTTATTTTAAATCTCATTGATGCATTAGGTGTTATCTTGATGTTGATTGGTTTATGAATGATAGACAATCACATGACTGATCCACATTATTTAAGATTATCTATCTATCTATCTATCTATATATATATATATATATATAGAGTTTGGGTAGAAGGGGTACTTCCTTTAATTATCCTATTTTAAAGTTTATTTAGATCTTAATTCTAGGCTTTTTCTTAGATCTTATTGGCTCATTATTGTAGACAATGATCCTATTGGTCCATATTATTATATTATTATTTAGGGTAAATTATCTTAATTTTCTTTGGGATTTAATGATATTACAGATAGACTCTTGAAGTATGAAAAATGACATTAACCTTTCCCGTCAGAGTTTGTTGAAAGATGAAAATGATAGAAGTTAGTAAATGTCTTTTATATTCTCACTTATTTAATATTATTAAATTAAAGCAGGTAATGTCTTAGTGTCAAAAAGTCAACATAGAGAAAAATAAAGTTATTACCCTTCGCATATACCAATGCCACATGCAAACTCTGACCACAGAAACCCTCTCTGCAGAAACTCACCTGTTGATATAGATGGAAACCCTCATGATCGAAATCACAAACCCTTATGATTAAAGCTAAGTAAACCTTCTCATATGATGGAAATCCACTATTGATCTAGATAGAAACCTTAGATCGGACAACCCGAAATGGAGTTGTCATTGATTTGTCTCAAAATCATGAGTAAATCTCATTGTTAGTCACCGATTGAAACTTCACCATACCGCTGGAAGTTCATTGTTCGTCGCCCATCTCAGTCACTCTCTCTCTCTCTACAAAGCGATAAAGCATTCTTCATCTCTTCATCAGTGAAGTTATTCTCCTTTATTTGATCTCATTCAGATTTAGGGCTTTCAAAATTAGGGATTTTTCTCTATTTTTGCATTCACAAAATTTGGGCTTTGTTCTTTTTTTTTTTTTTTTTTTTTGTATTCGGTGATCTCCTTTTCACTTGTTGCCACTCTTTCTGTGTTTTCTCTCTCCCTAACCCTCCATATCTGTGATGTTTTTTTTTCTTTTCTTTCTAAATGCTATATTTTTTTACTATGGTATGCCTGTTGTTGTTGAGTGTTGCTCCTTGGTTGTACAAATAATCTTCCTTCAACATTAGTCTTTGCACCAAAAAGAGGGAAGAACGGTTGTTGGTTATATATATATATATATGTATGTATAAACTCCAGAATGTCCTAGAAAGATGTTCTTTGCATGTATAAGTTTGTCTGTAGAATGATATTTGAAACATTTCATTAATTAACCCATGTTCTTTGCATGTATGTGTATTTAGGAACCAAATTAGTATTTTAAATTCTTTTTTTTTTTTTTTTCCATTTTAAGCTAATTTCTTAGACTGAAATAATGATGTTAATATGATCATTGAAGTTTTGAAGATATGGTATTGATACTAAAGTTCTTGTTATAATTTTGTGCATCAATTACAGTGCTTTGATATTGACTTCTAGTTTTGAAGCTAAAAGCCAAATCATATTATCCATAATTTTGTTCTTTCTTAAACATGTGTTGCTGCAGGTTATGGGAAATGTGGAAGATAATGGCAATGTATGCATTATGCAACGAAACAGTGATTGTGTTAATGGGTTTCTCTTTTTTTTTTTAGATGTATGAGAGCTATCTAATAAAGCTTGTAATTCTTTGACAATCTCATGGAATGAAGTAAATCTATGAACAAATTTTATGAATGATGAATAAATGTAAACAAGTTTTGTGAATCTTGCAACATTGTGTGTATATTATACAAGGAATTTTGAATTTTTTTTTGACACAATTGTGGTTAAGAATAGGTTTTGTGGGTTATAATTGTGTAAGCAGGTTGGTTATGTATAAGTTGAAAGATTTTTTTTAACCCTACTATGGCATTCAACTCGAGGGAAAGAGATATGGCTGTGAAATGGAGGAATGGCTTCATATTGGTTAAAGGGTATAATTGTCCAAGTAGAAAATAAGCTTTTGGGTAAAATAGTAATTTTATGAAAGTCTAGAGTGGCATTTTAGATTTTTCAAAATATTGAGGGTAATTTCGGTAGTTTGAAATAAATACAAACACATTCCGTCACTAGTATTAATAGCTAAGTAACAGCGAGGGTGAATCTCTTTTGACAATTAAAGCAGAGGGGAGGTCAGTGTCATTTCTCAAATTACAAGGGGTTTATCTGTAATATTATTAAATCTCAAGAAATGTCAATGTAATTTACCTTATTATTTATATATATAAGTGTTTGGATATTTAAGGGCATTTCCTTAATTATCTCATTTTAGAGTTTAATTAGAGTTAAACTCTCTTTTTTCTTAATCCTCGTTGGTTCATCATGGTAGATATTAATCTCATTGGCTAGAAAATTATTTTCATTTTTCATTTTTAATTATTAATTGGGATAATTATGTCTAGTATAATTATTCTATTTTCTTTAGTTTTAATTCATGTAATTATTATTCAAAACTATAACCGAAGCAATGTAATCTTTAAATTTATGTCATTTTACATGTATTTGTTTTATGGGTTGTAACAAGTTTTCTTATTTAACTATCCAAAATAAGTTGATGACTCCTTTTTTTTTAAATTTGTGTGGATTTTCATGTTTTGGGGAAAGTTTATTTTTCTGCGCTGGCACTCACAATATTATTTTGTTAATTATTAAACAACAAAATTTCTTTGTTTATATTATAGAAATGCAATAGTATATGTGCTTGTAAAACAACAAAAAATTTACTATTTGTTAGTTTATTTTCAACAAACAAAGAAATTCTTTGTTTATGTCAAACATAAAATTGTTAGTTTCTGTATAGACACACCGGTGAATAAATAGATAATTTATTTTATTTTATTTCTTATGAACATAATAGAGTAATGTTTGTTCTAAAATGAATTAGTAAAATCATCAAGAAATTTGCTAAAGATATACGTATAAATCCTAATCATTTTCATTTAGTAACTTACTCTTAGTCCTTATTTTTTGAATATGCGACTTTTCAACACTTGTTTTTTCTACTTTAAAGCTTTCATTTGTTGATTTTATGGTTTTGTGAGTTTGGTTGGAATTTTTATGTAGTGATTGAAAGAGAGAAATTGTTCAATAGGTAATTTCCAAAAAAAGGTTGTTCGTCTTCTTTTAAAGACATGTCGTCAAACCATTGTAACTGTATTTGTTTCTTTAGTTTTAGATTTAATGATTTTTATAGATGTCGTTTGGAAAATTTTAGTTTCTTTGATCGTTGCTTCCAATCGTGGTTTCTATTTAATTAATTTCAAATTTGAAGATCACAGACGCTAATGGCAAAAGATGCAAGAGTCGTGATTTCTTCTGGAACGTAAAAGGTTAATTTTGTAGAAAAATATTTTAAGGACTTTTTGGGTTATAATATTTTGAATTTGGACCTGATCTTAATTAAACATTGATTGGACTGGAAGATCTATTGTTGAACGACCTTATTAATTAAGGATAATTAGTGGCAAGTCCCTTAGATGGACATATTTGTAAAGTGAGGACAAGCTAAAACCATTTTTTACTATATAAGTCCAGTTGGCCAAATTTATGTTTGAGTTTAGGTCCAATGATGACTAGGTGGAACATATATATTTTGAAAATAAAGGTTTTACCGATTTAACTAGTCTAACCATCACACCCAACTCTCCCCCTCTCTCTCTTTCAATCCCGTTTGTCTACAGTAGAAACCCTTAGCCTTAGACCTAGCCTCCCGTTGGCGATATCATGGAGATTCTAAGTAGCCATTGCCGATGGACCATCACAATTGAGGAGTTCATCTTCACCACCTCGAATGAGCTCAACATCTCTGCCTCGATGCTAAAATATCCACCTCTCAACCTCCAACCTTGTCAATCGTCACGAGATGAAGAAAAAAGTAACGATGGTCACTATCACCAACTAGTGGATATGATATTCTTGTGAGAATAAGAGGTAGGTGACTTGCTTTCAGATCTTGATCTAGTCATCGCTTAAATAGATCATATTTGGCTATGTTATTGTGGTGGCGAGTGGGAGTATCAGTTGGCTTAGAAGCAACAACCATTTGATCTTTACAAATTCTTTTTGGCAGAGGAAATTGACGAAGATAATAGAGAGTTCAGGGGCTAGGGATGGCCAGAGTTGTTGACAAAAGGGTAAGTGTTTGCTCCCGATGGCGATTATGAAAGACGCGTTAGGATATCACTATTTACACACATTAATTTGCGACAATGCTTTTAACGAGATCAATGAAAGTAACATGATGAAAAGAGGAAAGTGATGCCCGTGAGCAACGGTGGTTGAAAAACTCTTTACACTTAATGGCTAGTTTGCAATTAGATGGTTGTTTGGTGAGATATGAACACATAGATTTTTAGGAAAGATGGACACAAGTCTTAGATATAAGAAGTGCAACAAAAGTGAAATCAATGATGTTGAGTTCTTTAAACGAGTGAGTGGTTCAAGTTTGGTATAAGGTTTTACGCTACTTGGATGATTTGAGCACCACCGATTGCTCTTTTCTTGCCTTTTCAAATGTAGTTGTGAAGTTGAAGAGTTTTTTCCTTTCATTGAGCTCGATATTGATGCCGACGAAGACTAGTTTAGCGATTCACTATTTGGACCAAACAGTGAAATTTTATTATTTTAGTTCATGAAGTATTTGTTGAAAATCCATTAGTTATAAAAATTTCACATCATTATATTAAAATTTCATATTGGCTTCAAATTAAAAAAAAAAAATTTGTTTGTAGTGAAAGAAGTCTGGTAGCCTGTAATACCCTGACCCGAGTTAGGCAGTACCCGACCGGGTTGGATTAGGCCATGACATGTAATCCTGAATTGTACGCCAATTTACTACGTAAATAAAATTGGGCGTACGTTGGAATGTCATGTTCAGTTACGATGCATAAGTGTGAGTGACGGGTAGTTTCGAGTACCTCGGGTGCTGTTGCACCGAAAGCCTAGTTTTACGAGAAAACGTGCACGTAAGTGTATCTATATATATATTTGAATGTATATATATATATATATATACCATAATATAATTAAAGGAAGAGAAAATGAAAAATGAAGAGAAAAGAAATGAAAGAAAGTAGAAAGAAGCATGGACGGGGTGGCAGCCACCGACCATAAGGTCGGTTAGAGAAATTGAGAGAATGGTGTAGAAGAAGTTAGAAGCAAGTAAAAGAACTGAGAAGCCAGTAGAGAGAATGAGTGGAGGTAACAGTAACCGTGTATACGTGTGTGGTGTCTTCCATATATAAACAAAAATATAAAACTTAAAGCAACACTAAACCAAAGAGAAACAAGTTAACGTCCGAAACAAGAGAAAAGAGAGAGAGCTAAGAGAGAGGTTGAAGAGAAAAGAAGGAAGAATTCTGGAGAAAGTGGGGAGCTGAAAAAATGGGAAAAACAGGTACTTTCTCTCTGTAGGCTTTTTACTTGTTTCGATTTTACACAATTTCAAGTGTATACATACACATATATATATATGAAAGTTTAGGAATGAAATTAAGTAACTAAGAGGGCGAATCAGAGTATAAGCCGAGCCTAAAATAGTAAGAAGAAGTAGAGAAAGATTTCTTGTGTTCACGGCCACAAATTGGTGGGACTTTAAAAACGATTCCAAACTTTAGTTATGAACGGAAACTAGTAGAAGACACTTTAAGGAATCTAGGGCAACTTGAATCATGAAGAATGGTTGAGAAATGACTAGTTTAGAGTCAAGTTTTTAGAAACGGCACATGGCCGAAAAACTGAATGGGTGTTGGGAAAACTGTGTTTTGGGGTATAAAGTGCTTCTAAATAATTCAGAAGGTCTTAGGATGAATTTGGTGTAAAAATATCCAAAAACCGATGTGAAAATCATGAGGGAAATGGAGGAAAATGGGTTGCAGAACCTGCACCGGCGTCGGGGAAGACGCCGGAGTAGTGGCCGGATTATGGAGTAGAAGACGGGTCTGTTTTGGAGTGATGGGTTAGTTTGGGCTTGGATCCGGTTCAACCCGGTTTGATCCTATGAATTATATGTCAATACGTCGTCGTTTGGTCAAGGAAAAAAAGAAAAATAAAAAAAAGGGAAGAGACGGAGGTGCGGCTAGTGAGGTTCGACCCACTGACCAGCGCGATTAGGGACCCAATGCCAAGGCTTCAACCCACTGTGCCACCACCGCACATGTGGGTATTATCTTAGAGATATATATATATATATATATATATTATAAAAAGGAATTATATAATTAAATTAATTTAATTCCATAAAATAGCCCCAATGTCCGAATTAAGTAAAAAGATAGTGTAACCCAAGGTTTTTGGGCATTCTGAACCCAACGGTGGAATCCGTTTTAGCAAAAGAGGTACCAAAAAAATGATACGTAAAAACATAAAATTATCAAAATGCCCCTAGTACAATACGAAGCATAAATAAAGTTCAAATTAAACAAAATTGATACCAATGAAAGCCCAAGTAAATATGAACTCATATACGTGACTAGATAATGATTCGAGGCCAGACTATCATAAAATATAAAGTGACCAAAATACTTCTGAGCATAGAAAATACAAAGTAAAGGCCCAATGAAGGTCATTCTGATATAAGTAATTATCATAAATATAAATATGTAAATCGAAGGGCTAAATAAGACGCTGAGATAGTTAAAGTATAAAATAGAAAATGATCGATGTGTCTCGATGATTAAAAGCAGATATCAAATGAAATTCAAAAGACTCAAAAATTTATATACAAGGGTCGGTAATAAACTATAAAATGAAGAATGCATCCTTATGACTTAATGAGCTTACCAGAAGTAGAATCATGAAATAGATACTGATTCAATGTGTTATATATTTTAATCCATAATTATAGGAGCATTCAAATGACGGGAAATGAGAAAGAGAGCTATGGAAAAGATATGGTGATAACCAAATAGAAATGCAATGTTAAGAACTCAAGGTAAGTAATACCTTACCTCTACATGTAGTACATTCCTAACCATGTCATAGTTTTTCTATATGCATTTGTACTCTTATTTGTTATATCAAATTCTTTATGATTCCACTATGTGATATTGCTTCTCAATGGAATAGTTTAGTTATGATGTTGTATCTTACTCTTGATTTTCACATCTATTGATGATGTTATATCTTGATCATAAGATTCCTATACATTTGTGTAAATGACCATTCTGTACACTTGCACGTAGGGCCAAGAGGGGCCGGATGATGTTGTTCTCGGCAGCTTAGTAACATAGCCGTAAAAATCTATAGTTATATCATGTTGCCTTGAACTAGTTATGATCCACATTCTTCTCTGTGGAGAGTAGCATGATCTTGATATTTTACCAGTGCCGAATTTATGCTCAGTCACAAACTCCATCTGGATGTGTAGTATGACCCGAGTAAAGGGTCCTGTCCCCAGCATGAGGACCAGTTTTGCATTATTGACCCGAGTACAAGGTCTTGTTCCGAGTACGTGGACCAGTTTTACATGATTGAGCTTAGTGCTTATGCATATAGGGGGTAGCCGGGCCTCGTAGTTCATAGCATCCATCAGATTTGACATCACTATCTTTTATTGAGACTCATAGTATGATCATGTTTTTGTATGAATGATCAGGCAATCTACAACTTTATTTGAGTATGTTCTATGACCAAGTATCTAACAGCTTTGACTGTAGTATATGATGTTGTCTTTCAGACTAGATATTCGTGATTATCAGTTATATTCCAGATTGTTGTTATTCATTGATGAGCCATGATTGTTACTTTGATTACTATTATATTCCTGATCATTGAATTTACGAGCTATGATTATTGCTTGAGAATCATCTGCATCCCTGATCATTGATCTTCATTGATGAGCTATGATTGTTATATGATCTTGATTGGCTATCATATCCTTGTTATTTAGATTCTTCCAGATCTTGTACACATGGTAGAGTAGGGGACTTACTTACTGGGCTTAGTTTAGCTCATTCTAAATTTACATGTTGTTTTCAAGCACTGATACAGAGGACAGACAGTAGGAGACTGTGGCTATAGGTTTGACATTTTTGGCAAGTAATGGTAATAGTAATACAGTCTTGTAGCACTTCCGTGGATTCACGTCTTGGGGACGAGATGATGATGTAGAAATTTTATAGGTTGTATTTTTGTATTAGCAGAATGATATGTACATGTAACCCTTCCCTTTATTGTCTTCCGCTATATTTATATATGATGATGCATGTAGTTACATGTTAGCTGCACAGATAGTAGTGTAACAGAATGATTAGGTCCAGTTCAGCGAAAGGGCCTCATCGGATGCTTGCGGTTCGCTAATCAGCAGAGGGTAGGTTGCAAGTCGTGACATAGCCCATTTTTTGTGTTTAGGAGTGAATTATCTCTTATTTTATGAAACAATAAAATTTCACTATTTTGCATGAATTTTTGTTGTCACTGAGATAAAATTTTATTATTTTTAACAATTTTTTCTTTAAAATTTCATATTCAACATGATTATTGTTTAATTGATCTTAATTTTAAGATTTCAAATATATAAATTTCATTAAAAATAGATTTATAAATTTTAAAATTGAAATATTTTTTTGAAACACTTCCTTAATTTTTGAGAGATAATTACAGAGAAATCGACCCTTGATATAGTGAAAGGTATTTTAGTTAAAAAAAATTGAGAAACTTTTAAAACTAAAAAGAAGAAATTTAAGTATTTTTCTATTTAACAATATATTTATGGACTTTGGCCAAAAAATCATATTAATTATTAGAAGGTAAAGTGAATAATAGTATACGGGCAAAACTGAAAGAACAAAAATATGGCACGTGTGCGATTCAGAACCAGCTCAAAGTGTGACGAGACGACGAAGATGATGTTATTATTACTGCAAGTTATAGGATCCAGAGAGCGTTCTGTCTCTGCGCTTGTTGTAGGAGCTAGGGATGGAGACGAACAACAGAGAGGCACGACGACGTCGTATCGCGGACAGAGGATCGGACCGTTTGGCTCTCATCACCGGTCGAATCCAAACCCTACCATCATCATCGACGTCACTGGAACCGGAACCGCATCATTCGCAGACGGCCTCATGTCCGCCGTCCATTTTCGATGATCATCATGATTTTCGAACACATCTTTCAGATCAACCTCCCGGTATTTCTTTCCCTACTCCCGATTCATTATGGTATCTGTTAATTCCAGATGTTAATAATGCCAATTGATGATACACGTCTATATATATATATATATATATAGACGTGTATACGAATGTAATAATCAGATTGTTAGTTATAGGTTAATGTTCACTTATAATAAAACCAATAGGCTTGCTAGTCGCTGTTAATTGCTGAATACTGTAAATTTAATTGCAATGATGCTTTGTTGATAATAATAATAGTCTCTTAATACTATCTTATATAATACTTATTTTCTTAATTATTTATAGGTGTAACAGATATTATTCATATATGGTGTTATGCTTTTTGAAGACATACTATGACTGGTACTCTCGGGGGCATGGTTATAAGATGAAAGACAATTGATTTGTGTTGTTCAATGACATGCTTTCTAGTGTAGGGACGTTTATGGATAGTGGAATATAATTGATACCATAATTATGAACCAAACAAGTAAAAAGTGTTAATATATATTTGTCTCTCTCTCTCTCTCTCTATATATATATATATATATATATATAAAATTTTATTAAAGACTTTAATATCTCCCCCAAAGATAAAATATCCTATTGTAATAATCAAGTATTTGATTTTAGAAAATCTAAGTTTACTGCCCTCTACTGGATTTGGATTAAACAAATTAAAGGAGATTAGGGGCCACTATTTGGAGCAATGGTAAAATGGTTACTCTATCAAGCGTGAGAATGCAAATTCAAGTGAACAGTATTGCCAAGAGGATAGGTCTGTATTGGTTTTCTCTCCTTGTACCCCCATTGGTGTAACTAATGTTGGGTAATGGCCTTTCTAAATTATGAGGAGATCAAAACTTAATTCAAGGTTAGCTTCAATGATTTTTGGACATTACATTCTCTTTTTTAGGTAGTGCCTAATAGAGTTTTGAGAAGATGTCATTGTATTAAGAAGCGCATCAGAATCGGTGTAATAAAAGCAGTGTACTTTTGTTTTCTTTTCGTAGATGAATGGAAGATTGTAGTTCATTCCTGGTACCATTTGAGAAGGACCTAAAAAGTAACAAGGCTGTTGGTAGAGCGTTGCATTGATTCTTCTTTTTCCGTTCTTCGTTGATATTACCTTTGACCACGGAAATTGAACTTGTGACTAGCCCTTTGGCCAAAGTTACTGGGGTTTTTCTGTTTGTTGAATAATTTTCAGCTTGGAGTTTGCAAATTTTTATTGGAAAAAAGAAGTAAAGGCGAGAAACTAGAAGATGAAACAAAGATATGATTTAGGAACTTGGTTGTGAATAAGGCATGTGTTTAAGTTGCTCTTCTTGAAAGAAAAAAATAGTTGTGAGCACCCCCTCTCCCAGAAAGTAAAATTTTCTTGTTGGATAACTTGGTTATTGGTTAACATAAGAGCCTTTATCCTTAGAAATAGATAATTCTAGGAACCAACAAGCTTGGTTGGTAGTTCCTCCACCTCTCTATATGGGAGGTTAAGGGTTCAAGTTCCATTAAGGGACAAAGTGTGTGTGTGTGTGTGTGTGTGTGTGTGATTTACTTATTAAAAAAAAAGCAGTTAATTCTAGGAGTTGTCTGATAGCCTCTTTAGAATTGTGTGGCGCTTCAACTTCAATCCTAGAAAGCACCTTATCTAGAAAAATCCAAACTAACAATAGTTGTTTTACTTTGAACCTAAAAGATTGGAATCAATTTAGACAAGGTGAATCATTTATTGAAAGGGGAAAGAAGAATGATCCCTTAGATTTTCTTTTCTTTCTTCTTCTTCTTCATTTCTTTTTTTGATAGAAGAAGGGGGCAAACTCATAAACAAAAAGAGACTCACAAAAATTAAAGCCTCCCATTCACCAAAAAAGTTTGCAAAAGTATGTGTTAGAGAATATAATAATAAAGTTATACCTTCTCTAACAACTTAAGGTTTTAGATGAGTTGGTAGTTTAATATGGTATCAGAGTAGGCAAAAGGTCCTGAGTTCAAACTTCACCGTCACTCTCAAAATTTGAATTGACATGTGTAGGCTCAAATTGGTCACATGTGAGGGGCCATATTAGAGAATATAATAATAAAGTTATACCCTCTCTAACAGCTTAAGCTTTTAGATGAGTTGATAGTTTAACAATATGATTGCAAGGAAGGCACCATTTTTTTCTTGGTTGGTGGTTTAGGGTGCTATTCTTACAACATATGACCTTCATAAGAGAGGTTTTCATCTTCCTAACCATTGTTGCATGTGCAATGAGGAGAAAGAGTGTGTAGACCACCTCCTTATTCATTTTGGTGAGGGATGCATAGAATTTGGTATTCTCTCTTTTTGATTGTAGCTGGGTGATGCCGGCCACTATTAAGAAAGTTTTTTTGGGTTGTAGATGCACTCGAATTTGAAATATGCATCGAAAATGGCTCCATTATGTCTTAGTTGGTGTTTGTGGAGGGAGCTGAACATGAGAACTTTTGAAGGAATTGAGAAATCTCCTTGGTGCTTTAAAGATAGTTTTTCGCGTTTGTTTTACTTTTGCTATACAGAGGAGTATTTGTTGTATTTAGACACTTTTATAGGATTTTCTTTTAGAGGAGCTTAGGCTTTGATTTTGTAGCTGTTCTCTTTTTGTAATTATGGGTTTTGTCCTTCTCAGGTGCCTCGTTGATATTAATGAAATACTTTTTATCGATAAAAAGCGAGGGATATGCCTCAATAATCAAAAAATATAAAATCTTCAAAAAATTATATTTTGTTCTACACATAATCGTCATATTCTCTTCAGAAAAATGTCGGTTTCTCTCCCTCCAAATACACTAAAATAAACATATAAAAATCATCCTCCATACCTTCCTCCTCCCCTTCCTTTCGCGACCCCCTATCCAACTTCTTTAAAAAAGTTATACGATGAAGGCATCACCCAACAAACAAGGATAAAAATAAATTCACACACTTCCTTCACAACGTAGCAATGAAGGAATAGGCGATCAATGGACTCCTCACTACTCAATCACACATTACATCTACCCGCCAAGCGAATTCCTCACTTCTTTAGATTATCCATGGTTAAAACTTCCCTCCATGTAAGTCCATATAAGCCTTCAAAAATGCTTTAGTACCCCATATCACTCTCCATGGAAACTTTTTTCACCCTTCCTCGCTAAATCTTATAACAGGATTTAGTTGAGAAGATTTTACTTCTGTCAAACCTCCGTACAATTCTATCCCTTTCCTCCCTCCTTAGCTTGCAATGATGTTAGAAGGTCTAAAAACCTTGCAACTTCCTCCGTCCCCAATTATGAAAATTCCTGCAAAAACATGGAGTCCAATCAACATCATTGCCCAAGAATGATAAATGCTCCAATACCCTCGCATCCTTATTAGAGGCCAACTGGTAAAGATGAGGAAAACTCTCCTTTAAGGCCACAACTTCACACCATACATCCTTCCAAGACCTCACCTTATCTCCCCTTCCAATTAGAAAACCCACCTTGTGGAAAAAATCTTCCTTGCCCCTACTAATGAATATCCAAAAGCTCACTCCATAGGACCCCTCTTCCTATACCTAAGCCCACTCATCAATCTCACACTTAAATTTTACCCCAACCACCTTTCACCGCATTGCATCTTGCTCCATGGCAGACGTCCACAACCATTTACTTAGAAGAGCTTTATTGAATGCTTGCAACTCTTTCACACCCAAACCGTCTTCCTTCAAATATCTAATATTGTCCCAACTCACCAAATGCATCTTCCTTCCCCCAACCCCCCTTTTCCTCATAAAAATTCTGTTTGAATCTTATCTAATCTCTTCTCCATTGACTGCCGGAACCCTTAGAGGTTTTCTTCTCTTAACTATCTCAAGTTGCGAGTAAACCTTTGAAGTGTTGAGATTTTTTGAATAATTTTTAGAATATACCATTATCCAGTGTTCGTCCCGCTTACATAGGGTGCTTGTAGGGGTAGAGTAGACTTATATCATATTTTTGCCCAAAATGGTTGTTCTTAAATTTTCTTGAATAATTTTTGCAAATGAAAGAAAAGGTATATACAGGATTCACTTTCTGGACTCCAACGATTGAATGCCAAGACAAGAAAACATATAAATAAATTCAAAAGGTTATTTACTTACTAAAAAAAAGTTAAATTAAAAGGATTTTTTTAGAAGAGCTCATGGTAACATGGAAGAGAAGGGAATGATTTGGACAAAAATCTGCTTTAGAAGGCAGGGAGGCTCATAGTCTCAAGTTTGTAGCGGTTAAAAATTTGAAACTGAATATCTATGGGAAAGAGTTGAGAAACAAATTATTGATCAGTTGCTTCAAAGCAATTTGCTTATTGGTGAAATTACCACTATGTTCACTAAAGCAGTGACCAGCAATTCCTTTCCCTAAGGGAACATTTGGCTGCGAATCTGTCTCGGACCTTAAGTTTTCTGCCTCAGGCCCTTTATGGCTATGTGCCTCTCTTCTCTTCCTATGTTTACTTTATTCAAACCATCCAAGTTGCAGCTTGGATTTAGGCTATCTAGATATGAAGCTTTAAGTATGTAATGGGCCATAACACAGAGGTAATGCAAAGAACAGTAGAGCCATCTCCTGAGGACTGAGGAGTATGTTTGAGGTAATGTGTGAGCTTTGCAGTCCCACATCGGATAATAAGTGTAATAAAAAAGGACTAATATACATGATTGAATGAAAGATCTAACTATCAAATTTTAACAACCTTTCATTGTATATTTAAAAAGATACAAATCCCACAAGTAACTTATGGGAAAATGAGAGAGAATCTTGAAAATGATCTGGTACTTCTTGTTATAATGCACTTGGCACTTGCAAGAATCGTATGGTCATTTCTCACTGAATTTTGCATTGGTGTCTTTTAATCTAGAATTCACTTGAACTTTTGGTTTCTTCTCTCTCATCTTCCCTTTGCTTTTGTCAAGTCCAATATTTTGTGAAAAGTTATGAAGGAAAATCTTCAGAATTACTGTTTGCCAATTGGTGACTTTATTATATTATGGATGTGTTGCTTGAACAAGAGTTGGTAATGTTGGGAGCTTGATATACCTTACTAGCCCTTTCTCTAATAGCTTAAGCTTTTAGAGCAATTGGTGATCTAACATGGTATCAGGGCCTTGGTTGTGAGAGCTCTTGGGTTCAAGTCTTTTTATTTGTATTTATTTTTTGTTTGCATTTGCATTTTCTTCTACTTCATGTTTGTCTTGATTTCTTTGCCTCTCCACGCGCGAGTCTGGGATCATACGTGAGGGGGAGTGTTGAGAGCTTGATATACTTTGTTAGCCCAATCTTGAATAGCTTAAACTTTAGAGCAATTGATGATCTAACATGTAGAATCTATTGTGCGTGTGTCATTTCCATTTGAGAACCGAAGACAATGATGTGGCAAGTGGGTGAAGCATTTATTTTTTGATAGAGGGGAATTGAGTTTTGGATCACTTAATTTAATAGCTCTAAAATTGCTGGATTTTTCACCTTGAAGCTTGTTAGGGGTTTGTTCAGCGCATGGGAAGCAAAATCTCCATACCAACATTTAAGGCTTTGCAGCTATCTGGAGGAGACTCAGGAGAGCCTTACCCTGTACGGGTGCTAACTCTGACAGACAGGGTCTTCTAGAGTGAGTGAGCATAGTTTTTATACATTGTGCTACAAGAACCACAAATGATCTGCTTTGCAAGAATAGTTTCGTTCACCAAATTAATTTAATCTTATGCTTCTGACCTCTCAATAGCTAAGTTAGATTCTTTTGGTAACAAGGATGGTATGCTCAACATCATATTTGAGTTAGGTATGCACAGTGCTTCGCCTGGTAGGGAAAGTTCCCAATTCATGGGAGGACTGCAAGCAGTAGCAAGTAGAATGGGCTAGCCTCCATTGTTAAAAAGAAATTCTGTATTCATTCTGAAATATGCATATATGTTGAAGTAGCCAGCATCCAAGGGAAAAAATGCTTTTCCTCAGACTTTTATAGTGACTCAAAATATGCTGTTACCATTGGAAAGTCTCACAATAAGACAAAAGGTGTATGCCTTCCTGTGTTTTTATAGCTGACAGTGCCCAGGGCAGGAATGTTATAAGAGATTAACTTCTCGCTTTTCATGCGAGTTGTATCCACAATTATGAAGGATTAGTGCATTAAATTTTCTGGAGTTTGGTTCATGCTTCATGTTATGGTGATTGGGACATTATAATTCATGCTCTATATTGGGCTTTTTATATTTCTTATCCACTATCAGCTTATGTTATCTTGCAAAGATACCATGCTTTTTAATACCTGTTGTAGTTGTTGCTCATTGATCTTGTTGGTGTTGCAGTTCCACCTCATAATGAGGATAAATCCTCCAGATCTTTGTTGCCAAAGCATGATACTACGCCTGAATCTGGCCAGTTTAATGCCTCTGATGGTGGAAGCAAAACACAACCACTTCTGCGCAAATGTGAGACCTGCACTGAAACCTTACGAGCTCCAGCTTGGGAAGCTGATGGCAGAGTAGAATCATCTCCAATCTCATCAACAGTTCAAAATTCATCAATTTCTGCTTCTGACATGGAGCATCATTTTCAACCAGTGACCCATAGCCATAAAATTTTCTCCTCAAGTCAAATAAGTTCTGCCATAACAGCTTCAGAGAGTATCCGCTTTTACTGTTCCGTAGCTGTGGCCATTTTAGTAGTTCTGTCTTATGTAGGATTTCCCATAATAGGCAGCCTCATGAGGAGCATCATAATGTTGAGGCCCCTTTATCTACTGTTGCTTACCAATATATCGATTGTGCTTGCACAGCTTCTTTTAGAAAAACAAAGAGGGTTTGAAAGGGTCCAGCAAGAAGCAAATAATGATCCTTCAATGGGGGAATATGGTATGGTTGAACAGGTAAGCAAGGCTCTAGAGTTGGGATTGGTGTTGCAGAACATCATGGGTGCACTCTTCATGGATTCTAGTGTTTATGCAATAGTTGTCATATGCGGCCTTTCACTGGCACAGAGACTTGGCTGGTAAAATATGTGTTTAACCTATTTAATAATGTGTCTAATAATGTATTAGTTCATTAGAGTTGTATGACTTGGCCCTTAGTGAACTTGGCCAATGCTGCTTCAGGGTGACTCTTTCCTTTAGTTGCTGTATTTTGCTGTATTTGATAATTCAAGCATGTTTCATTTGTGCAATGTCGTGAGCATTTCAATATTTCTGTTGAATTCAAGTCAGAAGGGACTGGCTTTCTAAAATGATACTTGGAACACTGCAATTGAATTAGACAGTTAATTTTAATAATTTTCACTTGGCAGGAATAGCAATGTTCTAAGGGAGAAAAAATCTCTTTGGTGAATATATGGTTAATGTCAATTTAGGGTTAGTGTAGGTTCGTTTTTTCTTTTAGGGCATTTGGAAACTGTTTAATATTGACATCAGAATTTTGATGCGAATGAAAATAGAAACCATAATCCTCATATTGTATACATCCTAAATTTTCCTAAGCCCCATAGCAGTGGAAGTCCTACCGCCTCGTGCACTGATATTGTCCTTTTATTCTGCAGGTGGTTTGTGGATGTTATGTCGACAAATCATTAGCCAAGCTCCTTTTTCATGAATGTGGCTTCCTACCCCAATGGACATGGTGATTTTTTGAAACTTCCAACGTTATGCTCAGTAGTCATGAAAAATTGGAAAGAGAGAGAGAACAATATGCTTTATAAAGCAAAAGTTTTTTTTTTTTTTTTCTTTCATTTGAATGGAGCTACTGAAAGGAAGCACCTGGATGTCAAGATCATCATCCGGATGTTCTTTGATTTTCATGGCTGGGTGTTTGAGAGTTGCCCAAGCGAACAATTTAGAGATATTGGGTTGATGGTGATACAACTGAAAAAATGGTGGAGCAGGAGACTTTCAAACCCTGGAACTAATCGCAGGGAATGGAGAATCTCAATGATGAAAAGGTACTGCGGGGTACAATTCTCCAACAGCCAGCATGAGGTAGATAGAAGATGCATAAACCTGTTTCAGCAAGAGCCATTATGTCAACAATCTGGATTAGATGTTTGATTTAGTGTGGACCAATAGAACAAGAAATAATATGCAGAAAAAGCACATGTAACATGCATTGCAAGTTCTTTAAAGCAGGCAGAAGTGAAAATGGGAAAAGCTGGGCTTGAATGCACATATAATATATGATTTTGATGATTAATAACAAAATATAACACTTGCAAACAAAAAGGACGAATGATTTTGTCTTGCTCACTTCAACATATTGCAAATTAAGCCTCTGAAATTAGTGAAATTTTTACTTAAAATTATCAAATAATAAGATCCTTGGCTTATCAGAGACAATCACTCGTATTACAGTTTTCTACACCTTCAGGAATATAAACCACTCATTCTCTATAAAACACAATGTCCCAGCAAGTTTCTGCTCCTCTCTTTAATGGAAATTCTAACTGATTTTCTCATATGCTTCTAAAATCTCATTTGAAGTCAAAACCAAAGTCAGTTTGGTTGAGCTATAATGCCTCACTGATACCTTGTCAGTTCAATCTAAGTGAAGAAAAGACGGTGGGAAGCGAAGCCAAATAAAAGATAGTTACAAAGAAAGGTAAACTAAACATGTGCATAAGCACCAAAAGACAGACAAACTCAGAAGACCAAATTCAAATGTTAATCCATAAAAATCTGAAATAAATCTCAACAACGTGTAGATCGCCAATTCTGACTGTTCACCAAATGAAGGCAACTCTTTGATGTCTCATTTTTTAGAAGCTATCCTGAAATTGTCTGAAGTGTCGACTGGTCCTCTCACTGTGCATGGCTCTAGAATTCCCACAATTTCAAACATCTCATTCTTTCAGAATACGAGAGAATGAGACTCTGGCTATGAGATCTAAATGTCATACAAAATTGGAGCAACTCTTTTGTTGTTTCTGAATTGTCATGCACCTTGTGGTATAGGAATAATGTTCAGGTACCCCTGCCCCTCTTTCCTCCCACTGGGTTATAGCCTTCCTCTGGAATCACTATTAACTCACCCATTATGATTGTTAAGAAGAGATGAAAGCAATCCCAGCAAGTTTCCGTAGTGCTGGCATTTCTTAGCAGAGATGCCAGTTTGATCTTAAAATAGATATTGACTACAATCCTCCCTCCTCAGGCACAGTATCAATCCAAATCATCAGTTCTGCTGTGATGCAGAGCCAGCAGCTCTAGCATCCAATAGATATCTTTTGAAAATGGTTTTGAATCATCACCTGATACAAATTCTTGAACCACATTGTTGACCTCAATTAGGCTGCATCCTGGTGTTTTTTTCATGCTCTTACTTCTTATGAGTTTCCTCATCCTTGACACACCATCCCACTTCCCAAGGTCTGCATAAATATTTGAAAGTAAAACATAGTTTCCTGTGTCATCTGGTTCAAGCTCTAGAAGGTGCTCCATTGCAGTAACAGCAATCACAAGATTACTATGAGATCTGCAAGAACTTAACAGAGAACCCCAAATGGCTGAATCTGGCTTCATTGGCATGCCCTTTATGGTTTCAAGAGCCTGATCAAGGCACCCTGTACGACCAAGAAGATCAACCAAACAACCATAATGCTCAATTCCCGGTTCTATGTTATAACTATTTCTCATAGAATCAAAATACTGTAATCCCTCATCCAAAAAACCAGCATGTGCACAAGCTGTTAAAAGACCAACAAAGGTGATCTCATTTGGTTCAACCTTTGCCCTCTGCATTTCTTGAAACAGTTCAATTGCTTCACGAGCTTTCCCATGAGTCGCCAGCCCTCCAATCATTGTACTCCAAGAAATCACATCTCTTTCCAGCATTTGATCAAATAACTGCCAAGCTTGATTTATGCTTCCGCATTTCGCATACATTTCAATTAGAGCATTACATATACTAGTCTTCTTTAGGAGCCCTTTTTTATCTGCATAGAAGTGGATCCATTTTCCTAGCTCAAGAGCTCTCAACTGTGCACACGCGGGCAAAACAGCAACTAAGCTGACCCAATCAGGTTTGACCCCCTCCATTTGCATTTTCCGAAAAACATCCAATGCATCAGCATAGCAACCAATTCGGGTGTACCCAGAAATCATCGCTGTCCAAGAAACAATTGTCTTTTCAGGCATCTTGTCAAAAATTGCCCTTGCTTTTCTAATCTGCCCCAATTTGATATGACCACTAATGAGACTGTTCCATGAAATCGCATCTTTTTCATTCATTTCCTCAAACAATGTATGTGCATCAGTCATGTTGTCACATTTTGTATACATGTTCAACAGTGAATTTTCAATCACAGGGTTGGATTTAAGTCCAAATTTGCACACATGCCCATGAATTTGGGTACCCAGATCAAGACACAGAAGTCCTCCACAAGACTTAATCACAAATGGGAATGTGAATTTGTTAGGAAAAATGGGTTCTTCAACTTGTGTGTGTCTTAGCATTTGCTTGTACACATTGATTGCTAATATATACAGGTGGTTGTGTGTGTAAGCTCTAATCACTGCGTTGTACAAGAAAGTATTTGGCTTATCCATCTGCTTAAAGAGGAAGCTTGCATAGTCTATCGCTCCATTTTGACCGCATACATCCACCATTTTTGTCACCAAGAAGTTGCTATGTGATAGTGAGAACTTAACAATTTGGGCATGAATTTCCTTCAACTGTCCCATGTTTACGCAATTCCGCAACAAGGGTGCAAACTTATCTTCCAATCCTTGGATTGTCAAGATACCAATCTTCGCCGCCATTAACAACGCGAGTAATAGAAATCTTCAATCTATTGAGAAGATTTATGGCATGGCCTCAAATACTTAGAAAGGTTTGTCGCTTTCTATCAGTCTCGAGGCTTTTGGCATATGAGTTAAGTCCGTACTAGTTTCCTTCTGAATCACAAGATGTCAAATTTCACAATTTTTGGGGCCACACTGGTCATTGAATTGTGATGAAAGAGTTACATTTAGGATCAAACCAAAAAATGGTCACAGGGATTGAAGGCTGAAGGTGAAGTAATACATGTGGCAAAGGCACAAATTCGGTACGCGGGTGATAAGATAATCTGATTCCTTTTATAATCAATGCATCAACTTTCATTTTCATTGATGAGTGAGAGGCAATGATTTGCGAAGCTGTTGAGGAGCTGGTCGAAGAATTTGGTACTTGAACAATGACCGTGGCGAAAATGGGATTTGGGTTTGATACGATGCTGAATAATAATCTTATATATATATATAATATATGTATGGAGAATGTGGTAGAATGGTCATGGCTAGTTGAGTGTTCGATAGAATGATTGAAAAAAATGTGTTGTTTCTTGGACAGCTTTGATATGTGAGTACTGTGATGCCACGATATCAGTTTAGGTCGAATGGGATCTTCAGGTCTTGGGCGGCGGAGCCCAATGAGTTTACTTTCTGGACAAATTTTAAAGCATTTGGGTTTCTGAGTATTCCTGATAATGGAATGCAGATTCATGGTATGTGTGTTAAATCTGGATACGAATGGTATCCTTTGGTGGCTGGTGGGCAATTCTATTATTGATATGCACATGAAATGTGGAAGAATTAGTAAAGCAACCCAATTATTTGATATAATGCCATTTAGAAGTCTTATAACTTGGAATGTGCTGATATCAAGATACCTCGAAGGAATGGGTGACAAGTCTCCACGTGTTCCAGAAAATGCATGAACACGGAGAAACTCCTGATGAATTTACACTTAAAAGAAGAAAAAAGCTTGCAGTGGTTTTGACTTTTGAGCAATTCAGGAAGGAATCCAAACTCATGTTTATAATATATATATAAAATGAGGATTCCCATTTGTCATTCAGACAATTATTGCAGGTGCCGTTGTTGATCTGTATGTGTTATTAGTGAAGTAGAACAGAAGAGTGTGATAGGAAACCTATCGGAGGCCATGGAGTTGTTAGGCTGCTTAGGAAGAGTAGAGTCTGAGTAGATTGATTTATTCTGTCGAGCATGGTGGGTGTGCTGATTTTGGTCTTTGGAGCAAGGGAAGCAAATGCAGTCTTACGTCATTATGGCATGCGTTGCTTAATGCTTGTAGAGTACACACAGACTTGGAATGCAGGAGAGATTCTTTTGAGATTAAAAGGTAACAATTCTTTTGAAATTTTAGGTGCATGTTAAAAAGTTTGCATACTGGTCTGGTCCATCCATTGATGACATTGCAGAAACAAAAGTTGGACTTTTCTTTTCCTTTGGTTGATCAGATTTTATTTAAGCTTGTAATAGGATATACAATTTAAGATGAAATTTTATAAAAAATATTTTATATTTGAAAACAACACCAATTTCGTACTAAAACATAGTTGATTGTATTAGAAGTAAAAGTGACATTAAATTAAATTTAATAATTCATGTATTTATATCATTGTCTTGTTATCATTAAAAACACGAGAAAAAAAGAAAACTGTATCATATTCATCCCGCCTTATTTACCTCAAGACCCAATTTCATAACAATAAAAGGTTAATAGTTTTTGTCACTCTCTTGTTTTATTTTCCTTTTTATGATTTTTTAACTTCACTTTGCTTCTTTCTCTAAATAAATATTAACTTAAAATAATATATTAATCTATACTTTAACTTCAAATGATGACATTTTGAAACTCTATATAGTCTTTAACTGAGGAAAAACTAAAATTAAATTACAATTTATACATTGGTAGAGTAATTAAATGGTATAATATTGCTACAAACAACATTCATAATTTCTCAAATTCAAATTTATAACACTATGTTAAAGAAAAATTTGAGTATGAAATTAAACGTTTAAATATGTCTTTAGTTCTTTCAATTTAGGACAGAGCCTTAAGGAAGGGAATTAATGTTAATGTTGCTCTACAATTAAATATTGTTGGGATAGGGCTGGAATATTTGGGGTTATCGAGAAGGTAAGATTAGGACTCAAGGATGGATATAAATCTTTGAGTGTTGGACAAAAAAATCTTTTTTTCTAAGTTAGAATCTAATTTTATTTTTAGTAAAAATAAAATTATGATCGATTTTTTATTTTCATTTTCTTCCACTACATTTTTTAATTTTATTTAATTATTTATTTGTTTTGAACAATTCTTTTAGGATAATAAATTATTTAGTTTTTTCTATTTATTTTTGTCAACTTGGATTTTTACTATTTATTTTATTCCCCTTTCTTTTTTCTTATATATATTTATTTTTTATTTCACATAAAAATTTCTTTTGCACATTTTTTTCTTGTAGGATATTTGACCTCATTTTTTTTTTTTTAAAAATTTTTCATTTATCATGAGAGGTGATGATTCTAAATGCTAAATGAAATACTTTTTCTGCAAATTGGGACTACAAATTATGAAAATATTTATGTCAAAGTATTATGTTTACGTATTTTAAAGGATATCTATGTTGGTCATGGTATTTTGACATTTTTGTCTTTTTTTCATGGTTCATATATTTTAGTCTCACACACACACACACACACACACACACATATATATATATATATATATATATATATATATATACACACACACACACACACAATATTATCTTGTAATTTCTCCAACAACTTTGGTTAATGCAAGTTTTTTTTGTATTATGGTTGGAGGTGATGGTTTTAAAAATAATTTCTAACTCAAATAAAGTTTTTGTGGATTAAAAAAAAATTAATTTAATTTAATTTAATTATTAATTTAAAGAAAAATTGATCTTATGTAATTTACAATTCTTGAATTCCTTTTTTTTTGACTATTTTTTTTTAAAAACATTATTCAAAATTCTTAAATTTTCTTATGAGTTCTTTATGATTTAGAATTCTTAAATTTTTTTTTTTAATATAATTCTATTATTGAAGGCATCCTCCACTTTACTATTATTAAATTTCTTTTCCCGCTTTATAATTGTTTTTAGTTTTAAATTTCTTTTTTTGAAAGAGTCTTATTACCAATAAATCTATTTTCTTTTATTTAAAATTATTGATTTTTTTATGACTCTTTTATTTTTTCTTTATATTTCCTTTTTAGAAAGTAAACTCTAATTTAAGATTGTTAAATTTGTTTTTTCCCTTTTAAATAATAAATTTATTTAAAATTTTATTTTTAAATGAGCCTCATTACCTATTAACAAAATAAAAACAGAAATACGATTGATTTTTTTTTTTTTTTTATTTCACTTCAATTTTTCTTTTTTAATTGATGTAGAACAGGTTGTAGAAGAATTCAATTCTTAGCACGGAATTGTGTGCGACGCCAGAATGATTGTAATGGCGTGAAATTCGGTGGGTGTCTTGGAAACGATGTGCTGATCAATACTTATTGCTTTGCCATGACGTATGCCACTTTTCGGAGAAATTCCTTTGTTTTGACTTTCAAAAGCACGTTTTTGCTATTTATGATAATAAATGTGCCGCTTAATTTACTAGGGTTGCGGTTGGCATTTGGAGTTGTCATTTTGAAAAACTACTATTTACGTTTAGGGTTTTTGATTTATGCTTTTAATTAGAATATTTCTATTTTTAGAATTTTTTGTATTTTTCTTTATTTTAATTATTGCTTTCCTAGTCCTAGTCGAATTAGGGTTTGCTGCCTATATAAAGGCTGTTCTTTTCATTGTAAGGTTAACTTTCATTCAATAAAAATATTTTCTTTCTGAGATCTTATTCTCTGTGCTCGTGGATTTGAGTGTGTTACCTTTGTTCGTAGATTCGGACGATTTTCCAAGAAACAGGCGGTGTCCTATTTCTGCACAAGCTTCCACTACGTCATTAATTTTGCACATCTTTTTCTTGTAGGATTTTAAGACTTTTTTACCCCACTTTCCTTTATGTTTGTGCATATGAAATAAAAACAAAATCAAAAGATAATTTTGATTGTGTTTTGTTTGAAAATTTTAGTAATTATAAAGAAAGGTTGTTGTAAGCTCTAATTAATTTTCAAAATAATTACAACTAACGAAATATAAATTTATTGTTCAAATATATTATAAATCTAATATAAATGTATTGTTCAAATATATTTAAAATAATACTATTTTCAAAGAATAAATATTATAAAAATATAAATTAATAAAAAAAAAATGAAAAAAATATGTAGCATAAGAAAGACAGAAGTTTTGTTTCCTGAACTTCGCCATAAAGGATGGAAATTTTGGCTCCTATATTTGCCTTGAAACTTTGAAATCCAGACTTGATTGATGCTCATTTTGAGGCTAAACCAGACGATGGTACTCCTACTGTGTTACCAGATTGAGAGTTTCCCGTATCAAGCAAAGAGACCTTAGCAGAGGCTACATTCTCCATTGGCTTCGTCTTGGATGCTTGCCTGCTCTGTTCCCGTTTGGCAGCATACTTGTTGCTGATGGATTCTTTGCTCCCACTATATCTGCGAACCTCATCTCTTGAAGGTTTTGATGAACTTCCCTTAACATCCTCCTCCGTTAAACTGGTTGTTGTCTTCATTTCAACAGCAGCTCTGTCCTGAACATTTTATTTTCAAGTTTAGAATTAAACTATGCCCCAAGTAATGAATATGAACAGACAAAAAAGTCACTGACAAGGAGAATCACAGTATGAGACTTTCTACTCAAGAGTCAAAACAACAAATGAATAGAACTTCTAGGTTATCATTCATTATTGGGAATTTGAATCTTTTTTTTGAGTAAATCTAATTTAGAAGCATATTGTTCTAGATATTGTGAAGTGCCAAATTTCTTAGCTGGTAAAGTTTCTATACGATCATACCAGAGACTTGGGATCTAATCCCACCTTAATTGGGAAGGGAAGGGCACCTCCTATAGTGTAGCCCAGAAATTGGACCACTTTATTAATCCAGATATTTCCATGTGTAATAAGATAGTTATTAGAATCGAACTGGACATAAAACTGATCAAGGGACTAGTTAACCACTAATTCACTAGTTTAATCACTTGATTTACTGGTTCAATTGGTTAAAATTGATAAATATAAATTACGTTAAACACAAGGAAATTGTAGGAATATGTATAACTAGTAGTAGTGATTGATAATAGATTGTTGATGTTGCACTTTTCGATCAGTGGGACTTCCGTTCTTCGTCTCCAACCAAGAACTCGGAAAGAGTGATTAGAGAGCCACCGAGTTGGCTCCGGTGGTAGCTGCTCCGATGATAAAGTCAGTAAAAGTAATGGGAAGATTGAGCTTGAAGGAAAATAATTATCTGTCCTTGAAGCATACCTTAGGGTTGCATTTATAGGCTACTCGTCTCTTAAGTAGGTTAGGATTTGTAGTCGTAAAGTTCAGGATCCGAAGATATATCTAAAGATGGTAGTTTCTATATTAAACTCTGATCTTTGTAAAAATAAGGATTCGAATACATTCGAGAATGACAGCTTCTATGTCGCATTCCGTTTCCTCATTTTGAGGTTGGTAGGGCGTGCAAGGCGGTGATCAGCTCGGTACATCTTTAGACACATACTCCGAGCTCATTGTTGGGTAGGGAAAGTCCATGCCCTTCTAATGCCAGAGTGCCTGTCAGATCTGAATAACTTTGTCACTTCCTGAACTGCACATAAAAGAGCTCAGACACGTGTCAAGTTTGGGTTGGGTTCTCATTTTATGGTACATCAGCTACTCCCCCCTGAGCTTTAGTTCTGTGGGACCCATGCAGAACTGAGGTTAGGGTTTCTGAAGGGTCACGCGTATTCTCATTAATGTACCGTTCCGCATTCTGAGAAAACAGGCGTTAGTGAAGCAGTTACGGTGCCATAATTTATTAAGTCGCCAATTCAGGAATTGATGCCATCATTAGCCAACCATCGGTTGGAATTTAGGGCATTAAATGGCACCCTTTGAGTTTTATAAATAGCTGAAATCCTCATTTTGGATTTCTTTACAAAGCCTATACTATTTTGAAGCTTTTTGAGAGGAAGAGTTGAGATTCTGTGCAATTTTTGGTATGCCTGAGATGCCCTCCATTACATGAACTTCTTTCTCCGGTAAGTGGTAACCTTTACTTCCTCCTCTATTACTCCTTTTGTTATTCTTCTTTATTTTCCTCTCTGTACTTTTATTTCAGTCTTACTATTTTTCATCATAATATTGTCCTCCGACACATCGTTCGGTTGTATAGGGAATAGGGAAATGGTTGAGGTAGACAGTCAGAGGGTACTTCCCATTGAAAAATTGGGTAGTCCCTTTAGTGATGATTCAAGGGTGCTACTCCTTGAAGCGCACCTTGAGTCTAGGACTAGGGAGGTCGGCACATCGGGCCGATCTCAGAGGGAAGAGGATGAGAGTGCTATGATTGAGGGTATGCTAGATTCCCTCAAAATGCACTTCGATTTTTCAAAGAATGTGGTCTGTAGAGTCCCTAAGAACTATATTGCCCTTTAGACATTATGAGAGGGGAAATTTGCGCTTACCTCGAATGATTCAAGGTCGGTGTGCGATTCCCTCTACACCCTCTCTTAAACGAATTCTTCTGCTGGTTTAAGATCTGTCCTATCGAGCTGAATATCAACAGTTGGAGACAGCTTATGGTCTTCTTAGTGTTAGGCCATAAGAATGGGTTGAGGTGGATCTGGACCTCATACGGAGCAACATGGATATGAAGTACCTTAGGTCGGAGGGACTGTACTACATGTCCTTTGATAAGAGGTTCAAGCCCTTGACCTTGATACCCATTTCCAACAAGACGTGGAAGAAGTGGTACTTCTTCATCAACGGAAGCTGGGAACATGAAGACTACAAGGATCAGACGAGTTTTTTTTCCCTCGGTACACCGACTTCAAGGGTAAGCCTACAGACCTTTGGTTACTAACTCTTTTCCTTCCTTTTTATCTTTTTTGACTCTGTGTTATTTTCTATTTTTGCGTTACAGATAAGAAGGCTTGGAGAAGGCCAGTCTTTACTCTAGAGCTCCAAGAGAAATATTGGCAGCTCCTGAACCCCCTAGATCGACCCCACGACCGGATCCTGAAACTTCAGAACTTTATGGAGGTGAATTTGGTTAAGAGCAAGTTGACCGCCCTAAAGAAATCCGTGCTGTTGAACTGGACGCTGGGCCCGAAGAAGACTGAGAAGGCCTTCAGTCCTGCTGTTCCTCCCCCTCCTCAGAAGAAAAGGAGGACTGAAGTGGGAGCCTCCAATTCTCCAGAGTGAACAATCTTCGAAGAGCTGGCAATGCTAGTTACTCGGAAGGAGGTGCCACCACCCCAGCCTCGCCTGCAAGTTCAGCCCCCCACAGTAAGGGAAAGCTAAGCTCAGTCTCTGCCAGCATCATCTCGGTAGGGAATAGAGAGGCCACCATCAAAAGGGCCTACGAGGAGGCATGGGTTTCAGCCTCTGAACGTTTCAAGGGTGTGAAGCCCCGCCGAATTGCCAGGTACTAACTGGTCTCTTACATGAGGGTAAGGATTTTCTTAATTAAAATTTTTTTTAGTTATTCATTTTTTTGTTACTTCTATTCTAACTGTCTTATATGCATTTTTTGCAGGCCGTCCATGCCATGGCCGCAATTATGGACTTCCCTAAGGGGTCCGAGAGGGAAGATAAGCTCCAAGCCAAGCTGGACGAGGCTTGCCTCTAACTGCCCGTTCTGCCTCCCTCTCTTTTGAGGAGAAATATAAAAAGGCTCTTAATGATGTGGCCATTCTGGAGTTACAGAAGAATGGCTTGGTCTCCGAGCTGGAGGCCCTAAAGAAGGAGAAGGAAGAGGCAGAGGCTATAGCGGCTCTGAAGCTGGCCTTTAGCGTCGAAGCTGCTAGGGAGGCGGCTAACGAAGAGATTAAGAAAGTGCTCAGAGAAGAGCTAAACCAGCTAGGTGGCGAGTTCGTGGATCACGGGTACGAGCTCTTTTGCATGAAGGTCCAGAAGCTCTACCCTGACCTCGATATTTCGAGAGTGGACGAGGTGCAACTAGATGATCCAAAACTGAGCCCCTCGGAGGCTGTTCCAATTGAACCTCCAGAAGAAGTTGCCCCTGCTGCTAAAAACCCCTGAATAGGATATTTTTCTTTATCTTGTTTGTTCTTGTTGTTTTTATTTTTTGTAACACTATAATCTTTCGCCCTTCTAGGCTTATTAATGAAGTATTTTTTACTTAGTTTCAGTTCCTTATGACTAATTTTGAGAGCATTCAAACTCGAAATACTCATAATGCATAACTTCAGATCTAAAAAACTCACAGCTAAGTCAAGATAAATATTCTGACCTGAATTACTTGTAGTCAAGTTAAGAGAGATCTTTAGATAAGCCAGGATAAATTTTCAGACCTGAGATACTTGTAGTCAAATCAATGTTAGGACTTCAAATCTGGAAAACTCACAATTAAGTCAAGATAAAATATTCATACCTGAATTACTTATGATTAGATAAAACCTTCAGACCTGAAATACTTGCAGTTAAGTCAAGATAAATCGTCAGACCTGAAAACACGTGATAATTGGGTTAAGATAAAACCTTCAGACCTGATACACTTGCAGTTAAGTCAAGATATAAAAGCTTGTAATTGAATTAAAATCCAAGCTTTAGACTTAAAATACTTGTAATCAAGTCAAGAGAAACCTTTAGACTTGAATATCTGTGATACTTGCATCAACTGAAAGAATGGACCGGACCTGGGTGTCCGTGCATTAGGTTGGACCAGACCTGGGGTCTGTGTATTAAATTGGACCAGGCCTATAACACTTGTAATGGATACAAGGCTTATAGGGGTCATTGAAATGGACCAGACCTGGGGTCTGTGCATTAAATTAGACCAAGTTTATAACACTTGTAATTGATACAAAGATTATAGGGGTCATTGAAATGAACCAGACTTGGGGTCTGTGCATTAAATGGACTAGACCTAGGGTCTGTGCATTATTGGACCAAGCCTATAACACTTGTAATGGATACAAGGCTTATAAGGGTCATTGAAATGGACCAGACCTGGGGTCTGTACATTAAATGGACCAGACGTGGGGTCTGTGCATTAAATTGGACCAAGCCTATAGCACTTGTAATGAATATAAGACTTGTAGGGGTCATTGAAATGAACCAGACCTGGGGTCTGTGCATTAAGTTAAACTAGACCTGGAGGTCTGTGCATTAAATTGAAAGCACTTAAAAGAAAAAGAAAGATTTCATTGATAGTACTTTCGTAAGTGCTCAACATTCTAGGGCCTAGGCACAGGCTTCCCGATTACATCTTCCAGCCAGTAGGTTATGGGCCTGACGATCTTGGTAACCTGTAGGGCCCCTCACAATTGGGGGAGAACTTTCCCATGGTAGGATCCTTGGTGTTTGGGAATACCCTCTTCAGGACGAGATCCTTGAGATGGAAGTTGACAGGTCTTAACTCTTGACCGAAGCTGTTGGCCATTCTATGCTGGTATGCTTCAGTCTTGACCCTGTCCTGCTCTTGTCTTTCTTCGAGCAGATGAAGATTTTCTGCAAGCTGATGGTCATTAGTTTCTTGGTTAAAGGCATCCAACCTTAGGGTTGGCATGCCGATCTCAACGAGAATGACCACCTCAGTACCGTATGCAAGTGAGAACGGTGTTTCTGTGGCAGGTGTTCTTCTGGTAGTTCGGTAGGCCCAGAACACTCCAAGGAGCTCGTCAACCCACTTTCCTTTGGCTTGTTCCAACCTTTCCTTAATGGTATCAAGAATTGTGCTGTTGGTGACCTTTGCTTGCCCATTAGCTTGGGGATGCCCTGGTGACCGTCTTATCCTTAAACCCTATACTTTGGGGGAATGTCGAAGTCTGGCTTTGGAAGTCCTCCATCTCTCATCCTCCTCCGATGAAGAAGTACCTCTTCTTCCAAGTCTTGTTGGAAATGGGTACAGAGGAAAGGAGTTTGAACCCTTTATCAAAAGACATGTAAAAGAGGCCTTCCGACCTCATATATTTCAGATCCATATTGCTACAGATCAAATCGAGGGACACGTCTATATTATTCTGGTGCCCTAACACTATAAACCCTAACAGATGCCTTCAACTATTAAGATTTAGGTCGGCAGGGCAAATGTGAAACCAATAGAAAAATTGCCTAACCAGGTCAGGAAGAGGGAGTCTCAATCCCATCTCGAACCAAGCGAGATAGACACAAATTTCACCCTCTTCAACATCATATGGTTGATCTAAGGTGCTCGGTACTCTACAGGTGACATTTGAGGGGAAGTTAAATTTTTCCCTCAGTCCAGTTATCATGCTGTGGGTAATGGCACTCTCCTTTCCTCTCTTTGAGAGGATCGACCAGAAGTCTCCCCAACCCTACTTCTGGGTTCTATAAAGGCATCTACAATTCTAACCTCTGAGCCAGAGGGGGACCTTACTGACCTATTTCTAGCACCACCGGAGGGATGAGTATTTACGGTTTGGACATGAGACGGCACAGACGTCTCTGAAGAACTTCCTGTGCCGTAACCAGTATTAGAAGATAAAGGAGAGGCTAACATTGCCGGAAACAGGGAAAAGAAGAAGAAAAAATAAAAAGAGGAAGCAAGACCGAAATCAAACCTGAAATAAGACAAGAAAGGGAAGCCTCAGATGATGTACACTCCTCAAGGATCGCTAGTCGTTCTGGTTCAACAATGACAAAATCTCTCTTTCGAAATACAGTGAAAATGGAGAAGGAAAGGGCATACGAAGCCCCTTTTCCCTTTTATATACGTCTCCAAGAATGGGGCCCACCAAGCCGAACTGTCATGACGGTTACAGGCAATAATGACCTTGGAAGCCCAAACATCTGCTGCGCAATAAATGACGCGCCAACAGCCATCTTGGAAATCGGAAAGACAGTACGCGTGACTTTTCGGGAGCTCGTAGCCTTAGTTACGCTCTGAGCTCGAACTAGGGCTCCGGGGGGGGGGGGGGAGTAACTGATATACCACAAAGTGACAGACTAGTCTCCATGTAACACGTGTAACTACAGACCAGCTAAAGCTCGACCATCCAGATCAGTCTCGGACAGCCCCTAGAATTTATAAGTCCGAGCACAAGGCTTTCAGAGCTCCCCTCAGGGTTCAGAGCTCATCACCGCCTTAAACATCCTACCGAGCAAAGGATAAGGAAATAGTCTTTAACAAGGAAACTGCCACTCTTGGGTAGCTCACAAGCGCAGTATCCAACATGGTAACTGCCATTCTCCGATGATCAAATCCTTACTTCTAAGACTCTAAATCCTAATCAACTTAGGAAACCGCAGCCTAAAAATAAAGCCCTAAGGTGCGCCTTTTATTTTCATGCTCATTCTTTGATTTACATTACAATCTTTCCATTCAGTTTATTAACTTAAGTATCAGAGCAACTACCGTTGGAGCCAATCCGGTAGCCCTCTGATCCTCTTCTTTGAGTGTTTCTTAGGTGACGAAGTTCGGAGCCCCTACCGACCAAAAAGTGCAGCATCAAGGCTTAACCTCAATAATTGTGGCCCAATTAAACCTAGAACATATAAACCACTTTTGCCATATGCTAGTAATGTTCCAATTTTCGGGTATTGTTAAGAGCCAATCATTCACCATAGATATAAATGGCTCTTCCTCTTTATACGCCTGCGCATCGGCATGATTTGTATTCCTACGACTATTTTCAAGGGATAAAGCAAAAAAAAAAAAAATAATAAATAAATAAAATTATCATTTATTACATCGTATATAAATTTACTATCTATATTAAATTGAATACTCCAATGAAAATAGCAAATTTTATTATTTTTTATGTTTTATATTTTATATTAAAAAGTAAATCTCACAATTAATTGATATTAAGACAAGATAATCTTGTGTATTCATTGGTCTCACAATTTTTTAATAAAAAAATGGTACATTTGCTACTTCTCTCTCGTAGCAGCAAATTTGTTACTTCTCTCCACATGTAACAACTTTGCTACTTAGAAGCGATTTTATTGATATGGCCCATTAAACACACAAATTTTAAAATTTTGCTACCTCTCTTAGAAATGGCCCAAGAGACTTCCACCTTTCATGTATCCCTGTAGATATACTAGATCATATATTCTTTAAATAAATATAAAATAATTTGAACTATAGAAAATAAAAATAAGTGGATAACAAATAAATAATGAGGAATGTTATGGTCAGTCACAAAAAATAGAAATTCACGATTTGATTGGCACGTGTAATTCACACACTAATATCACATGTGATCACATACTAATATCATAGACGCATGTATTATACGCGCCAATCAGATCATGAATGTTCTTCATTTACGACTGACGATAACATTTCTCATAAATAATATTTCAATACATTTCTATATTTTGAAAATTAATTGAATAAATTAATATTTATTTAATGAAGTTTATACACTATATTATGTTAATAATATTATTCATAAATTAATATACACACACTAATACATCGTGTGTATGTGTAATATATATATATATATATATTATCACATTATTACGATTTTATAGATAAACTTAGTGTAAACATCTCCCAGTTAGTTTTGGTTAGAATTAATTAGGATGTTAGTTGTATAAATGAGTCACAGCTAACTATGTAGATCTAAGATATTCTTCACTCGGTTTGAGCATCCCTTTCAGTCACAGTGTACTCAATAATGTATTCAATATGATAATGATAATGTTCTGTTGCTCAATTTTATTTTATTTTTTATAAAAAATTTAATATTTTATTTTTTAAACTAATTAATTCAAAGATCAATTCTATTCTTTACTAATAAAAACTTGACTATAATTATAATAACGTTCTATATAAATTGATTAAAAAAAATTATGACACCTGTAAAATTTTAAACTAGAACTTCGGAAATAAGTAGCTTATGTGCTCTCTCTGCGGGACCATTTGGACAGGAGTAATGATAGTCTTATTTTCATATTTTATTAAAAGTATTTACCTTCATAAGTTGATAGTGTTGTATTAATTGAATATCACATCATGTTACATTATAATGTGATATCCAGTCAATATAATACTGACAACTTATGAAGATAAATATTTTTGATAAAATTTTTAAGTAAGTATAGCATTATTGTTTGGACAAAGATGAAAAAATAATACACCTTTCTCTACTATTGCAACTGTGACAATTGAAATGACGAGGCTGCTGATGTATTTAGTCGCAAATCAGTGGTGATGTCATTGATGACGATTTATAAGAGAGTTATGCTGATAAAAATAATTTACCTAAAAAGTTTTTTAATATTGATATTTTTTGTATTCAATTTTATTGATGTATTTTGAGTTATATATCTTGTACTATTTTTTTACATTAATAATTTTTTTTTCTTTTGTTGATAAAAAAAAATAGTATTCAAACAGTCAGTATAAAATGAGACTTATCAATATAATGAATTCACTTTATATAAGCATTTCAGTACGAAATTTGAATATTCTAATATTACACTAGGGGCATTCAACCCGATAATGAAATGCTCTCGACATGTACTTTTTTTTGAGATATGATTTTAAACCAAATTTTTTTGAATTTATATGTATATTTTTTGATAATTCAATATCTGATCGTTATGATTAATTAATCCAAAAAATTAATATTACCGTCTATTAACAGATGGTCAAATTAAAGTCGGGACATCGTTTTATATAAATTGATCACAAAAGAAGTGACATCTATTATATTTCAATCTCACAATTTAAAAAATAAATTTGAACTTCTGGTTCCTACCCCAAACAAAAGTAAAGTTGATGGCTTTTATTGTCACGCCCCGAATTTCGGCAAACCCGAAGCGCGACTGACGAGACAGAAAATAAAATAAATAAAAGGATAAGGTAAATAAATCCACTAAACATGGGTCCATCCCCATCAATACATAAGATAACATGAATACATCGTTCATAGGTCATTCGGGTTTAAGCCCTTACATTACAAAACATAGGTCACACGGACCAAAATATAACAAGTGTCTCCTCCTATCAAAGCATCACTGGGTCTCAAATAGCTGGAGGGTCCTCATCTGAAAATGTTGCCCACGAATGGGTCAGCTCAACTGCTGGTATGATGAAGTGCTAATGCAAGAAATAAAGCTAAGGCGTGGCATGTGTAAAGTGTACATTTATCTCTAAGTGTCATTCAAAGCATCGCCGTAATATATGAATGGTATGCGTGACGCACCCATGCACAACTCTATGCCACACCCATGTTTCTTTTCCGGGTACTCCCCGATGCAATGGCCAATTTTGGGTTTTTCATCACAGGATCTACACCCTCATAATGCAATGCTCAACCCACACTATGTTCTCAAAGGATTCATCATATGCCAATATGCTAATGCAATCTCAATGAACATGGTTATCAATAATATAGCATGCTCGAACAATAATATATAAATCATCAGTCAATTCCATACGCAAGCATATCTCATTTTATCAACTTAAACACAGGTCATGATTCACATTCATCATTCACTAAATTTTTCATAAAATACAGGTGACGTGCAAGCATGTGAGCAATCGACCCTAAATCATTAAGTAAACACATTCCACATAAGCACGTAAGTCATTCCAGTCATTCACAAATATTCCTAACTTAACTTCATTTCTAACATTAGCAAAACACCATACCTGAGGGGTCAGTCACAACCCAAGAAGAACATGCACGATATGTAACTGAACCGGTCAATGAAGATGCAAGAGATCAGATCTCCCTCTCCTGTCCTGTAAGTGTCCCTAAAAACATAAATTCCCACTCAGTCTATTTTCATTTGAATTTATGCTATTCATCAAATTTTATGTCTTTAAGTTTATAGGTTTCTATTCTGCTAAATTAAACTCTACCATTGGTTCTAGGACGTTGAAGAAAATAAGTTTAGGTTTTCGTAGAATTCGATTTGGACATCTGGGTTCAAAAGGGCAAAACAGTCATTTTGCACTTTACACGTGTCCTTACATTTCGTGACCTCTTTTCACAAATCGGACTCCACGGTTGATTCCGGAATGTTCGAGATAATAAAATTTCACTATTTGTTTACCTAATTCGGAGTTCGTTTGACAGTGTTTCAAGTTAGGGGCATTTTGGTAATTTTAAGGGTTACTACGGGTCTTTTAATTTTCGGGACCCCGTCTCGTAAAACGGACTTCACCATTGGTCTCAGAATGGCCGAGATAGTCAACATACACTAATGACTTGTCCCATTTGGATTCCGGAATATTTTTGAATATTTAATTAATTAAATTAATTAATTAATTAATTAATTTAATTAATATTTTATTAATAATTTAATCAGGTGGGTAAAAGTGAAATTTCCAACAGTTGGGGGGTCAATTTGTAATTTCTGAAAGTTCAGGGTTAAGGTTCTGTTATAACATGGAAATTTTTTTTTATTATTATTCTTGCAATTGTTAATTAATTAATTTTATTGTTATTATTATTATTATTATTATTATTATTATTGTTATGATGTGTGTATATATATATATATATATATATATATGTAAATTAAATTGTTAGTGTACATATGTGTGTACATAGGAGTGTGTATTTAAATATGTGAATATATATATATGTATATATATATATATATATAGATGTATAGGACAGTGTGTGTAGGTGTGTGTACCCGGTTGTGTGTGTGTGTGAGTTTGAGTGTGATACACTCAAACAAGCAAGGGGGGGCTGTGGAGTGTAAGAGAGTTGGTGGGTGTGTGTAGTGAAGTGTGAGAGTGAGTATGAGAGTTAGGAGGAGGTCAGAATTCGTAGGATTTATAGAGAGAGAGAGAGAGGAATATAGAGAGAGAAAATAAAGAGAGTGGTCTCGGGTGGAAAAGAAGAGAAGGAAAGAAGCAGAAAAGAGGGAGAGAAACAGAGCTCTGAAGGAGAGTTAGAGACCTGGTTCGAGCTCGGAGCAAGAGGGAGAAGGAGGACACGGCTAGAGAGAGAAACGGCCGAAAAATTTGTAAGTGGGTCACTTCTGTTTCGATTTGTTTTAGAGCATTTCAATTGATTTAAATTATAGAACCTTGTAGAGCATAATGTGAGGATTAAAACGCAACAAAAATGATAGAAAACGGTTGAGAAATGAGGGAGAAAAATGGAGGTGCAGGTCACGGCCGTGGGGGAAAAATCTGGGTTTTCATCGTGATTGGAAGCTTCAAAACGATATTAAAAGACTCCAAAAACGTTTTAGAATAGTTTGGGATTGAAAGGGGCTTCGAAAACACCATAAAAATCAAGTTTAAAAACTTGATTTTTCTGAAATTCCGGTCACCGGCGCCGGAGAAGACGCCGGAACCCTACCGGAGGTTCGCCGGAAAATCGGGGGAAGAAGGGGGGTCTGTCCGGGTCGGGTCGGGTCGGGTCGGGTCCGGTTCGGGTCGGGCGTGGACCGCCCCTGCCACGTGTCGCGTGGTTGTTTTAAATTAAAAGGGAACTTGGCCCGTTTGGTTGCAAGGGTAAGAAATCAAAAATTTGAAATTGAATAGAGACAGGGATATCCTATCCCGGTTTTAGCCCTATCCCCTGTTTGGTTAACCTGAATTAGAATAACAAATTAAACTAGTTTTAATTTGAACCTTTTGGAATTTGAACCCCTTGAATTTGAACCTTTTGAATTTGAACCTTAACCTGAACTTTCAGAAATTACGAATTGACCCCCCAACTGTTAGAAATTACACTTTGACCCACCTGATTAAATTATTAATTAAATATTCAAAAACATCCCGGAGTCCAAATGAGACAAGTCATTAGTGTATTTTGACTGTCTCGACTATTCCGAGACCAATGGTGAGGTCCGTTTTACGAGACGGGGTCCCGAAAAATAAAAGACCCGTAGTAACCCTTAAAATTACCAAAATGCCCCTAACTCGAAACACTGTCAGACGAACTCCGAATTAGGTGAACAAATAGTGGAATTTTATTATCTCGAACATTCCGGACTCAACCGTGGAGTCCGATTTGTGAAAAGAGGTCACGAAATGTAAGGACACGTGTAAAGTGCAAAATGACTGTTTTGCCCTTTTCAACCCAGGTGTCCGAATTGAGTTCTACGAAAACCTAGACTTACTTTCTTAAACGTTCTAAAACCAATGGTAGAGTCTAATTTAGCAGAATAGAAACCTATGAATTTAAAGACATAAAATTTGATGAATAGCATACATTCAAACAACAATGGACTGAGTTGTAATTTCTACTTTTAGGGACACTGACAGGACAGGAGGAGGCGATCTGATCTCCTACATTTTCATCCACCGGTTCAGTTACATATAGTTCACGATCTTCTAGGGTTGATACCAACCCATCAGGTATGGTGTTTTGCTAGTGTTAGAAATGAAGTTAAGTTAGGAATATTTGTGAATGACTGAATGCTGTATGTGTTTATTTGTAATGTGTTTACCTATTTATTTGGAATTGGTTGTTCACATGCTTACATGTTACTTGTACCTTATGAATATTTAGTGAATGATGAATGTGACTCACGACATGTGTATATGTTGATTTTACGAGGTATGCTTGCATGTGGAATCAGTTAGGTGATTTATGTATTATTGTCTCGAGCATGCTATATTGTGGAAACCATGTATCATTGAGATTGCATTGGCATATTGGCATATGATGAATCCTTTGAGAACATGGCGTGGGTAAGCACGTGGTGCTTTGCATTATGAGGGTGTAGATCCTGTGGTGAAAAACCCAAAATTGGCCATTGCATTGGTACTTCGTGCCATCGGGGAGTACCCGTAAACGAGACATGGGTTGTGGCATAGAGTTGTGCATGGGTGTGTCACGCATACCATTCATATATATTACTGCGATGTTTTGAATGTCATTTAGAAATAAATGTACACTTTGCACATGCCACGCCTTAGCTTTATTTCTGGCATTAGCATTTCATCATACCAGCAGTTGTGCTGACCCATTCGTGGGCAACATTTTCAGATGAGGATCCTCCAGCCACGTGAGACTTAGTGATGCCCTGAGAGGGCGAAGCACGTGATGTATTTGTAATCCATGAGACTTGTATTTTGTTATGTAAGGGCTTAAGCCCGAATGACTGATGAACAATGTATTCGATGTTACTTTATGTATGGATGATGATGGACGCATGTTTAGTGAATTTAATTACTTTTGTCCTTTTATTTATTTTACTTTCTGTCTCGTTACTCGCGCCCCGGGTTCGTGGGAAATTCGGGGCGTGACAGGTTCAAATTCCAAAAGGTTCAAATTCCAAAAGGTTCAAATTGAAACTAGTTTAATTTGTTATTCTTAATCAGGTTAACCAAACAGGGGCTAATCCTAGAACAGGGATAGGATATCCTGGTTTCAATTTAATTCCAATTTCTTAATTTCTTATCCTTGCAACCAAACGGGCCAACTTCCATTTTAATTTAAAACAACCACGCAACACGTGGTAGGGGCGGTCCACGCCCGACCCGAACCGGACCCGACCCGAACCTGGACCCGACCCGGAACAGCACCCCTTCGTCCCCCGTTTTTTCGGCGGAGCTCCGGTCACCTTCTCCGGCGCCGGTGATCGGAATTTCAGAAAATCAAGTTTTTAAACTTGATTTTCTTGGTGTTTTCGAAGCCCCTTTCAATCCCAAATTATTCTAAAACATTTTTGGAGCCTTTTAATACTGTTTTGAAGCTCCCAATCACCACGAAAAACCCAGATTTCCCCCCCATGGCCGTGACCTGCACATCCCCTTTTCTCCCTCATTTTTCAACCGTTTTCTATCATTTTTGTTGCGTTTTAATCCTTACATTATGCTCTACAAGGTCCTACAATTTAAATCAATTAAAATGCTCTAAAAAAAATCGAAACAGAAGCAACCCACTTACCAAAACTTTCGGCCATTTCTCTCTCTAGCCGTGCCCTCTTCCACCTTCTTGCTCCGAGCCCAACCAAGCTTCAACTCTCTCTCTCAGAACTCCATTTCTCTCTCTCACTTTCTGCTTCTTTCCTTTCCTTCTCCTTCCACCCGAGAACACACTCTTTTTTTTCTCTTTACTCTCTCTCTCTATATCTCTCTCTCTCTCTCTCTCTCCCCAAGACCAACTACTCTCTGCCAAATCTGCACCTCCCACTCCCTGAATTCCACTCACACACACCACCCCAACCCATGCTTGTTTGAGTGTATCACACTCAAACTCACACACACACACACAACCGGGTACACACACACACACCCCACACACTGTTTTATACACATATATATATATATATATTTATATACACTTATATATTTTTACACATTTTTATACACACATTAACATGTATATTCATATACACAACAAAATTTAAATTATATATATACACATATATATATACACACATACATATATTATCATTATCATAATAATAATAATAATAATAATAATAATAATTAATATTTACAAGAATAAATAATAATAATAATAAAAAAAAATTTTCATGTTATAACATTTATGAACTTCTGGTTCCTACCCCACAGCAACTAATAATTTAGGAGGCATGAAAGCAAAGTAGATAAGGCTTTTAAAAGCGTTTATACGTTGGAAAAGAGGTTTGTCGGATAGAGATTGAGTTTGCAAAGAGGGAGGTTTGAGGCTGGAGAGCCAAGTCAGGTTGAGAAAGAAGACGGAGAGAGAGATAAGCTGAGAAGAGATTGAAGAGGTATAAAAGGTGGACCATTCGCCAGCTGCCATCTGGATATTTCCCCGATCTTTTTCAGCCTTTCAGGTAACAATCAGGTCTTCCCTTTGAATCTTATGAATTCTGCATGAGTTGTTGTGGGTTTTTTTTTTAATCATTTTTTTAGTGGGGTAAGTGGAGCTTGGATCTCAACCATTTCTTGTTTCAAGAGAGACCCACGTCATCCGACCAGCCTAATGATCCTTAATAAATTGATCCTACCTACTTATAATACAAATATAAAGTTATTCGAGATCTTTTTCACCAAAAGGAGGCTAAATTTTCAAGTGGGAGTCTTATGGGTAACTTATAATTTTTTTAACGAGAGGTTATGAATTTTATTTTTATTTAAGAGGTCATGAATTTTACTGTTAAGATAGGTCAATTCCTTAGGAATAATCTTATTCAAATTAATATTCAGAATCGGTTTTTTCATCAAGCGAAAATAGAAACTATTTTAAATCCTACTTCTAAAAAATGTCCCCAACAACTTTATAGCATAAAGTAATTAGAAGTTTAAAATTAAAAAATTCTAAAGTCATTTATATAGAAGATTTTAAATTTTTGTATAATTCTATAATCTAAGACAATTAGAAGTCCAAAGTCCATAAAATCTAACACCACTTGTAAATAAAGTTTAAATTTTATATAAGTTTATAGTATAAAACAATTAAGAAAACTCAGTCTAAGATTTAAGAAAAAGAATGTTTAAAACTAGCCAATTATGTCTTATAAAAACAAAAAACAAAACTAATAAAAAAAACGGGTTAATTAGTCTTAACTTACTGAATAAGTTACTATATTATTACAAGATTCATACATATTTCCAATTCAAGATGGACTTGGTTATTTTTATTTTTGAGCTTAGATCCATTATAATGACATGATACTTATAATTTTTTTTTTTTTTTTTATAAATGACAATAATGCCCAAGAACAAATCCATCCAAAATAAAAAATCCCCAAATTGAGAACCTCTTCTCATGAAAGTGACAATTCTAAATGAGACATTTTTTTAATATTAATATAATTTTTTACTTTGTTTCTTATAAATATATATTATATTTACTTTTGTATAATAAAATTTAATTATTTTCTAACAAGAGAGAAGTATATATTAACTAAAATTATAATAACAGAGTTTATATATATATATATATATATATATATATAAATAGATAGTAATAAACTATCAGAGCACAATACGAATAAAAATTTATTAATAGAATTAAGTTTTTTTTTAAGAAGTTTTTATGCCCTTTTTTTTTTTGGGGTAAAGTTGAATTTTTATTAATCTTAAACTTCTAATTTGATTATACTATAAATACATAAAATTTAGGACATTTTTATAAAATTAGACTTTTATTAATCTTAAACTTTTAATTTAAAATTTTCTAAAATTTCTGTCGGCCACTGCATCCAAGTTTAACCTTTGGGTGCGAAGTGCAATCTCTTGAATAGATTAAGATCACAACTCATGGTCCACCAAATGACGACTTTATTTCTGTTCTAGGATTCATCTTATTCTAAAAGGTTTTAACATCTGATATTTTGCAATTTAAATTTCAGAATCTGTCTGAAACAATATTTTAACATTAGGGGAATAAAGTTATTCTTTATCCAATTTTCCACTCTATCCTAATTCCACAAGTTAAGTTCTTGGGTCCAATGCTGATAAAAAAAAAAGTACTTAGGTCTATAATTTTGAAAGGTTAGTTGCATGAAAGACACGGATTATCTTGTTTAAACTGAGATCAAGGCGCGCCCAGGAGGTGAAAGAGAGATATTTCAATGGAGGAGCTCTCCGCAAAGAGTAAGGGTAATGTAGCTAATGAAGCAAACAGCAGCAGAGTTGTAATTGCCGGTATAACTAATGAAAGTGAGGAGGTGCATGTACCAATTGCAGATGAAGGAAGCAGAGAGAATTCAGGAGCCTCTCTAAACAGTCAATCCCAGAGACGCCGAATACAGAGAGTTTCACCACTGTTGCTAAGGAACAAAGAGAACGAGCAATACTACTATCCCCAGGTGGTCTCGTTTGGTCCTTATCACCACGGTGAAGAGAAACTCAAGTCAGTGGAAGAATTCAAGCATAAGGTCAAGCAATGGTTTGTTTCAGACAGCTGTATGGATGACTCCAACAAGGTCTTCGAAGTGACCAAAGATGCTAGAAGCTGCTACGTAGAAGGTTCAACAGATGCATACAATGATGAGGCATTTGCCGAAATGATGCGACTTGATGGTTGTCTCATTCTATTCTTCATTTACTGCTTTGTAAATCAGTCGGCTGAAGCTTGTGGTTTGTTGTATCATCTAGATGTCGTAACTCTGAATTTGTTAAGGCGGGATATATTTTTGCTTGAGAATCAGATCCCCTTTCAAGTTCTTGAGGTGTTAATGGGCTTAAAGTTTGGAGAGGAAAAAGGGAAAGAAATGATCAACGCATTCATTGAGTTCGTATCTTCTGGGGTATTAGCAGAAATAGCAGAGGCTAAGGATGAGAAGCAGCCGCCTCGTGAGGTAATACCAGAAATAGTAGCAGAGGCTATGGATGAGAAGCAGCCGCCTCGTGGGGTAATGCAAGAAATAGCAGAGGCTAAGAAGCAGCCGCCTCTTCATCTCCTCGACGCTTTACGGACGAGAAAACTCTTACAACGAGATGAAGACCACCAGCACCGTACTCTCAGATTTCCGTGGAACAGATGGAGAGAGAAATTCTTTCAAGTCATCCAACCCCTTATTCTTACTCTCAGAAATCTGCAGGACAAACGGGTCAAGAAATCCAATATTAAGTTTGATTTGAAAAAAGTACTTCACTCATTTCGATCAGTCACAGAGCTAAAAGCAAAGGGGATATTCGTAACGCCTACCAATACTGATTCTTTGCATGACATCAAATTCAAATCTTACTGGCTTTATGGACAACTTGAACTTCCTATTTGTTGGATTAATCCGCATAGCAAATGTCAATTTTTAAACTTTATGGCTCATGAACTGTGCATAAAAGATCCCGGAGAACTAAAGATCAGCTCTTACCTTGCTCTCATGCAATCACTCATTGATCATCCTGACGATGTGAAAGAGCTGCGCTCAAAACGTATACTCTACACGCTTGGCAGTGACGAAGAAGTGGTTAAATTATTCAAAGAGATCGAGATTTATAATCAAAATAACACGGGTATGTATCAAAACGTTAGAGACGGCATTCAAAAGCACTATAATAGCAACGCGAGGACTTGGATGGCCGAATTATATTTCACTTATTTTAGCAGCCCATGGAAAACCATCGCTCTCCTCGGCGGAATTTTTCTTCTTTCCTTAACTGTTCTTCAGACATACCTCAGTTGGGAAGCTCTACAACGCATATAGGTTCTATCATTCGGTGATCTTATAATCAGCGATCAAAAATACATTGTATATTGAATTAGTATTCATTCTAATTTCAAGCATCTTTATTCAGCGTTTTAAGTTCTTTTGAACTTAGTCTAATTGATTAAGAAATCCTCAAATTTCTAATTTAGTTCATGATGCTTTATAACTTATTTGGCCCTTCAAGGATATAATGGTAATTTATATTTCTAATGTCTCATATTTCTTTGTACACAAATTACATATTCAGACTTTATTTTTGAGTGCAGACGGTCCTTAAAAAATTTACATAGAATTTTTAATTTCATCTATACACTTCTGGTAACTTTATTAAATCTTAAGGATGTATTCGTCATTTTTTAATTTGTTACCAAGTCTTATTTTTCTCAAAAGGATGTTACTGTTAAGTTCGAAATGTCGAAGATAGTTTAGGTTTTTCTGGATCTTAATTTGCATATATGTGACTTATGTTAAGCCTAGGAGCATTTTCGTAATTTTACGTTTTCACATGTTCCATTTACATAGACCTTTTAATTTCATTTATACACTTATGGTAACTTCATTAAATCTTAAGGACGTATTCGTCATTTTTCAGTTTGTTACCGAGTCTTATTTTTCTCAAAAGGACAGCACTATCAAGTTTGAAATGTCGAAAATAGTTTAGGCTTTTCTGGATCTTAATTTGCATATATGTGACTTATGTTAAGTCTAGGAGCATTTTTGCAATTTTACATTTTTACGTGTCCTATTTTTTGATACTTCATTTGCTAAAATGGACTCCACCGTTGAGTCCAGAACGTCAAAGAAAGTCAAAATATGTTATCTTTGACATTTAACTGTCTTTTGAAAAACTAAAGGCATAACGGTAATTATGGCATTTCACGTGTTTATATTTTTGAAACTTCGTTTCATAAAATAGATCCTGCCATTGGGTCTATAATGTCCCAAAATGCTAAAGAATGTATTTTCATAGTCATCGGAATCTAATTAATAGCTTAATTGATCATTAGGACATAATTATAATTATTTCAGTTTGTCCGTTCATATTTTTTGGGGTCTAATTTCACAAACCGGACTTTATCATTGAGTCCGGAATGCCCAAAAATATTGGGTTAGACTTTTTTTTCATTTTAATTGCCCTTTGTTTGGCTTATTTTTGGCTCAAGGGCATTTTGGTAATTTTTTTAAATTAAAAAAGGATTTATAAAATTTATAATTATTTTTCTAGGCCAATTCGTAATTAACAGAAAGGTTTGGGGCCAAAAAATAATTTTAGAAACTTATTTAACCTAAACATACGGTTTGAGGGATCAGTGACTGAACCGGACTGGCTTGGTAAAAAACTAACCAGTTTAGCCAATTCAGTGCGTCATCATGACGCAAGCATGGCGTTATCAGTCACTTAATCAAAACAATGCCGTTTCAATAAGCCTTTAGATCCAATTACACGCGGGTCAGCCTAGAATCGGTATCTGACCTGACCTGACCCGTTGAACCCGAGTCAATAGGTGACTTAGTCAACAAACCCCTACCAGTGCCGATCGCCTTTTCCAGCGACGGTGGTCAATGGCGACTGTATTCCGGCGACAAATCTTTCAGGTTTTGACTCGGTTTTTTCCAAGGATTCCATATCCAATATCAAAATTTAATTTAGATCAGTTTAAGGCCATCGAATAGTGGGTACAATGGCTTCTCCGACGAAACCCAATTTTCTGGTGAGGATTTCATTTTCTATTTTGACACGTTTTGGTCACTGTTTTTGCTCCGTTCCACCTCTATTGAACTTTTGGGACCTCAAGGAATCAATCCCCGTTCCTAAAACCGATTAAATTGAGCTCTGCTACAAGCTCTCAATTTCGCTCTCTTGATTGTAAATCGCGATATCTCATTAGTCTGTCAACCATTTTCGATGATCTAAATTGATTTAGCTTCCCTTTTTAATGCTCTTTCAAGCCGTGTATTTATTTATAAATCTCGCTCGAGTTATTTCCTAAAGCTTGTTTCAAAGCTTGTTAATGGTGAACTGTTTGCATGCAAGGGTTTCTGGCCTTTTTAGGCTTACTTTCTACATCAAACATACTCCAAGTAAACATAGAATTTATATAAGAAGGAAAGATCAGACTTACCTCGGTCGGGTTTGGTTCTCCCTAGTGAATCACAATTTTTTTCTCTCTAGTTTTCTCTTTCCTCTAATTGGCGTCCTTCTTCCACCATTCTGCTATTTCTCCTCTGTGTCCGGATTGCTATTCTTCCCTCAAATCTGATTGTATGGATGTCCTTCTATTTCTCATTCCTTGTTGGTTTTTTTTTTCTCTCTCTATTCAAACATTCTTTCCCTCTCTCTCTCTCTAGCTGCACACACGAGGTCTGATACACTACCTCACGCACGCAATACACAACTGATATATATATATATATATATATATATATATATATATGCAGATTCTTGCATGCATTCTTATTGGAGGAGAGGTAGGTCAAATGAGGTGTTGACATTTGTTCATCTTATTTTCTGAAATTCCTACTATATATTCATATTTTATATATATATATATATCATGTGGCTGATATAGTACAAATGTGTTTGTAGCCTAGTTGGCAACTTTTTGGAAGTTAGTATCTATCTTTTGTAAAGTGCAAGGGTTCAAGTCTTGGTAGAAGCATTTTAAAGCTCTTTTCTCCCTTTTTATTTTACACATGCATCATATTGCATTTTAAAGTATTTTACTAATTCCTAAACTTTGCATTTTAATTCTCACAAAAGTATTTTATAACCTTTGCCATATTTCTTGATCAAGTATACTTTGTTCATGCATCATTGGTCTTGCCTTAGTGTATCTCATGCACTAATCTTTCAAAATTATTCATGTGTTAATCCTCGATTACACCAATCATAATTTGTCTTCACGTTATGATTGTCGTCATTAAATCACTTTCTTACAATTGATTGTCTCCAATCCATAACTAATTGCTCTTATTGATACATTTGCCTCCATATTCATAGACTATCGATCCTAAGTAGAATTGCCTATAATTATTAAGCAAATTATCTTATGATAATCATCATTATCCTTAATTTTCCTATTTAATTGGATCGGGATGTTACAATTAGCCCTAAATGTTTTTAACCAAGAACATCTAAGTTATATTGATGATCACAAAACATTATCCAATGGATTAATATTTTATGCAAGTGACAATGTAAATAGGTCATCTAGGTCAAATAATATTGTTAACCAAGAAAATGATAAAAGTCCATAAAGCTAAAAGATTCTAATCAAGAATTTGATCCAAAGCAAAGATCAAAACAAGTGGAATGCTTTCACGATGATTCAAGTAAATTAGACACATTCAAGCCCAAAGCCTATGTCACGCCCCGAATTCCAGCGAACCCAAGGCGCGAGTAACGAGACAAAAGAAAAGAAAATAATAAAGAAATAAAAGATAATTAAGGACAATCACATACATTCTACATACCATTCTGATACATACACAAGGTCTGGTCCATTTGTTCACAACATACAAAATAAGATACAATCTCGGGCTTATGCCCTTATACAATATCAAAAGCGCCCTTTGGGCCTAACATAGTCCCAAATCAGATCATCTCCACGTCTCGTACAGCTGGGACATCATCTGAAATGTTTGCCCCACTAAAGGGGTCAGCTCAACATGCTGGTACAATATAATGCTAATGCAAGAAACAAAACTAAGGTCGTGGCATGTGCAAGTGTACAGTTATTTCTATATGGCATTCGATATCATGATGGCAGTATATGAACAGTATACGGTATATGAACAGTATGCGTGACACACCCATGCAACTCTATGCCACCCATGTCTCATGATACGGCCCTTCCCCGCTGGCATGAATACCGCCGACTATGTCTCGCTTCACGGTCCGGAATCCGTCAGGCTCGCAAGTACCTAATGGCCGATTTTGGGTTTTTCACCACAGGATCTGCACCCTCATAATGCAAAGCACCAAGTGCTTAACTCACGCCATGTCCAAGAAATCACACTATGCCAATATGCTCTGATTTCATCATGTCATAATGTAATCTCAATGATGCATCTCATTCATACATAAAGCATGCTTTCAATCACATATTTCATAATCTCAATAGTTCTTAAGGAATACAATTCACACACAATATACTAACACATGCGATATACATACAATCAGTATTTATAGCATCACCCAACATACAGTAAGATAACATGAAGCACATAGGCATGTGAACAATCAAGCAAACATGTGAACAATCAAGGCAACAGAACAAACATTCCTAATCTCAATTCTATTTCTTACTTAGCACAATATATCGTACCTGATAATCGACCTCAACCCGGGAAAGTGTACTCGTGGTATGGTAGGATCACTGTGAAAATACCGAAGATCAGATCACCTTCTCCTTGCCCTTTCGTGTCCCTAAAATCATAACATGTGACTCAGTTCATTTGTTTCCTGAATGATGTTATTCAACAAATTTTATGTCTTTATTTTATAAGTTTCTATTTTGCTAAATTAGACTCTACTATTGAGTCCGGGACGACGAAGAAAATAAGTTTATGTTTTCGTAGAACTCAATTCGGACACCTGGGTTTAAAAGGGCAAAACAGTCATTTTGCACTTTTCACGGGTCCTTACATTTTGAGACCTTTTTTCACAAATCGGACTCCACGGTTGAGTCTGGAATGCTCGAGATAATAAAGTTTCACTATTTGTTTACTTAATTTGGAGTTCGTTTGACTGTGTTTCAATTCAGGGGCATTTTGGTAATTTTAAAGGTTACTACGGGTCTTTTATTTTTTGGGACCCCGTCTTATAAAACGGACCTCACCATTGGTCTCAGAATGATCGAGATAGTCAAAATACACTAATGACTTGTCCCATTTGGACTCCGGGATATTTTTGAATATTTAAATAATTAAATTGATTAATTAATTAATTAATATTTATTAATATTTTATTCTGGAGGGGTCAAAACATAATTAGTCAAAGTTCTGTGGGTCAAAATCAGATTTCCTAAAGTTCTGGGGTTCAAATTTAATTTCCAAAAGTTCAGGGTTAAATTCGTAATTTTCAATTCTTCCTATTCTTAATTCGTATAGCCAAACGGGGTTTAGTCCAGAACAGTGTTTCAAATTCAATTTCAATTTCTTATCCCTGTTGCCAAACAGTCCCAATTGGGTTTTTAATTTAAAACCTTAGACCGACACGTGGCAGGGGTGGGTCGGTTTTGACCCGACCCGAACCCGACTCGGACCCGAAACCCGGCCCGCACAGTGCCTTTCTTCCCCGTTTATCCGGCGAACCTCCGGTAGGGTTCCGGCGCCTTCTCTGGCGCTGGCGACTGTTTTCCGGCGACTTTTTAGGGTTTTAAAAATGTAGTTCTCTAGGGTTTTTCGCGTAGATTTCATCCCCACCCTCCATTTTCAATTTGGACCAATGGATCATCACGAAATAGGGCTCAAAGGCCCATGGCCGAATCTCCGGCCAACTTTTCTTTTCTGTTTCTACGCTTATTCTTTCACTGTTTTTCATTCTTTCTTCTTCTATTTTCTTTCTGCACCTCTTAGGATTATTTCTAGGTCACTTAAACATGGTCTCTCACATAAAATATCAAGAATCCGATCACTCTCCGAAACCTGTAACTCCATTTTTCTTACTGGTTTCTCAATCATTTTGACTGATTCTTTTTGCTAATTGTTCTATATTTTATGCTCTTTAAGTTCATGAAATCAAAGGTAAACGAATCATGCTCTAGAGATTAAAACAGAATAACCCACTTACCTTGAAATTTCTGATTTTCTCTCGGTGGGTTGCTTCCTTTCCCCTTCTGTTCCTCTTGTTCCACTTCTGCTTCCCCCTCTTCAATCCCTTTCTTCTACCTTCCTCTTTAACTCACGGATGCACACACACATATACTGAGAACACTCACAACCGAGTTTTTCTCTCTCCTCTTTCTTTCTCTATTCCTCTCCACTTGCAGCCTTCCTTGACCTGACTTTCTCTCTGTTCAGCCCCTTGCTTCTCCCCAAATGCAGCTTTGTATTAAATGTAAAGCTGCCCCTGTGTATATACCTATATATATATATCACTCATCACACACACTAGACACACACACTACCCCACCGACACTACACACACTCACCCACCAGGTCTGTGGCATACACACACACTGCCATACATATCTATATACATTTACATATCCATACACACATGCAATACATACATCATTCTACACATGTACATGTTTATACTCTCCCACACATATATACATATACACATAATTTCATGCACATTACATTCACACAATAACAATAATAATAACAATAATAATAATAATAATAACAATAAATAACCAAGAAAATTTATTTATAAAAAAAAAAAAATTTTCGATTATTACAGCCTAAGGATGCAATGAAGACTTCATTTTTCTTATTTTGGGTTTTGAGTGATGTTAGGATTAGATTGATCATTGGTTGTAAGCTATTATTATTTAAAATGATCATATAAGAACTAACCTCAAGTGATTTTTCAAAATAGCCATAATTTAAGTTTTGAAAGATCAAAAGTTTATGAAAAAAATACTGTCATGCCCCAAATTTTCAAAACCCGAGGAATGATTGAAAATGACCAAAAAATAGAATTAATAAAATAAAATTGAATGGATTTATTTGATTACATATTATTTTTTCATGTTTTCTAAAATTAAGAATGAAAAATGATAACTAGATTCACCCAAGAAGAGTTCGAAATACTAGTTAAATCAGGCGCGCAGGCATGCGCGGGTGCGCGAGGAAGGGCGACTAGGCACACACAGGTGTGAACGTAGGAGGCATGCGGCGTGCGGGTGCACGGCAGTAGCACCTGGGCGGCCAGCGCGCGCGGTTGGGCTGCCTGCTGGCCTCTTACCCCTCATGCTATAGTAATTCCAGTAGCCATTTTGCTACAGTACCAAAATTTCTAACTTTTGCCTAAAATCTTGATTTTGACATTTTTTTGTACCTATTTCAATTTATTTTATCACCAAACTTGGTGTGGGACCCTATAACATGTCAAATGACCATTTTACCCTTTTCCCTATTTTTTGACCTCAAGTAATTTTTGACTAATTTGCCCCAAGTCTCCTCCTATGCCCCTATTTTCATTTCTTTACCTTTCTATTTTCAACCTAGTGGCTATTCTTAAAAAATTTCACTATACTCTCCTTGGGCTGATTTACCCCTCCGATGCCAAAGATAGGTGAGAGCGGCAGATTTTAGCCCATTCTTAGCCCGGATAGTCCATGTTGACCATGACTATTCGATTCTCTATGTTCTGGTGGAGAGATGGTGGGACACTACTAATACTTTCCACCTCCAGTTCGGGGAGGTAACATTGACTCCCCTCGACTTCTCAATGACCACGGGTCTTCGGGTTGGTGGTGATCAAATTCCATGGGATAGTGAAATACATAGTCGGGGTGATGAGATTTTTTGACCTCTAGGGTGGTGGCCCTCATTGGCCTTTGGTGATGCAGTATAGGTTAGGCATATCTTGAAAAACTTTCGCTTCTAGGAATGTCGTAATGCTTTTGAGGAGGACCCGTTGACCAAAGCCTTCATGTTATTTGTCTTTGGTCAGACCCTCCTAGCTAATGTCGGTGACACTATCCACCTTTGGTGTCTCCTTACTTTAGAGAATGTAGAGAATTTTGGGTGTTTTAACTAGAAAGGCACCACAATGGCTGCTTTGTACTGTAAAATGTGCGTGCTATCTTGGGCGGTCACCAAGGGACTAAATGGTTTCAACATTGTTTGGAAGGTATGAATTTCTGAATTCCTTCTTTTCCATTTTTTGAGAAAAATGTCATGTTGATTGACTTTCCTATTTCAACATATTTGGGCCTATGAGGTCCTCCAGTAATTGTCCTACCCATTGGTAGAGGCAGAAGAGAATATATCTCCCCACATGTGGCGGTGGCGGTGGCGGTGGCGATGGCGGTGGTGGAAGGTAAATAGGTGGACTCATTAGAGGGCGAACGTGGTGTAGAGATTCCTGAAGGCATTAGATATGCTCCATACGAATACAGTTAGTTCCTCTATTTGGAAATTTCCTTTTGTTAATACTTGATGTGAGAAGCTCATGCTTCTTATTTATGACAGATTCGATGGAATCTTTGGAAAGTGGTTCCGACCTCAGTGGAGCAAAGTATTGGCATAGCACGCCAACGCCCAACCATTTGTATAGGTTAAGAGTCTTCTTTTGCCAAAACTTTTCTATGGTCTTTTTGCTCTTTAAATTGAAACAAGACTTTTTGGAAATTCAGGTGGCCCAGACCATTTTCGATGAGGCTTGTGTCTACATCAAGGCCTTGAAGCATAAGGTTTCCTAAGTCACCATGGAGTCGTGGCAGAAAGCCACTTGCCGAATGGATTCTGACATCGTAAGGACATGATCCCCCTTTTTTGACTATTCATGCATTGACTGCATTTTGACATTGCATTGATTTTGACTTAAAAACTTATGATTTTTTAGGCCGCTAAAGTCTCTCACCTTGAGAACTTGAATCGAGGACAGGATCGTTCAGGGGGGGTATTCTTAGTGAAAGGCAAAGAAGAGAGGCAAAGAAGAAAGGTGGGAGTCAATTAAATAGTTCCCACACTCAGCCAGCTAGGCCTAGTAGAACGTCGAGACAATTGGTGGAGAACAAGAGTGAGGACATTGAGGAAGATGAGATTCCTCCCTGTCAGTCTCGACGATAAGAGGGAGGACGACGAGGGCGCCGTTTGATGAAACTTCTTTTGTTTTATGAACATTTTGTTTGATGACCAATTTTTCATTTTGTTTGATTTTCTTTGTTTTTGTTTTTGTTTTGTTTTGAACAATGAATGATCAATGCATGCACTTTTATTTATGAATGTGTCCAATAATAGCAAAGATGAACATGAATTGGTATCTGACATGTTTCGGACTGACAAAACTGGGAGAAAACAGGTGAAACTAGGCAAAATGGCATGTTCTGTGTGTGTCGATCGGCACACATAGAGGAGGGTTTCTTCCACCTGTGTGTCGATCAGCATTCAGGGTGTGTCGATCGGCAGCGAGTTTTGGCCTGGGAGATTTTGCTGCCTGTTGCGTGTTTTCTGAAAACTAGTCTCCTAAACCAACTTGGAAATGAACTTGCAAGTATTTTAAGACGTATTGCAAACCCTAAACCTCTCAACTCATCACATTCAGCCTCTTGTCAGCTCCATCGCTGTGTTTTCTGCCTCTTTGCTCTAATGACTTTTGGAATCATAGACATGGATATTTTTTATAAACAAATTCACACATGGTTGTATTGCCTCTTAGGCTCGGAGAAGATTTACTTGGGGGCATTGAGATGGAAAGTTATTTTCTCTCTTTCCCATGTTACTGTAGACTGGTATCTGTTGTGGGCTTGTGCTCGCTTTTGGGATTTTGTTGATCACTGCTTTCGCTTTCGTCTAGAAGAAATATGTCCCACCTTTGAAGAGCTATGTGCTCTTTTTTATGTCACGGTTCAAGGTAAACTGATCGTCCATTCTGTACAGCATGGTTATTCTTCTTCTCTATCCTCTTTACTTGAATTGGATGCTAAGAAAGCAAAGAAATTGGTTCAAGGTGAATCATTTTCCTTACTTCTCATATTGAAGATTTTCATGAATCAAGAGGCTAGTCGCACCAAGCTGTGTGCCTTCACTCTGTGCATTATCCCGAGGTTCTTGATTGTCCAAGAGCCTCATCAGGCTGATGTTTGCCTAATTGATGTTGTGATCGAATTAAACAAAGGCAACAATATGATGGGCATTGTTCTTGCCGAGACTTTAAATGGCTTGGACTTGGTCCATAATGGCTCAAATGTTTTGAGAGGTAGTCCCTTGCTGTTGATGATTTGGCTGCATGATAAGTTAAAGCTTTTGGCACATTTAGTTACCATCCCTTATATGTCAAAACACTGTTGTTCAAGGGCCTTGTTGGTGACTAAAGATAATGAGAGAGATTGGTGCAAGTTCCTTGCTCAACTTTCACCTTATGATAATGATTGGTCCATTGTTCTTTGGCAAAGTAGAGCCCATCGCTTGTGCTCTCTTGGTTATTCTCGTGTTATCTTGGCAGGCTTGAGAGAGACCTCATTTTATTATCCCATCCAGATACTGCGTCCATTTTGGTGTACGCAGGTTACTCTGAGGACTTGGGGTCCTCATTTCATTGCAAAAAGATTGAACTATTGGGAATGTGCTCATGCTCCAAACTTGGATAATACAGTTTATTCCGACAAAGTGCTTATGATAGAAGAATATTTATGGTGGCTCTAGGACCTAATTAATGAAAAGGAAGAACTTAGGGATTCTATCTTTTTTAAAGAGACTGAAATAGACATTAATGTGGACATAACTTCAAAGTTAGAAGCGATCAAAGAAGCTTGCAAGGACTTCGAATGAGGAGGAATAAGAAAGTTGGACTAGGAAGTAGTGAGCCAACCACGAGGTGTGACAGAAACAGAGACAATAGCCCCTTTAAGCTTGAAAATGAAACGAGGAAGACCTAAGAAGACACCAGAATTCAAATGTAACAATGGTAAGGTGGACTTTGGGCATTTTTCTCTATATGTAGACTCAGCAAGGAATTACCTGGGTTTCATTGAGAAAGAGATAGGTCGCCACTTTGAGTTGGAGGCCAGGTTGGTGGAGAAGAAAGAGTGGGGGAAAAAAAGGATCTGAGTATCCTTTAGCAATGAAGATTTAGAATTTTCTTTTTTTTCTCTTTTTTTTTTTTTCTAGAGGAAGTTAGTTCCATTTTAAAGTTAGGCCAAGTTGATATGACTTTTACCTGTTATTGAATAAAACATGATCTTTAACTTTTGGATTTGAAAGAATGAAACTTTTATTGCAATTTTTGAGACCGCAGTCACAGTAACTTAGTGAGCTACCTACGTACCCTCGTATTGCATGTGTAGTAAAAATATGTAATGGGAGGTCAAGTCATCGTAGTTTAGTAAAATGGGCAGCTAGCTGCTAAACAAAGTTTTTCTTGAGCTGGTCAAGGTTGGTAGGTGATGAAAACTCGTCTCCATCCATATCAATGAGCTACACAGCTCCTCTAGTGACTATAGATTTGATAATGAATGGGCCACTCCTGTTGGGCCTGAATTTCTCTCTTGGGTCAAGTATTGGTGCTCGGTTCCTTTAAAGCCAAATCTTCTATTTTTAGGCCTCTCTTTTTCACCTTCTTATTAAAGGCCCAAGCTACTCTTTTGTGATACCCTTGTGTCTGATATAAAGCTTTTAGCCGCCTTTCATCCAAGAAGTGTAACGCCCCAGCCTGTTTACCAAAAAATCAAGTCGCTAATTTTTAATTAGCGGCCTTTAATAGAATAATTAAGAAAATTTAATCGAGAAACAAACGATAATTTCAAAAATGCTGAGACCTTAATTAACGAGGTCGACTCGGGAAAAATAATCTACGGCTACAGTTTATAAAATTGATACATGAAGGAGTGAATATTAAATTCAAATTCACAAAATAAAAAATAATGCAAAAAGTTAAAATAAATAAATTAAGTGCCAAACAAGGCATAAGGGGGAAAATAGGAAAAATAAGCCAAAAAATTGAGGCCAATGGGTTTTAAACCCTTGACGCAAAAACTAAGAAGTTTAAAACAAAAAAATTAAGCTGGCTTGGTTTCTAGCACATATATATCTCACTAGATATGTATATATGTCATATAAAAGCCATCCCACCTCCCAAATCAACCAATGAGGTTACATGCAACACCTCACCCTTATGTCATATATACATTTGTATACGTAAGTGAATGTGTATATATAGATTTCGTGTGTGCATAATGGTGTGTGCAAACTTGTGTAAGGTTATGAGTATGAGTACATGTGCTTTAGGTAGAGAGAGAAAGTAGAGAGAGAAAGGGAGAGGGAAGAAGCAGGGAAGAAAGAAGAAGGATGGAAACACACCATACAATTAGGAGGCTGTAATGAAAGTTTGAAAGTCCTGAGCCTAGTAAGAGGAAGGAGCCATTGAAGGTAGAAAATGCAAAATTGTAATTTATTCTTGTTAGTTACTAGCACTATTTTGTTTTTTGGGAGGCTTAGGCTGCATGCATGATGTTTAGTTCCTTTAATCTTGAATAAATAGCAGAAATTAAACCCAAAAATAGTGGTTCAAGCTTGAACCACCATTGTTAAAGCTTGAAGAAAACTCACTTAAAAATCCAACTTGCACAGTAACCCATTTCTGAGTTCTAACATGTGAAACACACAAGAAATAAGGAAGGAAAATCATAAAACCTTAGAAGATGGCTCATGGATGAGCACTGTTAAAGTGAGATACTGATTTGCCAACAATGGCAAATCCATGTAGACAAGCTTAAGCTTGCATGCATGAATAAACCTAGACACCCTATAACTCAAGGAGTCCAACGCAACAAACCGAATGAAAAATGACCTTGAAATGGGTTAGGAATTAGACCTAGAATCGAAACCCCTTATAGACCTTCCACTGAACTTTTGAGCTCAAACCGAACACCCAAATCGATGCCCAACCCTTCCTAACACATGCAAAAACCTTGTGGTACCAGCCAAACACATGAAATACACTAAAAATCCACGAAATAAGGAGGAACTATAGCTAGGGTTGCAGAGCTACAGTACTCAGGTGTGGGGAAGAAGAAGACCCCGCTGAGTCAACTTGCGGGTCGACCCAGTCGATCCTGACCTAGTTAAACCAGCTCAGTGTGTTGGCTCGGACACGTGTTGGCTTGTGAGCAAGCCACCGCATTAATGGAACAGCGTTGTTTTGATGCTGGATTTAACCCTCTAAGCCCTATTTGGTTACAAGTGAAGGCCATGGATTCAATATCCCTGTTTAGAACTAGGATAACCTATCCTCAAATCGACCTATTATCCGCCATTTGCTTCTTTAATACATTGAAAAATAAAAGGGGAACCGCAGCTCGCCTGGATCGAACCCATAACCTCTACCATAGTAAACCCAAACCAAGCCCCAAAGACCACTGAGCCACCACTGCGTATGTAGAAAATAATCAACATAAATAATATATAATTGTAAAATTAATTAAATTAAATTATTTAATTAAGTTAATAATACTAAAATAATCCGATGTCCAAATTAAATAAATGAATAATGTATCTTGACTATTTCGAACATTCCGGACCCAATGAAAGGGTCCTTTTTGCTAGATGACACTCCAAAAAATTAAGACACGTAAAAGTGTAAATTACCATTTTACCCCTAATGATACCCGGGGCCAATTGAATATAAAAGGTAGTCCATCTTGACTATTTTGGACAATCCGAACTCAACGGTAGAGTCTATTTTAGCAAACAAAGTACCAAAAAATATGACACGTAAAAACATAAAATCACAAAAATGCCCTAGGCTTAAAATAAACTATAGATACGCAAATTTAGATCTAGAAATGTCTAAACCAATTATCTTTGACACTTTGAACCTAACGGTGACATCCTTTAAAGGAAAACAAGATCTGGTAACAAGCTGAAAATGACCAACGCGACCTTAAGACTTAATGAAGTTACGGGAAGAGGATAAATGGAATAGAAAGAGCTCTAAGTTAACAATTAAATTGTGCGATGCTTTGAACAAGAAAGTAACAAGATCTTGAATTGTGATTTTAGGAACCCTTGTTTAAGGAAGGATTTTTGGATTAAGCTTTTGGGACTTCAGGTGAGTATTTTCATATCATGTTGAGATTATAGATATAAATATTGAACTTCTTTATGATTTTGAAAACAGACACCTTGTGAGTTTTTTATACCATGTTGAGGTGGATTTTTATTATAGATATAAATATCGCACTCTTTTATGACTTGAAAATAGACTCCTTCCATTTGCTATCGATTTGAATGACTTATTGATATATATTGCCATTTTCTTATAGCTTTGTTAACAGATACATTGTACCTAGTATATGTTTTAAATGACCCATTGATATTTATACTGTCTTCCCTCCGATTCAAGAAAATATTTTGTAAAATACTCATAACACTATATAGTTTTTCTTACCAATCTCTGAACTATTTTTTACTAAAGGCTAAATATGGAACTCTTATTTGAATAATTGAGATTGTTATTGATGTTATTGATTTTGGATATGATTTTGATATTTTGAATGAAACACCCTTCTATGATTGGTTATTATTGAATAAATTGTGACTTTATCGAACCCTAACCACGGGGTATATTGGTGGTATTATCAAATATTGATCTCAGTCAGCGAGATTTTAATTTTCTGGCCATAGAATCTTCTATGATTGGTCATTATTGAATAGATTGTGACTTTATTGAACCCAACCACGGGGTATATTGGTGGTATTATCGAATATCAATCTCAATCAATGAAGTTCTAATTTGCTGGCCATAGAAGAAATTTTTTTAATGATTTAAACTTTTATGAAAATCGAATATGAACTAAGATTGAACTTTGAATCATCAAATTGAGAACTATTGAACTACGATTTTGATTATTAAACTATGAAGTTGCTATCGAACTATGTTATCGAACTATGTTATCAAACTATGATGTTGATTTTGAACTATGACTATTATTGAAAACAACTTTGAACCATAACTATGATCGAGTTACAATATTGAACTATGATGTTGATTTGACTATGACTATTGATATTAAAAACAACTTTGAACCATGTTTGAATTAGAATACTAATCATCGTTATCAAACTATGTTATTGAATCATTATTATGATAGTGCTATGTTGTCGATTATTGATTTACGACTATGATTGAACTGAGATTTATCGAACATGACTTTGATACTAGTTTTTGATCTGTTGTACTTTGATATGATGTATTCTAATTCCATATGAGTATAGACATTTCAGAATGTACTACATAGTAGTTTTGAAACCCTTGGCATGTTATGGAATACTCACGAGCTGTCGAGCTCATACGGATTTTCATCTATTTCAGGTAACGATATTGGCAAGGAAATAACAAGTTCAGTTAGGATAGCCGAAAGTCTATAAACTATGAATCCTTTTTGTATTAGGATTTGTTAGACATGATGTAGTTATTTTTGATAATTATGAAATGTATATTAAATATGACATCAACAGATTTTGAGAATTTACATCATGTACCTTTGTAGTCACTATGGAATATATATGAATGACTGATGTTGAATTACCTATTGACGCTTCCGCAATAGAAAATAATTTTATTCCACTGAGTTTGATTAAATGGAAATGAGAAAAGTATTGTGATCATTGAAAAAGGCCTCGGTGGCGGATCACGAACCCCTAATCCTCATAAGCCAGATTTCGGGTCGTGACAGGAAGGCTAACTCATCATATCTACTTTGTAAACAATAAGTTTCAGCAACTTGATTCTCGAGAAGTACCTTGAGTGAGGGTATTTCTAGCTCAATAGGTAACATTGCCTTCATCCTATATGATAGGGAGTAACGGGTTTGTCTGATAGGCGTTCCGATAGATGTGCGGTACCCCCATAAAGCAAATGAGAGTTTCTCATGCCAGTTCCTGTTACTTTCTATTTTCTCCTTCAAGTGTTCTTTAGAATTTTGTTTGTTGCCTCTACTACCCCATTTGTTTGAGGTTGGTAAGGTGAGGAATGATGATGGGTGATTTTGAACTCTTCGACCAAATCAGTGACTTCCCTTTTGAAGTGAAAACTATTGTTTGAAATTAGTTTGTGGGGTACTCCATATCGGCAAATGATGTTGGCCCTAATGAACTGAGCCACTTTCCTTGCATTGAGGACAACATAGGAAGCAGCCTCTACCTATTTGGTAAAGTTATCGATGGCTACCAAAATGAACTCATGTCCGTTGAAAGCTTTCGGTGTGATTTTACCATTAATATTATTCCTTAAGTTACAAAGGGCTAAGAGGATGTCAAGTTGTACAATTCTTTAGGAGGGAGATATTCAAGATTGGCGTGTATCTGACATTTATGGCACTTCCTGGCGAAAGTAATACAATCTCCATCCATGGTATTCCAGTAGTAACCTTGTCGGATTATCTTTTTGGCTAGCATGTGTCATTCATGTAAAGTCTGCAGACTCCTTCATGAATTTATGTCATGACATGCTCAGTTTCATGTTTATATAATCACAAAAGGTGTATTCCATTGAAAAATCTTTTGTAAAGTTTTCCCCTACAAATGATGAATTGGGTGGCCCATTATCTCAAGGTTGCTCTGTCCTCCTTGGTATATCCTTTGGGGTATTTTGAGTTCTTAATGAATGACCAAAGCTCGTTGTACCAAGGTGGAGATGTCGAGTCCTTTGTGACTTCATTGATGTTGCAACAATATATTAGAATTTCCCGAGTTTGTACCAAGGGCAGTTTAACTGTGGCTTCTTTTGAGATGTCCACCATTGAGGCAATGATGGCTAAGTCATCCACGAAACTATTTTTAGCCTTAGGTATATAGTAGAAATGTACATATTTGAACTTGGTTATCACTATCTCCAGGTTCTGGTAGTAGGATAGGAGTTTTTCCTCTCTAATTTTTCACATTCTCTAGACTTGGCCAATAACGAGGGCTGAATCCCCATATACATCTAAGAATTCAACTTTCAGTTTTAAAGCCGCTTGCAAACCCACTATACAGGCTTCATATTCTGTGGTATTGTTGGAAGAGGAGTATGCAACTTCATAGCTAGAGGTGTGTGTGACCCGTCTGGGGCTATTAGAAGCATGTCAATACCATATCCCTTCTTGTTGGCGGCGCCGTCAAAGAAAAGACATCATCTTTCCTAATGAATTTGCATGATTTCTTCATCTGGGAATTCAGCTTTTATAACAATCTTACCCTCAATTGGGCAGTCTGCTAGGTAGTCGGCCATGACTTTTCCTTTGATGAATTTTTGAGTTATATGCACTACATCAAATTCGAAAAGCAATAGTAGCCACCGAACAATGCAGCTTGATAGGGCCAGTTTTTCGAAGAAATACTTCACAGGATCTATGCGAGAAACCAAGTGTATTGTATAAGCCATCATATAATGATTGAGTTTTTTTGAGTAACCCATGCAAGAGCAGTGCACGTATTTTCGAGGGCATTATAGTTTTACTCATAGGAGATCAATTTCTGGCTCACATAGTAAATTCCTTTCTCCTTTCTTTCCTGTGTTTGATTTTGGGCTAACATGGCTCCAATGATTATATCAGTTACTGTGAGGTACAATAATAAAGGAAAGTTGGGTTGTGGGGGAACCATGATTGGTGGGTTGGTCAAATATTCTTTGATCTTTTCAAAAGCCTCTTAGCATGAGGGGTTCCACTTTTTGGGAGAATTTTTCTTTAGAAGTTTAAAAATGGGTTCATAGATAGTGGTTAGCTGTGATATAAATCTACTAATTTATTGAAGTCTTCCAAAGAAGCCCCTAAATTGTTTCTTTGTTTTGGGCAGAGGCATTTCCATAATGGCTTTGATTTTTGCAAGATCCACCTCTATCCCTATTGGACTTATCATGAAACCTAGGAGTTTTCTTGATGTGACTCCGAATACACACTTTTGAGAGTTTAGTCTCATTTTATATTTCTTAATTCTCTCGAATAACTTTTCTTAAACAGTTGGAATGACCTTCTCTACCTTTAGATACTATGATCATGTCATCAACATAGACTTCGACCTTTTATGAATAAGGTCATATAGAATTGTGGTAGCTATCCTCTGATATGTAGGCCCTATATTTTTAGGCCGAAAGGCATGATTGTGTAGTAGTATGTCCCCACTGTGTTGTGAAAGTAGGTTTTCCATATTATCAAGGTGTATCTTGATTTGATTATACCCAGCGAAGCCATCTACAAAGGACATTATGGCACCAAAAGGTCTATGTTTGGCAAGGGAAAGTCATCTTTTCGATAGGCTTTGTTGAGGTCCCTATAGTCAAGGCACTTGGTGACTCGCCCATCCTTCTTAAGGACAAGAACGATATTAGGTAACCATTGTGGGTATTCGACCACAGTTAAAAACCCTATAACTAACTATTTCTCGATTTCCTCTTTAATTTTGAGGGACCACATTTGCTTGAGTTTTCTCAATTTCTATTTGATTTGTTTGGCCTCAGGATAAGTCAGGATTTTGTGTTGGACTATGTTTATTTACAATCTGGGCATATCCTTGTAGGATCACGCGAAGACATCTTGGAATTCTCTTAAAAATTTAGACATAACTTTTTGTTTACCTTGGCTAAGGGTTGCACGGACCTTGACTTCTCTAGTGTCACATTCTACCCTAGGTTAATGGTCACCATTTTTTCTATGATAGGTTGAGTCCTATCTTGAGATTTGGTGACTATTTTGGCCAAGTCTATTAGAAACTTTCTATCCTCTATGTCAAGATTATTGCATTCTTCAAATTCATCATCATGTTCATTATTGTCCATTAAATGATACTCAAAAAAAGAATTTATTTCATCGAAAAAAGAAAAAATAAACTCAGCGAGTTCGTCAAGATAAATGAAATCTAAAGAAAGAGAGTCCTCGGACTCGGAGTCAAAAGCATTGTCAGAATCTATATTAGTCAAGTCTGAGTAACCGAATCCCTACTCAAGTTAGCACCCTTTTTACTAGGAGCCAATTATTGATTGGAGCTTGGATGGGCGTAATGTTTTTGACTGAATCTTCTCCCATGTTGCTTGTGGAAATCATGTCAACCATATCAATAATAAGCTCTATCTTGGCAAAACATTCTGTCAGTTCTCTAAGCTCTTTAATGTTGTCCTCATGTTGGTGATCATGTTGTTTAACTAGTACCATCACCTCCTCATCAAAACCACAGGTGCAATCACCAAATATTTCTCAACCGGAAACTCTGGTCTTGGCCTTAGCATTTTACCATGGCTTAGGGAATCCATAATATGGATAGTCTTCTCTTTGCTTAACAAAGCTCCCATTTATGGTAGGGAAGTAAGGTTTTATTTCTATGAGCTTAGGGGGCAGCCCTTGTCTTCTAGCAATTTTCTTGGCTTGTGCGGTCAAAGACTTGTCACAAAAATCTTCCTTGGTAAGTGAGTATCCGAGCCTGAATGTGTTTTCCCTTTTTTAGTTGGCGGGGTGGTGTAGGTGGACCTTGAAAATCGAATCTAAGACCCTTACCCGACACATATCCCATGTGGACCATCATGTTTATCATGGCTTGTCTGTATAAGCATCTGTCAAATATTTGTTCTATCTCAAGGCTCCCTATACAGTCGAAGCTTGACAAAGGTAAATCATTGGCATTATATTGAATACCTAGTACGGGGAGAGAATTACCGATAGGATCAATGTCCTCATGTATGGTGACTACCCCTATTTGATAAGAAAATTTGAGCTTCTGATGTAGAGAGGATCTATGACTTTCATTTCATGTAACCACGGCCTTCCAAGTAGAAAATTAAAGGATGTTAGGATGTCTAGAACTTAAAAACATGTGGTTCTTTCAATCGGGCCGAGATTCATGGTAAGTGTCATGACTCCTATAACTTTCCTCCGAGTATTGTCATATGCCCAAACTGCTTGGGCTGATGGAGTGAGATCGACTACTTCTAAGCCAAGGCACCTTGTAGTCCTAAGAGGACAAATGTTGAGAGCATAATCGTTGTCAATGAGCACCATATGTATCCTCATTCCAAGGGAATTTATAGTAATATGCAAAGCCTTAATGTGGTTGACCCCTTATTTTGGTAAGTCATTATTAGTGAAAGTGACAATATTGTTGAATTGGACCCCCCCAATAATCTGCGTGAGTTGCTCGGGGGTAGTGGTGGTAGGAACCTACGCTTTATTGAAATGATTCAAGATAGCTTGTCTGTGTGAAAAAGACGATGTCAATAACGCCCATACTTGTTAGAATAGTATTATTATATATTATTAGTTAGCTACATTAAGGGTAGTTTAGTACTTTGATTTTTTGTTAACCCTACTATAAAGGGTTCTTTATTATTTTTTCTCGCAACTTCTAATAGATTACAGAATATAATATTTTGGTGTTCTTTGTTCTTCTTTTCTTTTCTCTATTGAACCAAATTTTTCATGGTATTAGAGCTTTGATCAAGCATCGGACCTTAGCAAAAACAATGAGGAGAACGTGGAGGAGTTTCTAATCTATCATACGACCACTGACGTCATCATGACATCATCAGTTTCGAACAACGAAGGCTAGGGTTTGGTTTAGATTTTCATGAGAAGTGCTTTGCTGATTTTTGTTGAATCTTTTGGGGCTAGTCGATAAGGTTTTTAAATTTTTGAATGTTTTTCAGAAAAATGGCTTTAATTTTTTGATCTGTTAATCGCAGTCTTTTTTTCAATTCTATTGCTTCTAAATTAGTCACAATAGCTGTGTTTTGGATTTTATAAGGTGTTTTTAACCAACCCATAATGGTTTCCTTTGGTTTTTGATGTGTTTAGTTGATTTTGGAGGTGGGTTGAGCACTGTGCAATGCATAGGAGGCTGTTCCTAGAGTTTTTTAAGCTTGAATTTGACTTGGAATTGTTTGTTTGGGTTTTTTTGTGATATTGGAGATTGGGTACTTATTTTTTTGGTACTTTTGTTGGTTAACTGATATTGTGTTAGTGTGTTTCGGTGTCTTGTTGCATTCTATTGTGTGTTATAGCATTGAAATAGTGTTATAATTGTTTGATTTAGGATTATTTGTGATATTGGAAGTTAGGTTTTATAGTTTGGTGATTGTTCTTGTTGCTTTGGCCTACTTTTTCATTTTAGTGAGTTCTATCTTCTTTGGTTGGTTATGGCAAGTGGGAACTTTGATTCCCTTCAAGCTATTAGTGTAAGGCTAACATGAGGTAATTATGCTTACTGGGCTTGTGTAATGAAGAATTTTCTATGAGGCAATAATATGTGGGGTTATATTATTGGTGTTAAGAAAGTTCTAACTGATACTAAGGCAAAAAACTACAATCAGCTATTGTCCATTTGGAAATTGATAATGCGAAGATTATTACTTCGATAAATAATTTTGTTGATCAATCCATTGGAGTGCATTTGGATAAATTTGACACGGCCAAAGAAATCTAGGAGTATTTATCAAAATTGTTTGTACAATCCAGCTTTGCGAAGATGTAGTAATTAAAGTATGACATCCAGGCTACTTGACAGGTTGACAAGAGTATAAAAGAGTTTTACTCTATTATGACAGGATTTTGGGATCAACTAGCTCTCACTAAGCCGGCAAGGTTGAGCTCCTATGAGTCATATTGTACATAAAAAAAGGAGCAGCAATTAGTACAATTTTTTATGGCACTCAAAGATGATTTCGAGGGACTCTGCAGTTCTATTCTTTATCGCAGTCTTCTTTCCTTAGTTGATTCAGTGGTGAATGAGCTCCTAGCTGAGGAAGTGCGCCTTAAAGCACTTCCAGAAAATGGGTTCTTTCCCTTTACCTATACAGCCAATGTTGGCAGTTCCACCTAAGCTACAAGCTAGCACTCAACCTAGGCAGCAAATGAAAATGGGTGCTGATGAGTGTGTTTTTTGTCCTGCGAAGGGTAATTAGAAGGCACAATGCCCTAAATTAGTGATCAATGGAATTTGTGGACCACAATAACAGTCATTTAGAGGTAAATATCATCATATTGCAGCAGTTGCACCACCAGTCGCTAAGCCCTCTACATCCTCATCCTTGTCATTGATTGCCGAGCAATTGCATAAGCTCATTTCTACTCCTCAGCCTAATGTTTTATCAGTCTCTCCCTCTGTAGGTTCATTCTCCTCAAGGCTATCAAGTATATCTCAGACCACATGGGTTTTTTACTCAAGTGCTACCCACCATATAACTAGTGATCCATCTTTACTTGTATCTACTCTTTCTTCTTCTTCTATTTCTGTTATTGCTGCCAATAGAACTCCTATGTCTTTGGCAAGCGTTGGTTCTATTGTCTCTCATCAGTTATCTCTTCCTGATGTGTATTATATTCCTCAACTCAAGTTAAATTTTATCTCTGTTAGTCAGTTATTTGATTCTGATTTTTTAGTTCACTTTTCTCACTTTGCTTGTCTTGTACAGGATCCTCGGTCCAAAAAATTGATTGGGATAGGCCGTAGAAAGGGAGGATTATATGTGTTAGAAGAGTTACATGTTCCTACTGTTGCTGCCTCTTTAATTGATTTAGCTTCTTTTCGTTTAAGTCCAAAGTCATCTAGTTACTATTTATGGCATTCTCGTCTTGGTTATATTTCTAGTAGTCGTTTACAGTTTTTAGTTTCAACTGGTTGTTTAGGTAATTTAGATTTTCATGATATTTCGGATTGTAGTGAATGCAAACTAGCAAAATTTACTGCCTTGCCATTGAATAAAAGCTTCACTAAGAATAAACATCAAATGAATGTAAATCAAATAAACAAAATAGCCATGAAGTGTATACTTCACTGAGTCTAGCCCTCTTTAGTACCTAGTAAAGTCACTACTGTGAGTGCCAGCACTAGAAAAAAGGAAAGCATGTCATCCTTTTTGTGGATTTAGAGGGATCTTGGTTGTCTCATTCCCTAAAGGTGGGAAGGAATGCCTCTTATGAAAGATAGAGAAATTGAGGAGCCTCCAGCTTATTTTTGGGCAAGAAACAAGTAAACTTGTTACAACAAAACATAATTAAAAGGAAACTGAAAAAGAATAAAATAATTAAAATTACATCACTTTATCTCCTAATTACATTCTATAGATCCCTTGACATGGATCAAATAATGATAAAACACTGAAATAAAGCGAAAACACCAAAGAAATGGGCTCGGGGGCTAAGGTACGAAGTCGGATTCTTTATTATTTATCTCTTTTGGACTCACATGTGAAAAGACCAAATTACCCATAATTTGTCACCAAAGGGTGAAATTAACAAAATACCCCTAAGTGGGTAAAATGATATAGAAATTATGAAAATGCCCCTCAGCTGACTAGGAAGTTCTATTAAGGGTAGGATTGTGCCAAAATTACCAAAATTCCCTCAGTGGGCAAAAAGGTGCCGAAATTACCAAAACACCCTTCGATGGGCAGAAGAGTCCTAATGGAAGTAGGACTCTATCGGTAAGAGTCTTACTTGGGCTAGGACTCTATCAAGGGAGTCCTAATGAGAGTGGGACTTTATCAAAAAGAGTCCTGCTTGGACTGGAACTTTGGCAAGAAAGTCGTAGCGGGAATAGGACTTTGTTAGGAGTAGTCTTAGTGGGAATATGACACTATTAAGAGAAGTCCTAATGGAACTGGGACTTTAACGGAAAAGTCTTAGCAGAGATAGAACTCTACTAGGAGGAGTCCTAATAGAACTAGGACTCTAGCAAGAGATTCCTAGTGGAAATAAGACTCTATCGGGAGGAGTCATCCTTGAAGTAGGTTTCTTGGCATACTTACCGAATTGGTACTACTTAATCAAGGGTCACAAAATGAGGTGTCTACAATCATATTTATGCAAAGTGTTAAGAGGAAAAAATTGAAGATAAACCTAACATTTGACATTATTTGTACACAAAGTGGTTCTCTCATATTTGATTTCACATTCTCACACTTGACAACTTGAGCATTTTATTATTGCACTAAGAATAACCTTTTTTATAAGATGTACCAAGTAATAACCATTAAAGACCATTACCTTATTGAAAGGAATTATCATACATCTTATGTGTAGTGGAGGTAAAAATTTAAATATTAACTTATCATTCCATGATTAGTCTATGATGTATACAAAATAATCCTGCACACTATTAGAAAAATAAATCATAATTACTCTTGTAGTGTGCTTTACAAAACTTTTGTATACGAGCCACAACAACTGCACAAGCGTTCGGTCTTTTACCATATTCACACAAGTGAATCTCATACTAGAAAAATCTCTACACTGCAACTTGAATCTTCGACTCTTGAAGATGAAAAAAGAGGTAGGAGTGTAGAGAGAAGAAGAGAGGATGACCATTCCTTAAGGCTGAAGCAAAAGTGATAACTTTTGTCCCTACAAGTCCTATTTATAATAAAGCCAACCTTAAACCTATTCAAACTAGGATTTGGCTAAATTAGGAAATCTCCACTATTGACTTTTAATAGGAATAGGAAACTACCACTATTAACTCATAATAGAAAACTGACCCTTCTTAATTCTTCAAATTACACATCACCCTTTTGTGTATGACCCTTTAGGTTCATACTAATTTGGTAATAGGAATAAATACTTCCTAGTATTACAAATTAGATTAATTTGAATTAGAACATTTTCTAATTTTTCCTTAATGAAAAATAATAATTAATTCCTATTATTATTTTTTAGGCTTTTAAAAGTCATGAGTGACACCTAACAGCATATCATGACTATCCAAATAGTAAGAATTTAGTTGTGAACATTTTCATTAACAGTTACTGTACAATTCAATCCTCCCATCATGCAATGTCTTGATTAAATCACTCGGATATAGAATTACTATCAATACCCAACCTAATCATATATGTTCAACCTAAATGATATCAACTCATGTTGGTAAAATTAGAAAACCCATTTTCTAATTCTCAAAATGCCTTAGCTAAAGAACTTCCTAAGTTAAATCAATGAAGATCACACAGGACATTTTTCTCTCTTTACTTGAGAGTGACAGGTTCCTTGTACATTCACATGCCTCTATATGTAATCCACCATGCCTAACAATATATGTATATGTCCTATAGAAATATAAGCACTGCATACTATTAAAGTATAATAGCTTACATACAAGATAATCATGATGTCTCAGGTTTAAGGATCACTTACACAACTGTATCTAAAGACATTTCATTAACAGAGAAGTAAAACTTTATATGGATGTTCTTAACAATTGGTCACTTTCAATGTACTCATTATCAAACAAGTACCCACATGTTTGTTTAAGCATCTTTATTCTTAGTAACTTTAAGACTAGTCACGGTTGCCAAAATCAAACATAACCTGTGTTAGTTTTGTTGGGTAGTGTGGATCCTATTAATTTTTTTGAGGGTATTTTTGGTATTTCACATTATTTTTTTGTTATCCTAATTTTATGTATTTATAGTTGAAGAGCTGTATCTCATTGTACTTGTAAGTCTTTCAAATCATAGTGAAACCGTAGCAGCCGTGGACGTAGCCCTAATTTGGGATTAATCATGTAAATATTTATGTTCTTGTGTATGCGTATGATTTTAGATTTGTTTTCTTGTTTGCTTTCGTGTCGTACTGATTTTGATTAAGTGATTATATTCCTAACAAGTTTATCCAAATTAATAATGCCCAATTAGTAATCATATAACCAAAAACATATTTAAGAGTAAAATAAAGAGAAGTATAAGGTTAGCAATTCTTAACTCTTTAACAACATATGTTTTAACTTTAATCTATGAAATTATTATGTAAATAAATAATAGTATGAACATGATAAATAAATTTTTTCACTTATTATAAAAATAGATGAGACTATTTCAAGTATAACATTCTTAAAATATCTCTTCCAATTATTAACTTTTAAGACATATTACTGACACTTATGCTATAAAAAGTGTTGAAAGGTTTAGATTTGAAATCAATGAAGGATAATATTTTACCCAAGATGCTTGCTTTTAGACTCGAACCGGCCTTTTCACCCTTGATATGTATCCATTGAATTTGACTTTTCTATTACAAAATAATGCAAACATTTTATGTTGTGTTTAATACAAAAAATTATTTAAAATTGAAACTAGTGGCAACCAATTCGAATTAATACCAATTTCTAAGACTCCAATTTCATATTCACACTAGCTAACACAACATTGATATAAAGACTTACCATCTTGAATTATGCAATTAGAAAAAAAATAAAAAAACACTATTTTTTCTGCATAAATATTTTTAAATATTGATGAAATCAAAAATCTAAAATCATTTTGAGATAACAAAATGTGGTGTTATGCTAGGGCAAAGGCAACCTTTACCATAGCAATGGTTGTGTTTAGTACAAACTACTATTGTAATTGATATATCAAACAAAACGTCTTGTCTATAAAATTCCAGTCTACAAGCGAGAGGGAAGAAGGAGAGAAGGAAACAGTGCTGATCGTAATAAATTTGCGTCATACGGGAAGAGCGAGAGGGAAGATAAGAGAGCGGAGGAAGGAGGAGGAGGGAGAGAGAGAGAGAGAGAGAGAGAGAGAGAGAGAGAGTCGATGGGAAGTTCATCAGCCGATGATTTCTTGATCCTGGTATTGGCGTCAGATCTGGGCATAGACGCTCGTCCCTTCTTGTCTCCATCAAACCAAGAAAAATAGTCCCTTCTTCAAACCAATTCCATCAAGGGAGAGGGAAGAAGGGCTAACAGGTAGAGATTTGGATGAACTTTGTAGAGAGCTTCAAAGTGCCTTGGGTACCGCGAAGTGGCAGGTTTGTTTTGTTCTTTTTTCTCTAAGTTTTTATTGCTATTGCCCCCCTCATTTTCTCTCTCCTATGTGTGTCTCTCTATACATATACATTTATATCATTTCTAGTAAAGACAACCAGGCATAGATGTGAGGCTGAGCTACAAAAATTGTTTAGATGATGTAACGACAACCAGGCATAGACAATTTGTTGCTGCCATGGAAAACCAATTCCATCAAGTTGCTTCTGCCGTTCTACTTCAGGTGGCTTCTTCTTCTTCTCTCAACAGTGGAAATTTCCATTCCATTCTGCTTGTTTAAGAACTCTAGCTCCGGCGATGGCGGCAGAGAGGGATCGACGCCGAAATCAGTCAACAATGGAAGATCGGTGCCGAAATCAGTAGTTGGAGCCCCTCCTTCAAGCGATTGACGACAAAACCCTCCACCCATCTGTTCGGCGGCAGCCTGTTTATGCAAGATGAAGAACTTCTGCAACAATTTCTGATCAACACCCAACAACGATTTGAGTCAGTCCTCTACCGTCCACATCCACTACCGTTTACCGTTGGAGTTCATGGTTTCTTTCCGCCAAGGTACCATTTCCTTTTCTTTTCTTTCCCTTTTTCCATCTGTTGAAGGGTTTCCTAGGTAAATCCTAGTGACCGTTGGAGATTTGAGTCAATGAACAGTAACGCGCAAGTTTGGGTTTATGTTTGAGTTTGCACTGATTTGATATGGGTTTGATGCAACTGTTGGAGATGGTTTTTTTAGCATTTTGACTCAAATTTGAATTTGAGTCTGAAGTTGAGTAGCTGCTGGAGATGCTCTAACATGGATTAACTCATCCGGAAGGGTGAGGTAGACTTAGAGTTCATTCTTAACATTGATCTTATATATATATATATATATATATATATATATATATAGACACACACACATAATTGAATGGATAAATAAAAAATTTAGAGAGTTTTGGAAAGTTTATCTGCTTTCTTTCCACTGGTTGCAGTGGTAATTATTTACCTCTACAGAAATGGTACGCCCTGCTACACTTTAGACCTATTCGCTTATCTCTTTTGCTTGGTATCATGTTGCTAGAAAGAAATTAGGCTGTTTGGTAGGATTGTACGGATTGGTACTGGATATTTTGCCATCCCCTACCTTTTGCTTAGCATTTTGATGAGACATCAAAATTTTGCCTCCTTGAAACTGAGGAGAGATGGGCGCCCCCGCCGGGGGGGGGGGGGATATAGGTGGCTAATAATGAAGAAGTATATTATATGTTTAATTTCTTTATTGTAGGTGCATCCATAAGTTATTTATTTATTTTTGGTTTCTAGGTTTCTCATTTTTGTCTTCATGCCCTGTCTAAATGATAGCTTCTCTTCCTTTTCTGGATTAAATGACACCCTTGTGATGCACTTTTTAACATTTGACATCCAGCTCCAGTTGTAAGTGGGGAAAAATTGAAGAAGTATATTTTTCACAAAATATTCACTGAGATGCCAGAAGGACTGTACTGCATTGTTTATATGCGTAGTACTGTGCAGAAGGAAGACAACTCCCCTGGCCTGACCCTCTTGAGGTGGATCTATGAAGAGCTTCCCTCTGATTATATAGACAGGCTTCAGATTTTGTACTTCGTTCATCCTGGACTCCGCTCAAGGCTTGTCTTCGCCACTCTTGGCTGATTCTTATTAAGTGGAGGGTCAGTTGCTTCTTGATACAAGTCCTGAATGTGGTATATGATACATCAAGTATTTAGCAAATTTTCAAAACTTTTAAAGAACTTCTGAATTCTACTTCAGATTTTCATTCATGGTTTGTTTGGAAGGATAACTAAGAATGGCCTCTAGTGGCTACTGCTATTGAATTTGTTAGGTGCATGGTGATAATGAGACAAAGTTCAGATAACAATTTGCTTAAGTATTACTATTGAAGTGTTTGTCCAAAAAAAATTCAGATGCATAGAAAGTTCTTACCTGAGATTGCAAGGTTCGTAGAGGCTAGAACAGGCCTTATATTTTTAACTTGGATATTTTTTCCCCTTGAAATACCATGCAAATACTTTCTTTAGCAGCTATTGCATCACAAGGCAGGCACTGCATTTGGGACACAACACTCATTTTATTTCATTTAAAAAACTACACAGTTCGGAATTACTATTTGTCAACTCGTGAATGGTTATTTTAAGAATTGCAAAAGAAGCAACGCCAGAGGACATGTGCCCCAATGGGTCAATTAAAATTACTCTAACGTCTATCAATGCCATTCTTCCTTGGAGTCAATTCCAGACAGACATTAAGACCATAAACAATGTTATTTTATTTTGTGTATAGTTAAACAGTTTGCAAGTCATTCATATCTATAGTAAATGTTGCTAAATTATTTCCCAAATGCTTAAACCTTGACAAATCCATAGAATTGTTTTGACGCTACTTTTCTACTCAAATTCTCAACTTGCACTTGATTTTTCCCTAATAAACCTTGTATCTTCAATGTTTCGGTAGCAAATCTTATTGAGTTTGTCATTATTAGTTTAAAAGTTGATGCGATATAGGGAGTGTTTTTGCTCACAATTTTTTTTTCCTTTCTGTATATAGCTTATATTGGAAAATAAAGTACATTAGCCGCCTGCAGTACCTGTGGGAAGATATAAAGAAAGGAGAAGTTGAGATCCCTGAATTTGTGCAAAATCGTGATGATGTTCTTGAGCATAGACCACTGACAGATTATGGAATTGAACCGGATCCTCTCCACTTGAGTGAGATTCCTTCCCCAGCTTACTCCTTAAAGTGTATGTCTTAGTGTGGTTATTACTTAGATACGAGCCTTGTACAGAATAATGCTAATACCTTTTGCTTCATTTGTAAACTTTAAGCCTTCTTGCTTGTGAACTAAATTTGAGTCGGTTTCAGATTCATTGTAATGATATGCACACTACAAATATCATATTTTGCGTCTTATCGAATGCTCTTCATGCTATAATCTGTAGTTTTATTCATATTCTATACTTCACCGGTCCAAAACATATTTTGGAATTATTGGTTGATTAAGTTAGATATATTGTTAGCATTGTGCGGTCCTTCTATATGACATGTATGGCATATTCTTGTTTTTTAGGGAATAAAAAACCCTACTGCAGTATCCATGTCGATTTGAGTTTTGTTATGCAGCGCTGGAGTGAGTTATGCGACAAAGTCTACCAGTACCTGCCCTTTAATGGAGGTTTGTGGAACGTAGGATATGTCGAATTCCCTCAGCTCCACAGACCACTTGACTAGTCGTCCTGAGACTTCAGGCTTGTGCAGAATTGACTTCAAAGGGCAGGATGTAGGGACTACAATGGGATGTGCTTGAAAGTAGGGCCTGAGTTTTCGAGCGGACATCACTAGGGTGAAGGCCAACTTCTCAACTTCGGGGATATCTCTTCTCGGTACCCAGAAGTGCTTTCTTGACATAGAAAACTAGCCTTTGAATCCCTCTGTCTTCTCTAACCAGTGCCGAGCTGACAACATTTTCTGACATTGCAAGATACAAAAGTAACTTTTCCCCTTGTATTGGTTTGGAAAGGAGCTCGAGGGAGGCCATATATTGCTTTTAACTACTGGAAGGCCTTTTTGTATTCAAGGGTCCATTCAAGGGCCTTATTCTCCCTCAGAGCCTTAAAGAACGGGAGACACCAGTCCGTAGATCTGGAGATGAATCGGTTTAGAGCTGCTATCCTTCTGTTCAGGCCCTAGATGTCTTTCTTGGTCCTCAGTGATTCTAGCTCAATCAAAGCTTTAAATTGTGAGGGGTCTACCTCAATTCCCTTTTGAGAGACCAAGAAACCCAAGAATTTTCCTTTAGTGATCCCAAAGGTACACTTTGAGAGGTTCAACTTCATCTTGTATTGCTTTAGTATGCTGAATGTTTGACTCAAGTGCTGGATATGGTCATCATGCCTTAGGCTCTTGACCAGCATGTCATCTATGTAGACCTCCATTATGCTGCTAATCAAGAAGTCAAACATTCTGTTCACCAGCCACTAGTACGTGGCGCTAGCGTTCTTTAGACCAAACAGCATCACTCTATAGCAATAGAGGCCTTGTTCGAATATGAAGGTTGTCTTTTCCTAGTCTGAAGGGTACATATGAATCTGGTTATACCCTGAATATGCGTCCATGAAGCTCATAAGCTCACGTCTTGCAATTGTATCGATCAACTGATAGATCATCGGGAAAGGAAAGCTGCCTTTAGGACAGGCTTTGTTGAGGTCTGTGTAGTCAACGCAAACCCGTAATTTGCCATTCTTCTTTTTAGCAAGGACTGTATTAGCGAGCCATTCTGGATAGAATACATTCCTTATCATTCTGGCGTCCAGTAGCCTTTGGACCTCTTCGTTAATGATCTTGTGCCGTTTAGGGGTGAAGGTCCTCATTTTCTGTCTCACTAGAGGGTGGTCTGGGTCAGTCATTAGCTTGTGGGAGATAAGGTTAGGATCTATCCCTTCCATGTCCTTAGTTTCCCACGCGAAGACTGACAGGTTATCCTTCAAAAAATTGACAATCTCTCTCTGCTCGGAGTGGGATAGACCTGAGCCGATCTGTAAATAGCGCTCTCCCCCTTCAAAACTCCCCAGCACCTTGACAGGTTCCTGCATTGGTTTGGCCAGGCTATCCCTTCCCTTAGGACTTAATGGCTCATCGATCTCAGAGGGGTACTCCTCCGTCTCATAAAGTTTGGAAGGTGCAAGACTTCCTTCTTCACGAGGGTGCTGTAATTGCTATTTAAGGATTTTTTCCCTCAGCACAAGAGCATGGCACTCTCGGGCAGTTGGCTGACAACCCCTAATGTTGTAGACCTTGTCACTCTAGACATACTTCAGGTATTCATGGAGGTTCGAGGTGACCGCTCTCATCTGATGGAGCCATAGTCTTTCGATGATGATGTTATAGGGAGATTTGGAGTCCAAGACCATGTATTCAGAAATCAACGTCTTCTGAGTGTCCCTCTCTCTTACTGTGGTCAGGAGGTCTATCTTGCCTAGCGGGGTGCTGAGGTTCCCATTGAATCCTGCCATTACAGTAGTGGTGGCCTTGATATCATTGGCGTTGAGCTTCATGCGCTGAAAGGGCTCGTGGAACAGCGCATTGGTGGAACTTCCTGTATCCACCAAAACCCTCATGATCTCGAAATTTATAATCTTGAGTGAAATGACGAGGGCGTCACTATGGGGGCAGTGTGCCCCAATGAGATCTAGCTATGAGAAATGGATTTGAGGTACAGGCCTTAGCTTTTTCTCAATGGCGGATATATGAAGGATATTGGGTTTTGCCCTTGCCTCCCGAGCATAGCGTTTCCTGGCTCAGTTGGACATCCCTAACATCGCGTTGTCGACATGGAAGATGAAGATGGCCTGATTATTCCAGCACAGCTGTTCATTTTGAGCCTCTCTTTGTTCAGGCCTCTGCTCTAGTCTCCTTTGTTGTGGCCTGTCATTATGGGAGTTTTACCTCTCGTCCTATCGGATGAACTCCCGCAGACGCCCTCTTTTGATAAGTTGTTCAATCTCATGTTTGAGAGCTCTGCATTCATCGGTGGTGTGCCCATGGTTTTTGTGGAAGTCACAGTATTTACTCTGATCCCTAGAGTCGGGACTGCTTTTCAATGGATCTGGCCACCTCAAGTCCTCACGTGTCTACACCTGCTAGAGTATGTGAGTGAGGGAGGCATTCAGAGGTGTGAATGTTCCGTACTTTCCAGACTTGGGGTTGTTCTAAGATCTAGGTGTCGTCCTCTTGTCATGACTTCTAACCCTCTTCTTGGTTGTATTGGAGTCCCTCTTCTGGGTATGGTCATCCTTCAGAGCCTGCTCTTTGGCCTTTCGAAAAGACATCTTCGTATCCTTCAAGTTTATATATTTTCACACCCGCTCCATAAGTGCTGCCATGTTAGCGGAGGGTTCTTTATCAAGGAGTCTTGAAAGCGTCCAGGGCCTAAGCCAGAAGTAAGGGCTGCCACTAAGAAGCTCGGGCTATAGTCTATTACCTCTATGAGCTCGGTATTGAAACAAACAATGTATTCCCGAAGCGATTCCCCTTTGGACTATTTTATGGTTCGCAGGAATTCTGGACCCTTCCTCAACTTTCTGTTGGTCAAGAATCAGTCAAGGAATTGCCTGCTGAGTTCATAAAAGTTGATGATCGACTCCCGAGGAAGGCTGTGGAACCACTTCAGAGCAGTACCCTTAAGGCTTGTCACGAAATTACGGCGCATGAAGGCATCGGTAGCCCCGTGTAGAGCCATCATATGTTGATAGTGGGAAAGGTGGTCCCTGGGATCCTCAGATCCGTCGTATAGGGTGAACTTCAGGACAACAAATTTCTTGGGCCGCTCTTCCGCCATTATGTCTGAAGTGAATGGAGTGGCGAACCTTCCGAGCAGCTTTGCTAGTTCATCCAGCTTTGGAGGGACATGGGTCTCTTTAGTGAATGTGGTTTGCTCCATAAAATCTGCTACTTCCTCCACCTTTTGTGGAACTCTGGGTGGAACTAGCTGTTGTTGGCCATGCCTTGTAGCCTCAGCCCCCATATGCAGAGGATGATTTTTCTCAGTAACAGTAAGGGGACGTTACCCTCCTTGGACTAGGGGGCTGGTGCTGGTGGAGGCTGAAACTCGGGCGGTGCTGGATTAGCCCCCGAAGTTGCCGGAGTTGGAATCATTGTCTTGTTTTAGTAATGGACAATGGGATAAAAGGCAGACATCCTTCTCTCTGCTGCAACTGATGGCTGGGGGTCACCCCCTATGTGAGTAGTACTGTGGAGATGTACCAACTGCACATTGGGGGTTTCCACATTAAGAGGTCCTTCGCCCGTGGTGGTGGCAGGAGGTTGAACCCCTTCATTAGTTATGCTCGCAAGAGGATGAATGGGGTTACTTGTTGGTTTTGGGCCATGGAGGCTAAGGTCTAGGACATGGCGAGGAGCTACTCTTGCATCAGATCGAACTGTAGTTGGATCCGATTGAGCTGTTGTTGTATGTGATCGGGGGTTTGCCCCCTTCTTCTTCTAGCAAAAGGCTGGCTTCAAGGGTTTTGAGAACCTTTCCTTGGACGAAGAATGGGAGTCAGTTTCTCAAAAACAGATAAGCTATTTTTGACAGAAAATTTTACAGGAATGATTGTCATTTCTCACAAACAACGCCAACTGATGTTGCACTTTTCGATCAGTGGGACTTCCGTTCTTCGTCTCCTGCCAAGAACTCGAAAAGAGTGATCAGAGGGCCACCAGGTTGGCTCTGGTGGTAGCCGCTTCGATGATAAAGTTAGTAAAAGTAATGAAAAGATTGAGCTCGAAGGAAAAAAAATTATTGTCCTTGAAAACGTACCTTAGGGTTACATTTATAAGCTACTCATCTCCTAATGGTTAAATTCTCGCGCAAATAACAAATGTTCCTCATTTGCTGCAATCATAATGTCATTACAAGAAGAGGTAAAATAGTCAATCATTAAGGGGGAAGAGAAGTTAAACAAAAAAAATCCAATTCATAGATAATTTGATATTTGAGCACTCAACAAAATATAAGGTCTACACAGACTGTACATGTATAAAATTGATCTAATTAGCGAAAACAGAAACAGTAAAATGAAAGCTGAAACTGGAATGGGTCTAAAAAGGAGGCATGGCACAAGATGGTTTTAATTTAGACAGGGAAACTTAATGAGAAACTATGTTAAATGGAATAAATGGTGTTCTGCACATAGACAGGAAACCCAACATGAGAGAGAGAGAGAGAAAGAGAGAGAGAGAGAGAGAAAAGATAAACCTCAAGCAAACAGTTTAGTAAGGAAAAAAAATTGTTTGCCAAAGGTATTCCAAACATACCTGCTTCTGAGAAATTTGCCTGACAATTTCCTAAGATTATTAGATAACTTCCCATAAGCTCCAAAAATGGCTTTCCCTTTTATGAAAGAGTATCTTGAAGCTTTAACTAGAAAAAGGAGAGTTTTTTTGGTTAACCTATGTCATCAAAAAACCAACAACTTATTAGGAAAAACAAAAAGGAATGATACAAAAATCAACACCCCAATTGTGCCAAGCTAAATATCTCTCTATGAAAGAAAATTCTCCCAGCATCTAGCAATAAGGGGACCAGCAATGGGTAGATGGAAAAGATTATACTTTTTCCTTTTTTCAAATAATACCACCAATGAACTCTTCAGTTTACTATGGGAGACCTAGAGGCCAAATTCCCATTTGGACAAGAAATCAAGAGACCTTATGTAAATGTTCAAAAATAAAAAGGAAAGGAAAGTATAGGTGCAATTATCTCACATGCATTCTCACCAAAAATTGAATATAATAAGCCACTTGTTTTGTATCAATTCAGTTTCTGGTAGGATAACATGGACAAGAAAACTAACAATGAAAGCATAGAATGTAATGGAGGCACACCTTGTCAAAAATAGTTTTGTAATGCATCAAGACGAATAAGATTGAGAAAATTGTATGATATTGGAGGCGCATACCGAGCAACCATCCTGGAAGAGACATGGAAATGGAATCTAATTATTAGTTTCTAATGTTACACTTTCTGATCAGTGGGGCTCTGCTTTTCATCACTTGTCGTACACTTAAAAAAGAATATCAAAGGGTCACTGGGTTGGCTCTGGCGGTAGCCACTCCGATGATAAAGTTAATAAAAATTGAAGTAAAAAATTGTAATTGAAAGTAATTTAAAAAGCATAATCGAAAAGCGTACCTTAGGGTTCAATTTATAGGCTGCGGATCTTCCTAAGTTGAGTAAGATTTGGAGTCGCAATAATAGGGATTTGATTGATATCCAAAGATAGCAGTTACCATATAGATCTCTGCGCTCCGTATGAATAGGAAGTGAAAGATATCCTAGAGTGGCAGTTTCCTTGTTGCGCATTGTTTCCTTCCAGACGACCGTTGATGTGGCATTTATTGCACTAGCCACCATTTGGGCTTTCGAGGCCATCATTCCTCCAACCGCCACGACGGTTCGGAATGATGGGCCCCCATTTATGAAACCCATTATAAAAAGGGAAGGGGGTACATGTACACCCTTCCTTTCATCATTTTTCACTACGCAAAAAAAACTACTCCGCCGCCTAATCAGAGTGAGAGAAGGATCTTCGTCGTACAAAGCTTCCTTCTCCGATCAAGTTTTTGACCAGGTTCAGTCTTGCTTTGTCCATTCTTTTTCATTTTTTGTTCTTCTTCTTCTCTTTATTTCTTGCAATGTCGGCCTCAAATGCCATGTCTGGTGTTGGCTATGGCTCAAGAAGTTTTTCTGAGTTGACTGTCCCATCGCAAGTCTATGTTATAGGCAGTAGTTCCTCTAGAGACGCTAAAAATAAAGTAATTGAGTCCCCTACAATTGAGTTCCCCTCTAGTCCGGAGCTTAGGATCATAGATGCATTTATCGAGCCTAGGAACATAATGGGGGAAACCTTTGGTAGGCTATCCCAAAGAGAAAAGGGAGAGAGCGCCATCACTCAAGACATGTTAAGTGACCTGAGGGCTGCTTTCGATTTCTCTCAAAATGTAACATGTAAAGCCCCTAGTTTCCTGGATTGCCCTACCGACATTGGTCAGGGCGAAATTTGTGTCTATCTCAACTAGTTTGAGATAGGGCTTAGATTCCTCCTTCCTTCCTTAGTTAGAGAATTTTTTAAATGGTTCAACATTTGTCCTGCCGATCTCAACATCAATAGTGGGAGGCATTTGTTAGGATTTATAGTTTTAGGGTATCTGAATGGCGTCAAAGTAGATCTTGACCTGATCTGCAGCAAAATGGATCTAAAATTTATGAGGTCGGAAAGCTTGTTTTATATGTCATTGGACAAGGGTTCAGACCTCTCTCCTCGGTACCTACTTCCAACAAGACATGGAAGAAGTGGTATTTCTTCGTGGAAGGAGGATGGGAGCAAGAAGACTTCGAGGGCCAGACCTCGACTTTCCCTCGAAGTACCAAGTTTAAGGGTGAGATCCCTTTTTGACATATTCTTGCCTTTTCTTTTACTTTATCTCTTGCTGTTTGCCTCACCTTTATGTGTCATGGCTTCTGTGCAGACAAAAGGGCTTGAAAGAGGTCAATCTTCATTGTTGACCTTCAAGATAAATACCGAAGACTCCTTCAGACTAATAACCGAGCTCACACCGTCGTTCTTTCTCGTGAGCACTTGATGGAGGCTGGCTTGACAAAAAGCAGAGCCAGAAATTTGAAGAAGTCCCTGATGTCCAATTGGGCACCAGGGAAAAAGAAGAAAATGGTGGGAGAAACTTCTTCCCTTACTGACCCGCCTCTTTAAGTGAAGAGGATGAGGCTTTTCTCCAATTCTCCGGATCGGACATCGTCTAAAGATATGAGGGAGCCTTCTGCTCCCGAGCCTGCCCTTCTCCCTGCACTTGCAGTACCGACCAAGAGAAGGGGGAAGGCGAAGGTTGCCACTGTTGCTGCTGCTACGCTTTATGACTCCGGCTACTTAGCCGTGAAGAAGGCTTTTGATGAGTCTTGGGGCTTTGGGCCCAAGTAAATATAAAGGTCTGAAAGCGGAGAAGATCGCCAAAGACCTACTGACCTTCCAGTTAAGGGTAATTTTTTAACTCTTTTCCTTAATTCCTTCGTTCCTTTCTTTTTTGTGTTCTGAGGCTTTATCTGTTCTAACCTATTTTTTTTCTTATTTTTCAGACTTTGCACGGCCTTGTCGCCATTGCGGAGTCCTCGACGGATTCGGAGTGGATTGATAACCTCCAATCCGAACTGGATAAGGCTAGGCTACAGTTGGGGACAACCCAGTCCACTACCTCTACAGCTGAGGAGAAGCTGAAGGAGGCTGCGAACTCGTACTCCATACTGGAGTGTGAACGGGACTCCCTCGCTCTGAAGTTCAAAGACCTCCAAAAGAGGTTTGAAGACTTCCAGTCTGCTTCCCTCAAGAAAATTCAAGATGCAGTCGACTCTGCCAAGGCTCAGACCGAGGCTAATATGAAGGTTGAAGTCGAAGAGATGGGTGGAGAGCTGATCGAGCATGTGTACAACACCTTCAAAGCTAAGCTCCTCACTAAGTACCCCGACCTTGATCTAACTGGGATTGACGATGTTGAAGTCCCTCCTAGTGAGACTGAGGTGCGGGATGATGATGATGATGATGATGATGAGGTAGCGCCTCCCGATCTTCCCCCGGCTAATGCACCTATTCAAGCTGATATGGATGCAATGTGCTAAATTTGAGAAGAACGAAGAAGAGGAAAAAGAGAGCGATCTCGCTATGATGTGGAATGAGTTCTCCTTTATTTTCGATGCTTTAGAGGTGGTCGAACAAGCAGTAGACTAGGATCTTTTTGTATTTTCCTTTATTTCTTTGTAACTTCCCAAGTTTGGGCCAATTATCAATGAAATTGACTTCTTCAGATCTTGTTTATACTACTTTTTTTTTTTTTTTTATCTCAAAGCATTATCTGTTAATTGAATCTCTAGAGCAATCATACTTGTAAGTTTTTGTGGATGTTGATGTGTTGCTTATTATGGTGTACCGAGCTTTTGCACTTACAATGAACTCCAACATTTTAAACGAGTTTTCGTTTCAAACCATCATTGTTCTGTAATAAAACTTTAAGCTCCCCATCCTTATAACTTATAATTGGATCAAGTAAGAATCTTCGAGAAAGTGAATCAGGCTTTAAGCCTCAGATCTTCCTCAACTTGTAATGAAATCAAGTATGGATTGGTAACTGACTTCCGAGCATAGTGACTTGTAATCAAGTACTAACCTTTAAGCGCAACAAATGAACCAACACTTCGTAATTAGACCTGGTGATGTTCCTTGAATCAATACCTTTGATAGAGATCTTCTGGACTCAAAGCTAGGTCAAAGTTTTCTATAACTCGTAGCAAGATCGAGTTTTAGTCCTATAAAGAATGGAGGGTGATGGCAGATTGAGCAGTTGATGCCTTTGATTTTTTGATAGTTCTTTTTTGAAAAAAGACCAAGCCTTCAGCGCTAGTAATGGATACAAGGCTTTTTTAGGGGTTGTTGAATATGGGCCAAACTTGTAACTCTTACAATAGTTGTAAGGTTTTTAGGGGTTTGTACATTGAGATGGACCAGACTTATAACTCTTGCAATGGTTGCAAGGTTTTTAGGGGTTTGTATATTGAGATGGACTAGACCTAAAACTCTTGCAATGGCTACAAAATTTTTAGGGTCTATACATTGAGATGGACCAGACTTGTAACTCTTGCAATGGCTGCAAGGTTTTTAGGGGTCTGTACATTGAGATAGACCAGACCTGTAATTCTTGTAATGGCTGTGAGGTTTTAGGGGTCTGTACATTGAGATGGACCAGACCTGTAACTCTTGCAAAGGCTGCAAGGTTTTTCGGGGTCTGTACATTGAGATGGGAACACTTGAAAATAAAAAAGACAATTTTTTATTGATAGTGTTTTCGTAAGTGTTCTATATTCCAAGGCTTGGGTACAAGCTTCCCAGTTACATCCTCTAACCAATATGTCGTGGGCTTGACGATCTTGGTTACCTTGTAGGGCCCTTCCCAATTGGGTGAGAGCTTTCCCATGGTGGGATCTTTGGTGTTAGAGAATACTCTTCTTAGGACGAGATCCCCGAGCTAGAAGTTGATGGGCCTTAGCCTTTGACTGAAGCTATTGGCTAGTCTGCTTTGGTATGCTTCAATCTTGATCCTGGCTTGATCTCGTCTTTCTTCAAGTAGATCTAAGTTTTTTGCAAGCTGTTGGTCATTGACTTCCTGGTCAAAAACATCTGTCCTCAAGGTTGGCATGCTAATTTCGACAAGAATAACCGCTTCTGAACTATATGCAAGTGAGAACGGTATCTCTGTAATTGGTATTCGTTTGGTAGTACGGTAGGCCCAGAGCACACCAGGGAATTCTTCGACCCATCTTCTTTTGGTTTCTTCCAACATTTTCTTTATGGTATCAAGAATTGTGCGGTTGGTGACCTCGGCTTGCCCATTAGCTTAGGGATGCCCCGGTGAAGAGAAGTGGTGACTGATGTGCAAATCTTCACAGAACTTCTTGAATATTTTACCGATAAACTGCATACCATTATCTAAAATGATGACACGAGGTATGTCACCTGCAGACTATGTTCCTCCATGTGAAGTTCTTTACCTCCACTTTTCTGACGTGAGTTAGAGGCTCGGCTTCTACCCACTTGGAGAAGTAATGAATGGAAACCAGCATATACCTTTTGTTTGGAGAGGCTTTTGGTAATGGCCCTACGACGTCCATCCCCTACTAAGCGAAGGGCCATGGGCTGGTAATAGGGATAAGCTCTTGGTGGGGCTGGTGCTGATATGAAGCAAATCGTTGGCACTTGTCGCACTTCTGGACATATTCTTTGGCCTGCTTTAGCATACTGGGCCAATAGTAACCTTGAGTTAGAGCTCGGTGGGCTATGGTTCTGCCACCATTGTGGTTGCTGCAGATTCCTTTGTGTATCTCTGCCATGACATATTGAGATTTCTCTAGAGATAGGCATCGCAAGAGGGGTTGCGTGTAAGATCTTCAGTAGAGCTTCCCATTCAAGATTAGGTACCGAGCTGCCTGATTCGAATCCTTCGGGCCTAGTTTTTGTCCTCTGGGAGCAATCCTTCTTCTATATATTGGAAGATGGGAGTCATCCAGTTTTGGGTTTGTTTTGAAAGCTGGGAGGATTGCACATCTTCAATGCTTAGCTTTATTTGATGAGAGATCCTCAGAGTTGAATCCCCTTCTAATTTGATATGGGAGGCCATGTTTGCCAGGGCGTCAGCCCTAGAGTTCTGACCTCTCTTGATCTTCTGAATGGTGAATTTATGGAAGGAGTGCTTTAATGATCGTACCAGTTCTGAATATCAGATCATTCTATCATCCTTGGTGAAAAACTCTCCCCAAACTTGGCTTACCACGAGTTGGGAATCAGAGAATGCTTCGAGATTCTAAGCTTCGTATTCCAGAGCTAGTTTCATCCCAAGGATGAGGGCTTTGAACTCAGCTTCGTTATTAGAGGCTTTAAATCCCAAGCTGACTACCTTTTCTGTTATGAACCTGTTGAGGGACTGAAGCATTATGCCGATGCCAGAACCTTTGTTGGTGGATGATTCATCGGTATAAAACTGCCATACCAAGGTGTTCACATCGATCTATGCTTTAGCGTGCAGTACTAGAGTGAATTCAGCAATGAAATCTGCTAATGCTTGCCCTTTGATGGAGGTTCGTGATATGTAGGATATATCAAATTCTCCCAACTCCACAGACCACTCAACCAAGTGTCCTGAGATTTCAGGTTTGCGTAGTACTGACTTTAGAGGATAAGCGGTAGGGATCTCAATAGGATGCGCCTAAAAGTAGGGCCTGAGCTTCCGAGCAGAGATTATCAGAGCGAAGGCCAATTTCTCGACCTCGGAGTACCTTGACTCTGAGTCCAAGAGTGTCTTGCTTACATAAAAAATAGGCCTTTGAACTCCTTTCTCCTATCTGACTAGTATAGAGCTAACGGCGTTCTCTGAAACCGCAAGATAGAGGAACAATTTTTCTCCTTGGATTGGCTTTGAGAGGAGCTCGGGGGATGCTAGATATTGTTTCAATTCCTGAAAGGCTTTTTCGCACTCTGGGGTCCACTCTAAGGCCTTATTCCCCCTCAAGGCTTTGAAGAATGAAAGGCATCGATTTATAGACATAGAGATGAATCGGTTCAGAGCCGCAATCCTTCCATTCAAAGCCTGAACGTCTTTCTTGATTTTTTGAAGACTCCAGTTTAGTTAAAGCTTTGATCTGCGTAGGGTCTGCCTCGATACCCCTCTAGGAAACTAGAAAGCCTAAGAACTTCCCCTTAATTACCCCGAAAATGCATTTCAAGGGGTTCAATTTCATCCTGTGTTACCTCAAAATGTTAAATGTCCAGCTCAGATGTTGGATGTGGCTATTCTTTTATTGGTTTTTGACCAGCATGTCATTTATATAGACTTCCATTGTGTCACCGATCAAAGAGCTGAACATTTTGTTTACCAGACGTTGATACGTAGCCCCAACATTTTTCAAACTGAACGACATCACTCTATAACAATAGAGACCTCATTCAGATATGAAGGTTGTCTTTTCTTGGTCTAGGGGGTACATCTGAATTTGGTTATATTAAGAGAAAACGTTCATGAAGCTCATGAGTTCATGCCCAACTGTCGCATTAACTAGCTGGTCAATCCTTGGAAGGGGAAAACTATCTTTGAGGCAAGCTTTATTGAGGTTCGTGTAGTCAACGCAAACCCTTAACTTGCCATTTTTCTTCTTGACAAGAACGGTATTGGCGAGCCATTCTAGGTAGAACACTTCCCTTATTATTTTAGCATCCAACAACCTCTGAACTTCTTCGTTGATGATCTTGTAGCGCTCTGGAGCAAACGTCCTCATTTTTTGTCTCACAAGAGGGTGATCAGGATTAGTCATTAGTTTGTGGGAGATAAGGTCAGGGTCTATCCCTTTCATATCTTTGGTTTCCCAAGCAAATACTGAGAGGTTGTTTTTCAGAAACTCTACTATCTCCTTTTGCTCGAAGGGGATAGGTCTGAACCGATTTGCAAATACCGCCCTCCCCCTTTAGAGCTTACAGGTACTTTGATGGGATCTTCTATCGGCTTGGCCATGCTGTCCCTTCCTCAAGGGCTTAATGGCTAGTCTATTTTGGAGGGGCACTCCTCCGTCTCATGAAGGTGGGAAAGGGCAGGACTCCCTCCTTCACGAGGATACTGTGGTTGCTATTTGGGGGCCTTCCTTCAGCGTGAGAGCATGGCATTCTCGGGCGGTTGACTGGCAACCCCTGATAGAGTAGACCATGTTGTTGTGCACATATTTCAGACACTGATGGAGGGTCGAGGTAACCGCCCCTATCTGGTGGAGCCAAGGCCTTCCGATGATAATGTTGTAAAGGGACTTGGAATCCAGAACCATGTATTCGGAGATGAAGGTCTTCTGCCCGTCCTGTTCTCCCGCGGTAGTCGGTAGGTCAATCTTGCCTAGCGAGGTGCCAAGGTTTTCATCAAATCCTACCATTATTGCTATGGTAGTCTTGATGTCACTAGGGTTGAGCTTCATGTGCTTGAAAGGTTCATAGAATAGCACGTTGGTGGAATTCCCCGTGTCTACCAAGACCCTTTTGATCTCAAAATTGGTAATTTTGAGTGAGATAACGAAGGTGTCATCGTGGGGATAGTGCACCCCTATAAGACCCAACGTTGTCTTGGCCTCCCGAGCATACCGCTTTCTTGCACGGTTGGACATCCCTATGATTGGGTTATCAGCGTGGAGGACAAAGATGACTTGGTTGTTCTGTTGTGGTGGCTCGTTCCGGACATCCCTCTATTCAAGCCTTTGTTCTGGCCTCCTCTACTGTGGCCTGTCGTTATGGGGGTTCTGCCTCCCGTCCTACTTGACGAACTCCCGTAGCCGTCTTCGCCTGATGAGCTACTCAATCTCTTGTTTGAGGGTTTTGCATTCATCGATAGTGTGCTCGTGATCTTTTTAGAAATCACAGTATTTGCTTTGGTCCCTAGTATCGGGTTTGCTTTTTAGTGGTTCTGGCCACTTCAGATCTTCACAGGTCTATACTTATCGAAGTATATCAGTAAGAGAGGCGTTCCGAGAAGTATACGTGTCATACCTCCCAACATTGGGGTTATTCTGTGCCTTGGGTGCCGTCCTTTTGTCGGGATTTCTGATCTTTTTTTTAGTTACGTTGGAGTCTCTTTTATGATTGTCCTTCTGAGCCTGCTCTTTAGCTTTTTGGGAAGATATCTTTGTTTCCTCTAGGTTTATGTACTTACGTGCCCGCTCCATGAGCGCTACCATGTCAGTGAGAGGATTCTTCATCAAGGAATCCTAAAAACACCCCAGCGCTAGTCCAGAGGTAAAAGCTGTTACCAGGAAGCTCGGGTTGCAATCTCTGTGAGCTCGGCATTGAAACGAGCGATGTATTCTCGAAATGACCCGCTTTTGGCCTGGTTTATGTTCAGTAGGAACTCTGGCCCTTTTCTCAGCCTTCTACTAGTAAGAAATCGATCGAGAAACTGCCTGCTGAGCTCATATAAATTGATGATAGACTCCTAATAGAGATTGTGGAACCACTTCAGAGCAGTTTCCTTGAGGCTGGTTACAAAGGTTCCGCACATGAAGGAGTCAGTGGCTCCATGTAGCGCCATAGTGTGTTGATAATGAAAGAGATAGTCCCCAAGATCCTCGGACCCTTCATATAGAATGAACTTAGGGACAACAAATTTCTTTGGCCACTCCTTTGCCATTATGGTAGGAGTAAACGGCGTGGCGAACCTTCTGAGAAACTTCTCTAGTTTATCCTGCTCTAGAGGATGCAGGCTCTTTTGGTGATGATGGTTTGATCCGTAGAGTCTGTTACTTCCTCTAGCCTTTGTGGGCCCTTAGACTAAGTCGGTTGTTGCTGGCCTTGCCTCGCAGCCTTTATCCCTATATGGAGGGGACGATTCTGTCCAACAATTGTGGGAGGTTGTTGGTCTCCTAAAATCGGGGGAATCGGCACTGGTGGAGGCTAAAACTCAGGAGGCACGGGGTTGGCCCCCGAAGCCGCTGGAGTTGGGACCCTAGTTCTGCTCTGATAATGAACGACAGGATGAGAGGCTGGCATCCCTCTCCCTGTTGCGGCGGATGGCTGAGGATCGCCTCCTATGTGAGTGGTGCCATAGGGGTGCACCGACTGCACATTGGGGGCCTTCGTGAGAGGTCCTCCGCCCATAGTGGTGGCAGGAGGCTGAACCCTTTCATCGGCAGCATTAGTGGGAGGATGAATGGGATTGTTTTGCTAGTTCTGGGTCAGTAATGCCAAAGTTTGAGAGATGGCAAGGAGTTTTTCCTGCATCTGATAAAACTGTCGTTGGACCCGATCGAGTTGTTGCTGCTGCATAGGGTTGGGTGCTTGTCCCCTTCCTCTTCCAATCGGAGGCTGGTTTTGGGGGTTTTGAGGATTTTTTTTCTTGGACAAAGATTGGGAGCCATAGTCTTCTAGTGAACAAAGACAAGAAAGTTGTCGTTATTAGAGAGAAAATTCAATAAGAAACGATTTTCATTTCCCACAGACGACGCCAAACTAATGATGTACTTTCTAATCAGTAGGGCTCTGTTCTTCATCGCCTGTCGTACACTCCAAGAAGAAGATCAAAGGGACACCGGGTTGACTCCGGCGGTAGCCTCTCCGATGATAAAGTTAATAAAAACTGAAGTAAAAAACTGTAATTGAAAGTAATTCAGAAAGCATAATCGAAAAACGCACCTTAGGGTTCAATTTATAGGTTGCGGATCTTCCCAAGTTGAGTAGGATTTGGAGTCGTAATAATAGGGATTTGATTGATATTTGAAGATGGCAATTACCATGTTGATCTCTACGCTCCGTAGGAATAGGAAGTGAAAGATATCCTAGAGTGGCAGTTTCCTTGTTGTGCATTGTTTCCTTACCCTCAGGTCGGTAATATATTCAAGGCGGTGACTAACTCGGTACCCTTTTATGCGCATACTCGCTATTTCCTATTCTGGTGGAGGTGGTATGTATGTCTGTACTGAATGGGAGAGCCTTGGTTGTTTTATAAGCATGGGTATTTTGTATGTACTTGTGTCATGAGAATTTAGTCTGTCACTTTGTAGTATATTAGCTTCTGTCTAAAGAAAATATCAAAAGGCAAGGTCAATTAATGCCAATAAAACTACAAGGAAACTTACGAGCATATCATAAGCAAATTGACTGAGCTTGTCTGTCTTCGTGTTAATGAGTAAAACATCAGCATTCCGGCTTTGAACAATGAATAGTAAGTGCAGATACACATGTACATCAGAGGAACAAATGCAAAGACCGGCACCATTTTTTTGGGGTTGGGGGGCTGAACTAATCAATTTCCAGTTATCCAATAAAAGGGAAAAAGGCATTAAATCATATACTATAGATATAAGAGGATGATGGGAAACTTAAAAACTAGAACAAAAAGGTAAATAGTAATCATTTTATGATTCTCAGCAAACAAGTAGACAGTACAGATAACAAAAGATTGTATTGTTGTATTCAACCATGCAAGATTAAGGATGACTTGAAATGAATTTGAGGGTGTTGTGACAGACATTTCCTTCTAATAGATCAAAGTTTCTTATGTTTCCACTTCCCATCTACCTTTTCTGTAAGAAAATGATTAGTTGGTGGGAAAAAAAAAATATATATATATATAGTTGATTATTTTTAGATGTTTTTTTTATTCCATGCCTTTTTTTTGTGCAAATATTTTTCCAAATTTTGACACATCATTACTTTATAACAAGAGAAAGCACGCTTGTCAACATTCATGCACAGGACATGATTGTGCACAAGCATGCTCTCTCTCATTGTCATACAATTTGCTTGTCAAGGTGGATTTATTTTCTCTTTGTTCGTGTTTTATTGACATATGTTATCAGTTGATTATGGACTTAACCCAAAACTTAAAGTTGGATTTTACCTTAATTATTATCATATATTAAAGAATGATGAGTCAGCTACCAGAGAGAGCAACTCCACTACCTCTGCTGCCACACAAAAAGAGCAGGACAGAAAGCACAACACCACGAAATGCCCAATAGATTCTCAACAGAATGGATAGTGATATTTTGGGCTGTCATTTGTTTTTCATGTATAGATGATTATTATTTTTCTTATATAAAGAGACTACTGTACATTGTATGAAGGCATGCATTTCTGAAGGAAATAACAGAGTATTCTCTTCATCATTGCTCTGCCTCTTTTTCTCCCATTAAACCAGACCCTCACTAATTCTATCATGGTATCAGAGCCCCAGAGTGAAACTTCCACTCAACCTCCCACTCAAACTTCCACTCTCAACCTTACCGATCTCAGCAACCTAAACAATCCATACCGACTAGAAACCTCTGATAATCCCAGTACTCTTCTGGTCACGGAACATCTCACTACCGAGAATTACTCCACTTGGTCCAGATCTATTCAACGAGCTCTTCGGGCCAAGAATAAACTCAGATTTCTTGATGGAACTATTGACAAACCTCCCTCTACCTCTGGAATACTTCTCTCATTGTGGGAACGATGCAACGATATGCTTGTGTCCTGGCTTCAAAATGCTATCAGTCCACCCCTTCGTCCGTCGGTGGCATTTGTTGATGATGCACAAGCATTATGGCTTGAACTACAGGACCGTTTCTCCCCTCAAAATGGTCCCCGTATCTATAAATTGAAGAAAACCCTTGCCAATTTGTCGCAAGAAACAGATACGATCAGCACCTACAATGGCAAACTTAAATCCCTATGGGATGAACTCTCCCTTTATGACCCCCTACCTGTTTGCTCTTGTGCCTCAACCAAAATCATTTCTGACCGATACCAACGAGATTGTGTAATCCAATTTCTGATGGGTCTCCATGACTCGTTCACAAATGGTCGTGACCAGATTATGTTACTTGAACCTCTACCACCTGTCAACAAGGTATTTTCCTACATTCAACAACAAGAGCGTCATCATCTCATCACTTCTGCTGCACCTCCAGTTGATACTATTGCGTTAGCTGCTCGTAGACCATTTCCATTTTCTCCCAAGCGAGACAAGCCTTACTGCACTCATTGTAAAATCCCAGGCCATTCTTTGGCTCAATGCTTCAAATCTGGAAATGCCACAGCCCCTGTCTATACACATTGTGCAATGACTGGACACATTGCCGAGCGTTGCTACAAGCTTCACGGCTATCCACCTGGACACAAGTATCACAAGCCACGTATCAATGCTGTCTCCATGGAAGCACCTTCTTCGGCAACCAACAATGACCCAAACATGGTGTTAACTAAAGAGGAATATCAAGAACTTATAGCCTTGCTACACAACAAGAACTCGACTGCTTCTCCATCTACAAATCAGCTCCAAACAGTTCATCCAACTCAACACCCTATTTCATTGGCTGCTGGTATCTCTTTGTGTTTATCCTCTTTTTCCTCTAAACCTTGGATCAATGACACAGGGGCTACAGATCATATGATCTGCAGCCCCTCCTTCTTCACCACAGTGACATCCACCATGTCCAATTTTGTTAAACTCCCAAATGGTGAAGTAGCTACTGTTACTCACATTGGTACCGTGCAAGTGACAGCAACTCTTCTCCTTCATAACGTTTTATGTGTTCCCAATTTTCATTTTAACTTGTTGTCTGCAGCTAAACTTGCCAAACAAGTGAATTGTTGTCTCATGTTTTTCTCTGATGTTTGCTTTATACAGGGCCTTTCTCCTTGGACAACGATTGGGAAGGGAAGCCTGCTACATGGTCTCTATCATTTACACACAGAAGATATTTCACCTCAAGCTTTGGTCCATACTTTTTCGCAGCATTTTACTGTTCCAAATTCCATTTTAGCCTCTGTTCAACCTCTCGACAGTGCTCATAATTTATGGCACTGTCGATTAGGCCACCCCTCCCCTTCTCGCATGTTACACATACATGATACCAATGTAACTACTCATATGAATATCAATGAAAATTTACCTTGTCTTACTTGTCCTCTTGCCAAACAAACACGGCTGCCATTTCCTTCTCGCACTAATTCTACTTCTACTTGCTTTGATATTGTTCACTGTGATTTATGGGGACCACACCCCATTTCAGACCACAATGGTTCTCGGTTTTTCCTCACAATTGTTGATGACTTCTCTCGCTGCACTTGGGTGTATATTCTTAAAAATAAATCTGATGCGCGTTCTTGTTTGAAATCATTTTGTAATCTGGTCATCACTCAATTTAATACAAGAATTAAAACCTTGCGTAGTGACAATGGCCTGGAATTTTCCATGACTGAATTCTATTCTGAATACGGCATAATTCATCAAACCTCTTGTGTCGATACCCCCCAACAAAATGGCGTGGTAGAAAGAAAGCATCGCCATCTCCTTCAAGTGGCTCGTGCATTGCGTTTCCAATCAGGCATACCATTAGAATTCTGGTCTGCTTGTGTTCTTACAGCCACCTACTTAATAAATCGTATTCCCACCCCTCTTCTTCACAACAAGACTCCATACGAAGTCCTATTCAATAAACATCCCTCCTACTCACATCTTCGTGTCTTCGGGTGCCTTGCATTTGCTTCCACCATCTCCCATCATCGTCATAAATTCGATCCTCGTAGTCGACGTTGTGCCTTTATCGGCTATCCTTTTGGTGTGAAAGGTTATTGGCTACTTGACCTCAACACCCATCAAATTTTCATTTCAAGGGACGTTATCTTCCATGAAACTCTATTTCCTTTTCAAACTCCATCTTTACTTCCCACGTCCTCCACTCCCTCCCCTTCTTCCTTTTTTCCCAATTTTCAATTCCCTGATCCAGACTCAATACCGGCACACTCTCAACCCACTCAGCAACATACAGCCACTCATACACCTGCTTCACCTCCCATTGACACATCCCCAACACCCCCTCCTCCTTTAGTTCGTAGGTCTACACGCACTCGTGGCCCTCCCCCTCATTTAAGTGACTTTCTATGCTCTTCCCCAATGGTCCCTCCCCCCTCTCAAACCTTGCAGCTTAACCCAGTGTCAGAGACGTGTAACAATGTTGCCTCCTCATCCTTGTCCACGGCAAGGCCCTGCAACTCTGGTGAACCATTTCCACTCTCTTCTTCTATTTCCTTTCATAAACTTTCTTCATCTTATCATGCTTTTATTTCTACTTTGTCTGCCACACCCGAACCCACATCCTATGGAGAAGCTGTCAAGGATCCTCATTGGTGTGAGGCTATGAATTCTGAAATATCTGCCCTTGAACTCAATCACACTTGGTCAATTGTTGATTTACCACCTGGTAAGCATGCCATTGGCTCCAAATGGATTTTTAAAGTCAAGCATAATTCTGATGGGAGCATTGAGCGCTACAAAGCGCGTCTTGTCGCCAAAGGCTTTACACAGCAAAAGGGACTTGACTACAACGAAACCTTTGCCCCGGTAGCAAAACTTGTTACTGTTCGAATTTTGTTAGCAGCTGCCTCTATCAAAGGCTGGCTTCTTAGGCAATTTGATGTTCAAAATGCCTTCCTCCACGGCGACTTGGAAGAGGAAGTCTTTATGCGCAAACCCCCTGATTTCAAAGGATTCCCAAATCAGGTGTGCCGCTTACACAAGAGTCTTTATGGCTTAAAACAAGCCCCGCGACAATGGTATTCCAAGTTTTCTCAAGCCTTATTCACTTTTGGCTTCCAGCAATCTCAGGCTGATCATAGCCTCTTTACTCGGCTACAAAATGGTTCTTTCACAGCACTTCTCGTCTATGTTGACGACATCATTGTGGCCAGCTCAAACATGGACTCTATTGCTGCTCTTCAGTCATTTCTCAGTGAGCATTTTCGAATTAAATGTCTTGGTAATCTTCGCTATTTCCTTGGCATTGAAGTAGCTCATTCTTCCAAGGGTATATCTATTTGTCAACGGAAGTATACTCTTGATATATTATCTGATGCTGGTGCTCTCGGTACTCGACCACTCAAGTTGCCAATGGAACAAAATTTAAAGCTTCGAATGGATGATGGACAGCCTCTCTCGGATCCTCTCCCTTATCGCCGTTTGATTGGTCGGTTAATTTATCTCACAATTACTCGCCCAGATATCAGCTACACTGTCCATGTTTTAAGTCAATTTATGACATCTCCTACTTCCTCACATCAACATGCAGCTCACCAGGTTCTTCGCTATCTCAAGAATGCACCTGGTCAGGGACTCCTTTTTCCCTCCAGCTCGTCCCTTCATCTCCGAGGATATACTGACTCAGATTGGGCCTCCTGCCCCGATTCTCGCCGCTCCATCACGGGCTTTTGTATCTTCCTTGGCTCCTCATTGATCTCATGGCGTTCAAAGAAGCAAACTGTGGTCTCTCGCTCCTCTACTGAAGCCGAGTATCGCGCCATGGCAACTACTTCTTGTGAACTACAATGGCTCTCTTATATTTTACAGGACTTGCACATCTCGGTCTCTCTTCCAGCTGATCTCTACTGCGATAATCAAGCTGCCATACATATTGCAGCAAATCCAGTGTTTCATGAGCGCACGAAACACATCGAGATTGATTGCCATCTCATTCGCGACAAAATTCAATCTGGTTTTTTACGCACTTGCCATGTTCGTTCTTCACTTCAACTTGCGGATGTCTTCACCAAGGCACTCCCTTCCACTCAACTTGGATTTCTGTTGTCCAAGATGGGAATAGAAAACATCTATTCTCCATCTTGCGGGGGGATATTAAAGAATGATGAGTCAGCTGCCAGAGAGAGCAACTCCACTACCTCTGCTGCCACACAAAAAGAGCAGGACAGAGAGCACAACACCACGAAATGCCCAACAGATTCTCAACAGAATGGATAGTGATATTTTGGGCTGTCATTTGTTTTTCATGTATAGATGATTATTATTTTTCTTATATAAGGAGACTACTGTACATTGTATGAAGGCATGCATTTCTGAAGGAAATAACAGAGTATTCTCTTCATCATTGCTCTGCCTCTTTTTCTCCCATTAAACCAGACCCTCACTAATTTTATCATCATAATTGCATTTTTGTAATTGTTTTCTTGTTCTTGTAGTAAATGATTCATTCGTTAGTTTAGTTGTCCTTTTATTATAATGTTGCGTTTTGCAACGTGGAATTAGAGCATTGGAATTAGAATTGCTTAGAACTTGTGCAAGTTAGTTCAAAATTTGAATTAAGTTGTCTTTAATTTGAATAAATTCCAATTTTAAGACCCTAATCCTACAATGCCAAACGCAACGCAAGTGCATTGCCATACCCAGTTCTATTATGTTATTCTACTCTCACTTGATCTCTAATGTTAAGCATCTTTCTAATACAACTTCAAACATTCATGAATGCAATATATTAATTTACACTATGTTTGGATTGAAGAAATTGGAAAGAAAGGGAAGGGAATGAGAAGGAATTAGAGCTTATATCATGTTTATTTTAAAAATTAGGAAGGAAATGGAGGGAAAGGGAGGGAGAGCTTAACCCTCATTTGAGCAATTTTGCTATCCCTCCAAAAGTTGGAGGAAATGGAAGGAAAGGATACAAAGATTTAATGAATTTTTAATAATACAAATATTACCCTTAAAATTGTAAAAGCCAAAATAAAAAATGACACCTCTATCCTACTATTAAAAGGGTATAATAGTAAAATAATATAAAATCTTTTCCTTTCATTTCTCTCCTTTATCATTCCCAAACAAGATGAAAGGATTATATTAGTCTTTCCTCTCATTCCTTTTATTAGTTATCCAAACATAAAGGAGGGATTACCCTCTCATCTCTTCTCCTTTCCTTTCCCTCTTAATTAATATTCTCCTCTCCTTTTCTTTCCCTCCTACTTATCCAAACGAACGGTTAAAGTCCACAGAATAAAATAGTTGTTTTTCCCACTTGTTATAATTAGGAGAAGTCACACAATTTCTATTATGATAGGCTCAAAATCGAAAATTTATATGTATATTTATATATATTATGCTAGGCTCAAAATTGAAAATTAATATATATATATATATATGTCTCATAAAGTATATGCTTTGTAAAGGTAGCAAATGTTATCCAAACCTATTAACCCATCTTAACCTGTCCACTAATTAACAGATATGGATAACTCATTTAATTAGCATATCATAAACGGGTTGAGTAATAAGAAACTCGTCAATTTAGCGGGTCAATACGAGGTTAATATAGGTGTTTGGAGAGTTGAGAATGGAAAATAACAAAATAGTGTAAGAATATATATATATATATATATATCCATTCATATATATATATATATATATAAAAGAATATATATATATATATATATATTTCCATTTGAAAAAGAACAAAATAGTAAAACATATGCAATAGATTATAAAACAAAATTAAAATTAATATTTAGATAATATAATTCAGCATCATCATATGTATAAACAAAACACAAATCAAAACATTGTGATCCAAAGTAAGTTGAATTAGTTTTTGCTAGGAGTTTTGAAAACCATTTTTCTCCATAAATAATAATTGGCATATACAGACCACATTAAAGAGATACATGTACAAAAATATGAATTCATCTTATTAGTCCATATTAGTTATCATGAAAAAAATAAAGTTTCCTATCACTACTTAAATATATAAAAAAACATTAATTACACACACACACATATATATATATAACGGTATATATATGTAGATTACATTATATATAGCAGTATTACATATATACATTAATTATATATGTAATATATATTAACTATATATATATATATATTATACTAGCTATCTATATAATTATAACATATATGAATTATCTACAAATATATATATATATATATAATTATTTATTGTATAACATAAGAAATAAAAAATTTAAAAAAAGAAAAGAAAAAGAGTTATAGTATAAAATAATTTCTATCACTAGTGGTGGAAGAGAGAAGTGTAAAAACAAAATAAATAAGACGGGAATATAGATTATATACAATTATTTTCATGAGAAACACAACTTTTCTTGTGTTTTTTGCAAGCAAATAGAAGTGACATTTTCAAGAAGAAAAACAGTTATATGAATCTGATTTTTAAGGAGAATTTTCTCTTTCTTGCTAACCAAACTCTTAATAAATTTTATATTTTTCACTTTCTTTCACTTTCCACTACTTTTCACCTTACCAAACGAAGCCTTAGAGTGGAAAAAAAAAACGGGTTGGACTCAGGTTGGCTCGACCCGTATTTGACCCGTTTAATTATGGGTCAAATATGGGTTCAAACCGTTTTGACCTGACTCGTTTTCAACCAGTCCAACCCGCTCATTTTGCTAGGCCTAATATATATTTATGCTGAAATAAATTATATTACCTCGAGAAGGTTGATTTTTTTTATTTTCATTTTTTAGGATCAGATTACTCAATTTCGATGTAGAACAAGTTGTTGAAGTCTTTTAGAAGTAATGGTAGTGCTCCACTAGTATACACAATTTTTTTTTTTTTTTTTTTCCTTTTGTTTCCAATAAAAGTCCAAGTTATTCATCCCAAAGAATTTTATGGTGGAAACAAAAGAAATTTATGTATTGATAGTGATTGGAAGTTCTTTCTTCATTATGAGATATCATTGAATGACTTTTATTTAGTCTTTGTTGGATGCTAATATCTTAATATTGCCACTTGCATTATTCTTTCAAAGCTCATCAGATAATTTCTAATGAGTGAAGTTATGAAATCTTATAATCCTAATCAAGTTATGAATGTTTAGAGATAATTACATAAATTTATATCATCTTGCAATTTTTGTTTAGGTCCCTAGATAATGTTATTTATCAAAGCAACTATTTAAGTTGTTATTAGTTTGACAATTTAGTTCATGCTAGAAAAGAAAATGAACTCGTGAAAGTAATCACCATAAATTTCGCTTGATTAGATCTACTAATAGAGAAATAAATTTTTTTTAATGTGTATTCACAAAAGCTTTAATAGAGAAACATGATGAATTTTGTTAGTCATATTACTTGATTGAGATGTAGCAATCTTAGGTAGTGTTTTGTTTCAAAAAAAAAAAGTTGGGTAGCGAGTCAAATTCGGGTTGACCCTACCTATTTATGACCCAACCCGTATTCGGGTCAAACATGGGTTCAACACATTTATGACCCAATTCGTTTACAACCTGCCCAACCCGCTAGTTTTTGTAAGCCTTATGGTTTGCATTTTATTTTAATGTAATTGTAGGAAACATGTTGATATATCTTGATTTTAATTAATGGTCTTGTTTCATGAAAAAATAAAACAAGCTTGATAATCTTTGCTAGTGTGAGATGTTTTTGTTGAGCCAAGCTCTTATGTTTGATAGTATAATAGCTTTTAACTTTGTCCCACATCAGTTTTTATGCTATTTATTTTGTATTTTATATATGGAAACTTATTCCTTATATTAAATTGGATTCCATAAGGTCCTTGTTGACCCATGGGTTGAACCAAGCCCAAATGAGTTATAGCCCATAGAAACATAACGCGCACCACGCGCACGCCTTTGCACGCAACACAGATTCATCACAAGCAAATCAATTTTTTATTGATTTATTTTTGGATCGCCTGATCAACGGTCTATATTAAAAGATGATCGGATGGGTGCATTGAATAGGTATTTTATGAATAGGTGTGTCCAATGGGTATTTCAGAAAGGTTGTCTTTTTCAAAAGACACATTGAATGGAATGGTTGTGACTCCTTTTTTAAAGACATGTCCTTTGGAAAGCTTATGTCTTTTCATAAATAAGTTGAGTCTTTTTATGAAAAGACACCCCTGTATCTATAAATACAGCAATATGAATTGAAAAATATAATAAAAAACTCTCTCTCTCAGAATAGAAAATATAATAAAAGGATTTTATAAGAAGTCCTTCAACTTCGCTGGTTGTAGTTCTTCAAACCAAAGGCTTTGATGTATCCTGGGGACGACTTTGCCAGTAACCCATTAGTAAACTTTACCGAGTGGGGGCAATTACGTTATAAAGAAAATGTCTTTAGATACGCCTCAAAGTCTAGAGATTTATTCATACTGTCCCAACAATTTTAAAACGTAATCTTGTAGCAATGGAAACCGAAAAGAGCCTGACTGTATTCAAGTTGATAAATCAAGATCTTTTCAAACTTGATCAGTTCAATGGCAGTAATTTTAGTCACTAGAGAGACAAGATGATTTTTCTGCTTACTGCCATGAAGGTGTATTACATTCTGGAGCCAAATCTCGCACATGTTCCAGAACCTTCTGACAAAGACTTTGAAGCAATTAAGGAACAAAGGTTGAAGCGTGCTGAAGATGCACTACTTTGTCGTGGACAAATCATGAATGCTTTATCTGATCGCCTATATAATTTCTACAAAGAAAATAAGACTCTTTTAGAAATCTAGAATGCATTGAAATTTAAATACAAGGTTCAAGAGGAAGGTACAAATAAATTTCTTATTGCAGAATATTTTGATTTTCGTATGACTGACGAAAAACCTGTGCTAGACCAGATTTATGAACTGTAAAGTATTTTCAATAAAATCAGTGCTTTGAACATTAGTATTCCTGAATCCTTCCAAGTTGCGGCTATTATTGCAAAGCTTCCGTTGTCTTAGAAAGATTATAGGAAAAGCTTCTGTATAAGGTAGAAGATTTCTCTCTTGAATAGATTCAAAAGCATCTTCAAATTGAAGAAGAATCTCGTAATAGAGATAAGAAGGGAGAAACTCAAATGAAAAATAATGTTCACTATTTTAAATCTGGATCTGGTTTTGGCAACAACCGTCCAAATAATAAAAGTAAAAGGAATAACAAGAAGAATGACAAGTGTTATAATTATGGAAAGAAGGGACATCATGCCAAAGAATGTCATTCTAAAAAGCAAAACAATTCTGCTAATATAGTGGAAGAACCATTGGTGGCAATGGTAACTGAAGTGAATATGGCAGATGCTTCTTTTGGACGGTGGTTCGATTTTGGAGCAACCGTTCATGTGTGTAAGGACAGATCACTGTTCAAAACATATGAAAAACTTGATGGTCAAGAGGTACAGATGGGAAACCATGATCGTGCCAAGGTTAAAGGAAAAGGCAGTGTTGAATTGAACTTCACTTCTGGAAAGACTTTGACTCTTCTAAATGTTCTTCATGTTCTTGATATCAGAAAGAATTTAGTTTCTGTTGATCTCGTCTGCAAGAAAGGCTTTCGGCTTGTTTTTGAATCCGATAAGTTAATCTTGACTAAGAACGGGATGTTTGTGGGAAAGGGGTATGGTTGTAACGGGATGTTTAAGTTAAGTATTAATAATAATAATACAACATCTTCTTATGTTGTTGAGTCTTTTTCATTATTGCATAGTAGATTATCTCATTTAAATTTTTGATCTATCAAAACCATAAGCAGATTTGGTTTGATTAATTACCATGATTCGAATTATGATAAATGTGAAGTTTGTGCTAAATCCAAAATGACTAAGAAATCTTTTCCTAGTGTGAAAAGAAATACTGAACTTTTAGATTTAATACATTTTGACATTTTTAAATTAAATGGAGTTTTAACCTGTGGAGGAAAAAGATACTTTGTCACTTTTATTAATGATTTTTCTAAATATACTTATGTTTATCTTATGAAATCAAAAGATAAAATTTTTAGTAAATTTTAAATTTTCAAAAATGAATTCGAAAATCAGTTGAACAAGAAAATTAAAATCTTAAGAAGTGACAGAGGGATGAAATATTTTCCCCGTGAGTTTAATAATTTCTGTGAATTACATGGTATTATACATGAAAAATCTACACCTTACATACCACAACAAAACGGTTTAGCCGAAAGGAAAAACCGAACTCTTGTAGAAATGGTAAATTGTATGATAGTGCATGCTCAGTTACCTATGAATTTGTGGGGTGAAGTTTTATATACTAATTGTCACTTGCATAATAGAATAATCTCTAGGAAGACAAATCTCTGTCCGTATGAATTATGGAAGGGAAGAAAGCCTAATCTATCATATCTTAAAGTGTGGGGGTGTTTGGCATATTAGAGGATACCAGATCCTAAGAGGACAAAGTTGGGTCCTAGAGCAAATAAAAGCATTTTTGTTGGATATGCCGAACATAGCAAAGCCTAGAGACTTCTTGATCTTGAGTCTAACATAATTGTAGAATCTCGTGATGTGAAATTTTTTGAACATAAATTTTATACAGATTCTAAGAGTGTAGGGACTGAAAATTCTGAGTCCAATCCTACTCAAGGATTAGAACCATAGAATAATGTCAAAAGGCATGTGGTTCTTAGTAAAGAGCCTAAAAGAAGTCAAAGAGCAAAAAAAGAAAAGGACTTAGGTCCAGATTTTATCTCTTCTCAATCTATTATATTTTTAGTAGAAGGAAATAAAGAAAAAGTGACAAGATTAATACCTATGGCATTCAATATTGAGGTTGATCCTAAAACTTTTACATAAGCCATTAGTTCTAGAGATGCTGCATTTTGGAAAGAAGCCATCAATGATGAGATGGGTTCACTCATGTTTAATGGCACTTGGACATTAGTCAATTTACCACCAAGTTCTAAATCTATTGGTTGCAAATGGATTTTTAGAAGAAATTATAATACTGATAATTCAGTATAAACTTTCAAAGCAAGATTGGTAGTCAAGGGTTTTAAACAAAAGAAGGGTATAGATTATTTTGACACATATGCACTTATGGCCAGAATTACTTCTATAAGAATTCTCATGGCAATGGTATCTATCTATCACCTACATATACATCAAATGGATGTTAAAACTGCATTCTTGAATGGTGATATAGATGAGGAATTGTATATGGATCAACCAGAATGGTTTGTTCTACTTGGAAATGAAACTAAAGTGTGTAAATTGAACAAATCTTTGTATGGTTTAAAGCAAACACCTAAATATTGGCATCAGAAATTTGACTCATGCATCTTATCTGGTGGTTTTACTCATAATAGTGCTGATAAATGCATATACTCTAAGTTTACCAAAGATTGTGGTGTGATTGTATGTTTGTATGTTGATGACTTGTTTATCCTAGGAACAAACATGTTGGGTATACTTGAAACAAAGAAATATTTGACTTCTAATTTTAAGATGAAAGATCTTGATAAAGTTGATATTATCTTGGGAATTAAAGTAAAAAAGCATATTGGGGGTTATGCTTTGTGTCAGGAGCATTACATTGAGAATATGCTTCTAAAATTCAAACATCTTGGTTACAAAGAATTTAATACACCATTTGACTCAAGTATTAAATTAACCGAGAATTCTGGTCGAGCCATTACACAACTTGAATATGATAGTGCAATTGGTAGTTTAATGTATCTTATGCATTGTACAAGACCAAATATAGCTTTTGCTATGTGCAAATTGAGTCGTTTTACAAGAAATCCAAGTGGAGAACACTGGAAGGCAGTCGGTAGAATATTTGGTTATCTCAAGAAAACAATTGGTTTGGGCCTATTTTATAATGAATTCCTGGCTGTACTTGAGGGGTATATCGATGCTAGTTGGATTACTAATTAGGGAGATAATAAATCTACTTCTGGATGGGTATCTCTCCTTAGTGAGGGTGTTATTTCATGGGCATCTAAGAAATAGACTTGTATATCCCATTCGACTATGGAATCTAAATTCATAGCATTAGCGGCGACAGGCAAAGAGGCTAAATGGATTAGAAACTTACTATTAGATATTAAGTTTAGCCTAATCCAATGCCACCGATCTCTATTCATTGTGACAGTAAGGCTACCCTATCACGAGCCTATAGTAGTACTTAACAATGGCAAGTCTAGACACATCAGTCTAAGACATGATTTTGTAAGACAATTTGTCATGACCCAGAATTTGGTCCATGCGGATCGAGGGTTCGTGATCGACCACCGAGGCCTTTTTCAATGATCACAATACTTTTCTCATTTCTATTTAGTCAAACGCAGCGGAATAAAACTTTTTTTTTTCTATTTCGGAAGCTTCAATATACAATTCAGCATTAGTTATTCAAAAAGTACATGATGTAAATTTTTAAAATTTGTTGACGTCATATTCGATATACATTCCATAATTAAAAGTAACTACATCATGTCTAACAAAATCCTAATACAAAAAGGGTTCATAGTTTATAAGCTTTCGGCTATCCTAATTGAACTTGCTATTTCCTTGCTAATATTGTTACTTGAAATATATTGGATAAAAATCCGTATGAGCTCGACAGCTCGTGAGTATTCTATAACATACCAAGGGTTTCAAAACTACTATATAATTCAATACTGAAATGCTAGTGATCATATATCACTAACATATGTTATCTCAAATTACAACAATTAAGAGAATGGTATCAAATTCACTTTCAGTGGTAATCGTAAATCGATATTCAATAACATAGTTCGATAAATCATAGTTCAATAACATAATTCGATAAATCAAAATCATAGTTCAATAACATAGTTCGATAAATCAAAGTCATAGTTTAATAACATAGTTTGATATTTCATATTCGATCATGATTCATATTCAATATTCATATTCAAATCAGTATATTCCACTTCTATGGCCAACAAATTAGAACATCGTTGATTGAGAACGATAGACTACTTCGATATACCGTATAACACCGGCTCACCACCAATATACCCTGTGGGTAGGGTTCGATAAGTCACAATTTATTCAATAATGACCAATCATAGAAGAGTGTTCTATCCAAAGCATCCAAATCATATCCAAAATCAATAATAATCAATAATAGTTTCAATTACTCAAATCAAAGTTCCTTATTTGGTATTCAGTTAAAACAGTTCAAAGATTTGTAAGAAAATCATATAGCGTTTGAGTATCTTATGAACACATTTTCTTAAGTCAAAGAAGATAATATAGTTGTCGATGGATCATTCAAATCGTATACAATATAGCTATTTAACAAAGGCTATAAAGAAATGACAGTATATTTCGATATGTCATAAAAGAGTTCAATATTTATATCTATAACAAAAGTCACCTTAAACATGAAATGAAAAATATTTTCAAAATCATAAAGAAGTTCAATATTTATATCTATACTGAAATTCCACCTCAACATGGTATGAAAATACTCACCTAAAATCCAAAGGCTTTAACTCAAAATCCTTCCTTTAGTTGAAGGTTCCTATAATCACATTTCAAAGTCTAGTTACATTCTATAATATCACTCGATTTAATTATCACTTAAATCTCTTCCTATTCTAGTTACCTACTCTTGTTAGCCTCTTTAAGTCTTAAGAGCGTATAAATTTCTAGAATTAGTCAATTTCATACATCAATACTTTTAAGTATCTTATTTTGTAAAACAGACTCTACCATTGAGTCCGAAATGTTGAAGAAAGTTGGTTTAGGCTTTTACGAACTTCTATTTGGACTTCAGTACTAAAAGGGTAAATAGTCATTTTACACTTTTACATGTCTTTATTTTTTGGAGTCCCATCTCGTAAATCGGATTTCACCATTGGATCCAGAAGGTCCAAAATAATAAATTTACACTATTTATTTGTAAAATTTGGACATCAGGAGCTTATTTTAATACTTAATTAATTATTTAATTTAATTACTTAATCATAATATATATATATATATATATTGTCACGCCCCGAAATCCCGCGAACCCGAGGGGCGAGTAACAAAACAAAAAGGAAATAAAATAATAAAGAAATAAAGGAAAATCAAGGACAATCACATGTATTCCACACACTAACCCAATCACTGTTCTGATACAATTCATAAGGTCATGCCTGTTACCTCATAACATACAATTAATATGAAATAGTCTAGGGCTTATGCCCTTGTACAATATAAAAATACATCCCACGGGTCAAATATAGTTCTCAGTTCTTTCTTTCATTAAGACATCACTAAATCTCACGTAGCCGGAGTGTCATCTGAAATGGTATCCCACGAATAGGTCAGCTCAACTGCTGGTACAATATAATGCTAATGCAAGAAATAAAATTAAGGCATGGCATGTGCGAGTGTACATTTATATCTACATGGCATTCAATATCATCAATGCAATATATAAGCAGTATGCATGACGCACTCATGCAACTCTATGCTACACTCATGTCTCATCTTACAATCCTTCCTCGATAGCCTGAGTACTAATGTATGTCTCGCTGCACGGTCCAGAACCCGTCAGGCATGCGAGTACCTAATGGCCGATTTTGGGTTTTTCACCACAGGATCTACACCCTCATAATGCATAGCACCACGTGCTCAACTCACATTATGCCCAAGGAATCACACTATGCCAATATGCTCTGATTTCACCATGCCATAATGTAATCTCAGTAAAGCATTTCATCCACACATGAAGCATGCTTTAAATAATGTATTACACAATAACATTCTAATCAGAAGATCCCATAGTCCATTTAACACATGCTTAAAGTCACATATTTCATAGTCTCAACAATTCTCAAAGAATATAATCCACACATTATGCTAACACATGCGATATACACATAGTCATGATCCATATTCATCACCAGACTTTCATAAAGATAACAAGGAACACATAAGCATATGAACAATCAAACAAATATGTGAGACATCAAGTCAACATGACAGTTATCCCTAAACTTAATTCTATTTCTTACTTAGCACAATATATCGTACCTGATGGGTTTGTCTCAACCCAAGAAGTCGTACTCGTAGCGTAGCGGAACTAACAGTCAAAATACAGAAGGTCAGACCACCTTCTCCTTGCCTTTCAGTGTCCCTAAAATCATGAAATACCACTCAGTTCAATTGCTACTTGAATTATGCTATTCATCAAATTTTATGTCTTTACTTTATGAGTTTCTATTTTGACAAATTAAATTCTACTTTTGAGTCAGAAACGTCGAAGAAAGTTGGTTTAGGCTTTCGCGGAATTCAATTCGGACATCCGAGTTAAAAAGGGCAAAACGGTCATTTTGCACTTTTGCAGATTCTTACACCCCGAGACCTATTTTTGAAAATCGGGCTCCACGGTTGAGTCCGGAACGGTTGAGATAATAAAATTTCACTATTTTTTTACTTAAATCAGAATTCATTTGATTGCATTTCAATTCAGGGGCGTTTTGGTAATTTTTAATGTTGTTACGGGTCTTTTATTTCTCGGGATTTCGTCTCGTAAAACGGACCTCACCATTGGTCTCAGAATGGTCGAGATAGTCAAAATACACTAATTACTTGTCCCATTTGGACTCTCGACTATTTTGTGACATTTAAATAATTAAATTATTTAATTAATTAATGAAATTAAATTAATATTTTACTAATTATTTATTCAGGGGGGTCAGATTGTAATTACTTAAAAGTTCTAGGTCAGAGTTGAATTTTCAAAAATTCGGGGGGGGGGGGGCTAAATTGAATTCCAAAAAGTTTTGGGGCTTAATTGAAATTTCCAAATTTCTTATCCCTAATTCGGATAGCCAAACAGTGGCTAAGCCCAAAACAGGGATAGGATATCCCTATCTTCAATTTAATCCCAATTTTTAATTTATTAACCTTGTAGCCAAACACCCCCAATCCTCATTTTAATTTAAAACAAATGGCTGACACGTGGCAGGGGTAGGTCGGTCTTGACCCGACTCGAACCCGATCCAGACCCGAATTGCACAGTGCCTCCTTCCCCGATTTTCCAGTAGGTTTCCGGCGGGGTTCCGGCGCCTTCTCCAACGCTAGCGACTATTTTCTGGTGGATTTTTCAAGTTTTAAAAATACAGTTCTCTCCCATTTTTCCCCTAGATTCCATTTCTAACCTTGGTTTTCGATTTGGTTCATTAAACATCCACGAATCTGAGGACGACCGTAGCTCCAGCCAACCATGTTTTCATGATTTCAAGCTTGATTTTTAACTGTTTTGACCCCTATTCATTTCTAATGGATTTCTGCATCACAAAGGAACAATTCCTCATCATTCAAACCAAGTTTTAAACAAACTCTCTCAAACGACCGATTATCACCCTCCACCTGCAACTTCTATTTTTTAACTCATCCCTTAATCATTTTGGTTGATTTCTTTTGCAAAATGATCCACATTTTATATGCTACAAGGCCCTAAAATCAAATCAAATTAACATGCAAAAAAAATGAAAAACCATAACCGAGCTACTTACCAAACTTTTTGGGTTTTTCTCCCTCCTACCGTGTGTTCTATTCTTCTCCTTGACTCAAGCTTCTCCCAATGCTCACTGTTTTCAAACTCAGCCTCTTTCTTCTTTCTGATTTTCTCTCAAAAATTAGAACCCATATGTATACACATGTATTACACATTCTCTCTCTCTCTCTCTACACGATCAGCCTGCACACCCCCTCACCTATTTGACATACATACAAACAGAACTCTCACTTACACACTCACCTAACTCACCCACTCTCTTACACACACAAATGCCCACCATGCCTCTTTGAGTGAGGCACACTCAACACACACACACACGGTAGTGCACTCACACCACACACACACCCGCCACCTATTGTGCACAGCACACACATTCATATATGTATGTATATATATATATATATATACATACATATATATTCATATATATAAATATACACATATACATCATATTTTAATAATAATAATAATAAATTTTCATTCCAAAAAAAAAATTCAGGTCATTACATCCTTCCCTCCTTAAAGAAATTTTGTCCCGAAATTTAAAATAAAATACATCAATGGACAAACAACTCGGGATACCTAGCACGGACCTCAGCCTCACGCTCCCAAGCAGCCTCCTCAACCCCATGATGGTTCCAACGAACCTTGACCAAAGGGATGGTCCTGCCTCGCAAAACTTAGTCCCTTGAGTCCAATATCTCTACAGGTCTCTGCTCATAAGAAACGTCGCCCTCCAACTGAAGATCTACCCAATCTAGTACATGTAGGGGTTAGACTCGTACTTCCTCAACATCGACACATGGAAGACATCGTGAACCCCAGATAGCTGCGGCGGTAATGCTAGCTTATAGGCCACCTCACCAACCTTTCCAAGGATCTCAAATGGGCCTATAAATCGTGGCGACAGCTTCTCACTGCGCCCAAATCTCCTCAATCCTCGCCACGGGGCTACCTTAAGGAACACATGTCCCCCAACCTCAAATGACAAAGGTCGTCATCTCCTGTCGGCATAGCTCTTCTGACGGCTCTGTGCTGTCAACAGACGCTGCCTGATCACCTATATCTTGTCCGTGGTCTCACGGACTAAGTCGGGCCCCAACACAGCTGTCTCCCCTACCTCAGTCCAACACACTAGTGAACGGAACGGCCTACCATACAATGCCTCGAATGGTGCCATCTCAATACTGGACTGATAATTATTGTTGTAAGCAAACTCAGCCAAGGCAAGGTGATCCTCCCAGCTACTTCTGAAGTCCATGACACAGGCCCTAAACATGTCCTCTAGTATCTGAATGGTACGCTCGGACTGCCCATCAATTTGGGGGTGAAAGGCGGTGCTAAACTGTAGCTGAGTCCCTAAGGCTGTCTGAAGACTCTGCCAAAACCGTGCAGTCAAACGTAGGTCTCTGTCTGAAACAATGGACACGGGAATCCCATGTAGCCGTACTATCTCTCGGATATACAACCTACTAAGGGTATCCAATGAATCGGTCGCTCTAATAGGCAAGAAATGGGCGGACTTCGTCAACCTGTCCACAACAACCCAAACTGCATCGTGACCCCTAGGCGACTTTGGAAGACCCATCACAAAATCCATGGTAACATGCTCCCACTTCCACTCGGCTACTGGTAATGGCTGCAACAAACCTCCAGGTCTCTGGTGCTCAGCCTTCACCTGCTAGCACGTGAGGCATCTCGACACAAACTGTGCTACTTCTGCCTTCATCCCAGCCCACCAATACTGTCAGTGTAGATCATGGTACATCTTAGTGCCCCTTAGGTGCACTGCCAGGCGTGAATGGTGGAAATCTCTAAGGACATCAGTCCTAAGAGACTCTGGGACAAAAACTCTACGATATATCTCAAGCTAAGGTCAAAATAAACTGTCCACCCCTCAAAACCCTAAGGACTAGCAACTCATGCTCTAATCTGCTCGACCTTAGTATCTTGTAGCTGTGCCTCAATGACTCTGGTCAAGAGTATGGGCTGTGCACATACGCTGAATAGAGTGGCATGTCCCTCAAACTCAGCAAGGTCCAAATCAAACTCGCCAATGTCTCCCATCATCTCCCGCTCTCTGATGGCGATACTGGCAACAGTGCTCCTCGACCTTCTACTGAGTGCATCTGCCACTACATTGGCCTTCCCTGGATGGTACTGAAGGTCAAAGTCATAGTTCTCCATGTACTCCATCCACCTTCTCTACCGAAGGTTCAGATCCTTCTGCGTGAAGATGTACCTGAGGCTCTTGTGATCAGAGAACACCTCGAACCTCTCCCCATATAAGTAGTGTCACCAGATCTTAAGTACAAAAATGATGGTAGCTAACTCTAAATCGTGTGTGGGGTAGTTCTTCTCATGGTTCTTTAACTGACGGGAACCATAGGCCACTACTCTGCCCTCCTACATCAGTACACAGCCCAATCCCTCTTGGGAAGCATCACAATACACTGTATAACCTAAGCCTCCCTCAGGGATAATCAAGACGGGCATTGAAGTCAGTCTCCTCTTCAGCTCCTGAAAGTACTGCTCACAGTCGTCTGTCCACTCAAACCTAATGCCCTTACGCGTCAGACGAGTCATCGGTGTGGCAAGGCAAGAAAATCCCTCCACAACCCGGCGGTAGTATCCTGCCAACCCCAAGAAACTCTGTATCTCAAACATGTTCTTCGATCTCTCCCAACTCATAACGAAGTCAATCTTAGAAGGATCTATAGATACTCCACTCCTTGACATAACATGGCCCAAAAACTGCACCTCCTGAAGCCAGAACTCACACTTTGAGAACTTGGCAAATAAGCGATGCTCCCTCAAAATCTATAACACAGTTCATAGGTGAAAGGCATGCTCATCCTCAGAGGGTGAGTAAATCAAAATATCATGCACAAACATGACTACGAACTGATCTATATACTGACCAAAAACACGGTGTATCAAGTCCATGAATGTCGCTGGGGCATTCGTCACACCAAATGGCATCACCACAAACTCATAATGGCCATAGCGAGTGCAAAAAGCTGTCTTCTCTATGTCCTCCTCCCATACCCTCAACTGATGCTATCCCGATCGAAGATCGATCTTTGAGAAACATCTCGAACCTATTAACTGATCAAATAAATCGTCAATCCTCGGCAGTGGGTACTTGTTATTGATAGTAACCCGGTTCAGCCTCTTGTAATCCACACATAACCGCAATGTCCCATCCTTCTTCTTCGCAAATAGTGCTGAAGCACCCCACGGAGAAGTACTAGGACGGATAAACCCCTTACTCTGTAGGTCAGTCAATTGCTCCTTCAGCTCTCTCAACTCAGCTGGAGCCATGCGGTAAGGTGGAATAGAAATGGGTACAGTACCGGGAATGAGCTCTATCGTGAACTCTATCTCCCGTCTCGACGGTAGACTCGTCAATTCATCCGGGAAAACATCAGGGAACTCATCTACTACTGGTGGTAACACACCCTCTGTAGTTCCACTATCACCTGCAACCAAGCTAGCCAACATATAACTGTGATCTCCCCAACTTCTAGAGTCATACAATGGTAAAACCAAGAAATCCCCACGATCTCCTGTGAAATAAAAACAGTCTCCCGCGGGGGTGCATACTGTCACTCTCCCCCTATAGCAATCTATGCTCGCCCGGTAAGTGAACAACCAATCCATCCCCAAAATCACATCAAAACCAGTCATGTCAAGCACAATGAAATCAAAGTAAAGGGTACGATCAGCTATCTCTAGTGGGCAATATCTACAGATCCTTATCAATACTACACTACCCCCAACTGGTGTATCAACATGTAACGGGAGATCCAACCGATCATATCCAAACCCAATGACATGGCAAGCATAGTAGATATGAATGAATGCGATGCACCTAAGTCAATCAATACACTGGCCCATGAACTGAACATAAGGAATGTACCTCTAACTACCAATGGTCCAGATGTAAAGGCCTCTGGGGTGGCTACTACATACACACGGCCCTGGGTAGTCTGACCCTGTCTGCCCCCCCTCTTTGCATCTGCTGACCTCCTCCCCTAGGTGCGGGAGCTCTAACACTCAGTGCGGAAGGTGCAGCCTGGTAATATGGTACTAGGGGTCCATAGCCTGGTTGTGGCTGTGGTGGAGGCACTTGGGTATACTGGTAGGGTTGTGGCCTCTGTGAGCTCTGTAAGCTCTGTCCTTGAGGACAGTTGGCCCTAACATGGCCTGGCTGGTGGAAAATATAGCAAATCTGTGGAGCTCTCCAGGCCTGACTCTGTGCTGGTGGTGGTAATAATCCTTGACTAGATCCGGTCCCCTGTACTAGGCTGGGGCCGCTCAAAGGGCAATCGGCCCTCCTGTGGCCAGGTTGTCCACACGTGTAACATGAAGAAGGTCTCTGTGATCCCCCTCCCCTAGAAGTGGATGGCAGAGCGGGTCAGGGGGCTAATGACTGGAGGGGTCCTGATGGTGGCTGTGTAGAAGAAGTACTAGCTCGGTACCTCTTTTGCGATCTATAAGTCGGGGCAAGTGTAGGGGTCTGTGTTGTGGGTGTCCTACCCTAGGCCCGGAACTCTCTGATCCCTCTGAGGTCGACCAGCTCTCTCTCAACCCTGGTGGCCCTCATCACTGCCTCTTCATAGGTCTCTATAATGTGACCTGCCAGCTTCTCTCTGATAGAGGTCTTCAGCCCCTAGAGAAAATGGTAAACCCTCAACTCCTCATCTCCAATGATATGTAGGGCAAACCTGCCCAATGCAATAAAACAGGACTCGTACTGGGTCACAGTCATGTCTCTCTGGAGAAGCGTCTTAAACTTCTCCCTGAATCCAATCTTGGCAGTCCGTGGAAAATAGTGGTCATTGAACATGGCCACAAATGCGTCCCATCCCTCACCAAATCTGTCGATCCTGCCAGTGGCCAATTGCCACCACTGGCTGGCCAAGTCTGTAAGCTGGAAGGTGGCACATCGAATCCTCAGGTGTGGCTCAGTAATCCCCTAGGAGTCCAGAATCTGGGTGATCTGCCTCAGCTACTCCTCTGCAGCTAATGGATCAGGCTGTCCAGCAAATGTGGGAGGCCTCATCCTCTAGAACACCTTCATCACGAAGGTATCCCGTGTCTCCCCACTAGTAGGCCTCGCCTCCTGTATAGCACGGAGGCACTCCTGTAGAAGGGCCGCCATATCTCTGATGCCGACGGTCTGCTCCACCTCCTCTATTGGGGCAGGCACTGGAGCAGGTGTAGGATCAGGAGCAACTGCCTCCTCAGCTGCACTACGGACTGGGGAATCATTTGGGGCTATAACCTCCTCAACTGTACCACGAGCTGGAGTAGCAGCTCTAGGTCTGCCACGTCGGGGCTGGGCAGCAGCCCTAGGCCTACCCCGTCTAGCTGGTCCCGCTCTCGTGGGAGCTTTCCTCGTGTGACATATCTCTACAATTCAAGGAAAAGAAAATTTTAGTACCCCCTTTTCACACCTAGACATAAGCATCTCAATTTAAAATCCCAAGTCATGTTCTTATCAGCATTTACACTTCATAGGTTACACATATAGCATGTCATAATGTACACTTTATCAATCCTCACACCTATCATGCTTCTCACTACATTTAATCACATAACCATGCATCATAACACAGCATCAATTAACACGTAATCACAACAAGTTACGCTTCAAGTGCACATAATCACACAACACACAAAATCCTATCGCATGCTATTGGTCGTTCACACTAAGTCTCACTTTTTCCTCTAGGGTCTCATGGTGTTCAACAACACCCTACAGTCTCTAGGTATTCGAACCTATGCCCTGATACTATGTTGTCACGCCCCGAATTCCCGTGAACCCGAGGCGCGAGTAACGAAACAAAAAGAAAAGAAAATAATAAAGAAATAAAGGACAATCAAGGACAATCACATGTATTCCACACACTAACCCAATCACTATTCTGATACAATTCATAAGGTCATGCTTGTTACCTCATAACATACAATTAACATGAAATAGTCTAGGGCTTATGCCCTTGTACAATATCAAAATACATCCCACGGGTCAAATATAGTTCTCAGTTATTTCCTTCATTAAGACATCACTAAATCTCACGTAGCCGGAGTGCCATCTGAAATGGTATCCCACGAATAGGTCAGCTCAACTGCTGGTACAATATAATGCTAATGCAAGAAACAAAATTAAGGCGTGGCATGTGCGAGTGTATATTTATATCTACATGGCATTCAATATCATCAATACAATATATAAGCAGTATGTATGACGCACCCATGCAACTTTATGCCACACCCATGTCTCATCTTACGATCCTTCCCCAATAGCCTGAGTACTAATGTATGTCTCGCTTCACGGTCCGGAACCCGTCAGGCATACGAGTACCTAATGGCCGATTTTGGATTTTTCACCACAGGATCTACACCCTCATAATGCACAGCACCACGTGCTCAACTCACACTATGCCCAAGGAATCACACTATGCCAATATGCTCTGATTCCACCATGCCATAATTTAATCTCAGTAAAGCATTTCATCCACACATGAAGCATGCTTTAAATAATGTATTACACAATAACATTCTAATCAGAAGATCCCATAGTCCATTTAACACATGCTTAAAGTCACATATTTCATAGTTTCAACAATTCTCAAAGAATATAATCCACACATTATGCTAACACATGCGATATACACATAGTCATGATCCATATTCATCACCAAACTTTCATAAAGATAACAAGGAACACATAAGCATATGAACAATCAAACAAATATGTGAGACATCAAGTCAACATGACAGTTATCCCTAAACTTAATTCTATTTCTTACTTCGCACAATATATCGTACCTGATGGGTTTGTCTCAACCCAAGAAGTCGTACTCGTAGCGTAAAGGAACTAACAGTCAAAATGCAGAAGGTCAGACCACCTTCTCCTTGCCTTTCAGTGTCCCTAAAATCATGAAATACCACTCAGTTCAATTGCTACTTGAATTATGCTATTCATCAAATTTTATGTCTTTATTTTATGAGTTTCTATTTTGACAAATTAAACTCTACTGTTGAGTCAGAAACGTCGAAGAAAGTTGGTTTAGGCTTTCGCGGAATTCAATTCGGACATCCGAGCTAAAAAGGGCAAAACGGTCATTTTGCACTTTTGCGGATTCTTACACCCCGAGACCTCTTTTTGAAAATTGGGCTCTACAGTTGAGTCCGAAACGATTGAGACAATAAAATTTCACTATTTGTTTACTTAAATCGGAGTTCATTTGACTGCATTTCAACTCACGGGTATTTTAGTAATTTTTAATGTTATTACGGGTCTTTTATTTCTCGGGACCCCATCTCGTAAAATGGACCTCACCATTGGTCTCAGAATGGTCGAGATAGTCAAAATACACTAATGACTTGTCCCATTTGGACTCCAGACTATTTTGTGACATTTAAATAATTTAATTAATTAATTAATTAATTTAATTAATATTTTATTAATTATTTATTCAGGGAAGTCAGATTGTAATTACTTAAAAGTTCTAGCTCAGAGTTGAATTTCTGAAAATTCTAAGGGGGGGCTAAATTGAATTCCAAAAAGTTTTGGGGCTTAATTGAAATTTTCAAATTTCTTATCCCTAATTCGGATAGCCAAACAGTGGCTAAGCCCAAAACAGGGATAGGATATCCCTATCTTCAATTTAATCCCAATTTTTAATTTATTAACCTTGTAGCCAAACACCCCCAATCTCTATTTTAATTTAAAACATATGGCTGACACGTGACAGGGGTGGGTCGGTCTTGACCCGACCCGAACCCGGACCCGATCCAGACCCGAACTGCACAGTGCCTCCTTCCCCAATTTTTCGGTAGGTTTCTGGCAGGGCTCCGGAGCCTTCTCCGGCTCTGGCGACTATTTTTTGATGGATTTTTCAAGTTTTAAAAATACAATTCTCTCCCATTTTTTCCCTAGATTCTATTTCTAACCTTGGTTTTCGATTTGGTTCATTAAACATCCACGAATCTGAGGACTACCGTAGCTCCGGCCAACCATGTTTTCATGATTTCAAGCTTGATTTTTAACTGTTTTGACCCATATTCATTTCTAATGGATTTCTGCATCACAGAGGAACAATTCCTCATCATTCAAACCAAGTTTTAAACAAACTCTCTCAAACGACCAATTATCCCCTCCACCTGCAATTTCTATTTTCTAACTCATCCCTTAATCATTTTGGTTGATTTTTTTTTGCAAAATAATCCACATTTTATATGCTACAAGGCCCTAAAATCAAATCAAATTAAAATGTAAAAAAAATGAAAAACCAAAACCGAGCTACTTACCAAACTTTTTGGGGTTTTCTCCCTCCTGCCGTGTGTTCTCTTCTTCTCCTTAACTCAAGCTTCTCCCAATGCTCACTATTTTCGAGCTCAACCTCTCTCTTCTTTCTAATTTTCTCTCAAAAATCAGAACCCATATGTATACACATGTATTACACACAATCTCTCTCTACTCTCTCTCTCTCTACACGATCAGCCTGCACACCCCCTCACCTATTTGACATACATACACACAGAACTCTCACTTACACACTCACCTAACTCACCCACTCTTTTACACACAAATGCCCACCATGCCTCTTTGAGTAAGGCACACTCAACACACACACACACGGCAGTGCACTCACACCACACACACACATGCCACCTGTTGTGCACAGCACACACATTCATATATGTGTATATATATATATATATATATTCATATATATAAATATAAACATATATACATATATATATATATATAAATATACACATATATACATATACAACATATTTTAATAATAACAATAATAATAAAAATAAAAATTTTTCATTCCAAAAAAAAATTCAGGACATTACATATATATATAATTCTCATATTCAGTCACATATGCCCGCGTGGCACAGTGTTGTGTGTGCCCCCCCACATTCCGTGAGCTCCCATGTTCGACTCTTGGTAGCAGCACTCCTCCCCACTTTTTTTCCTTAAACAAACAGTTTCAAATGAAATTCAACAGGTCCAAAACGGCGTAGTTTCAGACTGCCTGTTACTGCACCTGGGCGGGTCCTGACCCGACCCGAGGCCCGACCCGGTCCATGACCCGGCAAGCCTCCTTCTCCCTTCACGACTTTCCGGTGACTGGACTGGCAGCTCCGATCACCTTCTCCGACAACGGTGACTGGACTGCCATATTTTTTTCTTCATTTTTTTCTTGCTTTTAAAGAAAATTTTCATTTCTAAATATCCTAAAACATCATTTAGGGCCTATATATATACATATATATATATATATCAATTTAAGCCTCTAAAATAGCTTCAAAATTCAAATTTCCTAAAAGTCCACTTTCCGATAAACTCTCATAACTTCTTCATTTCTTCACCATTTTATGTGCGGTTTCTTCCTATGTGTTCCATTTTTCTCATAAAATTTAACTAAAACATTAGTTCTAAGCTTTATGCAACTTTACAAAAGATCCAGAAACTCATAAAATGAAAAATTACAGAGGTTTCTTACCTCTTGCAGAAACCAGTTCTCCTTTCTCCTCCTTTGCTTTACTTCTGAATCCTCAAAGCTTCAATCTCAACTCTCAGCTTCTCTTTTCTATTCTGATTTTCTCTACACTTCTTACCTCTATTTATAGATAAACGCCACCGCCCCTTCACTCTCTCTTTCCTTTTTTCTTCCTCCCTTTTCTAACTTTTCTCTTGATATTTTTCTTGTTATGATTTTTTCAACCTCCAACATTAAATGTTGCTTTGATCTTTTAAAGGTTATATATATATATATATATATATATATAGTTGCTCGAATTTCAAATATGGCTGCTGGAGATTTCAAAGGAGCAGGTAGCTTCTAGATATATACACTGTTTACATATATATAAATATACCGCTATATATATTACTTATATATATAGATATATACTTACATGAAATATATTATTATATACACATATATACATATGTATACCCATATATACATATATATACACATGTATATACGTATATTCACACATGTACGTGTCTACATACACGTTTCTCCGTACAATCTGTTTTCTCGTACTGGCATCCTTCGGGGCACTCGAGATCGTCTATAATTTACATCGTGAGTTTGACATCGTGTGTATGCTCAAAACTATACATCTATCTCATTATAATACGTGATCGGTTTACAAATCAGTTTTATACTAGCTGACCCGGTCTATCTCAGGTCGGGTGTTATACTTCGAGTTGGGGTGTTACACAATTGATACAGGATGGGGTAATAACAATCATATATGTGAAGTCAAGTAAGAACTTGGCTGGTCCTTTTACCAAAGGTCTATCTAGAGACATGGTAAGGTTGACAACAAATGAGATGGGACTAAAACCTTTCCAATTGATCACCAACAATGGTAACCCAACCTAAAACTAGAAAACCTCTAGTAAAATGTTTAATGGGTAAAAACAAGTTGTTGATAAAAGATCTATTAACACAAATTCGACATGTGAGCTACTTTCAAATTAAAAAGAGAATCAGTGTTGTTCATTACGTAAAAGAGAGTTGAATTACATTCTTAATGAAGTTTAAAATGTCGAGTAATGGAGGCATACGAGGAACTTCACCTATATGTACGTAGAAGTGGTGCCACTTCTCACAAGAGTTTAGGTTTGCTTTTTGGATCGTTCATGAAACCAGGAGTTAGCACATGACCATTTAAGTGCTGAAGCAAATTTGAAATCCTTGTAAACAGAATATTGTTATGTATATAGTATATCCAATTTTTTTTTTATAAGAGTACTTGGTTTAAAGACTCTGTCAAAACTTTGATGTATTTATACTAATTGAAGGTTTAAGTTGAAAAACACTTTCTTGTATTCATAATAATATTTTTCATTCTGATTGAGAGATTATTTTTCTTATTATATTATCAAAGTAGGGGATTGTTGAGTCAAGTTCTTTTGTTTAATAATATAATAGCTTTTAATTTTGTCCCACATCGATTTTTGTGCTATTTATTTTGTATGTTCATATATGGAAACGTATTCCTTATATTAAATTGGATTCCATAAGGTCCTTGTTGACCATGGGTTGAACCAAGCCCAAATGAGCTCTAACCCATAGAAACGCAACGCACACCACGCGTAATAATTCGCGCACGCCTTCGCACGCAACGCAGATTCATCACAGGCAAATGAACTTTTTATTGATTTATTCTTGGATCGTCTGATCAACGGTCCATATTAAAAGATGATCGAATGGGTGCATTGAATAAGTGTGTCCAATGGGTATTTCAGAAAGGTTGTGTCTTTTTCAAAAGACACATCGAATGAAATGGAATGGTTATGACTTCTTTTTAAAGATATATCCTTTGAAAATGTTATGTCTTTTCATAAATAAGTTATGCCTTTTATGAAAAAAAAAAAATACACCTGTATTTAAAAATACAGCAATAAGAATTAAAAAATATAATCAAAAACTCTCTCTCTCAAAATAAAAATTATAATCAAAGGATTTCACAAGAAGTCCTTCAACTTTTCTGGTTGCAATTCTTTAAACCGAAGATTTTGTTGTATCGTGAGGACGACTTTTCCGGTAACTCATCAGCAGACTCTACTGAATGGGGGCAAATTATGTTCTAAAGAAAGTGTCTTTAAATACGCCTCAAAATCTACAAATTTATTCATAATGTCCCAACAGTTTTTACATTGAGTTAAAAACAAAATATGTGCTATATTATAGCTTGCGACTCATATGCAAGGGCCAGCTCCTTTCCATACTATAATTTGCTAGATACTAACTTTTCAAAAGATACGTAAATAAGTTTAGATCTGACAACTAAAATTTTTTAAATTTCTAAATTACTATTAGTTAGATCCAAAAATTTAATATTGAGATAATCAAAAGAAATAAATACAAGAAAGAGAAAGATTGAGTAGTCTCACTTAAATTACTTTGAATAGATGAATGAAAAAAATTACAATAACAGTTAGATATCTAAAATGTTAATATTGAGATAATCAAAAGAGAGAGAGAAATTGAAAGAGTTCAAGAAAGATAAAAAAAATAGCTAAAGTAATAAATGTTACTATCTTTTGAATTAGTTAGATCATTAGACGACTTCTATATTTCTTTCTTTTTTTAAGTGGTCGCTTAGAAATTGTTAGATTTATACTTTGACATGTGGCTTTTTAAGAATCTTAGCTCAAAGGGAATGGAACATAGAAACATTTTAGGGGTCGTGATTCAAGAAATTTTTTTGAAGCTTTTTTTTCTTCTTTTGGGTTAAGGAGAAAACTCATTTGTCTGTAAATAATTACGTAGGATAACAGTTAGATATCTAAAAAAGCTAATATTGAGATAATCAAAAGAGAGAGGGAAAAAAGAAAGAGTGCAAGAAAGATTAAAAAAAAAAAAATGGTAAAGTAATAAATGATGCTATCTTTTGAATTAGTTAGATCATAAGAGGACTTCTATATTTCTTCTTTTTATTTATGTGGTTGCTTACAAATTGTTGAATTTATATTTTGGCAAGTGACTTTTTAAGAATCTTTGCCCGGAGGGAATGGAACATAGGAACATTTCAAGAGTCGAGATTCAAGACACGCTTTTTGAAGCTTTTTTTTTTTATCTATTTTTGGGTCAAGGAGAAAACTCATTTGGCGGTAAATAATTACGTAGAATTTCTAGGAGATATTCTTAGGTTTTCAATTATTATAACCTAGCTATCCGTTTTTGTACAGGGTTTGCTTGCCTCGAGTGCATTCTTATATATTATATGTATTCCTTTTAACAATAAAAAATGAATCTTAGCCTGGAGAATTGTGAAGAATTAGAATCTAGAGAGGAGCCAAGAGAATTTGAGCAAGACAATGCCAAAATTATGTGGTTTCTTACACAACTTTGAACTTTCTATTAAGAAGATTTTACAATTAAAAGTTGAAAAACATTCTTCACCTGATGTATCAAGCACAATAATAGTCAATTGATCATTCTGCGACCTATAAAGCTCAAACACTCTATTTTAACTCACGTATTCGTGTTAGACACCAATACTCTGGAACACTTTCCTAACGAGTGTTAAATTCTTGAAAAAAGAGTATCTAATTTTTATTTTTTATTTTTGCATTTTGAATATGTTTCGGACACATTATTGATCAGACTCCCCAACCCACCACTCCAATTCTAATCCTCCACTGCCCTTAGCAACATCACAAGCTTTGTTGGCAAACATATGTCTAGTAATAGGCTCACTGCCAATAAAACAAGGATCTCCTATGTTGAGGTTGAAGCTCGAGAGACCCTGCCTACAGGCATTCCTATAACGAAGTGGTGGTAGAAGTCAAATTTCAAACTTTGGCACCAAGTTTCTAACTGATTGGCATACGTTTATCCAACAAGGACCTTGGTAATTCCACTGCATCCTTTCCCAACTTCCTTTACTATCAACATGACCTCCAAAATCCTTTCCCAACTTCTTTTACTATCAACATGACGTCCAAAAAGTAGAACTCTCCCTAGTAGTCTCTTATGGAAAGTTTCCAAATTGGTTATTCTGTCAAATAATTCAGTCAGCAGTTTCCATTACATCTTATTCCGGAGCTGTCAACATTGGATATCTCTTATTAATGAAATGGGGAATTCTTTTAAATTTACATGTCATTTCCTTTTTTATCCCTCATTCTCTACTCTCTTTTTTTTTTCGAAATTTCTAATTTTGACATAAAAAGATTGAAAATATGAAGAACAATGTTTGTCATTGTTAACTAATACTTTTTCTTTTACTTTCCCTCACTAAATCAGCAAACCTATCCTCTTTTCAATTTTGAAATAGAAAGAGAGAATATGATAGTTAGGTCGGCACTCTTTTTCTGGTTACTCTGGGAACTAGAAGCATTCATATATTTTTTCTCATAACATTTTTTATAATAAAATTAACAAATAAAATAAAAGATAAATTAAGTTTCTGATAATTATACTGATTTTTCCTATTTTACTTAAAAATATACAAGCATCTTTATTCATTCAATTTTTTTTCTTCAAAATGATAAAATTAGTCATTTTTTATGTTTTTTTTTATTTAATTTTGATCAATTTCTTTTCATTTTCGAAACGAAATATAGATAGAAATCTTAAATTTATTTTTATATAAAAAAAAAACTTTTAAAAGGGATTAGAAAATTTTGTTTAAAATTGAAAAAATAAATAAATAAAAGAAATAATTCTGTTATTTAAAAAAAAAATTGACAAAAGAATAGTATAAAGATATTTTCAAATAAAATAAAAAAAATTAATTAATTTCATAAATCTCAAAAAATATATATATATATATAATTATTAAAAATTTAAAAAAAAATTGACATAATTTATCATAAAATAAATTAAGATAAAGGTAATGAAGAAAAGGATCCCTTGAAAACGGGAACCACGGAGGCCCACAAAGGGCATAGATAAGATGCCTAATTAATCCAATCGCTTGTCGTCCACGCTCTCTCCGGTAAAATCAGAATACTACTAGCCTACTAGGAGCAGGAAAAGTGATTGTAACCGAACAAAACTCTGTTTAGTATGCAAATAGACTCTGATTATAAATAAGTATGAAGAACAAATAAACAAAGTCAGATCACTAAAACTAAACATCATTGTCTCGAGAAATATGTCAGACCATATACCAGAAGAATTGTTGATTGAAGTACTGCCAAGATCACCGGTGAAATCTCTCCCTATAATTAGTTGTGTTTGCAAATCATGGAGCTCTGTAATCAAAAGCCCCAAATTCATCATCACCCATCTCATGAATCAAACCACTCTCCCCAACGCCAACACGGCAACACCAAAACTCCCACAATCTTCCTTTGCTATTTCTCAAAGAATGAAGAAAAGGACCTCTAGCTGCATCAAGACAATCAAACCCTCAAAAAGTGTGCCGAGAAGGTGTTCAGCGAGGTGGAGCCGCAACTAGTACTGAATCTCGGCCCAAGTGTTCTATAATCAGGGCGGATCTCCCATAGAGCACCTGCCCCAGTGAAATTTTGATAAAAAAATTAGGGTTAGTTTAAGTTTGTTTTACAAATTTTATAATTAGTCATGTTAAGGGATAGAAATTGATTAAAAAGAAAGAAAGAGCGAAATGTTAGTGCAATTGTTTTACTTTTGTTGGGTTTCAACACTAAATTTTGGTTTTTTTTATAGATGTTTGTTTTGGAAAGAATTTCTAACTCAAATTAAGTTTATGTGGATTAAAATAAAAAAATAAATTTAATTAATTAATGTAAAAGAAAAGTTGATAGTCATGTGATTCTAAAATTATTTGGCCTCATTTTATTTATTTATTAATTAATTATAGGAGGTGCTGATTCTATACCCAAAATTTTTATTTTTATTTTTATTTTACAATTTGAGATTAAAAAGAAATTATAAAGAGAAGTTGTTCTAAGCTCTGATTAATTTTCAAATAGTTACAACTAATGAAATCTAATATAAATGTATTGTTCAAATATATTTAAAATGATATTATTTTCAAAGAAAAAATTTTGAAGGAAGAGAACTGATCACGAGGCCAAGGAATCAACAAAAGATGAGGTTGCAGCCAAAGCTATGGAGGGTAGCGGAGAAAAAAAGGAAGAGACATGTTGAAAAGAAAGTCCAAACAAAAATCACCATCTTGCATGCATGAACCCTAGAAGGACCATATTATATATGGATTGATAGCCTGACAATCAAGCTGGGGAAGAAAAAAATTCCATTTTCTGTGGAATACAATATAGAACTAGTCTCAAGGACATGTACCCTCTTCCTTGGCTGGGTGGAAGTGGGAACTAGAGATTGAAACAAAAGGCCTGTCACTTTAGGATGTGCTAAATAACTGTAAACTGTTGGCTGTTCCATTAAGAGTATAACAATAACTGTTTCTTTCCCTGCAAAAAAAACTAATTATTCCTTTCCATTTAATTTATACTGATCACAGCTAGAAGACCATTTTCCTTTAGTCATAAGCTCTACTCATCCAGGAGAAAGCAAGAGTTATGACCTCTTTTTTCTTCTTCCTGCTGTGGTAAGCGGTTTCATGCGTAATAAAGGATTCCTAGCTTAAGGACAATCCTTATAAAAATGTTTATCCTCGAAATATATCATTACAACATAACAAGCAATCACTGTTACTATCAGTGCTTATTTTTTATTTTTTATTTCAAATTAAGAGACATGCAAAAAATAAATAAATAAAAAATTATCCTAATGATCAAATCTAGACTCATAAAAGTGGGATCCACGGCCCACCATAGGTGAGCCCCACCCTTGCAAGAAGGTAGTGCACAAGGTGATACAAGAGAGGTGGGACATCCAAGGATTTGCCTAACAAAAGACCTCTTTGATCTAAATCATTATGCCAAGCTGCTACAGACACTCGAGCTTGGACGGAATTAGTTGATTTAAAATGCTTATTCCCAGCTAAAATTTCTCATATACAACTCTCCCAACACATTTTTGCAATAGTAGCAGAATTAAAATCACTATTTCTCCAAATGCACAAGCCCTCGTACCTTTAGATTTACAAACATCACCCCAAGCAACAAAGTTCAAACAGTCAAATATTATTACTATAATTTCCCCAACAAAAATTTCCTATTCCTTCTATGGCTAAATAAGATGGAAATTAAAGCTCAAGTCAATTGCATGAATACGATAGGAAGATAAATTTGATCTGATTTCTCCTGCCATGGACAGCACTTCGGTCATCCATCCCTTCAATTTTACCCAAAAGCAATAGAGTTTTATGGTTCCTAACTGAGGGGATGAAATGTTTCACATAAGGTATAAACAGAACAACAAAGCAACAGGAGATACCTAGCACAATTTCTCATCAGAAGAACAAAACATCAAATGCTCAGCAGGGAGAAGAAGTGTTACATTCACATTGACTATTGTTGATGCAAATGGTCATGAATTGAGTGCTATAAGATTCCCAGCCTAAATCCCATGAAACAGAATATACAAACCAGATTTGTGATATATTTTTCATCCTAGTCCTTGCTTCTACATTAGTGTGGGTATGAAGGGGGGTGAGCCCCCGCCATACCGCGGTTCATATGAGGCTTTGCCAGGACCCTCATACATCCCCTGGTTGGGATAGTTGTACAGTACAGAAAGGCTAGCAGCTGGAGCCTGATGCCACTGGGAAGGATTCCCGTGGCAGAAAGAAGGGGAAGAATTACAAAATCTTGCCTCTTTAGGGGGTTGGAAAGCTGGTGGATCACTGCCCCATGGGCCCTCTTGTTCGAAGGGTTGCTTGTGGATGCTGAACTCTTCTTTTCTGCATTGGTCTCCAGCTGAGTGACCCGCTTGTGTAGGCTATACGAGGGATATTAAGATTGAAGCTTGTTGTCTTTCGCACATTTTATGATAGCTTTGCTGGCATTCAACTCTGAGTGGTCGGCCTCTTCCTAAAAAATCAGTGGGCTTAGATGTCATGTAATCAGGGCACATAGGACTAGCCCAGTGGACGAGGGTCCGAACTCTGCGGGATTTGGGGAGGGTAAGATGTACATAGGAATAGTCATAAAATTAACCAGCGCATAGGAAGAGTTGTAATATTAACCTATAGTTTAAAAGTGATGCTGCACTTTTCGACTCGCAATAAGTATGGGCTCCGTGACCTGTAGAATACTCAGGAAGATGATCAGAGGACCACCGGATTGGCTCCGGCGGTAGCCTGCTCCGATGCTTAAGTAAGTAAAGGAATTGAAAGACTGTATTGAAAGCCAAAGAATGAGCATAAAAATAAGCGTACCTCTAGGGTTTAATTTATAGGTCGTGGCCTTCCCAAGTTGATTAGGATTCGATGCCATGAATATAGAGATTTCATCATCGGAGATTGCGGTTACCTTGTGGAGTATTGCATAGAGATAACCATAGATGGTAGTTTCCTTGTTGATGATTGCTTCTTTATTCCCTGCTCGGCATCCGCTAAGGCTGGTGACAAGGTCTGGAGTGTTGGTCTGTACCCTGTGATTAACTCTGAGATCCCTATTCGGAGATATGTGCTCTGAAGGCATATGCTCTGTCGCTTCCGACTTCTTTGTACTGATCTGGATGCTCGAGCTCTTTAGCCATTGGCTGAGCGAGAGCTGACTTAGCCGAGCATGAGTTGGATTATAATCATAAGTGTCAAGTGCTGATTGGCCTGCTCTTTTATGGTATATCAGTTACTCCCCCCCCCAAGTCCTAGTTTGATGCTGACCAGCAACTAGGGCTAAGTCTTTTCGGAGAGTCATGTATCATGCTTGTTCGGCTTTCAAGGCAACTGTTGGGGTGTCATTTATTGCGCAGTCGGAGATTAGGTCTTTTCAAGGCCATCATTGTACTGGGCCGATGGTTGGGTTTCTCAAAGTCATTATTGTTCCGAACCGTCATGGCGTTTGGGCTTGGTGGGTCCCTTCTGATACTGTGCTTATAAATACAGGATGAGATTTGAAATGACCTTTTTCCCGTCATTTTCACTGTGCTAGAAGATTTCGTCCGCCATTGTTGGTTCTATGCGACCTTGAAGAACACCGGTTTAGAACAGGTTCGACCGATCTTTTCTCTTCTCTTGCTTTTTTCTTCTTGAGTCCTGGGAGTAATGTCTGCTCCACTTGAATCCTTGAATGTAAGTGAGGGGGTAGGAAGTCCCTCTGAGATGGTTGTGCCATCTCCTTCAAAGAATGTAGGTAATCCTGCCCCTGAAAATGTTGGGGAGAGGTCTGTTGAACCTCCCCCTAGCCCTGAGGTTAGGATAGTTGATGCCTTTGAAGAGCCCCGAGACAGGGCTGGAGAGACTTCTGGTAGGTCTTCTCACTAGAGAAGAGGGTGAGAGTGCTGTTACTCAGAGCCTTCTGGATGAGTGGAGGGTGAAATACGATTTTCCCCCAAATGTGACCTACAGAGTACCAGGCCCCATGGATCGTCCCCAAAATGTTGAAGCCAGGGAGATATGTGTTTATCTTGCCTGGTTCGAAATGGGTTTGAGACTCCCATTGTCGGAATTTAGTTAGGCAATTCTTTTGTTGGTATAAGCTCTGCCCTACCGATTTGAATCTCAATAGTTGGCGGACAACTTCTAGGGTTTGTAGTGTTGGGACATAAAAACGAAGTAGATGTGTCCTTAGATCTGATCCGTAGTAATATGGATCTGAAGTTCAAGAAGGCAGAAGGCCTTTTTTATATGTCCTTTGAGAAGGGATTCCGGCCCCTGTCCCTCCAGTTCCCACTTCTAATAAAACATGGAAGAAGTGGTACTTCTTTGTTGGAGGAGGATGGGAGCATGCAGACTTCCAGGATGGTGAGGCCTCGCCATTCCCTCGTGTCACGGGTCATAAGGGTGAGGCTTTATTTCCTTAGGTTTGTTTTAATTTCATTGTGCCTTCTGAACTGATAATCTGATACGCCATTTCTTGCTTATGTGTAGTTAAAAGAGCTTGGAAGAGACCTAAGTTCACCGACGTGCTACGAGATCAGTATCATGCACTGCTTTCGACTCCCAACCGAGCTCACACCGCCGTTATTACTTTGGAGAATTTGATGGCCGCTCGTACTACCGAGCTCAAGAAAAGGCTGACCTCAAGATGGGCGGAGGCGGAAGCTCAAGCAGTAGGGGAGACCTCTTCCCGAGTTGAGTTTGATCCTCCTCTGGAGGTAAAAAGGAGGAAGTTGGTTTCTGGCTCTCCCGAGCCGGCTCTTGCCGAGGCTGAGAAGGAGGCTGAACTTGCCGTTCCTGTTTCGGCAGGTTCCTCCTGCCCCTTCCGTTCCGAGCAGAAGGACTCGGAAAGGGAAGGCACCTGCTGCATCGTCCTGAGCCTGTTTGATGAGCCGGACTATCAAATTGCCAAGAATGCCTTTGACCACATATGGGCTCAGGGCCCTCATCGGTATAGGGGGGAGAACCCCTCAAAGCTGATGAATGAGATGATGAATCTCTAAATGAGGGTAACTTCTGAAGCTTTTCTTATCTTTTTTGTTTGTGTGTTCGTTCAATCTAACTTGTCTGTTTTGCATTGTATAGAGCATACACAGTTTAGCTACTCTGATGATGACTCCCATGAGCTTCGAGGAGGCTGAGAAGCTGAAGGCCGAAATGGATGAGATGAGGTTGGAGCTTGGGACGGCTCAATCTAAGGTCCAGGCTGTTGAGGAGAGTCTGAAGGAAGCTGGCACCAACCTTACTGTGGCAGAGTCTGAGAGGGACATCTATGCTCGGCAAGTTGCAGGCCTTCAGGCAGAGTTGCTCGAGCTTTGCAATTCCTTTGATCAGAAGGTTCAAGAGGCGGTTGATCTTGCCAAGATTGAGACTGAGACGAAATTGAAGAAGGAAGTTGAACAGATGGGTGATGACCTCATCCGATTTGGTTTTGAAAGCTTCCGAACTCGATTTCTGGCTAAGTTCCCAGATTTTGACGTGTCATCAATCGTTCCTCCCGAACCTACCTCGTCTGGTCCTGATCCTGTATAAGACGGCTGGGGCTACCCCCCTTAATTTGGAGGAGGACCTAGGCCCTTCGGACAAGGCTTGAAGCTTTATCAATTTTTTTGTTTTTTGCCAGTCCCTTCGATGTAATGGAATGCTCTTTTGATCAATGAAATTTACTTTTTCTTCAAATTCTTCTTGTGTTATTGCCTTCTGTGAATTTTGCTGCGAGTATGGCTGTTCTGAGCCTTTTGTATGTCGGATCAACTTGTTTAATTGATAGCTGCCTTCTGAGCTTTAGTATTTGTAATTGAATAGTGAATGTAGATTAACTTCACCTGTCTCATCATAATAAGATAAGAAAGCAAACATAATCAGATAAATAGAACCCAATACTGTACCATACAGAGAGGGAATATATTTTACTGAGTTCTGAAGTGGACTGTTCTGAGCCAATGATTTGTGCAAATAACTAGGCAGTTTGTGCCCGATGTTGCTGTTTTTGAGCCTTTAGGATCAGGATATATCAGAGTTGTTGGCTTTTGTCGTATGAATGGCCTATCATAAAATAGACAAGATTGGAGGGTCTGAGTACTGAATAGGAGGCTTGTACATTTGGACTTTGCCTTACTCTTCTTTGCTAACTCAGGATTTTCAATGCTGGACTACAGCTTTGTTCAAAGAGCTCTGTGTCCTGTCTCTTGGTACATCGAGGAGGCGTATTTAATGTACCTGTTTATTTATTCGATTGTCGTTTGGAATTTCGAGGCCAGTCTCCTTTTAACCGTTGCGACGGTTCAGTTGGGTGGCTTTTGGACTTCAAGGGTCTATATATATATGGAAACGAGGGCATACGGTTGCGCCCAACCCTCTTGTTCCCAAATTGCTTCCTTGTAAGAGAGATTGATGCTGCCGGAAATCTGTCATTCACCCTGGAGATGATGTATGATTCTTTGTCTGAGTTAGGAATGACTAAACTATGTCCGAGAGTTAACCTTCCCTTTGATTCAGTCTCCAAAGAAGGATTAAAGGAGGCACAAGTCCTCTTGTCCATCTCGGGCTCCGGTCGAAATTCTTCCGACTGGTGGGGGATTCTCCCTGATTCAACCGATACCTGGAGCGTTGGTGGTGAAGACGAAGGTGGGACCCCTCCTCTTCTTCCCGTCTTGGCAGAGACCCTTGCTCCAATCAGGCTAGGGGTGTGACAACTGCTTTGAAGGAGATGAATGGAGGCCCCTTGAGGCCCAGAGCCCTCATCGTCCGTTGGTCGTGAGAACAGTGATAGTGATGATGAAATGGCCTGGGTGCTCCTTGCTGCAGATTGGGGTTCAGGACTCCTTCCTTTCAAATGGAACCGGTAGCGGCGATAATGGAAGTTTAGATCCTGTGCCCCTTTATCATCCCTAGGCAGAAAGCCAAGATGTTGCAGATCATAGTGATGTAGTAGCTTCTGTAATAGCCTATGTAATGATGTCTTTATTTCTAGCCTTCTATTTTATTTCCAGTTTCTTTGTACTGATGTAAATCTTCTGAATCATCAATAAAATTGAGTTACCTCTTCTCAGATCTGATGTTCTTTGTATTTGAATGTGTTCTTCTAGAGTTTCAATCACTTTTTCATATTTTCGATATATGACTCTTCTGTATGTCTTAGATCAAAGAAACTTTTGTACAAAGCTTGAAGTCTTGAAACAACATTCTTTAAATCTATTCGGCACTTGCACTGTTCATTGCTTATTGATAGATGAGCGAGATAAGCTAAGTGTAAGCTCTGAGGAGTTCAGATCCGAGAGACTTGTGTAAATTTTGGTTGAAGATGCTTAGAACTTCTTCCTTTGGATGGACTGGATCACAGAGTTTGCTTATTGAAGATGGCTCAGGCTCGGAAGGCCTGTGCATTAGCGAGGACCAGGCTCTGGAGGCCTGTGCATTTATAGATGGACCAAGTCTAAAGACTTGTACATTATGGACCAAGGCTCTGGAGGACTGTGCATTTATAGATGGACCAAGTCTAAAGACTTGTGCATTATGGACCAGGCTCTGGAGGCCTGTGCATTTATAGATGGACCAAGTCTAAAGACTTGTACATTATGGACCAAGCTCTGGAGGCCTGTGCATTTATAGATGGACCAAGTCTAAAGACTTGTACATTATGGACCAGGCTCTGGAAGCCTGTGCATTTATAGATGAACATTCCTTGGAAGTAAAAGGAAAAAGAATATTTCTATTGATAATACTTCTGTAAGTGTTCCACGTTCCATGGCCTAGGAACAGGCTTCCCAGTCATGTCTTCTAGCCAGTAGGTGGTAGGCCGAACAACCTTTGTTACTTTGTAGGAGCCTTCCTAGTTTGGTGACAACTTTCCCATAGTGGGATCCTTGGTGTTTTGAAAGACTCTTCTTAAAACAAGGTCTCCGACTTGAAAGCTGACTGTCTTGAGTCCTACCTTGGATTTGTCGACTATTCTTTGTTGATAGGCTTCTATCCTGATGCTGTCTTGATCCCTTCTTTCCTCAAGTAAATCCAAGTTTTCCATCAGCTGTTGATCATTAGATTCTTACTCAAAGGCCTCAATCCTCAGGGTTGGCATACCGATCTCAACCGGAATTACTGCTTCTGTGCCATAGGCCAGTGAGAAGGGAGTTTCAGAGGTGGGCGTTCTTCTAGTTGTTTTGTAGGACCAAAGAACTCCCGGGAGTTCTTCTGCCCACTTCCCTTTGGCCTTTTCCAACCTTTTCTTTAATCCGTCGAGGATCGTTCGGTTGGTGACCTCTGCTTGTCCATTTGCTTGTGGATGGCCTGGGGAGGCAAAGTGTTGTCTAATGTTGAGGTTTTCACAGAATTTATTGAAGCCTTTACCCGTGAACTGTGTCCCATTGTCGGAGATAATTACACGTGGTATGTCGAACCTGCAAACAATATTTTTCCAGGTGAAGCTCTCAACTTCCTTTTCTGTGATATGTGTTAGAGCTTCAGCGTCGGCCCACTTAGAGAAGTAGTCGATGGCTACCAGGAGGTACTTTCTGTTCAGTGGTGCCTTTGGTAATGGACCCTACGATATCCATCCCCCACTGAGCAAAGGACCACGGACTTGGAATCAGGATGAGCTCATGATGGGGCTGGTGTTGATATGGGGCAAACCTTTGGCATTTGTCGCATTTCTAGACATACTCCTTCGCCTGCCTTAGCATGCTAGGTGTCACAGGGTCTAAATTCGTTCCTGAATTTTCTGCCTTGTGCGGCACTAAGACGCTGTATTAGTTAGCCAAACAATCACACTCACGCCAAGAGGCTTATAAGAGAGAACATAGCAACACACAAAGAGGCACACAGATTTATAGGAATTACTTTCCCAACCTTTTATTCACAATACTCACAAACGAATACAAAGGAATACAAAGCCTAAGGGTTGCGAGACAAGAGAACACGCTCTCTATATTCTGTCTCCACCCTTCCCAATTACATTGTATTTATAGGCAAACCCTCACACGGTTTCCTTTTCCTAGACGGACTAGGATTGCGCCACCATGTCACACGGTTTCCTTTTCCTTGAAGGACTTGGATTGTACTTTCCTTTCCCTTGCCGGATTTGGATTCCTTGTCCTAGACGGACTTGGATTCCGCCAGGCACGCACTGTCGCCGCACGCGCTATTGCTGCCGCATGCGCTATTGCCTTGCACCAGCGCCGCACTCGGTCCCACCGATGCTTCCGTGTTAGCCATCATCGCCGAACCATGCCTACTCATGGTTCGGACTTGTTTGCTAAACATCGCCACCATGTGTCGCCACCCTTGGTAATGGTGGTCGGGCCACCAGTTCTCGATAGCAACACGCATTGCCCCGAAGGTGCCAAGGCCTCAAGCCGCATGCACGCGCCGTATGCGCACGCCGCATGCGCACCCCGCCCATAGGCGCTTTAAGGGGGTATTGCCCCCTATATATATCTTATGAAGATTTATCAACCTGACCAGAGTAGACACAACCCCTTGTAGGAAACCAGTTCTCCCACTTACGCGCATTGGCCTTTCCAAAGGCAACCCATGCGCCAAACTGTTCCCCGAAGGCATTGCCTTAACACTTCTTGCCCAAGTCGTGCGCCCAACTGCGCCTAAGTCAAAATCCTTCAAGACAACCCAACCTTGGAATGTCATTCTCACTCCCGAATGCCACTCCACTCATGAATGTAATTCCAAGTCCGGAATACAATTCCAAGGCATCTCAATCTTCAAGTGAGGGTGCTCATGACAAGCCACCCCCACCTTGGCCTTGGCATTGGCTGAGGCTCACCAATGCCATGGCCGTGTCAATCCTTCAAGGGGCTAACAAACCACCCCCACCAGAGGAATCCGACACCCTCGTCGGATTGTTCCAATAGTCTCGAATCTGCCGTTCGAACTGCCACAATGTCACATCTCTTTCCCAACTTGCATCTGCCTCACTGCCGCCCTTCTATTGAACCAGATAATCAGTCCACCGATTTTTCTTACTCTGTCCTTGCCTCCTGTGAGAAATAATTTTCTTAATGTCTTTCTCAAACTGCTTCCTTATCACTGGCGGTGCCCTCCTTGCTTGCTTCCTTGAGGCGTTAAGAACATCTTGATGGTATGGCTTCAAGAAGCTTACATGGAAAGTTGGGTGAATTTTCAGTCTGTCCGGGAGCTTCAGCCGATAAGCCACATTCCCCACCCTCTTTATCACTTCAAAGGGGCCATCATATTTGGGAATTAGTCCTCGGTGAACTGCCTTACTGCTGATTTTCTTCCAGATTTGGGGAGTCAACTTCAGCAGAACCTGTCTCCCATCTGAAATTCAAGTGGCCTTCTGTGCTTGTCGGCATACTTCTTCATCCGACTGAAGTGCCTTGTTGAGGCTGTCCGTAGCTTCGTCCAGCAACTCCTGCTTATCTCTAGCAAAGCGATAGGCTGCGGGGCATTGGCCACCAGTTTTCTGTTTGGCCACCTCGTGGGGAGTGAGGGCCTGTTGTCTAGTGGCCAACTCAAAAGGACTAAGTCCTGTTGCAGAGGACTTTTGCAGGTTATAACAGAACTGGGCAGTGTTCATAAGCTGCACCCAGTTCTTCTGGCTTGCAGTCACATAGTGCCGCAAGTACTCCTCCAGCAATGCATTCATCCGTTCTAGTCTAACCATCAGTTTGAGGATGGTTTGCTGTGGAGAACTTCAACTCTGAGCCCATCAGCCCAAATAATGCTGTCCAGAACCTGCTTGTGAACCAGGAGTCACGGTCACTAATGATGTCCTTTGGCAGCCCAAAATACTTCACCACGTTTTGGAAAAACAGTTCTGCAGCCACATCTGCCTGGCATGCATGTAGCGAGGGGATGAAGACCCCATACTTCGAGAATCTGTCAACAATAACAAAGATGGATCTGAATCCATCCACCTTTGGTAGTCCTGAAATAAAATCCATGGAGATGGATTGCCACGGTTTTTCAGGAATAGGCAAGGGTTGCAGCAGCCCTACCTCCTTCTTCTTCTCCTAACTTGTCCTGCTGGCATACCAAGCAAGTTTTGACATAGGCTTCTATGTCTTCTTCCATCTTTGGCCAGTAGTAAGAACGGGACAGTAAGGCTAGCATCCTCTCAATGCCAGGATGACCAGCCCACTGTGTGTCATGTGTCTCCCTAAGGAGTTCTCGCCTCAGTCCCCCTCCACTAGGAAACATAGAGTCTGCCACCTTTTGCATAGAGTATCTCATTGTCCAGCCAATACTTGCGAACAACCCCATCTCGGACTTGTTGTCGCAGCTTCTCGTAGGCACTGTCCGACTGAGAGAAGTCCTTCACACGTTGCAGCAAATCAAGTCTGCACGTTGGACAGGGCAGCAACATACTCTTGCACAATCTTCCTACTCAATGCATCGGCAACTTGATTTTGACTGCCAGGTCTATGAACCCATTCAAAATCAAACTCGGCCAAGAACTCCTGCCAGCGTGCCTACTTGGGAGTCAACTTCTTTTGGGTCTTGAAGTAGGTGTTGGCAACATTGTCTGTCACCACCGTGAATCGAGTTCCCATCAAATAGTGCTTCCAAGTGTCTAAGCAGTGCACGACTACCGTCATCTCCTTCTCATGGGCAGAATACCTCTGCTCCGCATCCTTTAGCTTCCGGCTCTCAAAGGCGACAGGATGTCTTTCTTGGACCAAAACCCCTCCCAAGGCTCTATCAGAGGCATCGGTGTGGACTTCGAAGGGCAACTCAAAATCTGGTAGGCGCAGCACTGGCTCCGAAGCCACTTCATGCTTCAGCTTCTCAAAGGCTGCCTGGCATACTTCATTCCAGTCCCACCGGTTGTCCTTCTTCAGCAAGTCCGTCAGTGGAGCTACCTTTTTAGAGTAGCCCTTGATAAACCTGCGATAGTAGTTAGCAAGTCCAAGAAAGGATCTTAGTTCCGACACTCTAGTCGGTGCAAGCCAATCAAGGATTGCCTTCACCTTCCGTTCATCCATTCGAACCTTGCCTTTGCTAACCTAATGGCCAAGGAACATTACCTCTTGTCGGCAGAATTCACACTTCTCCTTCTTAACGTAGAGTTGGTTTTCTCTCAGGCTGCCAAAAACCAATCTCAAGTGAGTTAAGTGATCTGCAAGAGTCTCACTGTAGACTACGATGTCGTCCAAATACACCACAACAAACTTGTCAATGTACTTGTAAAGGACATCATTCATCAAATTGCAGAATGTGGCCGGTGCGTTAGTGAGGCCAAAGGGCATCACCAGGAACTCATATGATCCTTAGCGAGTGACGCAGGCAGTCTTGGCCTTCATCCTCCTCAGCAATCCGCACTTGCCAATAGCCTGAGCGTAAGTCCAGTTTGGTGAAATAGGAAGCTTTGCTCAGCCTATCAAAGAGGTCATGGACATTCGGGACCGGGTACTTATTTTTTATAGTCACCCTGTTCAAGGCCCGATAGTCAATGCACATCCTCATTGAGCCATCTTGCTTCCGTTGGAACAATACTGGGGCTCCAAAAAGGGCTTTCGAAGGCTGAATGAACCCTGCATCAAGGAGTTTCTTCCATTGCTTCCTCAATTCTACCAATTGGGGAGACGTCATTCTATAAGGAGCCTGTGCAAGAGGCTTTGCACCAGGTTCCAACTCGATCTTGTGATCAGTTGCACGTCGGGGCGGAAGGGACTTGGGAAGTTCCGGTGGCATGACGTCTGCGAACTCTTTCAATAAGTCAGCCACCTCATCAGGGACTTCCACAGTGGTGTCGGGCTTGATCTCCACCAAGGTTGCAAGGTAAGTCTCTTCACCTTTCCGCAGCCCAGTCTTCAACTGCAATGTCGAGAGCAGCTCTGTTTTCTTCTTCCCTTCCTTCTTGCTGTGGTCACTATAAACAACAGGGACAAAACATGCAGCTTTCTCATCAGGGATCATCATGCCCCCAAGGTGTGGCATGACCATCACTTTGGCCTTCACGAAGAACTCGTTGCCAAGGATCAGATCAAAATCGTCTAAGGGTACTGCCATCAGTTTGCACAGTCCCTCCCAAGCTCCAATGTTGAGAGTTGCTTGTGTTGTACCTTGGACGGGTTTGACCTCCGAGTTGACTGCTTTCAACTTGCTTGTATTCTGATCCAGTTTCAGGCCAAAGGTAGCCACCTCTCACTGGGCCACAAAGTTGTGAGTGGCTCCAGTATCCACCATTGCCTGCACCTCTTTGCCATTCACCTTTGCCTACACATACATCAAACCACGTTGAGCCTGCGACTTTTGAACTGTGATGGCATTCAGCAACTGAAATGGATTGACTCTGGTTGGAACATCGGAGTCACTATCTGAGTCCTTGCTGTCAAGCACCAAGGCACTCAGTTTCTCTCGTTTTGGGCAGTCTCTTAGGCGATGGGGGCCATTGTAGAGAAAATAGCCATTCATGGGCTTGGCCTTGCTCTGGCTTGTTTCTCCTTTGGACTTGGAAGTGCCGCTGCTACTTCCTTGCTTCTTCTTGCCATCATACTGCTTCTTAGCATCTCTAGATGGTCCGTCTTTGGCCTTCTTCCCACCATTGTTTTTCTTTTTTTTGGTTGTGGATGTGGATCCGACAACCTTGAAGTCGACCAGCCCCTCTGCTGCAGCAATGGCAGTAGGGAGGTCTCTTACCCCTTGCCTCCGCAATTCTGCCTGCGCCCATGCTTGCAGTCCAGACATGAAGTTAAACAGCTTGTCTTCTTCCGACATGTTCTGGATGTCAAGCATCAAGGAAGCATCACGTAGTCCCTCACTGTACCCGTGTGCTTCAACTTTTTCAAGTTGTCCCGAGCAAGCCAAGCAGTGTTGCAAGGGAGGAACTGATCCTTCAGTTCCTTCTTCAAGACCTCCCACATCTCGATCCGAGGGCGTCCAGCATTCATGTCATCTTGCACTCGAGTCCTCCCCCAGAGTTTTGCATCACCTGCAAGATACATGCTAGTTATGGTTACTTTCTCTATGTCGGGGACACGGGTGGCCTTGAAATACTGTTCCATATCCCAAAGGAAATTCTCGAATTCCTTTGAGTTTCTAGCACCAGTAAAAGCCTTCGGTTCAGGGACTCTGATCTTTGAGGTCACCTCTCCGATGGTGCCTGGGTGGGCAGGGACAGACTTCTTGACAAGGGCTACTTCATCCTCCAAACTCTTGAGGTTGATTTTCACCACGTCTGTCAGAGACATCACATCCTCCATGATGTTGTTGATTCTGGCATTCGTTTCCGTCATGAAGTCGTCAAGGATCTTCCGCAAATCTACCAACTCGATGGCGTGCTATTCTGTTGAAATAGAAAGAGAAACAACTTCGTCATCTTCAGGCACACCAACGAAGTTTTCCAAGCGGGTAACTCGGTCTTTTAGGGCCTCGTTTGCAGCACCACCAGCCATGGTCAGTCAAAATGCGCTCTGATACTAATGTCACAGGGTCTAAATTCGTTCCTAAATTTTCTGCCTTGTGTGGCACTAAGACGCTGTCTTAGTCAGCCAAACAATCACACTCACGCCAAGAGGTTTATAAGAGAGAACACAACAACACACAAAGAGGCACACAGATTTACAGGAATTACTTTCCCAACCTTTTATTCACAATACTCACAAACGAATACAAAGGAATACAAAGCCTAAGGGTTGCGAGACAAGAGAACACGCTCTCTATATTCTGTCTCCACCCTTCCCAATTACATTGTATTTATAAGCAAACCCTCACACGGTTTCCTTTTCCTAGACAGACTAGGATTGCGCCAACATGTCACACGGTTTCTTTTTCCTTGAAGGACTTGGATTGCACTTTCCTTTCCCTTGCCGGATTTGGATTCCTTGTCCTAGACGGACTTGGATTCCGCCAGTCACGCACATCGCCGCACGCGCTGTTGCTGCCAGATGCGCTATTGCCTTGCACCAGCGCCGCACTCGGTCCCACCGATGCTTCCGTGTTAGCCATCATCGCCGAACCATGCCTACTCATGGTTCGGACTTGTTTGCCGAACATCGCCACCATGTGTCGACACCCTTGGTAATGGTGGTCGAGCCACCAATTCTCTGATAGCAACACGCCTTGCCCCGAAGGTGCCAAGGCCTCAAGCCACATGCGAGTGCCGTATGCGCACGCCGCATGGGCACCCCGCCTATGGGCGCTTCAAGGGGGTACTGCCCCCTATATATGTCTTATGAAGATTTATCAACCTGACCAGAGTAGACACAACCCCTTGCAGGAAACCAGTTGTCCCACTTGCGCGCATTGGCCTTGCCAAAGGCAACCCATGCGCCAAACTGTTCCCCGAAAGCATTGCCTTAACACTTCTTGCCCAAGTCGTGCGTCCAACTACGCCTAACGTCAAAATCCTTCAAGACAACCCAACCTTGGAATGTCATTCTCACTCCCGAATGCCACTCCACTCATGAATGTAATTCCAAGTCTGGAATACAATTCCAAGGAATCTTAATCTTCAAGTGAGGGTGCTCATGACAAGTCACCCCCACCTTGGCCTTGGCATTGGCTGAGGCTCACCAATGCCATGGCCGTGTCAATCCTTCAAGGGGCTAACACTAGGCCAGTAATAGCCCTGAGATAGAGCTCAGTGAGCTATAGTTCTGCCCCCATTATGATTCCTGCAAATTCCCTCGTGAATTTCAGCCAAGACATATTGTGATTCATCTGGAGCTAAGTATTTTAACAGAGATTGAGAATACGACCTTCTGTACAGCTTGTTGTTTAGGATTAGATACCGAGCCACTCTGATTCGGATTCTCCTGGCTCTGTTCTTGTCTTCGGGGGAGGAGCCTGGATTGTAAGTACTAGAGGATTGGGGTCATCCAGTTCTGGGGCTGTTCAGCAATTTGAGCAACTGGGGCTTCCTCTATGCTAGGTCCTGGCTGATAAGAGATTTTTACTGTGGAGTTTGCTTCAGACTTTAGGCGGGATGCCATGTTAGCCAAAGCATCTACTCTGCAGTTCTGGCTTCTTTCAACTTTTTGGATAGTGAAAGTCTGGAAGGAATGCTTCAAGTGGCTCACCAGCTCGGAGTACCGGAGCATCCTATCATCTTTTATGGAAAATTCTCCCAAGACTTGGCTTACCACCAGTTGGGAGTCTGAGAAGACATTGAGGTTTTGAGCCTCACATTCCAAGGCTAGCTTCATGCCTAAGATTAGGGCTTCATATTCTGCTTTATTGTTTGAAGCTTTGAATCCCAAGCTGACTATTTTTTCTGTTGTGAGCCCATCAGAGGACTGTAGTATCATGCCTACTCCAGAGCCTTGATCGGTTGATGATCCATCGATGTATAGCAGCCAGGTTCCCGAGATTTCGATGAGTTGTGCCTTGTCTTGAAGTGCCGGGGTGAACTCGGCAACAAAGTCAGCCAAGGCCTGCCCTTTGATAGAGTTTCGAGGGACATATGATATGTCGAATTCCCCTAGCTCCACAGACCATTTCACCAATCTTCCCGATACCTCAGGTTTCCTCAATATTGACTTTAGAGGATAGGTAGTTGGGATCTCGATTGGATGGGCTTGGAAATAAGGTCGAAGCTTCCGAGCTGATATGACCAAAGCATAGGCCAACTTTTCTACTTCTGGATATCTCTTCTCCGTGTCAAGTAGCGCCCTACTGACGTAGAATATAGGCCTCTGTGCTCCTCTGTCCTGTCTGATTAATCGGAGCTGACCGCGTTTTCTGAAACTACAAGGTATAAGAGTAGCTTCTCACCTTGTATTGGTTTTGACAGAAGCTCCGGAGAAGCTAGATACTCCTCCAGCTCCTGAAAAGCTTTCTCGCATTCCTTCATCCAATGCAAAGCCTTATTGCCCTTTAGAGCTCTGAAGAAAGGCAGGCAACGATCAGTGGATTTTGAGATGAATCTACTTAGTGCCGCGATTCTGCCATTCAGTGCCTGAATCTCCTTCTTGGTTCTTGGTGACTCCAATCCAATCAGAGCTTGGATTTGACTGGGGTCTGCTTCGATACCCCTTTGAGAGACAATGTATCCCAAAAACTTTCCTTTCGTAACCCCGAAGGTGCATTTCAAGGGGTTGAGCTTCATCCTGTGCTGTCTGAGGATATCGAAGGTCTGGGCTAAGTGCTGGAGGTGACTACCTTTCTGCAGACTCTTCACCAGCATGTCGTCGATGTATACCTCCATGGTACTGCCGAGCAGTGGACTGAACATCTTGTTCACCAACTGTTGATAAATGGCTCCAGCGTTCTTCAAACCGAAAGGCATTACTCTATAGCACTAGAGCCCCCGTTTGGTTATGAAGGCTGTCTTCTCTTGGTCTGGAGGGTACATCTGAATCTGATTGTACCCAGAGTATGCATCCATGAAGCTCATAAGTTCATGCCCCGCAGTGGCGTCAACCAGTTAGTCTATCCTTGGCAATGGAAAGCTATCTTTGGGGCATGCCTTGTTGAGGTCTGTATAGTCAACGCAGACTCTCCACTTGCCGTTTTTCTTCTTGACCATCACGGTGTTGGCTAGCCAATCGGGATAGAACACTTCTCGTATCATCCTGGCTTCAAGCAGCCTCTGGGCTTCTTCGTTTATAATCCGATGCCGTTCAGGAGCAATCAGTCTTCTCTTCTGTCTGACTGGTGGATGATCTGGATCGACCATCAGCTTGTGAGTTATGAGGCTAGGGTCTATACCCTCCATGTCCTTGGTTTCCCAAGCAAATATAGAGAGGTTATTTTTCAGAAACTTGACTATATTTTCCTGCTCGGTATGCGTCAGATCTGGGCCGATATACAAATAACGCCCCTCTGCTTCTGTACTGACCAATACTTTGACAGGCTCACCAACAGGTTTGGCTAGGCTGTCGCGTCCTCTTGGGCTCAAGGGTTCTTCAATGCTGGATGGGCAAACTTCCACCTCGAGAGTGTGGGTGAGAATTGGGTCTGCACAGTCCCAAGTGTACTGTAATTGCTATTTAGGAGCCTTCTCCTTGAGGGCAATAGCATGGCACTCCCGGGAGGTTGGCTGACACCCCCTGACAGAGTGAACGTTCTGGTTGTGGACGTATTTTAGACACTGATGGAGGGTCGAGGTGACCGCCCCTATCTGGTGCAACCAAGGCCTCCCGATTATGACGTTGTAGGAAGATTTGATGTTCAACACTATGTACTCCGAGATGTTGGTCTTCTGCCCTTCACCCTCTCCTACAGTAGTAGGAAGGTCGACTTTGCCCAATGGGGTGCTGAGATTGCCATCAAAAGCTGCCATCACGGCAGTAGTGGGCTTGACGTTGTCAATGTCTATCCCCATCTGTTTAAGTGGCTCATGGAACAGTATGTTGACGGAGCTGCCAGTATCGACCAGGACTCTCCTGATCTCGAAGTTGGCGATTGTGAGAGTGATGACGAGGGCATTACTGTAAGGGTAGTGTACCCCTGCTAGATCTTGTTCTGTGAATTGGATCTCCGGTGCTGGCTTGAGCTTCTTTTCTACGTTGGAGATCTGTAATACGTTCGGGGCAGCTCTGGCCTCTCGAGCATATCTCTTTCTTGCCCTGTTTGACATTCCTATGATAGGGGAGTCAGCATGGAGGACGTAGGTGACGTGGTTGTTCTGCCTCTGAGGCTCGTTTCGTCCTTCCCTCTGCTCCTGCCTCTGTTCGGGCCTCTGATCTGGCCGTTGTTGAGGCTTGTCCTCTTGGGGGTTCTGCCTTCCGTCTTGCTTGACGAACTCCCGAAGACGCCCCTTCTTTATGAGATGCTCTATCTCATATCGGAGGGTCCTGCATGTGTTAGTTGTATGTCCATGATCCTTATGAAAATTACAATACTTACTTTGGTCCCGAAGGCTGGGATCTCCTTTGATTGGTTCCGGCCACCTCAGGTTCTCCCGATCTCGAATCTGCCGGAGTACCTGGTTTGGTGTAGTGTTCAGAGGAGTGAAGTTAGTGAACTCCCTCGGTCCGGAATTATAAACAGCTCTGGGCGTCGTTCTTTTCTCTGGGCTCCTAACCCTCTTCTTGTTGGAGTCTCTTCTGTGGTCCTCCTTCTTGTGATCCTCCCTCTTCGGATTATCCCTCTGGGTCTGATCTTTGCCCTTCTGGGATGTGCGGTTGGCTTCTTCCAGGTTGATGTATTTTCTGGCCCGATCTATTAATGCCGCCATGTCGGCTGGAGGGTTTTTTGTCAAGGAGTCTCTGAAGCCACCTTGGGCAAGCCTAGCAGTTAGGGCTGCTACAAGGAATTTGGGGCTACAGTCAGTGATCTCCGTGAGTTCGGCATTGAAGCGCGCAATGTAGGCTCTGAAGGACTCCTCCTTAGTCTGCTTGACATTTAACAGGAATTCTGGTCCCCTTCTGAGCCTTCTGCTGGTCATAAACCTGTCCAAGAATTGTCTACCGAGCTCATAGAAGCTGGTAATTGAGTTCGGACAGAGGTTGTGGAACCACTTCAGAGCAGTTCCCTTTAAGCTGGTGATGAAAGTTCGGCACATAAAAGCATCAGAGGCACCGTGAAGGGCCATTGTATGCTGATAGTGCGAGAGATGATCCCCTAGATCTCCAGATCCGTCGTACAGAGTGAATTTTGGCACCATGAACTTCCTGGGCCTTTCTTCTGACATAATGGCATGAGTGAATGGGGTGGCCAGTCTCCCGAGCAGCCTGGCCAACTCGTCTTGCTCTGGAGGGTTCTGAGGTCCTCTCAAGGCAATTGTTCAGTCCATAGACTCGGCAATTTCCTCTACCCTTCGCGGGTCTCTAATTCTGACATCTTGCGAACCTTGCCTAATAGCCTCGGCCTCAGGGTAGTAGGGTTGAGTACGCCCCTCAGACGGAGGAGGGTTTCGAACCGGCGGGATTGGTGCTGCATGGGGATGAGGCTCCGGTGGTGCCGGATGTGCTCCTAAAGCCCTTGGAATTGGGGCTCGAGTGGTGCTCCGATAATGGACGTCAGGAACGAAGGCTGAAGTTCCCCAGCCTGGAGCTGCTGACGGTTGTGGATCTCTGCCAACACGGGCAACACCCTGGGGGTGCCCGGGCTGATTATTTGGAGCCTGCTCATAGAGTTCTTCATTCTCCGTGGCAACAGGAGGTTGAGTTCCCGCTGCAGTGTTGACCAGTGGGATAGGAGGGTTCATCCCTTGATTCTGTGTGAGCGTTGCCAGCGTTCTAGTGATGGCAAGCAATTGTTCCTGCACCAGTTCATTGTGTCGTTTGATCGATTCGATCTCTTGTCGCATGGGATTAACCATCGGCCCCCTTGCTCGTGGAGCAGGCGGCTGACGTTGAGAGCTTTGCGGAACCTGAGTATTCTGTCGTGGCCGGAGATTTGGGGCCATAGTTTTCCGGTGGGGAAAGAGATGAGTTTATGAATAAAGCACTTGGAGATTAGTTGTTCTCACAGACGGCGCCAAACTGATGCTGCACTTTTCGACACGCAATAAGTATGGGCTCCGTGACCTATAGAACACTCAGGAAGATGATCAGAGGACCACTGGATTGGCTCCAGCGGTAGCTGCTCCGAAGCTTAAGTAAGTAAAGGAATTGAAAAACTGTATTGAAAGCCAAAGAATGAGCATAAAAATAAGCGTACCTCTAGAGTTTAATTTATAGGTCGTGGCCTTCCCAAGTTGATTAGGATTCGATGCCATGAATATAGGGATTTCATCATCGGAGATTGCGGTTACCTTGTGGAGTATTGCATAGAGATAACCATAGATGGTAGTTTCCTTGTTGGAGACTGTTTCCTTGTTGAGGATTGCTTCCTTATTCCCTGCTCGGCATCCGCTAAGGCGGTGACGAGGTCTGGAGTGTTGGTTTGTACCCTGTGATTAACTCTGAGATCCCTATTCGGAGACATGTGCTCTGAAGGCATATGCTCTGTCACTTCCGACTTCTTGTACTGATCTGAATGCTCGAGCTCTTTAGCCATTGGCTGAGCGAGAGCTGAGTTAGCCGAGCATGAGTTGAATTATGATCATACATGTCAAGTTCTGATTGACCTGCTCTTTTATGGTATATCAAAAAGTATGTGTGCAAATATACATGGTTGATACAAATTCTAAACACTGAAGAGTTGGAATCATTTGGACAACATATCCATATAAAATGTTCTATTTTGTTTTTCGAGGGTCTGATGGCACAAATCAATCCTTCCAAATTGCAGTAGCATGTATCAACATCCTAAAGTTGATTCTACGCATAACTCGGATGGGCCTCCTTCAAATGCTATTAGAAAAAGAAGTTAAAATATATCAGAAGAAAGCAAAATGAAACGATTTCAGTGTTGTGTGAGTGCCCAAACATTCAATTTTTAATCCAAAAATTCAAAGGCATTCAAGAAAGAAAAAAGGAAGAAAGGATGGGAACTTCGGCATTGACGCACCACTGCAGCCATACTGTAGTTTCCATTCTTCGATATATTATCAGCATTTATCTTGCAGTTCTTCAAATATGTGTCGAGCAGAGGAACTGGAGGAAACTGCTCAGTCAACCCAGATTCAGATGCAAAGTACACAGCCTCAATCTCTTTACCACTCTTCACCAACACATCAATTATATCTGGAAAAGAGAGCCAATAACTTTCATCAAGAAAATCAATCAAACAAATTAAATTTAATGGATTAACAACTCTGCCACTAAAATAGAGGATTTCAGACTGCAACGATACAAAAGAGAAATAAAAATTCCTTAACCACCAATTCTTTGCTGTTTTTAGTGTTTTATTGATCAACCATGCTAATTTTAGTATATGCACAGATGTGTGTTAATAAACAGACTGCAACAAAATTATTAAGGAGATCTCAATAGTACATAAGTTTGATAAGTTATAACCAACATCACAAAGTTAAAAACTGATCGAAGTGAATAAATTTTGATCACAATGAGATGAAGTAAATAATCTCAATAATTGCATTTAATGTACAACTTTGTTAATTCATCACCCTAACTAGCAGAGCATGATCATTCCAATCAGCATTTGAACTAGCTTTGTGGATTCAATAACAAAATAAACAAAAAGATGAACAAAAAAAATGAAATTTCTTTCAATCTGAATAACCTTGTTTTTCTAATTTTTGTCTATTTTTAAAAGAACCTATTACATTTAGTAAATTGTTAGGTGCAACCTAACATCCCCAAGAAATTATGCTAGCATCAGTGTAGTACATATTCAAGATAGCAATCTATTATTGATTTGATCTTTAGATGTAGACTGATATAGACTTGGTCACTTACACTAGTAAATCATAACAATAGGTTATACATATAAAGTTCATTAACTATTTGACTTAGTTCATGACTTACTATATCTAGTTTCATGTAAAATATCAACAACAGAATTGAGATTTGAGTCAATTTGACGTTTGAAAATTCCAGGTAATCAGCTTACCCTGGAACATAATAACAATACAAGTGAGGATATTGGGTAGAAATTTGAAACCCCAGTTGCAAGGGATAGAACATTCAGTTACTTGAAACTTCGGTGAGAAGGTTATTAGAGCAGAATCACACATTTGGAGGAACATTTAGCACATAACACAGAAAATGTGACAAGATGTGAATGTGTTTTGAAAGAAGTTAGGAAAGAAATTGATACGTCATAAAGTTTTACTTACATAAGGTGACTTAAACACGTGCCGAAAAGATTAGTTCTACTTGAGATTAAGTCGGAAAGGGTATACCAAGATTAACTTCGGTATACCGACCTCGGAACAGGGGAATGAAGAAGATAAGTCTCATGATTACATTTCTAAAGCCTGACAGGCGGTGAGCCTTAGCCCTGCCAAAAGGAGATACAGGTTTGAGAACCAGCTCTATAGGTACACGTGTAAAGAGAGCCACAAACTTTGAAAGTTAATCCACCGCTTGTCAGAAAAAGTAGCCGCCTTTCCATAGTATAAATTCCAATGAAGAAGGTATTAAATGGGATCGAGATATATAATATTTTGTAAAAAAAAAAGAGCAAAACTTTTGGTCACAAAAAAAGAATATTAACTTAACCATCGAAGAGGTTACCACCGGAACCTTTCCCGGTGGCTTTTTACACATCATCTCTTTTCAGGTTCACGGCGACGGATTATTCCATGACGAGCCCAAATTAGTTGCATCAGCTTGGTGCCGTCTGTGGGAACGTTTAGCGTTCTTCTCTATCTTCTTTTCTTCATTTAAAGTGTTTGGTAGTCATGGCTTCCAACCGTCGCTCTGCACCACTATCCACTCAACCGCTCGCTCAGGATGAAGAAGTTGCAACTTCTGATCCTGTGCAGCAACAGCTGGATCAAATTCGAGCTCAGATGCAGAAACAAGCCGATCAAACGCAGGCTCAGTTCTTTGCCATATCTCAAATCTTGGCTTCTTTGACACAAAATCCATCGGTTCTCCCTCACTCTGGAGTTCCTGAAAGCGGATATCCGTTAGGGTATCCTCCGCAACGGAGGCAATATGAAGAGGGTGGCCCTAGCGCTCGTCCCTTTTCTCCCCAGGGTGTCACTCCAGTTCGATATGACGTTCCAGGGAGTATACCCAACATGCAACCTAACAACGTTATTTATAGCAGGGGCCATGTTGTTAGCCCTGTGAATTCCGGTGCTAACTTGGTGCAATCCGGACCACCATTTCAGCCGGCACCTGCGTCCAATCAAAGACAGCCCGAGCATGCAATCCCCAGTCAGAACAATCCTCAACCTACTGGGCTTGAGGGTGGTATACCAGGATTTCAGCACTCTGCCCCATCCAGAGTACCACTACGATCAGAAGAAGTGGCAGACTCCATAGGACAAGCAGTTCCTGCTCGAGAAGGACTTCCACCTCCTCAACAGGACGAAATAGCAAAGCTTCTCGGAAGATTTACGACTCCATTTACCCCAGCTATATTGGCCGAGGAGCATCCTCGTAAGTTCATTGTCCCAAAATTCACTCCGTATGAAGGATTGGATGATCCTGGCGATCATCTTTCGAATTACCAGCATACCATGGCCCTTCATGGCGCCACTGACGCATTTCTATGCCGCACCTTTGTGACAAGTCTCAAAGGGGCAGCCCTTCGATGGTTCCATAATCTCCCCCCAAATTCAGTCCCCAACTTTTACGAGCTCAGCAGGCGCTTCCTTGATCGCTTTCTAACCAGCAGACGGCTCAGAAAGGGACCGGAATTTCTCTTGCCTATAAAACAACGAAAGGGAGAATCCCTCAGGGATTATATCGCTCGCTTTAATGCCGAGCTGACCGAGATCACTGATTGTGGTGCAGCCTTCTTGGTGGCCGCCTTACATGCTGGACTCTGGCCAGGACGTTTTCATGATTCCCTGACAAAAAATCCTCCAGTCGATATGGCGTCATTAATGGAGAGGGCAAGAAAACACATCAACTTGGAAGACACCAGAACATCCCTTCGTCTTGCCAAAGAACAAGTACAAAATGAGGGGAAGTCACAAACGCAGAATACTGGCAATACAAGCAAACGGCAGAGAAGTCCTGAGACGAAAACATCCCGAGGTCAAAATCAGACAACATCGGGACGTTTCAGATCGTATGCACCTCTGAGTGTGCCATTGCCTCCCTTGACTGCTTCCATATCCGAAATCTATAGTCAGGTCAAGACACATGAAAATTTTAAGCGTCCAGATCCATTATATGCTGATCCGGACCACCGTGATCGTAGTAAGTATTGTGAATTTCACCGAGATCACAGGACATACTACAGGAAACATGCCGACATCTTCAACAGGAGATCGAGCAGCTAATTCGAAGGGGACGATTGAAAGAATTCGTTCAACGGGAATCTGGACCAAATAATCAGACTCAGAAACCCCAACAACCTCGGCAGGAGCCTAAGTCTCAGCCACCAAGACAAGATCAGGGGTCCACTCTTGGGACGAATCAGCCATCACAAGCCAATGCTCATGTTATCCTCGTCCTCCATGCCACTAATTCTCTCTCTGGCACTTCAAATCGGGCGAGGAAGCGTTATGCGCGAGAAGCAAAAATGGCACCAATTCCGGTTCAAATCATGACTCTGGAGAAAAAGCTGAAACCCTCACCACAAATCCAATTCTCCGAACTGGATCTAGTTGGCGTACATCACCCACACACCGATGCGCTAGTCATTACTCTTCGTGTCGCCAACTTCGACATCTCTAGAGTATTGGTGGACACCGGCAGTTCCACTAATATTTTATTTTTTGAGCCTTTCCAAAAGATGAAGTTGAACGTGTCTGACCTCAAAGACACCTCGGCAGTAATGGCTGGTTTCGATGGACATCTAAGTTCTCCTATGGGCGGTATTGACTTCCCAACAACTATTGGGGTCGGCGACGAACAAAAAACAGTCTTATCTGAGTATGTGATTGTGGATTGCCGATCTCCCTACAACGTGATCATGGGAAGACCATGGTTACATCAAATAGGAGCTGTCACGTCTACCCTTCACCAGTGTCTCAAATATGTACAGAACGATCAAATCTGCACTATTCGAGGTTCCCAATCATCATCTCGGGAATGCCATGTTGTTGCACTCAAAGGTAACAAACAGCAATAGCAATTACAAACATCTCGGAGGCAAATGATTCTCGACCTGTCTGACCGAGGTGAAGATACGTATTGTCCCACCGAGATTGATGCGCCTTTGAGCCCGCGTGGCATAGATAGCATGGCTGCTCCGGTCCAAGATCCACTGAAGATCTCGGTAGGACATGAGGAAGAAGGACGTTATTTACAGGTGGGCGCCGACTTATCTCCACCAGAACAAGAAGTGATAATTGAGTTTCTGAAAACTCAGTTATCAACCTTTGCATGGGAAACTAAGGACATGGAAGGTATCGACCCCTCATGTATTTGCCATAAACTAACAACAAATCCTGAGTACCACCCTGTACGGCAAAAGAGACGAACATTTGCTCCCGAGAGACATAAGATCATTAATGATGAAGTCCAGCGGTTACTAGATGCACAGCTAATCAGGGAGGTATTTTACCCAGAATGGCTTGCTAACACAGTCCTGGTTAAAAAGAAAAATGGGAAATGGCGAGTATGCTGTTGATTATACCGACCTTAACAAAGCTTGCCCCTAAGGATAGTTTCCCCATCCCAAGAATTGATCAACTCGTTGACGCAACTGCTGGTTACGAGTTGATGAGCTTCATGGATGCATACTCAGGATACAACCAGATTCAGATGTATCCTCCTGATCAAGAAAAAACCTTCCTTCATCTCTGAACGAGGCTTGTATTGCTATAAAGTAATGCCTTTCGGCCTTAAAAACGCCGGAGCCACCTATCAACGTTTGGTCAACAAAATGTTTGCATCTCTGATCGGTGATACGATGGAGGTATATATTGACGACATGCTGGTCAAGAGTCAGCAGAAGAAGGACCACGTTGAACATTTAAAAAAGACCTTCGACATCCTGAACAAACATAAGATGAAGTTGAATCCATCTAAATGTATCTTTGGGGTGATCCGTGGGAAGTTTCTGGGTTTTCTTGTCTCACAACGAGGCATTGAAGCCGATCCATCCCAAATTAAAGCTTTGGCCGAACTCGAGCCTCCGAGGTCTAGAAAGAGATACAGACTTTGAATGGCCGGATTGCGGCCCTGAATCGCTTTCATATCAAGGTCTACGGACCGCTGTCTTCCGTTCTTCAAAGCTCTACGGGGAAATAAGATCTTGGAATGGACCTCTGAGTGCGACAAAGCTTTTGTGGAGCTTAAAAAATATATGGCATCTCCAGAACTGTTATCTACACCAATAAAAGGAGAGAAGCTGCTTTTATACCTCGCGGTATCTGAAAATGCCGTAAGCTCTGCGTTACTCCGAGAAGACCAAGGGATTCAAAAACCCATATTCTACGTGAGTAAAGCACTTCTTGGATCAGAAAAAAGGTATCCCGAGATAGAAAAAGCTAGCCTTCGCACTCGTCATATCGGCCAGAAAACTCAGGCCTTATTTTCAGTCTCATTCAATCATAGTCCCAACTTCATACCCCTTAAAAGCCGTACTACATAAACCTGAAATTTCAGGTCAGTCTCGTGAAATGGTCAATAGAGCTGGGAGAATTCGATATCACCTACACACCTCGGACTGCCATTAAAGCACAGGCTTTGGCAGATTTTATTGCCGAATTCACCCCGGCACTAAAACAGAAGTTAGACGCTAACCCAACCATGGCCACGTGGCATTTATATGTGGATGGCTCTTCCATTGATAAAGGGTCCGGAGTTGGTCTTATCCTCCGATCTCCCGATGGTATTTCTACAGAGAAAGCAGTTACTTTGGGGTTTAGGGCTTCAAACAATGAGGCTGAATATGAGGCATTAATCCTTGGCATGCAACTAGCCCTAGAACATGAGGCTCACAACCTCGAAGCCTTCTCTGATTCTCAATTAGTGGTGGGCCAAGTTCTGGGTGAATTTGCTGTGAAAGATAACAGAATGATCAAATATGCTGAAATGGTAAGTTTTCTACAAAAATCATTTGCCACTTTTCGTATTCATAAAATAGAGAGAAGACAGAACGCAAGGGCGGATGCATTAGCAAATATGGCTTCTCACCTCGGTACCAAAGGGGATTCAGAATTGACTGTCTCCTCCCGAAATCACCCCAGTATTGACAAAGTTCAAAAAATTCACATCTTGGAACAATGTCATGACTGGAGAGCACCCATCTTCAGTTACCTGAAAGAAGGAAAACTCCCGGAAGATAGGAATCAAGCACGTAAACTACGGATCAGAGCAGCTCGGTATCTGATTTTAAATGAGCAACTCTACCGTAGGTCCTACACCCAACCTTTACTGAGGTGCCTATCTCCAGAAGAATCGGAGTATGTACTAGCCGAGATTCATGAAGGGATATGCGGCAATCATAATGGTGGCAGGACCATCTCCCATAGAGCGTTGACCCATGGTTATTACTGGCCCGGTATGCTGATTCAAGCCAGAGAGTATGTAAAGAGATGTGACAAATGTCAGCGTTTTGCTTCCTATCAACATCTACCACAACAAGAGCTTGTACCCATTGTCAGTCCCTGGCCTTTTGCCCAATGGGGGATGGATATTGTTGGACCTTTGCCCAAAGCTCCTCAAAATAGGAAGTATTTGTTGATCGCTATTGATTACTTCTCCAAATGGGCGGAAGCAGAACCACTGACTCACATTACCGAGGTGGATGTAAAAAATTTCACATGGAGAAATATCGTTTGCAGGTTTGGAGTGCCACGAACTATCATATCAGACAATGGCACCCAGTTTACAGGAAAAGTAATTTAGAAAATTCTGTGACGATCTCCATATCAGCCATCATTTTTCCTCGCCAGGACATCCACAGGCAAACGGACAGGCCGAGGTGACTAACCGGACTATATTAAGTGGTATCAAAAAGAGGCTGGAACGAGCAAAAGGAAAATGGACAGAAGAACTTCCTGGAGTACTCTGGGCTTACCGAACAACGAGGAGCAGTGCTACCCAGGAAACACCATTCTCACTCACATATGGTTCCGAGGCGGTCATTCCCGTAGAAATCGGTATGCCCACATGGAGAACAGAAGCCTTCAATCAGGAAGCAAATCCGCTTCAGTTAATCGAGAACCTCGACTTACTGGAAGGAAAAAGAGAACAGGCTTCAATCCGAATGGAAGAATGTCAACGAAGGATGGCCAAAAGCTTTAATAAAAAGGTCAAAGGTAAAAACTTTGACTTAGGTGATCTGGTTCTGCGAAGAATCTTCCCTAATACCAAGGAACCTACGATGGGAAAGTTGTCCCCAAACTGGGAAGGACCTTACCGAATTGTAAAGATTAACAGGCCAACAACCTACTGGTTGGAAGATATGGAGGGAAAACTGATTCCCAGACCATGGAACATCGAGCACCTGAGACAGTATTATCAATAAAATTATTTCTACCTTTCAGGTGATATATCTTCTCGACACGAAAGATCTACCAACTTGTTCTGCAACAAAAGCCCCTACAAGCGTAAGTGCTGTAGGTATGGCTCCAAGCAAAAGACTGGTCTACAGACCTGATCTCAAAATTCATCAAGGCCCCTACAAGCCTAAGCGCTGTAGGTATGGCTCCAAGAAAAGATACAGGTCTACCAACCTGATCTTGAAATCACCAAGGCCCCTACAAGCCTAAGCGCTGTAGGTATGGCTCCAAGAAAAGATACAGGTCTACCGACCTGATCTTGAAATCACCAAGGCCTCTACAAGCCTAGGTGCTGTAGGTATGGCTCCAAGAAAAGAGACTGGTCTACAGACCTGATCTCTAGCTCAGCAAGGCCTCTACTAGCTACGTACTATGGGTATGACTACAAGTAAAGATACCGGTCTACCGACCTGATTTCAGAAAAACATAAGACCCTTATCGACTTGGTTCACTTCAGATGACAACCAGGTTAGATTCAGATACTTGTGATAAATGGAAATATATTTGTTCTATCTTGATCCATATTCTTTGATTTATGTCCAAACAAAACAAATTTATTGTTATCTGCTTATTAAAACGAACTGCTTCAGTATTAAGTATCAAAGGCATTCAGAGCTTGATTAAAACAAAATGAAAGTCAAAACAGAGAACTGATGTTTTTCATTTCGTAAAATGATCAAGTACAAAATATAACAAAAATAAAAATTACATTAACCTATCTATTACAAAAATTCTTAGGGAACAGCTGACAAGGGTACTACGCCTTCTAATACTTCATCTTGGGCTGGGACTTCGGGAGAGGTCGGTTGAGACTCAGCCACCTCCACTTCATCCAACTTCGAAATATCCAGATCTGGATATAAAACTCGAATTCGTTTAATACATGACTGATAGCCGGCATCTGATAACTCCTTTCCCATGGACGTCAGGAGCCCCATCATACTGGCTTTGGTTGCCTCCTTTGTGGCCACCTTAGCCGCTTCAATCTTTATCAGTTCAGATGCCTCAGCCCCCTTGAGTTTGTCTTTTAGCTCAGCTACGCTCTCATTCAATTTGGTCCTCTGAGCTATCAGAGACTCAGTGCCTTTCCTCGCTAAAGTAAGCTCTTTCTTGAGTTCTGTACACTGGGCATCCGACGATTTCAGTTTTTCTCGTGAGGTTTCGAGCTCAGATTGTGCCGTTTTCAAAGACTCCTGACCCCTTTTTATATCAGACTGAGCAGTCAGGAGTACCGCCTTGGTGGCCTTCAGTTCTGACTGAGTTGTCTTCAGCTCGGATTGAGTTGTCTTAAGCTCAGACTGAGCTATTTTGAGCTCTTCCTTCAGCCCACTAAGTTGTTGACATTGATCATCACGATCCATTAACATACCTACTGCCCGAAGACCCTGCAGAGTTGCGTAAGATGAATTAAAAAAAAAAAAAAAAAAGGGAAGGAACTTACCCTGGTATAACCCATCATCAAATCACCTAAAACTTTTCTGGAGCTTTGACCAGAGAATCCCGGTGGGAGAACCGCTCTCAACGCCACCTTTATCGCCTCTGAACCAGAAGAGGCCTCTGAAGGGTGAAGAGGGGCCGCATTGGCACTCTCTGGCCTCTTCGACTGATGAGCGGAGGTTTTGTTCCTCTTCTCCCCGACATCGGTAGGTGGAGAAACCTCGGTGGCAACCGGAACCTCCTCAGTCCTTAATGATTCAGTCGTCGGTCTCACACCGGTGCTAGTATCCTCCCCAGGTTGAGAGACCTCATCGGGAGCTGACGTAGAAGGACGGGAAGCTTTCCGCTTCGCTCGAGATATTAGCCTCCTTTTCTTTTTGGCCGGCTGAGGTGCTGTGGCCACAGGTGGATCCTCAGCCTTCGTCTTTTTGGAAGGGTGGCCGCAAGCCGACAGGAGGCTCTTTTTTATAGCAGCCTCCTCCTCCTTGGTCAAACCCGCATCCATCAGCTTCTGTGGTGATAGGATGAGGTAGTGCGGTCGAAGGACTGGCTGTAGCAGACGTCGGTACCGATCCTCAATCTCGGGAGTAAACTCTGCTTTCTTCCACTTCCTTTTGTCTGCAAAACAACATATCATAAAAATCATTAGTAAAACGCAGCTATATAGCAAACTATTAAACTCACAACCTACGAGGACTCACCCCTTGGACCAGTGTACCGAGGAAAAAGGCTCATGTCCTCTCGCCCCCAACCTCCTCCAACGAAGAAGTACCATTTCTTCCACGTTTTGTTGGAAGAAGGTACTGATGTCAGAGGTCTGAACCTCTGATCGAAACAAGTATAGTATAGCCCCTCTGCACTCAGATATTTCATTTCCATCTGACTGCGAATAAGGTCCAAATCTACTGCAACCTTATTCAAATGACCTAAGACTATGAAGGCCAAAAGTTGCCTCCAGCTATTTACATTAAGTTCGGCCGGACATATGTTATACCACATAAACACTTCAACAAGGAGGGGGTGGAAGGGAAAACGGACACCCATTTCAAACCATTCTAGGTAAGCACAAATTTCACCCCTCTTTATATCAGAAGGGCGATCAGTCGATTTGGGCACCCTACAGGTTACGTTTTTTGGGAATTTGAACTTTTTCATAATCGATTTTAAAATTCCCTTCGTCATGGCACTCGCTCCCTCTTCTCTAGTGGATACACTAACCTCTCCATCACCAGACTCTAATATATCGGCAGAAGAGGGAGACGACGAAGTAGTGGCAACCAGAAAAGGATCATCTTCACTGATAACCCTAGGTCCAACCCTAATCCCTTCTATGTTCGGATCCGACATGGTCGGAGGGTAAAAAACCGAAAAACAGAAGATAAAATCGGGAAGAATATAGAATAGGAAGAAGAAAAGGACAATAAGAATTACCAGGTAACAAAAAGAAAAAACGGTTGTCTAGAACAATGGAAGTCTCAGGCTTGCCGGAATTCGTAGTAAATCCTTCGAAACTCACTCGCTTGTTTGAGATGATGGAAAAATACGAAACGAATCCAAAAGAAATCATTCACATCATTTATAAAAACAGATTCGTCATTAAGTATTTCACATGAAGCAGTACGCCCATCCATTCCCAATTTCGAAACCATTAATTAAATAAAACGGCTGTATTAATTAATTATTCCAGTTCCCCAAAAACTGAAATGCGTGTAGTAATTATATCTGACGGCTACAAAACCCCTCGAAAAAGTGAGTTAGACGGCTATACGCGTCATCCCTTCGAAAAACCCTAAAAACAAAAAACCAAAGTTCTGTTCATTTACAGAACTAAAGCTTCAGGGGGGAGTAGCTGATACGTCATAAAGTTTTACTTACATAAGGTGACTTAAACACGTGCCGAAAAGATTAGTTCTACTTGAGATTAAGTCGGAAAGGGTATACCAAGATTAACTTCGGTATACCGACCTCGGAACAGGGGAATGAAGAAGATAAGTCTCATGATTACATTTCTAAAGCCTGACAGGCAGTGAGCCTTAGCCCTGCCAAAAGGAGATACAGGTTTGAGAACCAGCTCTATAGGTACACGTGTAAAGAGAGCCACAAACTTTGAAAGTTAATCCACCGCTTGTCAGAAAAAGTAGCCGCCTTTCCATAGTATAAATTCCAATGAAGAAGGTATTAAATGGGATCGAGATATATAATATTTTGTTAAAAAAAAAGAGCAAAACTTTTGATCACAAAAAAGAATATTAACTTAACCATCGGAGAGGTTACCACCGGAACCTTTCCCGGTGGCTTTTTACACATCATCTCTTTTCAGGTTCACGGCGACGGATTATTCCATGACGAGCCCAAATTAGCTGCATCAGAAATGATGAGGCATCTTAAAAGAGTCAAGAGCAAAGGAGAGAAGAAAATGATGAAGATTTTGTTAATTTAGGAGATAAAATCGCATTCAGATTCATAGAAAACTATGGCCTGACGAGAAAGTTTGAGGGTCCAAGAAGAATGTGAGCAGAGACAATGATTCATAAGAACTTGCAGGAGCTATTGGAATGATATTTGTGGCAGTGCAAGATCTGGACCATCTAGTGTAGGGTCGGTGGTAGTGGTAATAGGCAGGGGTGAAGTGAAGGAGGTATTGTATATCTTTTCAATCAATCACGTAGTATTCATGGTGCTTGGAGAGTGGCCTGCAAAGTATTAATCCAGGGACCTCTGAAATTAGGTTGAGGGCAATGGATCCAATACTCCAAAAGAGTAAGAGAAGCAATCCTAAATTAGTTAAAGCACAAGAAGGCTTTGAGGAAGAAGTCGAAGTTTATGATGTTCAATCATCTTGCTTTTCATGTAATAGATTCCACATGGGCACAACCAATGGTTAATGTTGTTGCAAAAGTAGGAAAAAGAAGTCAAGGAACCAAGTTCTTATGAGGTCTCAGAGGCTTATTTACCCAAGGAATATGCTTGAGATGAAACAATAGACAAAATCATTTGACGGTACATGCAAAGAGAAATGTGTTACAATTGATGGTTGGAGCAGCCTGACTAGGAAACAATTAATCAATTTATTAATATATTGTAATAGAGGAATTGTGTATTTAAAGTGTTCCAAGCAAGATTGTTGAGCATTATTTTGAGTTAACGAACATAGTTGCGCAAAGCATGAAGGAGCAATCCATTGTCCAAGTGGTGATGGACAACACTTAAAATTGCAAGAAAAATGTCAGTGCAAAAAAGGAAAACTTGTACTGGGCAACCTATGCTACTCATTGCATTGACCTCATACTTCATGACATGGTCAAAAAGAAAAATGTGGCTCATGTGACAGAGGATGCAAAATCAATAATTATTTTAATTTACAAGTTAACTTGGGTTTTGAACTTACAAATGATGGAAAATTGTTTCAACCTGCTATCACTAGATTTGCCACAACTTGTAGCCGGATTGTAGTGAGGATAAGAGAAATTTGAGAGATATGTGCATATCTAAATAGTGGAAGAAGACTAGCTGGGGGAAGGCAAAAAGTGGATTACCTTATAATGTGAGGAAGATCATTTTGGGAAAAGATTTTTTTAAAAGAATCTATTAATATTATTTTTTGATCAGTCAACTGTAAATAAAGTTCAAGAGCCAAGAGTGATTGATGGGAATGAGAACCCACAATGAGTATCATATATGAAGCTATAGGCCGTGCAAAGTAGGCAATTAAAAATGATTATACATACACACACACACATCGATAAACAAGAAGTGATTACAGATATTAACAGGAATACCGGAGGATTATTGATTGGCCATGAAAATTTTCAATTACATCATGATTTGCATGCTACCAGTATGTATTAAATTTTAGTATTTACTAATTACTATTTTCTGTTTTATTTATTGGTCTTTAGTTGTAGATATTTATTCTTTATGTTGCTTACTAACTAGAATTGAACATATTAATTTGGTTAGGTTATTACTAGAATCCCCAATATCAATACGGTGTCACCTCTTCCAGTAAAACTGTTAGAGAATGTTAACTCTGGGAGTGAAAAATGTGACATCTAGATTAATGTTGATTCTCAAATTAAGACAATAAATCAAGTTAGCATACGTGCTACTGCTATTTAGTATGTCATACTTAGAAATTTAGAATGTCCCGCTAATAAGTTAATCACTGACAGTTGTTCATGTTTTGGGCCAAGGAGTGCGGATACAAATATGGATATGGACACAGGACATCAATACGACATGACACAGACATGTAGACATTGCATTTCTCAAAAAGAAAGGACACAGATATGTCGGAGATACGTTAAATATATATTTTATATTTTTTATATAACCATATAATAAAAACCTAAATATTATTTCAATAAAAACACATAAATCACAGAAATATTAATAATAATTTAATATGTCAAAATAAAAATACCATTAAATAAAAATTCAAGAACTTTTTTATTAAATTATTAACATTCATGATTCAAGTTTCAAAACAAATTTGTTTACTACTATATATATATATATATATATATATATAAAGCAGAGAAGAAGAGGACAAGAACCTAGAAAAAAATCCAATCAAAAATTAAAAAAATGTGATCAAAATGTGTCCTTAAAGTATCTGAAACGTGTCTGTAACGGCTTTGAAATTCAAAAAAAAATTGGACACCCTTCTTTCATGTGTCTGAGCATTCAACATTTGTCCGAAACGTGTCTGTATCTAAGGACACATAAGGCAAAGTAGAGTGTCCTTGCTTCATAGGTTTTAAGGAAGAAGCATTTGGACCCCAATAGCACAAAGAAATGTTAATATTTGAGGATAAGGAAGAAATATATTTCAACCCCAGTAGTACAAAGAGCAACAAAGCAAACAAATCTTTCTATTGATCACTTACTCTTGTAAATTGTAATAAAATACTCAAATATTATAATTTAAGTTATTTAACATCGACTCTTATACAATTTGATTTTATATAACTGAATGGTGGAAATTTTTATGGTATGTATGCTCCTTAACTTCAACGAATCACGGTCAAGTTTTTGAGCCAAGCTACCTCATCCTCGAATTATAATAACAATTGGAACAACCTCATTCACATAGAGAAATAAGTTAAAAGATCTTAAGCTTCAAAAATTAGTATTCATTAATTACAACATGAGGTTGAAGTTGAGGCACACCACGAGAAAAACAAACAAGAAATTGATACCAACTTCAACCCCATCAACTTAGATTACATTATTAAGAAGGATGATCTACATTTATCAAAAAATAAAATACAAAAATCAAGTATTGTGTTACCTCTTAATTACTCTAGAGAGTCTGGGCCTCTAAATATTAACCTCAACCACCTCGCACTTATTATGATGAGTTATTCCCTCATGATCCTTTTTTCTTTGTAAATATTCCTCACAAGTTGATTATATAGACTAACTACAGGATGGATTCTATTGGAAACTTTCACATACTTATTTCTTATAGGTTAGGGTGGTAAGGGAGTGGAGGTCAAAGTCTCAATTAAAATCTCAATATAAGAATCCTCCATGTCACTCTTTGTTGTAGTGAATTTATAACATGAACGAGAGCAATCTTGGTCACACCTCCTTTTCATTATATATAATTGAGACATTAAAATGTCAAATAATATTATGATTTAGTGGTCAATTTTTATATATTTAAATTTTTCCATGTCAAAGTGCATTGTTTCCATAAAGTGATGAAATATAATAATTACTAGGCTTTTCTTGATCATAGTTACTTAAAATTCAATTTAAATTCATTATTCAAACAAATTCATATTTATAAATTTACATGCAGGAGTTTAGCATACTGGTTCAAGTCGTGCCTATGATTAACTGATACTTGAGACTAACAGGTGATTTTAGGTATCTGTGATTTGACAAGTCAGCCCAAATCGTCCAAGGGCACAAGGCTAGGCTAGGTCAGCTCCTTGTTATCAAAAACTTTATAGTCATAAATTTAATAAAATTCATTAAAAATACTAAAAACTCAAATATATAAAATTCTATTATTAAAAAAACGTGTTGATATAAATTTTTTTGGGAGTTGTGCGATAAAAAAAAATTACTATCGCAATAGTTGTATGGTATCCGTTACATTACACCTGTCACAATCCTGTGTTTGTGTCACTGCAACCATTATTGTTACGGTGACCTCTAGTGTTAATTAAAATCTTGTGTTGAAGTGGTAATGATGACTAGGAAGCATGTATAATTCGATGAGGTAGTCATATCCATATCATTTTTTTATATTCTAGCAATACTCCCTAGATACTCATGGATACACATCCAATACTTCGTTAAGTGTATCCAGAAACAAATTTTCAATTTCGATAACATATTAGATACTTCTTGGGTACACCAAAACATGTGTCCAACACCTTTTGAGTATTAAAGTGTAATGTTAAAATTAGATATTATTGTTAGAAAAAACTTAATTAAGGTTACCAATACTCGAACTGTTTCCTATAAAAAGGAAAATTGACATATAGTGATAGTAGCCCATGTTGAATATGGTTCTACGTCCATATTCAAGTAACATAACCCTTGCTTTTCTCACATTTTAATATTTTATCTTAGTTACTGCCTTGTTTATAGATAGTTTTTCTTCTTTTTTGGGTTCCTGGATAATATAGTTGTATTTTTTCATGTACATGGGAGCACCCCCTTGGTGCCTTCAGTTATATACGTATACTTTACCTAAAAAAAAAAGTGTAATAGAAATAGGCCTACATTAAATTTTGTAAAATGGCTTCAAATATATTCTATTTTCATTATTTCCCTACCCATCTATCATTTTAGTGGCACTGGCTCTGGTTGCAACAATCTTCCATGATAAAAAGTTGTGCAGGCTCGGTAAATCAAGTATAGATTATATTTTAAAAATAAGGTTTTCTTAGCTTTCATTAAATTGACTTATGTAGCCAAATCAACTCAATTCACCGAAACCGCAATCTAACATGAGATTGCTACACGAATCCTTTTTTCTCATGTAACTCTTATCTAAATTCTAATGCCATCTAGTGCACTGTGCACCAACTAAAACATATTTAGGATTCATATTCTAAGTGCATATATGTTTTTTGCTGGCTGCCTACCTATCATACCTGTCTTCTTTTCCCCAGACTAGGGAATGAAACAAACTTATCTATGTATATGCGCACCACACCTACCTATCATATCTATCTTCTTTTCCCCAGAAAAGGGCAGGAAACAAACTTACATATGTATATGCGCACCACAAGGACCAACTAAACATTCATTTTCAACCAATTTCTATAACAAATTTTCCAAGTGTTGTCCTCCTAATTAGTTTGTTTTCTTGATCAGGTAAGTCTCCTTAAGCCGCGGCCATGTCCAACACCAAATGATGGATTCATAGTTACATATAATTTCAATAACAAAATCCAATATCAGTTGCAATATATGCAATATGTAATATATAATGAAACATTTTAACATTCCATGAAAATTAAATCAATCCAGAAATCTTTACCAATCATTTGAAATGAATTCCACAAGATTATGCTAACATTTAAATACGCGTCACTTCTTTTGTCAACTACTCTTTACAAAATGATCATTTCAGGATCTCAATAAGCAACCTTGTCTCTAACTTTTTTTTTTTTAAGTAGAGCCCTTGGGGTGGGAGTTGGACTTGGGGACCTAATATCTATTTTAGGTTTTTCAGAGATGTTTCGATTAAACACTACCAACTTGATATTCACATGCAATGTATGTGTTAAGGTCTCATATGGCTGTTATGAAAAATGCAAAAGTCCTAACTATACCCACCTCCCATTTTTTTGTCTACGAATCCCAAAGCTACAGCAAGCTTTGCCATGTCCCTCCGTGCCGCGAACTCCACTACCATCTTCGTCAAGAACTCTTCCTCAAACTTCTTTTTTAATCCAAACCCAACCACAATTTGCAAAAACATTGCTGCCTCGCCGGCCGCCACCTGACTCCACTCTGCCCGAACGAGCACTCCCTTCCACTGCTCTAACACCCCGGCCGTCCTCTCCCGCACGCTCCTTGCCACACACAACTCCCTCACCGGCAACACTTCCCGTATCAACACCCAGTACAGCCACCACCGCACAGCCTTCCCCTTCCTTTTCATCTCCACAAAATGCTCCACCGCATCCAACACCAACCTCATCTAATCCACAGACTCCTCCAGGGCCGCAGCAATCTCCGCCTAAAAAAATCCCAGTCCGTCCTCTTGGATAAAAAACACAGCAACCCCGCTGAATCCATCCTTCTACAGTACATTGTCAACACATCCAACAAAATTCTCTCGCCGCCAGTCTCTGATTTCTCAATATCGAAAATTGCCGATTCCCTTTTTTCTTTAATGCGAGCAGCCGCCGCGGACTCCAGCTCAGGAATAGTATTCTTACGATTTTTGAGCGATTCGAGTGCTTTCTTGGTTTGGGTATCAAGAACTTCTCTCTTGGAGTCAAGGGTTTGTGATTTCAGTGCGAGCGATTGTTCCAAGGATGTGAAATGGTTATTGATGGACTGAAATAGCTCGATAACTGTCATTAGGAGGGTTTTGCGGGTTTCGAGCTTGTTGAAGAAGCTTTGAAGTCGATTGGTGTCGATTACGCAGCTTGTAGCCATTGTTTGTTTCTCGTGAAACCATACGAAAACACTAGTTTGGGAACAAGATTCAAGAAGGAAGGAAAGGGTCTCTTGGGTTGAATTGAACAATAGATGTTGGTGTTTTAATTTGGTGTGCGTCTGTTTTGAAAGAGGATGGAATGGGCGGCAAAGTAACAGTTACAGCACGGTAAGGTGTGTTTGGATATTGCTATATAATTGATTTCAGTGATACAGTGGCATGCCTGTAATTAATAGTCAGGCTAAAACTTGGAGTAGAACATAATTATTTCCAAATCCATTGTAATAATTATAGATGACATTCCTTTTGTTTATAAAATTACATTACATTCTTTATCAATCTTGCCTACTAAGAGGGTTAACTAAAAGGAATTTTTTACCAAAATAGGGTGGATTTGAAACTTTATTTCAAGAGTGGTGTAACAGTAAAGTTATTTACGAATATAGGGTGGCTGTGAAATCGTCTTTTGGAAAGACGATTTATTTGTTTTCATCTGTACCAAACTTCACATATTCTCTGTTTCTTTTCTTCACGGTCACACGCAAAGCTATTTGCACTTTGCTCTGCTTCTTTTCTTTCACTTTTCTCTGCATCTTTTCTTCTTTTCTTCACGTTTCTCTGCTTCTTTTTTGCACGTCAGACTCCAATTCACTTTTCTTCTCTTTCTGTTCTTCACTTTTCTTCACACGTTTTCAGCACTTCTCTCTCTACTTTTCTTCTCTACTTTTCTCTGCATCTTTTCTTCTTTTCTTCACATTTCTCTGCTTTTTTTCTTCACTGCACATCAGACTTCACTTCACTTCACTTTTCTTCTCCTTTTGTTCTTCATTTTTCTTCACTGTTAGACGTTTTCAGCACCTTTCTTCTCTACTTTGATTCTCTCCATCTATCCATATCAGGCAGATCTCTCTTTCTCTCACTGCTGTCTCTCCCCAGCTCTCTCTTTTCTTTTCTCCTTTCTTCTCTGCTTTTATTCCTAGCCGAACTGTTTACCTAGTGGTTTTTTTTTTTTCCCGGTTTCTAACCGCAAAAGGAAAAGGTTTAGGGAAGGGGAATGAGAAGGAGGGATTGGACATTCAGTTCAAGATGAAGAACCTATAGTCACGTTCAACACAGCAGACTACTTGTGTTTGGGGTTACCTTTCTGTCATTAAAACAGAATCAGATACGATTGGAGTCAAAAGATTGGTTTGGGCTTTCCTGTTACTAATCAATAGCTACTGGTTTGATACTGGTAAGTGGAAAGTTGGCTCCTCTCTCTCTCTCTCTCTCTCTCTCTCTCTCTCTCTCTCTCTCTCTCTCTTCTCTCTATATATATATATATATATAATATAACCCGTAGTTACATTCAACATAGCATAATATCTCACTTGTTAGATAGATTACATATCTAATTTTTAAAATTAAAGTATTCTTAAATTGAATAAATTTGTGACTTTTTATGATCAAATATTTTTGAGTTTTCATATGTGATTTTTTATGATCAAATATTATTGAGTTTTCAATTGTGAGTTTTAATCTTCTTGCATCTGAAGTTGAGACTGGTATGGTCAGTCATAGCGATTAAAATAAGATCTCACTTGTTAGATAGATTACATATCTCAGTACTATGAATGCTTCTTATTGTTGGTCCTCATTTGTGATTGATCTATATTCTATGCTTATGTACAATTTCTATTATTTTATCTGTATTTTACAATTTCATGTACATGCATATGGAAGGAAATATGAGATAGGAATGGGTTCCATTGTCCTATTTAGAATCACATTTTTATTTTGCTCAATCAAATTATTGAAGTCTTTTTAAAAGTGAATTTGAGAGAACTTATTATAGTAGCATGGAGTTAGTTTTGAACATAGTTTACTTCTTTAATATTTTGGTTAAATAATGGGACAGAATTTCTACACCTGGTTTCAGAAAGTGGTTGGATTAAAATGTTGGGTCAAATACTGCCTTCCCTCATCATGTCTCTCTCTCTCTCTCTCTCTCTCTCTCTCTCTCTCTCTCTATATATATATATATATATATATATGAGAATATATATACAAGAGCAATAGTACTAATATGTTGAAGCATAGTTAAATAGATTTTGTTATGATTAAATAAATTTGGTGTTTACCGAAATAAAATTGCAGATTTCTCATTTTAGAAAAACTTTGTTTTACCAAAAAAAAATTGTTAATCATGTTCGCTCTAATTTGGAGATCCAGATTGCAAGGCCTTTGGCAGATATGAAGGTGCATAATTCATACAAGGGTTTTATTATTCAAAAGAGTATTTTCAAGTTTTGATGGCTTGTATTTATTTTTCAAAGGTTAGAAAGGGCTGGAACATCAATACCTGTATTATGTTATTGGGGAGGAAATATTTGTTACGGGGAAGAAGGTAGTATGTGGTATAATATTCGGCCTCGACGAAGCATTATGTTGAGGAAAGGAACAAGTTATAATGAACTTTTGGTGAAGATGTATGGTATAATAAAGTTGGATATCACACAAATCCACCTCAAGATGAATTGTCGATTTCCATTTGAGCATAACAAATACTCTCCATTAGAACTCGTTGATGATGAGACAGTGGATTCAATGATTGAAGTTATTCTAAGCAATCCCACGTTATATAGCATCGACTTGTATATAGAGACAGAAGATGTGCAGCATCCTTGTGTTGTATCTCAACCGGTGGAGATTGAGCACGGTCCTTTTACTCGACTGCTCACACAAGATAGTGATTGCCAAATTGGTGAAATTGTCCCTATGATACATCAAAGTCTCAGTCTTATGTTGGTGGCTGAGACATGTCATACAGACCGTGTGGAGTCTCACTTTCCTAATATTGCAACTATTGTGAACATTGTTCAGGTTGAGGACATTTGCAACAATCCCATGGATAGAAGTAATCTCCCCAATGCATTATCATCATCGGAAGAAGATGATGATATGTTACAATCGGGTGATGAGGATGGAATGGATGAAGCCGATGAGCATTGCATTCGTTTGCATGAGGCTGATTCTTCATTTTTTTCAAATGTCAATTTTACTGATGATGTTGGTGGGAGCAGTTCATGCCATTTGCGCCATCCTTACATTTGGGATCCAACAAGAAACGAGTTGGGCAAAGGTCTTGAATTTAATGACAAGGAAAAATTAATGCAAGCTGTGAAAGAATTTTCAATTAGATGTCATAATCAATATGAGGTGATTGAAAGCAAAAAGGGTATTTGGGTTGTGAGATGTAAAGTTCATGAAATGTGTAAATGGAGACTGCGTGCTATGAAAAATAGAAAGACTGGCCGATTTCAAATCACAAAATATGAGGGGCCACACACTTGTTTAAATCGTGCTATAAACAGAGATCATGTGCAGTTAGATTCTAAGTTAATTGCAACTGAAATACAAGGTGCAGTGAGGGTTGATTCGGCTTTAAAGATAGATCTAATTGTCGAGCAAATGAGAGAAAAGTACGATTACACGATCTCCTACAGGAAAGCTTGGATTGCAAAGCAGAAAGCAATTTTCATGATATTTGGGGATTGGGAGACATCTTACAAATTGTTGCCAAAGTTTATAGGAGCACTTGTCAAGTATAATCCAAGCACAATTGTTGAATGGTTGTATCGTAGCAATAGCAACTCGGACGTGGTGGTTTTCGACAGATTGTTTTGGGCATTTAATGCATCAATTCAAGGATTTCTGCATTGTCGGCCAGTTATAAGTATTGATGCCACACATTTGTATGGAAAATACAATGGAAAGTTGTTAATTGCAATGGGGACTGATGCTAACAATCAAATATTTTTTCTCGCATTTGCAATCGTTGAAGAGGAGAGTTACAATAATTGGCGATGGTTTCTATATTTGTTAAGGTTGCATGTTGTGGGGAGGAGGGAAGAGATTTGTTTGATGTCTGATCGGCATAAAGGTATAGTTGTTGCGATGAAAGATGCGAATTCTGGATGGCAACAGCCATTAGCATATCATAGATTTTGCTTGAGGCATGTTCGTAGTAATTTTAATAGCAAGTTCAAAGATGCCCATCTAAAGACACTTGTTTGGGCAGCTGGAAGTGCACATCAGATACGCAAATACAATTCCATCATCCAAGAAATTAAAAGCCTCAACCAAAAGGCATATGATTGGTTGAATGAAATACCTACAGAACAATGGACAGTTGCACACGATGGAGGTCGAAGATATGGACATTTGACCACTAACATCTTTGAGGTTTTTGATGGTGTGCTGAAAGGTGCAAGGAATTTGCCAATATCTGCATGTGTACAACTGATTTTTTATCATCTGGTGAAGTATTTTTTATGCCAGGAGAGGTTTTGGGCAACAAGCTATATATGAAGGTTGCATGTATACCCCTTTTGCCGTTACAAAGATTATGCGTTACCAATCCAAGATTGGTGGACACATGATCACAGACTTCAACATGTGCTCTGGCGAGGCATCAGTTATGACAAGGAGGGGCCACTCACATGCAGTATTGACACGTGATGGTGTATGTTCATGTGGAAAATGGGTCATTTACAAAATGCCATGTTCTCACGCCTTGGCTGCATTTGCAAAGGCTTCTGTTGATGGATGGAATTATATTAATGAATGTTATAAGTTGACACAACACATGGCTATATATGCACCTGAATTTCATCCTCTTCACCATGAGGATTATTAGGACGAGCCCACTAGTCCAACTCTGTGCCCTGATCTTACTATGAAAAGATTTAAGGGTCGTCCACAATCGACACGAATTCGAAATGAGATGGACACTGGGGGAAGGTCGTAGGCCAAAACAATGTGGGTATTGTAAGGTTAGGGGACATGATAAAAGAACTTGTCCAACAAGAAATCAGCAACCCACTGGGGAACTAACTCAGCTACTCAAGTAGATGTTGACCAGATTTTTTGTCTTTGTTATCTTTTTTTTTTTGTTAATGATATGGCTAGAAATTATGTATGTTTTTATACTAGTTATGAGAATTTCTTATCATTTGAATTATGTCATTTCAGTCATTTCATCATCTCTTATACTAGCTTTTTTTTATATATATTATGGACTTTGAATACTTTTAAAATGAGAAAGTTTGCTTTGATTTTGCTTCAAGTGTGCAAAAATCTGACCTATGGGTAGTGTTTTTATCATAACTTGAGTTTTACATAGGACTTTTTGCGTGATTCAAAATGGTATAGAAACTAGACTCAATAAGGAAGATTTTGGCATAGATTTCATTACATTTGGATCTGTAGATTGAGAGAAACATCAATTTGAATCAAAGGATTAGGCGCAATCTTTTTGTTGAAGTTAAATTTTGCTCCAGGAGAACACTAACTTTAAAAGTTACGGTTCATTTTTAGCTACTGGTTTCCAGATTACTGTTCATTAAGGATTTTTTTTTTTTGTGGTTGTTTGTTCTTTTAATATCCATGGAATGAGGGATTAATTCCCAGGTTCTGTTTAAGGGGATTTCATAGAGGTAGAACAGAAAATCAGATTTGGTCTAGTGTAAACATTTGACAACTAAAAGAAAGATGACAGAAGACACTAGGTGAAAGGTTGAGAAAATGCAGTTTTCTGCAATATTTCTGCATCTATATAACCAAAAAAAAACCAGCTTTATGTATGGATTAATTATTAACTTCATCAATAAAGTAATTGAGTTGTTCCACATAAAAAAAAAAAAAAAACAAAAAAAAAGGACTTTGGGTTCTGAGAAGGTTTCTTAAAGTCCTTCCTGTGCTGATTCTTTCCTTCTCAGATTTCAGTTCATGCTTTGAGAGTGATGAGATTCTGTCTATTTGCTGCTAAATTGACTAACTTGAAGAGAAAGGAGCCAAAAACTTAAAAAGAACAAGCTGATGTTAGTTAAAAAGAACAAAATCTGTTATTTTCACTGTAATTTGTAGCTTAGAAAAAGGTTTTAGTGACTAAAATAGGCACATGGCAGACCTATTTGTAAAATTATGCTATCATTGTATTTATTTTGTTCTTGTTAGTTAGCTTTTCAATTTCTCGTTTTTCCTAATATGGATTATTTTCTGGTGCAAGTGGACTATCCATCCTTTCATTTTCAACAGCAAAAAAATCTACACTGTGTTACTGTGGTGCAGGGTTCTGGCCTTCTTAGTTGTAAGTTGTTATTATTATTTTTTTTTATCATTGTTAAAATGTTCATTTCTATTTGGAATACTCTGGGGAATTATTTGAAATGGTCAGGGATTGGTTCTTATTTGGGATGATTAATTAGAAGTTTGGGAATAATATGGAAACTTGCAGGGACAACAACTTTTGAGTAGAAGTCGGGAATTTAGCACATATTCAATGTTCTTGTTTTTGTTATTAAATTTGTTAATTTATTATGTTGCTTCAAGTGTACTAATTAATGTTTATGTTATTTTGAATAACTTTTGGCCATTTGTATCTTACAAACCAGAAACTTCTCTTCATTATTACTTTTTTCTATATGATATTTGGATCCTTCCCTTTTATCATTTCCTAGGATCAATCATTCTTCTAATTTTCAAATTATAATCTAGATAAATGATTTGAAATCTTCAGTGATATTGAGATATGATCATTGGTTGAAGTGAAGTATATATATGTTCATTTGCTGTGAAGTATTTTTTTCATTGTTACTGTTCATTTTTAGCTACTGGTTTGTTATTTTACTGTTCATCCAAAAAAAGTTTCTGTTTTTTAGCAGCTGATTATGTGGGCTTCCCTATGAAAAACAAAGGTAGAAGCTACATAAGAAAAAAAAATTGTAGAAAGTAAAAACAAAAGAAGAAGAAGCAGTAGAAGCTAGGCAGCATCACACCTTGACTTCCTTATGCATCCTGGTTGCAAAATATGATCTCATGACACCTTTAGAAGTTATTGGAAATTTCTATGAAGCATAAACTGGTCTCTACTGAATTGAAAGAATTACATGGCTATACATAGACATTTTTTTTTTTCTATCATTTTTTTACAAGTACATGGTTATACAATATACATAGACTTCTTGGTTATACTGATTTTTTTTTTTTGTAGCAGCTGATTATGTGGAACTCAAGTTATTTTTGGGCTAATTATAATAGGTTAAATTAGATGGTAAAAAGTTAAAAACAATTAGGCAAGGACTTTTTTATTTGTTTGTTCAAACTTTCCAATTTTCATATAAATTCATTTGTCATTTAAATCAAACTTTTTAACTTGCTAACTTTTTATCTCATTTGTCATTTATAATTTTATTAATAACAGATGGAGACCATTAACAGGGAGCTTGTAGATCCGGGGCCAATAGATGGATATGTACTTTACATGCAATCTACACATAGATCTAGTAGAATATGGGAGGGGCAGGTTTGAAAATTCATACCATACTAACAAAAGTGACATTTATACTAATTTTTTATGGACTTAGTATTTTTTATACCATCCAACTCAAATGTGTTAAAATATTGGGTTGTTTTGTATAACTTTTATTTATTCATTATGTTGAATTGTAGGAGCCAGGGTATTTTCATTGTCGTAGGAGTGATAGCCTATTACGACGAGCTACCTGAGTTGACAACCACTATCGAGGATTACCTACGCCTAACAAGATTTTACGGGATTTATCGAGTTGGATTTATACAATTTGATTGGGCTCTTATCACTGCATTGGTTGAGAGGTGGAGGGTAGAAACACGCACCTTCCATTTACCAGTAGGCGAGTGCACCATTACATTGCAAGACGTGGCTATCCTACTAGGCTTGCCAATAGATGGGGAACCTGTCACAGGTTATGATGTTAGCCCTGCTGTTAATGTCTGCCAGGAGCTGTGCTTGGACTTATTGGGCGTTGTACCATCTGACTCTGATCTTGATGGATCACGACTAAAGATAAGATGGATTCTTAATCAATTTGCTGAGTTAACAGAAGATGCAGATGATGAGACCATTCGTAGGCATGCTAGGGCCCAAATCTTGCAGCTTATTGGTGGATCATTATTCGCCGATAAATCAGGAAATAAGGTGAAGTTAATGTATCTTCCATTGCTTAGAGAGTTAGAGGATGCAGGGAAGTTTAGTTGGGGGAGTGCCGTCCTTGCATGCCTCTATCGAGAGATGTGTCGGGCTACAAAGCCTACTGCCTCAGCAATAGGTGGCCTACTTATTTTATTACAGGTATATTAATACATGTTAGTTTGTTTTTAAATTTTTTTTTTACATTAAATATTTATTAATATATTTGAAATCTATTTTCAAAGTTATGGGCGTAGGAGAGGTTGATACACATTCGACCTGACAAACAAGTTCTTAGGGAGAATGTACATGGCGATGAGCCATTACCATTAGGGTATAAGTGGAGAACTGCCTTATGTGTACGAGAGACACCCATCCATGTGCTTCGCCATTATCGGGACCAGCTGGACCAAATGCGAGACTATCAGGTTATTTTCACAATATAAATTATATTATTTAAGTTGATCTATTTTGATATTTACTTATCCTTGGACTTTTGTTTCTTGGCATATAGATGGTGTGGCAGCCCTACATTGATGATGTTGTTACATCTTTACCTGCATACTGCCTTGTCGGTAATGATATATGGCGAATAGTGTCACCATTAATTTGCTTTGACATGGTTGAGTGGCATTTTCCAAATCGGGTAATGCGCCAATTTGGACTTTGCCAAGATATACCACTATCTCAAGACATTGGTAAAGACCTGCATGCCACTGATCGTCGAGGCCGAGCAGTGACTGATTGGGTTCATGTGCATAGATCTTATATCGATATTTGGAGACAACGATGGGATCATATTGCATATGCTAACCCATTATATCACTCGCTTGACTATACGGATCCATATATGGTATGGTATCGGCGAATTACCCGTCGCTTTATTGGCCCACCCGATACTAGGCCATCGATTGGATTTGAACCTGTAGCCGGCATATTTGAAATATTGGTATGAATTTAATTGATATGTTCATGTTTATTATATTATTTTTTATATTTTAATATTTGTACTTATAATTAATTGTTTATGTTACTTGCAGTCAAGTTCCCTCAGCCAAATACATCTAAGAGCTGGTGAGGGTTGTGCGGATCAGGTTGACTCATACCAGGCCTTTGCTGATATTCAAGCGCTGAGTTATTCTGCTCTTGAAGCAATTCATTCTCAGCAGTGTGTCATGGACGAGCACATATCAGGCGACCCGATGCCATCACAATCGGTACCAGTGCCTCAAGAACAAGGTCATGGCATTATAACATACGAGAGACGTCGTCGTCGTGCTGCCACTTCAGTCTCGGATGCTCCCCCTCCATCATCAATTGCGTCTCCATCCGCGTACACTACACATGCATATGGATCCACGCCACTCGATACAGTTCCACAATGCATTTCTCCCATTGATTATCCTCTACAAAATGCCATGCACACAGAAGCAATTGAGATAGGTGGGATGATTGATGACACAGGCATTGAGGGGTTGACAGTGGCTCACGATGATGGAGATGACGTAGGTGGTATGGGTGAAGATATAGAATGGGGATTTCATCCTGATGCCATACCACGAGGTACACGTACTCATCGTACACGTCGTCGATTTGAAGTTGGTGGTCCTTCTCAAGTCACACAAGTTGAGCAACAACTTGAACGCCCACGTAGAAGGCTAGTTCGTCAAATGAGACAACCTGGATGTGGGACTTAAATTTATGAGGTAGTTTATATTATTTCAAGTCAAATTTGGACTAATTACTGTTACAGGTAAATGTAGTATTTTGGACTAATTTTTTCTTACTTCAGTTTGAGGGTCATTTTTTTGTCAAAAAAATCATTCTTGGATGTGGTACAGATGTGGTAATGTAGCTGCAATTGTGTGAGTAGTAGTGGTTTGGATGCTGCATCCAGGCGTGACTCAGGTTCAAGCAACTCGAGGGATCCTGAAATAGAGGAGGAGTACCAAATACAGTTGGCTTTGGAGTTGAGTGCAAGGGAGGATCCTGGAGCAGTTCAGATTAAGGCAGTTAAGCAGATCAGCTTAGGCTCCTGTCCTCCAGAGAATACTCCGGCAGAAGTTGTTGCATATCGATACTGGGTAAGTGTGTCTCTCATCTTATGTCTCATTGGTTTCAGTTTGTTGACTCAGTCCCATTTGTTTAAATGCTGATAATCAAAAGACATTATAAAACATCTCTCTTTACAGGTCATGGATAGCCAATCAGACAATGAAACTGGTTTGGATGTAGAGATAGAGAACTTAGTTGCTCAACCAAGTAGTGTGCCAAGGTGAAGTCCTTTTTCAGTATTGTTCTCTCTTTTTTTATCTAGTGACAATCACTTCAACATGCAGAATCTCCATAATGATCAGCTTTTGCATGTGGAAATAACTTGTGGATCTCTTCTATCTGAGCTACAGGTTTGAATTTTTTAAGTTTTTTTGATAATTTTGTTTAATTTTTAAATTGTTTAATCTAACTTATTTATTCTATAGGTAGCAAATTTCGGGCTGAAAAAACTGATTGAAGTTGGGATGCATGGGAACATTTTTCCCACTCACAGAACTTGAGGTATTTCCCCATCCAGAGTTGCAGTATATTAGATACTATAGAAGCCGAGAGCCTTCTTTCTAGGGCAAACCAAACCTCTCTTCCTCAGGTATATCCAACTATATGTGAGAGTATTTTTAGTGAAAGTGCAGCATTTATCAGAGTCATTTCAAAGTGCCTGATCTTGTATCATCCACCCTGATGTAGTTTGTCCTCTATGAATTCTCCAGGACATGGACAACTTCCAAAGAACATATATTATTAATGAATGTTCTTTGAGTATGGTTGTGAACTAGAATTTCCATGCTACACTGTTTGTTATGTCAAGTCTCACAATGATCAGATTACAAATATTTCACAACAAATATTCTTATAGATTCTAAAGTTGCAGAGCATTTAGCTCTCAGTCCCTTTATAGATACACTCCATTACATATCAAACTAACTCACTTCAATTGAGTTGCTCTTACAGAATTCTAACTGACTACAACTCAACATTCTAACTGTCCTTAACAACTGGTCTCTTCTGCTTTCTGGACAGTTCTGGATTTAGTTTGGTATTGGAATTGTGTTGGCTAACACTTTAGTTTTCACTTCATGACTAGTTCTGTTGATTCAAGTTTTCTTTATCAGGGAGGAATGCATACCACAAGTCATGCTTCAAACAATTGACCCATCCCACATGTGAAGTTTGCCATCAATTTGTAAGCAGTACTTTGGCACATTTGAACTGTTCTTCTTGCTGCAATATAATCATGTGTTTGTGTTGGTCATCTATTTGGTAATATTTAAGTATTGGCAAGTGTCTATAATTATCAGACGAAAAATGGACACATGATGTGAATTGTATTGGATAGGTGATGAAGTGTGTTAAATTGAGATACATGACGTGAATTGTATATGCTTCCAAATGTAATGAGAATAGAAGTTGGTTATCCAGAGTTTTATTTTAGATAAGTTGTTGGTACCCTCAATTGAGGTGCTGGGAGTGGTGGGCTGGGTATAGACCTATCTCTTGGTTTTTCCCCTGCATCAGACACATTCAGCAAAACTTGTATTTTTTATTTAGCTGTCTTATATTACTGTGGATAACAGAATGTGGCAAACAAATTCATCTTTCCAAATTACTTTGCTAAATTTGCTCATCTTAAAAAATTTACGTAGTTAAATTTTCCCATTTTCAAACAAAATTTCCATTTTTTTGGTTGCAAGATCATTTCCCCCCTTTTTTGCTTCTGGTTTCAATATGATATCTGTTGAGTATATGCAACTGCTTCTGAATTTTAAACTATGATTAAAACTTATTGCAATTAACATTCCCATCATGGTATTTATTTCTCCACAAAGTCAACTTCTATTTCTTTATCCTTGTATGGATTGTGATGTCACATGTGAATGTTGAACACGCTGAATACAGGTGCTCGCTATTGTGCACTGGTTGGCGATTTTAATGGGTGGTCGCGTACAGAAAATTGTGCAAGAGAAGGCCACCCAGTAATTTACCCAAACTTGGTACTCTTGGACTTTAAATTTTTTTTTTTTCTAGGTTTTGTGAAAAGGGTTTCTTTTAATCCAAATCTGTAATTTGTGTTGTGAGAGAAAAGTTTTGGATATAAATTTTCGGCTTTGACAGGTTAATTTGGACTTCAGTTCTCAAGCTGACATGATCAAGGGAGCATGACTGGTCATGGTAGATTATGAGCACAGTTGAGGAAGGCAACTACAAGGACATGTGGGAGTCTTTGTCGCAAGAATGGTGTCTTGCATAACTGCCAGGACACATGTGACAACAAGACGAGCGGGTGGCTTAACTGCTTCAGATGGCTGTGCGGCTGTGCTAGAGATAAGCAGGTTGTTACACACAACTACACCAGGGACGGATACACGCCTTGGGATTTATGTATTTTAACTGTTGTATGTGTCACTATATATATGTATGTAATGCCAGTGTTAGGCAGAGAGTGAGTTTAGCTAGTGTGAGTTTTGTATAGCTCAGTGTTGAGTGCTTTATAGTCTCTATGGCCAAAATGTTTCCTTTGTATTCAAAACAATGATTGAAATGTAAAAATATTTTTCTGCTATTTGATTCTGAATTTGTTTACTTAATGAAATTGAAGGCATGCAAGCTGCTAATCAAGAAATTAGGCTGTAACTATATATGCTTGAAAGTGTTTTTGAGAATTCAAAAGCATTTGCTTACCTGCTTTTGAGCAAAGATACTAAAGATTTGTTTGCCTGAAAAAAAAAAATTAAAATTAAAAATTAAAAAGCGTCTTTTGGAAAGACGCTTTTTAACTGACAGGCAAAAAAAAAAAATGCAAACAAATTAAGCGTCTTTCCAAAAGACGCTTTTTAAGTGACACAGACAAAAATAAAGCGTCTTTTGGAAAGACGCTTTCATCTATATTTTGGAAAAAAAAATTATTTTATAAAGCGTCTTTTGGAAAGACGTTTTTTAAAGCGTCTTTCCAAAAGACGCTTTTTAAAAGAACCCTATTTTGGTAAATAAGTTTGAAAGAACCCTATTTTGGAAAATAACTTTTTTTTTACCCTACTTCCGGATTTTACTCTAACTAAAAGGGTTAACAAAATTTGTAAAATGATAAATTTATTCCATAAATAAATGTATTATTTAGTAAAAAAAAAAAACTCCAATATATATATATAGATATATGTGTGTGTGTATATATATAGGACCTCCGTTGTCTAGCAGTCTATGGTCAGTAGTCCATCATCGGTAGTGGATATCCCTTATCCATGGTCATCAACTCCATGATTGGCTTGCTCTGTTAATTTTTTATTTTATATTTTTTGCTTTTTTTTTTGCCAACAAAGGAATGCCCAATTAAGAAAAAGGGTTGGAAGCTGAAATCAATCTGGGTCTGTTTCTTCAGCTTCAAAATTGTCAAATTCATCAACGGGAGATGCCATATTTTCTCGCCTTTAAAAGAAAACCCAGACGGAGAAATTGGTTTGAAATCAAAATTGTGATCTAGGTCATTTTCACCTCTTTCAAGTTCTTTGGATTTGTCAATGGAGTCTGTCTGAAAAATTGGAAGTTTGTGGGACAACTGTGTATAGCTTTAGAGAGAGAAAGAGAGGAATTTCAAGAAAAATACATACAGAAAAAAAGACAAACCTAACTGTTTTCCCTAATTGGAGAAGGAACCACTAACACTCACCTAATTACTTTTACAACTCGCCAATTTACAAGTTTCCACCCATGGGAAGGAAAAGGTTGTAAAAGCAAAATTTGCAATTATGAAAATAAAAAAATTTCTTGTATTGATTTTGTTCAATAATAAGAATTAAATGAAGAATTTTACATCTCTCTTTTATGTTGTCCATCTACCATTATGTTACAATAACTTTGATCTTATACTTTTTTTTTTCTTATAAAAAAAAATGATTATATAAAGTTAATTATGTCTATATTGTATAAGACACCTAAACACCAACATATACTCCCCACCACCACAATTAATGGAAAATACTGGGAAAAAAATGCAATAAGAGATTACTTTACCCACATTACCCAATGTAGCAGAACTCATATTTTTCACATTAATTTCTTTTACCCTTTTATATAGCCTGGGAAGCTCCACAGTCAAGAAGAACCATTATCATGGTAGGAAAGAAATGAAAGCATTCAATTTTGGTTCTGATAGCACCCATTATAAGAGCAAATGTGCATCTTTAAAAAGGAGTTCCACCAATATAAAATAATGGACAATGCCAAGCCAAATGGAAGACACTGGGAATATTTTAGCAACTCCTGTATGAGAACATAAAGCAAACTACCTATTATGCCTCATAATGCTATCTTAATTCCAAACTTGGATAAAAACATTCAAGAGAAACAAAACTCCGAAATCAAGAATCGATTCTGCCAAAAAAGCCGCCAACATTGCAAGCTGAGGGCAAACCCTGCAACTAAGAGTTTGCAACTAAATGCTCGGGAACATCACTATGTGAGCCTCCTGCCCCAATTCTTGCAGCTTCAACATCAGTTATTCCTTCCTCAACTTCCTTCTGTTCACCCGACCATCCATACATCTGTCTCCTGGCCTCTCTACGAGCTGCCCTCTCAGCTAGTTTCAGTTCTTTAAAATCCTCTTCAAACTTGGCCTCATCCTCGGGTGAAAAGAAAACTACCTCCATCTCCCCAAGCTCTGCATACATCTTCTCTATCTTGGTTTTCCAGAAGAGGCCCATTTCTGTGTCCATCTTCTGGTATGGTGTCTTCAGCAAGTACTCGTCAATCCCACCTGCCTTGTCTATGCAACGGAGGGCATGTGTGGTTACCTTTACACGAATGTGACGATCTAGGATGTAACTGAAGAGCCGCTTCTCCTGTACATTTGGCTTCCAGGTCCTCCTTGTCCTATCATAAACAATGTCAAAATGCTCTCGAGAATAAGACAAATCATTTTCTTTATCAATTCATGGACAATAACAAAAATTTAAATGTGAAAACTAAGGAAAGAAAAATTATTTAATCTGCTAATTTAAGTAAGAAGTCACATAAATTGTGCAACATATATTCCAAACAATATGCCGTCCACTGCTAGCATGCATGGGCCAATGTGGTTGCATTATCCAAGGATATCTATTTCAACCTAGGGAACTTAACTTGATTGACGGAGAATCTGCCATACCCTGCCCCTACTGCAACAGATATGGGAAGCTCTGCAAACCCCAATAGAGTTTGGGGTGAACCCAATCCCCCCCCCCCCCCCCCCCAAAAAAAAAAAAAAAAAAAAAGTAGTAAATGGGTTTTTGTATACATAGTCGGTGTTTGCCCCTACTGCAACGGATTTGGGAAAGCTCTGCAAACCCTGATAGATTTTGGGGTGAACCCAACCCCCCACCCCCCCCCCCCCAAAAAAAAAAAAAAAAGAAATAAAGTAACAAATGGGTTTTTTGTATTACATCGTCAATGTTTACAATGAAATCTTTTAGTCCCATAATGGAAGCTTAGACAAACTTGACAAAGTTATATCTTTGTAAAAGCAAACAATATCCTAATTTTCTAATGACAAGAATGTTTTTTATTTTGACATAAGTAAATGTCTTGTTTGAAATTTGTTAACTGCAATTAATTTAATAAATAAATAAATAAATAAATAAACCGCCCCATTTCATCACAAGATTTAGAACAGGTCGGGGGAGCAATTTTCCTTCATGGGACAGGATTGGAGAAGGAAGCCCCCACTCCGTTGCCATCTAAATTCAACTGCACATCAAATTAGAAAATAATCTAAACACGAGGTATTGTTCACTTGTATTCATCAGCATCAGAAGAAGTATTAGTCTCAACAGTATGTTTTAGTCATTCAAATCATTTGTAACTGATCCCATTTTCAGTGTAAATATGCACAACACTTCCACTTTATTAAAAAATTTCCCTCATTCAAATTATAATCCTCACCAGAACTTAATAATCCTTTTGCCACAGTGAAAGTTGTTAACCAATAGAAAAGTTTGTTTCTGTTAATAACCTGATTAAACAAGCTGATTTTAAATCTGATGGTAACAAGATTTATTTAGCATGAGATCTTTTCCAAAGTAAACGGAAAAATAAAGGAAAGAGATCTCAAGAAAAATAAGGAAGAAGAAGAGAAGATACTCAAGACTGTTAAGACAAGTTTGGAAAAAAGTCTAAGATCCCAAGTTAGTCTTAGACTTTGCTTTTTCACTTAATATATAGAGAATTTACAAAATATACTTTATATGTATGTATGAGATTATAATTCTTAATTTTAAAAAAGAATCAATGTGAGATTACAATCCTATATTTTAGGAAGGAATCTATTGTGGTCAACTCTCCTACAAGATACAAAATTTAACTTATACACAAATCTAGAATATACACAAAATCTCATTAATTACAAGTTTACATATTTAAGGTGGCTTGATTTCCGATCTTAATATGTTAATACCATCCCTCAAGTTGACCAAGAGGAACCCACAATGTTCAACTTGAAAGACAGAGAAGCAAGAACTGCCTTAGGAAGACTTTTGGTGAAGATATCAGTAAGTTGTAGAGTAGAAGGAATGAAATGAATTTGAAGAAGTCTAACTAAGACCTTTTCATTAACAAAATGATAATCAAGCTCAAACGTTTGGAACGAGCGTGAAGACAATATTTGAGCTCATATACACAGCACTCTTATTATCACACCAAAGAATTCAGGAGCACAAGGTCGAAGACTCAATTCCTGAAGAAGGTAAGTGATCTAAGTCATTTCAATAACGGCATAAGCAAGAGTACGATATTCAGCTTCAGTGTTGGAACGAGAGATTGAAGGTTGCTTCTTGGACACTCCAAGAGATCAAATTTCGACCCAAGAAGATAACATATCCAGAGATAGAATGTCGAGTGTTAGGACACCCAGCCCAATCAACATCAGAGTAACTAGTAAGGGTAAGAGAACTATCAAAATGAATTTGAAGACCACGATGTCAGGTACCTTTAACATACCGAAGGATGAATTTGACAGCTTGAAAATGAGCAACTGTTGGAGCATGCATAAACTGACAAACATAATTAACACTGAACGAAAAGATCTGACCAAGTAAGAGTCAAATATTGAAGGCCACCAACTATACTACGATAAAATGTCGGATCACTTAAAAGAACACCCTCAAGTCAACTTTTGACCAGCAATCATAGGAAAGGAAATTGGCTTAGCACCCTCCAGTTTGAGCACGCGTAAGGAGATCTAAGGCATATTTCGACTATGTGAGAAAAAGACCATCATCATGACTTGCAACTTCAATGCCCAAGAAATAATGAAGAGGACCCAAAGCCTTCATTGCAAAGACAGAACTGAGATCATCAATGAGAGTAGAGATCAAAGTAGATGAACTACCTGTAAGTATGATATCATCAACGTACACTAAAAAAACCAGAGTACTAACGGAAGTCATTTGTATAAACATGAAAGAATCAAATTGACTACAACAAAATCCCAATTGTAGAAAAAGACTACTGAATTTCTCAAACCAAGCACGAGGTGCTTGTTTGAGGCTGTATAAGGCTTTTTGAAGTCGACAAACATGATAAGGGAAGTGAGGATCTTCGGGGCTGATACATATAAACCTCCTCTTGTAGGTCACCATGGAGGAAAGCATTCTTGACATCTAATTATTGGATGTCCCACTTATTGACACAAGCTAGTGATAGGACAAGACGAATGGTAGCAAGTTTGACTACAGGGCTGAATGTCTCATCAAAATCAATGCCTGGTAGTTGAGAATAGCCTTTGGCCACAAGACGGGCCTTGTATCGATCAATGGAACCATCTGAATTTAACTTCGTTTTGAAGACCCATTTACGCCTAACAACATTCATACCTTGGGTGAAAGGAGTAAAAGTCTAAATGTGATTATGCTTAAGCGCCTGAATCTCTTCATCTATGATAGCATGCCAATTAGTATGTTTGACAGCAGACTTGTAGCTACGAGGTTCAAAAGTGGAAAGAAGAGCGGTAAAGAAGGTTGTGGTGCTATGATTGTAAACTGAGAGATGACAAGAAGGCAAGAGGATGCCAGGTAGTGAAAGAATGAAAGCTAGCATTATGAGAGCAGACTTAAAACGAGTTATTATGGGATGTGTATTAGATATACTTGAAGGTTGGGGTTGAGAAAGAGGTAGATCAACGGTAAGGGAGCCACTAGGGATAGAAGAGAGATCAGGATGGGGAGAAGGTATAGTTGCGGGTTCCAAGCAAGTTGGTGAGGTGGGAGCCTTAGTGGAAGAAGGTGGGGGATGGAAGAGAATGTGTTTATGTGATAGAAGGTAAATGTGTAGGTATGGTAAGCACATAAAGACCATCCTCAAGAGGAATGGGAGTCAGTGGATATGGTAGGAGATGAGTAATCAATGATAGGAGTGATGTCCTGGTAGGTCAAGAAATCTGTTAAGAATATAGGATGTGAAGAATAAGAGGAGATAAAAAAAGGAAAAACCGACTCATCAAATACAACATGACGAGAGATGTAAACTTTTGTAGTAGATTGATTTAGGCAACGAAAACCTTTATGCATCTAGCTATAACCAATGAAAACACAAGGGACATTTCGAGGGACAAGTTTATGGGAAGCATAATCACGGAAGTATGGGAAAACATAGACATCCAAAAGTACAAAACATAGAGAGCTAAGGAGCCTTACCATAGAGCAGTTGATAGGGAGAGCGATGCTGAAGGACAATAGTATGAAGACAATTGTTGATGTACACTGCAGTTGAAAAGGCTTCAACCCAAAGAGAAATGGGAGTGTGATTGTGGAATAATAAGGTAAGACCAAGTTTCAGTAATGTGCCAGTGTTTTTGTTCAGCTCTACCATTTTAAGATTGAGTATGACGACATAAAACATGTTTAAGGATACCACAATTAGAGAGATGTGAGAGGAAAGGGGTACTGGAGAACTTACGAACACCATCACATTGAAAAACTTTAATTTTTCTCTCAAATTGATTTTCTACCATTTTTTGAAATTGAATGAAGATAGAGAGAGTCAAATTTGCATTTCATGTGATAAAACCAAGTGTAACGACTAAAGTCATCAATAAACATAATATAATAACAAAAACCAAGAGAAGTAACAAGGGAGGGTCCCTAAACATCCATATCGATTATTTCAAGAGGACAAAGACTGTGTTTATTATTTAAATCAAAAGGAAGTTCATGGCTTTTGCCCACTTGACAACTAGAACAAACAGATTTATTGGGCTTAATAGAATCAATTAAAGTAATAAGGGCACTTTTATTTAAAACACCAATAACACTAGGAGACGTATGACCAAGACGACTATGCCAAACTGTAGAAATGGCCTTGATTGATGAAAGAGGACTTGAATAAAGGGCTCGATAAGTACGATCCAACACGTAAAGACCAGAATGTCTACGGCCTGTCCTTAGCACTCTCCCTGTTCCCTGTTCCTGAAAAACAAAGCCATTTGGAGAAAAAATAAAAGATAATTGTTATCCTTAGTAAATTGGTTAACAGAGATTAAATTTTTATGAATATGTGGAACCAGAAAGGCATTATTGAGAGTGACATTGTGAGAAAGAGAAATGGAACCAACATGAAAAATGGGGATGGTGGACCCGTTACCTACCAAAACACCATTATCACCATTTATGAGAAAAATTACCAACTTCATGAGTCATGGGGGCTGTTGCACCATTGTCAGGATACCAGTCGGCAATTAGAGTCTTGAGGATATTGGATGGTGAGGAAAGTAAAAGCTTCAGGTATGTGGTTAGTTGGAGGTTGAGGGATTTGTTTATACCGATCATAGCACCGAATAGCAAAATGCCCCGTTCTTCCACAAATTTGACAAGTAATGGGGGGTCAACCCAGAACACCTTGTTGAGGAGATACAAAGAAACAATGAGGAGTATTGCGAAAAGACTGATTCTGACCGTGAGGAGGACGATTACTAAGTCCTTGAGATGTGATTTGTGATTCAACCATTAAAGTGGAGATAATAGAACAATAACAGAAAAAAAAAAAAAAAAAAAAGGATCAAGAATGTTATTTGACAAGAAGCTCTGATACCATAAACGGAAAAATAAAGAAAAGAGATCTCAAGAGAAATAAGAAGAAGAAGAGAAGATACTCAAGAATGTTAAGACAAGTTTGAGAAAAGTCTAGGATCTCAAGTTGGTCTTAGGCTTTACTTTTTCAGTCAATATATAGAGAATTTACAAAAGATACTTTACATGTATGTATGAGATTACAATCCTTATTGTGGTCAACTTTCCTACAAAATACAAAATCTAACTTATACACAAATCTAGAATATACACAAAATCTCATTAATAGAAGTTTACATATTTAAGGTGACTTGATTTCTGTTCTTGATATGTTAATACAAAGCATTCATATTGTGTTCCTTTAGAGAAGAGTTTTGATGCAAAATTTTTTATGTCCCTAGCACAATAGTTAAATAAAACCTTCTTTTTATTGATTCGTAATGTCATATAGATATATAGGTCTCTTTGGATGCCATGAATCAATGCCACTACTTTTAAAGGAAAAACAATTTTTTTCTCTAATACAAATTGTACATTTGATCCATGAATTTGGCAGATAAATACTACTAGGTTGTTTAACTAGCAACTCTGTCGAAACTCCAAAGGGTGCGAAAGAAGCATGATATTTTGGCATTTGAGCCACAACTCTAAATAATGTGCATGCTTCTTAATGATTTGATGATGCTTCTGAAGATTGATTGTTAAAATACATGTTAGATTTGTCTCCCGGTTTTTATGCCTTGCTAATTTTGTAAAAGCGGATACCATCAGGGTACATGGCAGTACTAGCACAAACAATTGTTTAGTTGATGCCACCAAATCTCCTTTTTCTTCTTAGCCCCTTGATTCCCCTCTCTAACATAAAGCTCTCACTTAGACCCTTGTCCATATAAAGATAAACACTAGAGATAAGCTTCTATAAAGTTTCATTTAATTTCTATACAAAACTCTATAACATTCCACACTCCAATCAGTATTAACATGATAAATTACATCATTATCATGATTCTATGTACTATAACTTAATAAGCTGTTCACATTTTGGATGATAAATGTGTCATTGATTATTTAAGAAGCTCTCAAGAATTCAAACAATACGAGTGTAGAAGAAATCTGCTAGGGAGATTATCATTGGTTGTAGCCTTCTCTTCTCCTTGTTCGGGTGTTTCTCAATATTGTCAGCTTCTCTCTTGGATTTTCTTAATGGAAAGGGGGGCAGTCAAGAGGAATGCTACGAAGGTAAGAATCTAGCCCCTTCTTGACTTATTTAGTGTTTGTAACAGGAAAGGAATAGAAGGATTTTTTAAGGGGAAGTTATGTCTCTTTGTAGATATAAGGGTAGTCTTTGAAAACTTTATACTTTTGGGTTCAAGAATCGTACCCCTCATATTTGGATTCTTTTGTAGACTTTTTGGGAGATACGAAATTTTAATTTTTGTCTCTACTCCTTTTCTGTAAGTAGCCCCCCCCCCCTCTCTCTCTGGGTGCTTCTTTAACACAATTTTACTCTGTAAAACAATATTTGGAAAAAGCATAATAAGCACATCTCTGAATATATTGCAGATGCACAGAATTTGTAATGGAACCAAAAAATTTGTATATTCATTTTTTTCTAGGCCTTAGCATATCTATCTTTATATTGATTGCCTTCGATCTTCTTTAATGAGAATGAAAGGATATACCTTCTTCTTCCCCAATCAAAACCTCATTTTTTATGTGTGAAACCCCTAATGTGATTATACAAATAATACTCCCACAGGAATTTTAGGCAACTGGTAGTTGATCATAGTCTGAGGGATTATTCATTGTCCATTTTATTCACGTAAGTCAAGCCTTCGGGCATTGAACTGGAGTCTCTTCAGCATGTTCAAAGGATATTCAAAAGATGGAAATCCCTAAAGAAAGTGACTGTTCAACTATTATTAAGTGGATAATTAATAGAGAGACATTTTTGCCACTCTTTCTTTTCTTTTTCTTTTTCTTTTTCCTTTTTGATAAGAGAGAATCAACACTTCTAGACCCATGAATTGTACATATAACTAGGTACCAATAAAAGCAAATTCAGAGGTATTCTAGCTCAGAGAATGGGACACTTTATATAGGACTCTTGCATCCTTCCCTCCTAATATAAACTTGTTGAAAAGGATCTTTTTTCGTAATTGATAGAAGCATTTCATTGAAGATATTTAAAGGAGGCATATCCATGTATACACTGCTTATACACAAAGCAAAGACGAAATTGAGCAAAAGTTATAAACTCATCTCCCCAAAACATCTACAAAAGGATTGATTAAAATTGAAGATCTCCCAATTAGCCAAAATTAAAGGGACTCAACATCATATGCTTTTATTTTCAAATGGGTAACTTCATCCCATCCAAAAGAATGACTACTTTCCAAATGCACCATCACGATCATAATGGTGAATGAAACAAGACATGCATCTAGCTGGTCTATTTCTTTAAAAGGATTGTATAATAGAAATCTCTCCTCGGCATCATAGCCAAATTATGGATATCTTCACCTCTGTAGAAATTTGTTGTTGAAATAGAGATGGGATTCTAACCTCTCATGAGGGTCTCCAAGGATCACACCTTCCTAATTTATCTTACATCCATAAACTCTTCATTAAGCAAGTAAAAGCTTTCTAGTCATACTTAAAGAAGCAAACTTGGAAGTCAACCCAACTTTTCTAGCTAGTTCGATACAATCCTCCATCAGCTGAATCATATATAACTTCCTTACTACTTTAGTATACAAATCATGAAATCGAGTTGAAGCCAAAATGGGAGTGTGATTTTAACCTCTCCTAAGGGTCTCTAAGGATCACACCTCTTGATTGTCTTAAACCCTTAAACTATTCACTAATCATGTCGAAGCTTTCTAGGCATGCTTAAAGAAGCAAATTGGAAATCACCTAACTTTTATAACTAGTTTGCTTTATTGTTCACCACAATCTTCCATCACTTGAATCATATATAACACCCTTACTGCTTTCTATGAAACAAACTTACTCTATACAAATCATGGCCAAGCCAAATTTTACTTACCTCCAAAAAGTTTGGGTCAAGACAATCAATTGTCCTTCACAGCCTACAATTTTCCAACAATTCCTAATGAAAAGTCATAATGCACATCACAGATTTTTTTTATTGAACACAGAACTTGCTCCTATATTTTTTTCTGTGAGAACAACAGAGTGACATACCAGCAAGAAAAAAGTACAGAGATATTTTAGAATTTAAGATAAATCTTAAATATTAAAACAATATTCCAATAATTTCAAATGGTACCCATATCACAGACCCACACATTCTGCTCAAAGGTCGATCATCCAACTCTTAGGTAGAAGATTTTCAAATTTGGAAAGTTTTCAATCAAATAAGTTCTCTGCATGTAATAGACTATTCTCCACCAGACTAAAATGATAAAAAAAAATGTCATAAATGAAAAAAAAAAAAGTTCAAAAGTAGTGTCTTAAAACTTTTAAAACGACTTCCCAAAAAAATAAAAAAGTTTTAAAACAATGAAAATAAAACACAATTCATTTTTCTATTGATATTAGCAAGACCTATAGTCCATGAGTTCCATATCAACAGCCATAATCTCCTATCCACTTTTGGAAAGTTCAATAAACCTATACTGATATCTGAATCAATCAAATCATCTTTTGACACAAGAATACTAGGTGAACTACCACCAATAAAGTACCTCTACACAAGAATCAAGATAGTAACTATGGATTTTTCCCTGGAAACTAATATGTGGTGAACAATACAGTTCAATATTCAGAAGCTGCTAAATCATGTATATATTCTCCCAGAATTAACTATAAGAAGTGAATCTTGTAATGCAATTCTAAGTTCAAAAGATGTTAGATCCTCACCCCTACCTTTCCTCCCAACCAAATTCCTAAAGAATACCTCTTTTACCTATACACACTATCTTATGTAATTCCCTACTCATCATAACTCTAATGATTGGTGCAGCCATAAAACAGTGCACACATTAAAAACCAGCAACCAAACTAGACGATCAATGCCCTAAAACATTATATTCCTTTCCTTTCTCTCCTCTATCTTTCCCAAACAAGACAAGAGGATTACACTGCCCTCTCCTCTTCTCTCCCTCATAATTAATGTTCTCATCTACTCTCCTCTCCTTCTACTTATCCAAACGAATTGTTATTCGCCAATCACAATAAAATAAAAAACCTTACATTTTCCAACCAAATACCATCCCCCAAGAGCTCCAGTAGGCTAAACAACTCCTCATTTATAACAGCTTAGGAATCGCAGTAGCCGTAACATCCAACAAGAAGAAGAAAAGGGTAAACAAACTACAGAAACACTACTTATCAAATACACATACAGACAATCAGAAACACCACCAGAAAAAACTATCAATAATAACTGACAAGACCCAAAACTTTGCAATTCATAATTCAATCACTATCAACATTTGACTGATCAAGCACGGTAAAATAGGATTAGCACCAAATCCAGCTCCAAAAAATGACTACGAAAGTAACAAAACTACAATTCAAAAAGAAGAAGAAGGAAAAAAAAAAAGCTACAGAAGTCTTTGGAACTCATTCACCATTCCCTAGAAAATCCAAAACCACTCATTTCCTCTTCAATTAGGAACACCTAGAAGACCTTCAACAATGCACCAATATGCGAGAGAGAGAGAGAGAGAAGGTGGAGAGTCTTACTTATTGCCGCCGTCTTCACTGACGCGGTTGCCGAACTGGATGTGGCGGCCGGCGTAGAGGCCACGGTGGGCCCGACCCATGACGACCTTGCTGTCCGGTATGCATTTCTTTAGAGATTCCTTCACTCCAGGGGCCAAGTTCTTCTCTCCCCCTATCTTCTTCATGATCTTCTTCATCATTTCCCTGGACCTAAACGCCATTCTCACTCTTTGTGGATTCAGACGCTGATTCAATTCAACCCAAATTATGAAACTATAAGGGCATCTCCAATGGTGACCCAAACCCGATATCAAATTTAAATTTGAGTTCAGAATCCACAAAAATCAAGTTTTACTCAAATCCAAACCCATACCAAATCAAGTTTAACCCTAGACTCAAACCCATACCAAATCAAGTTTTACTCAAATCCCAACCCAAATCAGCGCGTTACTGCTCACAACAGCAAATTTCTAACGGCTATTTTTTTTTTTTCCCTACCTAGTCTCACTTCAAATGGAAAATGAAAGGAAAAGGCAAGGAAAAGAAATGGAAAGGAGAACATACCTGGCAGTCGGCAGTCGGCAGTCGGCGGTCGGCAATAGACAACGGCGATCGCGATCAACTGTGATGAGAAACCATTGTAAGCTCAAAACCTTAAACCGTACTGTAAATAGAAACCCTAGTGTGATGTCGGCTGAGAAAGAGGGAGGGAAAGAGAGAGTGTGGGTCGTTTGCAGTGGATTGATACGAAACAAAGACTTGTATTCTTATTTTTGGTGTTGTTGGATTGATATGAAAGATAACACAGGCTTACCTCCGTTTGCAGTGTGAAAAGCTTGCGGCCAGTGGGTTCAATAGGGGTTGTGAGAATTTTGGGTTTACGGCCATGGGTTTTTAGGGGTTGTTTTCTTCTTAGAAGTGAGCTTAATTTTTTTTCAAATGTATTGTTATTTTATTTTCAATATTTTTTTAATTAATGTGATATTTTTTTTAATGTAATATTATTTTATTTTTAATTAATATAATTTTTTTAATGTAATATTATTTTATTTTCAATGTTTCTTTTAATTAATATAAAGTTTTTTTCAATGCAATGTTATTTTATTTTTAATGCTTATTTTAATTAATGTGATATTTTTTTTAATGTAATGTTATTTTATTTTTAATGTTTCTTTTAATTAATATAATATTTTTTTTAATATAATATTATTTTATTTTCAATGTTACTTTTAATTAATATAATATTTGAAGAAAATTGTGAGAAATTAAAATAATAGAAAAAAAAATTGGTGAGAAAATTTGAGAGGGAATGAAAATTAAGAGTGAAAGAGGTTTGGAAGGAAAAAAAAGAGGAAAAATGATTTTTGAGGGGAAATGACATAAAGTAGCTTTTGGGATAAGGTGAGTATTTTTAAAAAAGATTTGAGTAAAAACTTAAGTGATCATTGAAAAACATCAAACTCAAATTCACTTTTTACTTAAATTTTAATTAAAATTTGAGTTTGAATTTAACTAACCATTGGAGATGGTCTAAACCCTTCTTGCGATCTGATTAATACTTGGTCTGATTAAGATGCTATGGGTGATAATTGATAAGTGAATTGGTTTATTAACGGGTGAGTTGCACGTGTTATGTAAATCTAAATATTTTAAAATTTATAATAACTTAATAATGCAGAAAACTAATAATGTAAGTTAAAAACAGAGAGAAATTAAATTAAGAATTATGAAAAAAAAACATGAAAATGAAAAAAAAAACGTTAAGTAAAATTTACTTAATTATCTTGAATAAGAAAAATAATCAAATAAAAATATAAAAGACAAATAAAAATTTAGTAACATGTTAAAGTAATATCAAAATATAAAAAAATATGGATAAATTACACTAATGTTATGATGTTTTAACAATTACACTGATCTCTTTTAAAGTTTATGAAATTATATTAAATTTCCTTATTTTTATTCTTTTGACTTTTTTAAAGAATTTTTTGTATATGTAAAAATAAATTTTAGTTAAATAACTTATTTTCATTTATATAAAAATAAATTTAAGATTTTAATCAATATTCATTTGAAAATAAAAAAATTAATAACAATTTAAAAAATGTAAAAAAAAAAAAAGGGGGGAGACAATTTTGTCATTTTGAAAGAAAAAAATTAGTTAGGAGAAAATATTTGTAATTTGTTAAGTAAAGTAGAAAAAGTCAATGTAATTTCATAAACTTAATAGTAGGTCAGTGTAATTGTTAGAAATTTCAATGAAAGTCAATGTAATTTGATCTAAAAGTAATGAGATTAATGATAACTAATAAATTTTTATATTAAACTTAAAGTAAAAAAGTAATTTTGATTATTTATTTTTCTACTACTGTGTTCTATTAATTCACCACCATTTATATATAAATATGTGTAGGTATATACATCCCAGGAATTTGCTTTATGCGGAAGGGGGGGCAAATTTTTTGCCTAATGTTTGATGATAAATTTAAAATTTTAGTAAGTATAAAATTTAATAGTTTTTAATAATATATTAGATAAATAACCAAACTTACACATTAAATAAAAAGTTTAACAAAAATATTTCTTAAAAAAACAAAAGACTATACGTGAAAATTTTTAAAAAGTATATAGAAAGCCCATTAAATGATGAAATTGAAGTTAAATAGGAAAATTTTAAATTTAGGAGAGATAAAAATACAAATTATAAAAGTATATTTGAAAAAGTTATAAAAAGTACACAAAACTTTTTAATAAAAAAATTGGGGGTAACAAATTATAAGGGTATATTTGAAAAAAAATTATAAAAGTACATAAAATTTTAATAAAAAAATTGAGGGGGGGTGGGGGATTGCGCCCTCTGGGCACATGCTACCCCTATGCATGTGTGTACATACATACACAAATACAATATTATATATGTATATATTATATCATGTCATAATTTTTAAATTTATTAAAATTTACATGCTTCTTAGTATTTTAGAATTTTAAAATTTAGAAAAAAATCTTTTATATATATTTTTTGCTTCTACTACTTGATAAGAAGGTATGTCAAATTTCACATATAATTTTTTGTCCATTAAAATAAAATGAAAGATGAGCATGAGGAAGAAAGATAAATTAACTAAATTTACGGTAAAACCTTTTTATTTATAAGGTTACCCATCTTCTCTTCTTCTTCTTCTTTTTTATCGAATTCTTAATCTTTTAAGATTCTAAATTTAAAAAAAGAATTTGTCACTTTTTATTTTAAGTTTTTTCTTGACTATTTTATTTTTTACAGCACTTCTTTTTCTTTTATGATTATAAAATTTATATAGCAAAATAATTTAAACTTGTTTCTTAAATATTCAATTTTATTTTTTATACTCTTTTATGAAATATTCATGTTTTTTATTAAATAATAAATACATATTATCTAATGACCCCTCTTTTCGTCAGATCTAATAATTTTATTTTACACAAGTTTTACTTTCTAAAGATTCTAAACCATGACAAATACTTTAAATTTATAATTTTAAATTTGTTAAGTATTATATATTCACATTCTAACTTTTTGATTTTCTTTTAAAAAATATTTGGCCATTGAAATAAAATGAAATATGAGCATGAAAAAGAAAGTAAAATTAACTAAATTTAGGTAAAGTATTTTTATTTACATTGAATAAGATCAAATTCAAATATAATAAAATAAAAATCACTTTTAAATTAAACGAAGATAGTAAAAAATGATAGCTGATCCTAAATAATTGAGATAAGATTTTGTTGAGTTGAGTTAAGTAAAAAATGATAAAAACAGCATAAAATAAAATAAAATCATATAGATAAATAATGTTTTCATAGTCAACATTTATATTTTATTTTAATAAAAATTATAAATTAAATGTTAATATCAATTATTAATTTAGAGTCCAACTAACATTTCTCAAGAAAAGTAATGAAAAAAGAAAATAAATAATTTTAAATTCATGTTACTTGAAATTTTAATTTTTGAAATTTCTTCTCCTCACTCTTTGAAAAGATGAAAAATATCTTTAAGCTGGTTTGCCTAACTATTTGTTTTTTACACACTTCTTTCTCTTTTACAATTCTATAATTTATAAGGGTAAAATAATTTAAAATTATTCCTTAAATATTTAAGGCCATTTATTTTTTCTACTCTTTCATGAAATATTTTTCCTTAAATAATAAATACATATTATCTAATCACACCCTTTCTTTAACTTCTCCAATTTTTATTTAATAATTTTGTTTCACAGGATTTTTACTTTTATAGGATTACAAACCTTAACAAATACTTTCATACATATATATATATATATATATATAAATTTAAATTTGTATATATATATATATATACAAATTTTTTTTCAAAATATCCTTTTGATATTTTTTACCATTCTCAAAATTATATTAAAAATTACTAGTTTAGGATTTTTTTTAATAGTAATAAAAACTTGCTTCTCAATTTCAATTAAGAAATTTTTTAATTAAATTACTTCAATAAAAAGACTTTCAATAAAATTAAATAACTCATTTTTTGCCCAACATTTCTTATTATTACATCCATATCATTAATTGATTAATTCAACTATTTCAATTAAGAAAACTTCTAACAAAACTAAATTACTTACATAGTTTTCATTGGTTAGTTGATTACTTTCTTAGTCTAATAAACTCATTTTCATTGATTAGTCAGAGTTTGGTTCAATTAAGGAGACTTGTAGTAAATTTAATAATTTGAATAAACCAATGGATGCGTTTAACATGAGTTTAATTGTATTAACCTTCTTTTAAAATTTTAATTTTACTTGAACTTTTATTTTTCATTAGTTTACAAGGCTAGAATGTGAATTTGCATGACTTCAATCATCTAGATTGGTCACAAAAATTCCTAATTTTAGAAGTCCTAGTTATATTTATTAGTTGGAGTATTTTTAGGTAATCCTAACTTAAATAGAAGTGGTAATTAGTTTCCTCGTATGTTTAGTCATTTTCAATATAGGACTATGAGTGAGTATTATATATTTGTGTGTCGTGTATTCTTGTTTGGACGACTGGATAAGAAGGCAGGATTGCATAGGGTATAGTTGAATTAAATAAGATAGAAAATCTTATGGGATATTGAATATTTCAATCCAGTGTTTAAAACTGACTCGAATAAAAGGCTTAGATATGTTGTCATATTATATTCTTATGTTTGGATGCCTACGGAATATAAGTTTTAGTCTTCAAAAATTATTTTTATGAAAGTCATTTAATTTTTTATTCCAAATATATGCCTACGAGGTATCTAAAATTAAAATTTTATTCACAAATTAATTACAAAATCTAATAACCACAATCACAATATTTTAGAATGTAATTGTGCAAACATCATTCAAAATATAACAGTCTCTCACTTTTGGGGTAACTCAAAAAAAATCATGATCTGTATTGCTAAGAATCATCTAAATCAATGATGACATACATGTATATATGGAAAACGATCCATTTGTTGATATGAAAAATATATTAAAAAATCCTGGAACATATCAAAAAAAAAAGTGAACAATGAAAAAAAGATGATTTTGGTTTTTTAACTTGACTTTTCGACATCTTCGTTTTTCTATATTGCAGCGTTGTGATTTTTCTTGATGAGGTGATGTTTTATTTATTTTTTAAATAGGATGGGATAACTCTAATACCACCACCCTCTTGGTATAACTTATATTCCACTCAGGTAAGATATAAATGATTCACGAGATATAGATATTCAATCCAACAAAAGACACCAAATATGGGATTTATCATATCCAACCCTCTTATCCCAAGAGAATAGTGAGAGAGTTTCTGCCGCATGGGTATTTGATGTTGAAGGAAGTATATGAAATAACAATCGTGCTGAAGGAACCAACTTGTGTTATGAGCTTCTCTGTCATATACGTTGATGTAGAAATTTTCCTCGTCAATAGGACGACTTACAAAATCGAGTCGCCTATGTATTTCCACAATTCAAGTCTAGAAGTCTCGCGATGGATAACCTCGGAAGAATCTCAAAGAGAAAACGGAGAGAGGATCCAAGAGAGTTGACGAATAACCAAAAATCCTCCCACACCCATCGCGTAACCAAAATCACCGTATATATCTTGTAACACCCCCACCTAATTAAATGAAACAATTAACGATAATGACGATTATCATAAGTTAATTTTCTTATTAACCAAGGGCAATTTAATTAATACTAGTAGTCCGTAAATAGGGAAGCAAAAGTATAATGAGAACAATTAATTCTAAAATTGGAGACGAGCAAGTCTGAGAATGCAAATTAATGGTACGAGTCATAAATTGACAACTGAGTTACGATTAGCGTTAATAAAAAATTAACACACAAATAAATATGAGAAATTGGTGCACAAAGTGCACTTGAGCAAGATTAGCGCAACACGTGAATAAAGTGAATTTAATCAAAATTATTCCAATAAATATAATAGACTTTTGGTATGATTAAGACACGATAAAATATGCCAAGACAAGACTTATAATGCATGGATGAAGCATGCAAAAATTAAAAGTGTTATGAGAATTTCAAGAGATTTTTAGGATAATTGAAATGTAACTTTGAAAATTCAAGAAATACACCAAAAAATGCCAAACAAGGAATAAAATGATAAAAAAAAATAAGAAAAGAAGGCCAAAAAGTGTTGGCCCAAGGTCTTGAACCCAAGGCCAAGAAAGTGAAGAAAACTTATACCCAAAAAGTATAATCAACTAGGCTACAACACTTTTGTGTTATATATCCTACAAGAATTGTATATAACCCATATAAATTTACAAGTCTACATACTCAAAAGCTGAGGTGTCAACACCTCATTGGACTACCATTTCCTCCAATTAGAATTCATGCAGCATAAGCCCACATGATATATACATCAACTAATGTATGCAGTGTGTGAAGAGTGTACTTAAAAAATTCAGACCATGATGGTCGACTAGAGAGAGAGAGAAAGATGTAGAGAGAGAGAAAGTGGAGAGAGAAGATGAAACATGAAGAAGGAGGAAGTCATTGTTGCATGTAGCCTCTCAAAACTCAAAAGAAGGAAGCAAGAAGAGAAGAAAGGATGGAGAAAAAGGGTTGGAAGAAGAAAGACCGAAGAGAGAGAATCAAAGACGTAATTTTCTCTCTCTAGAAAATTAGCCAAAAAAAATTCATTTTTGAGCTTGTTTATGACCTAGAATGTACATGCATGTATTTTATATTGAAGAGGGAAGAAAATTGAAGAGAAATGGAGAGGTTTGAACTTGGCAAACAATAAAATCCATAAAACCCGAAATATTGAAAATTTGAGTTTTTGATCTAGCTCGAAGAAAACTTGAAACAAATTATAAAGCTCAAAAAAGCATCCAATTTGGAACATATTGCAATTTGTAGCATTGAAAATGGTTAAGAAACCATAGAGATACAACGAGTTACAGTGAGGAGGAAGAAAATTGAAAACCTAGAATATAGCTTGCTTTGTTGTATTTTAGAAACGGGAAAATGTTCCACACACTCCTAGAAACTCCTAGGAAAAAAATGGAACCAAAACAGTGAAGAAAACACATCAGAATAGAAAATGGAGACCTCTCCAGAAAGTTGGGCCCTCGCTGGAGCCCGACTGTAACACCCTATTTCATGTCCAAGAACCCACCTAATAAAAAAAACAACACCATATATGGAATCCTCACTGAAAATAGATTCGAACCACTTTGATTTTCATCGGAAAGTGGTCAGCGACAATCGCCGGTGTCGGAGAGGGTGACCGGAACCCTCATTGGAGAAGTGAGGAAGAAAAACAGTGACTCGGGTCAGTCAATAAGTCAAGTCGGGCCGAATACCGGGTCTAGGCTGACCCGCGTGTAATTAGGTTTAAGGGTTAATTAAAATAACGTCGTTTTGATCCAAAGAATTAAAAAATATAAAACTAGAGCTGATGTTATGCTGACTTCAGCATGATGCAACGGACCGGACTGAACTAGTTGGTTCACCTCTACTTTGGACCAGTTCACTTGGAACCTAACTAAACTAATTAATTTTATTTAAATAGCTTCCAGAAATTATATTTTGGCCCCTACTAGTTTCTGTTAATTATAAATTGACCCCAACAATTTTGATTAATTACGAAATGGCCCTAGAAAATTAATTAAATATTAATTTTAAATTCTTTTAATGATAAGAGAAATTACCAAAATGCCCTTAAGCTAAAAATAGACCAAACGAAAGCCAATTAAAATAAAAGAATAGTGTAACCCAATGTTTTTGGGCGTTCTGGACTCAATTGTAGAGTCCAATTTGTGAAATTAAATTCCAAAAAATATGAACGGGCAAACTGGAATAATTTCAAACAAGTCCTAATGATAAATTAAGTGACCAACTGAACTCCGATGACTATAAAAATACATACTTTAATATTTTGGAATATTCGGGACCTAATCAAGGGATCTATTTTGTGAAGCGAAGTCCCGAAAATATAAACACTGTAAAATATCAAAATTACCAACGATGGACTATTAAATGTCAAAAAGTGACATATTTTGACTTTCTTTGACATTCCGGACTCAACGGTGGAGTCCATTTTAGCAAACAAAGTACCAAAAAATGTGACGCGCGAAAGTGTAAAATTACGAAAATGCTCCTAGGCTTAATATAAGTCACATAAATGCTAATTAAGATCCGGAAAAGCTTAGATTGATTATATTCGATATTTTGGACTTGACGGTGATGTCTTTGAGAAAATAAGACTCGGTAACAAATTAAAAAATGACGAATACGTCCTTAAAAATTAAAGAAAATTTTATTATAATTTAAAAATCACTCCTCCTAAAACTTACGATTTTTTCTAACAGGCCTCCCTAGTAAGTAGCTTAGGCAAGGAGGGAAACCCTCTCACAGATTTAAGGGAAAGTGGGAGAAATCCCCACAAAAAGCTCTAAACGACATCTTCAACTTCTCTCTGTGAGAACGAGGTATTCATGTCATCCCTCAAATATAGGAAATAGTCATAAAACACCGTAAAGCACAATAAAATGGAGTAACTTTTAATTTAAGTCCAACAGGATTCATCCCGACTCTCAGTCGCTCTCTTTGGTGTGATTAAAGAAAATCCATCATCATCGAGCAACCCCAACAAATTTTTTTCAAAAAAAAAGATGCTAGTGTGCGTTTTATAGCACTGGTTGGTTGCTAAGAAAGTGAAGGAAAATAAGCATCCAATGGTTAGGTTAGAGAGAGAAAATAATGTTAATGGCGTGTAAATATGAGATGGACACTTTTGTCATTTTGAAAAAAAAGAACTAATTTGTTATCGCCATTGACAAGAATGTAAAAGTAGGGCAGTGTAGTATTATTTTAAAAATGTCAGGAGAAGTCCTTATGATTGTCAGAAATGCTAAGGGAAGTTCTCATAGGTTGTCAAAAAGTTCAGGATAGATCAATATAATTTACCCCTTTATACAATATGTAGGAAGGGAGAATCAAAGTCAGCCAACAACATGAGAAGTGGGCACTTGATCCTGATACTCAATAGGGTTAATTAGCCTTGAGTCCTTGAATAAGATGTTTAATTATTTTAAGATCCACCATTTTTTCAATTGTAAAGGAAAGGAAAATTGTTGTTTCTAATTTTTAGCTCATGTCCATCTTGATGACGTGGCATTTGTAATTTTTTTGTAAATGACAATAACTCCCCAATTCATTTTCACATAGACCTAAACACTTATCGATCCCTCTCCACTTCTGCATGCAACGCTCTCTCATGACTACTATGGGATCCCGTAAAAACTGCAACCCACCACCATAGACGCCAAATCCACCATCAATCCATCATCGTCGCCCTCTATAGTGGCTATAAACTACTATTGTATAACTGCTGTGATTTGTGGAAATGAACACCATGAACAGGACATCGTGCTCGTCGAACCTATCAATGAGAGTCCCCATTTGTTAATCCTATAACTGGTCTCTTGTTGTGGAAAGTCAGTCCCTTTCCTAAGTAAATACTCCATGCAAAGAAGTCTTGTAGGTGGAAGTATGGAACTGCTTGTAATTTTCTATGTTTTATGTTGCTCTTAATTCATAAAACCAATGCAATAGAATCATGAGCACATGTACATGATCCAGAATTTGTTTTGCTACTTTCATGGAATGCTTATACTTGGTTTAGGATGTAAACTAGTTTATAGTTGACCAAAATGAGTTTGTGGATTTCCTATGAATTCATATCTTGTGTTATCTTGTCTTGCTTTATTGAAATTTTATGGTCTTTTAGTGTCCCGTTTCTGTAATATTGGTTAGACACCACGAGTGCCATGTATACTTGTGTGTGTCTGTGTGTGTGTGGGGGGGGGGGGGAGTAATTGGGACATGATTTTATACATTAGAAGTTGTGATTGTGTGCTGGGGTGCATGCGTCTCTTAGTGTTTTAGGTGATGGGTTGCATCATTAGAGAAAACCACTTCAATATTGGAGTGTAATACTACGGTTCTTGAGCAAGACCTCATGATAATGCACTACTGGAATTAGAAAGAATGACTTTTATTGCTTAGATTAGTTGAGGAGTTCCAAATCTGCATTAATGGTCTTGCAGCCATTAATGGCTTTTTTTGATGACTAGTGAGTTTTTTAGTAGGCAAATTTTTTGAAAGTTTAAATTTTTACACTTTTCACAACTAGTGATTTTTTGAAGTACATTCAGAAAAATTTCTCGAAAGTGTAAATTTTACACTTTTCATAGCTAGTGATTTTTTGAGCACATTTAGGCAAATTTCCTAAAAAGTGTAAATTTTTACACTTTCAGGAATGACACATATGGTTTAATCCCAAGCTGGGAAGAAATTCCTAGCCATGGTTCTTAAGAAGGTGACTTTACTTGATGTAGTTAGTAAGCAAAGAATACTTTGATGTATAATGTATAACATTTTTATGTACAATGTACAAAAATGCTTCATGATCTTTGAAATTTGAAAAAGTGAATAAAATTGGTAAAAATCAAGAAATTCATAGAGAAATTGAATTTTTATAATCATCTTTTTCTCAATTTTTATGAAATTGTGCAATTTTACATTTTTAATTATATTTTTTTAATAGTTTTGGAGTGATTTTTTTTTTTAAAATTACATATTTAATATGGATCTTATTTAATATATCTCAGTTTTTAAAGGTCAAATATATAAATTTTATTAAAAACGGATTTATATATTTTAAGTTATTGAATTTTAAAATTTTGAAAAGCTTTCTTGAAAGTTGGACAGAAGTCACGGACATTCAGCTAGATTATTATCAGAGAAAAACACTAAAGGGGCATTTTTGTCCAATAAAAATGATGGACTTAGTTGGTTCCTAAGTTTGGACTTGGACTTGTTGATAATTTTGTTACTTTTTGTAATACCCTGACTTAGTTGTAACCGAACGAGCCATGTAAACCGAGCCAATAGAGCCTTATGTTACGATATTGAATGAAATGAATGATTTTAGAATCTCAATAGTTTTGAATGTACGGATGATGCCCGAGCAAGTCCTGAACGAATATCGAAATAAAAATAAAATAAAAATAAAATTTAAAATACAATAAAAATAAATATAGAAATGAGTATATACGTGTATTTATGTAGGTGTACAAATATATATATATATATATCAGTAAATATATATATATATATATATGGTAACCAGTATATGTGTGTGTGTGTGTGTGTATATATATATATATATATATATATAATTGACATATGGTCGTAACCCCTACATTAAAAGAGGGGAATGGGGGAGGTTTATGGAAGCAAAAAGGAAAGTCAATGAAAGAGAGGGGAAAGAGAGAGAGAGAGAAGGAGAAAATTGGGGGAGGGGGCAGTTATAAACTAAGCATGCATTGCATGCGTGAGAAAACTGAAAAGGGAGAAGCAGACAGAGGGAGGAGGAAGAGGAAAGGAGGCTAGGGAAAACAGAAGAGGCACTGTGCGAGCAAGCTAGGAAAGAGGTAAGCCAACTGAATTCTGGGTTAAATTTTTATAGCATGGAAACTGAAATTTGAGAGTAGGGTCTTTATGAGCATGAGATTAGGATTATTTAGCAAAAAGAATCAGAAAGAATGATGCAAAAATGGGGGAGATATATGCATTTACAGGTTGTCAGGATAATCGGGTGGGTGTAAAAATCATACATGAAATCATGTTTAAATGCTATATAACTGTTTAGAACATGTTCAAACTGAAACTTAGGGGTGATTAGGGAGGAAAACCGTGATTTAAAACATCAAAAAAAAAATTTAAAAAAAAAAGTCGCCGAAAAATCGGCCATCACCGGAAAAGCCACTGCCGTGGCGTGTTCGACAGCCCAACATCCTACCAAATTTTTGTTAAATCGTAGCTATAAGATCCCCCTTGGAAGGGGAATTAAACCTCATTGGAAAAACTAAATAACATCACTATTGGCGAGTCACCGTCGTCGGGGGAGATGCTCGGAGAAACGAAGAAGAAAACTAGAAAATGGGTTGCGGGTCAGGGCCTGGTGTGAGTTCGGGTCAGACCCGACCCACCCGCAGAGAACTTAAATCCTACTATGTCATTTTGACTTAAGTTAAATGGGCTTAAAGGGGTGTTTGGATATTAGGGTAAGAAATGAAATGAAATTTTGTTTGGGGATAAGGTTATTCTACCCCTGTTTTAATGTGAATCCACTATTTGGCTGTAAATTGTAAAGAAAGAAAAAAAAAAATGTGCAAAGGCTGCTGCCCTTGCGACTTGAACCCAAGAGTTAGAAATGACTTTTGGAAGCACGGACCACTGTGCCACTAAGGCACATGTGATCTCTTTGGGCCCAAATAATATATATTATGGTTACATTTAATAAATTAGTTAATTATCAAATTAAATTTTGAGATGAAAATTAGTCAAATAAATAGTGTAAATTTATTATTTTGGACCTTCTGGATCCAATGGTGAGGTCCGTTTTAAGAGACGGGTCCTAAAAAATAAAATACCCATAGAAATGCAAAAATGACCAAAATACCCCTAAGTCAAATGTGAGTCAAACAGACTCCGATTGAGTTAAGTAAATAGTAAATTTTTATTATTTCAAACCTTATGCACTCAATAGTGAAGTCCAATTTATGAAAACAAAACCCAAAAAATAGAGACATGTAAAATGACCATTTTGTCCTTTCGGTAAATTAGTTCAATTTGGAAACCGTGAAAGCCTAGACTGATTTTCTTTGACATCCCGGACTTAAGAGTAGATTCTAAATTAGTAAAAGAGATACTTAGAGTAACAAAGTGTATAAATTGATAAATGACATTAGAACTGAGACATGTTTATTGATGTATAGGCAAGTCAAAGGGAAAAGAGAAAGTTACGGAATACTAAAGTAGATCGTACGAATTAAAGGTAAGTAAACTCCTATCTCTTATACTAGTTTTCCAAGCCACATTCCTTTTATTACTGCCAAAATTTTGTATTCATGTATGTACCCATTACTATTGTCCCACCTATCGATATTGTCTTATGTAGTGGATGCGTATTGACTGCTATTTCGTGATTACTTTATTGTACTGTTCCTTGAAAGGCCTATTATTGTATGTTTACTGCATAATATTCCATACTTTATGCATTTCTTATGGAATCACGATGGAATTCTGATTTATAATAAATGCTAGATTTTATGCTTAGCCACAATATCCATTCGATGCTATCTGCTTGACTAGGACCTATGGGTCGATTAATGGGACCTACGAGTCGAGTCCGTGAACTGGACACATGGCAATGATGGCATTTTTATGCAGTGAGTTATAAGGGCATTTTATATGCATTCATGTTAAGGGGGGATGTCGGGCCCCCAAAAGACTGAGAGTCTGCCAAACCCTGAATAGAGTAAATGCATCAGCTCATGTTTGACTGTTATGTTGACATTTATTAGGATTCATAGGATGTTTTCATTTCCTTATGACTAGTTCTATGTTGATAGGGATAGTTTTCTTATTTATTGGACTTGACTGTGACCGAATTATTGTGACAGTATATTTATGTTGACTGCGATTATTGAGCTTTTTCCATATTCATGCTATGCCATTCCTCATACTTGTATATTGTGCCTTACTATTCATTGGCCATTGTGGCATTTTTACTGTTAACTGCAAAAGTTTCCATGATTGGCTATCATGTTCACGTATGAGTTTATATGTTCTATGCTAACCCTAACCCATATTGGAGATAAGCTTTTACTTACTAAGCTTGTTAGCTTACCCCAACTTATTATTATTTTTTCAGGTGAAAGTGCTACTAGAATCATAGTAGGAGTTCAAGAGCGTAGGGAGACAGTTGAGGAGCATGATAGAATAATATAGTCTCTCCCATGTACTCACCACCTAAAAATGGTTTTATGTTTAGTTATGTCAGTTACATATTTTAGTCATTGAACAATATTTTATATTAAGACTTTCGTAATTTAATGTTATGCTCACATTATTTACTGTTATCATTGATACAAAGAATAAAAAAAGTAGGGATGGCTATCGGGTAGGCCCCACAACACGAGATCCACATAGGGTGGGTTTCGGGTCGTGACACTTTTCATGAAATTGTGACTGAACCACCCTAATTAATAATTAAATAAGGCAATAAGAAGAACGAGGAAATTTTAGGGCAATGGAAAGTTTAATATTAATTTTTAAAATCAGTTTTCTGTTCCAAAATAATTTTTTTAATATTCTCAAAAGTTAAAAATAAAAGAAAAGACTGAAGTCCTATTAGAATGATACAATTATCCATTTTCACCTAGTTAGTGTGGGTTCAATTTTTTTATAGAAGCACACGCACATTCAAATAATAGTTAGGTTCCATTCCCTCTCACGTCCTAGTATAAAAAAAGTTAAAAATAAAATACAAAAAATAAAAACAGTTTCCTCAAAACGGACCATTTTTAAGAAAAATATTTAAAATAATTGTGTTTTGTTTTTTTTTTTTTTTTTTTCTAGTGATTGTGTTAAAAAAATTTAAAATATAAATTGGCCTCCTAAGATTTTTTGTATTTTAATAACATCTTTCAAAATTATATTGTGTATAATTTTGTCTCCTAGAAAATAATCTATTTTTTTACGAAACCTAGTTGGTTTCGTTGTGATTTAACAAGACCTACGCACATTTTCACTTATTTACCAAACCTATGTACTTTTTGAAATCGCATTTTCCAGATATGACTTTAATGCAAAATTCGCAACAGAATCGTATTTTGAAAATGAGACTTTGAAATTGCCTATTCAAGATGTGAGTTTAATTAGTATTATACCTTAATTAATATTGAAGACATCTTCATTAAACTTTCATCTTCATCAAGATGTGAGTTTAATTAGTGTTATACCTTAATTAACACTCAAGTCACATCGTCATTAAACTCGCATCTTGAAGATGCAAGTTTGAAATCACAACGACTTCGAACTCGCATCTTGAAGATGCGAGTTTATCAAACCACAACTCTCAAGATGCGAGTTTATCAAACCACAACTGCACCACATTTTCTATTACACTTGTCTGCAAAACTATCATTCCGGTTACTTTTTTTTCACGCGATCACCTCACATAACTTTATTTATGTGTGTAGGTGTCGTCAGTCCTTGCCTAGAGTCATGAAATTCTATTTTTTACATTTTTACCTCTCAAACCCTAAGAATCAACAAATTCAAAGTTTAAGTCAATTTGGCCCCCTTTAACTTGAAAACTACCCTTCTGGGTACTTTTTTTTTCATGTGATCACCTCACGCAACTTTATTTATGCGTGTAGCTGTCATCAATCCTCACCTGGGTTGTGAACAATTCAAACATCGGCTCGCGCATCCGGGTGTCCCTAGGCATTCCACCATTAGCCTGACTCGTTTTCGCCCATTCATCATCTTCATCCTCCTCACCCAAGTCATCCATCATCCTCAATTCCTCCTCTTTGGCTTGTTCATCGTTTATGCTATGTGGAGTCAGGTTTGCAATAACCGTTCTGTCTGACCATCGACGATCTTCTGTTAGAGCCAACTTTTGAACAAAAAGCCTAATTATGGACATTGGGAAGTTAGGCTCATTAATGGGCGACTCTTGAACATTCTAGCTACTAGGGTCAGCTGTGGAGTGTGTATAGTGGGGTTGAAAATCCTCGAATTCTGTCAGGTACTAGTTGGGCGAGGGTGTTGGTCGATAGTCTTGCATTGTTGATATGGGAATCTCAAATGACGAGCTCCTAAACCCTGTGTGAGTAAATGTATGGACTGGGAGCTTGACTCGTATCCCAGCCTTCATTAACATCTTTCGTCTCCACATACAAGTCAATGTTGTTTATTTGAAAACTTTCCAGCACAGCAAGAACCATCGATTCAACACTTTCGTTGTCAACGATTTCCAATGGCATAAATCTTATCATCTGAATTCCTAGTGTCGACGGAAATCTACAGGTCATTTTAATCTGACACAGATTTCTATCTAGCTGCATCACATGATAAATCTTGTCCAAAAGTTGACTGTAGGTACTTTTGAACTTCACTCGAATGCTGTGTTGGGGAGTGGGTAGATCGTAAGAAAACCCTTCATCCCCGTAACACACATTGCCTCCCTCCCTCCGAGTAAATCATTACACATGTGCTTCTTTCTGTCATTTACAACCTTCAATCCAAGTTCATATGAGTAGACTGTCAAACTAGGAAGCTATTAACATATTTTATAACAAATCTATTTCGTTGAATGGCACATAAGGGAGCATACAAAGGGAGCACAAGCCTCAAATATCTATTTTATTTAGAGATGATTTTATAATTTATAAAACTTTTTATTAATGATTAAAAAAAATTATATGCTCAAATTGGCAATAAATTGAAAATCTTAAAATGGTGGACTGACAATAAATTGAAAAAAATTAAAAAAATACTTGAATAAATTAATAATTAATAGAAAATTAAGAGAGACAAATTTGATAAACTAATAAAAAAAATCTAGATCAAATCAAAATTATATCCTAGCTTATCAACCAAGATGGTCATAACTTAGAAGTCCCAGTTGTATGGTTTCAGGTTTTGTGAGTTTTTTATTCTTGTAATATCTTTGATACATAGTGAACTGATTATTGATGCCCGTAAACGTAGGCATTTTGCTAAACCACGTAAATCTTGTATTTTTTCTATACATTTTATTTATTTTTTACTTGTTTGAGATCAATTTATTGTTTATTTAATCGTTTTAGTAGAACAATTTCATGATCAGAGATTTTACTATCACAGCTGCCTCCATTCTTATCACTGTTAAACTATTTCATGATTGTTATTATAATTTCCCATGAAGGAAGGATAGTGCTAATGCAAACTAGTGTTCCCACTCTTAAGTTCACAGCCCGTGTTAGGTGAAATACTTGTGAAGTCCATAAATATACCCAATGAAATTCAAAACATCTGAGCCAAAAAAAAAATGTAGAATTTCCTTTATTGAAATCGAATCTTGAAAATGTAATTTTAAAAACTACATAAATTTAATAAATAAGTGAAAATATGCATTAATCATGTTAAATCGTAACAAAATCGCAAAGGTCAGGCAAAAAATTCGAAAATAATTTCTGAATCCCTTTTGTTGAGACCTGTTGTAAATAATAAAATTATAATTACTCTCACGAAGTGTAACGGTTACAGGGAATAATCTCTCCTGCCATTGATGCTCTTTAGTCTTTCCCATATTGGCTGACAGGTGTATGACTCGGTTGAGGTCTCAATTGGATTTAAGTTTGGTGATTATTTTCGGTAGGCTATTTGGAGATTATTGCCTTGTGAGGTGATTTTAGTGAGTTTAAGTTTCATTTTTAATATCTTTTAATCTCACGTTGGTAAAAAATAAATAAAACTTACATTCAATGAAGAGCTTGGTGCATTGATTACATTTAACGTTCTACTATTTTGTCAAGAGTTGGGCCATTTTGAGGTGAATTGGTCGGCTTAAATTTTCTCTGTCCTGTAGTATTTTCTACTTTATCTTGGTAAAACAAAAAATATTTGTATTTGTATTTGGATAAATTACATTGATATTTTTTAAAATTTTTAACAATTATACTGACATCTCTTACTTTACTTTTCAATATATAAATACCCATCTCAGTCAATTTTTTTAATCAAAATGACAAAACTACTCCTCTTATTATTATTTTTCTTTTGCATTTTTTTCAAAATTTTTCTAACTTTTCTTAAAGATTTTTTTTATATAAAAATTTATTAAAGGTAAAAAACTTATTTTTATTTTATATAAAAATAAATTTAAGATTTTAATTAATATTTATTTAAAAAATAAAAAAAATGACAGTGACAGTTTTATCATTTTGGAGAAAAAAACTAACTGAATATTTGTATATTATCAAATAAACTAGAAAAAATTAATGTAATTTTAAATACTCAGAAGATGTCGATAAAATTGTAGAAATCACAAAAAAAAAAAAAAAAAATTAGTGTAATTGTATTTTTAACTGTTGTGTGGTGTTATATCATGTGATTCTTGGAGTACCATATGATGGCACATTAGTCTTTACATACAAAATAAAAAAAGAAATATTATATTCACTCCCCAATGTACATTTTTACACTCCATCAAGTACTCTTTTAATTATTAAAATAATATATTTTTTTGGAACTCAAGTACACATTTTGGAGTGTGAATAGAGTTATTCAATAAAAATACAAATTGATAAATTATTAAATATAGCTTGTTTTATAATAAAAAAATAAAATAAAGGACAATTATAAATGGTGATCTTTATCAATAGGTGCAGACTTTCATCATTGTGATTAACAAATTTGGACTTTTAGTATATCTTTAATTCAATGAAAAATTCAAGAATTGTGATTAGGGGGAGTCAGAGAGTATATTAAAAATTTAAGAGAAATTTTTATAATTAATAATATAGAAGAATGTTTTTTTATAAAACAATATTATGATTACTTATGATTCAGGTTAAATCTTTATAAATTTGATTATTTTATAAAATATGCATGTTTATATCATGCACGAAAAAATTATTTAATAAAATTATTATTTTATATCATTACTTGATATGGAAAGATTGTTATGCACAAATTTTATATTTTAAACTTTGATAATTTTATATTTATAATAATAATTTAAGAAAAATAATAAAATTTGTGACGTCATTTTCAATTTGATAATTACGTATGCGTGAAATTTGGGTTTCATTATTATTCATCCGATATATCATTCAGATGATAGGGATGTCTATGACAACATTATTACCTCATCATGTTCCAACAACCTTGACACTCCCATCCGCAGAATAACGAGCGCCCACAGTTTTGGCCTTCTAGATCCGCTTTCCAAAACATAATCTATTCCCCTCGCATGTGTTTTTTTTCCACTACAACCATTTATAGGATCTTCCACTCTCCACCGTCCAAAATAGTAATTGTAAAAAAATATCTCCACCCAAAATTCCACGTCATCCGTCTAGCGTTGACTCCACCCGCCCACCACGAGCGTCTTACAGCCTATATCAATTGCTTCACACTTCAACGGCGTCGCGCATCACACAGAAGCTACAGAGAGAAAATAGAAAGAGAGAGAGAGAGAGCAAAAAAGATGCAGTCTCTGCAGCAGAAGGCCTCCGAGTGGAGTGGAGTCGACCAAAACGATGCCTTCGCCATCGACAATACCAATCTTTTTGAAAAGCTAGGGCTCCAAACCTTTGTTAACCTCTCTACCAATTTCTATAACAGGTCTGTACATCTACATCTACATATTGTTTGCAATACATAGCTATATTATATATATGTATATATTTACATATTGGTTGTCTGAAAAGAATAAAAATGGAAAACTCAGCCCAGCCGAGCCAAATGGTTAACTTGGATTCAGTTTGGTGAAGCTTTTTATTTGTGCAGTGACCAATACAATAATAACATTCAAAAGATCAAAAATTTTTCGTTTCCTAGATTTTCTCAGCAACCAAACGGAACTTTAGATTCTTGTAGTTTGGATGTTTGAATAGGTTGTATATTGCTAGTTCCAGATCCTTCATGGGACTATTTGTTGCCAAATCTTTGTATCAGATTGTTTTTGGCTACATTCAAAAATCAGAGCTTGTTATGCTGTGCACTTGACTGAGACACAGACTAAGATTCGTACACTTCTTTTTTTTCCCCTGAAATTTCCCATTTTTTACATCAGCTTCTAAACACAGTCACAAGCCTTTTTTATTTTTATTTTTTAAGTTGGCATTTGATTAGTGATTCATTTGAGCTAAATTCTAAGGTTTGGAGTTTGTTGTTGCTTCAAAATTAGGGTTTATGATGACGAAGAAGAGTGGTTTCGGTCAATTTTTGCAAATTCAAGGAAAGAAGATGCAATTCAGAATCAATACGAGTTCTTTGTGCAGCGAATGGGAGGGCCTTCTCTGTATTCCCAGAGGAAAGGTGATTGATATTTAATTTTGTTTATATTTCTAGCATAATTTTTTTGACAAGTATATTGCTACTGTAGTTGTTAATTATATTTGCAGTGATTTGGGTGTCTTGGTCTGTTTATTTTTCTTTCCCTGCGATGTGTTGTTTTTGTTCAAGATCTATATCTGTCAAAAATTGGGCCTTTTCAATCACAGTTTTATTTATTTATTTTCGCTTTCTTTGGCTATGTTTGGTTTGGATTATGTTCGTCAATTCAATTGCTAAAATCAATTGAATCAATTTTTGATTGGAAAAATGCAGTTTGGTTAACTAAGTGAAAGTAATGATTTTATAATGTCTTATGCAATAAATCAATTGAGGCATAATCAAGTTTTAGGCCTATTGTTTATTAAATACCTACATCCTTAACTTATCAAAAAAATAAAAAATACCTACATCAAGGTAAAAACTAAAAATTTTAAAGTGTTTTTTTTTTTTGGTCATGTTTTTACCAAACATTCTTGTTTATGGTCAGCACATCTCCACCACATGGCATAAATGAAAACATTGGTGGCCAACATGCCTTCACTACATGGCATCGTGTAAACTCCATGGCTCATGTGGTTTGGCAGGATATTTGTTGTAATTCTAGAACATGTGCTTAGGAGGATTCCCTTCCAAGCTCCAGAAGGGATTTCATGAACAGGTACTTTGATGACTGAAAGATGTGGTCTGGGGAACCGGTTGATGGGTAACCTAATGACTGAAGGACAGAGATTTCATGGACAGGTACCCTGATGACTGAAAGACCAGGATGACATGGTCCAAAGCCGGTTGATAGCTGCCACTATTAGGGACTTGGGATGGCTAGAAGGTACTTGGTTTGGTGCCTAGAGTGAGGCCTAGGCAGGACGAGTTCCTCACTCTAAAGGAATCAGAGCGATCGAGATGTTTAAGCCAATCTGGAATTAGGAAGAATTGTGTTAGCGACGAGCACATTCTTTTATAATCCTAAAAATGGCCCTATAAGAATGACACCTTGAGATACCTAGAGGTGTAAAGTGGGTTGGGTTAGCTTGAGCATGGCACAAGGCCAACACAAAAATGGCACAAACCCTATAAATAGGTTCAAAATCCCACAATTAGTGGATAAAAGATTCAATATCCTGGGAAAAAAGGACATCTAGACTGGGTTTATTTCAGTTTGCATTGCTGTGTAAAGTACTTCCTTTAAAAAGAATTTTGAACCTCTAACATTTGGCAACTTTATTGGAGAGGTAGCTTTACCGAAATTGGGAACAGATGAGGAACACTCCTCGTTGGATGGACACCTTGAAGACCACAAGTTAACCCCTAGGGTTCCATCTCTTGGAGTAGGAAAGCTAATAAGCAACCTCTATTGTGCAAGAATCATAAAACCAGATGTTAATTGCCATCTATGACATGCACAAACAAATGATGACCTTACGTGCTCATAAAGATTCAACACCTAACCTTGTTGGATTACCCGAGCAATTTCATTCTCCATTACCTATGTCGAAACTGGAAATTGTGATTGTTGAATCCTGGAAATACTGTTGTAGTAGGCGGCCTAGGAGCATAAAGAAGCAATGCGTCCCCGACTCGAGTTTTTGTCATTTGCACAAGTAGAAGCTATTATGATAGAGGAAGCATAAACACTGTGTATGGGGAGACCAGAGAGTCCATGGAGAGGCTCTGAATGCACATGTTGGATCCCAACTTAACCCAAATGCTTAAGTTCTTACGTCTTGGGCCCAATCCTTACTTATTACAGTTAGTACTTGATGTGGGATTGCAGAATCATACGTTACCTCAACAAATCACCCCCCTTGACGTGTGAGCTACTATATGAATCACGACTCCTACTCAAGACCTACCCTTGCCAGTATGGACTTATTTGAGTACACCATGCTCTCTGCCAGTGCTCTATAACAAATCAAGTTGAACCAAATATATTGTGTCAGCAGCACCACCCTATCATTGAACGCCGAACACATTGTGTAGGTAGTACCATAGTATCGCCAAGTGTTCAGCCACTAGGACTCTATGAGTCACCAAAGATCCATCGCCAATGCTAAACACACTATGTAGGTATCATCACGGTATCACCAAGTATTTGTAACAAGAGCCAACACTCTTCACAAGAGCTGCCAAATACTGACACTTTCCGCATAGAGTTTTGTTTAGGATCTTCACGCCTTAACTCTAATACCACTGTTACGATAGCGAAAGCATAAATACCGAAGAGTCCACAAAAAGGTCCTAATATACATGTTAGATCCCAACCTAACCCAAAAGCTTAAGCTGATAGGTTTTGAGTCCAATTATGTTAGTCTTTCCTTATAACACTTATTACCTGACATGGGATTGCAGGTTCACATGTTACCTTAATAGAAGTGATGCTCCAACGTGAAAGGTCGAGAATCGGTGGACAGATTTAACTTTCGAACCACATCTTGCTAAACTCGCCTTGCTCCTGTATCTAGTAGATTACAAACTCCCAACCTTTGTCTTATTCATTAGCAAAGCTGGGAAAAACATATCAATCATTTTTTTTGATCCATTGGTGCAATTCGGTAATGACAACAAACTCTTGAGAGAATTCTTGAAGCCCTTGACTAGATAAACCTACACGTGGTACACCCATATACCAACATGTTCTCCAAAATCATGAATTCATGCTAAGTTCTTTCATGTAGAAAAGAGGAGCACAACCTTAGCTCTTACAAAGACCTTGCAAAAAATTGGCAAAGATTTTACTGATTATACTTGGTGGTTTAGAGAAAAGACCAAAGAATGTTACAAGTGTCCTAGAATGGCTTTAGTCAAGAAACGACCATAGAATGTTACAAGATCTATCTAATCAATATCTATATGCCACCTTTTCTAAACTCTATAATGGCCTAGAGGATGAATGAGACAATTGGGTGGACACTTTGGGTTGTGGATACTTTGAGGAACAAGGCAAATTGCTTATGGCCGTCGTAGCTGAACCCTTGAAGAAGCGAAGGAAAGAAGGAAAACATGAACGGACCTGTACAAAATACAAGGAGCCTCCATGTTCCCATGCTTGGAGGGGCGTAGGGGACCACATGGGTGGAGATATGAGGTGTAATCATCCTTGTCTACTCACTCCCAAAGTTCATTTGCCAAGAAGTGTCCATGCATCAATTTACTTTTCGGAGGCACCTCCATTGCTATAGAAGATATGGAGGTTTGAGAAGTCTTCAAGCCATGAAGATTCAACGAAAGAAGATAATAATGGTTAAGAGGAAATATAACTCATCCAAAAAATAGGGTGAGAGGAAATATAGACAAAGGAAAGAGCTTGGTGGTTTCTAAGTGGAGAGGAATATGCCAAAGTGCACCTTGTATACCTTGACTAGGGGCAGCATTATGGACAAATGCACTGGTACTGTGGTACACCAAATGACAGGCTTGCCGCAATCAAAAGGCGGACAACCTCAGCATGCATCGCCAGAACATTTAATGCTAAAAATGAAATTGCCAAGAGCTGCAAAATTTTGCACACATGTAGTGGGCAAGTGTTGATGGTCAGCACATCTTCGCCACATGGCATGATGCAAACGTTGGCGGTCAACATGCCTGATATGGCATGTTGTAATTTCCATAGATCATGTGATCTGGCAAGACACGTGTTGTAATTCTGGAATGTGCTCCGGATGGTTTCTTTTTCAAGTTTCTGAAGGGGTTTCCAGGATAGACACCCTGACGCATTATGCCTGCCCGAGACTTAAAAGATGGGTCTGAATGACCAGGATTAAATGGTCTAGTGCTGGTTGGTGGCTGCCACATGAGGGATATGGATGGCCATAAGATACTTGGTTTGGTGCCTAGAGTACGGCAAGTGATGACGACTTCTTATTCCGGTAGAACTGGGGGAATGGAGATAAGTTTAGGCCAATCCGGAATAAGGAAGAATGGTGTCACTGGGGCACATGGTATCATGTGCCGGCACGCACATTAGTTTATAATACCAGTGAAATGACCCCATAATCATGACTTCCAAAGATGCTGTGGTCTGGATCAAGGACACATGTCCATATTCTCCATGAACGCAGCGCCCCAATAAATAAGTCCAACAGCCCGCCATTAATGGATCAGAGAATTCAATATTACAGGATTAAACGACATAGCCCATTTTGTCTTGTTCGAACTGCCTATTCGCTCTCTATTTCCAGGTTGTCTCGCTTTCATCCGTGCATTTTCTGTTCTCTTTTTCTTTTTCCAATACCCATTGCTATATACACTACCTCCTCTGAACAGAATCCTGAGCCTTCAGCAAATCTTAATTGATTATTTCATAATTTTTTTTTATATATAATCAGTTTAAATAATCTAAACCAAACATAACTTTAAATTGAATGGCATTTGACCAACTTATAACTCTTAGGGATGTATTTGTGTCTTGGATTCATCTAATCCTCCTTTGTAAGGACTTCGGGACCCTTCGAATTATTGAAACTTCCTATTTTATTTTCTATACAACTGAAGATTAACGAAATTTTTATGTGGCATATAGTGTCCAATGTGGGTACTTGAATTCAATGGAAGAATGTGTCGAGATTGGGTTGGTGTTCAGTGTACCTATTTGAGGTAGTAGTTTAGAGCATGGCATCTATAAGTATAGGGTGTGTTTAGGGGTTAGAGGAACATTATTAAGGTAGCATCTTGGGGCATGTCATCATCTTTTTTTTTTTTTGGGGGTTGTGGTGGGGGGGTGTTAAAAAAACAAAAAAAAAAAAGCCTTAGGGAGAGCCAGAGGTCAAGATGCATAGTTTTAAGTTTTAACTGGCTGTTTTACCCTTTTTTTTTCTTTTTTTTTGGTGTTGGGGGGGGGGGGGGGGGGGTGTTGGGGGTGTGGTTTTATTCAGCATTGGCTTGATTGCTGCTGTTTTATGCTTCTTATTTGCATCCTCCATTGCTCCATGTTATCTTCCAGTATGGTAACCTCTTGAAACTTCGATCTTAGCCTTTTCAGATATTCTTTTACTGTTTGATGTTCTGGCTTGGTTTCATACTTTGTAGTTTATCCGGGTCACCTCCATAAGAAAAACATAGATAAAGAAAAAAATATGGATGGAAGGTGATTCGTATAACTGACAGTGTCTTTGTAATTTTATTTTTACCTATCATTTTTTTATAGGTTTGTGGTAGGAGTTGAACCTAGAACCTTGGGGATATTACCCAAACCTCTTCTCAACTCATCTAACCTCAAGGGTTGTCTTTGTAAATTTATTGCTACTAAATTAAGGTTCTTTTAATCTCAAATCAAAGAGTATATTGGTGTTTCCATCACTATTAACGGAGCAGTTCTATGAGGATTATATGAATATATTTGGTTAGTAAAAGATCTACTAAAAGAATGCTAGAAAAAGGATGGAGCCATGTATACATGAAGAGTGTTACAAGGATATTACCTTGATTTTCTTTCTTTTCCCATTTTTCTATCTTGCCTTGTGATAAAATCTCATTTTTCCCAGTTCATTGTTGCCTGGATATTTTTTTCTTCCCATACGCGGTCACTTAAAGATGCGTTTTTTTTTCAATGGGTGAAGATACTTTGGAATCTCAAGAATTATCCTCTTTGTTTTTTTAACTCATGTTTACTAATGCTCTGTCTGGGGGAGAGTCTCCCAACAGCGTTCAAGAGAAAAGCTCCTTCATGGAGCTTCTCGCTAGACGCTCAAATAGCAGCAGCAGCCGCTTGGCCAAACACAGTTAGTCCAGTATCATGTGGCGTTTAGGTTGTGAGGATATGAGTATTTTAGTTGCTGGAGTGAATCATTTTGTGTCATTGAATTGCGCATTTAGAGCATTCCAACTTTTGTAATACTAGTCTAATAACATGTGCCTTGCATGGGAAAATGTTATCTAATTATTAGGATGAATGTAATTTAAGTTGATTATTATATAACTCTTGATTATTTAATAATGTAAACAAACTAATAGGGTGATTTAAAACACAAACAAAATTAAATTGATACAAAATTGAGTGGGTAATTGATGCTCAAAGCAAATTAACTAAATTTAAATAAAATAAACTTATTCATGTTTAATTGTAGTGCTAAATAAAAAAATATTAAAAATAACTGAAATAGCAAAAGAAAAATATACTTTTTCTCAACTTTAATTTTCTTTTGCTTGAAATTTTTGATCATTTTTTCATTTTTCTCGGGTTCTTATTTCTTCTCCTTGCTATTAAAAATGTTGTCGTTTTGAATTAGAATTAGACAATCTCTCTCAACTGCTTGAAATGCCTTAGTGATGAGTTATTTTTTTCCTTTAACATCATAATTTTTTTTTTTTTTTTGTTTATCTTCACCAAAAACATGTACTCTTTCAACTTGCATGGATACGTTTTTATTATCTATATCATTGTAAAGATGTAGTTAGTCATGTTGTTGCTTACTTAATAGTTTAATTTAAATGATTTTTTCATACCTCATCAATGGATTTTATATATTCTTTATTTGGATAATTATTCATATATTCTATAATTGGTGTAGAAAATAAGACTAATTTTCTATATTCAAATTGTGTATAATTTACAAGCTAGGATCACTATTTAACATATACACGGAGAACCAGAAATGGAAGTAAAGAAAGGTCCACTCAAGAAATTAGCCTAAATATCTGCCTCAATCTTCTATCACTATCTCCTTCAAATCCTTCCTAAATCATTCGAGATTTCCACACTCCCCCTCAAGTTGGATCATAGATGTTAATCATATCCAACTTGCAAATAAACTCTTCAAAGCTGGACCTCTGTAGCCCCTTAGTGAATATATCTGCTAATTGTTCTCTTGTAGGAATATAGGTCATGCAGACTATCCCTTTCTCAATTTTCTCCTTTATAAAATGCCTGTCAACTTCAATGTGTTTAGTCCTGTCGTGCTGAACGGGATTATGAGAAATGCTGATAGCAGCTTTGTTGTCACAATAGAGTTTGATAGGGAACTCTACTGTGATATGTAGTTCTTCCAACAGCTTTCGTAGCCAAAGCCCTTCACACATCCCTTGTGCAACAGCTCTGAATTCAGCTTCAGCATTACTTCTGGCTACCACACTCTGCTTCTTACTCCTCCATGTTACTAGATTTCCCCAAACATAGGTGCAATAGCCGGTGGTAGACCTTCTGTCTTCTGCTGATCCTGCCCAATCTGCATCTGTATAGATCTCTATCCTCTTACTGTCTCCTTTCTTAAAGAACAAACCTCGTCCTGGAGAGCCTTTCAAATATCTGAGAATTTTGTATACTACTTCTAGGTGACCCTCCTTTGGTGAATGCATATGCTGACTGACCACACTTACAGCGAAAGCAATGTCAGGTCTAGTGTGAGATAGGTAGATCAATTTACCTACTAGTCTCTGATATCTCTCCCTATCCACAGGCTTTCCAACATCTTCCATTTTTTTTCTTGTCTCAATCGGAGTATTGCTTGGCTTGCAACCAAGCATATCAGACTCAGTCAAAAGGTCAAGAACATACTTTCTCTGGGAGACACTAATTCCTTTCCTTGATCTGGCAACTTCCATTCCCAAAAAATACCGCATTTGACCTAGGTCTTTTACCTCAAACTCTGTGGCTAAGACCTTCTTCAATCTTTCCAATTCTCCTGTGTTGTCTCCAGTGAGAATGATGTCGTCGACATACACAATTAGGATAGTCTTTCTTCCATCATTGGTTTGTTTGAAGAACATCGTGTGATCTGACTGTCCCTGTTGATATCCTTGATTTTTTATCACCTTCGTAAATCTATCAAACCACACCCTTGGTGATTGTTTAAGCCCATACAATGATTTCCTCAATTTACATACTCTGGTTTCCTCCCCTTTCTTGTAAAATCCTGGTGGTAGCATCATGAACACTTCTTCCTCCAGCTCACCATTCAGAAAGGCATTCTTGATGTCAAATTGGTGAAGTGGCCAGTCTAGATTTGCTGCCATGGACGAGAGAACCCGTATTGTATTCAACTTTGCTACTGGTGCAAATGTCTCAGTGTAATCAATGCCATATGTCTGAGTGAACCCCTTTGCGACTAGGCGGGCTTTGTATCGGTCTATTGTACCATCTGCCTTGTACTTCACCGTGAATACCCACTTACATCCCACTGGTTTCTTCCCCTTTGGCAAAGACATGACCTCCCAAGTTTCATTTTTTTCCAATGCCCTAATTTCTTCCATCACTGCTTTCCTCCATTCTGGAATTTCCAAAGCTTCTTGAATATTCTTGGGAATTTGGATTCTGTCAAGGTTAGATGTAAAAGCACGACACTTGGCAGAAAGAGCATTGTAAGATACAAATTTTGAGATAGGATGGAAAGTACATGAACGAGGTTGTTTTCTAAGAGCGATGGGTAAGTCATCAAGATTTGTTACCTGGTCAGGATTGGATGTTGGCACATGAGTAGTTGGAGCTATCACCGGGTCTGACTCTGTTGGTGCATCGGATGTGAGAGTCTCATCAGACTTTGATTTAGGTTTCCTTGAGTAGACAAGTATCTCCTTGTCTATTTGTTGTCCCACATCTCTCCCTGAGTTCAAGATTTCTTCTGTGTTGGACGAAGAATGAGAGGGTATGTCTGGGGTAGATTCAAAGATCGCAACATCAAAGTCTGTATGTGAGGGTCGAGCTTCTCTCAAGGACTCCCCCTGAAGCGAGTAGTAGGGGGTATACTCAAAAAAGGTGACATCCAGACTAACATATAACTTCTGGGAGCGAGGGTCATAGCACTTGTAACCCTTCTGAGTGGGAGAGTAGCCAATGAAGACACATTTGAGAGCTCGGGGATCCAATTTAGTACGTTGGGGGGCATGAACATGGACAAATATGGTAGACCCGAAAACACGAAGTGGGAGGCATGAACTGAGTCGAGAATCAGGGAAGGACACCTGAAATTTTTGGAGAGGCGATACAAAGGAGAGAACCCGACTAGGCATACGATGGATGAGGAATGCGGCAGTCAGAACAGCATCACCCCAAAAACGATGTGGCATGTGAGAGGTAAACAATAGGGCACGAGCTACCTCAAGTATATGTCGGTTTTTTCGTTCAGCAACCCCATTTTGTTGGGGGGTGTGAACGCAAGAACTCTGGTGAATAATACCTTTGGCTTGAAAATAGGGACTCAAAGAAGAGTTGAAGTACTCAGTGCCATTGTCGGTACGAAGAATTTGGATTTTTGTGTGAAATTGGGTGTAAATCATATTGTAAAAGTTTATGAACACTGAATGAACCTCAGATTTATCGTTTAATAAAAATACCTAACAGAGATGAGAATGATCATCAATAAATGTAATAAACCATTTTTTGTGGGTCCTATTGGGAACCCGTGAAGGCCCCCAAAGATCACTATGAATCAGGGTAAAAGGCAATGATGGTTTATAAGGAGTTGCAAGTTCACAAACTTCACATTGAAAATCCAAGTAATTCTTATTCAAACAAAGCGACGGAAATACATGTTTTAAATATTGAAAGCTAGGATGGCCCATTCGTCTGTGCCATAACACAAGATCACTATCCCTAGGACTAGATGCTGAATTACAAATAGAAGGAAGATACTGTTTACTCATACGAGTGTCATCAAAGTAGTAGAGCCCCTCATGTTCCTTAGCACTGCCAATCGTCTTCCCCGATGATAGGTCCTGAAAAACACAATTGGAAGACAAAAAAATGGCTGAGTAATGAGATTGTTTGGTTAGTTGACTAACAGACAACAGATTGCAAGAAAGATTAGGAACATGAAGGACAGACTTTAAAGTAATAAATTCAGAGATACGGATACTCCCCTTGCCAGCTACTGGGGATAAAGTACCATCTGCAATTTTTACTTTCAAGTTACCAGCACAAGGTGAATATGTAGAAAATAAATGATGAGCACCAGTCATATGGTCGAATGCACCAGAGTCCATAATCCAGGGAGTAAGGTGCAAAGTGGTACTAAGGGCAGTCAAAAAGGTACCTTTGTAGGCTAAGGAACCTGATGACAGTGAATTAGAAGACCGAACCCGAGGCTTGAAAGGTTGAAAACAAAGCATATAACTTCTCAAGCTGTTCGGGGTTAAAACCCCCAATAACAGTCGATTGAGCATCTGTTTCTGTCTGCTGTTCAGTGAAGGCCTGGTACCCGTGGGATTTGTTGGGCTGTCTGGGCTTCCAATCAACGGGCTTGCCATGTAAGGCCCAACAAGTCTCTTTTGAATGACCCAATTTTTTGCAATGGTCACAAAATGGCCTTTTAATTTGTCTTGGGCCGGATCCACTGGAAGGCCCACGGGTTATATGGGCTGAGATTTCATGCGCAGAGCTCTGTCTCTGTTTCGAATTCGAACCAGTGGGGAACGGTATCTCGCGAGGTATTCATCTCGCGACTCACAAGTGCAGATCCGTCAACTCCAGATTCTCCGTTCACCTCTGCTTGCTCCTTCAACATCACCTTCCTCCTCTGTTCTTCCCGTCGCACCTCGGCGAAGGCTTCTCGGATGGAAGGCAGTGGTCGTCGACCCAGAATTCTTCCTCACACATCGTCGAGCTCTCGATTTAGCCCTGCCAGAAACTCGAAAACCCTTTCGGCTTCCATCTTCTTCTTGAAACGAACACTGTCACCTGTGCACTCCCATTCTTCGCTGCAACTGAGATCGAGTTCCTGCCACAGCCGCACCATCTCGGTGTAATACTCTATAACTTCCCGATCTTCTTGCTTCATCTGCCATAGTTTCTTCTTCAGTTCGAAAATTTGAGAAGCATCCTCAGTGTCGGAATATGTCTCTCACACTGCATCCCACACGTCTTTTGTCGTCGGGAGAAACATATATGTTTTTCCGATGGTTGGCTTCATGGAGTTAATCAGACACGGTATCAATGAGTTTTCAGAGCGCCATTTCTGGGAGGCAGCGACATCGGTGGTAGGTGGTTGACGTGTTTCGCCAGTAAGAAGGCCTAGCTTTCCTTTGCCGTCGATGATGAGTTTGATGGACTGCGCCCACTCCCGATAATTCTTCCCATTGAATTTCTCCACGGCAAGATGGATTGGAGACGTCTTGAACATACCAGACGAGCTCATGGAAAAGGTAAGCTCCGACTCTCCTTCCTTGATTTCTTGTATTGTCGACTGACTCGACTCATGACTGTCTCCATTTTGGGCAGCCATGGATTGCTAGGGTTTCAGAGTAACCCTAGCTCTGATACCATGTTAAACCACCAACTCATCTAAAAGCTTAAGCTATTAGAGATGGTGTAACTTTATTATTATATTTTCTAACACACTCCATCACGTGTGGTCCACTTTGAGCCTACACGTGTCAATTCATATTTTTTGGGTGACGATAAGATTTGAACTCAGGACCTTTGGCCTGCTCTGATACCATGTAGAAAATAAGACTAATTTTCTATATTCAAATTGTGTATAATTTACAAGCTAGGATCATTATTTAACATATACACGGAGAACCAGAAATGGAAGTAAAAAAAGGTTTACTCAAGAAATTAGCCTAAATATCTGCCTCAATCTTCTATCACTATCTCCTTCAAATCCTTCCTAAATCATTCGGGATTTCCACAATTGGAAAACTATTTTGAGAAGAAGTTGCATCTTTAAATTACACTATGGTTACTTTTGATCCTGAATTACTTTGAGCCTTAAATGACCATGCTCCCACATGCCATACAATTTAGTGAGAAAATAAACCATGCTTCATTGAGCCTTCCATGATTTGGTTTCTGTACTTGTTCATATGAGGATTGTTTTAGCAAGCTTTCTCCAACAATAAAGAAATCTCTAGTCTAGCTTGTATATTCATTCCAGTTAAATTGAATTCTTTCACTATAAATTATTTAATTTTATCAGAAATCAATTGAAGTTGTTCTCTTTAATTTAAGTGGCTAACTTGGTTAATTAATATTATTAGATGTCTTGAAAAAAATTAAATGGCCTTTGTTAGCATCAGAAACAATATAAACGTGTAAATAAAAAAATGTAGAAATCTCTTTAATTAAAGTGGTAACTTAGTTATTTAATTATATTAGACTTCTCTTTTAATTGAAAAAAAAAAGTCCCGACTTCTTAAAGAAAAAAAAAAGAGTTGGAACCTAAAAGATTATCCTTAATCGTGAATAAAAGTGGAGAATCCTTAATTTTGAATCATGATTTATAGTTGAATACTATATCATCAATTTTATTTGATTCCAATCATCAATTGGAGAGAATTCGAATTAAAACAAAAAAAAAAAAACCTATTCACACCTACTAAACATCGAAAAAAAATTCCTGAATCCTTAAAAAAAAGTTGAAATAAAACTGGAGAATCTTTGGTCGTGAATAAAAGGGGGAATCCTTAATTGTGAATCATGATTTATAGTTGAACACTATATCATCAATTTTATTTGATCCCAATCATCAATTTGAGTGTTGATAGTCAGTGGATCTGTAGATGATCAGCCAATGATATAGAGAGAATTTGCACAGGAGTGAGCAATCTGCGTCAAATAGCCAGGAATCCTAAAGTGGAATGGCAGAGAGAAAGTATAGGCAATCTAGTCAAGAGAGATTCCATTGAGAGTATGGGGCAAGAACAAGGGTGTTGATTGACTATGTCAGACAGATAGTGATTCTAGCCTTCATTCTGTATACTCTCTGGTTTTGGGTTTGTGGTTGAGTGATGATGTATTAGAACAAGGCTTGAAGAAGCAAGGATAGTATTGGTCACAAGGGAGTTGTGACAGTCATAGTACTATTTCACAGTGATGTGAGTGGGCTATTTATAGTAGTCCCAGCATATAAGTTTGTTAAAGTATGACATCACTTGTAACAAACTACCCACATGGGTACCATAGTCCAAAATAGGAGATAGTTATGGAATATAATGGAAGATAATAGAAGGTTTATGGAATCTGGGTGGAATCTCTCATTCTAGAAGGACCCTGGATGTTCCTGTGCATGAGTCATGCGATGGACACCTTGGGAGTTCCCAATACTTTAGCCTTCATGCCACAAAACCCTTAGTATCCTGAGTAGTGGGTATATAATACCTTTCAGTACTATAGCTGTGTGCCAAAATCAAAGAGTTTCTCAACGGTTTGCCCCCAAATCTTTAGGCATCCTAGTAAGGGAAGAGCAAGAGTTCCTCGAAGGAAACTTTCTCTTAAGAGAGTCAATCAAGTCAAGAGACCTTAGGATGGCTCGACCAGATATTGATGAGATACTGCTAAGTTTGAGAACTAAGATTAGCTCGACCAATACTTAAGCTTTATTTGATGGTACGAAGTTCAAGGACTAAAGAATAATTTGACTTTGGTCGCACCAGATTAGATCGAGTGGATCTTTGAGAATTTGTTGTGATTGCCTTATTTGTAAGCTTAGGCTTCTTTTGCTGAGTATGACCTTATTGGTTATTGTCGAATGTATTTTAGAGAATGAAAAAGATATATTCTTCTCTCTAGGAGGTCAATATTTATAGTCATAACTTACAAGTAAATAAGGAAACTATTCTAAATTACTTCCTACAATCAATACAATCAATTAATCAATCAATCAATTTAATGCCTAAATTAAACTACAGTATTTACAACACTCCCCCTCAAGTTGGAGAGTATATATCTATAATTCCCAGCTTGCTACAAATAGAGTCGATGACAGTTTTTGATAAAACTTTAGTAAAGATGTCGGCAAGTTGACCACCAGAAGGAACAAATGGAGTGGTGATTTCCTTATACTCTACTTTAGATCGAATGAAGTGACAATCAACTTCAATATGCTTGGTTCGTTCGTGAAAGACTAGATTGTTGGCAATATGAATCGCCGCTTGATTGTCACAATGGAAAGGTGTTGGACCATGTACTGGAACATCAAATTCTCGCACAAATGTACTTAACCAAGTCAACTCACAAGTAGTATGTGCCATTGCTTAACACTCTGCCTCAGCACTAGAATGTGCTACAACTGACTGCTTCTTAATTTTCCAAGTCACGAGATTACCCCCTAAGAAAGTACAATAACCAGTGGTAGATTTGCGATCCGAAGGTGATCCTGCCCAATTAGAATCAGTATATTCCTCAATCCGAAGATGTCCAGATGATCGATAAAGAAGACTACGTCCTGGGGCATTCTTAAGATATTTCAAGATACGAGTAATTGCATTCATATAAGGAACTCGAGGACTAGTCATAAACTGGTTCACAACATTAACTGCATAGGAGATGTCAGGTCGAGTAATGGTTAGGTAAATGCGCTTACCCACGGGTCTTCGATACATCTCTGGATCCTTAACCAAATCACCCTCATCTGGCATCAACTTTAGATTGGTCTCCATGGGCGTAGCTACAGGTTTGGAGCTAAGATAACTTGTCTCTTTCAAAATATCAAGAGTGTACTTCCTCTGAGACAAACTGATTCTTGCTTTTTGATTTTGCTACCTCAATACCAAGGAAATAATAGAGCTTTCTAAGATCTTTGGTGAGAAAGATGGAACCAAGATGACGAATCAATGTTTGGATAACTGCCTTATTATTGCCGGTGATCACAATATCATCTATGTAGACAACTAGAATCACGATACCTCTTTGCGTTTTCTTAAAGAATACCGAATGATCAGCTTGGCTTCGAGTCATACCGTGAGAAACTACTGCTTTACTGAATTTATCAAACCAAGTTCGGGGAGACTATTTTGAGTCATAAATAGATTTCTGAAGATGGCAAACATACTCCCCTTTGGACTCAAAATCAGGTAGTTGAGCCATATACACAGTCTTAGCAAAATCACCATGTTGGAACGCATTTTTGACATCGAGCTGATGAAGAGGCCAATTGAGATTCGCAACAAGAGATATGATAACCCGAACAAAATTCAATTTGGTAACAGGAGAGAAAGTCTCGGTGTGATCAATGCCTTAGGTATGGGTAAAACCTTTGGCCACAAGGCGAGCCTTCAGCCGATCAATAGTACTATCAGGATTCTGTTTGATTGTGAAGACCCAACGACAACCAACAATTTTAGCACCAACAGGTTTAAGAACAAGAGCCCAAGTACGATTTAATTCCAAAGCATGCATTTCCTCTTCTATTGTGGTCTGCCAACCAGGGTAGGAAAGAGCTTTCTTGAAAGATTTAGGAATAATGAGAGATAATAGGGACAGAGAGAAAGCTTGAAAGGAAGAGGATAAATGATCATAAGAGACAAAGTTAGAGATAGGATGAGCAGTGCAAGTACATGTACCTTTACGGACTGCAATGGTTAGATCAAGATCAGAATCAAAAGAATGAGACGGATTGGCAGACGATGAGGTAGATGGAGGATGTGAGAGAGAAGGTCCAGCAGGAAGAGTGACTGGAGCTAGTGACGACGAACGTACACCTGAGAAATAGGAGGGCGAGTAGGAACATTAGTAGGTAAAACAAGGTTAGGAAAATAATGGTGCTTGTAATTGACTCCTTTCTGGAGAATAATAAGGAACAGTCTCAAAGAACGTGACATTAACACTGACAAAATGCTTACGTAAGATAGGACTGTAGCACCTGTAACCTTTCTGTGTGTGTGAGTAACCAAGAAATATGCATTTATGAGCAAGAGGGTCAAGTTTGTCACGACCAGGCTGCAAGTGATGCACAAACGAAACACATTCAAAAACTTTGGGAGAAATGGAAAAAGGTATTTTATCAGGAAACATGATATTAAAGGTGATTTTCCTTGTAGAATGCGAGAAGGCATCCTATTTAAAAGATACGTAGCTGTAAGGACATCAGCTTCCCAAAAATACTTGGGAACATGCATTTGAATCATAAGGGCACGAGTTATAGCAAGGATGAGACCGTTCTTTCTTTCGGCAATCCCATTTTGTTGGGGGGTGGTGACACAGGATGTTTGGTGTATAATGCCTTCGGACTCGAGAAATTGTTTAAAATGATTATTTTTATACTCTTGAGCATTATCAGTTCAAAAAGCTAACAATTTGGCATTGAATTGATTAGAAATTTCAACATAAAAGGATTGAAAAACATTAAACAATTGAGAATGATTTTTAAGCACATATACCGATGTCAAATGAGAATGATCATCAATAAAAGTAACAAAATATCGAGAATCACATAAACCAGTGGTCCGAAATGGTCCCTAACTATCAGAATGAACTAGAGCAAAAGATTGGAAACAAGGGGGGTCGACACGTAGAGGAAACGAAACTCTATGATGCTTACTAAGTTCACATGTCTCATAATTAAAACTAGAAAAATTAGATAAAAGTAGGAACTAAGTGACGAAGATTTGTAGAAGACGAGTGTCCAATGCGATAGTGCTATTGGTAAGGAGAAACAATGGAATTTAGAGTAGAAGAAGTCGACTGACAAGATGACTGAAGGTAATGGAGTCCATTTTTCTCATAACCCCCACCAATCATCCTCTTCGTCTTTAGATCCTGAAATTCGCAATAAGAGAGATAGGAGGTCACTGAATAGTTGAAGGAGTAGGTAAGTTTACTAATAGACAGCAAATTGAAAGAAAATTGGGGTATGTATAAAACAGATAAAAAAGTGAGATCAGAAGTGCAAACACTACCAATTGTTTGAACACAAGGTTTAGTCCCATTAGCAATAGTGACAAAGGAGTGAAAAGAAGGACGAAAAATATTAGAAAGAAGAGACAAGTTACCTGTCATATGATCAGACGCCCTAGAATCCAAGAAGTACTGGAAGAAGAATGAAGACACGTGTTACCTGAAGAGACCAAATTGGTTGTGGATGTAGAAGAGACATTGGCAAGCTGAAGAATAGAATTATACTTTTTGTTGTCCTTGGTGTCCAATTTATCAGTCATGATAGGACAAAGAAGTTGTTAGAGCAAAGATTTGGGGAGCAAGAGAAGTTGGCTGAGACTAGCTGGGCTGAGGGAGCCGAGGGTGACAAGAGGTTAAGTTGAAGAGGTCGAGAGGTGCCAAAGGAGCCAAGAGGCTTTGCCGAGAAGGGCTGGGGGAGACGAGAGGCACCTAGAAGGAGATGACCGAGAAAGAGAAGCTATAGTTTATAAAACCTGCTCTGATATTATGTCGAATGTATTTTAGAGAATGAAAAAGATATATTATTCTCTCTAGGAGATCAATATTTATGGTCATAGCTTATAAGTAAATAAGGAAACTATCCTAAATTAATTCCTACAATCAATACAATCAATTAATCAATCAATCTATCTATCTAATACCTAAATTAAGCTATAGATTAAGTCAATATTTACAATAGTATATTTCGAGATTAACCATGTACCCACATTGAGAAACTTCAAATAAAAAAAAAAGACTTCCTATTCACATCTACTACACATTTCTATTGGTTACATTAGGGAAACAAACTTGAGTTAAATGGATGAGTTTAACTGAAAGTTTGAAACAAACAAGGCTTTGCGCATTGTGAGACTTCTAATAAAACTAAAATAATGTATTTTAGTTAGCTTTGCCAATTTTTAGGCCTTGGAAAGATGGGTTGTGAGGTAATGACTTCTGATGATGTTACCGGTTTATTAAAGGAAACTTAATTTACAATCCTATAAGTGGGGACTAAAAGTTGGGAATAAAATAATTTATAATTCTAAAAGTGGGGAATCCTAATCCTGAATGAAAATTATTTTACAGGGTATTTTTTTTCTAAACAAAAGAGTGTAAAACAGATTTTGTAAAAACATCCGTACTTCTAGAAATCTAGAAAGTGTCAGCTATGCTGTAATTTTCACAGAATGAGAGTTTCTCAGGTGTTCCTTTTGGGTGGTTCTACCAAGGCTCGATCCTGATGTGACTCCTGATTTTATTTTGTCATCCAGGTTGATGTTTCCAAATTACCAGAGTGGGAGTATGATCATTTTGGCTGTGGCATCTTTGAAACAGCCTTCTGATATACATTGTTGGCCCATTCTCTAACAGCTTAAGCATTTAGAGCAATTGGTGATCTAACATGTTATCAGAACCTTTGTTGTGAGAGGTCTTGGGTTTAAGTTTCTCTATTTGCATTTATTCTCCGTTTGCATTTGTACTCTCTTGTCATTTGTGTTGCCTGTAGTTTCTTTGTCTTTTCATGTGTGAGTCCGGGAGTCGCACGTGAGGGGGAGTGTTGAGAGCTTGATATACATTGTTGGCTCATACTCTAACAGTTTAAGCTTTTAGAGCAATTGGTGATCTGACACTTGTCAATTCAAAAAATTAAAATATAGAAAATGTCAAAAGCCATTGAAGCACAGTCACAAGCATTGGCATGGCATCTAAAAGGGAATGGCAGGCTTAGGTGTTAAATTCTTGTTGTCGTCAATTAAAAAAAATTAAATATAGACTTCAGTTTTTGGATTTGAAAATTTTCATACCATTTGGCATTCTAAATTTGAAAGACTCAATTGGGGTTTCAAGTGACATATTTTTTAATTTTGGTTTTTTTTTTGCAGGACATCCTGCTTTGATTGGACGCCACCGACCATTTCCTGTCACACATCAAGCTGCAGAGAGGTGGTTACAGCACATGCAACAAGCATTGGACAGGTATCACAGATATTGATGCAGACTCAAAAGTCAAAATGATGAATTTTTTCAGGTATAAATTTCCCCATCTCACTCATCAAAAAAATAAATTTCCCCATCTCATTTCTTTGCCACTAATATCCATATTTTTTTCTGGTTAATATATATAATGTATTGTGCATATCCTCTTGTTTTTCAGGCACACTGCATTCTTTCTTGTGGCTGGAGATGAGTTGAAGAATCAAAACCAAGGAGTTCCATGTAAGCATGGAGTTAGTAGACAAGCTACAGCATAAAATTTAACAAAATTCTCATTTCATTCAGGCAAGAAAGCAATGAGTTTATTATTTATATCATCTTATAGATCATACAGTATTTATAAAGTCGTATAACAAGGAATATTTTTATTGAGCCTTTTTATCAAATAAATCTTGGCTTCTTGCATTTGTCGACCCTGCCAACTCAGTTCCCAGCTATGAATGTCTGAAATGGCTGAAATTCATTGGTTGAGGTAGTATAAAGGATGGAGACAGGGAACGGATGAAGTCCAAAACTAGCTATTCTACCATGAGTTTCAGGCACTCCAGGGATTCAGAGTGTGCATGGTCGAGATTGCCATATATCTGCCTGCTTCTACGTTGTTGTGACTTGAGAATAGGATAATTGTGTGGAACTCTTAATGATGTACAAAATGAGTTGCATATTGAACCCAAACTTATAGTACAAACTAGACCAGAAATCTGTTGTAGATATCTTGTGTCTTGCTGTTTTTCCATTTTCTTTATTAGTTTTTGAAGGGAAAGTATTAGATTATTGATGATTATTTCAATAATTCTTCACTAAATGTTTTCAGAATGAAATACAGTGCCTTCTGTTTGTACCATGCAAACCCCCCCCCCCCCCCCCCCCTTCCCCTCTTTTTTTATCATTGATTTTTCCTCAAAATTATCATCAAACTCAGTGTTGAGTTTTCTTCAATAGCTTTTCCAAGTTCTTACAGTAATTTTCTGGATTAATTTAAAAAAAAAAAAATTCTATATTCAAAACTTGCAATCCACTTAAGTCCAATGAATTGAATTTGCCTTGTATAGTTTGCAGATTGCTTGATGCATTATGAAATTGCTTTTAATTTCTTTTTACATTCGGAATCTCCTGATTAATACCTGAAAATGTCTAAACAAAAAATTCCACAAATACATCATATTTTATTAAATACATCATTATTACCATATTTTATTACATATTTATTAAATATACATCATAAAAAACCTTTTTTACTTGTTCTTTGGTAATTTTTAATTGACAATCTAGATTTTCAGATATTCCATTTATTAAATGGTCTACACTAGACGTTTTTATTCTCAGATTCATTACTACAACTAAAGTAAAAATTGAGAGTAATTCTTTCTCATATTTTTTAAAATTTTCTTTCATTACTGCAGATATATCTTTAAGAATCTCATTGTCCCTATGTGAGTATAAGAAATGTTAAATAATTTAGTGAAGAATCTCATTGTCCCTATGTAAGTATAAGAAATGTTAAATAATTTAGTCATGACAATACAAGAAGTGAAATGAGAAACACTCGAATAATTATTTGTTGTAGTATAAAAATTTTTAAAAATGGTTTAAATATAGAAGCTATGGTTCAATCTAGACTAGTTAAAATGTGTTGACTTTATTTCTCATTATAAAAATTAGTAATTACTTATTCATATTTTTCACAAACCTTGAGCATAAGATATATCGAGTTTCAACAAGTTGTAACATTAAATATAAAATTTTTAGGTTTAAATTAAAATTTCTACATAAATTTTGAAATTCATGATATCTAAAATTTGAATTAAAAATGTAAAAATTAGTGTTCTAATTTTTTTTTTGTTTGGACATCAATTAATTTCAAGTTATCCTTGTACTATTAAATTAATTATATGACAAACACATCTACCATGAAAAAAAGCACCACCAAATGCTGGACGTAAAACACGTTTAAATATTTCAATAGAAACAATATTAGCAGTTGCATTATAAAAAAAATTGTTAAAAACCTTATTTTGGACTCTATATTCTCTAAAAATATTAATAATACAATTAAATATATTACTAGCATTATGAGGAGGATCCATGCTATGGAAAGCATACTTTTTTTTTTTTTTTTATATTTAAAATCTAATTATTGTCAATATAATGTGCAGTCACACAACAATAATCAAAATTATTTCTACCACTATAAATCAAATGTGCAAGAAATAGATGTATTAAAAGTATCAAAATCATTAATTAATCTATTTTTTAAATCTTTAAATCTTTTCATATATCTTTTCTAGTAGTGTTTTTAGAAACTCTTTTACAAGCAGGTTGTATATAATCATCCATAAGATTTTAAAAATGAATATCCTTTCCAAAAAGTAAAGGCTACTCTCGAGTAACTATATATCTAGTAATGTCCTCCCTTATATTTTCTTTTGAGTATGTCCAAATTTTCAAAGCACCACTACTATTTGTTTGACTAAGTTGTGCTTGTCTAGGGTTATTAACGTCATATTTTTTTAGATATATATATATCTATATATATATTTTATGTTTACTAAGATGACCTGGGTCACTATTACTTCTACTTGTATGATTGACCTTGCAATATTTACAAACAGCACATTTGACTATTAATACTTAATTTTTTTTATGGTAAAATGAGTCCACATTTTCGATGTGCGAGATCTCTTAGGCTTAGGAGGACGACTAGATATGGTTTCACTTGGTGTAGGGATGTTAGCATTGACAGAAGGTTTATTATCATCCAATGTTATTATATTCACCATAGTTAAGATTTATAGATCAATATTTTTAATAGGATCCATTTTCAAATTTAAAGTAATAAAAAAAATAAATAAGAACAATTAACAATTAGATACAAAAAATTATAATTAATATTTAATAATAATATTAATAGATGCAATCAATAATTAACTATAATACTAATTAAATAATTAATAATAATAAAAATAATAATACTAATTAGTATTATTATTTTAATAACAATAACTAACTAATAACAATTATTATTATTATTTAATAATAACAACTAATAATTTTTTTTACCTCAAATTGAATTCTTGAATTGAATGTGATTGGATTTTCTTCAATTTGCAAACTTGCAATTGTAGTAAACTTGATCACACTTCAATGTTCAACACAATTATAAAATATTTATAAAGAAAGCTTGTAAAAATATAAATAAAGATACTATTGATGAGAGAACTTGTAGAAATAATTGTAGAGTAGAGAGAAAATGAATGAATTGATGAGAAAAAATAAAATGAGAAACGAATGTATTTATAGAAAAATTTAGAATTATACTCATAAAACTAGCCGTTATATAGTTGTTGGGAGCGCTAAAATGGTTAGTTGTATTCCATTCCCAATTATGCCCCTAAAAATAGTTGTTAATATAGTTGTTGGAGGGGCAAAAATGATTATTTTAATCAACTTTTCAGAAATGCTCCTTAAACTAGCCGTTAATGTGGCTGTTGAAGGGGAAAAATGGTAAAAGAAATATTTTAAACTCAAAAAGGGGAGGAGATCTCGTTGCCTTGTTAGGCGGGTCGTGTCAAGCAGGGCGTGCCAACGTGCCCACGGCCATGCTGTGCCAGGCGTGCCTAAGCCATGCCAACGCGCCTAATGGGTCATGCCTAGCATTTAGTTGTGTTGTGCCGTGCTTGGGTTGTAGGCCAGCCTGGCATGGCCTACCAAGCCATACCGTGCTTGCTTGACCCACCAAGACATGCGGTGCCTAGGCTTGACTCGGAAACTACCGTGTCATGTATCTCCTTAACATGTTGGGCCCGTGCCGTACACGGGGTCGACTTGACCCATTTGACACCTCTAAGTAAGAATTAGGTTATGAATCTTCCTGTTAATAGTTACCATAAAATTCAATCCTTGCATAATGTAATGTCCCGATTAAGTCACTTGGGTATGGAACATGGTCAAATAGCCTTGATTCAATTACTCCCAATTTCGTACAATATAGCCATCCTTACTCTATTTTTAAACCCAATTTGGTTTAGTGCTAACCTTAGTACCAAACGACCCAAATCCACAATCAGTTATTGGGTCGAACTAAGCCCAAGATCCAAAAACCAATCAACAACCCGTTGACCAACTCATGTACAGGACTCGTCAGCCCGACTTGAGGACTCGATTGACCAAGCTCAAGACCCGGTTTGAACTTTGACTAGTGACTTTTAACCAATCAGACCGTTGGCACTGGTGGCCAAAAACTACAAAATTTCATCAGTTTTTCCTGTGTTTTCTCATCTGTTCTTCGCCTATTTTTCATCCTAACACCATCTAACAAGTTTTTCCATTGTTCAATATAGATTTTGGGAGTTTTAAACCCTAAAACCAATCGGCTCCGGCATGAATCAGTGGAATTTTATATCATGTTCAAAATGCCTATTATATTTTGTGAGTAAACCTGTGCCCTGAATAACATTTTATATCCTATTTTAAAATACCAACTCCATGTGTTTTGTGAACAATCTTATATCTCTATCATGTACATCATTTGCAAATAACTCTCTGCTTTAAATCTTGAATAAATGCTTTTGATAAAGTACTTCGATATCTTATTTGTGTGTGTAAACCCATGACACCTAGTTGATTCGAAAATGATTTGTGTTATCCAAGTTTTGTTATGTTACGAGGCTTACCCATGTAGTGCTCCGACTCTTGTGTGAGACCTTACCCATATTGCGCTCGGACTTTATATGTGGATTCCTTTGTTACTACATGAGGCTTACCCATGTGGTACTCTAACTCTAGTGTGGGACCTTACCCAAATGACGCTTAGACTCTGTATATGGTTTCTTTGTACTATATGAGGCTTACACACGTGGTGCTCCGACTCTAGTTATAAGGCTTACCCATGTAGCACTCCGACTCTAGTGATGAGACACCCACATGGTGCTCCGACTCAATTTTGTACCTTACCCATGTGGTATTCTAACTCTATAATAAACCTTTGGCTTGTTTGACGATGCATCGCTCATTGGGACATTCGTGCGTTATCCATCTTATGTTTATTATTCAAATTGTGTTTTAAAACATGCATGTGTTATATTTGTTTTGAACTCAATGGTTGCGTTACTTCAAAACTATCAGTTATTTTTAGCTTTCGAAATGTCTTATCCATTTGATTGAAAAACTATATTTGTGAAAACACGGTGTTCATAGTATTTTTACAAAGCTTCGATTTTCTACAAATCTAAGACAAGATAAAAAAAAATTACTCTCTGAACTTAAATTAGCTCATTACATAATTACAAACATTTTTTTGGGAATAAGAACTAAGGAAGAAAGCAGTGGAGATTTCTTGAAGAAGATAGAGTTGTGGACGTGGAAGATTTTTATATAGAGTTATACGTCTGGATAATACTATGATTTTGCTTAGTAAGGAATGATGTAGTCTTTGTTTGGCAAATGTTATGATGTTAATAGAGATGTGTCAGACTCATGTTATGAATAGTGATGTAATCACAAAAACTATATTTTATGTTTATTTAAATGTTGAATGAAGTTTTTTTGTTATCAGATGAGTTGTATAGGTATAGCTTCTACAATTATTTAAAAAGAAATTTTTTTACTAGAAAATATAATTCATCTGATTTTGTACAGCTTGTTAAGGTAATAGTGTCGGTCATTACACCTGATTTGTGTAGGGCGGGTTTTGGATTGTGACAGTCATAACCTAGACCAATCTTGTCATTCTTGAATTGGATAGTGTTTAACATTTTGCTCAATTTATTTGATCCGTCCTCAAGAGTGACTTTAACTTCCCTAGCCTTTTTAATCTCAAATTTTAGGTGTTGGACTTTTGCTTGGATGTTCTTCTTTTCTACATCACTAGAGCCTAGACTCTTCTTTAAGTTATCAATGTCCACAACTAGGGAATTTCACTCTTACTCCAAAACTTTGAGTTTTTTTAAAAAGAGTAGCTTTGCTGACTAATGAGTTCCTTATCCACGTGCATGGCACTCTTCTCATTTTTCACACAATTTGAGTTTATTGCACAAACTCAAATTAGTCTTTTTGAGCTTGAGTGATTCTAAGTACAACTGCTCGTAAGCATTTTGTATATCATCATCTTCCCTTTCATTCTTATTCGCATTCTTTTCAGACTCATCACCATTTACATCTTGTTCACTATCAACAAAAGGTAGTGAACTATCAGTATTTTCTATGATGACTGTGAAGGCTAAGAAGTGTTGTTGTTCTTATTCTTCATCTTTTTCTTCACTCCCACCATCTTCCTCACCTCCATCATCAGTCAAGGTGGACTTCATTGCCCTTATATTGTTCTTCCTACCATTCCTATTATTTGGGCAATCAACAAGTATATGTCTAAAGTTATGACAATCATAACATTCTATGTTAGAGGATTGATTTGATGATTGGCTAGAGGACTTTCTCCTATCATTGTTTGTGGAATACTTAACGACTTTGCCCTTTGAGTTGCTGGAACTATTTGTGGGTCCCCTTTTGAATGGAGCAAGGGTCCCTATAAGGATGCGGTTCAAATTTTCAAAATTTTTGTTATTAATATTTTTTTATATTTATATTTAACAAAAATCCTTGTAATAATATATAAATGGTGCTCAATCAAAGATCTCAAAGTGTAACACCATAGATAAAAAATAAAAATCCCTAATATAGTTTTTATCACTCAATTTATCATGACAATGTCATAGATTAAATCAAATTCAAAATAGTGATTAACTACACATTTAGATCACACATTCTGAAATAGATAAAGATTTTATAGAAATCATACAAATTCTGAAACCAAGATAGTTTAGACTGGACCAAATAGCTAGGCATGTTATACATTGTCTTTAAACACTTTTCTACACATTTCTTTACTTCTTTAGTAAAAAAACACATTAACCATTTTTGAATGTGATACTTGACTTTTTAAGCTTTTTATTGTAGAATCTTCATTCATATTGCATTTTTTTTTTTACTTTAGTCAAGACCAAAGTCACATTTATAGATCAATTTTGTGAAAAAACAGATATAGAACTTTTTGAGTTTTTCCAACGCATTGACCAAGGCAACTTAATTTGTCTCAACATTAATTTATTTTTATTTTTGAGATCAACATTCAAATTTAGATTGCTCTTTATTCTTTTGAGAGGGTGTAGTCTAGCCAAAAGGTGCAATCATTACCATCCTAGATTGTAGATTTCATATGATTAGAATAAATTCTTCTACTAGTAGAAAAACTACGTTGAGAAAGAGAATAAACATATATTGAATGTGTATATTGTATTGTATTGTGTGTGTTACAAGGGAGAGAGCCCTCCTTTGTATAGGAGAGGAAGGGCATACAAAATGCAAATAAGAGAAAAGGAAAGAGAGAGAAAAAGGGGAAGAGAGGAAAATGAAATAAGAAGAAAATGAAACCCTAGAGTTATACAAGTAATGAACAAATCCTAGTTACCATGTACAAACAGTAGACCCTAATCACTATACATATATATATATATATATATTGTTAACAATCTAAAACTACCAATGTATAATTGGTTTAGGTGTTTTAAGTATTTTAATTAAATAAATACCATCTAGACTTATTTGAGTGAATTAACTACTTCAAGAATTTTCTTGTAACATGGGTTCACTCACAAAATCTTATTAAGATCTCATTTACACCAAAGAAAAGAAAATTTAAAAACCATTTTTTTAAAAATAAAAATCTTTTTGTATTTGTCATAAGGTTAAATAAAACTTCCAAAAATATTTAAAAGCAGCTCATACGATTTGAGGAACTTGAGAACTCAAGAAGTACTAAACCCTAAATTGCAAGTTTCCTAATCCTATTTAAGTAGGAAATGAGTATACTTTTCCAAAGGGAAAAACATATGGAGTTAAGTTATCTAGAACATCCTTCCTAACCTAGGCTTTCCTAATGTGTATCAAGTTAGATGGACCATGAGCCTATGACGGAATATATGAAGTTCTGCTAGTGTTTTTCTTTTTCTTAGGAGAGTTTACTTTCTTGACACTAAGAGATGAAGGGTCCTCACTAAGTAACTTCACCAATTTTTGTAACTATGAATGCACATTTAATTCTTCACATAATTCTTAAGTTGCTTATTTATAATGTTTTGTTTTTTTTCAATTTTAAACACTTACACCACATGCCCTATTTTACCACACCTGAAACAGATAGGAGCAAACAATTTTCTACAAGGGTGAGACCTTTGAGGAGTTACCTTTGGTTTTCTTATGTTTAATTTTTGAACTTCAGTTATCTTAGGACTACCATTAGATTTAGGTTTATTGAGTTCTTCATGCTGTTTCTTATTATGTCCTAAACTAGTTATATCCTCTACAAGTTTTCCTATTTGAAACATGTTTTGTAGGTGTATTGAGTTCTCTTTCAATTTTAATTCTCTTTGGAGAGCTACACTGGTAGAGGAAAGTTCCTTTTCTAACTCAGAAATTTTTAATTTCAACGACTTTTTCCCATCAAGAACATTGTAATGTTCAATTTCAAGAAATTTTACTTTATCAGTGAAAGATAATTTTTAGAACTAAGATTCTCTAACCTAGAATTACTATATTTTAATTTAAGTTTTAAACTTTCTATTTCTATAAAATCTTCTTTCTCTTTTTATTTTAATTTCTTCTTCAAGGATTGGGTAACCCTGCAAATGTAATAATTTCTCGTACATCGCATGAAGTGCTTCATCATCCAAGATATCAACTCCCTTTTTAATAGAGATGGAATTAAATGAAGATTCTTTGGCCAAAAAGGATATAAAGGCTAAAAAATTTATAACCTTCTCTGATTTATAGTCATTATTAGACTTGCTCTCAGATTGATCACTATGAGAATCATCTGACCATGTCACATTTTTAGCCTTTTCTTTCATCTTTTGTTTCTCAAAAAGGCAATCATTTATTTTTTGACCAAATTTATTATAACCAAAACATCTACCAAAGTTCTTATCTTTATCATTGCTTGTTTTATTTTTACTAGACTCTTTCCTATTAAGGTTTTTCTGGTTATATTTCTTTTTATTGTCACTAGGAGTGGCTCTCTTATTCTTTCCTTAAGAAACTTTTTAAATTATTTCATTATATAAGTTATGCCATCTTCTTCTAAATAACCTTCATTATCAATAATTCTTAAAACTAACCTTTTTGACTTCTTTTGAGGTTTTGGAGTCACTTCATAGGTTTTTTTAGAGTGCCTACTAATTCATCTAATCTAAAAACATGATAAGTCTCTACATTCTTCCATAGTAGTAATCTTTGATTACGTTGCCTAGATTGTGGCATTGAGTCATTATATCATTCAATCTAGTATAAAATTTTACAAAAGTTTCATGTTCCTTTATTCTAATGGTTTCAAATTGAATCATGAGGAACTGAAGTTTATTGCTTTTGGACATTGATGTCCCTTTATAGGTCACTTTAAGCAAATCCCAAGCCTCTTTGGTTGGAGTACAAGTTATGATCCTTTGGAACTCACTTGTAGTAACTCTAGGAAATATAGAATTTAAGGCTCTAGAGTTATAATTAGCAGTTTTTGTTTTCATAGAAGACCAACTAGCCCTAGGTGTGAGAGTCTTTACACATTCGGCCAAAGTAAAGGGTGGTATCCAACCATCTTCTACTACCATCCAGAATTTTTCTTTTAGGGATTGTAAGAAAACTCTCATTCTAGTCTTCCAATAGGCATAATTAGATTCATTAAAAATCGAAATCGAATTTGTCGATTTTTCTAATGCCATAATATGTGATATCAAGTTTAAATATCTAATTGAACTATACTCTGATACCAATTGAGGCAGGTTTTGGGTTGCAACTAATTAATTATGAAAACAGATAGTCATAAATTTAATTATCCAAATTAACCTAACTAATTAGGTAGGAATTGTTGAACTTTTTTTTTTGAACAGCAAAAGAAAAGAGTTCATTGATGTAAAGAAATGTATAAGACATACATGACAAAATACATCAAATGATAAGCGTAATAGACACCAGAGCCCCAAACTTCATCCCAACTAGGTTGGCACCAAGAAAGGACCACATCATATGACAACACCCACCCAGATAAAAGCAAAATACCAAGAAAATTACCCAACCTTAGCCTTACATATTAGACACACCTTAGTCTGTGACCACTTACTTTAAAAAATCAACTAAAGGCTTCAAGCGAAAAACCAAGTTTTGAGCTGGAAGACTTGATAAATCACCATCTCTACTTTGACCACATTACTATACTTAATTTCACATCTTCAAGGAAATCATCCTAATCTACCTGTTCATTCTCAAATACATATTTATTCCTCAAAAATCAAATTTTCGATATCATCAGCATAGGAGTAATTCTCCAAGCTAATCTCCCTTCAGCCTTAAACTTCCACCCCTGCCACCAATTCAATAACCCATCCACGTTACTTGGAACAACCTGCTGGAAACCCCACCAAGCCAACATCTCAGACCATATCCTCAATACCTTTACACACCACAAGACCAGATGTTCAACTGACTCCCTTTCCTGGCCACAAAATTTGCATATATTTTCTTAATTTTTCAGCAACCCCAATTTCATAAACCTATCTGCCACTTTCAATCTACCCAACCAAGCTAGCCAAGTAATAAATTTCGCCCTTATAGGAACAACATTACCCCATATAAATTTCGGAACCCTTAAAAGAGGACCAAGTCCTTTTTTGTATTATTTATAAATTGAATAAATAGAAAATGAACCTGATACTGACCTTCCTACCCATTGAATCCGATCAGACTTCTGCTGCACCAAATTTGGAATTGATTTAACAGCATCGATCAACTTACACACTTCCTCTTCCTCCCAAGCTAGTAGCTTCCTCCTAAATCGCATCCGTCCTTCAAAACAAGCCCATCCATTAACAAAGTCCGCTACAAAACAATCCTTCTCAGAGCTTAAATGAAACAGTCTAGGAAAAAAATCTCTTAGTGTGCCACACCCCATCCAATTGTCCTTCTAAAAAGAGGTGGTAATACCATTACCTAAAACCAATTTAATGTTTCCAGCAAAAATGTTGAAAAGTACTTGATTGCATTTAGATATTAACAGAATGTCCAGCCACACCTTTGAAACCTTGGAGTTAACCAATATCTTAGGAGACCATGAGTTCACATCAGCCCCATATTTGCTGCACATGACATACCTCCACAAACTCACCCTCTCAGTTCCCCATCTCCACCACCACTTCAACAACAAAGCTTCATTAATTATTTTTAATTTCTGAACACCTAGCCCACCCTGCCTTTTTCCCATTGTAACCTTATCCCAGTATACCAAATGTAATATCCTCTTATCATCACTATCTCCCCACAAAAATCAACTTTAAAGCTTTTCAAGTTCTTTGATTACACCCACTGGCATCTTAAAAACAGACATATAAAACACAGGTAAAAAACCCAATACTGATTTAATCAGCATAAGTCTCCCTTCAAAAGATAAAAGTCTTGTCTTCTAAGAACATAACCTAGACTTGAGTTTCTCGACCACTAGAATCCAAGTTTTCTTCAACGTTGGATTGGCACTTAGTGGCATACCAAGATACTTCATTGGGAAATCCTGAACTTGGCACCTCAGAACCTTTGCTACTTCCCCAACAAAACTATCCTCAACACCAACTCCACAAACCGAGCTCTTGTGAAAGTTAATCTTTAGACTTGAAGCAATCTCAAAACACCTTAATAGTCTTTTAACCACATAGATTTATGACCATTCTGCCTTAAGAAAGATAATCATATCATCTGCGAACTGAAGATGAGAGAATGTCAACCTGCTAGAACCCAGATTGATCCATTTTTACCAACCTCTGCCCCTTGCTCTTTCAAACAATATGTTCAGTCCCTTTGCAGCCACCAAGAACAAAAATGGAGATAATGGGTCACCCTGCCTTAAACCTTTTTGGGGTTTTATCTCCTCAGTTGGTGACCCATTAACTAGTATTAAATATATGTGGAGGACACATATTCCCTTATCCACTTTATCCATTTTTCCTCGAATCCAAACCTTCCTAGCATTTCAAACTGAAAATTCCAATTCAAACTGTCATATGCTTTCTCAAAGTCTAGTTTCAGCACCAGACCCTTATGCTTACTTCTCTTCCATGCATCCATAATCTCATTTGCAATTATTACCCCATCTTGAAGATTTCTTCCTCTTACAGAGCCTGATTACATATCATCAATTCCTGACAATACATTTTTAAACCTTCCTGCTAATACCTTCATGAGCATCTTATACACACACCCAATTAAACTGATCGGTCTGAATTCTTTCAACAACACAAGACTTTCCTTCTTTGGAATTAACGTAACAAAAGATGAATTCAAACCTCTAGCTAGACTGTCGTATCTAAAAATTTCTTTAGAAAATAACATTATATCCTCCTTGAAACAAGACCAACCTTTTCTAATGAATAAGAGATTGAAGCCATTCAGACCAGGTGCTTTATTCAGGTCACATGATCTTATACACTCCCACACCTCACTCTCTGAAAACTTGGCCAACAGAAGATCATTCTCCTTCTTACCAATTGATTTTCTGAACACTCCCCCAATTATAGGTCTGTGTAACCAAGATTCACCTAAACATTTTTGGAAATACTTTACCACCCCTGCTTTAATATCCACAGGATTATCTACAAACTTCCCTCCCACTTCAATTGAGTCAAGTAAATTCCTTCTCTGTTTATTACTTTCCACCGCATGAAAAATTTTTGTATTCGAATCTCCTAATAAATTCTACTGTAACCTTGATTTTTGTAACCAAATCCTCTTTTTAATTCTACTTAATTCCCATAATTTAGCTCTAAGCATTTTCCTTCTGTTCTTTTCGTCATCTTCTAATTGCACCAATTCAGCCTTCAAATCAAATTTAGATAATTCCTTCTCAATTATTTTCAAATCCTCACCCACTAAACCAAAAACATCCCTTGCCCACAACTTTAAGTCTCTTTTTCAAAACCTTCAACTTTTTGACCAACCGATACCTTGCCCAACCCTCCACTTGAGTACTCTCCTAACTATGCTTCAACACCTTGCTAAACTTTGGCTGATTAACCCAAACATTCAAAGATCTGAAGGGTTTGCTTCCCCAATCTCTATTATCCTCCATAAGAAGAATTGGGCAGTGATCTGAAAGACTCCTAAAAGGACCTCATTGTTTAAGATTAAACAATTAGAGCCATTCCGAATGAACCAAAAAGCGATCCAATCTACTCCTGCCTTTCTTCTTACTGAGAGTTTAACCACTGTATACTTTCTTCCCAACAAAGGTATGTCGACCGGTTCTAACCTTCTAATGAGTCTATTGAACTCATACATTCCTCTATCATTCCTTACACAGCCTTGCCTTTCACTTATGCTCTTAACTTCATTAAAATTACCCCCAATACACCAAGGTTTATTATAAAATTCCCTTAAATTCTTCAATTTTTCCCATAATATCCTTCTATCTCCCACTTCATTTGGCGCATAAACATTAATAGCATTGAAACCAAACTTCCGAAGAAAATTACTTGATATTAACACAAAATGTCGATCACCACAACAGCTTGACATCTGCACTCTGGATCTGTTCCACACACATAGAATGCCACCTGACCTGCCATCTGCATCAATTGCTACGATTTCGAAATCATTATCTGGCCAAATTGATTGCACCATTATCCTTTTTACATTAGCCTTCTTCATTTCTTGAATCAACAACAATTCCACCTTCTTAGATCGAACCAAGCTCTTTAACTTCCTTATTTTTTCCTTCTTTCCCTAACCCTCTTATATTCCAAGACTATACAATCATCGCAAATTTGAATCCCTTACCCCCAATAGCAAAACCTCGGCTCACTAGAGGACCTCTTTCCTCAGCATATCATATTGCATCCCCCATGCTTTACCCATACTCCATATTACCTGTGCCTCATTTAGAATGATGCAGTTCCTTCGACGAATTGCATTAAAGGATTTAGACAAGGAAGCTTCAGCTGCAGCTGCCTGCAAAATTGGACCTTTTTTAATTCCTCTGCTACCTTTCTTCTTCTGAAATTTCCTCCCCATAATACCTTCCATTATCTCCTTCAAAACCCTAACCTTTCTCTGCTTTTTCTAATTTCTGATCAAACCAATGGCTTTCACTATCAATTGACCCTCGGGGTATCTATCCTGCTCAGGCGTGTGAGAATCACGCCTTGAACAATGCTTTTCCCACTAAGTTTGGGCCTCCATTACTTCCCCATTACTAGTGACAACATCCTCTTCAATGAGCCCATTTTCCATGGGCTTTATACCGGATAACCCTTCTACATTTCTTGTCACGACCCGAAACCTATCCTATGCGGATCTCGTATCGCGGGGCCAACCCAATGGCCGTCCCTACTTTTTTCATTCTTTGCATCAATGACAACAATATATAATGTAACCTTAACAGTAAATTAGTGAAAGTCCTAATACAAAATATTGTTTAACAATTGAAAAATATAAACCAACATAAAACTTAAACATAATGCCACTCTTAGGTGGTGAGTACATGAAAGAAACTATATTCACTTTTATCATACTCCTCAATTGTCCCCCTATGCTCCTAGACTCCTACTGTGGTCCTGCTGCATTCTCACCTGAAAAATAAGTAAGTGGGGTGAGCAAACAAAGCTCAGTAAGTAAAAGCCCATCTCCGACACGGGTTAGGGTTAACATAGAAAAATATGAACTTTATAGGGTGAACATGATAGCCAATCATGAAATCAGTTGCAGTTAAAGGTAAAATGCCACAATGGCCAATGAACAATAAGTCACAACAAGCAAGCATGAGTAATGGTATAGCATGAACATGAAAAAACTCAATAACATCAGTCAACATAAGAATACTACCACAATAAACCGGTCACAATCAAGTACAATCAATGAGTGAACTGTCAACATAGAATTATTCATAGGGAATGACAACATCCTACAATAAACGTAAACATATCAGTCAAACATAACTGATGCATTTACTCTGTTCAGGGTTTGGCAGACCTCGGATTTTTTGGGGTTCGACATCTTAACCTTAATGCATATAAAATGCCCTCATAACTCAATGCGTAAAAACGCAATCATTGCCATATGTCTGTTTGTGGACTTGACCCGTAGGTCATGTCAACTCAGATAGCATCGGATGGATATTTTGACTGAGCACAAATCCGGCATTCATAATAAATCATGATTCTTTTGTGATTTCATAAGAAGGACATAAAAATGGAATACTATGCAATGGACATGTAACAGTAGGCCTTTCAAGGCACAATACAACACAAAAATCATGATATAGTAGTCAATAACATCCACAAGATATAACAATATCAATTGTGGAATAATAACAGTTGGTATGTACGAAAGTACAAAATTGGCAGTAATAGAATGAACATGGCTTGGAAGACCATATGTAAGAGATAGGGTTTACTTACTTTTAATCCGTATGATCTACTTTAGTACTCCGTAATTTTCTCATTTCCCTTTGACTTGCCTATACATCAATAAACATGTCTCAGTTCTAATGTTATTTATCAAATTGTATACTTCGTTACTCTAAGTATCTTTTACTAATTTAGACTTTACCATTGAGTCCAGAATGTTGAAGAAAGTCAGTTTAGGCTTTCACGATTTTCAATTTGGACTTCTATACTGAAAAGGGTAAAATGGTCATTTTATATGTCTCTATTTTTTGGGACCTATTTCACAAATCGGACTTCACCGTTGAGTCCAGAACGTTTGAAATAATAAAGATTTACTATTCATTTAGTTTAATCGGAGTCTGTTTGACTCATATTTGACTCAGGAGCATTTTGATCATTTTGGCATTTCTCCGGGTATTTTATTTTTCGGGACCCCGTCTCATATAACGGACTTCACCATTGGATCCAGAAGGTTCAAAATAGTAAATTTACACTATTCACTTGCTTAATTTGGATATCGAAAATTAATTTAATAATTAACTAAATTAAATTAATTAAGTATAATTATAATATATATTATTTGGGTGAAGTAAGATCACATGTGCCTCAGTGGTACAGTGGTCCCTGCTTCATGGTTCAGCCTCCAAGTCCTAAGTTCAATTTGTGGGGGTAGCAGCCTTCGACATTTTTTTTCCTATTCTTCTCAAACCTAAACAGTGGCTTAAAATGTGACACAAGGGTGGGATAACCCCATTCCCACATAGAGTATCAAACCCAATTTCTTATCCAAGCATTCAAACACCCCCCATAGCTACTTAAGTTAATACAGTAACCCATGGACCGTGCTGTGGGTCAGGTTCCGACCCAACTCGACCCGTTGACCGACCTAACCCATTGACTCGAATAGTCACCCTCTCCATACGATTTTCGGTAGCCCTCCGATAACCTTCTCTGGTGCCAGTGGCTGGAAATCATGTTTGGATACCAACTCTTTCAATACAACTCTGAAAAGTATTCCAAAATTCTAAGGAACATATTCATTTCTTTATATTGCCCAACGACAAAACCAAGGCACTAATTCTTTTAATTTTTCCCACAGTTTCCCAGCAACCAAGCAGAGCATACAAATGACTTAGTTAGTGACAATATTAATTAAAGTTACCTATTTGGTTTCGCTTTCGTTGATGGCTACTATCACCATCATCGTCTTCCTCTCCTCTGCCATCAACGACTGCTGCTCCAACGACTGCACCAAGAAAATCCCAGCTCACCCATCTTTTCTCTCTTTCTCTAAACTCGTTTAGTTCTCAGCATATATTGTGGCGTCTGTCTCTGCCACCGTTTTGCTGCTGATGTAGCTGCCGCTACTGCTGCTGCTGCTTCTGTTCTTCCACTTTCTTTTATTCGTTTCTTCCTTTTCCTCTTTCCTCTTCTTTACTTCTCTTTTCATGCGCTGCTTCTCACGCTCTCTCTCTCTCTCTCTCTCTCTCTCTCTCTCTCACTTTCACACTTTCTTCGCATTTTTCACAATTTTTTCGAGCTTCTACACTTTTCTACTCTCTTCTAATTACTTCTGCTTTCTTTTCTCTTTTTTTTTTTTTTGTTTTGTTTTCTTTTCCTTTTATTTACTGAGTTATATATATATATATATATATATATTTGTTATTAGCATAACAAAAAATTTAATTATTATACTAACTTTTTTTCCAGTCTTATTTTTTTTTTTTCAAAATGACAAAAATATTTCTTTTATTTAATTTTTTTGTATTTTTTTAATTTTGAAATTTTTTTTTAACTTTTTTTTCATGTTCAAATAAATATTAATTAAAATCTCTTTTGACTAAAAAAATATAAGTTATTTATCTTAATTTTATTTTTTATATAAAATAAAAAAATCTTTAGAAAAATTTAGAAAAATGTCAGAAATTCAAACGCATTTTCACAATTTTTAACTCAGAGACTGAATTTTAATTAGCATAACCAAACGCATTTTTGCAGTTTTCAAAAAATCAATTACAAAATTCTGAAACATATTTCAGAAAATCATATCTGAATCACTATCCAAACGCAGCCAAAGTTCTAGAATTTTTTTCTTTCTTTCTCCTTCGTCGTTTTGAGCCTTTTTCAATCTTAACCTTCCCCAAACACATTTTTAAACATTTCCATCATGTTTTGAGCCCTCAAAACTCAGTGAATACCATGAAATTCTCAATTCTACATTTTCCAATCATGAGGTTGTTTCTACCCCATTTCTTGATCGTTCAACCTACGGTTTCTTCCTAAATTCATATTTTCCTTCCAAGATTAAGATTCTACATCTAGAACTAAGCTTCATGCAACTTCAAAAAATTTTCAGAAATTATTCGTAAATTTTTTTTGCATTACCTTACTGTGACAGCTCCTCTATTTCCCTATCTTCTCCTTCTACCTCTTCTTCTCTCTTCTTGTTTCTCTTCTGCACCTCGGGATCCTTCTCAGTTTCTGCTTCCTTCTGGGTTTTTTTTTTTTTTTTCTTTCTTCCCCACCCAATGCATAGGTTTATAGGGTAACCTGCGCCCCTCAGTTTTTCCCTTCCTGTTTCTGTCTCTCCCTCTCTCTTCCGTTTCTTTTCTTCTGCTTGTAACCCCCTCCTTTATATGTATTTAACATGTATACCTACCTTCCATATATATATATATATATATACTTATATAACATACATCCCATATATACTTACAGATATATCTATATATATACACATCTACATATATAACATGCATCACATGTTTATATACTTATTGATATATATATATATATATACACATGCCTACCTACATATATACATATATATATATACCCATATTCCATATATATATATATATCATGATTTTTATTTTTATTTCGATATTCGTTCATAGCTTACTCGGGCATCACCTGGGCATCATCTGTACATTCGAAACTATTTAGATTCTAACCGTCCATTTCATTTGATATCATAACATGAAGCCATAACGGCTCGGGTTTACATGGTTCACTCAGTTACAATTTGAGTTAGGGTATTGCATTTCTTTTCTCCAAGCCCAACAACAAACCCTCCTCAACAGCCCTTTCCAAACCATCATTGACCTTGCCGCCTTTTCTAGTTGGTTCATCATTTCTATAACCAGATATCGCGTTTTCACCTCCTATGCAACTAATAGAGTCATCAACCTTGGAAACACAAATCGTATTTGAATTTTCAGTCTTTTTAACTTCCCTTACTTCACCCATTATGTTATCTTTTCATGGCACCATGTCATACACCTCCTTCCCTCTCTGAAACAGCAACATCATCCCCCTACTGCCATGTTATCCTCCATCTCATCTTCTTCCTTTTTGGACGATTCCTCCTGCTTAGAATTCTCAATCACCCTGTTATCACGCTGGTTTTCGTAGCATCCACATTTTAACATAATTGCTTGTTCTTCCATAATTCTCACATCAAATATCACCCCTTTAGACTTCAAACTTATAACACGATTTATAGCCTCAAAGTTTTTAGTAAGAACTTGAACTCTGCTGACTACAAACAAATTTTCTTTAAGTGTTCCATTATCAATTGTTATAGCTTCACCCCATACCCTTCCAATATTTAAGAATGTACTAGCATTCCATGTTTGCAACGGCACGCCATAACAACTCAACCATACCAGTCGCTCATTATCCTCAAATCCCTCATCACTTCAATCCTTGACCTCCTCAAACCAATTATATTACCAATCTGAATTTTCTACAATGAAGGATCTCTTCACCTTATCAGATGGAAAAGTTAGCAGTACCAACTTACCTCCCATGGCCCTTAACTGAATATCATACACACCTTCTCCCACAAATGACTCTCGAAGAGAATCTATCGATCTCAGCACACGTAATTTAGCAATTGCACTTTTATACAACCACCCATTCTCGGCTGAATCTACCTCAACAAATATCTTCTTATTGTAACCACTCGATCCAGTCTTCACCACCTGTGCGAAAGATACCCCATTATTCATTCTATTACCATTACCTCTTACCCCACTAATTCTAAACCTTTTTTTATATTTTCCTTTATTTGCAGTAGCTATTCCCAAATCAGAGCCCTCTTTTCCATGGCCTGATAACATCTTACTGCCTCGTTGAATACCTATGTGGGACTTTTCAAACTTAGCTATTTTCACAAACAATCTTCTATTTCAAAAATCCCTCCTATTCGATAACAACTTCTATTTTCACAAACAAACTCAAAGCTTCCTCAATCCTGTTAAATCTTACAAATTTGAATTTCAGATTTGATCTTCTACTCCTTTTAGTTGGGATAAAGACTTTCTTGACTATCTCAGCTTCTTCAAACAATTTCTTGAGCCATACCTCTTCCATTTTCAATGGCAAGTTATCCACAAATAGAGTTACTTCTTGTTGCCCCTTGTTCCTCCTTCTATATACAGTTTGCCATCCTTCATCATCCTACCTTCGTTCCCAACTTGACGACTGTTGGATTCCTCTACCCATCCTTTGATAGTTTGCCCTTGGAATCGCCCTCATCTCTCTAACTAACAACATTAAAAGATAACTACCCTTCAATATGTCTTTGCTCTTTTGATATTCAACTATTTATATGTATATGCAGGTTATACATTTTTGGTATTGGCATACACCTTTTGCAATCTGAACACCCTGAAAGCATGACTAAGATTAGCCGGCTTAACTCCAAAGACAATCCAGAAATTATTAAACTAAACGGTAAACTGGTTGTTCTCAATTAGATATAAACTTTAAATACGAGATTCCAAACAAAAAATATGGCAAAGTGCTTAATTAACAGATATTAATCAATAATGATACCAAGGATAGTCAAAAGAGATGGAGAGAGAGAGAAAGAGAGAGAGAGAGAGAGAGAGAGAGAGAGAGATAACATCGAGTCATACATGGGAAACTCTCAAGGCGAAGAAAACCCGCAACTACAAGAAAATCTACTATGAATCTAATCCAGTATAAAGATATACCAAACCTTATTTAACTAATCTTACTACTGCCTTTTGTAATATCTTAGTTAGCCAATGTCCACAATCCTTTGGTTGTGTTCTTCTGAACAACTAATTGCACCTTTACTTAGTGATCTTTTTCGCAACACCACTTCTACCACCAATTTGATCTCCACATATTAACACTCCACATGTTGTGCTCAAAGGTGAACCTAAGACTCATTTCTTAGATTCAAAAGACTCATAATCTCCTTTGTGAAAAGAAACCATATGAAATCTTAATTTGAATATATAATCAGACTCGAGGATTCATGAAGAACAACTAAGTACTTTATAAAAAAAGACACTAGGTATGAAAAACTCTCTCTCTCTCTCTCTCTCTCTCTTCTATTATACAATGTCTCTATCTTGTGCATATATCTCTCTTGTGCTAAATTCCCACATGTATTTATAGGCAACTAAATCCTAATGAAATTTGGAATATAGAATAGCTACTCAAAAGTCTCCAAAATTTTTCATGCATTCGGACAAAAGATGCTTTTCTATTTGGACAGGGATTCGTTCAAACGTGAATAGCTTGTCCCTTCTAACGAAAAAGTTACCGAAAACCCTTTTCCTATTTTGATAAAATATGTTGCATGGTTTTCAAGTAAAATTTTATTTAAGCAATAAAATAAGTTTAAAAGTTTCTAAAAAATCTTTTTACCAAAAGTGTATTAGCCTATAGTCAAAACTAATTTATTTAGGGTTAAAATAACAATATTAAAAATAACTCTAAATTCTAGATAAATTACTAAACATACTAATGTAATTCTATCATGAAATACAAAAGTGCCTAAGTATAATTTAGGGTAAATTACGCCTACCTACCCTAGGTTTCTGAAAATTGCAGAAGCCTCTATAGTTTTTGAAATAATACTGTCCCCTTTGTTAAACCTGTCGGCTAAACGGCGTTAACAGAATCTATTAATTTACTATTTTACCCCTTATATTTTAATAATTATTTTAAAGTAAAAAACTAGAAATTTCTTCGTCGTGGGTGCGTGGAGAATGCTATGGATTCAAGCTCCATTTCCCTCCTAAGCGTTGTTCCACTCATCATCACAGTTTTTCGTCGTCCGGTCTGCGGTGGATTTGGTGGACAATAGTCTAAGATAGGTAAGGCAATTGAAAGGCGGTCTTCTGATTAAAGAACTGAGTCTTTGGATTGAATTCATTATTTTGAAAATGACCTATCAATCTAAACTTTCCCTAAAATGATTCACGCAAACCCTCATTGCTTTGGCGATTCCAACTCAAACAAAACCTATAAGGGAGAGGAGAGCCAAGGAAGACTTAGTGCGACGCCTTCCACCCACCACCACCACCACCATTGACAACACCACCGGAGTGTTCATGGAACTGGGATGCAGGGGAGACCTGATTGTGGGCATCTTCCTTGATTCAGGTGCGAAATCCATTGATTGTCGCCCTGGGATTGAGCTGATGTCCTTTTCAGAAGCGAAATCCATTGATGCCCACAAGCAATGGAAGGGTGAATTTGTGGTATGAATTTGTAGATCTAAAAAATGGAACCCAGAGTCAGGCAAGAACAAATTGATGATGATGAGGAAAAATAATCAATCTCATATCAATAGATACAATCCTATACAACATAGAGTGAGAATGATGCTCTGTAAGCCATTATTGGTAGCTTTCGATCGGATATCTTGGGGAAAACTCGGTGGAGATGACAAATGATTCGGCGGAACATATGATTCCTGCGATAAAGCGATATCCGGCGACTGAGCAGCATCATCAGGCTTGGTCGTGACCATCAAATGATTTCCAAATATCTCTTTGGGTAACAGAACTTTCGAAACCCCGAATATCACTACTGGGTTCTGATCCAGCATCGTCTGCGTCACCGACGCCTGAACAATCCGTGAATCAATGTCCACCGGCTCCACTGACGGCTATGGCGGAGAAGGACCGCAACGAGAGTGCGGTGGCAGAGGAGAAAAAGGGCGGCGATGTGATGGTTTCTAGCTATTGGGGCATTTGTCCAAGAGGAAAAATAGGGAGGTTTTCGGAGCAGATGGTGGAGGCATTACTAGAGAAAGAGGTTTCCTGTGATGGAGAGGGAATAGTTACAGAGATAGGATTATAGGGTTTCCTTGTGATGGAGAGGGAATAGTAGATAAGGCTTTTTGGCTTATGAGAAAGAGAGGAGATAGAAGGAGAAAATTTGTCCGAGGGTAGTTTTGTCATTTAACCATGACTTGTAAGCGGTAAAATTGGCATTTAGACGAAAAAAAATTGCTTACATCATCAAATTCTGTTAGGTCAACTAACGGTCATTGACGATAGGGGGAATCTGTTATCGACATTGAAACCAGAAGGGGGACAGTGTTATTTCAGAAACTATAGAGGAGATTTCTGCAATTGTCAGAAACCTCAGGGGAGGTAGGTGTAATTTACCCTATAATTTACCTTTCAAGAGTGTAATCTTAAGCAATAGATTGGTTGTTGAAGTCTTTCTTTTGATATACAGGTTGTAATTTGAGTCTAGATTTTGACAAGTCTTCATCGATGCAATTTCTTTAACAAAGAGTTGCAATGAGACTTAGTCTATCCTAACAATTATAGACTATATATAGACTTTTGTAAGGAATTTCTAACAACTTATAATAAGTGGGAAATTTTACAATAATGACTAACTCGAATTTCCTAACAAATAACACACAGAATGTTAATGAGGAAAGCGCCGTAGATCAGATCAAATCTACATAGCAAAACCCCGGGGCATTGGGGCATTGACCCAGATGCATACAATCCACTAGAAGAACTTTAAAAAATTACAAACACTCACTGACACATAGATTTTGTACCTCAAGTCCTGTTCACGGTCTAAACTTCTTCAAACTTGAATCCTTAAAGGTTCTTCATGTACTCCATCGTTTCGAATCCTCGAATGGTACTCCCCAATCACAACTGCAAACTCTACGTAATCTCGAACTCTACAAATTTCACAACCTTATATCCACAAGCCATGTACCTATTGAACAATGAAAAGTTGTTTCTCGAGGTTCTTGATCTCTTGGCCAATGATTTATTGTGGACATGAGATGCATGAAAAAAAAATCTTTTTGGAAAGGTTTAGAAGCATCCATAAAGTCTCTCACTTTTCTGTATCAAAAGTCTTATATAGAATAGGGTTTAGATACAGAAAGTTGTAGTTTGAATTGAATCAGGAAATTGATTTGCACAAGGCTCATTCGAACTGAGAACACGTACGAGCTCGAACGAAAAGACACTGTTGCTCGTTCAAACGAGCTTCATTCAAACAAAGCCTCTAGTTTGAACCCAAGATCAAACGAGCTCAAATGGACGTACAATGATTTTGTCTAAAAATGCTAGTTCAAACAAGCTATCAAATGAGCTCGAACAACAACCTATTGGAGCTCGTTTGAACAAACTACTATAGTTCGCCTAGTAAAGTCTATTAAATAAATAAGTAACCCCTTTTATACTCAAAACATTCTAATAATCCTGAGTTAACTGATAGTTGAACAACTTTATAGACATAGAAACACTTAAGATAGTTTAGAAAAATTTCTAGTGCATGAAGTGTGTGTATGCAATAACCCCTCTCAATGTATCCAATCTTTTACCTGATACTTACCTTTGCAAACCCAACATTGTAGAATCTATCACTGTTGCTTGGATGCATGAAGAACACAAGGCTTGAGAATTAATTCACTTGAACTTAAACACATTACAACATACAATTTATCAACATAGATTAGCCAACACAACTTAGACACAAAGTCCTAACATCTAACATACACTTCGGATGACCAAGTAAAGAATAATAAAATAAAATCTTGTGTCGTCTCATGTTCTTCCACCACAAACAAACTCAATCAAATTTTCAAATCAGAAATTTGGAAACAACTTTAAAATAATTATGAAACCTCCATTTTTAACAATTAATATCATAGAATTATTCATCTCACCTAAAAACATAAACAAAAATTCATTAATAAAACTTAAAAAATGCAAACAAACAATAAACGTAAAAATTTATAGGCAACTGCATCACAAAACAAAAGAAACGGAAATTCCTATGTCATTGCATTACAAAACCACAATGTCCAAAAAACAAACACAAATTTCTCTGTCATTGCACAAAAAATACAATAGACATAAAATTTTTTGTCACCGAATCTAAAAAACACAACACTAGATGAATTCTACAACTCTAATACATAAAATAAAAACATATCAACAATAGTAGAAGCATCATACAATAAATCAAATTTCTTTGTCACTAAATCATAAAAACATAGCAAATGGAGAAATTTCAACAGTCACTGATACATACAGCAAAAACAGATCATCAACACTAGAAGCATCATCCAAAAAATCAAAATTTTTGATTCATTAACCAATAAAATAACTAAAAATGAAGAACAACAAACACCTGGATTTATAATCCACAATGAAGCGCACATTCAAAAATAAAAGCAAAACAAAACAAAATCAATCGAATAAACAAAAAGAATCAAAACAATTCAAAACAAAATAGATCGCAATGCAACCACTTGAATTACAAAAACTCTAAAAAGAAGTTATAATAAAGCACGAAACAAAGTCAAGGATAATCCAACTCAAAAAATTGCAAATCTAATACACAAATTGATTGATTCAGCCACAAAAAACACATTCACAAGACATCCACATGCAGTCCAAAAACCCTAGAAGAGGCTTTTGGGCCCAGTCCATACGGGTTGCTACCTTGCCTTTAATTGGGCCCTTTGCTAGTGGACGTTGGAATTGGTCTCCGGATTAATAGGCTCGATCCAGTCCATACGGGTTGTTGCCTCGAATTTAATTGGGCCCTCTGCTAGTGGACGATGTAATTGGTCTCCCGGATAATAAGTCCGAAAGGTCGGATACCGAATTGTAAAAAAAAAAAATAAAAATTAGGAGTATGGAACCTAGACATTGTATGGTGGTAAGTGAGAGTTGAACCCGAAAGTTCAGGAGACAAGCCCCTTACTAATAGTCAACTCTCATTCAGCCAACGTCTTGGAATTATTATGACAGGAAATAATTTCCAAAACAACACATCACATTAAAAAATAAAATTTATCAAACATAAAAATTGGGATATATAACACTATTACTACTACTACTACTACAAAAAAAAAAGACATCTTAACCGCCATCCATATATTAGTTACGTAGCCAAGTAATTTTATCTAACAAACGTCATCCACTTCATAGTTCATACACTCGGGCATAATTACCCTCATAAAATATTAGTTACATTATATATAGCTAAGTAATTTTTATTTTATACACGATCACACCACACTAGATAGAAATATTAGTAAAGATAAAAGTAGTACGTCTTCCATCGGAACCATGATATTATGTCTGCTGAATCAACCACTGAGCAAAAGTATACGACTGGTATACATGCATATAGGCGGCCAAACTATCAATCTCTTAACGCTGCTCTTTTCTAACAAACGTCATCCACTTCATAGTTCATACACTCGTGCATTTTTAATACATAGCATATCTTAACCGCCATCCATATATTAGTTACATAGCCAAGTAAGTTTATCTAACAAACGTCATCCACTTTATAGTTCATAGACTCGTGCATATTTAATACATAGCAATGATTGATTTCAACACAAAATAGATCGCAATGCAGCCACTTGAAGTACAAAAACTCTAGAAAGAAGTTATAATAAAGCATGAAACAAAGTCAAGGATAATCCAACTCAAAAAATCGCAAATCTAATACACAAATCGATTGATTCAGCCACAAAAACATATTCACAAGACGTCCACATGTGGTCCAAAAACCCTAGAAAGAGGCTCTGACAAATGATGAAACAACAATCACATAAGAAAAAGACAAACAAAAATAATTGAAACCAAGCAAAATCAAAGTTCCAAGACCTATGCAGTGAATTGCACATGGAATAAGATCACTGGAGTCAAAACATGGGCATGATTGTCATTTAAAAAAATATAACAATGTCATGTCAGCGTTTTGGATCTAGGTTAAGACAATTTAAAAATTCAAGGACTTTTGGAGATACAATGTTTATCCTTAAACCTTAACTTGTAAACAATTATTTAAAAGACCTTCATTCTAAAAAATACTGTAGAACAAAGTGGAAGTACTTCCCTTCTCTCTTCCCTCCCTTACTTTCTGTCATACCAAACGATGAAGACCACTACTGCCTCCTACGAAATCAACCAAAAGAAAATTCCCATAGCTCTAAATTATAGTTAAGATTAAACTAAGAAATTACTATTTGTTTTTAGCTGCTTGAAGTTCAGTATACATGACCTGAATCAAATTAAATAGAAAACAATAGTGAGGATAATAAAAGCCAACTATATAAAAGGTTTGTGAGCCTGCCAGAATTAAAATTATGTGATGCTCTAAAAGTAAACTTAACACAAGAACCTTTTTCAAGGCTATTTGATTATCTAAATCTAAAATAAAACTTCAGTAATTTGGGCCAATGGTAGCCTAAATTAGTTTGATAAAATTTGATTTTGTTAATTTAAATTAAATCATGTTCAGTTCCAGAATGTTAACAATAACAAGCGTATTGATTTATAAGAATGGAAAAAAAGCAAAATAAAAAAGAGAATGAATATGAATCATGGTCGAGCCATGCCAAGAAATTGGTTTTTATTTGGCTCAATTCCAATGGATAAATTCCAAATGAATTAATTTAGTTTTACTTATTTATGGAATGTAGCTTAGCTTAAATTTTAATAACATACATGAATAGATGTAGTAATTTTGTGTACGTGAATTTGAAATGACAAGGAAAATGGGGTTATTTGAAATCGGAAAAGGATTACAATGGCATACTAAATTGACTTTTCAACTATTAAGGTAAGGAAGTACCACTGAGGCTCAGATAAGAGCACGGGTGGAATCAAGAAAATTATTAGGCGGGGTTAGAAAATTTTAGGTTGAGCTAAAATCTTGAGGTAAAAAATGAAAAAAAAAATAGAGTAAAAATTGGCTTGGACTAAAATTTTGTGAGAGAATTGAAAAAAATAATTGGTTAGACTAAAACTTTGGGATGGACTAATTTTGAAAGTATCAAAATTTTCCAAGTATAAAAATAATTTCTATAATTTTGAGGGCTTGTAGCCAAGTCAGTTCCCAATGTTCTTATGCCCTTGGATAAGAGGATAAGGTTCGACATGCATTTGTGGTCTTAACTATTTTCAATTTCACATAAAAGTGATGTGAATAGAAAGTGCCCAATGTCCTTATGCCCTTGGATAAGAGGATAAGGTCTGACATGCATTTGTGGTCTTAACTATTTTCAATTTCACATAAAATTGATGTGAATAAAAAGTCCCCAATGTCCTTATGCCCTTGGATAAGAGGATAAGGTCTGACATGCATTTGTGGTCTTAACTATTTTCAATTTCACATATAAGTGGTGTGAATAAAAATGAAGACACTGACAATAGTTTGATTGTCGGGTTGTATAAATTGAAGATGAAGTTTTGAATGAAATTGGCTTCAATTTCACATGCATTTCATGTGAACAAGATGAATATAACACCAAAACTTAGGTTGTTGGGGTGCATATGAAGCAAAGATTTATTTTGAACACCACCTTGTGATGTCACTTTTGTATTATTTTGGGAATCCATCATTTTCGTTTTTATTAGGGTTAGGGTAAGATTTTAGATGCAATTGTAATCTAATTTTCGTGTTCCTAAATTTGAAGTTATAACTTTAGGATTATTAGAATCTTAACTAACTGGAAGGCCACTGGATTGAAAATCTTATTTTTTCAATTAAATATAAATGATTTGTGTTTACAAATCTTACTGTTCATGATAACCCAAAGATGATATAAGTGTGACTTATGATTATTAGAATCTTAACTAATTGAAAGGTCACTGGTCGACAATCTTTTTTTTTTTCCAATTAAATATGAATGGTTTGTGTTTCCAATCTCACTATTCATGTCGTGTTTTAAAATGATGATAAGAAGACGATACAAGTGTCTTAACTAAAGACGATACAAGTGTAAGAAGATCACTGTCTCACTCTGAAAGATCGCTGGTTGATAATCATCATTATTTCAATTAAATATGAATGGTTGGTGTTTTCAAAGACAATCTTATTTTTTTAATTAAATATGAATGGTTTGTATTTACAAATCTCACATGTGTTCCAAAATGATAACAAGAAGACGATACAAGCATCTTAACAAGTGTAAAAAGGGGTGCTGTCTCATTCTAGAAGGTTACTGGTTATCAATCTTATTTTTTTAATTAAATATGAATGGTTGACGATATAAGTATATTAACTAAAGACGGTACAAGTTTAAGCTCAAGTTGTTAGTAAAAAAACACTTGTAATATCTTATATATACCAATCACAAACTATTCTTACCCAACCATTATGGGATATGAATCAGAGTCTGGTGCAAAAACAATGAAAATTGTCTATAAAAGGAAGTATTGGTTAGGACAAAGCAAATAAAATGATGCTTTGTAACAATAAAAGTTCAAATTAATTGATCAGCACAAACAACACATCCAAAGCCTCTCGTGGTGTAATTAATTTAAGAGTATGGAACAACCCCAAGGGGGGTAATCGGGTGGTAGATAGCAACTAAGGGGCTTGTTCTTTCAAGATTGTCACATCCAAAGCCTTTCGTGGTGTAATTAATTTAAGAGTATGGAACAACCCCAAAGGGGGTAATCGGGTGGTAGATAGCAACTAAGGGGCCTGTTCTTTTAAGATTGTCAGGTTGAAATTGTATCAACTTTTTCTTGGATCTAGTCCATACGGGTTGTTGCCTTGCCTTTAATTGGGTTCTCTGCTAGTGGACGATGAGATTGGTTCTCGGATTAATAGGCCTGATTCAGTCCATACAGATTGTTGCCCCTGGTTCTTCTGTTAGTGGACGATGAAATTGGCTCTCCAGATTAATAGGCCCGAAGGGTCGAATATCGAGTTATTGAAAAAAAAAAATAATTAGGAGTATGGAACCTAAACATTGTATAGTGGTAAGTGAGAGTTCAGGAGACAAGCCCCTTATAGTAGTCAACTCTCATTCAGCCAATCTCTTGGAATTATTATTACAGGATATAATTTCCAAAACAACACATCACATTAAAAAATACAATTTATGAAATATATAAATTGGGATATATAACACTATTACTACTACCAAAAAAAAAAAAAAAAGCATATCTTAACCGCCATCCATATATTAGTTACATAGCCAAGTAATTGTATCTAACAAACGTCATCCACTTCATAGTTCATGCACTCGTGAACAGGTACCCTCATAAAATATTAGTTACATTATATGTAGCTAAGTAATTTTTATTTTATACATGGTCACACCACACTAGATAGATATATTAGTAAAGATAAATGTAGTACGCCTTCCATCGGACCCATGATATTATATATGTCTGCTGAATCACCCACTGAGCAAAAGTATACGACTGGTATACATGCATATAGCAGCCAAAATATCAATCTCTTAACGCAGCTCTATTCTAACAAACGTCATCCATTTCATAGTTCATACACTCGTGCATATTTAAAACATAGCATATCTTAACCGCCATCCATATATTAGTTACATAGCCAAGTAATTTTATCTAACAAACGTCATCTACTTCATAGTTCATACACGTGCATATTTAATACACAGCAATGATCGATTTCAACACAAAATAGATCGCAATGCAGCCACTTGAAGTACAAAAACTCTATAAAAAAGTTATAATAAAGCACGAAACAAAGTCAAGGATAATCCAACTCAAAAAATCGCAAATCTACTACACAAATCGATTGATTCAGCCACAAAAACATAATCACAAGACATCCACATGGGGTCCAAAAACCCTAGAAAGAGGCTCTAACAAATGACAAACAACAATCACAGAAGAAAAAGACAAACAAAAATAATTGAAACCAAGCAAAATCAAAGTTCCAAGATCTACGCAGTGAATTGCACATGGAATAAGATCACTGGAGTCAAAACATGGGCATGATTGTCATTTAAAAAAATATAACAATGTCATGTCAGCGTTTTGGATCTAGGTTAAGACAATTTAAAAATTCAAGGACTTTTGGAGATACAATGTTTATCCTTAAACCTTAACTTGAAGACAATTATTTAAAAGACCTTCCAATAATTAATTCTAAAAAATACTGTAGAACAAAGTGGAAGTACTTCCCTTCTCTCTTCCCTCCCTTACTTTCTGTCATACCAAACGATGAAGACCACTACTGCCTCCTGCCAAATCTACCCAAAGAAAATCCCCATAGCTCTAAATTATAGTTAAGATTAAACTAAGAAATTACTATTTGTTTTTAGCTGCTTGAAGTTCGGTACACGTGACCTGAATCAAATTAAATGGAAAACAATAGTGAGGATAATAAAAACCAACTATATAAAAGGTTTGTGAGCCTGCCAGAATTAAAATTATGTGATGCTCTAAAAGTAAACTTAACACAAGAACCTTTTTCAAGGCTATTTGATTATCTAAATCTAAAATAAAACTTCAGTAATTTGGGCCAATGGTAGCCTAAATTAGTTTGATAAAATTTGATTTTGTTAATTTAGATTAAATCATGTTCAGTTTGACAATAACAAGCGTATTAATTTATAAGAATGGAAAAAAATAAAAATAAAAAAGAGAATGAATATGAATCATGGTCGAGCCATGCCAAGAAATGGTTTTTATTTGGCTCAATTCCAATGGATAAATTCAAAGTGAATTAATTTAGTTTTACTTATTTATGGAATGTAGCTTAGCTTAAATTTTAATAACATACATGAATAGATATAGTAATTTTGTGTACGTGAATTTGAAATGACAAGGAAAATGGGGTTATTTGAAATCAATGTGGAAAAGGATTACAATGGCATACTAAATTGACTTTTCAACTATTAAGGTAAGGAAGTACCACTGAGGCCAGATAAGAGCACGGGTGGAATTACGAAAATTATTAGCCGGGGTTGGAAGATTTTAGGTTGAGCTAAAATCTTGAGGTAAAAAATGAAAAAAAATATTGAGTAAAAATTGGCGTGGATTAAAATTGTGAGAGAATTGAAAAAATAATGGGTTAACCTAAAATTTTGGGATGGACTAATTTTGAAAGTATCAAAATTTTTCAAGTATAAAAATAATTTCTATAATTTTGAGGGGCTGCAGCCCGGTCAGTTCCCAATGTCCTTATGCCCTCGGATAAAAGGATAAGGTCTGACATGCATTTGTGGTCTTAACTATTTTCAATTTTACATATATGTGATGTGAATAAAAATAAAGGCACTGACAATAGTTTGATTGTGGGGTTGTATAAATTGAAGATGAAGTTTTGAATGAAATTGGCTTCAATTTCACATGCATTTGATGTGAGCAAGATGGATATAACTACAAAACTTAGGTTGTTGGGGTGCATTTGAAGCAAAAAGTTATTTTGAACACCACCTTGTGATGTCACTTTCCTATTCAAAGCAATTGTATTATTTTGGGAATCCATCATTTTCATTTTAATTAGGGTTGGGTAATAACATTAAAGCCTATCTAGCGTACAGGTGGAATCCATCATTTTCATTGTAATTAGGGTTAGGGTAAGATTTAGATGCAATTGTAATCTAATTGTTGTGTTCCTAAATTTGTAGTTATAACTTAGGATTATTAGAATCTTAACAAACTGGAAGGTCAGTGGATCGAAAATCTTATTTTTTCAATTAAATATAAATGATTCGTGTTTTCAAATCTCACTGTTCATGATAACACCAAGACGATACAAGTGTGACTTATGATTATTAGAATCTTAACTAATTGAAAGGTCATTGGTCGCCAATATTTTTTTTTCCAATTAAATATGAATGGTTCGTGTTTTCAAATCTCACTATTCATGTCATGTTTTGAAAAGATAACAAGAAGATGATACAAGTGTCTTAACTAAAGATGATACAAGTGTAAGAAGGATCGCTGTCTCACTCTAGAAGGATCTCTCACTCTAGAAGGTCGCTGGTCAACAATCTTATTTTTTCAATTAAATATGAATGGTTTGTATTTACAAATCTCACATGTTGTATTTCGAAATGATAACAACAAGACGATACAAGCGTCTTAACTAAAGGCGATACAAGTGTAAAAAAGGTCGCTGTCTCATTCTGGAAGGTTACTGGTTGTCAATCTTATTTTTTTAATTAAATATGAATGGTTGACGATATAAGTATATTAACTAAAGAAGATACAAGTTTAAGTTCAAGTTGTTAGTAGAAAAACTTATAATATCTTATATATTACCAATCACAAACTATTCTCACCCAACCGCTATGGGATATGAATCAGAGTCTGGGTGCAAATACAATGAAAACTGTCTATAACTCTGTCCAAAAGGAAGTATTGCTTAGGACAAAGCAAATAAAATGATACTTTGTAACAATAAAAGTTCAAATTAATTGATCAGCACAAACAGCACAGCCAAAGCCTCTCGTTATGTAATTAATTTAAGTGTATGGAACAACCCAATGGGGGGGGGGGGGTAATCGGGTGGTAGATAACAACTAAGGGGCTTGTCCTCTTAAAGTTGTTAGGGTCAAAACTTAGTGGATACCACTTTCTCTTGGGTTCAGTTTATACGGGTTGCTGTCTGATCTTTAATCGGGTCCTCCACTAGTGAACAATGAGATTAGTCTCTTGGATTAATAGGCCCAAAAGATCGGATATCGAGTTATAAAAAAAAAAAAAAAAATTAGGGGTATGGAACCTAGACATTGTATAGTAGTAATTGAGTGTTGAACCTGAAAGTTCAGGAGACAAGTCCCTTATTAATAGTCAACTCCCATTCAGCTAGCCTCTTAGAATTTCCAAAAACAACACATCACATTAAAAAATACAATTTATCAAATATATAAATTGGGATATATAACACTACTACTACTACTACTACTACAAAAAACTCATATCTTAACCGCCATGCATATATTAGTTACACAGCCGAGTAATTTTATCTAACAAACTTCATCCACTTCATAGTTTTTCTTTTTTTTTGATGGGCAAAGAAAATAATTTATTGATGTAAATGTGAATAAAGAGGGGTACAACACACAACATCAAAACAGAGAGTGCAAACAAGCATATTGCAGCACAAACCGAAAAGAGAGAAATACAGCAAGAAAAGAAAATTGGCAAGGAGCCAATTTCAGAACAAGCAGGAAGCAAACAACATAGAAGAGAAGCTGCCAATCTCCAGCTCAAGCATCAAAATGAAGCAGATAATTGGCAAGGACCTCGTACATAAGTACCCTCATAAAATATTAGTTACATTATATATAGCTAAGTAATTTTTATTTTATATATGATCACACCGCACTAGATAGATATATAAGTAAAGATAAAAGTAGTACGGCTTCCATCGGACCCATGATATTATATATGTCTGCTGAATCAACCACTAAGCAAAAGTATATGACTGGTATACATGCATATAGCAGCCAAACTATAAATCTCTTAACGCTGCTGTTTTCCATTTCGTTTTTTGTACCAGGAATCTGCATATACCCTGAAAAGATTGTATATCTTGAAGAATAAGAAAAAAATTGATGCCTTTTCTTGAAGAAAAAGACCAAATAATTATATCAGCTAAAGGACATATATGGCAGTGCATAAATGAATCCATGAAAATTTGAAGCTCTCCAGCCACCAGCGGGGAGTGAAGGTTTGGAGTTTCAGCTGGGGCATAGAATTGTTTGCATTCATGTCCTACTTACCTCAAAAGGAGAAGGCAAAAAAAAAAAAAACAGCTCACCCGGGATTGGAGTAGGGGTCATATTGCTCGGTGGGGCATGTGTCCGGACGAAGAGCTAGGCGCCGATCTTGAGAAGTACTTGCTTCCTTTGCAAGATGAAATGATGGGAAAGAAGCCAGCAGCAGCAGCAGATGCAGGAGGAGGTGGAGGTGGAGGTGGAGGTGGAGGTGGAGGTGGCAGTGTAATAAACATGAAGCGGTGGGAACCCAGGGGAAACTAGTCCTTCGCTTCATTCTCTCTCTATATTTTCTTTTCCTTAAAAGGTCACTGATAAATAGGTAGGGAGATAATGTCTGTAATGAGAAGGCTGTTTGAATTTTAACAAGGTATCGGGAAAGAGAACCCCTTCCTACCAAGAACATGTCATAATCTTATTATCTCATTTTTACAGCTATATAATTATCATGTGATTATTTAATTTTAATTAAAAATTAAAATAAAAAATACATGTATATTATATATGTAAGTAAATTGTGATTAATATACATACTCAAATAGAATTTTAATTACACTAAAAAACTGGACACGTTCTATCTATGTTCATAAACTTCACTAATAAAATCTTGATATTGTGTCTTATAAAATACCAATATCCTCCTCAAATGACATAATAATATAGACGGAATTCATGGCATGATATTCTTTAAAAGTTGAGTTTCTTATATGTGTGCCGGTCAACTGATTTAGAAATATGTATAAAGAAAAAAGATTGAAGCATAATTGTTCCACTATAGTATTATTCATTTTTTCCTAATATATAATGTTTTAAAACAATTTGAGTTTCTATTATATTTCTATACTCACATATATAATAGCATTTTTGTTCTTCACTTTCTTTTTCTTTTCTTGTTTCTCAAACAAAAGATGCAAGCTTAATTTACCATATCGTAACTTTCTTTTATCCATCCCTAGTAATACAAATAAGAGGATTCTCTCTCTCTTTTTTTTTTTTTTTTCCTTCTTTTATCTATAAGTCAATATCGTTCTTCTCCCCTTTTTTATATTGATCGGAAACAAATATTAAGAAGATGTGTTTTGGAAAATAAGTTCTAAAATATTTCCATAATTTTCACAGTTTAATACAAAGATAATTAATAGACGTATAATATTAATAAGTTCTAAAAAACAAAAAATATTTACATAAAGGTTTTTTTTTTAACCTTAATTAATTTTCAGAGTTTAATACAAAGATAATGAATGGATGTCCATGACCGTCTTTATATAGAGGCAGGGAGTACTACTTTACTCAAATCCAAACTACAAGTCCCAAAATCCTGACTTTCACTACAACCCATTACATACAACGATGCCGTCGCAGAGCCAGGAAATTTTTTCATGTATTGACTATATCAATGAGCAAATTGGGAACAAGCTCCCGAATGCCAGGCCGCCCGAAATCGTCCCTGATATTCACCGAGTTCCCAAAAGCTTTCGAGACCTTGATACAAGTGCCTATACCCCTAAATTCATCTCCATCGGCCCTCTTCATAGTGACAATGATAATCTGCAAATGAGGGAGCTGAAACTCCGTTACATGTCTGACTTGGTTTGCAGAACACCGACACCACTGAGTGCTTGGGATGCATGCATCACTGAATTGGAACCACAAGCTCGTGGATGCTATGCAGAAGCAGTACGCGTACCAAAAAAAGAGTTCAAAGATATGCTTCTTCTTGATGGTTGCTTCATAATTGAACTTCTACAGAGGGCTTATTGCTATTTCCGTGGCCAAAACCGACCTGAAAGGAGCAGCGATCCCATTTTCAACAACGATTGGATGATCCCTGTTCTTAGACGTGACTTGATGCTCTTCGAGAACCAGATTCCTTTTTTTGTTCTCGAGGAATTGTTTAGATTGACAGCGGGGCATATGTTAAATAGTTCTGTGCAATCCCTTTCTTCCTACGTCATTGATTTCTTCCTTGAAACCCTGCATTTGGAAACAGTTGTAATACAGGAGAGGCTAGACACGCGTACGCGTGGTTCTCATTTACTCGATCTTTTACGCAATTGTTACTTTCCTACTAAAAAAGAGGCAGCGAAAGAAGATTTCAAATTCAGATATTCTGCAACAGAACTTGGGCGGGCTGGAGTCAAGTTCCGAAAGAGCAGTGGAAAAGAACCATTCGATGCAAAATTCTTTAATGGGACATTCGAACTCCCACATTTGCCCATTTACGATTCCACTGAATCCTTCTTCAAAAACATCATTGCTTTTGAGCAATGTTGTTTTAACGTTTCACATCGCTTCACATCGTTTGTCTCCCTCATGGATGCTCTCATCAACTCCGACAAAGACGTTGAATTGCTGGAACAAGAAGAAGTCATAGAAAACAACTTGGGTAAAAGCGAGAGAGTATCAACTATGTTCAACAATATGTGCATAGGAATTGTTGTGAAAGACGATTATTTCACCGAGCCATGCAAGCTGGCGTCCGACTACTATAATTCTTGCTGGCGCAATCATTTAGCATCATTCAGAAGCAAATATCTGCGCAGCCCATGGGCATTCATATCAGTAATTGCTGCCATTGTTCTCTTCGCCCTCACAATATTACAGACTGTCTACAGCATCCTTTCTTATTACTGAAGTGCACATGTAGTAATAATGGGGATCACTATACCGTAATCCAATAAAATTGTCTCATTGATCTAAAGGGACTTATGTTAGAATAATGTTAGATATTTCGGATTTATGTATCCTACCTCTAATGTAATGTGCATTTAAGTAATAATTTTGAAATTCAAATCACATGGCCCCAAAAATATTATTTGATGTCATATTATATTAAAAATACAATTACAGATATAAATTTGAGATACATGACATTTTTCACTTATGTTATATAGATTTGTTCGAGTAAAACTCTATTGGAATTTGAATTTGCACGAATATTTGTAAACTATTATATGTTATCCTTTAATTTGTCTTTTACAATAGGACCCCAATCATTTTTAAATTGTCTTTATTCTCGAATCGGTCTACACCTATCTTATTATCATAGATGGTAGAAATAGGAAACTCCGTCTATGTTAAACTTAGTGGCATATCATTATACAATTGGTTCCAAGTCTAGATAAAGGAGGGGGTTGCATTAGATAGCTGGCAACCATCGTAAAATCTTGTCGAACCTAGTGTTTTTTGTATAGGTTTAGAAGCATCCAAAAAGTCTCACTTTTTTATATCAAAAGTCTTATATAGAGTAGAAAATCGTAGTTTGAATCAAATCAGGAAACTAATCTGTGTAGGGCTCATTTGAATGAGAACATGTACGAGCTTGAACGAAAAGACATTACTGCTCTTTCAAACGAGTTGCATTCAAACAAAGCCTCTGGTTTGAACCAAATATCAAACGAGGTCAAATGGACATAGAATGATTTTGCCTCAAAATGTTGGTTCGAACGAGCTATCAAATGAGCTCGAATGACAACCTACTGGAGCTTGTTCGAACGAAGCTTGTTCAAATGATCTATAATAGTTCACACAGTAAAGTCTATTCAATAAATAATTGACCTCTTTTATACTCAAACCATTCTAATAATCCTGAGTCAACTAAAAGTTAAATAACTTTATACAAACAGAAAACACATAAGATTGTTTAGAAAAACTTTTAGCGCATGAAGTGTGTATGCAATAACCCTACTCAATGTATCCGATCATTTACCTCATGTTTACTTTTGCAAGCCCAACACTATATAATCTATCATTGTTACTTAAATGCATGAAGAACACAACACTTAAGAATTAATTCATTTGAACTTAGATACATTATAACATATAGTTTTATCAACACAGATTAGCCAACACAACTGAGAGACAAAGTCGTCCTAACATCTAACATCTAACATACATTTCGAATGACTAGGTAAAGAATAATAAAACAAAATCATGTGTTGTCTCATGTTTATTCACCTCAAACAAACAAACTCAACCAAATATTCAAATTTGAAATTTGAAAACAACTATGAAACCTCCATTTTTAACCATCATGTTAGGACAAGTGTTGGCTAATTTGTGGGTGGAAAACCTGTCAATGAATTGTTACAATCACCAAGTTATTGAGTTTAGAGTCCTTAAGCCTCGTGACCATTGAAAAATGTGTCTACTTCTAGTTAAAGGCTATTTTATTTTCACATGATTCTCACATACCCATATGGCAATAATTGGTAAGCGTTTGGTGAGTTTGGACTGCATCTATTTCACACACACGCTCTCATGCATTTAGTTTGATGTACCAATTTAATATGTGAAAGTGTATAGTGAAGATTGTTCAACGAGTAATAATAGCTCATTTAATTTTGTCTTATACTTAAAATTATTTGATAAGTGGGATATTATACCTCATTAATCTAAAACTAAAAAAACTGAGGTTTTACACATTATTCGTTTGAACGAATCATGGGTTCATTCGCATGAATCATGAGTTCGTTTGCATGAATATAACAGTGAGTTTTTCATATAATTTAACGAAATATTCGTTCTATTTTTCAATCAAATAAATTTTCTAGAAACTTATTTATGGGATATTCGTTCAAAAAAATGTTCCCATGCATTTTCTAGTAACTTGCAAATCACATTTGTTCAATAGTTCGTTTGAATGAATTGAGGCTTGTGCGAAAAAACACCCAATTCATGGGAACGAATATCGCGCAGATCAATTTTTTAGTTGGATTTAAATAGTGCAATTTACTTTCCAAAACTGATCTTATATAAGGATTTGATACCTATTTTGTATAAAGACTTTTGGCTGCTATTAAAAATAGTTTTTAAACTTTTTCAATTTTTTTTTTCATGTTCATGATGCATGCATAGATCAAATCCTTGAAGAAAGAACCTTGAATTTTATCTTCTAAATTGTTCTTAGAGTACAAGCTTGTGGAGTTCAAGTTTGTACAATCGGCAGAGTTCGAGGTTGTGTGGAGTTTGTATTGTGCTTGGTTTGCTGTTCGTGGATTTTGAAGTGGCAGATTTGCTTAGGGGTACTTGAGGATTCGAGTTTGAGAAGATTTAGATTGTCAACAGGACTTAAGAGACTAAGTCGAAGTTGAACAGAGTCTGTAATCATCAAATCTCATCTAGTGAATTCACATCTGGGTTAGCACATTGGGGTTTTCCAAAGTAGATTGAATTAATCTGTGGCAGTTTCTTCGTCAAAAAATTTGATGCACTGTCTTTATCTTTTTACTATAACTTTATTTATTATTGTTATAGTTAATTATTGCTTGTCACTGAATTTGTTTGCATCCACTAACGAGTGAATTCTCACATAGTTAAAGAGATAATTTTTATTTGCTATTGAGACCTATTCACCCCACATCTAGGTCTAATTCTTGATATCTAGACATACATTAGACCCTGTAAGAATTTGAATTTTTTTTTAGAAGCAGAAATTTATTATTATTATTATTATTCATTTAATTCAAATGTGTATTATGTGTGTGAGTATATGTAGTGGAATGGATATATGTATGTATATATATATATATTCATTGTATGTTATGTGTAAGTATGTATATATATATATATGTTTAATACATTTTAATTTATATATATATATATATATATTTATCTGAGGTGTGTAAGGTCTGCCGTGTGTGTGTGTGATGTGTGTGTGTGTACCAGTTGGGTATACAACACACAAGTGGGTAAGGTAAAAAAGAGTATGATGTGTGATTGTGTGGGTGCAGAATTGTGGTGTGTGGGAGTGTACAAGATCAGAGATGATGATGAGGGTACGTCTGATTTTAGAGAGAGAAAAACCAGAAGAGAGAGAGAGAGAGAGATGAGAGGGGCAGGTGGATGATGTATATGTGTATATATATATATATATATATATATATATGGGTTCGTTGGGTTAGAAAGAAAAATAGAGAGAAAGAGAAAAAGAAACGTGGGAAGGCTGAGGAGTTCAAGGAGTTGAGACAGAGGGGAGAAGAAGACCTATAATAGGAGAAAAACCCAGAAAAAGATATGCCAGTTCAATTCTGTTTAAAAATTTTTAAAGCATGATAGTTGGCATGAATTAAAAGGTCTTGTAGAACATGAAATGTAGATTAAAATGCAAAAAGAATCAATTCAAATGGTTCAAAAACAAGGGAGAAAAAGGGAGTTGCAGGTGGGGGAAATGCAATCGGGTTCCATGATTTTATGTGTTAAACTCAAAATAAAATATGGGGAACCAATCCCCTTTGGTGCAGAAAAATAATGGAAAAAGATTAGGACCAAAAAAGTGAGGGGACAAGCTCGAAAATAGAAAATCTCAATTGGCTGGAGCTACGGTTCTTGGCCATTTTGTGGAGATCTAATGGATGAAAGTGAAAACCAAGAGTAGAAATGGAATCTAGGAAAAATTGGAAGAAAACTTGAAATTTTAAAATATGAAAAACCGATCGGAATAGTGTCGCTGGCGCAAAAGAAGACGCCGGAGACATGCCAGAACCTTACCGAAAAATCGGGGAAGAAGGGGTACTGTTTAGGGTTCCCGTCCGGGTTCGGGTCAGTTTGGGTCGGGTTAAGACCGACCCACCCTACACGTGTCAGCCGTATGTTATAAATTTAAAATGGGAATTGGGGTGTTTAGCCACAGGGTTAGTAAATTAAAATTAGAATTAAATTGAGGATAGAAATATCCTATCCCTGTTTTGGACTTAGCCACTGTTTGGCTATTCGGATTAGGAATAGGAAATTTTTGAATTTCTGATTTAACCCCAGAACTTTTTGAAATTCAAATTTGGCCACCAGTACTTTAGAAAATTCAGCTTTGACCTCCAGAACTTTCAAATAATTATAGTTTGACCCCCTTGAATAAAATATTAATTTAATTAATTAATTAATTTAATTATTTTAAATATCACAAAATAGTCCAGAGTCCAAAAGGGACAAGTCATTAGTGTATTTTGATTATTTCAACCATTCTGAGACCAATGGTGAGATCCGTTTTACAAGACAGGGTTCTAAAAAATAAAAGACCCGTAATAACATTAAAAATTATCAAAATGCCCCTGAGTTAAATGCATTCAAACGAACTCCGATTTAAGTAAACAAATAGTGAAATTTTATTATCTCAATCATTCCGGACTCAACCGTGAAGTCTGATTTATGAAAAGAGGTCTCAGGATGTGAGAACCCGTAAAAGTGCAAAATGACCGTTTTACCTTTTTTAGTACAGAAGTCCAATTGAATTCCGCGAAAGCCTAAACCGACTTTGTTCGACGTTCTGGACTCAATAGTAGATTTTATTTTGGCAAATTAGAAACTCATAAAATAAGAGAAAAAAATTTGATGAATAGCATAATTCAAGTGGCAAATGGACTGAGTTATATTTCGTGATTTTAGGAACACTGAAAGGCAAAGAGAAGGTGGTCTAACCTTCTACATTATTACTGTTAGTTTCAGTTACGCTACGAGTATGACTTCTTGGGTTGAGACCGACCCATCGGGTATGATATATTGTGCTAAGTAAGAAATAGGATTAAGTTAGGAGTAATTGCCATGTTGACTTGATGATTCACATGTTTGTTTAATTGTTTGCATGCTTATATATTTCTCGTTATCTTTTTGAAAGTTTGGTTAAGTGATGGATGTGGATCATGACTATATGTATATTCCATGTGTTAGTATAATGTGTGAATTATATTTTTGAGAATTGTTGAGATTATGAAATATGTAATACATTGTTTAAAGCATGCTTCATGTGTGGATAAGATGCTTTATTGAGATTGCATTATGGCATGGTGGAAATCAGAGCATATTGGCATAGTGTGATTCCTTGGAACATGGTGTGAGTTGAGCACGTGGTGCTGTGAATTATGAGGGTGTAGATCCTGTGGTGAAAAACCCAAAATTGGCCATTGGTACTCATGTGCTAGACGAGTTTCGGACCGTGAAGCGAGACATATTAAGGTACTTGTAGGTCTGCGGGGAAGGTCCGTAAAGCGAGACATGGGGGTGGCATAGAGTTGCGTGGGTGTGTCATGCATACTGTTCATGTACTGCATTGATGATATTGGATGACATTTAGATATAAATGTACACTTGCACATGCCATGCCTTAATTTTGTTTCTTGCATTAACATTATATTATACCAGCAGTTGAGCTGACCCATTCGTGGGACACCATTTCAGATGACACTGCCGGCTACCTAAGATTCAGTGATGTCTTAGTGAAAGAAAGAACTTGAAGTGTTTTGGCCCTTGGGGCATGTGTTGATATTGTACAAGGGCATAAGCCTGGAACTATGCATGTTTAATTTGTATGTCGTGAAACAATGGGTAAGGTTTGTGGAATTGTATCAGAACCTAAATTGAGTTAGTATTGAAATGCATGTGATTGTTTTTTTATTTCTTTATTGTTTTATTGTCTTTTAGTCTCCGTTACACTCACCCCCAGGTTTGCGAAAATTCGGGGCATGACACCCTTTATAATGGTATCAGGGCTTAATCTTAGGTATTATATTGATCCTATATTTGTCTAGATTGATAATCGTGAAGGAGTATCCATATCTCGTCCTCCATTATTTGATGGTATTAATTATGCATACTGGAAAGCTAGGCTGAAAACATTCCTTAGATCTATTGATGAACGTATTGGTTGACTGTTGTTAGTGGTTGGACACATCCTACCACTGTAGCTACTACTGAAAAACCAACTGAACTTAAACCAGGAATTGAATGGAATGAACTAACACTTAGAATGAGTGGTTACAATACTAAAGGGTTGAATGCATTTTTAATGTCGTTAGTGCTGATGTGTTTATGTGTATTATGACATGTAAGACTTCTAAAAAAGCTCAGGAAATCCTACAGATTACCCATGAAGGTACTACTGTTGCCAAGAGGTCCAAACTTCGAATATTGACCTCTAAGTTTGAATCACTTAGGATGGAAGAGTCTGAATCATTTGATGATTTTTCTACGAAACTAAGTGATGTTGTCAATTCTTCTTTTAATCTTGGGGAAAGGACCGAGGAGCACAAAATTGTGCGCAAATTGTTGAGATTTATACTTGAAAAATTTTAACTAAAAGTCACTGCTATAGAAGAAAGCAAAGATGTTAACTCTATGAGAGTTGATGAGTTGGTAGGTTCACTCTAGACCTATGAGTTGAATTGTAAACAAAATGGGAGATAGAAGAGCATAGGCTTGAAATCTGTTTAAGAAAAATTCGAAAAGGACCAAAACACCGAAGTTTGCACCTCTTAATGATGACGACTTAGCCTTATTTGTCAAAAGGTTCAATAGATTCCTTAAAGGTAGAAAAATAATTTATCCAATCAAGAAAGCTCATCTAGAAAGTCTAACTCAATCTTAAACAACTCAAAAGGCAAATCAAACTCTTGTAGTGATAGAAGAAAAACCTCAAATCAATCATCTGGTCCTTCTCCCATAGAATGCTATGATTGCCATAAGTATGGTCATATCGCAGCAGATTGCCCCAACAAAAAGAAAAATAAAGGGAATAGTAATTTTAGGGCAATGACCTCAACCTTGACCGATGATGATAATGAAGAGGACAAGGAAAGTGAAGGTAATGATGAAGTAAAAGAAGAACAATTTTTCTTTGCTTTCACTGTCACCACAAATATCTTTGAGGTTTCACTTACCCATGATGTTAGAGAAAAATATTTTGATGGTGATGATTCCTCAAAAAGTGAAAATGATTGTGAAATTGAACATAATATACATGCAACATATGATTAGTTGTATAAGAGATCACTTAAACTCAAGAAAGTTAATCTCAAGCTTGCTACCAAATTGAAACTGGATGAAAAAGAGACGAGTGCTAACATTGAAAGTGAAACTCTTATTAACCAACTCAAGGCTCATCGAGCTACTCTTCTTGAAAGATTGAATGAAGTTGAGATTGAGAGAAACTTATTAGTTTTGGAGATTGATAATTTGAAGAAAGAGCTTGTCTCTAACAAGTCTAAAAAGATTGATCTCCAAAGTAGAATTCATAATCTTGAATTTGAAGTTAAGAAAGCTAAGGAATTTAGGGTTACTCTTGAAGATAGGTCTAATAAATTAGGAAAAATATTGAACACTGTCAGTTTCAAAAGTAATAAGGTTTGTTTGGGTTATGATACCTTTAATGATCATAAAAAACTCATTGTGACCAATCAATCTCAAAAAGCTGCACTAATACCGATGAAGTTTGTGTCTCTTGCTTAAAAGCCTCTAGTTATACGTACTTTAACCAAATTCATAACATTGTAGTTATTGTAAGGTAGAATGACACACAAGGCAACATTGTAAAGAGGCTAGGAAAGATAAATATCACCAAATTCTAGTGTGCCAAAATCTGAGCTATCAATCATGAAGCAATTGATTACCTTAGTTCAGAAATCTCAAAGTTTAACTCAAAAAGTTTACAACATGACTAATTATTCAAGGTCTCAAAATAACTCTAAGATTAGAACTAATGATAACAAGATTCACCCTAGGAAATTCAGGCAAGTCTAGGTTAGAAAAGATAGGTTGAATTGTCTTTTTATTCCTATTCCTTTGAGTGTTCAAAATATCACTCAATGCTACTTTGACAGTGAGTGTTCTAGGCACATGATTGGAGACAAGTCCCTATTTTCTCATCTAGAAAATTACAATGGTGGGGCTATCACTTCTAGTGATGGTGGTAAATCTAGTGTGTTAGAAAATGGTTCAATTCTTCTTGAGGGCCTTTCTAAACTAGAAAATGTTCTTTATGTTGATAGTCTAAAAGTCAACTTAATCAGCATAAGCCAGCTATGTGATGTCAGTATTGTAGTCCACATTTCTAAAAAAGAGTGTAGAGTTTTTGATACAAAAGGTAAGTGTGTCTTGCAAGGGATTAGAACAACTGACAATTGCTATAGAATAATTCCAATTCCTACTATCATATGTAATAGTGCCAAGGTTGAGAGCTGCTAACTTGTGGCATGAAAGATTAGGTCATTTAAGCTCTAAAGAATTGAGAACATTGTCAAATAAAGACCTAGTATATGATTTACCAAAACTAGGAAAGACTTCTACAGGTGTATGTGGTATGTGTTCAAAAAGTTAAACAAACTAGAGTATCACATAAGAAGTCTTCATATTTATCAACCTCAAGACTATTGGAACTAATCCATATGGACTTAATGGGTCCTACTAGAACTAAAAGTCTTGGTGGTAGAAAATACATCCTAGTTATGGTAGATGATTTCTTTCGATACTCTTTTGTAGATTTTCTTAGAGAGAAGTTAGATGTTTTTAATGTCGTCATTAGGATTGGTCAGAGGATCCGAAAATGAAAAAAAGGTTACATAATTACAAGGGTAAGAAGCGATCATGGTATTGAGTTTAAAAAAATCCCCTGTTACCGAATATTGTGATAACGTAGGCATAAAATATGAGTTTTTAGCTCCCAAGACGCCTCAACAAAATGGGTGGTTGAAAGGAAAAATAGAGTCATTCAAGAGATAGCAAGAGCCATGCTCTTTGGCAAGACTATGCTTACAAATTTTTGGGTAGAAGCTGTTAGTACAACTTGTCACACGATCAATAGGGTTTATCTTAGACTAGGTTCGAGTTAGACTCCACAATGAGTTATAGATCGGTAAGAAACCTAGACTCAAGTATTTCGAAGTCTTTGGTAGTCATTGCTATATTTTAAGAGACAGAGAATACTTAGGAAAATTTAATCAAATGAGTGATGATGGTATCTTTTTAGGTTATTTTACAAATAATAGAGCTTATAGAGTTTACAATCTTAGAAATTCCACTGTTATGGAATCAATCAGTGTTGTAATTGATGACATGAAAAAGGTAGATACCTTAGGAGATATGGATGATCCTATTATTTTTGATGAGCCCATTTTAGATAATGAGGACAAATGATTAAAATATGAAGATGGTACTTCATCTACTTGTGAGAACAATATTCCAACTTAGGTTGAAAGAGATTATGATCCATTTAACATAATAGGAAATCCTAAGAACGGTGTCAAGGCAAGAGCTTAAATTGAGAATGAATTGAGTTTTCATTGCTTCACTTCTTAAATAGAACACAAAAATGTGAAAAAAGCTCTCCTACATGATGATTGGATTCTTGTTATGTAAGAAGAGTTGCTTCAATTCAAAAAGCTTGATGTTTGGGATTTAATCTCACGACCTAGAGATAGTAATGACATTGGCACCAAGTGGATTTTTAAGAATAAGTTAGATGAGCATGGTGTCATTGTTAGAAACAATGCTAGGTTGGTTGCTCAAGGTTATACCCAAGTTAAGGGTATAGTTTTTTATGAGACTTTTGCTCCAATTACTAGACTAGACAGTGTGGGACTACTTCTAGCTATGGTATGTCATTTGAAGTTAAAGCTTTATCAAATGGATGTTAAAAGTACTCTTTTTTTTTTTTTACATGGAATTCTTAAGGAGGAAGTTTATGTGAAACAACCCAAGGGGTTTGAGGATCTACAAAGTCCTAGTCATGTTTATCGACTCAAGAAAGCCTTATATGGTTTACAGCAAGCTCCTAGGGTTTGGTATGAGAGGTTATCTTCATATCCTCTTGAAAAAGTTTTTCAAAAGGGGGAGTTGATAAGACCATGTTTGTAAGGATAAATGGTAAAGACTTTGTGATTGCACAAGTTTATGTTGATGAGATAATTTTTTGTTCTATTAGTGCTAAACATACTCATGAGTTTACTGAAGAGATGAAAGTAGGTTTTGAGATGAGCATAGCTGGTGAGCTGAATTTTTTCATAGGACTTCAAGTTAGACAGATGAGAAATGAGATTTTTATTTCTTAATCAAAATATGCTAAGGTGTTAGTGAAGAAATTTGGTTTGGAAAGTGCTAAGCATGCTAGAACTCCTGTAGGCACTAGTAAAAAGTTTAATGTGACACAATAGGTAAAGATGTAGATTTCAAACGATATAGGAATATGATAGGTAGTTTACTTTATCTCACTTATAATAGACCTTATATTGCCTTTAGTGTTAGTGTTTGTGCACGTTTTCAGTCTAAACCTAAAGAGTCACATTTGATTACAGTGAAACGAGTTGTTAGATATGTTAGTGAAACTTTAGATTATAGCGTTTGGTATTCTATTGATACTAATGCTACTTTAACTGTATATTCTGATGTAGATTGGGCTGGAAATGTTGATGATTAGAAGAGTACTTCTGGTGGTTGCTTCATTTAGGAAATTTTTTAGTATTTTGGCATTGTAAGAAGCAAAATTCAATTTCCCTCTTTACAGTTAAGGTGGAGTATATTGTTGTAGGTAGTTGTTGTGCTCAACTTTTGTGGATGAAGTAACTATTAAAGGATTATAGGGTACTTGTTGACATTATAACAGTATATTATGATAACTCGAGTGCAATAAATATCGCCAAAATTCCTGTTCAACATTCTAGGACTAAGCATATTGACATTAGACATCACTTCATAAGAGAGTTTGTTAAAGATAATGTCATATCTTTACATTATGTCCCAATTGACCTCCAACTTGCTGATATTTTCACAAAACCTTTAAATAGTCTTAGGTTTGAGAATCTTAGGAAGTCTATAGGTATTTGTTCTATCAATTGAGGGTTCATCCCATTCCTCAGCCTAGATAGCTCATTTGATTTTGTCTTATACTCAAAATCATTTGACAAGTTGGCTATTATACTTCATTGATCTAAAACTGGAAAAACTGAGGTTTTACACACTATTTATTCGAACAAATCATGGGTTTGTTCGCACAAATCATGAGTTCGTTCGCATGAATATAACAATGAGTTTTTCATAAAATTTAATGAAATATTCATTCTATCTTTCAACTGAACGGATTTTTCAGAAAACCCATTCGTGGGATCTTTGTTCAAACGAATGTTCTCACGAATTTCTAGTAACTTGCAAATCACATTTGTTTGATGATATACCACAAACAGACACACCAATCATCGTGAGACACGTGTGCTTATAGAATCGATAAACTCGGTCATACAGAGCAGGCACAGCCTCCGGGGCATTCTCATACACATATCCTCCAGACCTTATGCTCTGGGCAACATTCACTTCAGTATTCTGTATGGTTCCGACCTCGCTGTTTCCTTAATGACCGCCGAGCAAAGAATAAGGAAACAATCTTTTTCAAGGAAGCTACCATACATGGTTATCTTTATTTTTGATACAATGTTCCACAAGATAACTGCAATCTCCGATGATCAAATCTCTATTTCCATTGCTCCGAATCCTAATCAACTTAGGAAGGCCACAACCTATAAATTAAACCTTACTAGGTACGCTTTATTTTCATGCTCATTATTTGGCTTTCAATACAGTCTTTTCAATTCAGTTTACTTACTTAAGCATTGGAGCGGCTACCGTCGGAGCCAATCCGGTGGCCCTCTGATCCCCCTTTTGAGTGTTCTACAGGTTCGTAGAGCCCAAATTTATTGCGAGCTGAAAAGTGCAGCATCAGTTTGGCGCCATCTGTGGGAAACGACTAATCTCCAAGTGCTCTATTCACAAACTTATTTTTCTCCTCACCAGAAAACCATGGCCCCAAATCTCTGACCGAGACAGAACGCTCAAAACCCATAAACCTCTCAACGTCAGCCGCTTGTTCCACGAGCAAGAGGGCCGACGGTTGATCCTATGCGACAAGAGATTGAATCAATCAAATGACACAACGAACTGGTATAGGAACAACTACTTGCCATATCTAGAACTCTGGTAATGCTCACACAAAATCAAGGGACGAGTCCTCCTAATCCGCCGGTCAATGTTGCTGAAAGAACGCAACCCCCTATTATCACTGAGAATGAAGAGCCCCATGAGCAGGCTCCGAATAACCAGCCTAGGTACCCCCAGGGTGTTGCTTACGTCGGTAGAGATCCACAGCCATCAGTAGCCCCAGGCTGGGGAACATCAGCCTTCATCCCTGACCTCCACTACCTGGAGCACTACTAGAGCCCCGGCTCCAAGGGCTTCGGGAGCACATCAGGCACCACAGGAGCCTCATCCCCAAGCAGCACCAATCCCGCCAGCTCGGAACCCTCCTCCGTCCGAGGGACGTGCTCAGCCCGACTATCATGAAGCCGAGGCTGTAAGGCAAGGTTCGCAAGAGGTCTGGTTTAGAGACCCACGGAGGGTCGAAGAAATTGCCGAATCTATGGACCGAACGGTAGCTTTGAGAAGTGCCCAGAATCCTCCACGAGTAGGATGAGTTGGCCAGGCTGCTCGGAAGACTTACCACCCTATTCACTCCTGCCATCATATCAGAAGAAAGGCCAAGGAAGTTCATGGTGCCAAAGTTCACCCTGTATGATGGGACTGGAGACCCAAGGAGATCATCTATCGCACTACCAGCATACGATGGCCCTCCACGGGGCCTCTGATGCTTTCATGTGTCGAACTTTCATTACCAGCTTAAAAGGAACTGCTCTAAAATGGTTCCACCACCTCCCTCCGAACTCAATTATCGGCTTCTATGAGCTCGGTAAGCAATTTTTGGACAGATTTATGACCAGCAGAAGGCTCAAAGGGGACCAAAATTCCTGTTAAATGTCAAGCAGACTAAGGAGGAGTCCCTCAGAGCTTACATTGTGCGCTTTAATGCCGAACTCACAGAGATCACCGACTGCAGCCCAAGTTTCCTTGTAGCTGCCTTAACTTCTAGACTTGCTCACTGGTAGCTTTAGAGATTCCTTGACCAAAAGCCCTCTTGCCGACATGGCTGCATTAATGGACCAGGCTAGGAAGTACATCAACTTGGAAGAAGCCAACCGTACATCCCAAAAGGGCAAAGAACAAAACTAGAGGGACAATCCGAAGAGGAAGGATCATAAGAAGGACGACCACAGAACAGACCCTAGCAAGAAGAGAGCCAGGAGTCCAGAAAAGAGAACGGCACCCAAGGCTGTTTACAATTCCGGACCAAGGGAGTTTACTAATTTTACCCCTTTGAACACTACACCGAATCAGGTACTTCGGCAGATCCGAGATCGGGAAAACTTGAGATGGCCAAAACCCATCAAAGGAGATCCTAGCCTTTGGGACCCGAGGTAAATATTGCAATTTCCACAAAGATCATGGGCATACGACTAACTCATGCAGGTCCCTTAGATATGAGATTGATCAACTCATAAAGAAATGACGTCTCTGGGCGTTCATTAAGCAGGATGCGAGGTAGAATCCCCACGAAGACAAGCCTTAGCAGCGGACAAAGCAGAGGCCTGAGCAAGGACAGGAGTAGAGGGAAGTTCGAAATGAGCCTTCAAAGGCAGAACAACCATGTCATTTATGTCCTCCATGCAGACTCCCCTATTACAAGAATGTCTAACAGAGCAAGAAAGAGGTATGGTTGGGAGGCCAGGGCTGCCCCAGACGTATTGCAGATCTCCAATGTTGAAAAAAGGCTCAGACCAGCACCAGAGATCCAATTCACAGAACAGGACTTAGTAGGGGTACACTGCCCTCACAGTGATGCCCTCGTCATCACTCTCAAGATTGCCAACTTCGAGATTAGAAGAGTTCTGGTTGACACCGGCAGCTCCGTCAATATACTATTCCACGAGCCACTCAAACAGATGAGGATGGACCACAATAGCATCAAGCCTACCACTGCCGTAATGGCAGCGTTTGACCATAATCTCAGTACCCCATTGGGAAGGATCGACCTACCTAATACTGTAGGGGAAGGTGAAGGGCAGCAAACCACCATCTCAGAATACATGGTGTTGAATATGAAATCTCCCTACAATGTTATAATTAGGAGACCATGGTTGCACCAGATAGGGGCGGTTACCTCGACCCTCCATCAATGTTTGAAGTATGTTCACAATCAGAATGTTTATTCTGTCAAAGGGTGCCAGCAAACTTCTCGAGAGTGCCATGCCATTACACTTAAGGAAAAGACTGCCAAATAGCAATTACAGTACGCTCGAGACTATGCAAATCCAATTCTCTCCCACATTCTCGAGGAGGAAGGTTGCCCCTCCGGAATCGAAGAACCCCTAAGCCCAAGGGGACGGGATAGAAGGGCCAAACCCATTGGCGAGCCCATTAAAGTATTGGTCAGTTCAGAATCAGAGGGGCGCTATTTGTACATTGGTCCAGAACTGACACATGCCGAGCAAGGAGAAAATAATCAAGTTTCTAGAAGACAACCTCTCTATATTTGCGTGGGAGACCAAAGACATGGAGGGTATAGATCCAAACCTCATAACTCACAAACTTATGGTGGATCCAGACCACCCACCAGTGAGACAAAAAAGAAGGCCGCTAGCTCTAGAGCGGCATCGGATCATAAACGAGGAAGTCTAGAAGCTGCTTGAAGCCAAGATGATACGTGAAGTATTCTACCCAGAATGGCTGGCCAACACTGTCCTAGTCAAAAAGAAAAATGGCAAGTGGAGGGTCTGCGTTGATTATACAGACCTCAATAAAGCATGCCCCAAAGACAGCTTTCCACTACCAAGGATAGACCAGCTGGTTGATGCTACTGTAGGGCATGAACTCATGAGTTTTATGGATGCCTATTCCAGGTATAACCAAATCCAGATGTACCCTCCAGACCAGGAGAAGACAGCCTTCATAACCGAACGAGGTCTCTACTGCTACAGAGTAATGCCATTCGGTTTGAAGAATGCTGGGGCCACATACCAGCGGTTGGTTAACAAGATGTTTAGCCCACTGCTCGGCAATACCATGGAGGTATACATTGATGACATGCTAGGTCAAAAGTCTACAGAAAGGTAGTCACCTTCAGCACTTATCCCAGACCTTCGATATCCTAAGACAGCACAAGATGAAGCTCAATCCCTCAAAATGTACCTTCGGGGTAACAAAGGGAAAATTCTTGGGATACATTGTCTCTCAGAGGGGTATCGAAGCAAACCCCACTCAGATCCAAGCTTTGATTGGACTGAAGTCACTGAAAACCAGAAAAGACATTCAGGCCCTGAATGACAGAATCGCGGCACTGAGCAGATTTATCTCCAAATTCACTAATCGCTGCCTACCTTTCTTCAGAGCTTTAAAGGGCAACAAAGCTTTACAATGGACGGAAGAATGTGAGGAAGCTTTTCAAGAATTGAAGGAGTATCTTGCCTCTCCAGAGCTTCTGTCGAAACCAGTCTAAGGGGAAAAGCTACTCCTGTACCTTGTAGTCTCTAAGAACGCGGTCAGCTCCGCACTAGTCAAACAGGACAGGGGAGTACAGAGGCCCATATTCTACATCAGTAGGGCACTACTCGACATTAAAAAGAGATACCTAGAGGTTGAGAAGCTGGCCTTTGCTTTGGTAACATCAGCTCGGAAGCTCCGACCTTATTTCCAAGCTCATCCAATTGAAATCCCAACCGCCTATCCTCTGAAGTCAATATTGAGGAAGCCTGAGATTTCAAGAAGATTAGTGAAGTGGTCTGTGGAGTTAGGGGAATTTGACATATCATATGTACCACGGAACTCCATCAAAGGGTAGGCATTGGTAGATTTCGTTGCTTGAGTTCACCTCGGCACTTCAAGACAAGGCACAGCTCATCGAAACTTCAGGAACCTGGCTGCTTTATATTGATGGGTCGTCAACCGATCAGGGCTCAGGAGTGGGCCTGGTATTACAGTCCCCTGATGGGCTCTCGTCAGAAAAAGCAATCAGCTTGGGATTCAGAGCTTCCAACAATGAAGCAGAATACGAAGCCCTAATCCTAGGCATGAAGTTGGCTCTAGAATGCGAAGTTCAAAACCTTAAAGTCTTCTCAGATTCCCAACTGGTGGTAAGCCAAGTCCTGGGAGAATTCTCCATTAAAGATGATAGGATGCTTCGGTATTCTGAATTGGTGAACTACTTGAAGCACTCCTTCCAGACGTTCTCTATCCAGAAAATAGAAAAAAGCCAGAACTGCAGAGCAGATGCTTTGGCAAACATGGCGTCCCTGCCTAAAGTCAGAAGGGAACTCCATAGTAAAAATTTCCTACCAGCCAAGACCCAGCATAGAGGAAGCCTAAGTTGCCCAAATTGCTGAACAGCCCCAGAACTGGATGACCCCAATCCTCTAGTACCTAGAATCTGGGCTCCTCCCAAAAAACAAAAACAAAGCAAGGAGAATTCGAATCAGAGAGGCTTGGTACCTGATCTTGAACAACAAGCTTTACAGAAGGTCTTATTCTCAACCCCTGTTAAAATGCTTAGCTCCAGAAGAATCACAATATGTCTTGGCTGAAATATACGAGGGTATTTGCGGGAACCATAATAGGGGCAGAACATTAGCTCACCGAGCTCTAACGCAGGGCTATTACTAGCCTAGCATGCTAAGGCAGGCTAAGGAATACGTCCAGAAGTGCGAAAAATGCCAATGGTTTGCCCCATATCAACACCAGCCTCATCACGAGCTTATCCCGATTACTAGTCCTTGGCCCTTCGCTCAGTGGGGGATGGACATCGTGGGTCCATTACCCAAAGCCCCACCAAATAGGAAGTATCTTTTGGTAGCCATTGAATACTTCTCTAAATGGGCCGAAGTTGAACCTCTAACACACATCACAGAAAAGGAAGTTGAAAACTTCACCTGGAAGAACATTGTCTGCAGGTTCGGTATACCACGTGTGATCATCTCTGACAATGGGACGTAGTTCACTGGTAAAGGCTTCAAGAAATTTTGTGAAAATCTCAACATTAGGCAACACTTTGCCTTTCCAGGCCATCCACAAGCAAATGGGCAAGCAGAGGTCACCAACCAAATGATCCTTGATGGATTAAAGAAAAGGTTGGAGCAGGCCAAAGGAAAGTGGGCAGAGGAACTCCTTGGGGTTCTTTGAGCCTACAGAACAACCAAAAGAACTCCCACCTCTGAAACTTCCCTTCTCACTGGCCTATGGTACAGAAGCAGTAATCCCGGTTAAGATCGGTATGCCAACTTTGAGGACTAAAGCCTTCGAGCAAGAATCCAATGATCAGCAGCTGACACAAAATTTGGATTTGTTTCAAGAAAAAAGGGATCAAGCCAGCATCAGGATGGAAGCCTATCAGCAGAGAATGGTCAACAATTCCAAGGTGGGGCTCAAGACGGTCAGCTTTCAAGTTGGAGACTTTGTCTTAAGGAGAGCTTTTCCAAACACCAAGGATCCCACTATGGGAAAGTTGTCACCCAACTGGGAAGGCCCCTACAGAGTGACAAAGGTTGTTAGGCCTACCACCTACTAGCTAGAGGACATGGCTGGGAAACCTATTCCTAGACCTTGGAATGTAGAGCATTTACGGCAGTATTATCAATAAAGATGTTTCTTTCTTTTTAATATCCTCCATAAAATGTTCATCTCTAATGCACAGGCCTTCAGAGCCTGGTCCATCTATAATGCACAGGCCTTCAGTGCCTGATCCATCTATAATGCACAGGCCTTCAGTGCCTGGTCCATCTCTAATGCACAGGCCTTCAGAGCCTGGTCCATCTATAATGCACAGGCCTCCAGAGCCTAGTCCATCTATAATGCACAGGCCTCCAGAGCCTGGTCCATCTATAATGCACAGGCCTTCCGAGCCTGGTCCATCTATAATGCACAGGCCTCTAGAACCTGGTCCATCTATAATGCACAGGCCTTCCGAGCCTGGTCCATCTTTAATATACAGATTCAATGATCCATTCCATCCAAAGACAGAAGTTCCGGACATCTTCAACTCATGCCCAATTACTATTTGCACAAGTTTCCTAGATCGACAGATCCTCAGAGCTGATGCCTAGATTACTTGGCTTATGTACCAACTAACAATGAATACTACAGTACCGAGTAGGTTTAAAGTACTTTGGTTCAAGGCACAAGTTTTATGTAAGTTTCATTGATCTACTCTTAGAACATACAGAAGAGTTGTTAATCAGTAGTGTTCAGAAGGGCGTTCTAACTCCAAAAGAGCACATCGAAGCACAAGGTACATCAAATTTGAGGAAAAGGAATTCAATTTTATTGATCATTCATAAAATTTACATCAGTACAAGAAGACTGGAAATAAAACAAGTACACAGAAGCTACAACAAAGATATCACTACGTTTTACAGAAGCTACAACAAAGACATCACTACGTTTTACGACATCATGGCTTTCTTCCTCGGATGGGAAAGGGGCCCAAGTTCCAAACCTCCATTACCGTCCGTCGCCGGCTTCCATTTGAAAGGAAGGAACCCTGAACCCCAATCTGCATTAAGAAGCACCCAGGCCATTTCATCATCACTGTCACTGATCTCAATACCAACGGATGATGAGGGCTCTGGGTTTCAGGAGACCTCTATTCTCTACCTTCGTTTCCCTCAAATTTGGCGTGACACCCCAGTCGGCTTGAACAAGGGTCTCTGCCAAGACACAAAGGGAAGGAGGCATCCCACCTTCGTCTTCATCACCAATGCTCTAAGCCTCGGTTGAATCAAGGAGGGTCCACCTCCAATCAGAGAAGTCTCGACCGGATGCTAAGATGGACAAGAAGATCTTTGCCTCTTGTAATCCTTCTTTGGAGACTGAATTAAAGGGAAGGACAACTCTCGGCCATAGTTTAATCATTCCCAACTCGGACTGAAAATCGTCAATCATCTCCGGGCAAACGGCAAGCTTCTAAAAGAAATCCAAATTCTCTCCGATGGGGGAACAATCCGAGAGCAAAAAAGAAAAGAGATTAGGCGCAACCGTATGCTCATCTCTCATATATATAGACCCTCGAAGCCCAAAAGCCACCTATTTGGACCGTCGCAACGGTTAAAGGAGTGGTTGACCTCGAAAACCCAAAAGACAGCTGTATAAATGAATGACGTATAAAATTATCCTTTCGGATACCTAGAAGACGGAATGCAGGGCTTTCCCAAGCATACAGTACTAGTCAAACAAACAGAATCTGATCTACCTTAATACAAAGGCCCTTGGTCCAACATACAGACCTTTCAGTCTTGGCCATTCCGTTGACCCCTGACAGACCACGTGTATGACAAAAGACCTTCAGTTCGGATGTATCTTAGTCCTGGTCTGAATAACTTAAGAAGCAGAAGTTTCAATCATCAGAGTGACAGACACGAGACACCAAATTTCTACTACAAAACTTGGGTTCGGAACGAACTGCTTCAAAATTCTTCAGAATTTACTCCCAATATATGTGATACAAGATCAATATCAGATCCCTACTTGTCTGATTGAAATTGCCTTCCTATCTTATCCAAAGAAGGAGAAGCGATTAGAATTAGTCTACAATCACTATTTTATTGCAAATACAGCTTGGAAGACAACTGCCGACTGTAAAAAAGCTGGTCTGAAGAGCTTCAGAACAGCCTCACTTGCAACAATTTCTCACAACAACCATAAATTCAAAGGACTAACATACGACACGGCAATACAACGCAATGCTACATGGGTCAACCAAACACAAAAGAAAAGGATGAAGACATTTGAAAAGAAAACCTGTTTCATCCAACAAAAATAGTCTGTTACATTGGAGGTTCAAAAATTAAGCAAAATATACATATTCTAAGCCTGATCAGCAGAAACAGGCTCAACAGTTGGGGAAGGATCAGTAGGAGCAACATCAACCATTCCGCTCGGAATGGCAACTTCATTGGGATCGGCAAGGGGAACGTCGATCACCTCGTTCGGAACGGCAACCTCGGGAGGGATAACCCCTAGAGGCACAATCGAGGATATGTCGAAATCAGGAAATTTGGCAAGGAACCTAGATCGGCAGTTGTTGAAACCAAACATGATCAGGTTGTTGGCCATTCCTTCTAGTTCCATCTTTATTTCCATCTCATTCTCTAGCTTGGCCTGTTCTACTGCGTCCTCAAGCTTTTGATGATAAAGGTACCGCATGCCGTCCATCTCCCCCTGAAGTCTCTCTGTCTGTTGAACATAAAGATTCTTCTCTGACCTCATGACGGCCAGAGAATTCTGGGACTCCTTCAGCCTCTCCATAGCTTCATGAGCCTCAGACTTAGCAGTACCATGCTGAAGCCTAACCTCGTCCAGCTCGGCCTGAAGCTTGTCAACCTCCTCTGAAGGGGGAGAGACCTCCGTCAGAGCAGATAGGGTATGCAAGGTCTGGAGTATACAAAGCAAACAGTTCAGTACCCAGCTAAAAACAGTTGGAAAAAGGGAAAAGAAATAGAGACCCGAAGAACTTACTTTAACTTGAAGAGAAGCCAGATCAGCTAGAAGCTTCTCCGACTTTTGTGGCTTAAGTTTGATGGAGCCTTTGGCCCAAAAGTCCCTCAGAACCTTCTTGGCCGCCTGATTGACAGCACCGGGGGCCACTAAAGATGACGTCCCCTTGCCCGCTTGTTTGGATGGGGCTGGAGGGACCACGGAAATAGGGGCAGGTGCCTCCTCAGTAGGTTCAGGAAAGTTTGAAAGTAGCCTCCTCATTTTTGTCTAGAAAGGAGGGTCACTGGGGAAGGAGCCTCCCCCACTGCCGCAGATGAAGATGGCTCGGTCTCCCACCTAGCCACCAGACCTTTTGTCAGCTCCTCTACACAGCCCTTAGCAGTCATCAACTTATCACGATTAACAATGGAGGAATGGTCTCGGTTGCTGGGCTGTAAGAGCTTTTTGTATTGCTTCTGAAGCACGGGAGAAAAGCTTGGCCTCTTCCACACACTCCTATCTGCACAAAAGATACAAAGTTAATCAGCTCGGCAATTGATGCACAAAACAAAATCAAAGCAGCCACAGGAAAAATTGGGTCTCACCTTTTGGCCCAGTGGTTCGAGGGAATGTTGAAAGTTGGTCTTGGAAGTCCTCATATTCCCATCCTCCTTTTATGAAGAAATACCACTTCTTCCAGGTCTTGTTAGAGGAGGGCACGGAAGAAGGGGTTTGAACTCACTATCAAAAGACATATAATAGAGGCCTTTCGACCTCATGTATTTTAGATCCATATTGCTACGGATCAGGTCAAGAGACACGTCAACATCATTCATATGCCCTAACACTATTAAGCTTAGTAGATGTTTCCAACTATTGAGATTAAGGTCTACAGGGCAAAGGTTGAACTAACAGAAGAATTGTTTTACAAGGTCGGGAAGAATGAGTGTCAGTCCCATTTCAAACCAAGCCAAATAGACACAAATTTCCCCCGCTCTAACATTTTGTGGGCGATCCAGAGCGTCCGGGACCCTAAAAGTAACGTTCGAAGGAAGATTGAATTTCTCCCACAACTCTTCTAACATACTCTCAATAATTTTACTCTCACCTTCCTCTCTACGGCCAGGTCGACCAGAGGTCTCACCGGCCCTATTTGGAGATTCCTCAAATGCGTCAACTATCCTAACCTCTAGACTGGAGGGGGGCTCTACCAATCTATTTTCAACATTATCAATAGAAGGAAGTTTCACAAGTTGAAGTTGAGAAATGGTCCTAGAAGAATTGCCTGAAGCAGAAGGTGACCCAGGGCCAGACATGGCAGACAAAGGAAAGTAACAAAGCAAAGGAAAGGGAACGTAAAAGGGGCTAAAAATCAAACCTGAAATTAAAAAAGGCTATGAACACCGGATACGCTCCGACTTTCAAAATACGTCAACCGGCGATGGCAGAGTCTCTGATACTGTAGAGGCAAGTGCAGAAGAAAGGCAAAAAAAGTCCTTTCCCCCTCTTTATATACATATTCGAAATATGAGCCCCCCAAGCCGATTCGACATGACGGTTGAGGATAATGATAGCTTCTCAAGTATCGGCTGCACAATAAATGACCCATTAAACCAACGTCTCGAAAAAAGGAAAAATGAAACATGTGACTCTTCATAAAGCCCATAACCCTAGTTATGCCCTAGCTCCTAACTAGGGCTCGGGGGGGGGGGAGGAGTAGTTGATATACCACAAACAGACACACCAATCACCGTGAGACACGTGTGCTTACAGAACCGATAAACTCGGTCATACAGAGCAGGCATAGCCTCTGGGGCATTCTCATACACATATCTTCCAGACCTTATGCTCTGGGCAACATTCACTCAGTATTCCGTATGGTTCCGACCTCGCTGTTTCCTTAATGATCGCCGAGCAAAGAATAAGGAAACAGTCTTTTACAAGAAAGCTACCATACATGGTTATCTCTATTTTTGATACAATGTTCCACAAGGTAACTGCAATCTCCGATGATCAAATCCCTATTTCCATGGCTCCGAATCCTAATCAACTTAGGAAGGCCACAGCCTATAAATTAAACCCTATAGGTACACTTTATTTTCATGCTCATTCTTTGGCTTTCAATACAGTCTTTTCAATTCAATTTACTTACTTAAGCATCGGAGCGGCTACCGCCGGAGCCAATCCGGTGGCCCTCTGATCCCCCTTTTGAGTGTTTTACAGGTCGCAGAGCCCAGATTTATTGCGAGCTTGAAAAGTGCAGCATCATTTGATAATAGTAATACCCCGACCTAAATTAGACGGTACCCGACTCGGGTTGGACCGGATCATGATATGTAATTCCACAATGTAAGCCAAATTATTTCATGAATCAAGTTTACAAGTCAATCGAACTATTAAATTACCTAAGATATTGGAGTAATAATAACCATAGGTCATGAATAAAGTTTAAAAATGGGTGAGCAATATTAAATTATCTACTAAGACTCGTAAGCCAAAATAACCAAAACGATTCGATTTCAAAGCCGAGTGATATCAAAATATGTTGAATTTAAAATTATATAAAATATAGGTCGAGTGAAACTTGTCCTAAAGGGGTACTTGGATACAATGATTAAATCTTAGTATATTCTAAGATATACACGGATGATGTATATAATTATTCACATGTTTAAATGTTTTAATATTTTATTTCGTATATTTGAATAGTTCATTTATGTAAATAGATGTATCCTATCTCTTATGATTGGCCATTAGAAATTATGTAATAAATTTGGTTTTGAGGCAATTATAAATTAAGGGCAATGGACTTGAAATTTTTTTCCGTGAAAGGGTAAGTTCCATTGGTTTTTCTAACCTATTTATTTTTTATTTTCTTCTAGAGTTGATGTAAACTCACTCATGTGGGTATAGGTTCTTCATGTAAATAAATTTTTATTTTATTTCAGTAATGAAGAATATACTACAAAGTAAATGACATCAAGATGATCAAGAAATACTCAAGTTTACTACCAATTTTAGTTAACTTATAGTTTTGGCCAAGAGAGATATGAGATTGTCTTTGTTATTACTTTTAGATACATATGTGTTCTCTTTATGCTTAAAATAATAATGTATGATATTTTATTTTTGCCAATAAATATCATTAGTGATCCATGAATAGGTAGATCTCATGTACTAATAATATCCATTTTATTTTTATTTAAATGGAAGTATATTTGGATTATTATTAACACATGAGATATTTAATTATACATGAGATCTATAATAGGATCCTCAATTTAGAAAATCAAGTGGGAGAGGGATCTTTCATGAAAGGTCCCACGGTCTTCCATCATCGGTACATAGTAAGATAAAAGAAGGCATCTTAGTGTTATCTTTGTGTAGCTTCCATACGGAAGGTGCTTATTTTTATTAGCTACAAGTATGGACCTCTTAGTATAGCATTGGAAGAGACGATGCTGTGGGTGATCTCCCCATGGAGACACTACTCACAACGATTGTCTTTTAATTTGAAATGATGGTATATACTTGATCAAGAGGGAATGGTATTCTCCCCACGGACTTTATCACTTTCTTTTGAAGATTAAAGGATATTGAAAGTTATGATTTTATTTGACATGAGTTGTCTAGGTAATAAAATCATATAGGATGGTCCTTCTAATCATATGAATTGCATTGTCATCCCTACGGAACATGTTATTTATAATATTAGGTTTCAATGCATTCATTGATAGTGACTTGAGGATACCACTATATCTTTATGAAAGCAAAAGTTATTTATTGTTTATTTTACATCCATGTCAATGTATGCTTGTATATGATTCTTAGATGTCTATTTAATCCACTAACTATCATTACAAAAGAAAACAAGTTGACTTGGTTTAAATTAAGTGAACTAGAAAGAAACTTTGACATTATATTCACTACTGTGGGGTATAACTATGTGGTCACTATAGATTTTCCAAACCTTCTAGGTGCTAATGCACCCCAATAGGACATTGATTGCTATGATAAGTGGCTCAAGACTAATGAGATGGCACGATGTTATATTTTAGCTTCAATGTTAAGTATATTACAACATCAACATCAAACTTTTCAAAGTGTTATAATATGATCCTTAACCTCAAGGGCATGTTTGGGGATTAGGGGTGTCTTGCTAGGTAGACTGCCATGAAGGCTCACATGAATACTAAGATGGTAGAGGAAATTCTAGTAAGACAACTTGTTTTGAAAATGATCGATTTTATGCTACTGGATGTTCTAGAGACTAAGATTGATGCTGAGTCCCAAGTGGATATTATCCTTGAGTCGTTGTTTAACTCTTTTAATCAGTTTAAACTTAATTACAATACGAATAAAATGAATTTAAATTTAGCTAAACTTCTTAGCTTTTTACAAGCAACAAAGGGTATTATCAAAATCCATCCTAGTGCTCATGTGGCTGAGAGTTCTTCTTCCGAGCCTAATCCTAATGGAAAGGGGAAGGGGAAGAAGAAAAAGACCCAAAAACTCCAAAGGAAATATAAGTCTTAAAGGGGGTATAAGCAAAGGAAATAAAAGGAAAAATCCCAAGCCTAAAGGAAACTGTTTCGATTATGGGCTTATAGGGCACTAGAAGAGGAATTGTCATAATATTTTAAACAATAGGAGGAACAAAGGTGTAATCGAGTCACTATTTATTGAAGTAAGCTACATAAGAGGTACTTCAAATTCTTGTTGTGTTAACTCTGGCGCAACTAATCACATATGTAATTTGTTGTAGGAGTTTTAGGAGACTAGGAAGCTAAGTGATGGTGAGATTACCTTACACTTAGGGAAAGAAACAAATGTTTCTATAGTGTTTATATGAAATACACGACACTGCAGAATAATTATTCAAAAAACTTTCCACTTAAAAGAAAAGTTTCTTCTACTAATTCAACTTATCTTTGGCATTTGAGGTTGGGTCATATTAATCTAGATAGGATTAACAGACTGGTAAAGAATGGTATCTTATTTTCCTTGGTTATTGAATCATTGCTAGTTTTTGTATCATGTTTAGAAGAAAAATTAACCAAGAGACCCTTTTTAGCAGAAGGGAACAAAGCCAATGAATTATTAGAGTTAGTTCATACTGATGTATGTAGACCCTTGAATGTCAGGGTTAGAGGAGTATATGAGTATTTCATCACATTCACTAATGACTACTCGAGATATGGTTATGTTTATCTATTACACCATATGTTAGAAGCTTTTGAAAAGCTCAAAGAGCTTCGTGCAGAAGTGAAGAAACAATTAGACAAAAACATTAAATCACTTCGATTAGATCGAGGTGAAGAATATCTCTCTAGTGACTTCAAGCAATATTTGTTGATCCAGATTGTTTGCACCTAGCATGGCTTAATAGAATGGTGTAGCTGAAAAAAGAAACTAGACTCTTTTAGATATAGTGAGATCAATGATGAGTTATTCAGATTTACCTATATTCCTCCGGGAATACGCCCTTAAAACAACAGTATATATTTTGAGCGCAGTTCCAACTAAATCAATCCCTAAGACCCTAGTAGAACTTTGGATTGCGTATGTCACGCCCCGAATTTTCGCGAACCCGGGGAGGGAGTGAAAACAATAAAGAAAAGGAAACTAAAGACAATCTAAATAGATTCAATTAAACAGATATTCAATTCTTCAACCTATACACATGTAAAGTACATTCGATAAACATATCTTTCATGTCAGTTGGGCTTAAGCCCTTACATTTCAAAATACGCCCCAAGGTCCAAATACATTTCTAAAGTCCTTTCCCATCCTCTCGTCAAGAACTCATCGAGTCTCATGTACCAGTGGCATCATCTATAATGTGATATCCCACGAATGGAGTCAGCTCAACAGCTGGTATAATACAATGTTAATGCAAAGAACAAAATTAAGGCATGGCATGTGCAAGTGTACATTTCTATCTATATGTCATCCAATATCATCAATGCAGTACATGAACAATATGCGTGACGCACCCATGCAAACTCTATGCCATACCCATGTCTCGGTTTCACAGATCGCCCCCGATGGTCACTCGAGTACCACACCTGTTTCACGGACCGCTTCCCGTCGGATCAAGCAGGCACCGATACACTGGCCAAATTTTAGGTTTTTCACCACAGGATCTACACCCCCATAATGCATAGCACCATGTGCTCAACCCACACTATGCTGTCAAGGAATCACACCAGGCCAATATGCCTCGATTCCACCATGCAATGATGTAATTTCAATGAAGCATTTCATCCATACATGAAGCATACTTTAAACAATAACATTTAAATCATAGAGTTCCTTCCTCATGTGTATATGCTATACATATTTCATTTAAATGCATGCTCAAGTCACATATTCACAACCTAAATGATCTTTAAAGAAAATCTATCACACGCTGTGCCAACACATATAATATGCATATAATCATGATCCACATTTATCATTTAACCAAACCCTCAAGAAACACATAAGCACGTAAATAATTAACTAAATATACGAATCATGAGATCAACATGAAAATCAATCCTAAACATAATCATATTCCTTGCTTAGCAAAATATCATACCTGGATAGGTAGAACTCAACCCTAAGAAGTAGTGCTCGCGGTGTACTGAACTAACCAGTGAGGAATGCAGGCCCTCAACCGTATCTGTCTAAAATGGTCAATCAGCCTTCTCCTTTCCTTTCAGTGTTCCTAAGATTCAAAAATATATTTCAGTTTAAAGTTCACGTAATTTATGTTATTCATCAAATTTTTATGCCTCTTTAATATTGGTGTCTCTTTTACTTGAATAGACCCTACCATTGAATCTGAAACGTCGACCAAGGCCAGTTTAGGGTTTTAGCGGAGTTCAATTTAGATATTTGTACTAAAAAGGAAAAAACGGTCATTTTGCACTTTCACAGGTTCCTAGTTCTCGAGGCATCTTTTCATAAATTAGACTCTACCGTTGAGTTCAGAATATTTGAAATAATAAAATTTCACTATTCTTTTATTTTAATCGGGGTTCATTTAACTAGTCTTTGACTCAAGGGCATTTTGGTCATTTTTGGTGTTCCTACGGGTCTTTTATTTTTTTGGGACCTTGCCTCACAAAATAGACCTCACTGTTGGATTCAGAATGTCCGAGACATAAAGAAAATACTATTGATTTGTTTAATTTAGACTCCGGGCCATTTCACTATTATTTAATTTAATTAATTAATTATTTTAGTTACATATTATATATATTTTGGGGGAATTAGTTGGCACGGTTGGTAACCATCCAAACTGGCCATAAGTCCCTCATTGTTCCTACAGCTCCTGTGTTCGAATCCCAGTCCCTGCGCACCCCCCCTTTTTTCATGTCATTTATTAATTTAATTATATTATATTATATATATATATATATATTTAGGGGGGATTGGTTACTACGGTTGGTAACCGTCCCAGTGGTTAAGGCTTGGCTTTCCCCCTTAAGGTCCCATGTTCGATCCTCATGAGCCGTATATCCCCAACCCCATTTTCCTTCCTTATTCTTCTTTTCTCTTTTTATATTTCTTTTTTTTTTTTTTTGAACTGTTGGGCCAACTGTTGTGGCCCAATTCGCCCCTGACTTAACCTGTACGAACCCATTCCTAAGAGCCCAACATTTTAAAACCAAAAAGCCCAGTGAGTTAAAAAAAAAAAAAAAGAGCCCAATGATTAAAAGGAAGAGAGGCCCAAACTCAGCCCAAGCCTCAGCTCCCTTGTCCCACGATTTCCCGGCCAACTGCCGGTCATCATCTCCGACCACGTTGCCGGAGACCGCAGACTTCGCCCATATTTTTCTTAAGCTTTTGATGTCCAATCTCAATTGTTTTTATACCTAAATTAATCTTGGGACTTTAAGGAGTTGTTTAAGACTGATTTTAGGCCTTAACAGATCTACCCACCGACACCCATTTCCCTATCTCCGGCCAACAAAAACCCAGATTTCGGCCAACTGTTCTTTTAGGATTTCAAGCCCATTCACTACTATTTTTCACTATAAACTTGTTCAAGCCTCTTCCTGTATCATATCTCCATAGTTTTCCATTATTTACTTTGAGCCTTAACACATAAAATATTAAAAACCCCTATTTTTCTTCAAAACCTGCAACCTAGCTTTTCTACTTCATTTCTTCATTATTTCTCTTGATTCCTTTTGTAAAATTATCTATAGTTTATGATTAACAAGATGCTAAAATAAATTCCGACTATCATGCTTTTTGAAACCAAAACAAAGGTTGGCCAACTTACCTTCTTTTTTCTAAATTTCTCCTTGGATCTTCCTGATTTCCCCTTCTATTCCAAATTGGTTCAACCTCTGAGTTCTCTCCCTTCTTCTCCTTCTCAGTGATTCTCTATTTCCATTTTTGTTTTTCTCTTTAGTCACACACACACACATACATACCTATATACACATAACTGCCCTCTCTCTCTCTCTCTCTCTCTCTCTCTCTCTACTTCAGACTTATCCTCATCATCACCTCTGATCTTCCAAAATCCTAGCACACTCAATCTTCTGATCTCACTCATTCAGCACACACACAGTACACACACATGCATGTATATTTATTTATATATACATGTACACATATGACAACACACTACTCTCTCTCTCTCTCTCTATATATATATATATATACATACATACATATGCACATACACAATGCACTGTACCCATTCTGCAGATTCACTTACACACACAATGTACACAACACACTTTTTATTTCATTTTGTTTTATTTTATTTTATTTATTATCATTATTATTTATTTATTTATTTTTACTTTTTATCTAATTTGGTTACACATGTATACATATACATTCACACATATACTTAATTACACATATATTATACTCTTATACACATTTATATATATATATATATACTCATTGTCTAAATTTAATTAAAAGTAAATAAAAAAGGAATCAAAGAAATTCAAATAATCTTCTATATAAAAAAATTTATTCCAAATTTTCGAGTCTTTACATCCTTCCCTCCTTAAATGAAATTTCATCTCGAAATTTAAAGATATACATCAATGAACAAATAACTCGGAATACCTAGCACGGACTTCGGCCTCACGTTCCCAAGTAGCCTCCTCGACCCCATGACGGTTCCAACGAACCTTGACCAAAGGGATGGTCTTGCCTCGCAAAACCTGGTCCCTCGAGTCCAATATCTCTACAGGTCTCTAGGTCATAAGAAACGTCACCCTCAACCTGAAGATCTACCCAATCTAGCATATGTGAGGGGTCGGGCTAGTACTTCCTCAACATCAACACATGGAAGACATCGTGAACTCCAGATAGTTGTGGCGGTAATGCTAGCTTATAGGCCACCTCACCAACCTTCCCAAGGATCTCAAATGGGCCTATAAACTACAGCGATAACTCCCCACTAGGCGCAAACCTCCTCAACCCTCACCGTGGGGCTACCTTGAGGAACAAGTGTCCCCCAACATCAAATGACAGGGGTCGTCGCCTTTTATCTGCATAGCTCTTCTGGCAGCTCTGTGCTGTCAACAGACGCCTGTCGAATCACCTAGTATCTTCTCCGTGGTCTCACGGACTAAGTCGGGTCCTAAAACAGCTGTCTCTCCCACCTCAGTCCAACACACGGGTGAACGACACGGTCTACCATACAATGCCTCAATTGGTGCCATCTCAATGCTAGACCGATAGCTGTTGTCGTAGGCAAACTCGACTAAAGCAAGGTGATCCTCCCAGCTACCCCTGAAGTCCATAACACAGGCTCTAAGCATGTCTTCAAGGATTTGAATGGTACACTCTGACTGACCGTCAGTCTAAGGGTGGAAAGCAGTACTAAATAGTACCTATGTCCCTAAGGTTGTCTGAAGGGCTCTGCCAGAACTGTGCAGTGAAACGTGGGTCTCTGTCTGAAACTATAGATACTGGAATCCCATGTAGTCGTAATATCTCTCAGATATACAGCTTACTGAGTACATCCGCTTGAGTTCAGTCGCCCTAATCGGTAGGAAGTGTGTAGACGTCGTCAACCTGTCCACAATAACCCAAACTGCATCATGACCCTTAGGCAACTTTGGAAGACCCATCACAAAATCCATGGTAACAAACTCTCACTTCCACTCAGCTACCTGGTAATGGCTGTAGTAAACCCCCAAGTCTCTAGTGCTTAACCTTCACCTGCTGGCATGTGAGACATCTAGATACAAACTGCGCCACATCCCCCTTCATCCCTGTCTACCAAGTACTGACGACTCAAGTCATGGTACATCTTAGTGCCCCCTAGATGTACTGCTAAGCGTGAGTGATGGAAATCTCTAAGAACATCAGCCCTAAATGACTCTGGAACAAAAACTCTACCCATGTATCTCAGGCTAAGGTCGGGATGAACTGTCCACCCCTCATAGCCCTCGACACTAGCAACTCGTGCTCTAATCTGCTCAGCCTCTGTGTCCTATAACTGTGCCTCAATAACTCTACTCAAAAGTGTGGGCAGTACACATAAACTAAACAGTGTGGCATGTCCCTCAAACTCGGCTAAGTCTGAGTCAAACTTGCCAATGTCTCCTATCATTTCCCACTTCTCTAATGGCAATACTGGCAATAGTGCTCCTTGGCCTCCTACTGAGTGCATCTGCTATGACATTGGCCTTTCCAAGATGGTACTGAAGGTCAAAGTCATAGTCCTCCATATACTCCATCCACCTCCTCTACCGAAGGTTCAAGTCCTTCTACGTGAAGATGTATCTGAGGCTCTTGTGATCTGAGAACACCTCGAACCTCTCCCCATATAAATAGTGTCGCCAACTCTTAAGTGCAAAGATGACGACAACTAACTCTAAATCATGTGTGGGGTAGTTCTACTCATGACTCTTCAATTGGCGAGAGCCGTAGGCCACCACTTTACCCTCTTGCATCAACACACAGCCTAGCCCCTCTCGGGAAGCATCACAATATACTGCATAACCCACACCCCTCTCAAGTATAATCAAGACAGGCATTGAAGCTAGCTTCTTCTTCAGCTCCTGAAAGGACTGCTTACAGTCATCTGTCCACTAAAATCTAATACTCTCGCGCGTCAGACGAGTTATCGGTGCGGTAGGATGAGAAAGAGTCTCTAAAAATTGACGGTAGTATCCTACCGAACCCCAAGAAACTCCGAATCCTAAACACATTCTTCAGCCTCTTCCAACTCATAAGAGTGTCAACCTTGGAGAGACCTACGGGTGCCCCACTACTGGACACAACATGGCCTAGGAACTGCGCTTCCTGGAGCCAAAACTCACACTTCAAGGACTTAGCAAACAAACAATGCTCCCCTGACTCTATAGGAGCCATACGATAAAGTGGAATGGAAACAAGCATAGTGCCTGGGATAAGCTTTATCGTGAACTCTATCTCTAGTCTCGGTGGTAGGCTAGCCAAGTCACTCGAGAAGACATCTGGAAACTCATCTACTACTAGTGGCAACACACTCTCTATAGTTCCACTCCCACCTATTATCAAGCTAGCCAACATGTAACTATGACCTCCCCAACTCCTAGAGTCATACAAGGGTGGGACTAAGAAATCCTTATGATCTCTTGTGAAATCAAAGCTATCTCTCTCAAGGGTACACACTGTTACACTCCCCCTGTAGCAATCTATACTCGCCCAAAAAATAAACAACCAATCCAACCCCAAAATAACATCAAAACTAGACATGTCAAGCAAAATGAAGTCAAAATAAAGAATGCAATCAGCTATCTCTATCGAGTAACCTCTACAGATCCTTGTCAATATTAGATTAACCCCAACTAGGGTGTCAACTTGCAATGGTGGGTCTAACTAATCTATATCCAACCCCAATGTCATGGCAAGCAGTGGTAGATATGAATGAATGAGATGCACTCTAGTCTATCAGTATGCTGGTCGATGAACTAAATACAAGGAATGTACCTCGAATCACAGAAGGTCTAGAAGTAGATGCCACTGGTGTGGCTACTACATAAGCATGACTCTGTGTAGTCTGACCCTGCCTACCACTCCCTCTCTGTCCCTGGTGGTCACCACCCCTCTGACTGGGAGTCCTAATGCTCAATGTTGTAGGTGCAGGCTGAAAATATAGTGTTGGAGGTCTATGGCCTAACTGTGGCTGTGGTAGAGGCACCTGAGTATACTGATAGTAATGTGGCCTCTGTGAGCTCTGTGAAGTCCGTCCCTGAGGACTGTTGGCCCTTTCACGGCCCGTCTAGTGGCAGGTATAACAAAGTTGGGGTGCTCTCCACCCCTGACCCTGTACAAGAGGTGGAAGTAATCCCTGGCTAGATCTAACCCCCTGTCCCCGGCTGTAGTCCCTCTGAGGGTAAGTAGCCATCTTATGACCAGGCTGCCTATACCAATAACAAATTAGGGGCCCCTAGGATACTCTCCCTAGTGAAGTAGTAGGCATAGTAGGTTGGGGGGCTAAAGATTGAATGAGTCTCTGTCGAACTCGGTATCTCTTCGGTGGTCTCTTACCAGTGTATGACGGGACAGGTGTAGGTGCCTTGTGTATAAGAAGTACTAGCTCAGTGCCTTTTCAATGGTCTCCTACCAGGGTATGCCGGGGTAGGTGCAGGTGTCTGTACAGAAGAAGCACGAGCTCGGCCTCTTCGATGGTCTCGTTGGATCTCTCTTTGGAGACGTGTCTGCAAGTCCAAGGAGAAAAATTTAATACTCTTTTCGCATTAGACATAGGTGTTAAAAGAACACTAAGCATGTACTTGTCAACACTTCACACTTCACAAGTAACAAATATGATATGTTATGACACACTTACCTACTCGACACTTATATAACTCATGCCAACCATCTCCTCTTATTGTTTACACTAAACGATTAACAGCGAGTTCTAACACAACCTTTTTGTAAGGAAGGAATTCATTTAAACGATACAATATACGCATACTCTAGTCATGCTAGTGTTCAACTAGCCTACCAATACTCAACCCCAAGTGAATGCCATCCAAAAATAATACATCTCACCATAAAAGAGTTTAACACAAGAATATCTCTATATCCACTATCCAGTCCATACACAAAAATCTCCATAAGTCTGAATTCTTATTTTAGCATTATGAGATCTCATGTGTCTTTTAATTCACGGTTGACTACCTCTCTAGCACTTGTTCATTTTAGGTTTCTATAATTTCTTTCATTAGTTCTTACTTTTATAGTTAGGTGATAATCCCTTCATGGATCACAACTCCTTTTATTACTAGTTGATGGAGCGCCATCGATCAACTGTAACGCAAGACTTGAGACCAATCCAGTCTATATAAATATCATTGTCATAGATAACTGCTCCCATCAAAACAATATGCATGACGCACCCATGCAAACTCTATGCCAGACCCATGTCTCGGTTTCACGGATTGCCCCAATGGTCACTCGAGTACCACATCGGTTTCACGGACCGCTCCTGTCGGATCAAGCAGACACCGATACACTGGCCAAATTTTAGGTTTTTCACCACAGGATCTACACCCCCATAATGCATAGCACCACGTGCTCAACCCACACTATGCTTTCAAGGAATCACACCAGGCCAATATGCCTCGATTCCACCATGCAATGATGTAATTTCAATGAAGCATTTCATCCATACATGAAGCATACTTTAAACAATAACATTTAAATCATAGAGTTCCTTCCTCATGTGTATATGCTATACATATTTCATTTAAATGCATGCTCAAGTCACATATTCACAACCTAAATGATCTTTAAAGAAAATCTATCACACGCTGTGCCAACACATATAATATGCATATAATCATGATCCACATTTATCATTTAACCAAACCCTCAAGAAACACATAAGCACGTAAATAATTAACTAAATATACGAATCATGAGATCAACATGAAAATCAATCCTAAACATAATCATATTCCTTGCTTAGCAAAATATCATACCTGGATAGGTAGAACTCAACCCTAAGAAGTAGTGCTCGCGGTGTACTGAACTAACCAGTGAGGAATGCAGCCCCTCAACCGTATCTATCTAAAACGGTCAATCAGCCTTCTCCTTTCCTTTCAGTGTTCCTAAGATTCAAAAATATATTTCAGTTTAAAGTTCACGTAATTTATGTTATTCATCAAATTTTTATGCCTCTTTAATATTGGTATCTCTTTTACTTGAATAGACCCTACCATTGAATCTGAAACGTCGACCAAGGCCAGTTTAGGCTTTTGCGGAGTTCAATTTAGACATTTGTACTAAAAAGGGAAAAACGGTCATTTTGTACTTTCACAGGTTCCTAGTTCTCGAGGCATCTTTTCATAAATTAGACTCTACCGTTGAGTTCAGAATATTTGAAATAATAAAATTTCACTATTCTTTTATTTTAATCGGGGTTCGTTTAACTAGTCTTTGACTCAAGGGCATTTTGGTCATTTTTGGTGTTCTTACGGGTCTTTTATTTTTTTGAGACCTTGCCTCGCAAAATAGACCTCACCGTTGGATTCAGAATGTCCGAGACATAAAGAAAATACTATTGATTTGTTTAATTTAGACTCTGGGCCATTTCACTATTATTTAATTTAATTAATTAATTATTTTAGTTACATATTATATATATTTTGGGGGAATTAGTTGGCACGGTTGGTAACCATCCAAACTGGCCATAAGTCCCTCACTGTTCCTACAGCTCCTGTGTTCGAATCCCAGTCCCTGCGCACCCCCCCATTTTTCATGTCATTTATTAATTTAATTATATTATATTATATATATATATATATATATATTTGGGGGGGATTGGTTACTACGGTTGGTAACCGTCCCAGTGGTTAAGGCTTGGCTTCCCTCCTTAAGGTCCCATGTTCGATCCTCATGAGCCGCATATCCCCACCCACTTTTTCCTTCCTTATTCTTCTTTTCTCTTTTTATATTTCTCTCTTCTTCTTTTTTTGAACTGTTGGGCCCAACTATTGTGGCCCAATTCGCCCCTGACTTAACCTGTACGAACCCATTCCTAAGTGCCCAACATTTTAAAACCAAAAGGCCCAAAGAGTCAAAAAAAAAAAAAAAAAAGGAGCCCAATGATTAAAAGGAAGAGAGGCCCAAACTCAGCCCAAGCCTCAGCGCCCTTGTCCCACGATTTCCCGGCCAACTGTTGGTCATGATCTCCGGCCACGTTGCCGGAGACCGTTGATTTCCCCCACATTTCTCTTAAGCTTTTGGCATCCAATCTCAACTGTTTTTATACCAAATTAATCTTGGGACTTTAAAGAGTTGTTTAAGACTTATTTTAGCCCCTAACAAATCTACCCTCCGACACCCATTTCTCATCTCCGGCCAACAAAAACCCAGATTCCGGCCAACTATTCTTTTAGGATTTCAAGCCCATTCACTACTGTTTTTCACTATAAACTTGTTCAAGCCTCTTCCTGTATCACATCTCCATAGTTTTCCATTATTTACCTTGAGTTTAACACAAAATATTAAAAACCCCATTTTTTTCCAAAACCTGCAGCCTAGCTTTTCTGCTTCATTTCTTCATTATTTCTCTTGATTCCTTTTGTAAAATTATCTACAGTTTATGATTAACAAGATGCTAAAATAAATCCTGACTATCATGCTTTTTGAAACCTAAAACAAAGGTTGGCCAACTTACCTTCTTTTTTCTAAATTTCTCCTTGGATCCTCCTGATTTCCCCTTCTATTCCAAATTGGCTCAACCTCTGAGTTCTCTCCCTTCTTCTTCTCAATGATTCTCTATTTCCCTTTCTGTTTTTCTCTCTAGTCACACACACACACACACACACACACACACGTACATACCTATATACACATAACTGCCCCTCTTTCTTTCTCTTTCTTCTCTCTCTCTCTCTCTCTCTCTCTCTCTCTCTCTCTCTACTTCAGACCTATCCTCATCACCACCTTTGATCTTCCAAAATCCTAGCACACTCAATCTTCTAATCTCACTCATTCAGCACACACACAGTACATACACATGCATGTATATTTATTTATATATACATGTACACATATGACAGCACACTGCTCTCTCTCTCTCTCTCTCTCTCTCTCTCTCTATTGATATATATATATACATACATATACACATACACAGTGCATTGTACCCATTTTGCACATTCACTTACACACACAATGTACACAGCACACTTTTTATTTCATTTTGTTTTATTTATTTTATTTTATTTTATTTATTATCATCATTATTATTATTATTATTTATTTATTTTTACTTTTATTTAATTTGGTTACACATTTATACACATACATTCACACATACTTAATTACACATATATTATACTCTTATATATATATATATATACTCATTGTCTAAATTTAACTAAAAGTAAATAAAAAAGGAATCAAAGAAATTCAAATAATGTTCTATATAAAAAAATTTATTCCAAATTTTCGTGTCTTTACAGGGCAAAAGCCAAGTCTAAATCACTATCGGATCTGAGGGTGTCCAGCTTATGTGTTAAAGGAAAATGCTGGTAAATTGGAACTATAATCAGAATTTAGTTATTTTGTGAGCTATCCTAAGGGAATAAAAAGTTGGCTATTTTATAATCCTAGAGAGTAGAAAGTGTTCGTTAGCACGAATACTGTATTTTTAGAGGATCATTATATTATAGGCCAAAAGCCCAAGAATGAGACTGCCTTGTAGGAGATATCAGACATCTCTTCAGTTCCTCAGACATATATTTCTAACATTAGACAAAATATTCCTTAGACCACTACTCCAACACCTTCTATTTCACAAGAGATAGGTCGAAGTGGGAGAATTGTCAGGCCTCCTAGTAGCTATATGTTTTTAGGAGAGTTAGTCTCTAATGAATTATGTTTTAATTCCTAGTAGCTAGGATAAATATATCTCTGATAAAGATTCGGAATAATAGTAAAATGTTATGAAAGATAGTTTCATAGCTAAGGACCAAGTGCATATGGAATGCAAGCTATATAAGTCTATTTATAGACTTAAGGAAGCTTCCCAAAGATGGAACATCTATTTTGATCAGGCAATCAAGTCTTTTGGTTTTGATCAAAATTTGGATGAACCTTATGTATATAAGAAATGTTAAGGAAGTGTGGTGGTATTCTTGGTCATGTATATAGGATGACATCCTACTCATTGGGAATAATGTAGGAGTTCTCTCTAAGATTAAGGTTTGGTTAGCGAATCAGTTTGATATGAAGAACCTGGGAGAAGCTAGTTATATCCTTGTGATCAAGCTTATTCAAGATCAGAAAATAGGATATTAGGCTTATCTCAAACTGCATATATAGATAAAACTTTTGATAAGTTTGCAATGCAAGACTCCAAGAAATACATGTTTCCTTTCTAGCATAGAGTACCTCTACCCAAGAATTAGTGTCCTAAGACACGTGAGAAAGAGAAATGTATGATGGTGATTCCTTATGCTTCAGGTATATGAAGCCGTATCTAGACTATGCTTTGCACTGGACAAGATATCTGTTTTGCAGTGGGCATGGTTAGCTAATATCAATCTAATCCTGGTGAGCACTCAAGTACTTGAGAAGTGCTGGGGATTATATGTTGATTAATTAAGATGGTGATCTCATTCCAGTTGGATACACAAATTTTGACTTTATATTAGATTATGACTTTATAAAGTCAACTTCAGGATATGTGTTTACTCTTGGTGGTGGAGCTATCGGATGGAAAAGTGTCAAACAATAATGTATTGTAGACACAACTACTGAAGTAGAAAATGTAACTTTTTCAGAAATAGTCTGACTTAACATATTCCTTTTGGAATTAAGAATAATACCATAAACATAGTTACCTATAGTTATTTGTTATGATAATAGTGGAGTTGTAACTTAATTCAAGGAGCCAAAGAACCACAAGAGTGGGAGACACATATAAAGCAAGTATAATCCCATTAAAGAGATTGTTTTGTGCGGAGACATTATAGTCACCAAGATTGCATCTGTGGATAACCTTATTAATCATTTTCAAGTTTATGTGATAGGATGGGTATCAGGTGTAATGGGATATGAATGTGAACGCAAGTGGGAGTTTGTCAGGATGTATGCTCTCACATCCAAGATATTTTACTATTATTTAATAAATTTGATTTATTATTATTGAGTTTCATATTATCGTATATGTAGATGTTGTTATTTTATACTATGAGATAGTCTTTGAATTGTTATTGGAAATAGTTCATGTATATAAATGAGATTTATGTATAGGAGATATGAACTTATAATCAAGCAGTTCTAGAATTGTTTGCAGTTATTGATGAGACTGGACAGGCATAGTTCATGTCTAAATGAGATTCACTATTCACAGTAAACTCTTAATCCTGAGAGAATAGTAGACTCAAGTTCTTAATAGTAGTGACTTTGAGTGTCACGCCCCGAATTCCGGCGAACCCGAGGCGCGAGTAACGAAACAAAAAGAAATAAAATAATAAAGGAATAAAAGATAATTAAGGACGATCACTTATATTCCACATACTGTTCTGATACATACATAAGGTCTGGTCCATTTATTCACAATCATATAAAATAAAATACAGTCTCGGGCTTATGCCCTTACACAATATCAAAAGCGCCCCTTGGGCCTAACATAGTCCCTAATCAGATCATCTCCTCGTCTCGTACAGCTGGGACATCATCTGAAATGTTTGCCCCACTAAAGGGGTCAGCTCAACATGCTGGTACAATATAATGCTAATGCAAGAAACAAAACTAAGGTCGTGGCATGTGCAAGTGTACAGTTATTTCTATATGGCATTCGATATCATGATGGCAGTATATGAACAGTATACAGTATATGAGCAGTATGCGTGACACACCCATGCAACTCTATGCCACCCATGTCTCATGATACGGTCATTCTCTGCTGGCATGAGTACCGCCACTTATGTCTCGCTTCACGGTCCGGAATCCGTCAGGCTTGCAAGTACCTAGTGGCCGATTTTGGGTTTTTCACCACAAGATCTGCACCCTCATAATGCAAAGCACCAAGTGCTTAACCCACGCCATGTCCAAGGAATCACACTATGCCAATATGCTCTGATTTCATCATGTCATAATGTAATCTCAATGATGCATCTCATTCATACATAAAGCCTGTCTTCAAGTGCATATTTCATAATGTCAACAGTTCTCAAAGCATATAATTCACACACTATTCTAACACATGCGATATACACATAATCATCATCCACATCATCACCCAACATCAGCAAGATAGCATGAAGCACATAAGCATGTGAACAATCAAGCAAACATGTGAGCAATCAAGGCAGCAGAACAAGTATTCCTAATCTCAATTCTATTTCTTACTTAGCACAATATATCGTACCTGATAATCGATCTCAACTCAAGAAGGTGTACTCGTGGTAGGGTAGAATCACAGTGAGAATACCGAAGGTCAGATCACCTTCTCATTGCCCTCTCGTGTCCCTAAAATCATAACAGGTAATTCAGTTCATTGTCATTTGAATTTATTCTATTCATCAAATTTTATGTCTTCAATTCATAAGTTTCTATTTTGCTGAATTAGACTCTACTATTGAGTCCGGAACGTCGAAGAAAATAAGTTTAGCTTTTTATAGAACTCAATTCGGACATCTGGGTTCAAAAGGGCAAAACAGTCATTTTGCACTTCACACGGGTCCTTACATTTCGTGACCTCTTTTCACAAATCGGACCCCACGGTTGAGTCCGGAATGCTCGAGATAATAAAGTTTCACTATTCGTTTACTAAATTCGGAGTTCGTTTGACTGTGTTCCAATCTAGGGGCATTTTGGTAATTTTAAAGATTACCACGCGTCTTTTATTTTTCGGGACCCCGTCTCGTAAAACGGACCTCACCATTGGTCTCAGAATGGCCGAGATAGTCAAAATACACTAATGACTTGTCGCATTTGGACTCCGGGTTAATTTAGAGTATTTAAATAATTAAATTAATTAATTAATTAATTTAATTAATATTTAATTAATATTTTATTCTGGTGGGTCTAACTGTAATTTCTCCAAAGTTCAGGGGTTAAAATATAATTATTTAAAGATTTTGGGGGTCAAAATATAAATATTTAAAAGTTCTGGGGTCAAAACGTAATTTCCAAAAAAGTACAGGGTCAATTTGTCATTTTCCGAAAAGTTTAGGGGTCAAAGTTGGATTTCAACAAGTTCTGGTTCAATCAAAACTAAACCAGTGGATTTTCTATTCAAAACCCTAAACTGGTTCAAGGTTGTGGTGAACCAACCGGTCTGACCGGTTCAACAGGTCATGCTGATGTCATGCTGAACGTCAGCCCTAAAATAATAAAAAGGAACCCTCGTTTTTCCGGTCATCTTCCCCGGCAGAGTCGCCGGCGCCGGTCGCCGAAAAATCGTGAAACCCACGGTTTTTCATGTTTTTCACGTCCGTTTTTCCCCCTTTTTCCACCAAAATAATTCTAGGATCATAGGGAATAAATTAAACTAGTTTTTGGCCCCAAAATCCACTGTTTTCCGACACCCACATAGATTTTTCCGGTGACTTAATAATCTCCTATTTTCTCTCTCATTTCTCACTCATTTTCATTCATTCTTTTTGCGTTAGGTTCCATTTTTCATATGTAATAAAACCCAAGGATTAAATCTAAACAACAAGCTACAAAACAAGTTGGATATTTGAGAGATTTTTCTAGAGAGAGAAAGCTTACGGTTATGGGTTCTGTGATGGTGCTTCTCTCCTCTTGCTTTGCCTCTGTTCTCTACCTTGGCCTCCTTAGCTTCCCTCCTTCTGCTTCCCTTTCAAAAACCAGAGCATACACACATCACTTCTTCTCTTTCCTTTCACTTTCTCTCTCTACACTTCTCTCTCTCTCTCTCTCTAAAACCCACGACTGTCTGCCCCTCTCAACTCTCATATACACTCACAAATTTCACTACCCACTACCCACCTAATCTCTTACACACTCACAGTCTCTCTCCCATGCCCTGAAATCCACTCACACACACAACCACAAGCCATGCTTGCCTTGAGTGTGCAACACTCAACACATACACACACACACGGCACACAGTGCACACACTGACTGCAATATATATATATATATATATGTATATGTATACCCCTAATTCAGATTTAAATTATATACTTATATACATATACATGCACATACATCATATATAATACACATGCACAATACACACATCCTCACCCACATGTTCACAAAAAAAAAAAATAAATAAATAAATAAAATAATAACCACGAAAATTTATATATTAAAAAAAAAAATTTCGGGTTAGTACATTGAGTCACCAATAAATGAAGTCTCTTAGATCAACACGTCAGTAACCTGAGAAATCATTGTTTTGACTACGAGAACACATATTCTCAAGATAAAATCTACACTCTCTAAATTATAGAAAATGATATCACTAATGCATCAATTCAATTGATTAATTACTGAAATTCGGATCCGATCTTTTCAATAAACTATTTATTGAGATGTTGACCATTTTATAGTGATTAATTGTTGAATTAAGTTGTAAAAAGAATTAGTGGTTTGATGGTGTATAAACGCAAATCCTAATTATTGATATCCAAGTAAAGGGTCCCACTGTATTTGTTTAGTGATTTGGGGTTTTTCTCTATTTCATCCAAATTAAAATGCAATTCTAATTATTTAATAGAATTAATTAGTCATTAATTAAAAATTAATTGACTAATTTGAGCTAATTTTGTGGGACCCTAGATCCCTCCTTTTGTCCTAATTTTACAAACACCTATAAATATGTGATATAAGGGTGATAACCATACACAATAACAAAATATTATTTTCCAACGAGAGAGTAAAATTAGAGCCCACTCACTTCTCTGGTAGACGGATTGTATAGAGGGAAAAGAGGAGAAGACCTATAAGAGTAAGAAAAAGAAAATTGCATCAATCTCTTCAAGAAGACTTCTTCAACAATCAAGATTATCAAGAAACGGTAATTCTAACCCTCTTTTCAAAATTTTATGATTCATGTAAAGAAAAAGATCCAAATAGATTTTTGAAATCGCTTCCGCTGTGATTACGAACCCAACATATCTAATATTACACTAACGTTTTCTATTAGAACTATCTTTAAAAAAATTGAATTCACTATTTTTATCTTTAGAGATAATTTACATATGATTACTCTTGTAATATTTAATAATTATAAAAACTTACACTGTGATCTCTAAAAAAAAAAGATAGAGAAATTAGTATAAATACAATGATTTATATTCGTAAGAGATCTCAACACATTGATGGTAAAAATTGTACCTATAAAAAATAATAGATGGGAATAGCATGGCAGTTGTGTGAAGTATACAATTAGAAAGAAAAAAAAAAAACCGTAAATAGAAAGGATTTGAACCCGCTTAAGGGAAGGACTTTGCAAAAGTTGGCATAGAGGAGAAGATCCAAACAAAAAAGAAGACGAAACTAAAAAATAAAATTTATGAAGTGGTTGAAGAAATTGAACCCATACAACTCGAATATGAAGAAATCAACAAAATGAAGGAGCTGGTCCAAATTGAAGCCGACGAGAAAATTGGGGATTATTACAAAAGAAAGAAGCAATGTTCAAGCGAAAAAAGACATAAAAAAGAAAATAAAAATAGAGAGTTTCTAAAATTATAAACCTTTATTTCTTTGAAATTGTGTCTTGAGGTATATAAGGTGTGATGAATCTGAAAAAACTCCCATCTTCCTTGTGTTTCTAATGATAAAAAAGACAACAATGTAAATACATAGATTATTATATTAACTCCAAAGGATTAAATATAAAAAAATAATTTAATATCCAAAAAAATTTCAAAATAAAGAAAAAATTAAGTAAAAGAAAAAAAAAATTAGCGAAAAAAAATAAAAGAGAAATCTTAATTCTATTTTTATTTTGTCAATATTTAATTATAATAGTATTCTTGGTAATAAGACTCATTTAAAAAGAAAATGAGAAATAAAGGTATTATATAAAATGAGAAAAAAAAATTTAAGAATCTTGAATTTGAGGATACTTTCAAAAAAAGAATTGTAAAGAAAAAATAAACGAGTCATAACAAATCAATAACTTTAAATCAAAGAAAATAGAATTATTGGTAATAAGACTCCTTAAAAAAAATTAAAACAACAAAGCACTTATAAAGGGGTAAAAATAAATTTAATAATAGTAAAGGATATCTTCAAAAATAGAATTATATGAAAAAAATCCAGAGAATTGCAAATCTTAAAGAATTCTTAAGCAAATTTAAGAATCGAGAATATTTTTTAAAAAAAAAGAATCATAAAAAAGGGAATTCAAGAATTCTAAATCACATAAGATTAACTTCTCTTTTAAATTAATTAATTAAATTTAACTTTTATTTAAATTCGTAAAAACTATTTAAGTAAGAAATTATTTTTTAAAACCATCACTTTCAATCATAATGCAACAACAATCTACATTAATCAAAGTTGTCAGAGTAATTATAAGATAATATTGTATATGTGATCAAAAGATATGAACCACAAAAAAAATTAAGTAAAAGAAGAAAATATAGTGGAATAATTTTTTTTAAAAATCAATTGTAGTTTTGTTTTAATTTTGTCAATGTTCAATTAGTATTCTAGGTAATAAGACTCATTTAAATGGCAAAAAATGAAATTTAAGAACCATAACTTAGAGTACACTTTCAAAAAAGGAATTATTAAAAAAAAAAACAAAACAGTCATAAAAAAGAAAATTTCTATAATTTTAAATCAAAGAAAATAGATTTATTGGTAATAAGACTCCTTAAAAATATTAAAACTAAAAGAAATTATAAAAGGGGAAATAGAAATTCAATAATCATAAAGTAGAGGATACCTTCAACAATAGAATTATCTTTTTTTTTAAAAAAAAAAGAAATCCAAGAATAGTAAATCATAAAAGATTCATAAGGAAATATGATTCATTTATTTAAATTAATTAATTTACTTTTAATTTTTCATTTTAATCCACAAAAAAAATTTATCTGAGTTAGATTTTTTTTAAACCACCTTCAAAAACCATAATACAACAAAAAGTCTACATTGACCAAAGTTGTCAAAACAATTACAAAATAATATTATCTATGTGACCAAAAGATATGAATTATGAAAAAAAAGAAAAAAATATCAAAATATCATGACCAAAATAGAGATCCTTCAAAATATGTAAACATAAAATCATGACATGAATATTCTTATTGATTTTAGTCTTGGATTGTAAAAAATTTATTTTATTTAGCATTTAGAATCATCGCCTTCCGTAATAAATCAAAAATAAAAAAGAACAATGAAGTCAAATATATCCTACAAGAAAAATAAATGTGCTAAAAAAATTAAGTGAAATGAAAAAATTGTAAATATATAAGAGAAAAAACATAGGGGAAGAAAATAATTAGAACAAATCCTAGTAAATAGAAGTTGATGAAAATAAATAAAAAAACCAAATAATTTAATATCCTAAAAGAATTATTCAAAATAAAGAAATAACTAAATAAAGAACAAAAATGCAGTGGAAGAAAATTAAAATAAAAAATCATTCGTAATTCTGTTTTTATTAAAAATAAAATAAGATTCAGATTTAGAAAAGTAAATTCTTTTGTTCACCACTCAAAAATTTAAATTCATTCTTGAGCCCAAATCTTACCTTCTCGATAAACCCCAAAAATTCAAGCCATGGCCCAATAATATTTGATTGTAAAGCAACACTGACTCTCTCCTTAAGCCTCTATCCTACATCAAAGTGTTGGATAACTTTGGCATGTTTTGGCATTTCAAAAACTGTTGTATCCTTCTTTTCATCTAAGAGAAAGTGGAATAATTGTATTTTTTCCTGATTACAAAAATTTTCAATCTTAAGACAGTCAGAGTTATCATTTAATTTCACTTATATTTCATATGCATAAGCAAAAAGAAAAATGAGTTCCAAAAAATTTAAAATCTTACATAAATTGTTAGATTTTATTTACAATAATTTTAGTTGTTTTTTTCACTACAAAAAAATAGATATTTTGTGACGCACCTTATTTGCGACGCACATCATGCGTCGCCTAAAGACACTATTAGCGACACACATGGTGTGCGTTGCTAAAAATAAAGAAAAAAGGGTTTCCCGCGTGAAAAAAAGGGTGCAAATCTTTTGGCAATGGCCAATAATTTATTAACGACGCACTGTGCGTCGCCAAAAGTAGCGATGTGCAAGTGAGCATCGCTAATATTTGTATTAGTAGAACGACGTCGTCTTATTGATTGTTTTGCAACGCACAATGACTTGTTAGCGACGCTCACTGGGCGTCGCAAAAAAGTCCCCCTATTTATACGATCGTGACCCCTAGTTTCTTCTTCTCTCTTTCGAACCTAATTTTTTCTCCCTCTCGATCAGACATTCTCACTGCTCAACCACGGTTCAGATGGCAGCAACGGACGGCCCCACTTTGCTAGAAATACTTATTAACCGAAGCAATTTTAATCTCTAAACAGAAATTTCAAGGTGCTTTTTAACCAAAGCAATTTTTTTTCAGGTTCTTGAAAGATTATTATTATTTTTCCTTCATTGGGTGCTGGGTTTGAATTTTTTTTTTTGATAAGTTGTACATAATTCTATACTTACATTTTCCTTATAGAATTTATTTGTTTTCATTTGATTTATTAGGGGAATATGTCTGATGTCTTAGCTATTTGAAAGTTGTAGGAAAATGTTATCATGACATTTAAAAGAAGAGTTAGGATCATGATTCAATATTTTATCAGCCAATTTTTTATTTAAAAAAAAATTAAAAATATGTAGTGAGTTAGTTTCCTCCATGGCATACATGGGTTGAGATGTCTGCACTAAAATCCTTTCGCAGAAATTTATTGAATGTGTGTTATGTGAAATAAAGTGTTATGTGATATAATTTAATTGTGTATTAAGAAGATTAGAGAAATGCAAAATTTCTATACCCACATAAAATGAAAAATTTCCGTAATCCTTGTATAATTCCTGCATTTAGCTCGATAAGGAATTTTACATAATATATTATATGCCGGAATATATGGTTGTAGATAGACTTGAATGCTAAAGAACGGTGCATATAGATGATCCCAAATTCTTGAAACTTCAAGCTTTGTTGAGTAATGTTCTTTGAAATTATTTTATGAACATCTCATGATTTGCATCTTTTTATTTGTTTAGTTCAGTAAATTCATGTCCCGGCTATATTGAAGTCAAATACCTTAAAAAAAATTTAAATTAGATTTTTTTTAGGACAAAAGTTCCATCACCCTTGAACAATATGTATGTCAATCCTCATATGTTTATGTTAAAAATTGAATACTTGTGTTTGGTTAAAAGTAATTAGAGGCTTAGTAGTTGAGAACTAATGTGCAAGTGTGTTAGAGTTGGATATCATGATCTATCTATTGTGACACACATTTATAAGTTTATAGTTGAAATCACACACACACATACACACTAGGTGGTCGACCAACTATCTAGTGTGTCACACATTTTATTAAAGAAAAATAAATAAAACTTTCACAAAGTAGCTGCGACTCTGTAAAAAATCATACCGTTTGATTTGAAATTTTTTTTAAGGGATTAGTTCATGAAAAAAAATTGGGACTAGTTTTGTAAGTTAGGAATTGCATTCATGTAAGCCTAACCCCGTTCGGGAGTCATTTTCTTCACATGTGAATCTTGTCGCAAAATTTATTCGCGATTGGATTCGTGTGTATGAAAATTGTTTCTTGCATTGTCTAGAGTAGGAGAGTTTGGGAATGCATAAATCCGCACTGCAATCAATAACGCATGCTTGAATATTCCATTATGAGAAAATTTTAGCACGATCTCCTACTGTTCTTTATGTATATATTTAGACGTGGTAACGTCTATCTCGTATACTTGGAGAACTATGGGGAGATTGACATGACTCGGAACCCGACCTATGCGGATTAGGGGTTCGTGATCAGCCACCAAGACCTCTTAATGATCATAACACCGTTCTAATTACCATTTAAGCAACAGAATAAATTTTTCTCTTTTCACATTCATAAAGTAAGCTACATAACCTGGTCAATGAATTAAACATTATTTTCTGAAGGATACAATTTTCACATCACCATACAGTTAAGTTGTATAATATTACACCATCTAGATTCACAAAAATTAAAAAAACATCTAGTCTATCTTCGGTCGAGGACTCATCCAAAAGAACTTGCTTCATCACTTTAGCACTTATCCTGTATCACCTGAAAGCAAGTTTGTCTAGTCCTCACCTGAAAATATGGTAAATATCTATAATGAGCTTGACGGCTCAATGAGTGTTTCATAACATTTCAAGGGTTTCAAAACTACTATGTAGTACATTCTGAATTGACTATACTCATATGAAATTAAAATATGTCATATCAAAGAACAACAAATCAGAGAATAGTATCAAAGTTATTTTCAATAAATCTCAGTTCAATCACGGTCGTAAATCAAAAATCGATAACATAGCACAATCATAATAATGATTCAATAACAGGGTTTGATAATGATGGTCAGTGTTGTAATTCAAACATGGTTCGAAGTCATTTTCAATATTAATAGTCATAGTCAAATCAACATCATGATTCAATCATAGTTCATATTCGATATTCATAAAGGTTCAAATCATTAAAATTTCTCTTTTATAGTCAGCAAATTAGAACCTCGTTGACTGAGATTAATATTCAATAGTACCACTAATATACCCCGTGGGCAGGGTTCGATGGCCAATAAATTAGAATCTCACTTACTGGGATCAATATTCGATAATGCCACCAATATACCCCGTGAAAAGGTTCAAGAAAGTCACAATCTATTCAAGAGTGACCAATCATAGAAGGGTGGTGTATCCAAAATGCCAAAATCGTCTCCAAACTCAATTATTCGAATAAGAGTTCCATATTTAGTCTTTAGTTAAAACAGTTCAGAAATCGGTCATAAAACTGTATAGTGTCTTGAGTATCCCACAAAACATTTTCCTAATTCAAGGAAAGAAAATACAGGTATTAATGGATCGTTTAAAATAAGCACTAGGCACAATGTCTATTATCAAAGGCTATAAGGCAACATACATCGATAAGTCATTCAAAATGAAAGCAAATGAAGCATGTCTATTATCAAGGTTATAAAAGAGTTCAATATTTATATGTATAATAAAAATCCATCTCAAGCATGACATGGAAATACTCACAAGGCATCAGTTATCAAAGTCATAAAAGAGTTGATATTTATATCTATAATGAAAACCCACCTCAACATGGTATGAAAAACTCACCTGAAGTCCCAAAACCTTAATTCAAAAATCATTCCTTAACGAGGGTCCCTATAATCACAATTCAAGATCTTGTTACTTTCTTGTTCAAAGCATCACACAATTCAACTGTTAACTTAGAGCTCTTTCTATTCCAATTACCCTCTTCTCATAACTTCATTAAGTCTTAAGGACTTATCAACCATTTTTTAATTTGCTATCGGGTCTTATTTTTTCCCAAAGGATGTCACTATTAGGTTCAAAGTGTCGAAGATAATTGGTTTAGACTTTTTTAGATCTAAATTTGAGTATCTATAGTTTATTTTCAGCCTAGGGGTGATTTTATGTTTTTACGTGTCATATTTTTCGATACTTCATTTGCTAAAATGGGCTCTACCGTGAGTCCGAATTGTCTAAAATAGTCAAGATGGACTACCTTTTATATTCAATTGGCCCTGGCTATCATTAGGGGTAAAATGATAAATTTTTATTTTACGTGTCTTAATTTTTTGGGAGTTAATCTCACAAATCGAACTCCACCGTTGAGTCTGGAATGCCCAAAAACATTGGGTTAGACTATTTGTGCATTTTAATTGGTCTTCGTTTGACTTATTTTTTGCCCAAGGACATTTTGGTAATTTCCCAAAATCAATTGGATTTAAAAATAATTTTTTATTATTTTTTTAGGTCATTTTGTAATTACTCAGAAGCTGGGAGTCAATTTGAAATTTTAGAAAATATTATAAATAAACCAACAGGTTCAGTCTCCACTCAATTGAACCGGTTTAGTTTGGTAAAAAACCAAACAATTTGGTTTAGTTTGATGCGTCATGCTAACTTCAGCGCTATATTTTTTTTCCCTAAGGTTCCAATACGACGTCGTTCCACTTATCAGGATCCATTTTTATAACGGTTGGCCCGACCCGAATCCGAATCGGAATCCAGACCTGACCCGAACAGGGTCGTCTTCCTCATCACTACAGCCACTGTTCATCTGAAACCCTAGAATTTTTCTTCTCTATTTCATCAGTTTTGGAGCTATATTCTTCTCTATTTTCAGTTCTATTCTTCTTTAGGGAGCCAAGGAAAGGTTTAGGTGTTGGTTTTATGGATTATAGTGGATCAAATGTTGGTTTTGAATGGTTATGCTCGATCTCGATAATAGGCTGGTTCACGGCCGTTGTTTGCTGAAAACTAACAAGGTTGGGCTTGTTGAAACTGTATCATCATGAGGTTTCATATTCCATTCAAAAAACCAAGGTTTAAGCTCAAATGGAGAAATTGATTTGGGTGGCCGTGACCTGCAATTTCATTTTTCTCTCTCATCTTGCGTCCATTTGTTAAAATTTTGGTGGATTTGAAATCCTCATAACATCTAGTTCACGCCCCAACCTACCAAAACTCATTTAGTTTCAGTTAACACAGCCCTATTCCTTGAGACCCATTAATGGCGGGTTTGAGTTTTTGTTGTTGAAAGCCCTCTTTAAGTCTCTTATTTCACTCCTAAAATGTAGCAAGGCATTGATAGAGTTCATGCATGCAATTTAATTTTCAAAACAAAGGCTAATAGTAGGGTTTCTTTCTTTAAATCTTAGAAAGGAAGTTTTAGTTGAGATTTACCTCTATTGCATGGTGGTGCCCTTCCTTTCACCTCTAATTCTGGACTTCTCCAAGTTCCATATAGCCATGCATGTAAGTTTTCTTCCCTCCTCCTCCTTCTCTTCCTTCTTCCTCTTCTCTCTCACTCTTTCTCTCTCTAGCTCACTCTCTCTCTAGCCGAGCACATGCACACACTCACTCATTTTCCTTTCTATCACACGCAACAAACACACACACACACATACATATATATATATATATCATATATTTTTATTTTTGAAAAATAATTATTGCTGCATGAATGACCATTGGCCAATTTGGGAGGTGGAACGAAATTTTTATATGCATATATACATATATATTGTAATATATTTCACAAAGAGTGGGCAACCCAAGTGGCTTATTTTTTTGGCTTAAGTGCTTGCTTTTTTCTCTCTTTTTTTGGGTCAAAGGTTCAAAACCCATTGGCCTCAATTTGGGCTTATTTTTCCTATTTTTCCCTTATGCTTCGTTTGGCAATCTAAATTATTTGTTTTGTTTTATTTTATTTTATTTTATTTTATTTATTATTATTATTTTTTTATTTTTTATCCCGTTTTAATTTCTTGTAACTTTTATTTTGCTTTCGTAAAATTTCTAATACGAAATTAGTAACTTAATTTCCAGGTAAACGGGTCGGGGTGTTTCATCCTCCCTCCTCTTCAAAGAGTTTTGTCCTCAAAACTTGAGTTAACTATGAGTGTGTAGTATATTCTATATTAATCCCATAGTAACTAAAAAAAACCAGCGATTCAAAAATAAGGTCTTACCTCATGTCTTTTTGTTAGAGGCAGGACAATTATTGATTAGCTGATAGAGTTGTGGTTGCCCTATTTTTTCTAGGTAGTCCTTCACTCAGTGTCCCTTCTTGCCACATTCAAAGCAAGCCCTTGTGTTCCACTAACATTGGTCATCTCTGTGGAGACCTCCACATTGCTGACACTTGTTTGGCTTGTCTTGATCTGGCTCCTTTGCCTGGCCCTTTGAAATTTTGCATTTCTTTTTTGGATTCTCCCTAGCTCTCTTACTTGAACCCTCTTTTATTTTCTTAGCAGTGTAAGCCCTTTTTCTTTGGTTCAGGTCTTTCACATATTCTTCGTTATTCTGTACTGCGATCAAGGCCATGTTCACTATATCAGAATATGATTCCGACTGGAATAGTGAAATGCGGTCATGAATGCTCCTTTTCAGTCCTCGCTCAAATTTCTTTGCCTTATCACGCTCAATCTCTATCATATCTGGAGCAAAACGGGCTAGCTCAATGAATTTAGCTTCGTATTCAGCCACTGTAATGTTTCCTTGATTCAGTTCAATGAACTCCACTTTCTTTCCTTCACAAACACTCTTTGGAAAAGACTTCTCATCCAACAATTTCGTGAACCTCCTCCAAGCCAAGAATGGAACTCCCGTTGTGTAATTTCTTTTCACTAAGTTCCACCAACGCTTTGCTTCTCCCTGTAGCCTAAAAGTAGCAATAGTGACCTTCTTATCCTCAGGACAGTCCATCACCTCAAATATGTCCTCCATACTCATTATCCAAGTTTTAGCTTTATCTACTTTAGGAGCTCCAGCCAATGTAGGTGGCTGAAGTTTCATGAATTGTTCTACCAAGCTTATTTGGTTTACATTGTTCATTCTATTTTCCCTATTGATTTGTTGCCTTATCTCAAAGATAAATTCATTTGGCGTTCGCTCCATTCTGCTAGGATCTTATCTGGCATCCTTTTCATGGTTTGCATTGGTCTCAGGCCTTGCCCTATTTGCCATCCTTTTGTTCCACCTATATCCACAAAACAAGATATTTAGAATCCCTCAACCATGTAACCATTAAACTGCATGCAAATTTGTATCATTAAATTAGATATTCATAGAGCATATTCAATCATATATCTCAATTTCATTCAGTCTATATTTTTATCCCTAAGTCATCAGCAATGGGTAATTTAATCGACTTTAAGAGTGGTTCGAATGGTCTCTCCTATCATCACTCTATTACCTAATCATCAAGGGCCATCAAATTTCTAACTTAACAATATTTCTATTTTTGGGAAATGTTGACCCTAAGGTTCAAATAAAAACCTCCATGTTTCAATGTCTCCCAAAAATTATTGATAATGTGATCGTCCTAATCACCCAAGAAACATCAGCTTCAATTCTGATTCGATCTTTCCCAAAGACCTTTAACCATTGCTCTAATACCACTATTTCACGACCCGGAACCCGACCTATGCAAATTAGGGGTTCGTGATCGGCACCAAGGCCTCTCAATGATCATAACACCATTTTAATTACCATTTAAGCAGCGGAATAAATTTTTCTCTTTTCACATTCATAAAGTAAGCTACATAACATGGTCAATGAATTAAACATTGTTTTCTGAAGGATACAATTTCCACATCACCATACAGTTAAGTGGTATAATATTACACCATCTAGATTCACAAAAATTAAAAGAATATCTAGTCCATCTTCGGTCGAGGACTTATCCAAAAGAACTTGCTTCATCACTTAAGCACTTATCTTGCATCACCTGAAAGCAAGTTTGTCTAGTCCTTACCTGAAAATATGGTAAATATCTATAATGAGCTTGATGGCTCAATGAGTATTGCAAAACATGTCAAGGGTTTCAAAACTACTATGTAGTACATTCTAAAATGACTATACCTATATGGAATTAAAATATATCATATCAAAGTATAACAGATCAAAGAATAGTATCAAAGTCATTTTCAATAAATCTCAGTTCAATCACGATCGTAAGTCAAAAATCGATAACATAGCACAATCATAATAATGATTCAATAACAGGGTTTGATAACGATGGTCAGTGTTGTAATTCAAACATGGTTCGAAGTCATTTTCAATATCAATAGTCATAGTCAAATCAATATCATGATTCAATCATAGTTCATATTCAATATTCATAAAGGCTCAAATCATTAAAATTCCTCTTCTATGGCCAGCAAATTAGAACATCGCTGACTGAGATCAATATTCAATAGTACCACTAATATACCCCGTGGGCAAGGTTCGATGGCCAACAAATTAGAACCTTGCTGACTGAGATCAATATTCGATAATGCCACCAATATATCCCGTGGAAAGGTTCAATAAAGTCACAATCTATTCAAGAGTGACCAATCATAGAAGTGTGGTGTATCCAAAATTCCAAAATCATCTCCAAAATCAATAACCTCAATAACAAACTCAGTTATTCGAATAAGAGTTTCATATTTAGTCTTTAGTTAAAATAGTTCAAAAATTGGTAATAAAACTATATAGTGTCTTGTGTATCCCACAAAACATTTTCCTAATTCAAGGGAAGAAAATATAGGTATTAATGGATCGTTTAAAATAAGCACTAGGCACAATGTATCTATTATCAAAGGCTATAAGGCAATATATATCGATAAGTCATTCAAAACGATTGCAAATGAAACATGTCTATTATCAAGGTCATAAAAGAGTTCAATATTTATATGTATAATAAAAATTCATCTTAAGTAAGACATGAAAATACTCATAAGGCATCAATTATTAAAGTCATAAAAGAGTCGATATTTATATCTATAATGAAAACCCACCTCCACATGGTATGAAAAACTCACCTGAAGTCCCAAAACCTTAATTCAAAAATCCTTCCTTAACGAGGGTTCCTATAATCACAATTCAAGATCTTGTTACTTTCTTGTTCAAAGCATCACACAATTCAACTGTTAACTTAGAGCTCTTTCTATTCCAATTACCCTATTCTTATAACTTCATTAAGTCTTAAGGTCGTATCGGTCATTTTTTAATCTACTATCGGGTCTTATTTTTCCCCAAAGGATGTCACTATTAGGTTCAAAGTGTCAAAGATAATTAGTTTAGACTTTTCTAGATCTAAATTTGAGTATCTATAGTTTATTTTAAGCCTAGGGCATTTTTATGATTTTATGTTGTTATATGTCATATTTTTCAGTATTTCGTTTGCTAAAATAGACTCTACCATCAAGTCTGGATTGTCCAAAATAGTCAAGATGGGCTACCTTTTATATTCAATTGGCCCCAAGGATCATTAGGGGTAAAATGGTAATTTTTTATTTTACGTGTCTTAATTTTTTGGGACTTAATCTCACAAATTGGACTCTGTCGTTGAGTCCAGAATGCCCAAAAACATTAGGTTAGACTATTTGTAGATTTTAATTGGCCTTCGTTTGGCTTATTTTTTGCCCAAGAGCGTTTTGGTAATTTCCCAAAATCAATTGGATTTAAAAATATTTTTTTATTATTTTTCTCGGTCATTTTGTAATTACTCGAAGCTGGAAATTAATTTGAAATTTTAGAAAACTTTATAAATAAACCAACCGATTCAGTCTCCACTCAATTGAACCGGTTTAGTTTGGTCAAAAACCAAACGATTCAATTTAGTTTGATGCGTCATGCTGACGCCAGCGCTATATATATATTTTTTCCCCTAAGGTTCCAATACGACGCCGTTCCACTTATCAAGATCCATTTTTATAACAGTTGGCCTGACCCGAACAAGGTCGTCTTTCCCATCACGACAGCCACTGTTCATCCGAAACCCTAGAGTTTTTCTTCTCTATTTCATCAATTTTGGAGCTATATTCTTCTCTGTTTTCAGTTCTATTCTTCTTTAGGGAGCCAAGGAAAGGTTCTAGCATTGGTTTTATGGATTATAGTGGATCAAATGTCAATTTTGAATGGTTATGCTCGATCTAAATAATAGGCTGGTTCACGGCCGTTGTTTGCTGAAAACCAACGGGGTTGGGCTTGTTAAAACCGTATCATTGTGGGGTTTCATATTCCATTCAGAAAACCAAGGTTGGAGCTCAAATGGTGAAATTGATTTGGGTGGCCGTGACCTGCAATTTCATTTTTCTCTCTCATCTTGCGTCTATTTGTTAAAATTTTAGTGGATTTGAAATCCTCATAACATTTAGTTCACGCTCCAACCTACCAAAACTCATTTAGTTTTAATCAACACAACCCTATTCCTTAAGACCCATTAATGGTGGGTTCGAGTTTTTGTTGTTTAAAGCCCTCTTTAAGTCTCATATTTCAATCCTAAAATATAGCAAGGCATCGATAGAGTTCATGCATGCAATTTAATCTTCAAAACAGAGGCTAACAATAGGGTTTCTTTCTTTAAAATCTTAGAGAGGAAGTTTCAGTTGAGATTTACCTCTAGTGCATGGTGGTGCCCTTCCTTTCACCTCTAATTCTGGACTCCTCCAAGTTCCATATAGCCATGCATGTAAGTTTTCTTCCCTCTTCCTCCTTCTTCCTCTTCTCTCCCACTCTCTCTCTCTAGCTCACTCTCTTTCTAGCCGAGCACATGCACACACTCACTCATTTTCCTTTCTATCACACGCAACACACACACACACACACACATATATCAGACATTTTTACTTTTGAAAAATAATTATTACTACATGAATGACCATTGGTCAATTTGGGAGGTGAAGGGAAATTTTTATATGCATATATACATATATATTGTAATATATTTCACAAAGAGTGGGCAGCCCAAGTGACCTTTTTTTAGGCTTAAGTGCTTGCTTTTTTTTTTTTAGGGGTCAAGGGTTCAAAACCCATTGGCCTCAATTTGGGCTTATTTTTCTTATTTTTCCCTTATGCCTCGTTTGGTAATTTAAATTATTTGTTTTATTTTATTCTCTTTTATTTATTATTTTTTTTTATCTTGGTTTAATTTCCCGTAACTTTTTATTTTTCTTTCATAAAATTCCTAATACCAAATTAATAACTTAATATCCTGGTAAACGGGTTGGGGCGTTACAAAGATGCTGCCAAAATTTTGTCCGAATGGAATCAAGCGTTTGATTTGCTGCTGATTGCAATGTAGATTGTGCATTCATGAATGGGATAGGACCACCTTACCCTTTAGAGAGAAGTTGGTGGTGCTAGGATTCATGTTTCATGTTTCATATTTGTAGTGAGCAACATTTTTTACTTGTATTAGGTAGATGAAAATGGATAAGAGTTGGATGGACTTGAGGGGCAAGCATTTGCCAGGGTATGTGAAGGGGATCAAAGATTTTATTGAGTTTGCTCGTGCATATCTGCAAATGGGAGAAATAGAATAATATGTCCATGTAGGAGGTGCAATAATAGGGATTATATGCATATAGATAAGGCCAAAGAGCACCTACTCCTACACGGGATGGACAAAACGTGTACGTGTTGAAAATTTCATGGGAAACACTGTGACGTAAGAGTGGTATTTGAGGATAAAGAAGAAGACGACGATGATGACTTAGGTGACAATGTACGAAGGCTTGCCACAAATGCTGGTCGACTTATAAGGGGCTATAACTGGGGGTCGTAGTCACAGGAGTGACACAGGACAATCGGAAGCGTTTGAGTCCTTATTGAGGGAAGCAAGGCAACCGTTGTATCCAGGTTCTGATAAGTTTTTGAAACTGGATTTTCTCGTGAAACTCCTTCATATTAAGACCATCAATTGATGGAGTAACAAATCATTTAATATGGTCATTGAATTGATTAAAGCAGCACTTCTTACTAGGGAGACCCTTCTGAAATCATATTACAAGGCAAAAAGAATATTAAGAGATTTGGGCCTCGGGTATATTCCCATACATGCTTGCAAAAATGATTGCATGTTATTTTGGAATAAGACTAAATAATGTATGGAGTGTACGGTGTGCCACGAACCCAGGTACAAGCTGAATGAAGGAAAGAGCAAGAAAATTCTGCATAAGGTGCTGAGATATTTTCCCTTAAAATCAAGGCTACAAATGTTGTACATGTCTCAGAAGACGGCAAAAGAGATGCGGTGGCATAAGGAGAAGTGTATTGCTAAGAAAAATGTATGTAGGCATCCGGCAAATTCTCAATCTTGGGCTGAGTTTGATAGAAATCACGAATGGTTTGAAAATGAGCCGCGTAATGTACGACTTGAGCTGGCTAGCGACGGTTTCAATCTGTTCGGTGACATGAGTAATGTCTACAGCATGTGGCCGGTGTTACTTGTGCCATATAACTTGCCACCGTGGAAATGTATGAAAGGACCATTTATCTTCATGTCGTTGCTTATTCCAGGGCCAAAATGGGCCTAACCTTCTTTGTTTTTTTGCAAGTGTAGGAACTTAGCAAGAAAAATAGTAAGAGCCGAAGCAAGCAAAAGGTGACCCACTAAGGTAGATCACGACCTTTTGTTAGGTATATGTAGAGACCAAAAAAATGAGAATAAATTTTTTTTTTAATGATAAAACATTATTTAAAATACCCCGACCCAAATAACAGAACAATTTGGCTTATGTTACGAGATTTGAACTTCTTTAATTTTTATTTACTTTTAATTAATTTAGACTATGAGATTATACGAGCACGTGTACATATATGTGTATATATATATATTTATGGAAATTTATGAAATATTCTATTATGTATATATGTGCATAAAGACTCATGTAAATATATATGTGTGCTATTAGTATGTATGTGCGGCAATACATGTGGTGAAATGTATGTGTACAAATATGCATAAGTGTATAATTAAGTGTATATATATATATATATGTGTGTGTGTGTGTGTGTGTGCACAAGGTGTGCAGCACACGTGCAGGTGGCTGTATATGTGTGAGTGAGTGTGTTTGGTATGTGTGTGTGTGTGTGTGTGTGATATGATATATGTATATCATTATACACCTATACCCACACCTAAGGCCCAATGATGATAACTTGTCTAGGGGGGGAAAAGGTTGTTTGTGGGAAAAGAGCAAATGAGTGCATAAAACAGTATGATAGGTCTGAAGTAGAGAGAGAGGAAAAATCAAAGGGGAAAGAGAGAGGGAGAGAGCAGTTGAGGTGATATATAATTTTATACTTGTATGCGTGAGAGCTAGAGAGAAAAACAGAAAGAAAGAAATCAAATGAGAAACTGAGAGAGGGAGTTCTAATATTCAGAAGTTGGACTAAGAAGGAAGCACGAAGGAAGAAGGGGAGTGCACCAGGAAAGAACCAGAAAACTAGGTGAGTTAATTGGTTTCTGTTTTGAATTTTTCAAGCATGATTGTTTAGTTTTGAGTACAGGATCTTAATAAGCATGAACTTAGAAACGTTTAGGAAAAATAATCAAAAAGAATGATACAGAAATGAGGTAGAAAAGTGAAGTTATAGGTTTTAAGAATAAGTTGGACTTCTGATATTTTATGTGTTAAACGTGAAATAAATAATGGGAGGTTGTTGAGATGAGTTGCAGAAAACAGTTTGAACAAGTTTAGAGTGGAAATAGTAGTCAAAAATACTCAAAATTGAAAAAGTTCAGTTGGCCGGAGTTACGACTTCCCTCAGTTTTGAGTAGGTTTAGAAAATGAAATTGAGAACAAATGTTAGAAATGAGATCTACATGGAAATTAGAAGAAAATGGCATTTAAAAACCCTTAAAATTTGACTAGAGTTAGGTTGCTGTCGCCGGAGATGGCAATAGAAACCTAACCTGGTCTTTACCGAAAAATCAAGCGTAGGGATGAACTGGGTTGGTAAGACGGCGTCGTTTAGTGCTTGACAGGGGCTATGCTGTGTTGTTTAGGCTTAACCGTTTAAAATTAAATTGAAATTGGGACTGTTTGGGCCTGAGTTTAAGAAATTGAAATGGGAATTAAATTGGGAATGGGGGATAACCTGTTTCGATTTTACGATTAGTCGCCGTTTGGTTTTAAAATCATTTGAAAAATAAAAAGGGACCGCAGTCCCTCAGGTTCGAACGGCAGACCTCCCAGGAACCCCAAGCCCTTAACCCACTGAGACAGGTACCACCCGTGTCACTAAATCCCCCAAATATATATATATATATATATATATGTATATATATAATATAGTTAAATTAATACAGAAAAAAAAGGTGCGCAGCACCCTGGGAATCGAACTCAAGACCTATGGGGATGACACAGTGCTAGCCACTGTGCCACCAATTCTCACCCGTTCATAATTGCACCAAATATATATATATATATATGTATTATACTTAAATAAATAATTAAATTAATTAAATTAAATTAAATTAAATAATAGTGAAATGACCCGAAGACCAAATTAAACAAATCATTAGTGTTTTTTTTATGTCTCGAACATTCTAAATCCAACGATGAGGTCCGTTTTGTGAGGCGAGTTCCCAAAAAATAAAAGACCCGTAGGAATACCAAAAATGATCAAATTGCCCCTAAGTCAAAGAGTAGTCAAACGAATCCCGATTAAAATAAAAGAATAGTGGATTTTTATTATTTTGAGTATTCCAGACTCAAAGGTGGAGTTTGATTTATGAAAAGAGGTCTTGAGAAGCAAGAACCCATAAAAGTACAAAATGACCATTTTGCCCTTTTTAGTACCAGTCCAAATTGAATTTCGCGAAAGCCTAAATCGACTTTGTTCGACGTTTCAGATTCAATGGTAGAGTCTATTCAAGTAAAAGAGATACAAATATTAAAGAGGCATAAAATTTGATGAATAGCATAAATTCATGTGACGATACACTGAGATATAAATTGTGAATCTTAGGAACACCGAAAGGAAAGGAGAAGGCTGTTTGACCATTCTAGACAGATACAGTAAAGGGGCTGCATTCTCATTGATTAGTTCAACTGCACAGCGAGCACGACTTCCTAGGGTTGAGACTAACTCATCCAGGTATGATATTTTGCTAAGTAAAGAATAGGATTAAGTTTAGGAGTAATTTTCATGTTGATTGAATGATTCATATGTTGGTTTGATGTTAGAAATTCATGTGAGATATAGTTGCTTTGAGAAACCTAGAGTTGATTGAATATGTGCTTATGTGTTCTTTGTTACTCTTTGAGAGTTTGATAAAGTGGAAAACGTAAACCGTGACTATATGTACATTCCATGTGTTGGTACTATATGTGATTTATGTTCTTCGAGAATTATTGAGATTGTGAATAATTGTTATTTAAAGCATGTGTTTGGCGAAAATGCTGCATTGAGATTACATTATGGCATGGTAGAATTAAAGCATATTGTTATGGTATGATTCATTAGAAACATAGTGTGGGTTGAGCATGTGGTGCTATGCATTATGAGGGTGTAGATCCTGTGGTGAAAAACTCCAAAATTGGCCATTACATTGGTGCCCAGTATCCAACTGATGTGATCCGTGAACGGGACATTGGTACTTAGAATCCATCGGGAACGATCCGTAAATGAGACATTGGTGCCCAGTATCCAACGGATGTGATCCGTGAACAAGACATTGGTACTCAGAATCCATCAGGAACGATCCGTAAACGAGACATTGGTGCCCAGCATCCAACAGATGTGATCCGTGAACGGGACATTGGTAATTAGGGTCCATCGGGAACGATCCGTAAATGAGACATGGGTGTGGAATGGGGTTTGCATGGGTGCGTCATGCATATTTTCATTGCATCCTGTGGATGGTTTGGAAGGCATGTAGATATAAATGTACACTTTGCACATGACATGCCTTAATTTTGTTTCTTGCATTAACATTGTGTCATACCAGCAATTGAGCTGACCCATTCGTGGGATATCATATTACAGATGACGCTCCTGGTATATGAGACTCGATGAAGTCTTGGAGAAAAGAGGGAAAGGAACTTAGAAGCATATTCGGCCCTTGGGGCATATTTTGAGATGTAGGGGCTGAAGCCCAAACAACCTGAACGATATGCTTATTAGATGTACTTTACGTGTTTATATGTTGAAGAAAATGAATGTATGTTTAATTGAATCCATTAAATTATCTTTCATTTACTTTTATTATTTCGTTTAACTCACTCCCCGGGTTTGCAAAAATTCGGGGCGTGACAGTATAGGCACGAGATGGTAAGTTAATACATGTATCAAGTTCTTATTGTATAATCTTTTCATAAAATTAATCTTCACAGGCTATTGTTTATTTTCTGCAGCGAGACTAGGAAACCGGTGCACTACCCAGCCCCATTGATTTGTGGCACAGGACGCACTACAACCCCAAAAAGGGTTGGACTAAGCTTGAAGCTCAGTGGCTTATGTAAGTTATTTATATATATATATATATATACCAGTATTACTAATTTAATATTAATCTAAAGTTATAAAAGTAGTAACATATATTTATGTTTTTATAGGAGGAGATAGTCCAGCTGCGTGCTCAGCCGACCCCTAAGGGTGAGCATCCGCTGACCGATGACCAAATATAAGAGACTATTCTGGGCAGGAGGCGTGGATATGTGCATGGCTTAGGGAGTGGAATGGACCGACGGCATCGTCCTCTACCGTCGAGAATAATGCTAGGTTTCACGAAGCCACTTAGAGAGCTGAGGCAGCTTAGAGACGGAATACACAGCTGGAGCAGATGATGACAGAGTTCCAAGCTCCTCAAATCCAGCTAGAGACTCTTATGCAGATGGTCCTCAGCCAACAGGGAGGCTCTGTTCAGCCTTGGTAAGTTTTTAAAATTAATTACTTTAGTGAATTTATTATTTATAGAAAATGTTATGTCAAAAAAAAAAAAGGATTCCGGCCTAACGGCCTAGAAACTACATGACACACTTCACATATGAAAATAGGTTTGCATGAACTTACTTAATTTTATTAGTTCTAATGACCGTTAAAAACTTATGTAACTTTCCACTCCAACAAGGCCCATTTTGGGGTTTTGACAGATCAAAATATCGGATATCATCCTACCCACCCTGAAACTCCCTCACACACCTCACAAATGATAAAATATACTTGCACAACGTTACGGCACTATGTTCGGATGCCCGGTTTGAACTTTTACAAGTTTCTGCTCTAAAAAGGCCCATTGTGGGGTTTTGTCTTACCAAAATGCCGAATATCGGCCTACCAACCCCGAAACCCCATCACACACCTCAAAAGTGATAAAATAGACTTTCACGAACTTACAGCACTCGGTTCGGATCATCGGTTTGAAACTTATGCAAGTTTTAGCTCTTAAAAAGCCCATTTTGGGGTTTTGATGGACCAAAATGCCAGATATCGGCCTACCAATCCTAAAAACCCATCACACACCTCAAAAATGATAAAATAGACTTACACAAACTTACGGCACTCGATTCAGATGCTTGGTTTGAAACTTATGCAACTTTCTACTCTGAAAAACCCCATTTTAGGGTTTTAACGGACCAAAACACCGAATATCAGCCTAACTACCCCCAAAACCCCATCCCACACCTCAAAAATGATAAAATAGACTTGCAAAAACTTACGGCACTCTATTCGGATCATTGGTTTCAAACTTATGCAACTTTCTACTCCAAAAAGCCCTATTTTGGGGTTTTAACGGACCAAAACACCAGATATCGGCCTAACTATCCCGAAACCCATCACACACCTCAAAAATAAAAAAAATAGACTTGCACAAACTTACGACACTCGGTTCGGATCATTGGTTTCAAACTTATGCAACTTTTCACTTCAAAAAGCCCTATTTTGGGGTTTTGACGAACCAAAACATCGGATATCAGCCTAACTACCCCAAAACCCCATCACGCACCTCAAAAATGATACAATAGGCTTGCATAAAATTACGTCACTTCGTTCAGATCACTGGTTTTAAACTTATGCATCTTTCCGCTCTAAAAAGTCCCATTTTGGGATTTTGACTAACCAAAACACCAAATATCGGCCTAACTATCCAAAAACCCCATCACACACCTCACAAATGAAAAAATAGACTTGCACAAACTTACGACACTCGGTTCAGATCGCCCATTTGAAACTTATGAAACTTTCCGTTCCAAAAAGCTCTATTTTGGGGTTTTTGACGGACCAAAATCTCAGTGTCACGCCCTGAATTTCCACGAATCCGGAGGCGAGCGTAACGAAACTAAAAGAAAATAAAATAAAGGAAAATCTAAATGGATTTAACTAAACATGCATTCATTTTCATCAATATATAAAAGCATAAATTACATCCCATAAATATATCGTTCACATGTCATTTGGGCTTAAGCCCTTACATCTCAAAACGTGCCCTAAGGGCCAAATACGCTTCTAAATCCTTTTCCCTTCTTTTTTTCAAGATCTCATCAAATCTCATGTAGCAGAGGCGTCATCTATAATATGTTATCCCACGAATGGGTCAGCTTAACTGCTGATATAATATAATGCTAATGCAAGGAACAAAATTAAGGTGTGGCATGTGCAAGTGTACATTTATATCTACATGTCATCCAATATCATCAATGCAGCACATGAATAATATGCGTGACACACTCATGCAAACTCTATGCCACACCCATGACTCACTTTACAGACCTTCCCCGACGGCATGAGTACCCACGTATGACTCACTTTACGGACCTTCTCCGACGGCATGAGTACCCACATATGACTCACTTTACGGACCTTCCTCGATGGCATGAGTACCCATATATGCACAGCACTAAGTGCTCAACTCACACCATGCATCCAAGGAATCACACTATGCCAAGATGCTTTGATTTCACCATGCAACAATGCAATCTCATCGAAGCCTTTCATCCATACATGAAGCATACCTTAAACAATAACATTTAAATCACAAAATTCCTTCCTCATGTGTATATGCTATACATATTCCATTTAAACACATGTTCAAGTTACATATTCTCAATTTGAACAATCCTCAAAGAATATCAATCACACACTATGCCAACAAATGGAATATACATGTAATCATGATCCACATTTATCACTCAACCAAACTTCCAAGGAAATAACAAGAAACACATAAGCACATGAACAATCCAGATGAATGCACAAATCATGAGATCAATATGAAAATCAATCTTAAACTTAATCCTATTCCTTACTTAGCAAAATATCATACCTGATGGGTTTGTCTCAACCCTAAGAAGTCGTGCTCGCTATGTAACTGGACTAATAGCGAGAATGTAGAAGGTCAGACCGCCTTCTTCTTGCCTTTCAGTGTCCCTAAAATCATGAGATATAACTCAGTCCATTTGCTACTTGAATTATGTTATTCATCAAATTTTATGTCTTTATTTTATGAGTTTCTATTTTGCTAAAATAAACTCTACCATTGATTCCGGAACGTCGAAGAAAGTTGGTTTAGGTTTTTATGGAATTCAATTTGGATATCCGGGCTAGAAAGGGCAAAACGATCATTCTGCACTTTTACGGGTTCTTACATCTCATGACCTCTTCTCATAAATCGGGCTCTATGGTTGAGTCCGGAATGCTCGAAATAATAAAAATTCACTATTTGTTTACTTTAATCGGAGTTCGTTTGACTGCTTTTTAACTCAAGGGACATTTTGATAATTTTTAATGTTTCCACAGGTCTTTTATTTTTTGGGACCTCATCTCGCAAGCACAAACCTCACCGTTGGATTCAGAATGGTCGAGATAGTCAAAATATACTAAAGACTTGTCTCATTTGGACTCCGGGCCATTTCGTGATATTTAATTTAATTAATTAAATAAAGTTATAATATAATATAATATATATATATATATATATATTTTGTGTTCAAAAGATGACACGGGTGGTACCTTTCCCCTTTGGTTCACACATGTTCCCTCCATCCGTTTGATCCCAAGTTCGAAACTCAGGGGCCGCCACTATGCGCGCCCTTTTTTATTTTTCAATTTGTTTTAAAACCAAACGACGGATAAGTCTTCTAACCGAGGATAGGATATCCTCATTCCAACCAACCCCCAATTTAATTTCTTAGCTCTGTCACCAAACGCCCCCCTTCCTTCTTAATTTAAAACTGTTAGTTTAAAACGCCACCGTATCGTCCCTACCCAACACCAAACGGCGTCACCTCCTAACCACTGTTCATCACCATCTCGACTATTCCGGTGGAGCAGCCCTAGGGTTTAGTCCCCATCTCCGGCGACGGTGACCCAATTCTAGCCAAGTTTTAATGTTTTTTAATTGTGGTTTTCTTCAGTTTTTCCCAAAGATCCTATATCTAACCTTTGTTTTTAATTTAGTTTACCAGCTCTTCATGAATGGAGAGATTTATATCTCCAGCCGACTTTCTGGCCAACCCATTTCATGGAATTTTCTTCACTGTTTCAAGCCCAAATCACTTCCATTTGTTTTCTGCATCTTATTGGATTAGATCTAGGCCATTTAGATTAAGTTTTATACATAAAATACCAGAAATCTGAATTTTGTACACAACCTGTAACTACCTTTTTCTCTCTTGTTTTTGAACCATTTAAATTGATTCTTTTTGTAAACTAACCCACATTTCATGCTTAACATGACTCTATGAATCAAACCAAACACCATGCTTTTAAAATTTAAAAACAGAAACTAACTATCACTCACCTCTTTCTGATTTTTCCTTGTTGCAAGTCTCTCTCTTCCTTCTGATCTTCTCCCTTTTCCGACTTCTGAAATCTCCCTATGGTCCTCTCAGTCTCCCCGTAATGCTTACAACCTCCCCACCACTTCTTTCTTTTTGATTTTCTCTCTCTAACCGACACACACATCCATATACATAAAGGTATATACACACCCTCACGCAACCACCTGCAACAGCCCTACTGCCGCTGACTCCTTCTTTTCCTTCCTATCAAAATGTAGCTTTGCATTTAATGCATTGGTTGCATTTTGATTTTTCTAAATATATATATATATATATATATATATATATATATATATTATATCACACACACACAGTCAGTCTTCACACACAGCCACTTGCACACACAGCTGTTGTGCACTTCCTTTTAATATATATATATATATATATATATACACACACAATACATTAAACATATATGTACATATATATATATACACATACACATATAGAACATATATATCATACATGTATATCATATATATGTGTATATATTCTACTATACATGCCTACACATACATAACACACATTCCATATTTATACACTTATTTATTAAAAAAAAAATTCATTCCAAAATTTTGGATCTTTACACTCAGATATTGGCCTACCGACCCCGAAGCCCCATCACACACCTCAAAAATGATAAAATAAACTTGCACGAACTTCCGACACTCGGTTTGGGTCATCTTTTTGAAACTTATGCAAGTCTCTACTCCAAAAAGGCCCAATTTGGGGTTTTGACGGACCAAAATGCTAGATATTGGCCTAACTACCCCGAAACCCCGTTAAACACCTCACAAATGATAAAACAGACTTGCATGAACTTATGACACTTGGTTCGAATCACCGGTTTGAAACTTATGCTACTTTATGTCGTTCTTACTATTTATGCATGCAAATATATATATATATATATATATATATATATATTCACATTCTATGTTCATATATATTTAATAAGTGTTCTAATATATATTATTTGATCTTTATTTCAGATTGATCGGGATTATTGCGTCGCCGTATTTCTGTTCTAGGACTTTCTATTCTCATTTATTTTTTTTCTTTTCTTTAGTTACATTTTCTGAGACAGTTTTTTATTTTTGTATTTATTTATAAATTTTACTTTTACAATATAAGTAATTAGTATAATATATATATATATAATATATATAGATATATATATTATATATATAAATGCATTTTTCTTTTAATATATTCATTTTAGAATGTTTGGATTTTATTGTATATCAGAATGATTGATACAGGTTTGAAACAGGAATAAAACAAAAAAATAAATAAATAATTCAGGTCCAAATAAACCAAAAAAGAAAATTAACTTTTAGCAACGCACACAAATGTGTCGCTAAATGACCCAAAAATTAGTTTTTAGCGACGCTTCATATTCTTCTCTATAAATATACTATTAGCGACGTACTGAAGGCGTCGCTAAATAATTCTCAAAACATACTATTAGCGACACAAAATATTCATAGCTAATAGTTTCCAATAAACTATTTGCGACGCCCTGTGAGCGTCGCTAAAGGTCCCCATTAGCAACGCCCATGAGTCTTATGTATTGTATTAGCGACGCCCCCACCCGATTGTTAGCGACACCTTTTGAACGTCGCTAATAGTTTCCTTTAGCGACACCCACAAGTCTGCATGTCACTAATAGTATTAGCAATGTGACTATTCGCAACACCTCTTAGCGACACCCACATGTGCGTCGCTAAAACCATTTAGCATCACCTATTTCTATTATTAGCGACGCTCGCGAGCGTCGCTAAAAGAATCAACTATATTTTAGTAATTGGTGCTTTCAAATATAAAATATTTTTAATGAAGTTTCTTCTTAAATTATCTTATTACATATTCAAATTATTATGAAACTACTCACGTGCAATGCACGTGTGCATAAACTAGTCTAAATACAATTACTACATTATTGTTTCTTATTAATTAAATTGGATATAAATTTTTCGTCACTCTTAATATTCATTACCATCATTAGTTTTTATATCAAACTGAATTTATAATGCTTCACAATTATTAGTATCAAAGAAAATTCTCCTATATTTTTCTTTCTTTTTTAGAAGACATTTAAAGTGATCATATATGCATACACTTACTCACATATACACACTTGTATATACACACAACTCTCACACACGTCTAGAATATACACACACCACGACCATGTAGAAAGAGTGTGAGAGAAAGAGTTTTTAAAAATTGGAAGGGTCAACCCAAGAGGGAAAAAAGGGGATGAGTGCTTGTCTATTTTTGTGGTCTTTTTTCTTAATCAGCAAAAAAGAAGTATTATTGACAAGAAGAGAGTACATGGTATATAACTCAACAACATCAATAAAGACTAGGTGCAAAAAGCATCATTGCTAACCAAAATCATCCCAACTATGTTGGCACCAAACTAGAAGCCAATCACATGCTAGCACTAAGTCTGGAGGAGAAAAAGCGCAAACAAACTAAATACTCCATTTAGAAACAAAAACTACAATCACAAACACTAAGAAAGAAAGTGTTGCCCATATATTTTACCCTAGAAGGGGGGTGAACAAGGTATTATGCAATATTGGTTTTTTTTTCGATCTTTAAAAATGAAAACTATAAATGCACAATAAATGAAAAAAAGAGAGAGAACAAATACAACAATTTTATGAGTTTCAAAAAACTTTCTACGTCCTCGACTCATGTATCTCCACTTGAGTTTTTCCACTATCATGACTTCTTTGCAGGTGGAGACCAAACATTTACAAAGCGAAGACCACATCCCTCTTATCCCAGCAAAATATACATTTTTGCTTCACCAGGTAGCACCTACCCATAACTCTTACCTGCAATGAGATGATACAAAGATGTTTACCAAAAAGCACTATCTTCCAGAGTATTTTTAGTCTAATAAGATGCTCACTCTCTATAAATAGATCACATATAAGCTATGAGTGTTTAAGATAGGTATAACTTTCAAATCTAGATTTGGAAGATATTAGATCTGAAGTCAATAACAAAGATGTGAAAGTGTAAGCTTGTAAGTGATGGCTTAAAAAGCCTTATCGAACCTTTATTTATAGGCCTTTAAAGTATATGTCTATCACTTTTCAAAAAGAGTCGTTTCTCCCCTTTTGTCTATTCAAATTTTGAATTTGCGATTGCTAGATTTATAGAATCAGTCGACAGAACCATCAACCAGTCAACTACAATGAGGACTGGTTGACTAATTAGGTCAACTAATATTTCCAAAGGGTGTGAGGTTCATTTGGTTAAGAACAATCAGTCTACTGGTTCTATTTGTACACTATTTTTTCCTTTGAGAAGTGGTCAACTGATATTGCTTTTAGGTCGACTGATTTGGGCCGTGTATTTAGGAAATTCATCATTTGGTCATCCCGTAAACTGGTTCTATGAATCATTTGACTAGTTTTGTTTGTACACTAATTTTACCTTTAAGCTCAGTCGACTAAATCTCCTTGGAGGTCGACTGATTTAGACAATGAATTTTTAGGTTGTTTTGTAAAACATCATTCTATCGACTAGTTCTTAGGATCAGTCAACTAGTTTGATTAGTGTAACAAATAAGTTTTAAGAATCAGTCGACTGGTTCATGAACTGGTCGACAGGTTTAGACATTGAGTGTCATCTAGCTTATTTTTCTTAATATACTTTTATCAAAACCTTTTGATCTTTCAAAACTTAAGTTATGACAATGTTTTATTTTAAAAATCATTTGAGGTTAGTTCTTAGATGATGATTTTAAATAATGAAAGCCCAAAATAAGGAAAAATGAGAGTCTTCACATGAATCCTCAGGCTTAAGTGTGTCCATTTTGCTTGAATCATCATGAGAGCATTCTACATGTTTTGATCTTTGCTTTGTAGCAAATTCTTAAGTGATATCTTTTAGTTTGATAGACATTTGTCATTTTCTTGATCAACAATCTACTTTGACCTAGATAACCTATTTGCTTTGTCACTTGGATAAAATATTGGTCCATTGGATAATGTTTTTTAATCATCAAAATTACTGAGATACAAATCTCCCTTTTTTTATAATGACAAATCAATTTCCTTTGTAAATATTAAATAAATAGCACAAATGATAGAGAATAGAAATTATTGCATGTAGGCTATCCCTATCAATTTGTAAGTTTGAATTCATGCCCTAAGTAAATAAATCATTTTAAATTGCCATTATTTTCTATCTCTCTCTATCAACATGAGGTTTTGCAATTTTGGCTTTGTTTGTGCATTTGAATATTATCATCGATAACAAAGATTGCACAAAACACATAAGAAGGATATAACAAATGATGTTTTTCTATTCATGTATGATCTTTTTCAATAGTAAGCATGAATTACAAGTGTTAACAAAGAAAAGAAGAACAAATTTTTAATCAAAAACAAAAAAAAAAAAAAATCCTATGTTCTTTTCTATTTTTATTTCTTTTCTTTCTTTTTCTGCCTATTTCTCATAGTCCTTCCCCCCCCTCCTTTGTCATCTTCAAAAAACATAACTCAAGGCTGTTTGGAAGGAGGTTTGTGCTTAAGGATTTGCTGCAAAGTGTCCTTGATCTCGAGCACCTCTAGCTTGGTTTCGTGTTTTCTCTAATTGTGTTCATAAAGAGATGCAGCTCAGAGTTTAGGAATATGGATGTCATTCTCTATAGCCTCTATCATTTTTGTGGTGTCGGATAGGATTTTGGAGAGATTGGATTCAATGGTCCGAATTTGGGTGCAGAGGTTGAAATCCATTTCTCTAAGGAAAGTAAGGATGAAGGAAGAGTCGATGATTGGGACGGGAGGAGAAGCAGAGATAGTTTGTGGAAATAGGTGAGTGGAAGAGAAAGTTTCTTGGGTTTTCTCGGAGGAGGGAACGGATTTGAGGACCCATCCTTGGGTAGTAGGACTTGTATCCCATGGATTTCAAGGTGCCCTTAGAATAGATATCTGTATGGATAAGGGTGTAGAATTCAGTCTCCCCTCCTAAGGTCGATGTCGTAATGTTTGAAGAGGATGGTGAGATGGTTGCTATAGGGGAGGATGCCTTGTTTCTTTTTTAGGCAATCATTCATATGATGAATGATGATGTAAGGGAGGTTGACCTTTTTTGTGATTGAGGACGCACCGTATGAGGAACACGTCTATGTACGAGACAAAGTCCAGTCCACCGACATGTGGAAGGATGTTGTAGGTTATGATGTAGTGGGTGAGACAAGATTCGAAAGTGAGTTAGGAGGCTTTAGGTTTAAGTGCCTCGGTGATGTTAGGGTTACCACATATTTGTTGTATGGCTATGAGAAGATAAAATCCATCACTCACTACCCAAGTGTTAGTAGTGAACTTTTGGAAATCCCTTCAAGGAATATTGAAGATTTCAAAGACGTTTTTAGGTTTGAGAGGGAGGGGATGCTCAAGAACCCATGAAGAAGCATTGAGACCTTTGGGCATCTCAAAATAGATGTAAAAGAGCTGAACAAGTCAGGTGTATTGTGGATTAAAGCAAGAGAGAAATTCGGTCCAACCAAGGTAATCAAAGTGAATACCTATGAGAATGGATTCAGAGTCGAAGAAATGGGTGCTAATGGTTTTACCATACTCGATGTGACGATGCTTGAAGTCATCGTTGAACTTTTGTATGATGTCAATGTTGAGGAAGACTTGGGTGTCATGGCGAGATTTTTTTCAATGTTCAGTGTCAGAATCCTCTCTAGGGTGTTTTCCTAGGGATTTGGATAATGGATTTTTAGTTTTGGGAGCCATGGAAGAAAGAACGAGAAGTTTAGGGAAGAACTTGGATAGTTTTGAGAGGTTTGAAAGAGAGAGAGAGAGAGAGAGAGAGAGAGAGAGAAAGAGTGAGAGAGAGAAGTCGAAGAGTCTAAAGAGCGCGAGTTTGAAATGTTTTGAAAACCGCCCATTATTTATAGATTCAACCGAATTAGTCAACCGATTTTCACAGTAAGTTGACTGGTCGTGCCCTAGTTTTGGGGCGGTCAACTGGTAGGTCAACTATTTTAACCAGTACCTAAAAACTCTCTTTTTAAAACTCTTGATCAGATGACTTTTTTATTCATTCAGTCGATTAGTTCAACTATAATTGACTAGTAGGACAACTATTTTGACCAATAGCCGATTTTCATTCATTTTTAAGGCATTCTCATGAGCTATAAGGTATAAGTTGGTTACTTCTTGGTCGTTTGATTCTTCATCTGATTCATCCTAAGTGGCTTTCATTGCCTTTTTCTTGGATTTTCTCCCTTCTCCTTTGAGTTGGGGATATTCTGCCATTATATGTCCCAATTTATAACACTCATAAAAATTTTGAGGTTCCTTCTTACTTGATTCCCTTTTTTTGTTGCTTCTGATTTTGTTACTTCCTTCTTAGGTAGCTTTTGAATTCTCTTGTGATGAAGGCAACATCCTCATCAGTTCCTTGATCCTCTTTTTCATTTTCTTCATCTTTACTTGTATGAGATGAGGATTTAAGAGCAAGGTTCTTCTTTAGCTTATCTTCATCTTCATGACTTCTTATGGTAAGCTCATGAGTTATGAGGGATCCAAGAAGCTTATCAAGGCTTAGTTTTTTGATCTTTTGCTTCTTGAATGATCGTCACCTTGGCTTCCCATGTTCTTGGAAAAAAACCTAAGGATTTTTCTCACCATTTCAACGTTAGTATAGCTCTTCCCATGAGCATTCAAAGAGCTAACAAAGTTAATAAGGTGAGTAAACATTTCAAGTATAGAGTCACTATCATTTACTTTAAATAGTTAATATTTATAAACTAGCATGCTAATTTTAGACTCTTTGGCTTTATTTGTACCTTTGTAGGTAACTTCAAGTTTATCCTATATCTCCTTTACAGATTCTCAACTGAAGATTCTATTGAACTCATTTGCATCTAAGACACAATACAAATTACTCATTGCCTTAACATTTAGTTGAATGAGTTTCAGGTCATTTTTATATCATTCTTGTTCTTCCTTAGCAACCTTGGTGATGCTAATAAAACTTTCAAACTTCATAGGAATATGAGGTCCATTTGTAATTATCTTTCATATTTCATAATCCAAAGCTTAAAGATAAATCTTCATTCTAAGCCTTCCAATAAGTATAGTTTTGGCCATTAAACAGAGGGGGTTTGTTTAGGCTATTGTCCTTCAGCAAAGATGATTCCTACGACCAATGATCAATCTAATCTTAAAGTCACTCAAAACCCAAAATAAGGAAAAATAAAAGTCTTCACTTGAATCTTTGGGCTCAAGTGTATCCACTTTGCTTGAATTATCATGAGAGCATTCTACTTGTTTTGATATTTGCTTTGGAGTATATTCTTCAAATGAAATCTTTTAGCTTGATGGACATTTATCATTTTCTTGGTCAATAATCTTCTTTGACCTAAATGACATATTTGCATTAGTCACTTAGATAAAACATTAGTCCATTAAATAATATTTTGTGATCATCAAAATTACTAAGATATACTTAGTTGAAACATTTAAGGCTAACAGGAAGCCAACAAAAATCCTCCACCAACATCTCTCACATTGGATTCCTTCTTGTCTAATAATAAGGTGTCACGTGATATTGTCTAGAAAGTTGTATCAATTTTCCTTGAGAAGCTTTGTACGCTACACAATAACTAGTCAGCCTCACACATCTGAAAATGAACAATATCGGAATCGCACTAAAATTAAAACCCTAACTAATTTCAACACACAGATTCCAAATACGCCATTCATGTCTCCAAATTCATACGTTAGAATTTTAGGATTTATCTATATACCGAATTTGACTGTGTAGTCCCGTGACCAATATCAATCCCGAATAAATTTCTAAAATGATTTCTAAAACTCACAATATTAGATGAATGACTAATAATTTATTTTTATAATTTATTTAACTCATTTTCATTTAATTAATTATTTGCCTTTGATTCAAACTAAAAAATTATCAAATTGTCCTTTAACAATTTTTCACCTCTTCACATTCTCCACCCCTTATAAAAATTTCATTTTTAAAATTTATGTTATATTATCAATCTTTAAAATATCCTTTTGATAATATTTCAAATTGTTACCACCAATTGGTTTTGCCACTTTATTTTGTCTAAAAATGATATTTTTTGTATCAATTTTGGGACAAAACATCAATTTTGAGGGATCTTAGGAAAACCCTCAAACTTAACTCCCACAGGCAGCTGTACCAAAACTTACATGCAAATGCCTTTTTCATACAAACAAAATGGTAAAAAAGATCATCCTAAATTTTGGAAGTAATCTTAGCATAATAGGGATTTCGTGAATACGAAGTATCAACCCCATGATTAGGATTTTCAGAAAAAAAACAAAAACCAAAAAAAAAAAAAAGACAACGCAAAGTAAGGTGGTATCTATTTTCTCAACCTACTTAAGTCTAACCTTTTGTGTCCTCTGACCAAGGAGCACATAGATTTAGTGTTGTAAAAGAACTAAGTTATTTTTGTTTGGCTTGTGATCAACTCAATTGGAGACTTATTCAAGACTGATTTATGAGATAAAGAAAAATTTAAATATATTTTAAAACTCGTTAATTTAGTGAACTCAATTTTATAAATCAATAAGTTGTCTAGTACTATATTAAAAAACCTTCAATATATCCAATATTGACGCAGACTCAAAAGTCGAAATGAGGACTTTTTAAAGGAATAAATTTCCCCATCTCACTTATCAAAAAAATAATTTTTTCCATCTCATTTCTTTGCCACTAGTATCCACTTTTTTTCCTGGTTAATATATATATAAATTAATGTATTGTGCATATCCTCTTGTTTTTCAGGCACACTGCATTCTTTCTTTTGACTGGAGATGAGTTGAAGAATCAAAACCAAGGAATTCCATGTAAGCATGGAGCTAGTAGACAAGCTATACAGCATAAAATTTTAACAGAATTCTCTCATTTCATATAGGCAAGTATAGATCACACAATATTTATCAAGCCATATAACAAGGAATATTTTTATTGATCCTTTTCATCAAATAAATGTTGGATTCTTGCATTTGTGGACCATCAGTTCCCAGCTATGAATGTCTGAAATGGTTGAAATTCATTGGTTGAGATAGCATAAAGAGCCAGAGGACAGATGAAGTCCAAAACTTGCTATTCCACCATGAGTTGCAGGTAGTTCAGGGATTCACAGCGTCAAATATAGAGCATAGCCTTGAGATTGCCATATATCTGCCTGCTTCTACATTGTTGTGACTTGAGAATAGGATAGGATAAATGTGCGGAACTCTTAATGATGTGCAAAATAATAAGTTGCATATTAAAGCCAAACTAATAGGACAAACTGGGCCAGAAATCTGTTGTAGATATCCCGTGGCTTGCTATTTTCCAACTTTTCTTTTCTTTATTTATTATTTTTTTAAGGGAAAGTATTAGATTATTGATGATTATTTCAATAATTCTTCACTAAATATTGTTTTCAGAGTGAAATACTGTGCCTTCTGTTTGTCCCATGCAAACCCCCCCCCCCCCCCCCCTCCTTCCCCTCTCTTTTTTATCATTGATTTTCACTAAAAAAATTATCATCAAACTCGTTGACTTTTCTTCAATAGCTTTTCCAAGTTCTTACAATAATTTTCTGGATTAATTTTCAAAAAAAAAAAAAAATCTACATTCAAAACTTGCAATCCAATTAAGTCTAATTGATTGAATCTACCATGTATAGTTTACAGATTGCTTGATGCATTATGAAATTGCTTATAATTTCTTTTTACATTCGGAATCTCCTGATTAATACCTGAAAATGTCTTAAAACAAAAAATTCCACAAATAACTAATTTATATCATCCATCATGGTATATGTGTGTGTGTGTGTGTGTGTGGGCACACATACATACACAATACATGTGTGGAAAATGATTTCGTTCAATCTTGAAGTTCATACGAGGATAGGTTGAGGTAAATTTTACCACTTAGTGCGAAAGAGAAGGCTTCAATAGCGGCGCATGAAATTGGAATGTGTAATCAAATACAAATGATTAGAGTGAGATTTAATATAGTTCGTTTACATATAACAAAGAAGGAAATTCAAAGGCATACAAATTTTCATTCACAAGAAAATAGAAGAGGCATGTAAGACCAGAGAATAGGAAGAATAAGACAGCACAATTACAACTTCTTCTCCCAACTGGATTGGCGGACAATTAAGAGAATTAGAATTAGTTCTCTTGCACCTTAAAAATATTAGATGAACTGAGATAAGCGTAAGTCTCTAGTTCGAATCTCCACTAAGCCTGTATCCCCTTTGAGGACCACCCCAGGGTATATTACCTGCTTTACCCGTGGCTGTGGTGGGGCTACTATAGTGCTCTTAGATTTATGCCCGGGCACAAGTTTGAAGCGCTTAGTTGGTGGGGTTGGTTGCTAGGTCATCAAGAAATTAAACAATAATTTTGAGAAGAAGATGTTGATGGGTTCAAGAGAAGGGATACGAGAAAAGGTCGAATAAGAAACCATGTATTTAGAAGAAGAGTTGGAGGTAGCACCAGTTGTGTAGGAGGAGAGCCAAGAAGAGGATGATTCATAATCTTGAAAAAAGTTGTAGCCCTTGTTGAACCCTTTCAAAGGGGAAGGTGAGACATGGAAGCAGTTTGTAGATCTTGTGAAAGATTGATTATTGAGTTGGTTGGGTGAACTTTACTTTTACTGATTAGATCTTCCAAGGGCAGAGCTTACTAGCTCACATGAGGTATGAGATGATCAGTTGGTGTCAACATGGCTAGAACACCACACCTGACAATAGCAAGTGTTTGAGTGTCTTGATAACAATCTAAAACACATTTAAAATTGTCAGTATTATATATGTATACACACACATACATATATATAGATATACACATGTATATTGATTCTGGACAGGGGTTGCCCTATTAGTTGGAAGTTTTGAATGAGAGGAGCTCCAAATCCATATTTTATATTGGTATTAGTGGCTATACACCTTATGTTTACCGTCAACTCTTGATCAATAACTAATTACCTTAACGAAAGAGAAAAGGAAGCAGTGAAATAATAAAGAAATGAAAAAGCAAGTGGCAGTCCAGTTTCCTAAACCTATTCCTAGCACTATAAATTATAATAAAGAGACTAGCTTAATCCTTGTTTGAAGATAAAGGCCAAATCAAAAAATAATTGGAAACTGTGAAGCATATCTCTGAAGTGGTCCTTTTCTATCCCACCCCCCACAAACATATATTGTCATCATTAAAGGCAAGCTGAGATAAGGAAAAAGTTCTTTTGATAATCCTCACATAATGTTCACACACTCTGGGTGCACAATTTAATGATTTCTCCTTTGCAGTATCCATCATATCTGCAGTTTTAGTTCAATCATGTGGGATGTTATATCTTCAAATGTATTTGAAGCACAGTAGAGCGAATTGACCTTTTCTCTTTTTGGTTACAAGGAAAAGGAAAGAACAGCTAAGTACTGGGTTGGCCTTTCATAGGCAACACCCACCAAATCTGCATTAAATCTAATACATTTAGACTCCTCTGGTTATACAGAGACATATATATATATATATATATATATATAAAACTAAAAAGGTCGCTTCAAGATTTGCAATATTTTGATGGTTATTTAACTTATTAAGATTCTTAATATTTTAATACTGTTAAATATTAAAAACATAATGAACATGTTGTAAATTTTTTTGAAAGAAGTTTTAGGACTAAGCTGGATTACTACTTTGAATCTGAAGGCAAGAACAGATACTAAAGTTTTCAACCAAAATTAGAAAAGTAAAGTAAGAAAAAGTCATGTTCTCTGGTCCGAAAAAGAATGAATGAAAACTGGTAGCAAAAGAGTCACGTAAAGAACGAATGGATACTAGTTGAATGAACACTCCTTCGTGTTCTCTGGTGAGCTCAAATTCGGAGATTTGCACTTCTCCTGCGGATGATGCATCCACTGATTACTTTACTCAACTTTACAAATTTTGTATCCCAACATATATATGTATGTATGTATATATATATATATATAACTAAAAAAGTACCTTCAAGATTTTCAATATTTTGATGGTTATTTAACTTATTTTTTGGGTCTTTGCTATGTATGTACATTAATTATGTGCTCATGGATTGGGCCTCTTTTTGTGCTCGTCATTGTGTGTGTGTGTGTGTGTGTGTGTGTGTTGCTTTTATCTCTGTCCCCCTCACACACATGCTGCAAGATTCCTTTGCTTTTTATTATGGTGTCTTCCACTTGAAGTAGGAAAAGGTATGGGTGAAAGAGAGCGCATGAGCAATCTTAATTCTTAAAGCATCTTCACTTGCTTGTGGTCAAAGTAAATAAAAGGTAATTTGGGGACAGTCAAGCTCTTCAATTTGTCTTGTGTTGTTGCCTTTTAGTCAGATCAGATCATAACTAAGTCCAGCAAATTAACTATAAAATGCAATAACAATAATTAACCAACAAGCAAAAGATATTCATCATGAACTGGGAGAATGTATATTACTTTGATTATTTGCAATCATTCTTAAATTCAATGACAACTTGAATCATGTCTAAAAAATTTCTGGACTCTTTCACCATTTCCTTTGTCTGAAAACTTCTTCCTGTTTTTTATTTTTATCTTTTTGTCAATTTTAGGGTGGAGTCAAATTTCAGTCCTTAATTATTAAAACTTGAGATGATTAAAAACAACATTTTTGTGTTGGCTTTGCTGCAAGACAATATAAAACTCAGTTGGCCACACATGACTCCTCTTAAATGAGAGGACATACATTTAAGTCTCATTTCACTCAAAGAAATTATGAGATTGATTTGTCTCACTTGATCATGATATTAGGTTGGGTTTGTTTGTTTCAAGGTTGTATTAGAGTGCTTTCTGCCATAATAGATATATAAATTCTTTGATATTCTTGTACGTTGAAAGTTTATAATATATCATTACTCTAATAATAAAAAAAAATAGGTGAGACTAAATGCACTCATCTCTTGTACATATAGATTCCAATTTATGGGATATAAGTGGGAGTGAATGACTATAAAATGAATTCAATTGGACTGCATTTAGCTCCACCCAAAAATATCATAGTCATGATATTCAAGTGCAATATTCTAACCCCAAAAAATTTAAGATGATTCCATCATTCTATTTGTTTGATAATAAAGTCAATTTTTTGGGATTTTTTATAATCTCAATTAATGGGAAGTGGTCAGTGGTGGAGGGAGGGGGAACTAAGGGAGCCATGGCCCCTAAAAATTTAAAATTTGCATTTTCTCATTAATAGGACACCTCCCCCAAAATATATTCATAGGAGTTCTCTCAAATTTTAATACCTACACTTTGCCCCCACTAATTATTATTTCTGAATTGTCATTAAAATTTGGGATAATTATGTCATTCTAATTGTGCAAGAAAGATAATATTGTGGGGTGTTTTTTTTTTTTTTTGTCAAACTCGCATGGTTAGGAGAAACATCTTTCATTCACATGTTCTTTTAAAATTATTTTGGAGATACATGTCAGATAAGAAGTCGTTGATTATAAATCGCGCCTTTAAAATAAAAGGCATAAATTTGAAATGCATTTTTTTGTTTTTAAAAAAAATTGTATTTTTTCAGATAAAAAAAATTTCAAAATACATTTTAACATAAAGATGCATTTAGAAATTGCGTCTTTAAAATAAAAGGCGTGAATTCAAAATGCATTTTTTTGTTTTAAAAAATTTGTACTTTTACGGATAAAAAAATTTGAAATGCCCTTTAACATAAAGATGCATTTAGAAATTGTGCTTTTAAAATAAAAGGTGTGAATTCGAAATGCATTGTTTTGTTTAAAAAAAATTGTACTTTTACGGATAAAAAAAATAATTCAAAATGTGTTATACCAAAACAATGCATTTAGAAAGTGTATTTTAAAATTACGCCTTTAATTTAAAAACACATTCTGTAAGCGTGCCTTTTTTGTGAATATGAATCTTCCAAATCTTTTTAAAATGACGTGAGAGTACAAAATATTATTCCAAATGACACTGAGTGACAAAAAATTCCAATTTTGTGTGTGTTTGTTTTGAAGGCGAGTTATTATTGTTAGGATTCTCCCAAAATCCATATCATAAGACATATATTTTGCAGAAATAAAGTGATTATATCATACAAAATAGTAAAGTTATTGTTTATGACATGAAAGGTCATGAGTCTCTCAGACTCCGCAATTGCGAAAGTCTCTCAGACTCCATATTTTAACTCCATAGTTTATATACTGAGATAGCCTTTTTACTTTATTTTATCTAAAACAATATTTTTTTTATTTGTCAATTTTGGGACAAAACATCCAATTCTGGGGGATGTTAGGACAACCCTCAAAATTAACTCCCACATGCAATTGCCTTTTTCATGCAAACAAAATGGTAAAAAAAATCATCGTAGATTTTGGAAGTAATCTTGGCATAATATGGATTTCATGCCTACTTAGTATCAACCCCATGATTAGGATTTTCTTAAAAAAAAAAAAAAAAAGAGGCCAAAGTAAGGTGCCATCCATCTTTTCAACCTAGTCAAGTCCAACCTTTGGGGTCCTTACTGACTCCAACCAAACACTACATAAATTTTATAAATAAATTATTTGAATTCAACTCGTAATTAATTTGATTAAAAAATATAATTAATTTAAATTTAAATATATTTTAAAATTTATTAATTTATTAAATTACAGTTGATAAGTTAATAAGTAGTCTATACTCAAATCAATATTAAACTTATTTAAAATCAACACAAGAAATAAATAAATTAAACTTGAAAATAATAAATTTGTTTATTTTAACAAATTATGGTTAAATAACTCACTAGTCAATTTAGCTCCATTCATTTACAACCCTATACAGATTAAAAAAAAATAGATAATTTCTCTCCTGAAAATGATGTTTTTAAGAAACACATTAATTAGATAATTATTCCTTGCCTATAGGGGTAATACTTTTCATTTCGCATCTTATCAAACCCTTTTTGATCCTCTTGGCTTTATCCGCTTGAAACCCTCTTCATTTTTTTAGGCCTCTTTTGTTCCCAATAAACATTTTTTTTGTGAGTTTTGAAACAGAGGTCAAAATGTTGTTTGGGTGGTTTTTAAATCTCAATTATGGGATTGATATTTGCTGCCTCAAATTTCTTATTATATCATGAGTAGCCTTTTTTTTTGTTAGTTTGAATTATTTTACATGGTTGAGTCACAGAGAGATGAAATTTGAGTCTTAAGACTGGAAAATGAATTGATTGTTCAGGCTTTAGGTTGAAGCTACTAAAAGAAAATTCTATATTTTGAATGTGAGTTATATATATAATTAATCAAGAAATCATATTTTGTCTTGAATTTGAGATATAATCAGCCTTAGTTAATAAACACACACAGCTCAAAAATGAAACTTTGATCACCCAGAAAGATATGGTTGAATTTCTACTATTTTAGAGAGAGAGAGAGAGAGAGAGAGAGAGAAGAGAGAGAGAGATCAGCCTTAATGGTCGATAAGAGTTGCAAAAATATGAAAACATGATATGAGTAGCAAAAAGATGAAGTTTTGATCACCCAGAAAGATATTTGAATTACTACTTGATATATATATATAGAGAGAGAGAGAGAGAGAGAGAGAGAGAGAGGGGGGGGTGTTGGACCCTTGTGAAAGTTAGATGCAATGACGATGTCAAAAACAAAATGGATTTTGAAAAATCTATGTATGTATGTGTGGTATCAAAACTGAAGTATTTATTACAATGAAATATAGATGAAAACATACAAACATGAACCTGCTCTTTCATTGTAATTAACATGAATTCATCAACACATTCTTATGATGAATAATCCTGGATGGATCGGCAAAGCGAGCTGAGAAGGACCTGCACAGATTATCTGGCTCTATCCGTCCTGACCCTTCATCGAAATTCTGCAGATAAGTGTCTCTGTCATATGAAGCTGCCTGCATTGACAGATTACAATTTGAATTTCTATTCTTCTCTGATCCTCTAATTTTCCTCCAAAATCTTAGCCATCTTGGCTTGTCATCATACTCACTCTGGCCTAGTCTGATGCTCTGGCTGCGTGAACTGTTCCAGTTCTTGATGCCCATTGATTGCAGCAGAAAAACGATGACTTTTGCACCAGAAGCTCTAACACACCTCCAAGGCTTGTCTACAGTTGGTTATATATGTGTATATGCGGGGTGTGTGTATATATAATATATATGCGTCTGTGTGTCTCTCTCTCTCTCTGTCTTCATATATATATATATATATATATATAATATGTTTAAGGACTTGAGCTTGGCTTGATGGATAGGATAAGGGTTTGGCTTGACTCGTGGGACGGAAATGCCTTAATTAGATAAAAGTCATATCCAAGACAAATTAAGAAAGGGCAATTTCAATTATCTTCCTTGTTGAGTTTTGGGCATATTGCAGCAAAAATTTTCTTGTTTGAAAAGTTGGCAGGGGTCTTCTCTTGTCTTTATTAATTAATATATATATATATATATATATAAATATGTTTAAGGACTTGAGCTTGGCTTGATGGATAGGATAAGGTTTTGGCTTGAATTGTGGCACGGAAATGCCTTAATTAGATAAAAGTCATATCCAAGACAAATTAAGAGAGGGCAATTTCAATTATCTTCCTTGTTGAGTTTGGGGCAGATTGCAAGTTTGCAACAAAAATTTTCTTGTTTGAAAAGTAGGCAGGGTCTTCTCTTTTCTTTATTAATAATAGATGTAATCTTGATTTATTTTATATATAACGGAGTGCAGTGATTAGAAAGACCTTTATGCCTTCAAAATGTGAAAAGACAGTTTACCCCTATTGCCATGTAGTTAAATACCAACTTATCCCCTAAAGCAACCATTGCATTTGACCATTTTGGGGGAAAAAAAAGTCAAAAGTAGTAAGATAAAATGAAAAATTTTCAAACTCTTAACGGGTGGTCAGGTGGGGTAGTAGATAGTAATTAAGAGACTTATCTCTAAGATCGTCAAGTTAAAATTTAACATATGTCATTTTTTCATAAAGCCAATTCATATGGGACACTGCTCGGACTTTAATTGGACCCTCCACTAGTAAACAATGGAATTGATCCTTCAAATTAGTCGACCCGAAGGATCGGATACCGAGTTATCAAAACAAAATGAAAAATTTTTAGGATCATTCAAATTAATTTGAGACATGTCACATAAATGATGTTATGTTAATGTTTTAATTTAAAATGTATTCTACATGTTAGAAACTGGTTTGAATGATCATAAAATTTCTCTATGTTACTTTACTATGGAATTTTTTTTTTAATTTTAGAGGATGTAAATGAAAATTTTATAATAATCCAACGATAACAACCGAGAGATAAGTGGAAAACAATAGGGAAAAATACTAAAATGTCCTTAAAATAAAATTTTCAATCCAAACAATCAATGATATATTTTTTAATTGAAATTTTTATTTTATAAACTATTTAGTATTTTTTAAAATGTGTCTTGAATGTTATTTTAGTCTAATCAATAATATTTTTTAACTGGTATTAAGATGAAAATTAACAATTAAACTTTTTTGTATTGAAAGTTTTTTCTTTCGGATCTTTTAGATATAAAAAATATATCATGAACTTTTTTAATTAAAATTTTATTTTAAGAATTTTTTAGTATTTTTTCCAAAAAATAATAATAGTCCAATGGTTATAATTTGTTATGGTTTTATAAGTAAGCCCATTGTGCTCTTTCCCATTACCTTTTTCCTATAAGACTTTTACTTTGTTCATTCAAATTTGGAAGCAAAACTTGGATGCAAAGCATGTCCTCCTCAACATCTACTATTGATGGGGTATAATAAAATTCAATAACAAAAGGCGCAACAAGTGGACAAAAAGCTGGTGCGAGTATTTTTGAATCAAGTGAAAACTCTCAAAATTTGTATTACTATTGTGAGAATCAAAGATGAATGAAAGTTTTTTTTTTATTTTTTAACAACCTGAATATGAAGACATCAATATAACAAAGTCAATAACTTTTTATTATACAAAATGAACAAATGCAAATGAAGGGTTAGTTAAACTTTTTTTTTTTTATTGGCCAAGTAAAAGACGTGTTCAAATAGTTAGAGTGGCCAATTTTTATTTCCTTTAGCAAGGCCACCGCCTCGTATGATCATTAAACGCACAGGCTATTAGTCCTGACTAGTGACTAGTTTCAAGAATGTAGACGATGAGAGTCGAATCTACGAGCTCAGGGAGACAAATTCCTTACAAGCGATCTTTGCTCCACTCGGTCATCCCCTTTTGCAGTTAGGAGCTAATTAAACTACAAGTGCAAATTAGAGCTCTCTAACTCTACTAACCCTAATAATTTGCAAAACCAAAAGGGGTGTTAGTGTAATTAACTCAACAATAATTTTCTTAAGAAATAAACTAAATGTGAGCCAATTAAACCAAGTTAGTATAGTTTTAGTAGGACTCTAAATTTTGAGTCTTAATAATATTTGATATATTTTAGGTAAGCTTTATCTTAGATAAGAGTTGGGTAATTTATTATTAGTAGGATTAGGAATTTTACCCTAGTGGGAGTAGTATTATTAGTTTGAATGGGGTTAGAAGTCCTAGTTGTATTAGAAGTAGAATTAATATATTTTATATAAATTGGACATTATGTGCCACGCAATAGTTGGTGTTAATAAGATGAAAAATGCCAGATTACAAAAATTACATAGAGATTTTGAATTGTTACAAATGAAAAAATCAGAAAGTATTTTTGATTATTTTTCACAAACCACGATGCTTGTTAATGAGATGAGAATTAACGGGGAACAAATAGCAGACCGTCAAATAGTTGAAAAAACTCTTTGAAGCTTGACACTGTGATTTGAATATAAAGTGACTGCTATTGAAGAGTATGTTAACTTAGAGTCCATGACAGTGGATGAATTAGAGGATTCGTTGACAGTTCATAAACAACACTTGAATGAGAGATCAAAAAATTCAGTAGAAGAAGTTTCAAAAGCTCAATTAAATTTGAAGAATGAAAAAGGCGAGTCTCAAAATAATGCATGGTTTAATCAACGTTTTCAAGACTACTAGAATAAAAGGCAGAATCACAACAATAAAGGAGACAGAGGAAATAATGGGCAGAACTGATCTAGTGAAGGAAGAGGCAAAGGCAATCAGCGGCAGAACAACAATCAGTGGCAGAATAACAATCAGTGATAGAATAATAATTGGCAGCACAAACCAGTCCAAGGAAGAGGGGATGGTAAAAATTCTAATCTACAATCTTATAAATCCAATATTCAATGTTTTAATTGTAGCAAGTTTGGGCATAAAAAGTTTGATTGCAAATCTAGAAAGACGAATAACAAATATCATCAAACTAATGTTATTGAAAATAATCCTAGTGGTAATAATGATTTAGAGACCGTATTGCTGGCTTGTAACATTGTGGATAATGATGATGGTACTAAGTGGTATTTGGATACTGGCTGTAGTAATCACATGTGTGGTAAGAAATACATGTTTTCTAATTTGGATGAGTCCGTTCAATCAGAGATAAAGTTTGGAAATAATTTAAAGATACATATGATGAGTAAACGCAGAACAACAATCAGTTTGAAGAATGGGTCTTACAAGTATATTTTAGGTGTGTTTTATGTACCAGGTTTGTAACAAAATTTTGAGTATGGTGCAACTTTCAGAGAGAGGTTATGATATGTGAATCTACCATGGAGTTTGCATAATCAATAACTGATCGTATGGAGCTAATAGCAAAGGTAAACATGACTCTAAATCGTTTATTTTCATTGAGTATTAAATGTGAGAATTTACCTTACTTTAGTTCTATGATTGATGATGATAGTTGGTTATGGCATATGCATTTTGGGCACGTGAATTTTGACAGTCTTAATTTTCTTACTTGAAAACATTGGATTTCTGGTTTGCCTAATATTGATATCCCTAACAAAGTTTGTGAGACTTGTGTTATGGGAAAGAAACAGAGAGATGCTTTTCTTACAAAAAATTCATGGAGAGCCAATATGCCTTTGGAGTTGATTCACTCAAATTTGTACTCAGTAGAGGTACCTTCTAATGGTGGAAATAGGTACTTTATTACTTTCATTGATGATTTCAGTAGAAAAGCATAGGTTATTTTTTTGCAACATAAATCTGGTGCTTGTGATACTTTTAAAAAATTCAAGGCTTGTGTTGAAAAGCGAAGTGAATTTCAAATTAAAACTTTGAGAATTGATAGGGGTACAGAGTATCTTGTTTGTAATGATTTTTTAGAAAAATATGGTATTAGGCATCAGTTGACTGTTAAATATACTCCACAGCAAAACGGAGTGGTAAAGAGAAAGAATAAAACTGTTATGGATATGGTTAGATGCATGTTGAAATTTAAAAATTTGCCTAAAAGATTTTGGGCTGAAGCGGTTGCTTGTGCTATTTATGGTTTGAATATGTGCCCTACTAGAAGTGTTTCTAGCAAAACCCCGCAGGAAGCTTAGAATGGACAGAAGTCAATTATTAAACACCTAAGGATGTTTGGATGCATTGCACATATTCATGTGCCAAATCATCTTAGAAAGAAACTTGACGAAAGAGGTAAAAAGTATATTTTCATTAGCTATAGTCGGTTGTCAAAATCGTACAAGTTCTATAATCCCATAATAGAGAAGGTGATTATCAGTCGGGATGTAACTTTTGATGAGTAAGGAGTTTGGGATTGATCTCAGAATGATCAAATCCAGCCAGTTTTAACTTTTAATAATGCAGATCCAAAGATTGAAATACAAAATGAGCCTCAGATTAGTGATCCTTCATCTTCAGATGTGTCATCACCTCATGTAGAGTCCTTTAGGCCTCCTTAACGCCACTCGCCTAATCGCTTACAAGATTATGTTGTTGGTAGTGATAATGAGCCAACTAATGAAGAATTAGTGAATTTTACTTTATTTGCAGATTGTGATCCAGTGACTTTTGAAGAAGCCTCTCGTGATAATCATTGGATTAAAGCCATGAATAATGAGATTCATGCAATTGAGGAGAGTACAACACATGGCAACTTACTACTCTTCCTAGTGGTAAGAAACCAATTAGTATAAAGTGGGTGTACAAGACAAAGTATAGGCCCAATGGTGAGGTAGATTACTTTAAAGCGAGATTGATGGCCAAGAGCTACAAGCAAAAGCCAGGTATTAATTATTTTGAAGTGTTTACTCATGTTTCTAGACTTAATACATTTTGTATGTTTGTTTCTCTTGCTGCTCAAAATAATTGAAAATTTTTTCAAATGGATGTTATATCTGCGTTATTGAATGGTATAGTTGAAAAAGAAGTTTATGTTGAGTAACCTGCAGGCTATGTGATAAAGGGGCATGAAAACAAAATCTTTAGATTGAATAAGACCTTGTATGGATTGAAACAAGCGCCTAAAGCAGTGGTATACACACATTGATTCTTATTTTGTTAAGCATGGTTTTGAGAGATGTCCTTATGAGTATAATTTATATGTCAAGTGTAATTCGTATGGTGATATTCTTATTGTGTGCTTATATATGTTGATAATTTGATATTTACTAGCAATAATCCAAAATTGATTTCAGAATTCAAGGAGGCTATGATTGCTCACTTTGAGATGATAGATATGGGACTAATATCTTATTTTCTTGGCATTGAAGTTGTTCAAACAGATAATGGAATTTTTATTTCACAAAAAAAGTATGCTAGTGATATTTTGAAAAAGTTCAAGATGGACTGGTCCAATCCAATTCTGACTCCAGTTGAAATTGGTGAGAGATGGGATAGGTGATATTGTGAATCTAACATACTTTAAAAGGTTGGTGGGAAGCTTGAGATATTTGACTTCTACTAGACCAGATATTGTGTTTAGTGTTAGGTTGATTAGCAAATTCATGGAAACTCTACATCAATCTCACTTACAAGCTACTAAACGGATTTTGCGATACATTCGATGCACGCAAAGTAGTGGTATTTTTTACTCATCCTCTAACAGTTTGGAACTTGTTGGCTATACAGACAGTGATTGGGCAGGTGATACTAAGATGCGAAAGAGTACTTCAAGCTATGTCTTTCATCTTGGGTCTGATGTATTTTCTTGGTCTTCTAAAAAGCAGCATGTTGTTTCTCTTTCAACAACAGAGGCAGAGTACATTATAGCAGGTGTAGACACCTCATTTTGTGACCCTTGATTAAGTAGTAAAGATCAATGATTATGCTAAGAAACCTACTTCAAGTAGGGACTCTTCCCGATTGAGTCGTATTCTCATTAGGACTCATCCTAACAGAGTCCTATTCCTGCTAGGACTCTCCTGCTAGAGTCTTAATTCTATTAGAACTCCTCCTAAAAGAGTAATATTCCCACTAGGACTCTCCTGACAGAGTCTTAGTTCCATTAAGACTCCTCCTAATAAAGTCCTATTCCCGCTATGACTCTCTTAACAGAGTCTCAATTCCATTAGGACTCCTCCTAATAGAGTCCTATTCTAGTTAGGGCTCTCTTGTCAAAGTCTCAGTCCAAGTAAGACTCTTCCTAACAGAGTCATACTCTCGTTAGGACTCTTCTGCCTATCGGAAGGCATTTCAGTAATTTTGGCACATTTTTGCCCACTAAAGACATTTTGGTAATTTTGGCACTCTGCCTATCGGAGGGCATTTTGGTAATTTTAGCACATTTTTGTCCACTAAAAACATTTTGGTAATTTTGGCACAATCCTACCCTCAATAGCACTTCCTAGTCACTTGAGGGGCAGTTCTGTAATTTCTATATCATTTTACCCACATGGGGGTAATTTGATAATTTTAGCCCTTTGATTACGAATTGGGGATAATTTGGTCATTTTTTACACCTTACGACAATCTAGAGATTCTCCACTGAATTGGAGGCAATTTGATAATCTTGAGTAATAGTAGTTGTAATATCTTGACTCAGGATACGACATGTACACCGAGGTAGACCTGGTTGAGTAGTGTAACACCAGTTGTAACCTCAGCTGTTTAAGCTCTACATCATGGTATTTTATGGAACTGTACGATTTTGGAATATGAATGGTTTGTTTTGTATAGCCAATGTCGGGCGATACCCGAGCAACCCAGGATCAAGCCTCGTAATGCGTGCATGCATGCATTCCCATGCAAACATACATACACATATATGCCTAGGCCCCGAGATATCAGTATATGTTTGCGTACTCAGAATCTAGTATACACGTATGTATATGAATATATATATAAGTATAAAATGTGTATTATATATGTGTATATATATAATATAATGTATTGTGTATATATATATATATAGGTATTAAAATGTAAGTAAAAAGGAAAGAAAAGAAAGAAAGGGAAAAGGGGAAGCTGCAGCATGCAGCATGCATGCAGTGTGAGTGATGTGTGGCTGTGGTGAAGGCAACAGGTCTGCCAACTTAGGTGGGGCAAGTGGGGGTGTATATATATTTATATATATTGTGTAAGTGGTGTGTGGACGATAAAGGATGAATGGGCAGTTAAAGGGCAGTTAAATAAGGCTGCAAGAAAGGGGGGAAGAGAGAGAAAAGGTGGCTGCAAGTGGGGGCAACTGAGTGAAAAAATTTATATAAATAGAGTTGGCTATTGAGAGAAATTTAGAAACAAAAGAAAGAAACCAAGGAAACTAAAGGTATTCTGATATTCAGAAGTGAAGGAAAAGAGGAAAACCAAAAGAAAATGAGGGGGAAACTTGCAAGCCAAAAGCACACACAGATAAGTGAAGATCAAGCTCTAGTTTTCTTAATTCATGTAGATTCATTCAATTTTAAGTATAGGGCCTTGATAAGCATGAAATTTGAATCGTTTAGGAAAAAGAATCAAAAAAAAATGGTGCAGAAATGAGATAGAAAACAGTAGTTGCAGGTTTTGGAAATAAAATCTATCCATGTAATTTTATGCTTTAAGTTTCGATTTAACTTTAGGGAAATGATCTTCAATAGTGCAAAAAACAATTAGGATGAAATTGGAGTGAAAATAGTGGTCTAGAAGCCACGAAAATGGAAGAATAGACTCGGCCGAAAAATCGGCCGGAGCTATTTGACTCACTATTCGTGAGGTTAGGAAGGTTTTTAATGGGAACTGAGGGTAGATTTGAGATCTTTGTGGGAAAGGGAAGAAAATTGCATTGAAACTGGGGCAGAATATGGTCGGAATTGGGTTGTTGTCACCGGAGAAGGTGACGGAACCCTAATACTCCTTCACCAGATTAACCGGGAAGGTGATGAATAGTATTGGGCCAAACGGCGTCGCGTAGGGGCTTAGGGTCTGAAACTGCATCGTTTAGGTTTAAGGTTTTAAATTTAAAAGGGGAAATGGGATTGTTTGGGTTCAGGGACTTTAAATTAAAATTGGGATCAGGGGATTGGGGATGTTCTACGCGCGAATAAGGGGACTAATCGTTGTTTGGTTTAGGAAAAGTAAGAAAAAAATACACAGAGGCTCCTGCCCCTGCGAGTCGAACGGAGGACCAAGGGTGGGACTGATGAGCGTGTGACCAAGTTGATAGGCAAGCCCGTGTCAACTGATGGGCACAAATATATATATATATATATATATATATATATATATATATTATGTAACTAAGAAGTAAAATGAAAAGAGTTGGGCCCTTGGAGACTCGAACCAGTGACCTCATGTATGAAACCCTCAACCCTAACCAATTGGACAGGCAAGTCCGTACTGTCCAATGCGCATAAAAATATATATATTACATAAAACCTAAATTAAATTTATTTAATTAAATTAAATATAGTGAAATAATGCGAAGTCCAATTTAAGTAAATGAATAGTGTATTTTGACTATCTCGAGTATTCTAAGTCCAATGGTGAGGTCCTTTTTGCGAGACGGGGCTCCAAAAAATAAAGACCCGTAGAAATACTAAAATGACCAAAATACCCCTATTGCCACCCAAACCCAAATGAAATTCCGCGAAAGCTTAAACTGACTTTCTTCGACATTCTGGATTCAATGGTAAAGTCTAAATTAGTGATAGAGATACTTATGATAGCAAGGCATAAAATTTGATGAATAGCATTAATTTTGAGACATATTTACTGATATATAGGGAACTCGAAAGAAAATGGCAAACTCACGGAATACTGACCTAGGACTGCATTTAGAGGTAAGTAAATGATTTTCTCTTCCATGTGGTGTTTCCAAGCCAAGTTTATTCTCCTTATTGGCCGAACTTGTACTCTTGAACGTACTTGATGTTATTATTTTCTACAATGTGATATTGTTCTATCTTATGGACATTGATTGACTGCTATATCATTGTTATCATGTTGAACCATGCCTTGAAAGGCCTACTGTTATATTTTCACTGAATATATGATATTCCATTTATATACTTGTATGGAATCACTTATGATCATGATGTGTTTATGTATACCGGAGTTGTGCTCAGTCACAATATCCATCTGATGCTTTTTGATCTACTGGAGACCTACGGGTCAAGTCCGTGAACGGATATATGGCAATTCATTGGAATTCACTAGGGGGTATGCTGGGCCCAAAAGACTGAGGGTGTGCCAAGCCCTGACACAGAGTAATTGCATCTCTTAAATAATTGATACGACTACGATTGTTGAATGACACTATCCCTCATGATTTATCTTATACTGAGTGAACATTTCTTATTGAATTGATTGTGATCAATTTATTGTGGCAGTACATTCATATTGATACATTGTTATTGAGAGTTCCATGTTGATGTTATATCCATTACTCCTCATTGTATATTGTGACCCCACTATTCATTGGCCATCATGGCAACTGTTCTTATTGGCTATCACAGCATCTCTTTTCTTATGATTGGCTATAATATTCATATTCATGGATTCATATTCTTTTATAATCACCAATACTAGGGTCGGAGATCCATATTTACTTGCTAAGCTTTTGTAGCTCATTCCATCTTACTTACCATTTTTCAGGTAGTCACACTGCACGACCCTAGTAGGAGTCTGAGAGCGTAGGAGGACATTTTTGAGGAATGTACCAGTTTATGTTTAATTCTCCCATGTATTCACCACCTACGGGTACTGGTTATGTTAGTTTTGTATTAAAACTTCTAGAACCATATTATGTATTGAACAGACTTCCGCTGATTTTATTATTGATAAGACTTCTGCTTATTATTGTTTTAAATTTTTTGTATATTGTATATTAGTAATATGATACAAGAATAGAAAAAGTAGGGACGACCTTAGAGTCGGCCCCACGATATTAGATCCTCATAGGGTGGGTTTCGAGTTGTGACAGTAGTCTATTTAGGATTAATTATGACTTTTCACTTTTAGAGTTTCCATAAATGTGGTTGCTTACTATTTCCTCAAATGGAAATACATTGAACCTAAACATTTTCATTTTAAAGTTTATTTTTTATTTAAATTCTATTTCTCTTTTATCTTATTGGCTCTTGCATGTAGCCACCAATTCTATTGATTCGTACATTGTCATAATTATTTATTAATTCATTTAGTTAGTTAAGATAATCATTCTTATTTAATTGTTTATTTATTTAATTAAATAATTATCACTCAAGACATGATCATTATCTTTCATTTTAGGGTTTCATCTTAGACCCTTGGATCAAATCTCTATATTTTCCTATAAATAGAGCCCCCAAGTCATCAGTTTTAATGACACAAAAATATACGAAGGGAATATGATTTCCATAGTCTTACGCTGTTAGGTCAATTCTAGGATTCTCCCTACAAGAACCCTCATTCTCTTGAGGCTGAAGCTTTGTCGAAGTGACAGTCTCTCCCCTCGAAGCTAGTCAAAATGACGCTTTCCGAACCGAAGAACAAACTGGAGATCTGTGTGACTCTGATTCCGTTCTTTTAAACGGATATTTAGGAAGCCTACGGGCTAGAGTCAGATTTATTTCCTATCTTTTATGTTCTATTTTTATATCTTCACACTAGATTCTTTGTTATTTAGTTCTTCCGTACTCACATCTCCTCTTTTCAGTTTTCTCATGACAAAATAGTATTGCAAGTGAATATTCGAGGCCGATCCATTTGGATCGAACGGGGTGGGTTCCTAACACCTTCCCACTCTGTACCTTAGCCCCCAGATCCATGCTTTCTTTGGTTTTCATATTATTTCAGTCTCTTATTTTATTTTATCCATGTCAAAGGATCTTTAGAATGTAATTAGGAGACAAAACAATGTAAATTTTAATTATTTCATTCCTTTTCAGTTTCCTTTCAATTATATTTTGTTGTAACGGGTTTTCTTATTTCTTGTCCAAAAATAAATTGGTGACTCCTCAATCTCTTTATCTTTTATAAGAGGTGTTCTTTCCTGCATTGATGAAGAATCCAGTCTTTCATGAGAGAAGCAAGCATATTAACATCAAGTTTCACTTCATCCGTGGTTTGGTGAATGACAAGGAAATCCAACTTGAATTTTATTCTTCTGAATAACAAGTTGTAGATATTTTTACAAAACTGCTCAAAATAAATTCTTTTTTGAATTTGAAGAGATTGCTTAGCATGGTGAAACTTGAAGAGTTTGGTTTAAGAAAGGCAATATAAGTCAATTAAACCAAATTAGTATAATTTTAGTAAAACTCTTAATTTTGAGTCCTAATAATATTTTATATATTTTAGGTAAGCCTTATCTTAAATAAGAGTTCAGTAATTTATTATTAGTAGGACTAAGAGTCTTTATCCTAGTAAGAGTAGTATTATTAGTTTGAATGGGATTAAAAATTCTAATTATATTAAAAGTAAAATTAATATATTTTATATATATTGGGCATTGTGTACCGCGCAACAGTGTGGCCTTTAGAATACTGTCAAGAGCCACCAAGTGAGAGAGATTGTGTTGCCTCAAATTGATTGCGACAATTAAATAAAAATGAGAGTATGTTTTTCAAGACGTGATTTATCCCTTGTTTTGTGTGTGTGTGTGTGTGTGTGTGTTTTTTTTTTTTTTTTGTTCCAGCAATAAGTTGATTCAAACTAATTTGAATTAATTGTGTCCAACACTAAATAGTGGTATGCCATCTCCAGATTATTTGAGATTAAAGTTTAATTTGTGGGCATGGCAGAAGTTGCAGAACTAAGATAGTAAGACTACAATTTGTTAAAATCTGGCTTTACTCCCAATTCCCTTTCCAGTTGACTGTATTGTCATGCATTTGGGTTATTTGTTTATATATAACATTATTGTATTATTTTAAATATTGTTGTATTTTATTATTCTAGAAATCTTAAGTTTAGAAAGGTGATAATAAATTTAAAAGAAATTTTCTTAATTGTATATATTGCTAATGTCAATCATACATATATTTATAATATCATGGTTTAATTTTTTCTCAGCCAGATATTTTTTTTCCAAATTATCGAATAATTTAAATTTCAAAATATCAGTAATAATACAATCTCAACTTTTCTTATTTTAATGACACAACACAAAATTTACAAATTACAGCAAATTATATTACCAATGCAAAAATATATATATATATATATATATATTTACTAGAGAAATGTTTGAGCATTTGAAAAATGGAGTTATGTTATTTTTTTATATAAAAACAAAATTAGATAAATTATATTGACCTCTCTTGAGATTTATGATAATTACACTAATCTCTCCTAAATTTTTTAAAATTATAGTGATCTCTCCTACTTTACTTGGAAAAAAATTCACAGGAGAAATGTGTGAGCATTTGAAAAATGGAGTTATGTTATTTTTTTTTATAAAAACAAAATTAGATAAATTACATTAACTTCTCCTGAGGTTTATGATAATTACACTAATCTCTCCTAAAATTTTTGAAATTATACTGATCTTTTCTACTTTACCTAAAAATATACAGATACATCTTTTCTATCAATTTTTTTAAAAAATAATGAAACTGCCCCCTCTATTTATTTATTTTTGTATTTTTTAAAAAAAATATTTTTTATTTAAAAACAAATTTAAGATAAATAACTTATTTTTATTTTATATAAAAATAAATTAAAAGTTTTTATCAATGTTTATTTAAAAAAATTGGTCAAAATTGAAAAACAATATGAAAAAAATAGTTTTGTTATTTTAAAGGAAAAAATTGATTGGAGGAAGATATATATAGTATCAGATAAAATAAGCGATGTTAGTATAATTTTAAAAATTATAGAAAAAATTAGTATAATTATCATAAATTTGAGAGAAGATAATCTAATTTACCCCAAAAAAAAAAAATTACCTATACGTATAAAAAATTAAATAGGTAAGTAAAGTACTGGGCTATAGGCTAACTGGCTCAAGCCATCACAGCCGTTGAGCATATGAATATTGAAAATAAAAGGTCGGACAGGCACATGCTAGCTCACGTCAGAAAAACATTTACACACACATATACACATTTAGAGTGTCAAAGAAAGACGGCCCGCCGAAGACTCGGTAGCCGCACACCAATAATCTCTCTCTACATATACACACACATATATATTAGAAAGAGTCTATTATTATCCAGCAAGAAGGTTCCACGGTTAGAAAAATAAAACACATAGTATAATCCATGTGGTGAAGCTGAAAAATTCAAAGTTGAGAAGGAAAATGATGGAAGACTTTACCTCTTTTTTTTTTTTCATAGAAAAATTATATTAGGAATATTGGACCACAGGATACCATTTTACATTGTTGCAAACTATTCACCCACCTTCCATTAATCTCTTGCCCCTATTTCTCCATGAAGCCATCATCAATCATGTTACTCAATATTTCTTTTCCAGGTAAGAGTATTTATTTTTATTACTTTCGGTTGCTTTATTTGTTATATTTATTACTTTTTAAAAAATTTATTTTTAATTTTACAGTCAGCACACGTAAAAGGAACTTAAGTACTTATATTATATCCCTTCTACCTACTTTAGAGTTAAGTATTTTTTTATTAAAAAATATATTATAAACAATGATTTTATTATATAATCGAGTTGCCTCACTCCAAACTCAACCCAAATCTCTATTTTGAAGGCACTTTTTCAAACATAGTCTAAGTGTCGTTTAAAATATAAAATTAAAACAAATGTATAGGAGAAGACGTTTTCAATTTTTTTTTTTTTTAAGGAAATGGAAAATAACATCTTTTTAAGACATAACTAGCAGTGGTATTTTGTATTTTCAAAAGCTTAAATTCATTGAAAAATAAAAATGATTTAAAAATACATTTATTTTAAAATTTGCATCGTTTCTATTCTTTAAATCATAACAAAAAAAAAAAAACCAAACGTGTATTAAAATCCCACTTTGATTTATGTAATTTGACTTTTTTATTATCTAACGGGATTAAGGCATCTCTAAACCAATGCTTCCATAAATTTAATCATAATTTAAAATTATAGCTTCCATACCTATTTATTTTTATCTTATTGAGATCATTGTTTAGATAAATAAAAGATCAAGAGTTAACAACAATAGGATTCAAAATTAAGATTTCTCTTGTATCTTATGTCAACTCGTCATAAAAAATGACTACTTTTTTAGTTGCGACTGGTAAAAATTCCATAATTCAATTTATTTTTATAATATATGTGTAGTTATATATATTATACGAATCAGTTAAGTTACAGAAATCATGTCTCTACGACTAATGCCAGCATAATTCAAAAAACTAGAGACAAAAAAATACTAGAATAATGTTGTATCAAACTATTTGTCTTTTTTTTTTTTTTTTTTGTTAAGTTGGAATTCCAAGTCATTTTGAATGTTATAAATTATAGTTGAGCATCCAAATTCAAAGGCGAATGTAAAAGGTAATTGGCAGGCGTGATGTCCACTCTCCTAAAATAAGGTAATTGGCAAGGGCCATGGCCAGTCTCCTAAAATTTTGAAAATATCTTAAATATAATATAGATTATAATATGAATAAATGATCTCAACTTTCTCTTTTTTTATTTTATATATGATTGCTTTTTTTTTAATAAAATTTCTTATTCTTAGATATAAGATAATGAATATCATTAAAATAAATATATGTACAACTAATGGCGGATCGAAGGCTACAAAGGGACGATGCTCGTCTAAAAATTTAAATATTGTAATTCTTTCATACCTAATTTTGTAAGAATTTTTTTTTTAGACTTTATCCTTCTAATTTATTTTTTATATTCATATGAATTCTTCTAAATTTTAATATATGTATAGTTTTTACCACTAATTTTATTATAATTATTTTAATAAAATAGGACTTGGCAGTTCTCAATTTGTATATATATTCATATGATTTTCCTAAATACTAATACCTACAATTTAAACCCATAACTAAAATTTCTAAATTCGTCACCGAATAGAACCACTTGCTTTGTGTTCAAGAATGAGATAATTCATTAAAAACATATATATATATATATATATATATATTATACATAGCAATGTTATTTTTACTATAATATTTTACTTTTTTTTATCTGCTAAGGTAATTGTTCGTGTGCTAGTAAATTCAGTTTATTTGTACTAGTTAATGAAGTATGTTAATGCTAATCATGTCAAATAAATCTAAAAAATTAAATTAACTATTACTAAAAAACCGAATTAATTAGCACCGTATAAATTAAAAAATTGTATTCACAAACATTTGAACAGAGATATAAACAGATAAGAAAAAGTTTACTCATTTTCTTTATATACTTAATAAATGCAACTTTAAAGTTTTAATTCCTTATTAAATTCTTCGTTCTCTCTTTTTTCTGTGTCATTGGATAATCCTCAATTCTCTCGACCTTTTCAATGGTATATGGTTCGACACTATTTTTTCAAATAATCAACCACGTTAAACAGTTAAACAGTTAAACAGTTATTCTGCCATCGAATTATTTTTCTTGTAAAACATATTTTTTTATATTATTTTCTTACATGGAACTTTCTAAATCTTTTATAAAAAAAAAAAAATATGTTTGGTACAATAATACTATTTTTTAAAAAAATAAAATAAAATAAAACTAGAAAACATGTTGAATATAAAACTGATGCTGCACTTTTTGGCCAATGTAGATTCCAAGCTGGGCTCCCTGAAGAACACTCAAAGAAGAAGATCATAGGACCACCGGATTGGCTCCAGCGGTAGCCGCTCCGATGCTTAAGTTAATAAAACTGAATTGAAAGACTGTAATGTAAGCCAAATAATGAGCATGAAAATAAAGCGTACCTTTAGGGTTTAATTTATAGGTGGTGGCTTTTCTAAATTGATTAGGATTTGGAGTCATGAAAGTAGGGATTTGATCACCGGAGTAAGACAGTTACCTTGTTGGATATTGTATCAATAGATATAACCATGTGTGGCAGTTTCCTTGTAGAACACTGTTTCCTAATTCTCTACTCGGCAGATATTAAGGCGGTGATGAGCTCTGCACTAAGGAGAGTGCTCCGAAGGTCAGTACTCAGACCCATAAGTTCTGTAAGAACGTAGATTTGCTCTGGAGGTCTGTGCTCGGACCTATAAGTTCTGTATGTATGCTCTGAATGGCCGAGGACGAGCTAGTCTGTAGTCATATGTGTCAAGTGAGGATTGGTCTGTCATTTTGTGGTATATTAATTACTCCCCCCCCCAAGCCTTAGTTTGAGCTTATGGCGTAACTAAAGTTTCGAAAAGTCACGCGTTCTGTCGTCTCGTCTTTCAAGACGACTGTTGGCGTGTCATTTATTGCGCAGTCAATTTTTTTGGGCTTCCAACGCCATCATTGCTTGTAACCGTCGCGACGGTTCGCCTTGGTAGCCCGTATTTTCTGAATGTATATATAAAGGGAATGAAGCCTTGTACACCTTTTTTACTGTTTCTCTCGTGCTTGGAAGAAAGAAAGGAAGAATCCACCATTGTTGAACCAGAAGGCAAAGCTGTGAAGGACGTTTGTTGTTTGAGGTTCCTCTCTACTTTCATGTTCGACTGTGCTCATCTTCTTCTTTGCCCTTTTCTTCTTTTTCTTTTATGGTTGCTCTTAGAAATGTCTACCTCTACTGCATCCTCTGGTGTTGGCAGTGATTCAGGGAGTCTTTTGGAGGCTTATGCTTCATCCCAAACCCTTATTAGGGATAGTTGTCATGCCCCGAATTCCAGCAAACCCGTGGCACGATTGACGAGGCGAAAGGAAAATAAAATAATAAAAAAATAGAGGACAATCTAACGGATTCAACTCAAAACTTACATTCATTTTCTTCAATGTACATCCATGTAAAGCACGATCAATAAAAACATTCAACATGTCTTTCGGGCTTAAGCCCTTATACAATATCAATACATCTCGAAATATGCTCCCAAGGGCCAAGATCATTCTAAGCTCACGTCTCCTCCAGTCTGCAAGACTTCCTCAAGTCTCGAGTACCAGGAACGTCATCTGTGGGGAGTTATCCCACGAATGGGTCAGCTCAACTGCTGGTATGATATAATCTTAATGCAAGAAACAAAATTAAGGACATGGCATGTGCAAGTGTACAGTTATTTCTACATGCCATTCAATATCATCCATACAACGTACTAGCAATAATCTACATGACATCCAAGTTATCCATGCAATGTAGTGACAATGCCCATGAAACACCCACACAACTCTATGCCACAACCATGCCAACTCTATGCCATGTCCATGTCTCGTTTTCGGAACACATCCGATGGAAGCTGAGTACCATGTCTCATTTTCGGAACACATCCGATGAAAGCTGAGTACCATATCTCGTTTTCGGAACACATCCGATGGAAGCTGAGTACCATGCTTAGCACCACGTGCTCAACCCACACTATGCTTTCAATGCATCACACTATGCCAATATGCCTTGATTCCACCATGTAATAACATAATCTCACACAAGCAATTTACTAACACATGGAGCATGCTTTTAAACAATGTATTCCACTTAAAGCAATCACAACATCTGAATAACAAAACCTCTTCCACATGAACGTATGCAATGCATAATCAACGAAAACACATACTCAAGCCATGTGTTCACAATCTAAACAACTCTTCAAAAATATAAATCACGTACAACCTAACACATAGAATAAATCATATCTCTATGGAACAGCAAGAAGCACACAAGTGACATAAACAATCAACTCAAGACTTCTTTTTAAAACAATATTCCTTATGTGATTTTTCTAACATCAAACAAATAATTATATGATTCATTCAATCAACATGCAAATCATTCCTAAACTTAATTTTATTCCTTACTTAGCACAATACACCATACCTGATGGGTCAGTATCAACTCAGGAAGACGTACTCGTAGTGTAGTAGAACTACAGTGAAAATACAAAAGGTCAGACCACCTTTTCCTTGCCTTTCCGTATTCCTTAGTGATGGTGTCTCTCCCTCCTTGCCTTATCTTTATTTCTCCCCTTTGGCCTCCTTAGCTTCCCTCCTTCTGCTTTCCTTTCTGATCTTTCTCTCAAAAACAATCTGGTCTCAATACACCCACTTTCTGCTCTCCTTCTCTCTCTCTCTTTACATCTATATCTCTCTCTCTCTCTCTCTTTCTCTCTCCATATGTCTCCCTCACACCATACCCTGTTGGCCACTTACACACTCCAATACCCACTCCTGCCATCACCACTCCCTATTGAGTGTCTCACACTCAATCTTCTACACACACACAACCGTGTACACTGTACACCCACACACACCGTTGGCACATTCTGATATATATATATATATATATACACTTATGAATATATATATATATAGTACACATATATAATACTCATATATATTTAAATATTTTTAATTATACATATATCCATATACACACATATGCCTTATACCTTACATTATACATATACATATGTTACACTTTATACACATCCATATATAATACACACATTGCATACATACATGCATACTCACTGTTCACACACATCACATATATATATATACACATACATGCATACACATAACATATACATAACACACACCATGCATAATACATAAAAATAATGAATAAACAATTAATAATTAATGAATAAATAAATAGAAAAAAAAATTAAAAAAAAAAATTATTCAAAAATCCCGATCATTACAATAGTAGTTCCTTGGGGACCGGGTCGGAAAGGACCCATTCTAGGCCTGAGGTTAGGATTGTAGACGCTTTCTTAGAGCCTAGGAACAAAAAGGGAGAGGTCTCTGGCCAGCTCTCCCAAAGAAAAGAGGGACAAAGCATGGTAACCTCTTCCTGGTTGAATAGCATAAGGGAGGAATTCAATTTTCCTCAAGATGTCGACCTTAGGGCTCCTGATGCCATGGATCGCCCTTCAGATATTAGGGAAGGCGAGATCTATGTTTATACTGCTTGGTTTGAAATGGGGTTGCGTCTTCCTTTCCCCAAACTTCTTAGGAATTCTTCTGTTGGTTTAATCTTTGCCCCGTCGACCTGAACTTGAACAGTTGGAGACACCTGTTAGGGTTTATGGTTTTAGGTCAAATGAACAGTGTCGAGGTCTCTCTAAACCTGATCCGTAGTAAAATGGATCTTAAGTACATGAGGTCGAAGAGCCTCTACTATATGTCTTTTGATAAGGGTTTCAGACCTCTGTCATTTGTACCGACCTCCAACAAATCTTGGAAAAATCGGTATTTTTTTGTTAGTGGAAGATAGGAGGTGGCAGACCTTGAGGACCAGATCTCTACATTCCCCCGGAGCACAGGGGTCATGGGTGAGAGCCCCCTTCTTTTGTAATTTTTGCTTCTGTTCTTGACATCTCTATTTTTTAACTGACTGTTGCTGTTGTATATCTATGTAGCTAAAAGTGTTAAGAAGAGGCCATCCTTCACACCTGTTCTCAAGGACCAGTACAGTAGGCTTCTTGAAACCAAAAACAGGGACTTCAGAGTCATCCTTCAGCCGAGCAACCCGAATGGCCCCAAAAAATAAAAATAGAGTTGAGGACGTGATGAAATCCGTTTTTGATAACTGGGGCTCGGTAAAGAAGAAGAGGGTGGCGAATCCCACTCCCCCTGCAGGTCGGTCACAAACAAAGAAGAGGAAGACCACTACCGTCCCCTCCTCTACTGCACCACCCAAGAAAGGGGCGGTGCCTTCTGTTTCTCCTTCCCCTGCGCCGCTAAAGAAAGGCATAGTGATTACAGAGCCCTCCTCTGCACCACCCAAGAAGGGCTTGGTGATTTCAGAACCTGCCCCCTCGTTGGCTCCAAAGGTCTCCAAAAAGGGGAAAGCGAAGGTGGCAGTCGACTTGGACCTGATGCCTGATGGGTATAAGGTCGTTCACTAGGCCATCGAGGAATTCTGGGGAGATGCCCCTCAAAAGGACTCCTCTTCTTGCAGTACCAAGCAGGGCACTCAGAAGACAATTGTCGGCGTCATGAGCGCCCATCTAAAGGTAATGACCGTTCTATCTTCTTTAGTGCTTTGTTTTTACTTATGTCTGATCAGGTTTTTTACTATTTTTCAGACTTTGCACAGTCTGGCTGCACTGATGGAATCCGCCATGGACCCTCAGGCTGTGGAGGCTCTTCAAGACGAGCTAGATAAAGCCAAAGTTCTGCTCGGCACAGCTCACTCGAAAGTTTCTGCTGCCGAGGAAGAGCTCTAGGAAGTGAGGAATTCCCTCTCCATTATGGAGTCCGAGAGGGATTCTCTTAAATCTAAAAGAGAATCCCTTCTTCAGGAGTTGGAGAGGCTGAAGAAGGAGAATGGCGCACTTCAAGCCTCACTTGTTCTAAAGGTCGAGGAAGCCAGAGCTGAGACCAAAGTTGAGATGAGGACTGAGAGCAGATGGGTTGGAACTTTATGCAGTTCGGTTATGACGACTTTAGGTCCAAGCTGCTTGCCAAGTTCCTAGACATTGATCTGCCAAGCATTGACGAGGATGATCATGATGACTCTGCCAGCCCTTTAGTTTAGAAAATTTTTTGTAGTTCTGTTTTTCCTTTTTTTTTGTACCCGAACACACATATTAATAATAATATCTTTTCTTCAGAGCTTCTTGCCTTCTTTCTCTTTTGAATGACAATACTTGTGGATTTTGAGGTTGATCAAGTGTTGCTCCAAGTAAGCCTGTTCAGGAACTAATTGTAATTCCTTTATTGTTCATGGAAAGTGGGTTGAACATCCGAGCTCCATGACTTGCAGTAATTTTGCACCAAATTGTAATAATTGTGTGAATTTTTTGAAAGTAGGAAGATAGTAAGCACTTGTGCCTGAGCTCTGGAACAGTGAGGTATTTGAATATGAATTTGTACTGAGTAGACTAAACAGCATGTTTATGTGAAACTAACTGCCGGGGCTTAACTGGCAAGCCGAAAGACTTGTAATAATAACTGGACTGACGATATTTAAACAAATCTTCGATAATCAGAGCCTCCGTTCTTAGAGCACCAGAACTTAATGATAAAAGTTTAAGCAATAAGATTTGTAAGAATGTTGGTAACCATGTAACTGAGTAGCAGAGTCAAGCTTCTTCCCTTTAACTTGGGAAATAACTAAGTAATTTTGGTGAGGTGGATCATACAAGAGGTTTATTCATTGAGATGGACCAGAAATAAGGTCTGTACATTAAGATGGACCAGACGTAAGGTCTGTACATTAAGATGGACCAGACACAAGGTCTGTGCATTAAGATGGACCAGACACAAGGCCTGTGCATTAAGATGGACCAGACACAAGGTCTGTACATTGAGATGGACCAGACGCAAGGTCTGTACATTAAGATGGACCAGACGCAAGGTCTGTCCATTAAAATGGACCAGATATAAGGTCTGTGCATTAAGATGAACCAAACATAAGGTCTATGCATTAAGATGGACCAGACATATGGTCTGTGCCTTAAGATGGAAACACTTCATGGAATTTTTTAAAAGGAAAAATTCTTTATTGATAATACTTCCATAAGTATTCTATATTTCAAGGCCTGGGAACAGATTTCCCATCCACGCTCTCTAGCCAATAAGTGGTTGGCCTGACTGTCTTTGTTACTCGATAAGGGCCTTCCCAATTGGGTGATTGCTTTCCCATGGTGGGGTCCTTGGTATTTTGAAACACTCTTCTTAGGACAAGGTCCCCAACTTGGAAGCTGGTAGGTTTAAGCCCCTATTTAGAGTGGCTGACCATCCTGTGCTGATATGCTTCCATCCTGACCCCGGCTTGCTCCCTCTTTTCTTCAAGTAAGTCCAAGTTTTCCGCGAGCTGCTGATCATTGGTCTCTTGGTTGAAAGCTTCAGTCCTTAGGGTAGGCATATCGATCTCAACAAGGATCACTGCTTCGGTGCCGTAGGCAAGTGAAAAGGGGGTTTCCGATGTTGGAGTTCTTCTAGTTGTTCTATAGGCCCGGAGCACTCTAGGGAGTTCTTTAACCCATTTTCCCTTAGCTCCCTCTAATTTCTTCTTCAAAGCGTCAAGAATCATTCGGTTGGTGACCTCTACTTGCCCATTAGCTTGAGGATGCCCAGGTGAGGAGAAATGTTGATTGATATGTAGGTCTTGGCAGAATTTTTTGAAGATTTTGCCAGCAAATTGCATACCGTTGTCCGAGACGATCACCCATGGTATGCCGAACCTGCAGACTATATTCTTTCAAGTGAAACTTTTGACTTCCTTCTCTATAATGTGTGTAAATGGCTCTACCTCTGCCCATTTTGAGAAGTACTCAATAGCTACTAGTAGGTATTTCCTGTTCGGTGTAGCTTTAGGCAATGGGCCTATGATATCCATCCCCCACTGTGCAAAAGGCCATGGGCTCGTGATAGGGATGAGCTCATGGCGGGGCTGGTGTTGGTAGGGAGCGAACCTTTGGAACTTGTCACATTTCCGAGCGTATTCTTTTGCCTCCCTCAGCATTCTAGGCCAGTAGTAGCCTTGTGTTAGAGCTCGATGTGCTATGGTTCTGCCCCCATTATGATTTCCACATATTCCTTCATGAATTTCTGCCAGGACATACTGGGACTCTTCTGGAGACAGACATTTCAATAATGGTTGAGAATAAGATCTTCGGTATAGCCTTCCATTCATGACAAGATACCGAGTTGCTCTAATTCGAACCCTTTTTGCCTTGTTTTTGTCCTCTGAGATGAGCCCTTCTTCTAGGTACTGTAGGATGGGAGTCATCCAGTTCTGAGGCTGTTCTGTAATCTGGTTGACTTGGATCTCTTCGATGCTAGGCCTCGGCTGATGGAAGATTCTTAGCGTAGTATCATCTTCTGACTTCATGTAAGACGCCATGTTTACCAAGGCATCAGCTCTGTAATTCTGACCCCTTTCTATTTTTTGGATTGAGAATGCTTGGAAGGAGCGTTTCAACAAGTTGACCAGTTCTAAATACCGAAGCATCCTATCATCTTTGATGACAAATTCCCCCTGAACTTGGCTGACCACCAATTGGGAATCAGAGAAGACTTCAAGATTCTGAGCCTCATATTCTCGTGTTAGCTGCACTCCTAAGATAAGGGCTTCATATTCTGCTTCATTGTTGGAGGCTCTAAATCCCAAGTTGATAGCCTTCTCCGCTATGAGCCCATCAAGGGATTGCAACACCAAACCAACTCCAAAGCCATGGTTAGTGGATGACCCGTCAATATAAAGCTGCCATATCCCCAATCTTTCAAAAAGTTGAGCTCTGTTCTGTAGTGCTGGAGTAAATTCGGCAACAAAATCAGCCAAGGCTTGCCCTTTAATTGAGATCCTGTGGAACATAGGATATGTCGAACTCCCCTAGTTCCACTGACCACTTGACTAATCGCCCTGAGACTTCAGGCTTCCTCAATATTGACTTCAAGGGGTAGGCAGTAGGGACTTTAATGGGATGTGCTTGGAAATGAGGTCGTAGCTTCTGAACAGATACTATTAGCGCAAGGGCTAATTTTTCGATCTCAGGGGTACCTCTTCTTTGTATCTAATAATGCTCTGCTGACATAGAATATGGGCCTCTGAATGCCCCCTATGCTGCCTGACCAGTACGGAGCTGACGGCGTTCTCAGAGACTGCCAGGTATAAATTTAATTTTTCCCCCTAGATTGGCTTTTATAAGAGCTCAGGTGAAGCTAAGTACTCCTTCAATTCTTGAAAGGATTTTTCACATTCTTCCGTCCACTACAGAGTTTTGTTACCTTTCAGAGCTTTGAAGAATGGTAGGCAACGATCAGTGGATTTGGAAATAAATCTACTCAGAGCTGTTATTCTATCATTCAGAGCCTGAATGTCTTTCTCGATCTTTGGTGAATCCAGTCCAACCAGTGCCCCTAATTTGAAGTGGGGTCTGCTTTTATAACCCTCTGAGAGACGATGTACCCTAAAAATTTTCCCTTTGTTACACCGAATGTGCACTTTGAGGGATTGAGCTTCATCTTGTACTGCTTCAGGATATCAAATGCTTGAGTTCAGGTGCTAGATGTGGCTGCCCTTCCGTAGGCTCTTGACCAACATGTCATCAATATAGACCTCCATGGTACTGCCGATCAGAGGGCTGAACATCTTATTGACCAGACGCTGATATGTGGCCCCAAGCATTCTTTAGTCCGAACGGCATCACTCTATAGCAATAGAGGCCTCGTTCGGTTATGAGTGTTGTCTTTTCTTGATCTGGAGGGTACATCTGGATCTGATTGTATCCTAAATAAGCATCTATGAAGCTCATGAGTTCGTGCCCTGCAGTAGTATCGACTAGCTGATCTATCCTTGGTAAAGGAAAGCTATCTTTAGGACAAGCTTGGTTGAGGTCTGTATAGTCGACGCAGAGTCTCCACTTGCCATTTTTCTTCTTGACCAAAATAGTGTTGGCTAGCCAATCAGGATAAAATACCTCCCATATCATCTTGGCATCAAATAGCCTTTGGACCTCTTCGTTGATAATCTAATGCCACTCTAGAGCGAGTGGCTTTCTCTTCTAGCCTTACTAGTGAGTGGTCTGGATCCACCATTAGTTTATGAGTGATGAGGTCTGGATCTATACCTTCCATATCCTTCATTTCCCAAGCAAACACGGAGAGATTTTTCTTCAAGAATTCTACCATCTCATCCTGCTCGGCAGGTGTTAGGTCTGGGCCTATCTGTAGGTAACGCCCTTAGGGTTCCGAGCTGACCAGTACTTTAATGGGTTCCCCTATGGGCTTAGCCCTGCTGTCCCTTCCTCTAGGGCTTAGTGGCTCGTCAATTCTGGAAGGGCAGTCTTCTGTCTCATGATAGTGGGAGTAAACTGGATCCCTATATTCACGAGCGTGCAGTAATTGCTATTTGGGGGCCCTGACCTTGTGCGAGAGCATGACACTCTCTAGAGGTTGGCTGGCATCCCCTGATAGAGTAAACAGTCTGACCATGGACGTATTTTAGGCATTGGTGGAGGGTCGAGGTGACTGCTCCCATCTGATGTAGCCAAGGTCTCCCAATTATGACATTGTAGGGGGATTTGGTATTCAGAACCATGTATTTGGTTACTGTGGTTTTTTGTCCGTCCCCTTCTCCAACAGTTGTCGCAAGGTCAATCCTTCCTAACGGAGTGTTGAGATTTCCATCAAAACCTGCCATGATTACACCAGTGGGCTTGATGTCACTGGGGTTGAAGCTCCATCTGCTTGAAAGGTTCGTAGAACAAAACGTTCGTTGAACTCCCAATGTCCACGAGGACTCTTCGGATCTCAAAGTTGGTAATTTTGAGGGAGATGACAAGGGCATCACTGTGAGGACAGTGTACTCCTACAAGGTCTTGATCCGAGAATTGGATTTCTGGCACCGGCCTTAATCTTTTCTCCACATTAGAGATCTGTATGATGTTGGGAGTAGCTCTGGCCTCCCAAGCATGGCGTTTCCTTGATCTGTTGGAAGTTCCTATTATAGGGGAATCTGCATGTAGGATGAAGATTACTTGGTTGTTCTGCCGTGGAGGCTCATTCCGTCCTTCCCTTTGCTCTTGTCTCTGCTTAGGCCTCCTCTGTTAGGGCCTATCATCGCGGAGGTTTTGCCCTCCGTCCTGCTTGATGAATTCCTGTAGTCTCGCTCTCCTTATAAGCTGCTCAATCTCGTGTTTAAAAGCCTTACATGTGTTGGTTGTGTGCCCGCGGTCCTTGTAGAAATCACAATGCTTGCTTTGATCCTTGAAGCTGGGATCACCTTTCAAAGGCTCTGGCCATCTCAAGTTCTCCCGAGATCTGACTTGCCGAAGTATGTTATTTGGAAAGGTGTTTAGAGGAGTAAAATTGGTGAACTCTCTTACCCCTGAATTATATGAAGTTCTGGGCATCACTCTTTTTTTTGGGCTTCTGACTCTCTTCCTAGTTGTACTAGGGTCCATCCTCTGGTCATCCCTCCTTTGGTTTTCTTTCTTCTAGTCGTCTTTCTGGGCTTGCTCTTTAACCTTTCGGGAGGTGTCCTTTGCTTCCTCTAGGTTAATGTATTTTCTTGTTCGATCCATGAGGGCTGCCATGTTGGCAGGGGGATTTTTTGTCAAGGGATCCCTAAAGCCTCCCTGAACGAGGCTAGAGGCCAGAGCAACTACAAGGAAACTAGGGTTGCAGTCTGTAACCTCAATGAGTTCGGTATTGACGCGCGCGATGTATTCTCTGAATGACTCCTCCTTAGTCTGCTTCACATTTAATAAGAATTCAGGACCCTTCCTCAACCTCCTACTAGTCATGAATCTGTCCAGGAATCGTCTGCCGAGTTCATAGAAACTGGTAACCGAGTTCGGTAGGAGGTGATGAAACCACTTCAGAGCAGTACCCTTAAGGCTGGTTACAAACGTTCGGCACATAAAGGCGTCAGAAGTGCCGTGTAGGGCCATGGTGTGCTGGTAGTGGGAAAGGTGGTCTCCAGGATCCCCTGTCCCATCATAAGGAGGGAATTTCGGGACAACAAACTTCTTCGACCTCTCCTCGGCCATGATAGCAAGGGTGAATGGTGTGGCAAACCTTCCAAGTAGCCTTGCTAACTCGTCCTGCTCTAGAGGGTTTTGAGCACCCCTCATAACAACAATACGATCCATAAATTCTGCAACTTCTTCAGCTCTTTGTGAGCCCCTAGGCAAGATTGGTTGCTGCGAGTCAAGCCTTGTGGCTTCAGGGCCTATAGGGACGGGATGATCCTGGCCCATGGCTAGGAGATTACTTTGATCTTCCTGGATTGGAGGTGCAGGCGCTGCTTGGGGCTGAGGCTGTTGTGGTGCCGGATTCATTCCCGAAGCCATAGGAGTTGGAGCCCTAGTGGTGCTTCGGTAATAAACTTCTGGAATAAAGGTTGGGATCCTTCTGCCTGCGGCTGTTAACGGCTGGGGATCTCCATGAACGTGAGCAGTAATAGGAGGTTGTTCCCTTTGATCAGTCGCATTGACAGGTGGATTCAAAGGATTGGCTTCATGATTCTAAGTGAGCATTGCCAGAGTCCTGGACATGGCTAGAAGTTGTTCTTGCATCAACTGGTTTTGTCGTTTGACTTGGTCGAGCTCTTGTTGCACAGGATCAATCGTTTGCCCTCTCCCTCATTTGGCGAGCGGTCGGGATTGAGGGTTTTGAGGATTTTGAGTATTCTTCCTTGGTCAGAGATTGGGAGCCATAATCCTTTAGTGAAAAAGAGAATGAGTTTGGTGTAAGTAGAGCACCTAATTGTCGATTCCCACAGATGGCGCCAAACTGATGCTGCACTTTTTGGCCAATGTAGATTCCAAGCTAGGCTCCCTGAAGAACACTCAAAGAAGAAGATCAGAGGACCACCAGATTGGCTCTAGCGGTAGCCGCTCCGATGCTTAAAGTTAATAAAACTGAATTGAAAGACTGTAATGTAAGCCAAATAATGAACATGAAAATAAAGCGTACCTTTAGGGTTTAATTTATAGGTGGTGGCTTTCCAAAGTTGATTAGGATTTGGAGCCATGAAAGTAGGGATTTTGATCACCGAAGTAAGGCAGTTACCTTGTTGGATATTGCATCAATAGAGATAACCATGTGTAGCAGTTTCCTTGTAGAAAACTGTTTCCTAATTCTCTACTCGGCAGATATTAAGGCAGTGATGAGCTCTACACTAAGGAGAGTGCTCCGAAGGTCGGTACTCAGACCCGTAAGTTCTGTAAGAACGTAGATCTGCTCTGGAGGTCTGTGCTCGGACCTATAAGTTCTGTATGTATGCTCTGAATGGCCGAGCACGGGCTGGTCTGTAGTCATACGTGTCAAGTGAGGATTGGTCTGTTATTTTGTGGTATATCAAAAACCTAAATTTCATAATATATATTTTCAAATTTCATTTTCAATATAAAATTAGGTTATAAACAGTGCTAACATTTACATAATGAGAAATTAGCACACATAAACCCCCAATTACTAGTTAATGAATGTCAGTCTTGTCTTTCCAATCTTCTGCTCCATAAAAATTTTAATATTATTAAATTTAGTAATTTTATATATATTGGGTGCGATTTTTTTTTTTTTTTTTACTATTTTCATTTGTTTTGACTAATACAGTACTGGGCAAGCATGTTGCACACCCCGTGCCAATGCGTGTACTAGTTTTATCTCTCTCTCTCTCTCTCTCTCTCTCTCTCTCTATATATATATATATATATATATATATATATATATATATATATATATATATATATACAGGTATATTAGGACAAATTGCACTTTCACCCCCCTCAAGTTTGGTTGAATTTGGATTGTATCTGATATACCACAAAGTGACAGACTAATCTTCGTGTGACACGTATGACGGCAGACCAGACGTAGCTTGTCCATACAGAGCATAGTCAAACATCCAGAGCATACTTGTCCCCTTATCCTCCAGAACTCACAGGCTAGAGCACAAGGCCTTCAAAGCACTCTCCATGGTTCAGAGCTCATCATCGCCTTAACACCCTGCTCGAGCAAAGGATAAGGAAACAGTCTTCAATAAGGAAACTACCACTCACAGATATCTCTCATGCGCAGTGTCCTAACATGGTAACTGTCATTCTCCGATGATCAAATTCCTATATTCATGGCTCCAAGTTCTAATCAACTAAAGAAATCTCTAGCCTATAAATAAAACCCTAAGGTGCACGTCTTATTTTCATGCTCATTCTTTGGCTTACATTATAGTCTTTCAATTCGGTTTTATTGACTTAAGCATCGGAGTAGCTACCACTAGAGCCAATCCAGTGGCCCTCTGATCTTCTTTTTGAGTGTTCTTCAGGGAGCAAAGTTTGGAGTTCACCCCAGCCAAAAAGTGCAGCATCAGTTTGGCGCCGTCTGTGGGAACGACAATCGTTCTTTCCACCAAGTGCTCTACTTACGAACGAACTTGTCCTCCTTTTCATCGGAGGATCATGGCTCCCAATCTCTGACCGACGAAGAATGCTCAAAATCTTCAAAACCCTCAACCTCGCCCGCCTACCGGACGAGGAAGGGGACGAACCACTGATCCCGTGCGGCAAGAGCTTGACCTAGTCAAACGACAAAACTAGTTGATGCAAGAACAGCTTCTAGCCATGTCTAAAACTCTAGCAATGCTTACTCAGAATCACGAAACAAATCCTTCAAATCCACCCGTCGCTATTGCTGCTCAATGGACACAACCCCCTACTGTCAACACGGATGGAGGACCCCAGAAAGAGATTCCCAGCAATCATCCGGTATACCCCCAGGGTGCTACTCACATTGGCAGAGATCCTCAGCCATCAGCAGCTGCAGGCAAAGGAATTCCAGCCTTTGCTCCAGATATCCACTATCGAAGCACCACCAAAGCTCCAACCCCAAGGGGCTTCAAGAGCAAATCCAACACCTCAAGAGTCTCAACCCCAAGCGGCTCCAACTCCTCCAACTCGGGAGCACCAAAATCCTCCTCCATCCATGGGACATGTCCATCCCATTCATATAGAAACCGAAGCGGCAAGGCAAGATTCACAAGAAGTCCCGCCTAGGGACCCATAGAGAGCTGAAGAACTTGCGGACTCTATGAATCGCACTGTTACGATTAGGGGTATTCAAGTCCCTCCAGAGCAGGATGAGCTAATAAGGCTGCTCGGAAGGCTTGCCAAGCCGTTCACCCTTACTATAATGGCAGAGGAAAGGCCGAAGAAATTTATAGTCCCAAAGTTCGCCCCTTATGATGGAACTGGGGATCCCGGGGACCACCTGTCCCATTACCAGCATACTATGGCCCTACACGGGGCCTCTGACGCCTTTATGTGCCGCACCTTCATAACCAACCTCAAAGGCACTACTCTGAAGTGTTTTCATCACCTTCCACCAAACTCAGTCACCAGTTTCTATGAGCTCAGAAGGTGCTTCCTAAACAGGTTCATGACCAGCAGAAGGCTAAGGAAAGGTCCTGAGTTCTTGTTAAATGTAAAACAGACCAAAGTGAAGCCCCTCAGAGAGTACATTGCACGTTTTAATGCCGAACTCACTGAAATTACAGATTGTGGCTCAAGCTTTCTAGTGGTTGCTTTGACCGCTGGTCTTGCACAAGGAGGTTTCAGGGATTCACTGACAAAGAGCCCTCCTGCTAGCATGGCAGCCCTCATTGATCTGGCCAAGAAGTACATTAATCTAGAAGAAGCAAAGAATACCTCCCAAAAGATTAAAGAGCAAGCCCAGAAGGATGACTCGAAGAGGGATGGCCAGAAGAAGGATGATCAGAAAAGGGACCCTAGTGCAGCCAAGAAAAGGGACAGAAGCCCAGAAAAAATAGTAGTGTCCAGAACTACATTTAACGCTGCCCTAAGGGGGTTTCACCACCTTCACTCCTCTGATGCTTCCCTAACTCACATACTTCGGCAAGCCCGATCTCGCGAAAATATAAGATGGCTAGAGCCACTAAGAGGCGATCCCAGCTACCGGGACCAAAACAAGTATTGTGAGTTTCACAAAGACCGCGGGCACACAACAAACATGTGTAAAGCCCTTAAACATGAAATCGAGCAGCTTATAAGGAGAGGACGACTACAAGAATTTGTTAGGCAGGACGGAGGGCAGAACCCCCGCAATGATAGGCCCCAACAGAGGAGACCAGACCAGAGGCAGGACCAAAGGAAAGAACAAAGGGAAGGATGGAATGAGCCTCAATGGCAGAATAATCAGGTTATCTTTGTCCCTCCATTCAGACACCTTGGCAACAGGGATTTCTAACAGAGTAAGAAAACGGTATGCTCGGGAGGCCAGAACTACCCCCAACGTCCTACCGATCTCCAGTATTGAGAAACGTTTGAGACCAGTACCTGAGATCTAGTTTTCGAATCAAGACCTTGTGAAGTACACTGTCCTCACAATGATGCCCTCGTCATCTCTCCTAAGATCGCCAACTTTGAGATCCGAAGAGTCCTAGTGGACACAAGAAGTTCTGCACATGTTCTATTCCACGAGCCCCTCAAACTGATGAAAATCGACCCCAATGACATCAAGCCCGCAGCCGTAATCGTGGCAAGATTTAATAGGAATCTCAGGTACCCCATTAGGAAGGATCAACCTCCCTACTACAGCAAGAGAAAGAGATGGACAAAAGACCACTATAACTAAATACATGGTTCTGAATGCTAAGTCCCCCTACAACGTCATAATTGAGAGACCTTGGCTACACCAGATGGGAGCGGTCACCTCGACCCTCCATAAGTATGTCCACAATCAGGTCGTCTACTCTATTAGAGGCTGCCAATCGACCTATAGAGAATGTCATGCTCTCGCTCTCAAAGAGAAGGCTTCCAAATAGCAATTATTGCACGCTCGTGAGTGCGTGGATCCAGTCCTCTCCCACCACCACGAGACGGAAGACTGCCCTTCCAAGATTGATGAGCCACTAAGCCCTAGAGGAAAAGACAACAGGGTTAAGCCCATTGGGGACCCCGTTAAAGTACTGGTCAGTTCGGAATCACAAGGGCGCTATCTGCAGATAGGTCCAGACCTAACACCTGCCGAGCAGGAAGAAATGATAGAATTCTTAAAAAATAACCTCTTTGTGTTTGCTTGGGAAACAAAGGATATGGAAGGCATAGATCCAAACCTCATTACTCACAAATTGATGGTAGATCTCGACCATCAACCAGTAAGACGAAAAAGAAGGCCACTCGCTCTAGAGCGGCACCAAGTCATCAATGAGGAGGTCCAGAGGCTGCTTGAGGCCAAGATGATACGAGAAGTATTCTACCCCGAATGGCTAGCTAACACCGTTTTGGTTAAGAAGAAAAATGGCAAGTGGAGAGTCTGTGTTGACTATACAGACCTCAACAAAGCTTGTCCCAAAGATGCACTTCCCTCGAAGTGCATCTTTGGAGTTACGAAGGGAAAATTCTTGGGATACATTGTCTCCTAGAGAGGCATAGAAGCGGACCCCACTCAAATTAGGGCTTTGATTGGGCTGGAGTCGCCAAAGACCAAAAAAGTCATTCAGGCTCTGAATGGCAGAATTGCAGCTCTGAGCAAGTTTACCTCCAAGTCTACTGATCAACGGCCTACCGTTCTTTAAAGCCTTGAAGGGTAACAGAGCTCTATAATGGACAGAAGAGTGTGAAAAGGCATTTTAAGAGCTGAAGGAATACCTAGCTTCGCCTAAACGCTTATCAAAACCAGTTCATGGAGAGAAGCTACTTCTCTATCTTGTAGTCTCTGAAAACGCTGTCAGTTCTATACTGGTCAGACAGCACAAGGGGATCCAGAAGCCCATATTTTACGTCAACAGGGCATTGATAGACACGGAGAAAAGATATCCTGAGATTGAAAAGCTAGCCTTTGCACTAATAATATCTGCCTGGAAGCTCCGGCCTTACTTATAAGCGCATCCCATTGAAATTCCAACTGCTTACCCCCTAAAGTCAGTTCTGAGGAAACCTGAGGTCTCAAGGCAATTAGTTAAGTGGTCAGTGGAGTTAGGAGAATTTGACATATCCTACGTTCCACGGATTTCTATCAAGGGGCAAGCCTTAGCCGATTTTGTTGCCGAGTTCACCCCAACACTACAAGACAGGGCATAGCCTTGTGAAAGCTTAGGAACATGGCGGCTTTACATTGATGGATCATCCACGGACTATAGTTCTGGTGTTGGCTTGGTATTACAATCCCCCGATGGGCTTATGGTAGAAAAGGCAGTCAGCCTGGGGTTCAGAGCCTCCAACAATGAAGCAGAATACGAAGCCCTTATCCTCAGGATGAAGTTAGCTCTGGAATGTGAGGCTCAGAACCTCAAAGTCTTCTCAGACTCCCAACTGGTGGTAAGCCAAGTTCTAGGGGAGTTCGCTATCAAAGATAACAGGATGCTTCGGTATTTAGAACTTGTTAAATCGCTGAAACGCTCATTCCAAACATTCTCTATTCAAAAAGGTGAAAGAGGCCAAAAATGCAGAGCTGATGCCTTGGCAAACATGGCATCTCACCTGAAGTCAGTAGGAGATTCTACGCTAAAAATCTCCCACCAGTCAAGACCAAACATAGAGGAGGTCCAAGTTGTCCAAGCTACTGAGCAACCCCAGAACTAGATGACTCCCATCCTTTAGTACCTTGAAGGACGGTTCCTCCCAGAAAACAAGAACCAAGCCAGAAGAATCTGAATCAGGGCAGCTCGATACCTGATCCTGAGCGGGAAACTTTACAGAAGATCCTATTCTCAACCCCTGCTGCGGTGTTTAAATCCAGAAGAATCTCAGTATGTCCTGGTAGAAATACACGAAGGAATTTGTGGAAACCATAATAGGGGCAGAACCATAGCCCACCGAGCTCTAACACAGGGCTACTACTATCCTAGAATGCTAAGGCAGGCTAAGGAGTACGTCTAGAAGTGCGACAAATGTCAAAGGTTCGCTCCCTACCAACACTAGTCCCACCATGAGCTCATTCCTATTGTCAGCCAATGGCCCTTTGTTCAGTGGGGGATGGACATCATAAACCCGTTACCTAAGGCCACACCAAACAGGAAATATCTGCTGGTGGCCATTGACTATTTCTCTAAATGGACAGAAGCAGAGCCGCTAACAGACATTACTGAGAAAGAAGTCAAGAGTTTCACCTGGAAGAATATAGTCTGCAGGTTCGGCATACCACGCGTGATCGTCTCAGACAACGGTACACAATTTGCTGGTAAAATTTTAAGAAATTCTGCCAATACCTGCACATTAATCAACATTTTTCCTCTCTGGCCATCCCCAAGCCAACGAGCAAACGGAGGTCACTAACCGAACAATCCTTGATGCTCTTAAGAAGACATTGGAAGAAGCCAAAGGAAGATGGGTTGAAGAACTCCCTGAAGTACTCTGAGCCTACAGAACAACTAGAAGAATACCAACCTCTAAAACCCACTTTTCACTTGCCTACGGTACCGAAGCAGTGATCCCTGTTGAAATCGGTATGCCTACCTTGGGGACTGAAGCTTTCAACCAAGAAGCCAATAATCAGCAGCTTGTAGAAAACTTGGACTTACTTGAGGAAAAGAAGGATCAGGATGGAAGCATATCAGCACAGGATGGCCAACAATTCCAAATTGGGGCTAAAACCCATCAACTTTCAAATTGGAGATCTCGTCCTAACAAAGGTGTTTCCAAATACCAAGGATCCCACTATGGGAAAGTTATCACCCAACTAGGAGGGCCCCTACAGAGTAACAAAGATTGTTAGACCTACCACTTATTGGCTAGAAGACATGGTTGGGAAACCTGTTCCCAGGCCCTGGAATATAGAACACTTACAGAAGAATTATCAATAAAGACCTTTTTCTTTCTTAAAATATCTCCATGAAGTGTTCTCATATAATGTACAGACCCTTAGGTCTGGTCCATCTAATGTACAGACCCACAGATCTGGTCCATCTTAATGTACAGACCCTTAGGTCTGGTCCATCTAATGTACAGACCCTTAGGTCTGGTCCATCTAATGTCCAAACCTTTAGGTCTGGTCCATCTTAATGTACAGACCCTTAGGTCTGGTCCATCTTAATGTACGAACCCCCAGGTCTGGTCCATCTTAATGTACAGACCCTTAGGTCTGGTCCATCTTAATGTACGGACCCCCAAGTCTGGTCTATCTTAATGTACAGACCCTTAGGTTTGGTCCATCTTAATGTACAGACCCTTAGGTCTAGTCCATCTTAATTTACGGACCCCTAGGTCTGGTCCATCTTAATTTACGGACCCCCAGGTCTGGTCCATCTTAATTTATGGACCCCCAGGTCTAGTCCATCTTAATGTACAGACCCCCAAGTCTGGTCTATCTTATTAACCCCTAAAAGCCTTGTACCCAGTACAAGCCCTTTAGGTCTGGTCCATGTCAGTAAACCTGCTCGGTTACTTCCCAAACTAAAGACAAAATATTTGACTCAGCTGTTCAAGCTACGTAGTTACAAACATTTTTTAGTCGGATGCCAATTCTGGCCAACTGTTATAAATCTTCTTAAGTTCTTATCAATAAGTTCAGGTCTTAGAGGTCTGATTATCGAAGATTTGTTCAGTTTCTATCTAGTAATTATCAGTCCGATTATTATCACTAGTCATTTTGCTCAGCAATTAAGCTCTGAACAGATTGCTTTCACAAAACCTGCTGATCAAGCTATTCAGTACAAGTGTTGTTCCAAATGCCTCCAATTTCGGATTCAGATTTGCTCAGGTTATTACAAGTTGCTTTATTCAGAAGGTTGCTTCTTAGGGCTGATATGAAAGACAAATAGCTCTTAAACAACTTTGTTTACATCAATTGCAAGTTTAAAAGGCTTGAGCCCATTCTTATACTACAAAGCAGCGATAACCCAACAACCACAAGTTCTACAGTCTGAAAGAATAAAAATGCATAAGTTCAAACTATAAGGAAAGATGGTTTTATTATTCAAAGATTTGGATACATCAGGTCAGAAACAAAAGAAAGTAGAACGCACAAGAATCAAAAAAGAACTCAGTTTTTTAATCCGTAAAGAGTTACATCAGTTCGGAAAGTTTACACAAAAAGGAAATACAAAAGACCCTAGACTACAAACTGCCTCAGACAGGAAAGTCGTCGTCTTGCTCCATGTTGTCAACACCTTTTTTTCTGGAGTTCTTCAGGTTCAAAGAGCAGGGATTCTGGATCCCAAGCTGTCATCATCACTTTCCTTGGCACCTCACCACAAGTCATCATCTTCATCATCAATGCTCCAAGCCCCAGCCAAGTCGAGAACTTCCTACGACCAAACGAGGAAGTCCAGTTCGGATGCTAAGTTGGACAAAAGAGCCACAGCCTCCGTCGACTTGGTAGTAGAGGCAAAAGGTAGAACTGCTACTATCCTTAGCCTCGTCTCATCCAACTCCGACTAAAGATCGTCAATCACCTTCGGATCCATTATAGCAATAAAACCATACACGAACTGCAAAAAATTAGATACGCAAGTCAGTAAAAAAAAAAAAAGAGAGAGAAAGAGAAAGAGAAAGTTATATATTGACATATGTGTAAACCAAACAAATGGTTGGGAAATGACGAAGTAACAGAAAAGAAGAGAGACTGAGTAAATGAATCAAGCCTGAATAGTGGAAACGAAAGGAAGCTCCAGACGGCGGCGGCCTTCGTAAAAATTCTGTTCACCCTTACAGAAAAACATCTTGGGAGCAAAGAGTGGGGGGAATAGGCGTAAAAACGTTGCCCCCCTCCATATATAGAACCTTGAATTCAAAAGGGCACCCAGTTGAACCGTCATGACTGTTAGAAGCAATCATTGCTTCGAAAGCCTAAACGTCGACAGCGTAATAAATGACACGCCAACAGTTGTCTTGGGAATTGAAAAGACAGAACGCATGAATTTTCGGGAGCTCGTAACCCTAGTTACGGGTTGAGCTAAAACTAGGGCTCGGGGGGAGTAACTGATATACCACAAAGTGACATACCAATCTCCGTGTGACACATATGACGGCAGACCAGACGTAGCTTGTCCATACAAAGCATAGTCAAACATCCAGAGCATACTTGTCCCCTTATCTTCCAAAACTCATAGGCCAAAGCCCAAGGCCTTCAGAGCACTCTTCATGGTTCAGAGCTCATCACCGCCTTAACACCCTACTGAGCAAAGGATAAGGTAACAGTCTTCAATAAGGAAACTATCACTCACAGATATCTATCAAGCGCAGTATCCAACATAGTAATTGCCATTCTCCAATGATCAAATCCCTATATTCATAGGCTCCAAGTTCTAATCAACTAAGGAAATCTCTAGCCTATAAATAAAACCTTAAGGTGCGCCTCTTATTTTCATGTTCATTCTTTAGCTTACATTATAGTCTTTCAATTTAGGTTTTATTGATTTAAGTATCGGAGCGGCTACTGTCAGAGCTAATCCGGTGGTCATCTGATCTTCTTTTTGAGTGTTCTTCAAAGAACAAAGTTTAGAGTTCACCCCAGCCAAAAAGTGCAACATCAGTATCCTTGTAATATTTACATTCCCTAAAGCTTCAGAATGACTTAAATAGGTGACAGAATTGTTGGAAAATATTAAATAACTTATATACCGTTTTTTTTTTAATGAGTTTCTTTCTCCCTCATAGACTACATCAAAATCCTTCACAAAATCCCCTGTAACTCATCAACTTCACTGCACTAAATATATTAGTTCCCCAACTACTCACCCACAAGCACACATGAATGAATCGTCTTCCCAAATGGCTTAATCACTGGGTCTTTTGCTTCAGACATTCCTGTTCTATAATCGAAGAAAAAACTTTTAGGAAAAAGTACAGAGAGCGTCATCCAGAAGCTTTGGGACTTTGTTCGTACATGCAGTTGTGCATGTTGGGTTTGGGACTTTGGGTGTTTTCCTATTGGGACACGATGTTTGTGTTGTGTGCGTCTGGGTCTGCGTCTGCGTCTACGTCTTTTTCGTCATCGTCAATTTTACATTTTTGGTCCGTTTAACCAACTAGGTATGCCACGCCAGCAACCAATTTCCATTCTCAACCACAAGTTCTTTGTGGCCTTTAGAAATTCAATATATGCTGCATCAATCTTTGACAAGTTCTGCTGTCGATTCTACCCATATAGTCATCAACTCGGCTCTCATACTCTGTTAGATCGTAGAACTGGTAGATATCCTCAACGCACTCCACAACTTCCAATTCATAATCAACATATGTTGCATTGATGTTTCCTATTGGATATTTTTGGCTTGTTGGTGATCAATCCGCAAGCTTCCTTGCTTCGAGTGTGAGGATCGAAGTAAAGGTCTTCACTGGCTTCCTTCAAGACCCTCCTCTCCCAACCACTTTAGACTTGGCTTCATGAATGTGGCCTGGGACGATGTTTACTGTCTCGAGATGGGTCTTGCCAGATTCCTTCTTCTGAGATGCACATTATTCTATCACATATACATTAATAGCAACACCAACATTGATAATTTCAACAAGTGAAATCTGAAAATTGGCATAAATCAATTTATTAATTTGGTGGGACTTCAATCATAAGATCTAGTATTAGTGAACCTGTCACATTTAGGAATGACCATTTGCCTCGTCCCGCCCCGTCTCTAATGGAACGAGTACGGGTGCTTATAAATAGGGTCAGGGCGGGGTCGGAGTATGACTTTTCTGGTTCGAGGCGGGTTCGGAAGAATGGCCACCCCTGCCCTGTTTATATATTAAGTTTTTTTATTTATTTTTATATACATTATATTTACTAATAAATAATACTATATAAAATTAGTTTTAAAGATTTTTCATATCACACTCATTTTTTTTTGTATTAGTTATTTTGACAAAAAAATAAATTAATTTACTTATCAAAATAAAAGTTTTAACTTATTTAAAAAATATAATATCGGGGTTCGAGGCAGGACGAAGTGAAGTCGGAAAATATAAATGGGATAGGGATAAACTACTAAACGAGACGCGACGAGGCCGGATATGAAAATTATAACCGGGATCGAGGTTGGAGAATGGTCACCTTATCCCAAACCCTGCCTCCGTTGTCATTCCTAGTCAGACTCGCTTCTACTTGTGTTTTCCTTTCATAATGTGGGTAAAGATGAATAAAAAAATGCTCATTTATATTCAATAGTATTCCATAGTAATAAAATCTAATTGTCATTATACTTGCAATTAATTAACAATCTATACTCATTACTATTTTATTTTATTTTTTGACAAGTAGATAAGGTATTCAAATAGTCAAACCTGACCTACCAATTTTGGAACTTGTCCTACCAAATCATATGATTCAATTTGTCAATAATCTCTCTCCCTGCTAAGAAAAAAAAGTTAAGAATGCGGGTTCGACCCAATGCACGGTGAAAGCACTCGGGGACACTTGAAAAATTGAGCTTTGAATTAAAGGAATTAATATATAAACAATTAAAAAGAAAATTAAACTTATTTGAGGGCTCAACAAGGTGTATTGAAAAGAAAAACAAAATCATAAGAGAAGAACTTGAATGATTATACCCAAGGTCAAACCCAATAGAGAAAGAGAAGGGGTTGAGGAAAGGCACTTTATTTGAGGTTAAAGCAGTGATTGGGTGAGAGAACAAGTCTCCTGCAAATTGCAATCTCCATGGCTGACTCTCTTTTCCTTTGCTCTTGACAAAAATGGCATTTTCTTGCTCAAAGCCTTGAACAAATAGCTCTTCTGTCTCCACCATCGACTTCTGGGATCGCCACTACCATCGAGTTGGAAGGCTTTGATTGATCGATCAAGATCGATGGCTTTGATCGCCATGACAGTCGAGTTCTTTGGCCCCATGAGAGAGAGAAGACAAGTTTTAGGATATGAGGAGAGAGAGAGAGAGAGAGAGAGAGAGAGAGAGAGAGAGCAGTAGGGAGAGAAACCTTTTAAAATTAAACCAAGGGTAAAATAGTTAATAAATCATGTTTTTTAGTCACGTAACTATCACATGCCACCTTCCTGGCAATTTTAATGGCATAACATTCACGGTATGTAAGAATTAAAACAATGTTTAAATTATAAGGAATATAAGTGTTACAATTGCAACATCAAGAATACAATTTAAATTCAGCTCTAACTTAAAAGGGGGTGAAAGTTTAATTTATCCTATATATTAATTACAATTACTTATATATATTAATTATAGAATATTTATTATATATGTGTATATATATATATATACACACACACATCCACTAAATGGCTCTAAACTACCATTTAGTGCTAGTAATATACCTATATATATATATATATATATTACTGATATACCATAAAGTGACAAACATATTCAAAGCATGACACGTATCTGTACAGAGCTCTTCAGGGTACAAATCAAGAAAGATTGTTTTATCCAGATCAACCAGGCACAGAAGGTTCAGAGGTATATGGTTCAGAACATAGCGCCGCCTTCCATATCCTACTGATCTCAGAATAAGGAAACAGAGTTCAATATGGCAACTACTATCTTCGAATATCTTCAAATCCCTACTTTTATGTGTCCTAATGCTACTCAACTTAGGAGATCTACAACCTATAAATAAGGGCATAAGGTATGCTTTTAATTTATGTTCAATTCTTTTTTTGAATTACAGTCTCTTTTTCATTACTAACTTTATCATCAGAGCGACCACCACCGGAGCCTTCCTGGTGGCCCTCTAATCTCAAGTTCTTGATAGATAGTGAAGGCCCTTTTGACCAGAAAAGAGCAATATTAGCTTGGCACCGTCTATAGGAACGACAATCATTCTTACTATTCTTTCTTCAAACAAAAAAACTATTATTTTTTTCTTCCAAAGTCAATGGCTCCCAATTCGTCCTAGAAAGAACTCTCAAAACCCTTAGAATCAGCCTCTCACTGGAAGAGGAAGGGGACAAACACCCATTTGTTTACAACAGTAGCTTGATCAAATTCAACGGCAGTCCAATAAGATGTAGGAACAACTCACTGCTATGTCACAAGCTCTCGCCTCATTAGTTTAGAACCAATGAAGTATTCCTCATCTTCCTACTAACGTTGTTCATGAATAATCTCAACCTCCCGCTACCACCACGGACGGAAGATCCCCCAACGAGGAGTTGCCTAACATTCAACCGGTACACCCCTATGGTACCATTCATATGGGGGCTAATCCCCAGTCGTCAACAACTATAGGGAGAGGAATGCCCACGTTTCATTATGTTGTCCATTACTAGAGCAGGACAAGGATACCAATTCTAATGACCTCTAGAGCCAATTTAGCACCACAGGAACTCCAACCTCCCGAGACTTCAATCCACCTAGTCTTATAAGAGGAAAATCCTCCTACTAACACCAGACAAATTCCTTCCCTAAATCCAAGACCTGGCGGCGCAGAACAAGATCAACAATGGGTACCAATCGCACAACAAGTCTTACTGAAAGTCCTTCAGAGGGTAAAGGAGATAGTAGACTCTCAAGATCAGACAGTCTCAACCAGGGGGTTACATGCCCCTCCAGAGCAAGATGAGCTAAGTAAACTTCTCGGTAGGTTCTCCACACCATTTAGCTCTGCCATAATGATAGAAGAGTGACCCAAGAAGTTTATTGTCCCAAAATTTACCCTTTATGACGGGTCTAAAGACCCTGGGGACCACCTATCTCACTATTAACACGCAATGGCTTTGCATGGAGCCATCGATGCCTTTATATGTCGAACTTTCATGACGAGCCTCAAGGGTACCGCCCTTAAGTTGTTCCACAACCTCTCCCAAAAATCGATCAACAATTTTTATGAGCTCAGTAGATTATTTCTTAACCGATTCTTAACAAGCAAGAAGTTGAGAAAATGACCAAAATTCTTGCTAACGGTGAAGTAAACAAAGAGAGAATCACTTCGGGAGTACATAGCTCATTTTAATACCAAACTCGCGGAGATAACCGATTGTAGTCCAAGTCTCCTAGTACCCGCCCTCACTTCAAGCCTTGGGCCCGGATGCTTCTAGGATTTCTTGACCAAGAATCCTCCTATCGATATGACAACACTCATGGATAGAGCACGGAAGTATATTGCAAGTGCACAGTATCGTAGCTTTATAGTAAAATGATAAGAAAAGTATCGTCCTCAGGGATTGATGTCTTACTTTTGACAAGTACCAAAATTAAACAAATCTCGACTTTATTTAGAAAATTCACTAAGATTTTTATAATTGCAAATTAAACTAAAATTAATGCAAAGAAAATACTCAATTGAAAAGAGAGATATTGTTCGAAATTCAAATTAATGGGAGAGAAGTATTCTAGGAAATCGATTTCACCTAATTCCTCACTATGCTTTACTCATCTAACTAATTGAATTTAATGCTTTATATTTGTTAGCAAATCTCTAAATCATCCAAAAGCCTCTTTCGACAGTCAATTGGACACTATTCTTGTTCATTATTTACACAAGAGTATGCAAATTAATAAAACAAGAATGCACTAAGACCAATGATTTTTTTCAATACTACATAGGTTCATATAAGTCTTTCGATCTCTATATTTACCTATGCTGAAATATTCAAGATCCATCCTATAGTTCCCTCTTTCGACAGCAAATCACAAGATTAAAATCATCTAATTAGTGGCCAGTTAATTAGAAGCATTAAACTCAGAATATATCAGACAAACATGAAAAAGAATTATTTCAAATTAGCATAAAAGAATAAGCATAGTTCGAGATTAGACTACATGGTTTTCCTGGAATAAAATAAATTTAGCTCATGCTAAAAATTAACTTCAACATAGATGAATTCACCATGATATTTTTCTGAGAGAAATGAAAGAGAATTTAACACCGAAAAATAATCACAGTAGTCTCAGTGCACCGTCAAAGTCAAGCCAAGCCCTGGTTTCTTCTTTTTCTCTTCTTCCGTACAACCGCACAGCTATTTGCCTTGCAACAGTCAAAGCCGCAAGCTCCTTCTTGATCTCCTGCACCAACCGTTCAGCGCTTCTTCCTGCGGCTGCTACTTTTCTTCTTTGTTTGGTTCAAACACTGGCTGCTGATTCTCTGAGTTGCAGCTTCCTGTTTGCGCCACCCAGCAGCCTCTTAGGTTCTCAACCCTTGCACCGCACACTCTCTCCTTCCGCCCTCCTTGTGTTTTTTTTTTATTATTTTATATCTCCTCTATTTTGTCAACAGCTTCCACCCGTCTTTGTATAACCCAGACCAAGCAAGCCCTATGCATGAAACATTGGGCCCGGGCCCACGTCAGCTTATAACTTCCCCCAGCTTTACGCACCGCATCTGGCCCTCGTTCTCTCTTCTTTATTTGTTTTTCTTTATTCTTTTCCCTGCTTCTTTACTTTGTTTCTTTTCTTGTTCCATGCTTACTCAGCTTCAGCCATCGTTTCTCTTTTTTCATTCTTTGTTTTCTTTTGATTTTCCTGCTTTGTTATGTATTTTTTTTCTTTCTTTTGGAGCTTGTATTTTCTTTAAATCAGCAAAAGTGGTGAGGAATTCATGGCCTAATGAACAAGTTGTTCGACTTAAGTCGTCATGAACTGCTTCAATTTCTTCAAGTCTGCGATAAAATTTAAATGATAAACATGAAGCCCAAAATCAACCAAAATAAATAAAATAAACTAAAGTTTAAAATTAAGGAGTGATAAAATATTCAAATTATGCAAGTCATCATATATTAATCTTGAAGATACAAAAACCTCATTCCGAAAAGCTAGACAACAAACTCAAAAGAATGAGCAAATTCAGAAAAGGGATAACAGCGTTAACAAGAAGTGGATCAAGAGTCCCGACAAAAAAACAGCACCTAGAGCCCAAAATAACTCTTAACTCTAGGAGGTATGAGACTTACAACCCTCTGAATGCCTCTCTTACCCACATACTCCAACAGATCCAGACTAGTGAAAACCTGGCCAGAACTACTAAAAAGCCACCTCAACTCAAGAAATCAAAACAAGTATTGTGATTTTCATAAGAAGCAAGGGCACACGACTGAGGAGTGCAAGGCTCTGAAGCAAGAAATAGAGCAACTCATCAAGAAATGATGACTAAGAGAGTTTGTCTACTAAGACAAGAAGCAGAACCCCCGTGACGAAAGACCACCTCAAAGAAAGCAAGAGCAAAGGCCTGAACAGAAGGAAATTTGGAATGATCAGCAACGGCAAAATAATCAAGTCATCTTCGTGCTTCACATTGACAATACAATAACAAGAACATCTAACCGAGCCAGGAAAAGATATGCTCGGTAGGCAAGAGCAGAACCTTGTATCATCTAGATCTCGACCATTCAGAAAAATGTGAAGTCAGAACCTCAGATCCAGTTCTCTAAATTGGAACTTATAAGGATACATTGTCCCCACAGCTATGCTCTTGTCATTTCACTCAAAATCGCTAATTTTGATATCAGAAGGGTTTTCGTAGATACTGGAAGTGCTACCAACGTATTATTCTACGAACCTTTCAAACACATGAAACTCAATTCTAATGACATCAAAGCCATCGTTGCTGTCATGGCAGGATTCGACAGGAATCTCAACATCCCAATGGGCAGAATTGATCTACCGACTACGATAAGATAAAGGGACAGACAGAAGACACTGATATCTGAATACATGGTCCTAAACACTAAATCTCCCTATAATTTTATAATTAGGAGGTCCTGGATTCACCAGATGAGAGTAGTTACTTCAACCCTCCATCAATGTTTAAAATATGTTCACAATAACAAAGTTCTCACCATTAAGAATTGTCAGCCCACTGCCCGAGAATGTCATGCCCCGCACTAAAAGAAAAGCCTTCTAAATAGTTATAGTACCCTTATGAAAGGAAAAGTTCTTCATCTTCCAATCTTCATGAGGTAAAAGAATGTCTTTCCGAGATTAACGAGCCACTAAGCCCCAAAGGAAAGGACAGCACAGTTAAACCAATAGAAGAGCCTATCAAAGTGCTCATCAGCAATAAAGAAGAGGGAAAGTATTTACACATTGGTTCAGCTCTGTCTCATTTTGAGTAAGAGGATATTGTTAAATTCCTAAAGGCCAACCTTTCGGTATTTGCTTAGGAAACTAGAGATATGGAGGGAATAGATCATGATTTCATCTCTCACAAGCTGATAACAGATCTAGACCATCCCCTAGTAAGACAAAAAATGAGGACATTTGACCTTGAACGTCACAAAATCATCAATGAAGAGGTCTAAAGGTTGTTTGATGCTGGAATGATAAGAAAAGTGTTCTACCCAGAGTAGCTTGCAAATACAATTCTTGCAAAAAAGAAGAACGACAAATAAAGGGTCTGCGTTAACTACACCGATCTTAACAAAGCTTGTCCTCAAGAAAGCTTCCCTCTTCCCAGAATTGATCAACTTATTGATGCCACGGTAGGTCACGAGCTCATAAGTTTCATGGATGCTTACTTTAGGTACAATCAGATTCAAATGTATCCTCCAAACCATGAGAAAGAGCCTTCATATCAAAACGAGGTCTCTATTGTTATAGAGTGATGTCATTCGATTTGAAGAATGTTGGAGCTACGTACTAGAGGCTTGTAAACAAAATGTTTGGCTCCAAATTGGGGATACAATGGAAGTCTACATCGATGATATGCTCGTCAAAAGTGTTCGAAAAGGTGACTACATCCAGCACTTGAGCCAGACGTTCGACATCTTGAAGAAACACAGAATGAAACTTAACCCATTAAAATGTACCTTCAGGATCACAAAAGGAAAATTCTTGGGTTTCCTAGTTTCCCAAAGAGAAATTGAGGCAAACCCTTCACAAATCAAAGCTCTGATTGAACTAGAATCACCCAAAACTAAGAAAGATATCTAAGGGCTGAATGAAAGGATAACAGCACTGAATAGGTTTATCTCCAAATCTACGAATCGGTGCCTTCCGTTCTTTAAAGCCTTGAGGGAAAGTAAGGCCCTAGAATGGACCTCTGAATGTGAAGACATCTTCCAACAATTGAAGCAATACTTAGCCTCCCATGAACTCCTTTTAAAAGCAGTGCTAGGGAAAAAACTACTATTGTACTTAGCTGTGTCAAAAAGTGCCATCAACTCTGCATTGGTTAGGGAAGACAAAGGAGTTTAAAGGCCTATTTTCTACGTCAGTAAAGCACTTTTGGACACCGAGACAAGGTACTTAGAAATTGGAAAATTGGCTTTAACCTTGGTAGTATCCACTCGAAAGCTTAGACCATATTTTTAAGTTCATCTTATCATAATCCCTACATCCTATCCTTTAAACTCAGTCCTACATAAACCTGAAGTTTCGGGATGACATATCCTATGTTCCACAGACTGCTATCAAAGTTCAAGTATTAACAGACTTTATAGCAGAATTCACTAGAGCACAGCATTTGAAAGTTCAAACCACTACAGACACTTCAGTATGGCTATTTTACACTGATGGTTCATCTACAAACAAGAGCTCTAGAATAGGTATTATACTTCAATTCCCCGATGGGATCGTAACCGAAAAATTTGTTAGCTTAGGATTCAGAGCCTCTAACAATGAAGCCGAGTATGAAGCACTTATCCTTGGGATGAAATTAGCTCTAGAATGTGAAACTTTGGACCTTGACACATTTTCTAACTCCCAACTTGTAGTGAGTCAAGTTTTGGAAGAATATTCTACCAAAGATAACAGAATGACAAGATATTCAAAGCTGGTAGAATCACTGAAGTAGTCTTTTTGCAAGTTCACAATTCAGAAGATTGAAAGAAACCAAAACTCCAAGGTATACACTTTAGCAAATATGGCCTCTTATCTCAAGTGAGAAAGGGACTCAATGGTAAAAATCTCCTACCAGTCAAAACCTAGTAGTGAAGTAATACAGTCTCTTCAAATTTTAGAGCAATCTCAGAATTGGATGACTACCATCATCTTATACTTAAAAGAAGGGTTTCTTCTAGAAGACAAGAATCGTGACAAGAGAATTCGGATTGGGATAGCTAAGTATTTAATTCTTAAAGAAAACTTTACCGAAGGTCTTACTCACAGCCCCTCATACGGTGTTTAACTCCAAAAAAGGCCCACTACATCTTAGCTGAGGTACATGAGGGGATATATGGCAACCATAATGGCAATAGGACCATACCTCATCGAGCATTGACTCAGAACTACTACTAACCCAGCATGCTAAAGTAAGCTAAGGAATATGTTCCGAAGGGTGACAAATGTCAACGTTTCGCCTCTTACCAACATCAACCTTATCATGAACATGTCCCTATCACAAGTCCCTGGCCTTTCGCCTAGTTAGGAATGGACATTGTAGGGCCATTGCCAAATGCCCCTCAAAATAAAAGATTCCTATTAGTCGCCATTGACTATTTCTCTAAATGGGCAAAAGTTGAACCACTAACCCACATCACAGAAGTAGAAGTAAAGAATTTCACTTGAAAAAATTTTGTGTGCAAGTTCGGCATACCCCGCGTCATCATTTCAGACAATAGGACATAGTTTGCTAGAAAAATATTCGAAAAGCTCTTAAAGACCTGCACATCAATCACCACTTCTCCTCTCCAGGGAATCCTCAAGCTAATGGGCAAGCCGAAGTCACTAACCGTATTATCCTTGAAGCAATAAAAAGGAGGTTGGAGGAAGCTAAAGGAAGATGAGTCGAAGAGCACCCCGGAATACTCTGGGCATACCAAACTACTAAAAGAACCCCAACCATGAAAACATCATTTTCACTCACCTATGGCACAGAGGCAATCATTCTAGTTGAAATTGTTATGTCAATCCTTAAAACAGACTACTTTGACCAAAAGGCCAATAGTCAATAGCTTGCAAAAAATCTAGACCTACTAGAAGAAAGACGTGAGCAAGTTCGAATTAGGACTAAAGCCTACCAACAGAGAATGGCTAAATATTTCAACCAGGGGTTAAAACCCATCAATTTTCAAGTCGGAGATCTCGTCCTAAAAAGGGTTTTTCTAAACACTAAAGATCCCACCATGGGAAAGCTCTCCCCTAACTGGAAAGGACCTTACAGAGTAACCGAGATCGTTAAACCTATGACTTATTGGTTGGAAGATTCAACTGGGAAGCATGTACCTAAGCTTTGAAACATTGAACACTTACGCAAGTATTATCAATAATAAAGCTACTTTTGATTCACTTAAGAGTTTATAATCAATGTACAGACCCCCTAAAATCCTTGTATCTATTACAAGTGCTATTACAAGTGCTACAAGTCTGGTCCATTTTACTCAATATATAGACCCCTAAAAACCTTATATTCATTACAAGTGTTATACGTCTGATCCATTTCACTCAATGTACAGACCCCTAAAAGTCTTGTATCCATTACAAGTGGTACAGGTCTGGTCCATTTCACTCAATGTATAAACCCCTAAAAGCCTTGTAACCATTACAAGTGCTACAAGTCTGGTCCATTTCACTTAATGTACAGACTCCTAAAGGTCTTGTGTTTAATATAGGTACTATAGGTCTAGTCCATTTTATCAATGTACAGACCCCTCAAGACCTTGTATTCATTATGAGTGTTATGTGTCTAGTCCATTTTTCTCACTCTACAAACATCTAGAAAAGCCTTGTTTTATTTACAAGTGTTATAGGTCTGTATATCATGAGTTATCAGTATACAGACGCTAGAGAAACTTTATTTATTTATAAGTGTCGTGGTTCTGTATATCCTAGTATTCAGACCTCTAAAATGCCTTATGACTACTCCGGAATCTTTAAGAGAGCTTGTAATTTAAAAAGTTATTTTGAAAGTAGAAATAACACAAAGATATCAAGCAAGACACAAGTTCTGGTCTAATTGAAATTTCATAAATTAGCCCAAAAATAGAAAAATTACAAGATAAAAAAAAATTATTATAAATAAATAAATACAAAAAAAAAAAAAACCCAAGTCTACTCTATTGCTAACTCGACAGTCTTTGATGGGGTGACTTGAGGGAGTTCTGGATCCGCATCCTCTTCTTTGTCATCAACATCTGGTGCATCAATCTCAGCTTGGGAGACTTTGATATCATTATTCCAATTAGATCCAAGTCGAGATACTTCTTACAGTGCTTCACCCTAAAGGTTCAGTATCCATACTCAATCAGTTTGCCACCCAGATCCTAGACTTCAACCTTCAGATCCATCTCAGTTTAAGATTTGAAAGCTTCAGTGGTGTCATGAACCTTGTGGATAGAAGCAGCCTGGAAGTCTGCAAACCTCCTTTTGAGGTCTTTCAGCTCGGTAGCAAGGGCATCCCTCTCAAACTCCAAGATGGAATAAGAGTTAGCAGCCTCCTTCAGTTTCTCCTTAACAGCCACCACTAAAGGCTACGTCGTCCCCAACTGAAGTCTGGCCTCATCAAGCTCAGATTGGAGGGTGTCAATCTGCTCGAGATTCTCATGGCAGTCTATAATAGCTACCAAACTATAGATGGTCTATAACACAAAACAAAGACAATCAAGTCAAAATTGAATGTGTTTAAAATACAGAGGTAGGAAATTGAAAATAAAAGGAATAATGGAAAATTCACCCTCATATGAATAACTGTCAGGTCTTTGGCTATCTTTTAGGACTTCACCCCTGTAAATTTACTTGGGCCTGTTGCCCAAGAGTCCTTATAGGCCTTCTTCACAGCTATCACGCTGGAGTTATCAGGCCCTGAAGATGCGGGAACTGATTTTCCCTTCCCTCTTATCTTCTTCAATGTGGAAGGTACTGGGGGCAAAAGGGCCTCCCGAGTAGGGGAAATCCCTAAATCCTTCGAGACAGTTCTCTCAAGGGAGTTGGAGATTAACCTCCTTCTCTTCTCTAGATGGGGAGGCTCGGCAGGAGACGAATTCTTCCCAATCTTCTTCTTCTTCTTCTCTGGCACCCATCCGGTGACCAAGGACTTCTTCAAACTCTTATGTGATCCTATACCAGCCCAGCATCCCTCAGGTTTTTTAGGGTAAGGATGGTTTCGTGCCAACGGTCGTTTGTTTAAAGAAGTTTCTTGTACTTCCTCTAGAGGTTAGAAGTAAAAATCGACCTCTTCCACGCTGAATTATCTGTAGAGACAAAATAAGTTAAACCAAAATACATAAAAATAAAAGATCGAGGGAACGTAACACAAAAAAAAAAAAAAAACAAAAATAAAAATGGGGGTGGGAGGGCTTACCCTTAATACCAGTCCTGCATAGGAATGTTGAAACATGGTTCTCGAAATCCTCGAACTCCCAACCTCCCCTAACATAGAAGTACCATTACTTCTAAGTCTTATTGAAAGTAGGTGCAGAGGAAAGAGATTCGAATGCCTTATCAAAAAACATGTAGAACATGTCTTCCGATCTCAGGTACTTCAGATCTATATTGCTCCTAATTAAAAGGAGATCTACCTTAACGTCGTTCAGACGACCCAAAACTAAGAAGCCTAACAATTGCCTCCAACTATTTATGCTCAGGTCAACTAAGCAAATCTTAAACTAGCTAAAAAGTCCCTAATGAAAAGGTGGAAGAGAAATCGAACCCTATCTCAAACAATTCAAAATAAGCACAAATTTCACCTTACTGGATACTAGAGGGATGGTCTACATGTCCTAGTACCCTACAGGACACGTTTGCAGGGAAGTCAAAAGCAACCCTCAAAGCATCTATCATGCTCTAAGTCACAGCGCTTTCACCTTCTTCCCTTTTGTGGAAATTACCTGAGGTCTCCCCACCAATGTTCCTAGGTTCTGTGAAAGCCTCTACTATCCTGACTTCAGAACTTGGGGTTGGGTTATCGACAATCCTGTTTTCTACATTTTTTATGGCTGCTAGTTACAAGATTCACTTCTATCTAGTCATATGTCTCCAAGGACTCTAAATTTTCATGACCAATGCTTGACTGCGCATCGGAGGCCGACATGGTCTAAACAAGAAAATGGAGAAGAGTAAAAGAAAATGTAAAGAATTTAGAAAATGTTTTTGGAACCAAACCTGACCACAGATTTGATCAAAGTTGATTTTCTTAGGATGCCGGAGTTCGCCTTACTTAAATATCTCTCCTATAGTTTGAAATATTCTAAGTATAAAATTCTTTCTTGCAGTTTGAAGGCTCTCAAAATCCTGAAGTATTGAAAGGGGGAGCAGCGATGTGTTCCCCCTTTTTTTATAAAGATCCAACAGGTGTCACGTGGGAAGCTCTCGCTTCCGAACCACCATGACGGTTAAAGCAATGATGGCCTTGTAATTCCAACTGACGGCTGACGTAATAAATGTCGCATTTGTCTCCTCAAAATACAAAGTGGCGCATTTATAAGTACAATGCGTGTAATGCCTCAGAAACCCTAACCTCAGTTTTGATCATGCCCCAGAATAAAGGCTCGAGGGAAGGGGGAGTAGCTGATATACCATAAAGTGACAAACATATTCAAAGCATGACACGTGTCTGTACAGAGCTCTTTAGGATACAGATCAAGAAAGATTGCTTTATCCAAATCAACCAGGCACGGAGGTTCAGAGGTATATGGTTCAGAATATAGCACTGCCTTCCACATCCTTCCAATCTCAGAATAAGGAAATAGAGTTCAATATGGCAACTATTATTTTCAGATATCTTCAAATCTCTACTTTTATGGCTCCTAATCCTACTCAACTTAGGAGATCTACAACTTATAAATAAACCCACAAGGTAAGCTTTCAATCTATGTTCAATTCTTTTTTGAATTACAGTCTCTTTTTCATTACTAACTTTATCATCGAAACGACTAGCATCAGAGCCTTCCCAATGACCCTCTGACCTCAAGTTCTTAATAGATAACGAAGGACGGGAGGCCCTTCTGACCAAAAAAGAGCAACATCAATTACCAATGTGTGTGTATAGATATTATCAACAATGTTGAAAATCCAGTCACCAAATCTCAGCATCTAAACCAATGGCAACAAACCATAGAAACATAGCCATATGTCTGAGTTTATTAATGATTTCTTGTTCTGAATAACCATCTATGTTCCATTCATAGAGGCGATCAAATGATACTAAAAATTGGTTATGATTTTCCATGTGGAGATCTGGAGGGATTGGACGACTGTATCTACTGTTGGTGATGTTGGTTGGAGGGTAGAACTGAGGACGATGGGGGCTATGGATGGTAAGCCGTATTGGACACAGAAATTGCCTACCTCGTATTTAGCACGTTTCTTGTCTCTGGATTCTTGTTTTATGCATTAGCAAATTTCCATCCGATCTTTTAAATCAAAAATTTTTGGTTATATATATATATATATATATATATATACACACACACACACACAGGAGCATCATGCGTAAGAAATAAAGAGCAGAGAAGGTGATTTCACGACATGGAAGAATGCTTAGGAGTAAACCTTGGAGGGAAAGCCAAAAGAGTTTAATGACAAAGTCACGATAGATGCGTGAAAGAGAGAGAGAAAAATAATAAATAATAATAAATTTTCAAAAGTCTTATAACTATGAAAATTTTTTTTGTAGTTAATGTAAGTTGATATCTGAACCTCATTAAAATTTAGAGTTGCACAAGTTGATCACATGATTGATTTTCGTTTTCAAAAATTTTAAAAACTATTTTTTTTCATTTCTAGTATTTAACCTAAATTTTAAAACATCTTCAAAAAAAAAAAAAGCAATCAATCAAATGCATTTTTCGTTTCCTTTTTTCAAAAAAAAATTGAAAACGAAAACAAAAAATAAAAAATAACAACGTTATCAAACAACACGTGAGGCATTCTTCAACACCTCTGAACTACCATGTCTCAATATGCCCTCCCAATCACATTTTATTATGTCTGCTATGACTTACCTTTTTCAGTAAGCCATAACACACAACATTACCAGAACGTATTGTCACAATGATATGTCAATCCTATTTAAGAATTTTTCCTATATATTTGCAAAAAATTATTGTGTACTCCTAGAGCAATGCTCTCAATGGTGAGATGATAAGCCACATAACAATTCTACATACGTGACATTAAATCTAACTGTTGAGACCATGATACTCATAAGTACCCAAAAATTACATTTGCCGGCCAGGCTCCAATACTAAACTAGCAACCACCACCAAATTGGTGCATTACTAGAACCCTTTTTTATGACAAGGAAAAGAAAACAAACCAACAACACCCTCACCAGGGCCTTTCCCAAGAGCAAATTTTGGGTATCCTAAAGTACCGTACGCCCTACAGTGAGATTTATAGCCAGATGTGCATCAGTGTACCATTTTAAATATGTAGACAACAATCCCACCATTGGGAGTATTAGTAAAAACTACCCAATATGCTTTCCTTTCTCAAAGGTCACTGCTGAGAGATCAGCCATCAGCCATCAGCCAACTCTTTAGCTCTGTATGGGGGTTATCTACAACCACTATGGGCTCTCTTTGATTGACTCCAGGTAATCTGCACATGAATTCCCTTCACACAGGATGCGAACAAATCTGGAGGGGACTAGAACCCTAATTGCTAGCACTATTATCAATAGTCAAAAGAAGCTTCTTTCTGCTGCTACTACACTACACATATGCCTCAACCACCACCAACCGCTATATGTTCGCTGGCCAGGCACCAGTACTGAAGTAGCAACCACCACCAAATGGGTGCATTCCTAGAACCCTAATTGCTAGCACTACTATCATAGTCAAAACAAGCTCTCTTTGTGCAACTACTTCATATGTGCCTCGACTTGTGAAGTTGAGTGGGAATTGCAGATAGAAAACCGACCGAGGTGACTCAACATCATCATCTTCCCCGATAGGAGTAGATCAGTTTGTTGTTGAGAGGACGAGGCAGGATCTGCCTCGAGCTGCTACTACTGTTCTATAATCTCCTGTCAAAGTCTACATGATCACCGTTCTGCCACAATTACCACCCAAAACAACAAAAAATTATTTTTCCCCCAATGCAGGAGGGAACTCGCTCTCGCATAATGTACTGTGTTGTCGCTGAAAATGCTGTCATGGCAAAAGAATTTCCACAAGAACAAGAAGATTGCAAAAACTGCAGCACAAGAAAAACAGTCTTACATACAGAAACTACAGCTAACCAAGAGAATTAAAGTGACACAACACAGATTTAATAAAAAAACACAGCTCACAGATCTACTTTAAGAACCACCATTCTGGTTCTGTGACCGAGTGATCAATCTCAATCTTTCATAAGCATCTGAACATGCATGAGCATAGTCTGACATAGCCCGGAAGACCTCAGGCAACCTTAATTTGAGGCTCCCCAGTGACTTCTCCCTCACCTGAACACTGAGCTTTTGGTGAGCTTCCACTTCCCCTTCCAACCTCTTCTTCAAGCTCTCCACCACAAACTGCTTTTCTGAAAACTGATCTTTGGTATTCGTGCCCTCACCTCTCTCACTATCCATTTCATCAGGCCCCCTATGTTTCTGGCTCCAGTCCTGAAATGCCTGGTTCTTGCGCCAAAACTCTTTTCTGGTTTCCTCGCACTTCTCCTTGAGCTTCATCTCATCCTCCTGATGAACTATAATGGTTTTCACCACAGCAGCAAATGAGGCAATTGCACTTTTGGCAACCTCATTGGGAAGCTTCTCAAGATGGTCATGCCAGGAATGAAGTAGAGGTTGGATGGGCGGATTCTGGATTCTGGGTGGTGATGATATTTTCTCCTTTAAGCTGCTTTCTATAGGGACAAGGTTTAACTTCAACCAGCTGTTAAGGGCTTCAACATACTGCTTTTGATGAGCCACGAGCTTTTCAAATTGCAAATGCCATTCTTGGATGACATTCCAAAGCTGGACAGTGCACTCATGGTGATGCTTGCTGGTCTCCTTGGGACTTCCAGACATATCAAGGGATTTGAGCTCTGTAACAATCTTTAGCTGGTCATCGTGATGTGTGCACATGGATCCCCACATCTTGGCCATCCTGCAGTTAAAGTACCAAGAGCTTAACTCTCATAAATAAATTTTTTTTCTCTTTTTTTGCAGGTAGTTAAAGAACAGAGATGGTTTAAAACTAATCCAAGTCTATGATGATTTGATATTTCTTATTGTAATTTTACATTCATAGTACAAACTTGTTTACTGCAGACAACCAAAGAGAGATACCAGAGGAAACAAGAATTTGAGCGCATAAAAACTGAAATTAGGAATAAACTTGTTCATGTGGCAAGGACCCATATGTCACTACATGTAAATATCAATTATTCCAATGTAAGTTGGCAATATCATGAACTACAAGAAAATGAGAGAGAACTTCAAAAACAGAAGAATTACAAGTTTCATTGGCACATACAAATTCCTTTTACATGTCTCTTTCTTTTTCTTCATTTTTTTAGGGGGTTTGGGAGGGGGGGTTTTTTGACAACTAAAAATCGCATGAATGTTACTCTAACAACAAAAAAACTAATTAAAAATAGTAACTGATAACAAAAATCAATTTTTATTTCAAATGTAATCAAGAAAATATGGCAAAGATGTGATTCCAAAGCAGAGTTCATGGACCAAGAATTTTTTTTGTTTTTCAATCCAGCTAATTTAATTGATCAAAGTAAGAAACATGCGCAGCTTGTATACTTTCGATGATTCCTGTTGCCTATTGTTAAGGACCTACCATGCATTTTGATATCATAACACTTATTTATGATTATAGATGGGTACTCGGTTTGACACCAAGTGGAGCAATCTACCTATTAAATACCCTGCAATATACATTTTTTTAGCCCAAACCCAGGCCAAGAAAATATCAGGCTCAAATGAAGCTCAAAACCTGGCCTAAATTGTCACACAACTCCCCATGTCAAATGAAACATCCAACACCCAACAAGGATCAAAATTTCACTTAGGAGTTTCGTTTTGGTTGGCTAAGAAATGGAAACATTTAGAAAACATTATCTTTATTAATATAATCTAGTTTAGTGTCACGTTTATTTTATTTCAATAAATTAATATGTAAAAATAGATTAAAAAATTATAAAAAAATTTAAATTGACAAAAATATAATATATTAAAAATTAATCAATGTAGAATGCATACAACCATTTGATAAAAGTTCTAATTTAAAATACAATAAATTACATTGACCTACCTGAGGTGAGGCTTAATTACACATGCACCCGTGTTTCCCTGAAATGATGTTGACCTCCTTTGTTAAAGTTTGTCTCCCAATGGTGTTAAAAAAACAGTAGAATTACCTTATTATCCCTATATTTTAAACTTTTTTTCAAATAGATTAAAATTGAAAAAAAAAAAAAAAAATTCCTCTTTCTTCCCTCTCGTATCTCTAAAACCATATTCCTGTCACCCATCCATGGCCACCATCTTTGCAACAACCCGTTTCAAAAGAAAAACATCTTTAAATGCCCAGTAAAAAGTCCCGTCCCATTTCAACAGCACCTAAACATACATACAAACATATATTGTGTATAAAAAGTGAGGAACAGTCAACTCAGAGGAAAGAGGAACAAAAGGATGAAACTTAGATTAATTAAGAAGTAAAATGCAATTAACAAATGTAAAATCTCTCGAGCAATGTCTCTCTCTAAAATGGTCGTTTTAGATCTCGTCTATCCTCTAGCGTCGCTTTATCCAAATCTAACCATAAATAATCAATGAATGCTTCATTTTTGGATCCAAATCTTGTCAGTGGGTCCCAAAAACAAAGAAACCTACACTGTACATCTCTGTCATTCAACAAATCCACCTCACCTGAATAAGTGCTCAAAATTGCCAAGCACGGCCATTTATTTGGGTCTTCTTTAAAACCCACTTCTCAGATCTCTCACCCAAACTCACATTTCACCAAATTCTATGGATGTCCATTTGGATATGGGTAGTCTTCATAGGCCACATTCCAAATCCTTATAGCAGCATCTAACACCCCACAAGAAGCCAACCCAAATGGAGAAATTAAGGTTTTAAAGCCCAACAAAACCCTCAAAATCGCTCTTGTTTTTGATGGACACAAAAGACATGAACTGTAGCTATTTTCTTGTTTAAGAGAACTCTGGCTAAAAAGACATACCTATATTGAAGCATTTAATCAAATGTGATGGTCAACATGTACAGCTCCACAAAAGAATCATCTCATCCACTGTGTTGTTATTTCAAAATAAATAAGAAAATAGATACTGAAATAAGGGGTAACAGAGGAAAGGGGAAGAGAAGAAAGAAAGAAAAACAGGGACGTGAAGGGTACAGTTGTTATTTAGAAAAATGTGTGATGATGTCAACAAAATCGTTTGGTCAACTAACAGTGTACTCACAAAGGGGAGGTTTCTATTACTAACATAGAAGCAAAAAAGATGTCAAGACTAATTTCTCAAACCACAAGAGAACCGTGTGTAATTCCATTTGACTCAAGGGAGGCCAGTGTAATTTACCCTTTAAAATAACATACAATCTAAGGCAGAAAAAATTGAATGCCCTGTGAGAATTTGACCATGAAACATGCAGTTCAAAACAAAGAAAAACAAAATATGGCAAAAATAGTGTTCTTTAATTGGTAAATGAGTAACACAACAAAATATTGTGAATTATTTTTTTTCATTCCAATTGTTGGTGGTCTTATTGTGTTCTTCATATGCAAAGCATGTGTCTCCTTTGACTCTTAAAAAGTTGTAATTGAAATATTCTTTTCAAATTTTATGGAGAAATGGTTTATTTGCTTTTCTAGACACCCATATATAAATTAATGGAGTTTATTATAGTTTCTATGAAATAAGGTGAGCCTTGGCGCAACAGTAAGGTTGCTTCATTGTGACTTGGAGATCATGGGTTTGAGTCGCAAAACAGTCTCTCCGCATGCCCGCTTGGGGGGGGGGGGGGGGGGTAAGGCTGTGAACATCTAACCCTCCCTAAACCCCGCAATGGTAGGACCCTTGTGCACTAAGCTAGCCCATTTACGATTTCTATGGAAGTTTGGACTAAACAGATATATATCAAAAGAATACACATTATTTAATTTAGGTTTTGATCATGCTTCATAAAAGGTGTCATCAAATGAATCAATTGAAAAATATTCCTCTTTGGAGTTAATGTTTGTAGATGCTCTACACTAGGGTTAAATCAGCTGATACATTAAGATTGTTTGAAATTTTCGACTCCCTTTTAGTAGAATTTTAATGCATATCTAGGGTTGGACTGTGACAAAATAGTTAGACTTAAAAATGACTCAAATTACTTTAGGACAAAAAGTATGATGCCTAAGTAACCGCCTATTGATTCGGGTTTAGGCGATACTCGTCCAGGCATTTTTGTTGAGTTAAGGTGCTCGGGAGGTCACACGAGCGCCCGTAACGACTATGGGTGAGGTCTCATTGGGATATCTAATATAACAAAAAAGTTGACGACCGTAAATTCTTGACATGTAAACATAGTTGTTAGCTTATGATGTGTTTCGGTATAAACATAAAATGATACGTATCATATAGTTGTATCTTTTGTACCATATCACACGATATTTCAATATGCACAATATAAGCGGTACGCACAATCAGACAAAACGACATCATTTCAACTTCTTTTTTGGTGTTTTGTTATATACATGAAAACGATCTCATTTTTGTTTTGTTTAGTTTTATATTGTTTCCTTGTAACGTTTAGAGATCCATCCTCAAACACACAAAAAAAAAGAAAGCAAGTACTTTCAAAAAATGAGGATGAGAATGAAGAGTGAAGACATACAAGAAGATGAAAAGTGAGGACATACAATAAGTTGAAGAAGAAAAAGGAAGTGAAGAATTGTTGGCGAATGATGAAAATAGATGGATTGTAAGAAATAATTATTTTGGATTGTGTCTTTAAATTTTGACGTTGATGACTTGATTCTTATATTGTATGTAATTTAAGTTGATTTTTTTATAAGTGAGTTGAAATATTATTTATAGCATTTTAAAACATTGTATTTATATAACATTGTGTGTGTGAGTATATATATATATATATATATATATATATATATATATTTTAACTTATCAAAAAAATATATATATATTTTTTATTTTTTTATAAATATATTTAACAAATTGAGTGTATCTTAGAATACACGATACGTTATGATACATGATTCAGTACTTTTTGAAAAATGATGTGTTATGATACACATTTTGACAACCATGCATGTAACAAAAAAGATATAAATATATAATGAAGGGTAAAGATGATATGGTATAATGGAACTGCAGTAACATTCAGATTTTCACCAACTTCTTTATGAAGGAACTTACCCATCAACAAGAGCAACAAGTTTTGGGTACAACTGATTGTCACGTATGTGATTTATTTCTGACACTGTTGAATCCAAGGACTGCATGTCAACTATATATCTGGTATGCAGATGACTTACAGCCGCCTTGGTCTTCTCCAATGATTCAGAACTGCCACCACGTTTTTTCAGCTTGTTCAGTAGAGCAACCTTCCTCTGGTACTCAAGCTTCATAAGCTCACCAGCCTAACAGCAAGAAGTAAACTACAATAAGATTCAGTATCATATTAATCAAAGAAATTAAAGTCTAGGTTAGACCACCACATTGAAGAAAAATGAACATATATATATATATATATATATATATTAAAATTAACTTTAGATGTCAAAACCTGTTGACGCATTTCCATATTATGATTCACGTCCTATGATCAACTATTATAACGTATTGTTGCAATTCAAAACCTATTGCATGAACATGGTTTTAAATCGCGGTATCAGAATACGTAACGGTCGCGATAACGGTGTAATAGTAGTATTAGGAGTATCAATCGATACATAACGAGAATCAAGAACCACAACTGTGAATTTTTATAAATTACTAGCAAACCCCTACAAGGTTAATGTTAGCCCATTTTCTACTTGACATGGCGGCATGGGCATGGGGAGGTAAGTCATGCCTTGATGGCACTTGACCAAGTAGTTGGCATGAGCATAGGGAGGCATGCCATGCCTTGATAGCACTTGACCAAGTGGTTGCCATGCCTTGGTTGTGCTTGAAAATGGCTAAGTTGGTGAACATTAGCAACAACAGTTGGTGCAGCATTGGGCAAGGCAATGCACTTGGTGACTCTTTGGTGTGCAGGGTGGGCGGCTTGGCATTGCAAGGACTTGTGTCTGCTCCTGTCAAATGGACAATTTCCACTTTGACATATAAGGGGGTACCTCCCTGAGGTGCCCATGGACGAGTAAGTCATGCGACCAAAGACCTTGGCACCTACAGGGCAAGGCAAGTTGTTGTTACATAAAAGAAGGTCATGACATGGTGGCTCTACCTTCCACCACCACCAGCGTCGGCGGTAGTAGGTGGTGGCTATGACTTGGCTTGTGAAGACCAACCATGAAAGGGCATGGTTTGGCAAGCATGGGTCATTGTGTGGTGCATTGGCTCATGGGCATGGCATAGGGTTCGGCCTAGAATGCCAAGGAAGACCAAGACGTGTGTGGGGCGTGGCTTGGCACGGCTTGTGACTGGGTATGGCTTGGTGCATGACTCAATGGATTGTTCAGTTAAGACCAAGACATGAGAGAACATCGCTTGGCATTGTGGCTCGTTAGCACAGGCCTTAGCGCAACATTTGTGTGGACATGGCTCGTGGCAGACATGCACAGTGGGGTTATGACAAGGACAGGGCAATTACATGACAGTTATAGGCTGGCACAAGACAAGGGTGTCTTTGGGCAGACAGTGATAATTGAATGGGCATGTGGCTTTCTCTTTGCCTAACAGCAAGGCGACGGTTACCTTGGTGGCACTTAAGGGCTTAAGACAACCAATACAGCAGTTGTGGGAGTTGTCTGAAGGCCAATGTGACGTGTTGTAGGTGCAACAACACAAAACCTGGCAATTGGGGGTTGTCGACTGCATATGTGGCACAAACTGGTTGGTCCAGCGTACCCAAGCAGTTGGGGTTGTCAATTGCAATGTCCTGTGTGGCATTGGTTGGTTGGTCCCGCAAACCCAGCAATTAAGGTTGTTAACTACAAGGCCTAGTGTGGCAAGGATTGATTGGTGCTAGGAAACCCTTTGGCAGTTGGCGATGTCAACTACCAAAGCAGTTATTTGATTGCTAGGGTTGCAGGAGAACATGTGGAAGGACGAATTTGAGAGATGAGTCTGGTTGCAACCCTTAGCCGCTGTGGTTCCTTCGTATTCATATTTGAGAACTAGTGAATAAAAGGTTGGGGGTCTTTCCCTTTACGGTTGTGTGTTCCTTGTGTGCATGTGTCTTAGTTTTTATATTGAATTGTGTTGTGCAAACTTTGTTGTTGTGTTGGAAGCTTTCTTGTGGTCTGCAGCCTCTTTGGTTGCGTGGTTGGTTGGTTAAGTCGGTGGAGACTTGGCGCCACATAAGCAGAAAAATTTGGTGTCAGATTTCATGCCTATGACAGTTACCGATATGCATGCTTTTACTTTAATTTATCACTTTTTAATGGTTTAATTAATTTTCGTCAATTATATAGTTTCTGTGAAAAAAATTTACTTATTGTATAGAACTTTATATTAATTTTATATCAAAGTAAGAACATAATACAATCTATTATGATGAATATTTTTCTAAATATGACAAATAATAACTAAAAATGCAACTAAAAGTAATTTCAGCAAACATAAAATAATAAAAAGTATGAACAAAGAATGCATTACAAGTGTGAATATTAATTGCTAGCTAATGGAATTAATGCCAAATTAACAAAATAACAAAAAGTTTAGAAAAACATAGATGTTATGAATCAAAGCTCATATTACGATGCAACTAAAAGTAATTTCAGCAAACATAAAATAATAAAAAGTATGAACAAAGAATGCATTATAAGTGTGAATATTAATTGCTAGCTAATGGAATTAATGCCAAATTAACAAAATAACAAAAAGTTTAGAAAAATATAGATGTTATGAATCAAAGCTCATATTACGATACTCGTGTTTTCTACCAAAAACAAAGACTCAAGATTCCTTTATATGATTTTAGAATAAAACATTAATACAAAAAATAGCAAATAAATAATTCTTAAAATTAGAAGAAAAAAATTGTAGAAGTAGCCTAGTGATATTATCCAAGTAAGATTAGCATCTCTAAATCTAAAAAGATAAGATCTCAATTTTAAGTTTGAGATATTAAACAATTAAATATAATTTTGGGAATTATCAAACACTTTGACTATATCCATTGTTCCAAATCTTGTGCTTGATAACTGTAAATTAGTAGATCTACGGCCAAAAATGGGTTTTTTAACCATTGAAAGAGAGAAAAAGAGAAAAAGAGAAAAATGTATCATTATTGTTACGTATTGGCTGATACTATTACATATCGGTCTGTAATGGCCGTTATGTAATAGTATCGGCCATTACGTTTGTGAATTTTTTACACAATGATATATCAATGTGTAACAGAATCATAAGGCTCAAAATCCATTACATAATGGCCAATATTCAATATAATGCGCATGAACAAATATACGATGCAAATTACAGACGACTGCTCAGAGAAGGATAATGAATGAAGACAAAGAACGATCAGCAAAACAAATGAAATAAAGAAATACACCTTCACTTCATCAAATAGCTTCTTCTCCCATGCTAGCAACTTATCCAAAACAGTGGCATGTGTCTCGTACTCTTCTGCATCCAACTCATCCTTCCCACCATCACCATTGGGTAAACCTCTAAACGATCTATTCCATGTAATAACACGCATGACCCTTGCAGCATGATCAATGTGTCCTGCAAAACATAGACCAGTACAATTAAAATTCAGTCCATGTCAATCAAGAATTAAAAAGAGGATACATTAATAAAATAAGCAGATACGTGGAACTTCAAGAAGTGGTGTTCACCCCATCTCCCACCTCATTTTGTTCCATGGTTCATAGGAAAACCATAACTGAGTTAGTTTGGAAAAGGCCTCTTCTTGCTTGAATAATCCAGAAAAGATAATATTACTAAATGAAACACAGGCCAACATAAGATGCCATCTCAGCTGATCTGATATTCTTGGGTCTCCAAAATAGCCCATGACCCTTTTATGAATTAAATCAAATACTCGCAGCCAAACGAATGGAACAAGTACTTCAGACAGCCCTCAAATTATTTCCATAATATAAAGTTGAATAACTATTTACCATCATTAATTATCCAACAACCCTCATTACTACTAGAGGGATTCCACGGCAGTATTTGATGGAATCTGGTTTCAATAGATATAGTGAGAATAGGTAAGTATCTCTACAATCCCAAAGGTATAATATAATTGAAAATCAAGTCAGAGAGAAATCTGACACTACTGCTAAGCAGTTTCTTCAATTCTAAATGCAAAAAGCAAATTAGTTTCAAGGTGCAGAATGAAGGAACTTGTTTATTTTTTTTATTTTGGATGGGTAAATGAAGGAGGGACAATCAAAATGGGTACCAAAGTTTCTCAGCTGATTCCAGCATTTTCAAACTCAAATGTATTGCTGGCCAAATATTCCACCATCTTAAGCAACCAGTACACCATCAAATTTACGTATCATCCAAAGGTATAATACATGGAACTATTTGAGAAACTCAAAACTGAGCCAGAAAGAACTCTGAATTACACAAAAAGCAGTGTGCATGCTCAACAATTCTTCACTTCTGAACTCAAAAAAAAAAAGGCCAAGTGACAAACTAGTTCGATGATCAAGTCAGAATTTTGAATGCACTTCTAAACAATATGCGTACACAAAAATTTATTCACTTTTAAGTTCCAAAAGCAAACTTATTCTAAGGTCAAAATGAAAGACGAACGGCTATGCCACACAATTTCCCATTTTCTTCTAGCATTCCGTAACTTTGCCTAAGCACTGTTGCTCAAGTATTGCACCAAGTTGAACAAGGTGTAGTATGGGGGACCTTAGGATGGAACTTGATCTATGTGTTCAAGAAAAATGCCACAACTTGGTATATTATGCTTAAAATTCCAATTCATTTTCACAAGCACTTGGAGAAACTATCAAAAATGTAGAATCTTTCATGCAAACTATGCATAGTTTTTTTGATAGGTACAGTATGCATAATTGAAACATAATTATAGAAATAATAATCAGAATGATTGTTCGTTTTTTACTATTTCTAATATCATCATAAAGTTTTTTTTTTTCCTTTTTGGTGGGGGGACAGAAGATTCAAGTCACTAATTTGATTTAGTTTCATGACATATCTTGGAAAACACATAAACTAGCAAGCCAATAGTACTCTGATGATAAGCAAAGGAAACTCGAGTAACAGCATCAAGGCACTGTCATAAGTTTATTCTCAAATAAAATCAGCCTTTGATGGGTAAGAGGAGTTCTCCTTTAAGTTTCCTTTACCATGTTCAAGTTCAAGGGAAAGGTTGTATCCCACTAAATTATGAACTCCAGCTTTACCTCTAGATCAGAGTTAGAGCCCATGTATTAAATAGGTTACAAATCATGAACAGGCATCACACAGGTTTGTTAGATCACCGGTTGCTCCAAAAACTTAAGTTATCAGAGAATGGGTCAACAATGCATATCAAGCTCTCAACACTCCCCCTCATATGCGAGTCCGACAATACATATCAAACTCTCAACACTGCCCCTCACATGCGACCCCAGACTCATACGTGAAAAAATAAAAAAATCACAAATAACTGCAAAGGATGAGAAAGGATGAGAGAGTGCAAATAAAAACGAGAAACAAATGCAAATAGAGAGACTTGAATCCAATACCTCTCACAACCAAAATAACTTTCACAACCAAGACTCTGATACCATGTTAGATCACCAGTTGTTCCAAAAGCTTAAATTGTTAGAGAATGGGCCAATAATGCATATCGCTTAAATTGTTAGAGAATGGGCCAATAATACATATCAAGCTCTAAAGAATACAAGTGAATAGGTATCAGTGCCAGAAAAGATGTATCCTCATCAAGCTTTCTTTTTCTGGCAAATCAAGCGATAACAATGATAAGAAGAATTAATTATAACAGCAGCTAACCATGGTAATATATTCATGCACAGCCAGATGAATTTGGTGAGGATGCTAAATTGTCCCAAATACATAAATCAATCAGTTCAACTTTCCAGAAACAACAAATTTTTTTCTAAATTCTCTAGATGAAATGTAGAAACATCTAAACAGCCATTTCATAAAAATATATCCTAAGTTTTTCCTTTCATCAGGCCAAATTTCTGAAGTAGCGAATCTTTCCAGATCAGAGTTGAACAAATTAATTCAAGCATCCTACCAAAAGCTGAATAGGGCCAACTTTATACAGATGCTGAGTTGAACTATAAACCCACATTTGGTGATTCATCAGTCTCCAAGCTAAAAATAAAAATAGACAAACAAATAGGAAAATTCAATTATATATCCTGACAACAATAATCACTAATGCAAGGTAGTTTAATCTGGAAAACGTCAACGACTATTTATATAAGAGCATAACCTTCAAAAGATGCTTGGAAAAAAACTTCCCAATCATGCAAGTTATAACAGGAAAAATTTAAACAAAAGCTATCAATGTTTACACCAAAAGAGAGATTCAATCACCTCGATTATCTGCAAAATTCGAGTGATAATGCAGTCGAGTTGCCTCCAGCATCTTAGACACTTCTTGTGCACTCTCTGATGCCTTTAAAAAATGATCATCAATGATACTCAATATCTTCAACAAATTCACGCTAGACCCAACCTTATTACCCCCTCTCCTGACATCTGGCGGTGCCGTATTCGAATGGATGAATTGTTTCTCCTCCTTTACCACCGGCGTCTCCTCCTCCTCCGTCTCCATCCCCTCCACCACCACCTTATCTGGTGTCCTCGGCTCAGCCCCATTAATCTCCCCACCCAATTCACCAACCACGCCACCCACGTTACCCACATTGTCCGTCCCTCTAAATCTTTCATCAAACCCCTCCCCTTCGTTCTCATCCTTTTGCTGATCCAATCCGTCTTCGGGCTCGCTCAATGACGGTCCCGGCATATTATCAACCATAAAGAAATAATCCCAAGCCATCCCTTTTAACTCAGGCGGCGGCGGTGGAACAGGTGTCCGCGGTGGAGAAGGCGGCGGCAACGGCGTCTCAGTCCCCGCCTCCCCAGCTCCATTACGCCGATTCTTCCGCTGTAAATCCCCATCATCGTCATTAATGTCATCATTTCCTTCGTCTTCGTCTTCTACAATAGCAATGTTTTTCATTTTTCTAGTGGGCTTCGATACTGAGAACGCCGGCATGCTCACGGCACGCTGGATCGGCGTGCCCGGAGAGAAGTTGGGTAGCGGCGGAGGCGGCGGAAGAACTGTTGATTCCATCATGGACGGCTCTGAAGCAGGGCCGCCAGTTTGTTGGTGGTTCTGGTGGCTGTGGTTCTCGTCTTCCCCTTGGGCGTAGTCGCTCAACGACGCACCCGTGTTCTTTAGGGCGATGGCGTAGCCAGAGTGGCCGGAAGCAAATGCATTCCGCGCAGAAACTGCGTCTTTCATGAAGTTCTTCCGGTCTTTGCATCGGGAAACTGACTCTTCGTTTTCAATCTTTGATTGGGCACAACCCATGATGCTATCTACAGATTTCTACGGTTTGAAGCAATTTGTGTGGCTTTTATATAGGTAAGCTACAAGAAGTTTGAAACATAAGGAATATATATGTGTGTACAAATGACTTGTAAGGTTTGTAACTTTCTATGGTATTCTAGAGCGAGAGAGAGGGGGGGGGAAGAGGAGGTAGAGTGGCAGAGATGAAGAGAGAAATAGATTGGGAAGATATCCAGATGAGGATGGAAGGGTTTTAGTGAGTGAGAGAGGAATCAAAAACCGAAAACCCTGGGAGGAGGAGAGTAGTAAAAAGAGAAAACTGACAAGTTTGGACAGGGAGGCGAGCCGAGAGCAGAGAGGACATGATTTTGTACGCGCAGGAGTGTGGTACTGTTATTTTACTCGCTATGTTTGAATAATTCATGTAACGGTCACATTTTTCGAGGTTAAACGACGTCGTTTTAGTTAACTAAGAGTGGATGTTCCCAAAGTCCAACACACAAATTGAACGAATAAACCACCAAAGTCATTCTGATTTGGCCAACGAATTACGATTTTACGAGAAGTCCTGACATTTGTCGCGAATGTTAATATTTGCAATTTGATTTGCATATATATCATATATGTATGTTATATGTATCAATTAAATTATGAATGTTAAATATTTTTTTTTTGTTGACATTAGTATTTTTCATAAATTTATTGGGTAATGTTATTGAAAGTTTAGTATGTATGAAACATATTATTTTAATTATCAAATTATCCTTAGAGATTAATTTTTTATTTATCTCAATTATTATATCTCTATTTATTTTATCTCATATTTAATCCAATTTATAATAATATTACCCGAGATTATTAAGGAATCAAATGTAGTGAAAAATATATACTTCATTTGCAAAGCAATTGTGCATGTCTTTAATTTTCACTAATTGCCACCAAAATCATCCAAGAAATGTGTTGCGAAAGAGACATTCACGATATGATTGGTATTTTTCATTCATGCATGATGTAAATCTATAAATTATATGCACCAATTAAGTTATAAAAATGTGACATTTGCATCAATTAAGTCATAAAAAATTGATTTTTGTGATTGGCGCTAACAATTCTAAAATCATATATTCCTTCATCTAAGTAAAAGGTTCAAGTAAATGTTATTAGATGAGAAGTTTTTAAATTATTACACGAAAACGTGATTAGAATATTAAAGTGGTAATTAAAAATTAAAATTTAGTTTATCTTTATCTAATAATTAAAAAACTTGTTCTCATATAAGAAACATGGACTCTCTATAGTGTTGGTCATTATTATTTTCTCTAAATTCTAACCAAGGTTACATGAAAAATTAAGTTTGAATATTCAAGTGGTAATTTCTTTCCTTTTTTTTATGTTCCTAAATAAAAGTTCTTTTTCAAAATTAATGCATAAAGTATTGTAAAATTTTCAAATTACCAATTTGATGTGTTGCATTAAGTAATATTAAAGAATGTTGGTCCGTTTGGTAACTAAAGGAAATATATGAAATAATAATCGGGTGTGAACTCGGTTACCTTTTGCACTCCAGGTTCGCGGAAGCAGAATGAACCAACTTATGTTACAAACTTCTCCATCATCTATATAGATGTAGAAATTTTTTTCGTCAATAGGACGGCTGCAAAATCAAGTTCCTATGTATTTTCACAATCCAAGTCCAGAGGTCTCGCGATAGTAACCTCGGAAGAATCTCAGAGAGAAAATGGAGAGTAGAGTTAGGAGAGTTGGCGGACAACCAAAATATCCTCTCACATAAATCCCGTAACGAAAATGCGGGATAAATATCTACGTTGGTTGAAATTCGAAACCATAGAGATAATGATAAGAATTTTAATTTTATCACAACTCTCATTCAAATCTTGTAAATGCCCAAATGGCTATGAGTTTTGTGTCAAACCCGTCCCAATATCCAACATCTCTCACTCATCCACATAGAGTGAGTACTAAGTTCTCTACATCACCTTCCACACACAGGAAATAGATCGTGCGATCAAACGAGAAAGATCGAGGTAGGAGTACTACATCAAGCTACTATCACACTAACATAATACCTCACTACAAACAAACAAATGATCTCGTCGATATCTCAGACTATTCCGTTACACCAGATCCAGCATCATTTATCCCTCATAAAAACTAATCTCAGTGCGATGCTTGAATCCTCCAATTTGTATTATACTCATGATCATATCGATAAGCACATAAATTGATAGATCGCTCGGGTAATGAGTCACAATACAATAGTGTATTACGGAACCATCTTCCCTAGCTACTCACGCTAATCCAATTGAACTCAACTACTTTCTTAGACATGCCCCGTCGGACCTCATCAATCAATGGTCCTTTAGCAACACGCTAAAGTAGAAACATCAAACTTTCTCTTCATAACGTAGTCCTAGGTCACAAAAGGCATAGTGGAACTCAAAATGATTCTCAGAGCTCACATAGTGACGAAGTAAGGATACATTTAATCACTCTCTTTATTAAAGGTCAGATCAATAGCAAATACAGTATGTAATGTTTGTTGGCACATGTCTGAAAGTTCGCATTCGACTTTTTTCATGTTACATGAAGTGTGGTCAACCTTCATGCTTGATTCTTTGAAAGAATTTTATCTTGACCCTCAGTGTCAAGGTGACATATATGATAAAGATGAATTCTCTCTCCAACCAAGAATTTCAATGTCTCATATTGCTCTCTATCTAAACGCCAAGGCAATTGCTCGTGTGAAAGAGTCAATCAAAACTTGTTGACATCTTTCATGTTTGCTAACAACATTAAACATCCATCTCAATATGAACACATAATCATGTAATGATGAAATAATGTCACACGATATCCAATACATCAAATCTAAAATAAACCCAACCATTAAACGTATGATGTAAAACATCACTAAGTATGGGCTCAGAACCACCTCCTTTTGTGTAACTCTATCTCAAACATGTGTAATGAAAAATAATACCAGTTTGTTTGGTTCTCTCATCACCGCTATTGGTCTACCAACCCACTAGCGAGCCTAAGCTTCCAGCCTAGTGGTGAGACTGCAGGATTCTGTCTTTATGAACCTTAAGTCCAAAAGACACCACTAAAAGGAAAGGCATCGCCAGTACTTACATCTAAGCCTGTTAACAATATGGAATAAAGCTCTCTCGAACGCAATACTTGCATATGCTAAAGCTGCTATACAATCATATCTAATAAACATATCATTCTGCCTACACGGCGTTATATTAAAGCGCTACTGGGATCTCCACAACCAAACTACTACCTCAATTGGAGGACCAACTGTGTATTCTTGACACCACTTAGAATCAAAGAAACCAATTAACTATAATTTGATGAACAAGCATTAAATCACTCTTATAGTTTGACCATCCATACAAGTAAAACACTAAGTTGTTCTAATAATTTGACCATACATAAAAGCTGTAAAAACAATCGAGTACACATCCCAATGCACTTGAGAATTTCAACTACACTCAAATAAGAAATTTCACAAAATATCTCTTTCACTACTAGTACAATTGCATTGATCAAAACTAAAGTATGCATATATTAATATGTCAAAAGGTTAGGACTGTGCTGACAAGATCACTTACAAACTTATCAATGAAAAATGAGAAATCTCTCAAGGCAATCTCTACGGAACTCAAATCTAAACATAGTCTGCTTGTAATACCCTAACCCAGAATATGGCACTCAAACCGAGATAGGCCGGGTCGAGTAGTGTAAAACTGAAATGTAAACAGAACACGAACTTTAATGAAATTACTATACGATATTGTACGATACATATAATATCAAATATCCGATAATCATTTCAGGCCATCCCAAATACCCGAGGGACTATCGTACAATGAACCAAGACTGCACGAAAAAATATGTACACCAATACGTACACCTATATACATGTATACATATGTATGTATAAAATAGATGTATATGTATATATATGGACATATATATGTAAGTATCATATATCAGTATGTGTGTATATGTGTGAGTATAATTATATGTACATATATATATATATCAACATAAGATAGCAACAATATATATAGGTAGTATAGTGTGTGTGTGTGTGTATATATACACACACTGAACACGCATGCAAAAAGAAGGGGGAATAAGAACAGGAAAGAAAAGAAAAGAAAAAGGGTTAATGTGTGTATGTTTAGTGTGTGTTTTGAGTGGGCTGCCGACAGGCACGCAAATATCTATGCAAGTTGTTATATATTATATAATATATGATAAATATCCTAAGCAAAGAAATCAGAAATTAATAGGTGTCAAGCAAGGAAAATTTAAGAGATAAAGCAGTCAAGGATGGCTGCATAAATGGGAGGAAGAAAGAGAAAAGGTAGGCGACAAGTGGGTGAGAGTTTCTTTATAAATAAGTGAGGGATGTTTGAGGAAATCAGAAAAGAAAGAAGGAAAGAGGAGAAGCTGAGAGTTAATTTTGATTCAGAGAGTCCAGAAGTGAAAATCAGAAGAAGAAATGAGATACTGTAAATAAGAAAATCAGAAAAATGTATGAAAAATGAAATTCTATTTTTGAATTCAAGCATGATTCGTTTAGTTTTGAATATAAGGTCAGAACAAGTATGAATTAAGGATTTTATTGCAAAAAGAATGAAGAAAAATGGTTAAGAAATGAAAGAAATATAGCTAGTTGCAGGTTATGGTCTTAGAATTGATTTTTATAAATTTGGGTGTTAAGCTTTGTTTAAACGGTAAGGAACTAATCCTCTTAGGTGCATAAAAGGATTAGAAGAAGAAATTACTCAAAAAAGTGGGAAAAAGGGCATGAAATAGAGAGAAAACCAGTTGGCCGGAGTTACGGTTTCCTTTCTATTCGTGAGGATCTAATGATCTAATTCAAAAGCTAAGCATAGATATGAAAAGCCCACGAATTTTGGAAGAGAACTGCATTGATTTTAGGCCAAAAAACTAATCAAAAAATGTTGTCGGCACCGGAAAAGACACCGGAGACCACCAGAGAAGAAGGTATTGTGCATGGTTTGGGTTTTGGGGCGATTCGGGTTCAGGTCAGACCCGACCCACCCGCACGTATTTGGGTATTCAAAGCTACACCATTTTAGGCTTATGTTTTAAGTTAAATAAGAGTGTTTGGTTGTGGGTATAATAAATTGAAATTGGATTTGGAATTAGGATAAAGATAGCCTATCCATGAAATTTGACTTAGTCTACTTTTTGGCTGCCCCCATTTAGAATAGTAATCTCTGAAATTCAATTTGGCCCAGAAATTTAAGAAATTAAAAAGGGGCCCTATATTTATAGTTAATTATGAACTAACCCAAGAATACATTAATTAAATAAATATTTAATTAATTAGAAATAAAAAGAAATTATAAAAATACCCTTGAGTCAAAAAGAAGTCAAACGGACTCCGATTTAAGTAAACGAATAATGAAGTTTTATTGTTTTGAGCATTTCAGACTCAATGGTAGAGTCTGATTTACAGAAAAAGGTCTCGAGAAGTAAGAACACGTAAAAGTACAAAATGACTGTTCTACCCTTTTTAGTACAGATGTCCGAATTGAAATCCGCGAAAGCGTAAACCGACTTTGTTCGACGTTTCGGATTCAATGGTAGAGTCTATTTTAGTAAAAGAGATACTTATAGTAAAGAAAGATAAAATATGATGAATAACATAGATTATGAAAATGTAAACTGAGATGTATTATCTATTGATGAAATAGGGACTTCAAAGAGAAATGAAGGGTGACTTGATTTTTTTGAGAAAGAACGGAAACGATTTAAGAGGTAAGTAATATTTGATCTTTGCATGTGATACTTCCAAGCCATGTCAACAGTTTTTCATATACTACCTATTGTATTCCATACATGTCAGAAGTTTATTGAATCCACATTTGATATTGTTCTATCTTGTGAAAAGTGCTTATTGACTATTATATATCTTGATCATGATTTTTGTACACTCTGTACATAGGCCTTGAGGGGCAAGACTTATGATCTCAGCTGCCCAGTTTATATTGACCTAGTAAGGCAACAGTTTCATTTTCGTTGCTGAGAAAAGTGATATTGCATTTACTTTTCATGGGATTTAGCATGATCTCGATATATTATTAGTGCCGAGTTTGTGCTCGGTCACAAACTCCATCTGATGCTTACTAGACCTATGGGTCGAAAAAAAAAAGGGAATCTAAAGTGGCAATTAAAATGGCATTTAAAGTGGGATCTGTGAGATCGAGTACTAAACCGACGGGTTAAGTGCTAGGCTGAGAGATCAAGGAAAAGGAAACAAAATGAGCTTAGAGGGTATGTCGAGCCCCGAGTTAAAGTGCATCCACATTTGTTGTTATCAGTATCTATTATTGGAAATTCATAGATGATCATATTATTTACTTATGAATGATCATGAGATTTCACAGCTTTTTATTGAGTGCATATGATTATGCTTGAGACAGCTCATGACTGTAGCAATATGATTATTGTTATCAGACAAGTTTTCATTGATTTATAATTTAAGCTTCCTACCATTTGATATTCATTGATGATTTCTATATTTTTTGACTGGCTATCATGTTTGCATTATCATAGTTCTTTTTGGATTATGTCTTTCTATATTGACCTGTACACATGGCAGAGTAAAGGAGAATTACTTACTGAGCTTCGTTAACTCATTCCAAACTTACTAAAATATTTCAGGAAAGGAAGCTGTAGAGAAGCAGTAGTAGTCTACTAGATAGTAGTGGAAATTTTTTATAAATGTAATGTATAATATTCAGTACAGTCTTGTAGTTTTCCCATGTCATTCACGTCTTGGGGATGTAATGTATTAGACTTTTAAAGTCTGTATTTTGAGAACCAGGTATATATTACATGCAACTTTGTTTAAAGTCTTCCGTTGTTATGTTATGATATGATAGTTGTTGCATGTTAGTAGCACTGATTGTGTAGCAAGTTTCAGATAAGATCCGGTTTGACAAAAGGGTTGGATCGAGGTCGCGGTTCGAGATCCGCAGAGGGTGGGTTTCTGGTTGTGACACTAATTTACCTATGCCTTTCTCAATACAGGACAACCACCTCCAAGTGGTGACAACTAATTTCATATATGTCAACAACCACACAAAAGAACAAAATGCTTTCTTTGGACTGTTTGTGGCTTCCTTAATCACTACAAAACTAATTGCTTCATGAAATCTAAGGTTCCACTAACTTGACAATTGCTTTAGGTCAGAAGTGAATAATTGAGCAAACAAGCTTTGCATTCTTTGTTCATTAACCTAAAAGCCAAAAATTGCATAAACGATTACTTTAGGTCGTAAATGAACACTCGAGGAAACATACTTTGCACTCTTTGTTCATTGACCTTAAAGCCCAAAACTTGATTCACAAAAAATTATAGTTTAATTCTCCACATAAGAGATAATCTCTAAGTCCATCTAGAAAGCTTATAAAATCCAACATGTGCTACAATCATTAGAATAAGGTGAATGGAGACAATTCTCACCACTAGGGAGAATCTCTCTCTTTATAGTCAATACACCCTTAGGGATAAGACATTTTCCAAAAAGATAGGATAAAAACACTAGTTAATCAATCTTATACAAAAGAAGATCAACCATTCTCAAAGTTTTCATTCTTTACTAATTTAGCTCAACTTATTACTCATAACAGTCATCCATACACTATTAGCATAGAAAAATTTTGTCTCTAGAAGCAATATCCACTTAAACATGTGGAGCAATAGTAAAAATTTATTCCTTTGGTCTCACAAAGACGATGAAAAAAGATTTTACATTTGCTTCTACACAACTAAAGATCTAAAGAATCTTCCTCCAATGGTACAATCTCAACTTATGGTACACTCCCACTAGACGGCAAGTCACTCCCACTGTTCAAAACATCAACGGTGATTCTAGAATGAGATATCAATTTCCTACCCTCGCTGAGAGATGGTGCAACTTCCATAGATTCTATTAACCCACAAAATTAAAGATCCTTCAAAGTTTTCTCATTATGCAACTCAATTTAGTCATTCCTAAATTTTAGGTGTTCAATTAAGAATCCAATGGCCCTTTAAACTTTCAAAAAGAATATTAAATAATGTGAACAAATCACAAAAACCTCAAAAGGTGAAAAGACCTTCAAATTAGGTTTTTCACAATTCTCAAGCTTAAAAGAACTGACTATTAGGGCACTTAGCTAAGGATATAGGCCACATAAAACATATTTGGGTCACTATCAACCTAACCGTATTTAACAAATTTTTCTTATTTTACTCACTTAATTGTCTTGAACTAATCAGACAAATAGTCTCGTTTACAATTAGTGTGAAGAATTTCTTAATTCTTCATTTTGAAATTCTCAACCTCTTGAAAAATGTTTAAAGCAACTAATGCTTCTAGCAATGCTCAAAGCAACAAATGCTTAAGTTAAGTAAGCAACCACAATGCAAGTAACAAAGTAAGAAAAAAAAAAGTTTGGTTGCCTGCGACAGCAAAACGGAGTGGCAAAAAATTCCACTTAATTAACCGAGAGGTTTCGTGCACTAGATTTGGTTGCCTGCGATAATAAGAGGTTTGTTCAAGAGCCTGTGTTTTTTTTTAGTTCTTAAAGATGTCTTCACTTATTTGTATGGTTTACAAATTTGATGGGAAATCTCCTTTTCATATTTGGGAGAGTGCGGTGATGACTTTTTTTTGTTCAAGTGATTTGACGATGAAATTCATTAAGGAAAAGCTTGCAGCAAATGCAGATGAGCCAACAAGGCAAGTACACTTCAAAACTTTAAATTGGATTCATCAAGTTTTAAATATTTTTGTTCTTAGTAAAATTGCTCATATTCAATCTGTGAAACAAGCATGGGATATTCTTAAACAAATATATGTTGGTGTTGATAAGGTGAAAAATGCTAGATTACCAAAACAACATAGAGATTTTGAGTTATTGAAGAAAAAAAAATCAGAAACTATTTCTGATTATTTTTAGCGGACCGCAGCACTTGTTAATGAGATAAGGACGAATGGTGAACAAATAGCAGATCGTCAAATAGTTGAAAAAACTCTTCGAAACTTGACACTGTAGTTTGAATATAAAGTGACTGTTATTGAAGTGTCTGCTAACTTGGAGTCCATGATAGTGGATGAATTATAGGGTTCGTTGACTGTTCATGAACAACGCTTGAATGAGAGATCAAAAAATTCAGTTGAGAAAGCTTTGTAAGCTCAATTAAATTTTGAGAATGAAAAAGGCGAGTCTCAGAATAATGCAGGATTTAATCAACGTTTTCAAGGCTACTAGAATATAGGGCAGAATCACAATAATAGAGGAGGTAGAGGCAATAATGGGCAAAACAGATCTGGTGAAGGAAGAGGCAAAGGTAATCAGTGGCAGAACAACAATCAGTGGCACAACAATAATCAATGGCAGAATAATAATCAGTGGCAGAATAATAATTGGCAACACAGACGAGTCCAAAGAAGAGGGAACGGTAACAATTCTAATCCACAATCTCATAAATCCAATATTCAATGTTTTAATTGTGGCAAGTTTGGGCATAAAAAGTCTGATTACAGATCTAGAAGGCCGAATAATAGAAATCATCAAGCTAATGTTGCTGAAAATAATCCTGGTGGTAATAATGAAGTAGAGACCGTGTTGTTGGCTTGTAATGTGGTGGATAATGATGATGGTGCCAAGTGGTATTTAGATACTTGCTGTAGTAATCACATGTGTGGTAAGAAAGGCATGTTTTCTGATTTGGATGAGTCTGTTCGATCAGAGGTAAAGTTTGGAAATAATTCAAAGATACCTATGATGGGTAAAGGCAGAATTGCAATCAGATTGAATAATGAGTCTCACAACTATATTTCAGATGTGTTTTATGTACCAAGTCTGCAACAAAATTTGTTGAGTATGGGGCAACTTTCATAAAGAGATTATGATATGTGAATCCACCATAAAATTTGCACAATCAATGATGATTGTATGGGGCTAATAGCAAAGGTAAACATGACTCCAAATCGTTTATTTCCATTGAGTATTAATTGTGAGAATTTACCTTGCTTTAGTTCTATGATTGAAGATGATAGTTGGTTATAGCATATGCATTTTAGGCATATAAATTTTGGCAGTCTTAATTTTCTTGCTAGAAATATTGGGTTTCTGGTTTGCCTGTTATTGATATCCCAAATAGAGTTTGTGAAACTTGTGTTATAAGAAAGAAACATAGAGATGTTTTCCTACAGGAAATTCATAGAGAGCCAAGAGGCATTTAGAGTTGATATACTCAGATTTCTGCTCAATAGAGGTACTTTCTAATGGTGGCAGTTAGTACTTTATTATATTTATTAATGATTTTAGTAAAAAAACATGGGTTTATTTTTTGCAACATAAATCTGATGCTTGTGAAACTTTTAAAAAATTGAAGGCCTATGTTGAAAAGCGAAGTGGATTTCAAATTAAAACTTTGAGAACTGATAGGAGTACAAAGTATTTTGTTTGTGATGATTTTTTGGAGAAACATGGTATTAGGCATCAGTTGACTGCTAGATATACTTCACAGCAAAATAGAGTGGCAGAAAGAAAGAATAGAACTGTTATGAATATGGTTAGATGCATGTTGAAATTTAAAAATTTGCCTAAAGGATTTTGGGCTGAAGCGGTTGTTTGTGCTGTCACGACCCGAAACCCGACCTATGCAGATTAGGGGTTCGTGATCAGCCACCGAGGCCTTTTTCAATGATCACAATACTTTTCTCATTTCCAATCAATCAAACATAGCAGAGTAAATTCTTTTCTATTGCGGAAGCGTCAATATACCATTCAATATTAGTCATTCATATATATTCCATAATAACCACAAAAATACATGATGTAAATCCTCAAAATCTATTGATGTCATATTCGATATACATTCCACACTTACCAAAAGTAACTACATCATGTCTAACAAAATCTTAATACAAAAAGGTTAATAGTTATGAGCTTTCGGCTATCCTGGCTGAACTAGCTATTTCTTTACCAATATCGTTACCTCAAATATATTGGATGAAAATCCGTATGAGCTCGACAGCTCGTGAGTATTCCATAACATGCCAAAGGTTTCAAAACTATTATGTAATACATTCTGAAATGTCTATACTCATATGGAATTAGAATACATCATATCAAAGTACAACAGATCAGAAACTAGTATCAAAGTCATTTTCAATAAATCTCAGTTCAATCACAGTTGTAAATCAAAATCGATAATATAGCACAATCATAATAATGATCAAATAACATAGCTTGATAATGATGATTAGTATTATAATTCAAACATGGTTCAAAGTCATTTTCAATATCAATAGTCATAGTCAAATCAACATCATAGCATAATATTGTAACTCGATCATAGTTACGGTTCAAAGTCATTTTCAATATCAATAGTCATAGTCAAATCAACATCATAGTCTAATATTGTAACTCGATCATGGTTACAGTTCAACGTCGTTTTCAATATCAATAGTCATAGTCAAATCAACTTCATAGTTTGGCAGCATAGTTCGATAATAATTTCATAGTTTAATAATCAAAATCGTAGTTCAATAGTTCTTAGTTCGATGAATCAAAGTTCAATCATAGTTCACATTCAATACTCATAAAAGTTCAAATCATTAAAATTCCTCTTCTATGGCCAGCAAATTAAAACCTCGCTGACTGAGATCATATTCAATAATACCACCAATATACCCTGTGAGTAGGGTTCAATAGCCAGCAAATTAAAACCTCACTGACTGAGATCAAATTTAACAGTACCACTAATATACCCCGTGGTTAGGGTTCAATAAGGTCACAATCTATTAAATAATGACCAATCATAGAAGGGTGTTTCATTCAAAACATCAAAATCATATCCAAAATCAATAACATCAATAACAATCTCAATTATTCAAATAAGAGTTTCATATTTAGCTTTTAGTCAAAACAGTTAGAGATTGGTAAGAAAAATTGTATATTGTTATGAGTATTTTATAGAATATGTTCTTGAATCAGAGGAAAAGACAATATAGATATCGATGGGTCATTTAAAACATATACTAGGTACAATGTATTTGTTAACGAGCTATAAGGAAATGGTAATATCAATAAGTCATTCAAATCGATATCAAATGGTAGGAGTCTATTTTTAAATCATAAAAGAGTTCGATATTTATATCTATAATGAAAATCCACCTCAACATGGTATGAAAATACTCACCTGAAATCCCAAAAGCTTAACTCCAAAATTCTTCCTTAACGAGGGTCCCTATAATCATAATTCAAGATTTTGTTACCTTTTTGTTTAAAGCATCACACAATTCAACTGTTAATTTTAGAGCTCTTCCTATTCCAATTACCCTCCTCCCGTAACTTCATTAAGTCTTAAGGACATGTTGGTCATTATTTAGTTTGTTACCGGGTCCTATTTTCCTTTAAAGGATGTTACCGTTAGGTTCAAAGTGTCGAAGATAATTGGTTTAGGCTCTTACAGATCTAGATTTGCGTTCTTATAGTTTATTTTAAGCCTAGGTGTATTTTTGTAATTTTATGTTTTTACGTGTCATATTTTTCGGTACTTCGTTTGCTGTAACGGACTCTATCTTTGAGTCCGGATCGTCCAAAATAGTCAAAATGGACTTACCTTTTTATATTCAATTGGCTCCGGTATCATTAGAGGTAAAATGATAATTTACACTTTCACAGTGTCTTAATTTTTTAGAGTCTTGTCTCGTAAAATAGACCCTTTCATTGGACCCGGAATGCTCAAAATAGTCAAAATACACTATTCATTTACTTTAATCGGACTTCGTTTGATCTATTTTTAGTTTAGGGGCATTTTAGTAATTTTCTCATTTAAATATTTTAAATTAACATTAAATTAATTACTGTTGGGCCTCAGTGAGATTTCTTTTAACTGTTAAGGTCATTTTCTAATTAACAGAAGGTTCTGGGGTTCAATTACAAATTTCAGAATCTAGTGGGGCTAAAACATAATTTTGAAAACTAATTAAATAAAACTAATGGGTTTATTTAGTTTTTAAGTGAACCGGCCCAAATAGTGAAAAGACCAACCGGTTCATCCGATTCAATACGCCATGCTGACGTAATGATGACATCAGCCTTAACATTTTATTTTTAAACCCATTTACCCAAAACGAAGCAGTTTTGGAAAATGTTTTAAAACCCCTTTTTTAGTTCGGTCGAGGCCCGATCCAAGGTCCGGATCCAAACCCGACCCAAATAGTGCTTTGTCTTCTCTATCCCCTGAGCACTGTAGCTCTGTAAACCCTAGCTACAGTACCCTTTGTATTCGTGGATTTCTAGCCAAATTTGTGCGGTTTGGATGGCTTCACTATGTTTCTACACATCTCAGAAAGATATTGGCATTGTTTTGGGGGCTTGGTTTGAGCTTAATAGTCTAGGGGAAGGTCGATAGAGGGTCTCGGTTCTAGGTTCAATTCCTAGCTTATTTCAAGATCATTTTCTATGTGGCTTGTTGCGTTGGACTCCTGGAGTCATGGGGTATCTATTTCTAACCATGCATGCAAGCTTAAACGTTCCTACATGAACTTGCTATTGTTGACCTCTCGGCCTCTCACCTAAACAGTGCTCAACAATGAGCCTTTTTCTCTGTATTTTTTATTTTCCTTCCTCTTTTCTTGTGTGTTTCACGTTTTAAAACTTAGAAATCGGTTAGTGTGCAAGTTGGACTTTTGAGTGAGTTTTCTTCAAGCTTAACAATGGTGGTTCTTCCTGGTTTAGGGCTTTTCAAGCCCTCTTGGCTTCTAAATTTAATTCTGATGGTTTCTTAATACCATCGAAGCTTATGCATGCAGCGTAGGGCTCCTAAATGACTAAAATAGTGCTGAAAATTCAAAAAGGAAAATTTAAAGCCTTAGTGCCATATACCTTAGGTCGATCCCTCCTTCTCCTAAGCTAACAACCGATCTCTAGTGTTGGTCCAGCCTTGCAGGTATAGCTAGTCCCTTCTTCTCCTTGTGGCAAGCCCTTCATACAACACCCATTCTCACTTTCTCTCTCTAGATCTCTCTCTCCAACTCACTTTCTGTCTCTACTTTCTCTCTCTACTTCAGACTTGCACACATTTCACTTTCTGATTTCTAAACTTCAATTGCACACACGCAACACATAGATTTATATCTTATATTTCTTTATTTGTTTTATTTTAAAAATAATTATTTTGGTTGCATAAATGGCCATTGGCCAATTTGGGAGGTGGCTTTATTTTAATGTGTATATATATACATATAATTTGTAATATAAGACATAAAAAGTGGGAAACCCAAGTGGTATTCTTTTTGGGCTTTAAAACTTTGCTTTCTTTGGGTCAAGGGTTCAAAACCCTCTTGGCCTCGCATTTTGGTTCCTTTTTTGCTATTTCTCCCCACCTTATGCCATGTTTGGCATTTAATTTATTTATTTTAACTTTTTACATTATTTTCCACTTTGTGATTTTAAATTTAATATTTACTCCTTCATGTACCAATTTTATAAATCAGTAGTCCTATTTTATATTCCCTAGAGTCGACCTTGATTTTTACGGTCTGGGAATTATTTTGAAATCGTCGTCCATTTCCTAATTAAATTTCTTAATTATTCTTTTTAAGGTCACTAATTAATAATTAGTGACTTAATTATCATTTAATCAGGTCGGGGTGTTACATGTGCTATTTATGTTTTGAATATGTGTCATACTAGAAATGTTTCTAACAAAACCTTGCAAGAAGCTTGGAGTGGACAAAAGCCTGTCATTAAACATCTAAGGGTGTTTAGATGCATAGTATATGCTCATGTGCCAAATCATCTTAGAAAGAAACTTGATGATAGAGGTAAAAAAATGTATTTTCATTGACTATAGTCAATTGTAAAAGGCCTACAAGTTGTATAATCCAATAACAGAGATGGTGATGATTAGTTGTGATGTGACTTTTGATGAGCAAGGAGTTTGGGATTGGTCTCAGAATGATCAAATCCAGCCAGCTTTAACTTTTAATAATACAAATCCGCAAATTGAAATACAGAGTGAGCCTAAGATTAGTGATCCTTCATCTTCAGATGTGTCATCACCTCATACAGAGTCCTCCAAGCGTCCTCAACGCCAGCGCTACTTGCCTGCTCGCTTGCAGGATTATGTTGTTGGTAGTGATAATGAGCCAACTAATGAAGATATGGTGAATTTTGCTTTATTTGCAAATTGTGATCCAATGACTTTTGAAGAAGCCTCTCGTGATAATCGTTGGATTAAAGCCATAGATGATAAGATCCATACAATTGAGAATAACAAGACATGGAAACTTACTACTTTTCTTAGTGGTAAGAAACCAATTGGTGTGAAATGGGTGTACAAGCCAAAATAGAGACCCAATGGTGAGGTAGATCGCTTTAAAGCAAGATTGGTGGCTAAGGATTACAAACAAAAGCCAGGTATTGATTATTTTGAGGTGTTTGCTCCTGTTGCTAGACTTGATACAATTTGTATGTTTGTTTCTCTTGTTGCTCTAAATAATTGGAGAATTTTTCAAATGGATGTTAAATCTGTTTTCTTAAATGGTGTACTTAAAGAAGAGGTTTATGTTGAGCAACCAGCAGCCTTCGTGATAAAAGGGAATGAAAATAAAGTTTTTAGATTGAATAAGGCCTTGTATGGTTTGAAGCAAGCGCCTAGAGCGTGGTATACACGCATTGATTCTTATTTTGTTGAACATGGTTTTGAGATATGTCCTTATGAGCATACTTTATATGTCATGTCTAATTTACATTGTTACATTCTTATTGTGTGCTTATATGTTGACAATTTGATATTTACTGGCAATAATCCAAAGTTGATTTCAGAATTCAGGAAGGCTATGATAGCTCACTTTGAAATGACAGATATGGGACTAATATCTTATTTTCTTGGCATTGAAGTTGTTCAAACAGATGGTGAAATTTTTATTTCACAAAAAAAGTATGCCAGTGATATTTTGAAAAGGTTCAGGATGGACAAATCCAATCTAATTTTGACTCTAGTTGAGGAGAGATTGAAGTTGGTGAGAAATGGTACGGTGATCTTGTGAATCCAACCTATTTTAAAAGGTTGGTAGGAAGCTTGAGATATTTTACTTCTACAAGACCAAATATTGTGTTTGGTGTTGGGTTAATTAGCAGATTTATGGAGACTCCACATCAATCTCACTTGGAAGTTGCTAAACCAATTTTGCGATACATTTAAGGTATGCAAAGTGATGGTATTTTTTACTCATCCTCTTACAATTTGGAACTTGTTGGATATAAATAGTGATTGGGTAGGTGTTACTGAGATGCGAAAGAGTACTTCAGGATATGTCTTTCATCTTGGTTCTGGTATATTTTCTTGATCTTTTAAAAAGTAGCAAGTTGTTGCTCTTTCAACAGCAGAGGCAGAGTACATTGCAGCAGGAAATACTGCGACTCAAGCAGTTTGGTTACGGCATATGCTTGGTGTTATACAACACAAGCAGGATGGACCTACAACAATATTTTGTGATAACAAGTCAGGCATTGCATTGATGAAGAATCTAGTTTTTCATTGGAAAAGCAAGCACATTGATATCAAGTTTCACTTCATTCATGACTTGGTGAATGACAAGGAGATTCAACTTGAATTTTGTCTTTCTGAAGAACAAGTTGCAGATATTTTTACAAAGCCGCTCAAAACAAATTCCTTTTTGAAGTTGAAGAGGTTCCTTGGCATAGTGAAGCTTGAAGACCTTGGTTTAAGGAAGGCAATGTGAGCCAATTAAACTAAGTTATTATAGTTTTAGTAAGACTCTTAAAGTTGAGTCCAGGTAGTGGTAGGATTTGCTACGTTTTATCTCAATGGGATTAGAAGTCTTTATCCTAGTGGGAGTGGTATTATTAATTTGAATAGAATTAAAAGTCCTAATTGTATTAGGATTAGACTTTATATATAAGGATGTAGTGTGTGTGAGACGGCTATAAAAAAATAAGCCAAGAGCCGTGAGGGTGTGTGATGTCATTATTTATCATCATCCAAATAAAATAGCGCAACAATGCCCTGCGTGTGGGTGTTTGGCTGCAACATTGTTAGTGAAGTTTTGATTAAATAAAATATCAACTCACAGTTTCCAAGGCAAGTTCATATACATTATGTTTTGTTCTTTGTTCAAGACATCCCAAAAGATTTTCTTCACTATTCTTCACGCTTCAAAGTAAATTTGATTTAGTTCAATAATTGATATAGTATTTTAGATTCAACAATTGATATAGTATTTGAAACTTGATTGCAAATATGGCGGCC